>JAYKKI010000002.1:24032500-25497500 GCA_039881145.1 Druceiella hillmani | reverse complement strand
TACTAATTACAAAAATGTATGTAATGCAGAAGTCGCATGGTCCTAAATCTAAAGAGCTATGCGAACATGGATAAATTGGAACCTTTTTTCGACTAAAAACTCAAAAGCGAAGTGTGGCACAGGATGTTGTCGTGATGAATGAGGAAATCACTGGTCCATTTTTCTGGTCTATTTTTTCTTCTCGTTACGCAAATGTTGTAGAAGCCCCTTATAATATTCAATGTTTACAGTTGGAACACTTAGTAAATATTAAGTCATATTCATACATTCAAGTTTAATTTTCGATTATAATTTTTATCATGAAGTTCGTATCTGCTGCAAGACAATTTCGTTTAAACTCGTATTCACCACACGAGACATTCAGATCTGCAGCAAGCTCTCGAATGACTATTCGAATGAACCGTTTTTGCCATATCTTACACGTTTTCGTCCATTTTCAAAGTTGAAGGACGTCCCGACTTTTGGTCATCTCAAATCGACTCATTTCCGCTTTTAAATACTCTTCAGAGTAACCTCATTATCACCCTACATCATTTTTAATATTTCATGAGCTTTTTTGGTACTATTTGCAATTTGAAACAAAATGTAATGTTCACGCATTGTAAAAAACAACTTTACTCTCTAGGCTCCGGAAATTGAATATTATGTCGCAACTTGTTCCGACTACTCACTGTTGATCTCAAAAGATCGGGATACTGTACTTATTACTTCAAATTGATGTAGCGTTCACAGTAGCGTCTATAAAAATTCTTCATTCATCGTAGTTTTTGATCACATCTCGTACACATACATATGCACACATACACACACACACACACACACATAAATATATATATTTATATATACACATACGTAATGTACTTAGAATGTTACTTCGTCCGTTATTTCGTTCGCGAATTACTTATTTTCCCATTAGTCAACAAATGTAATACTCCTTACTATTTTATGAAATATTTTTGTAAAAAATCTATAAATCAAATATCAGCTACAGTAATGATGAACTCGATGATTATAATACTGCTTACATAACAACTTTCGTCAATTGCATTGTACAATATAATACTAAGCGTTGACCTATATTATCCTTTTTAATGAAAAGATGTTAAATACTTATTTAATTTCTAATTATTAATTAAGTTATTGACGTATTTTTGTTGCAGACCGAAGTTAGTGGAATTTACGTCTAAACTCATGCGAATTGAAAGCGTACCAACGACCTCATACGACTGCTTATATTGGCGAACATGCAACTCCAATGTACACTGAACAATGACTAGTCTACGTATGACATTGTGTCCTCTACCTATATTGCATTATAAGCTTTAAGTGAGATAGATTGTTTCAGCACTGGTTTTAACGTTTGATAATAATATTTAAAAATTAATTAATAAATGTGTGCATTATTTATTCTGTAATTTTGCTGTGATTGAACTTTTAATCCATTTCATTGTTTTAATAGTAATAATTTATTTATATTATACAAATACGTGTTTAAAATAATATTGGTATTAAAAAAAGCTGCTCTATATTCAAAATAATTTTTCGTTAAGGAACTTCTTTTATAAGATAATATAAGTTAGTTAGGAAGATAGTATAAGTTTGTGTGTTGAAAAATGAGATCGTAATGACAAGTGAAACATATTCGTAGTGAGGAAAGCTATGAAGAGATAGAGTTTCTTCATTACCAGTTACTCAGTACGTCAGTATGTAACAGAGTCAGTAAAGTAAACCTAACTTGTTTCAGTTTACATTATGCTTCCAGTCGCAATAAACGGTATAATCATGTTTATGTTTTCATTACATTGTGCCTGCAGCTCCGCTAAAAGCAAGGAAATCGCGATGTTGTATTTTTTTTAAAGAATAACGTCCCTTCCCTCGATCCGCATTGCTGCTATTTTTGCTTATAAATTTAGAAATTACTCCGCAATCTCAACACCGCAATAAATGGAATAAACTATATACACGACGCGAAAACCGCATCAGAATAATTTCAGTAAAACTCAAGTTACAAGCGAACAGGCATAATAAACAGATAGAGCATTACACACACACACACGCACGTGCGCGCTCATACACACACACATACACATAATGTGTGTGTGATTGTGTCTGTGTGTGTGTACACATTGTTCTGCCATTTGAACAAGCAACACCTATCAGGTCAAAATTTTGTGGTTTCCTTTTTTGGCACTAAATCGACATTTCTTGTGGATATGAGTCATTTTGGTCTATAAACTTTGGGCCATAAGTCCGCCATATGTATCAATTAGATACATTAAAATGCAGAAATTAATAAACAAATTCTATTCCTCAATCGGTCCACCACTAACCACTAACAGGCGCACCAACGGATATATATAATAATATATATACACGTATACGTATATATATATATATATATATATATACATACATATATATATATATATATATATATTTATATATATATATATATACATATATATATATATATATATATATATATAAATATGTATATATACCATATCGAAACAGTAAGGGTAACAATTTTCCTTAATACAAATAATTTACATGTGTAATTCAGACCAGTAATATATTATATATTTTCCATCATTTAAATTTTATTGATATAGCTTCATGAACCTGAATAGTTTGACGCAATGGCTTCAAAAAATAATGTGTAAAGAAGCCTCATTTGTAAAATTTGACTTATAACGCTTGTATGCTTGTTATATAGAGTTCAGGTCAGGTCCTTTTTGTTTGTTATACAGAGTTAATCATACAAGATAATGGTAATCTATAAATTACGAATGTTGTATTCATGTAAATTACTTTATAAACAAGAGTTCACGTACTTTCCAAAAAGACAGTGAACACCATAAAATAAAGAACAGGTCCATATCGTAGGTCAAATACAACTCATGCATGATTAATCAATCGCTTCTGTCAATTAACAACTTAATTATTCCTTATTTCTAATTTATGTAGAACATTTGTAAGAGAAATGTGAGAGAATCATTTTTAAGAGAATACAAAGAGAATAGAAATAGAATAAATAGAATAAAAAAAAACCGGTTAAGATAATTTATAAACGTGTCGATATTCGTTAATTTGTTGAAAATTCGATGAAAAAGAAATTCTTTGAAATAAAAATGTGAACAAATTTTAAAAAAGGAATATTACGGTAATATTACTCGTAATCGCATATAGAAGAAAAGTATTACAAGAAGGTTCGAAAAACAATTGCGATTGTGCTAAAAAGAAGCGATTAAAATAATTTTCCATACCAAATAAAACTTTTCCGAAAATGTTATACGTTTTAACTTACTTAACGCATTTTATATTCTATTATTAATAACGCATTATTTATATGTTATCTAATATACTACAAAAATATTGCTATGTATAAAAAACTAATTCTTTCTTTGATCTGAAATAAAACGGTCTAAATTGCCAATGTGCAAAAATATATTAAAGTGTGTATACATAGAAATTTGAAGTAAATGAGAATGTATTCAATATTTTTATTATTGTGTTTAATATTTATTTTTCTTTAAATCAGTGTGGCTTAGAATCCGACCAAAATTCTGGCAACAATTTTAGATTTTCCAACTTGCGAGCATATTTCAATAAGCTTTTATCGCGTTAATTTGGAACTTCTCAAGTTTATTTAAGCCTAGTGGTATTCTGACGTCTGTATTAGAATTGGAAAACTCCCAGACTACCTAGTCTGGGCTGATACAGGTCCAGCAAGTAATGTAATATAGAAACTTTCTTCTTCAAACGTCTTGGCAAACACAGAAAATAAAAGTACGTAGACTTAAGAAAGTATTCTCAATATAAAGTTAGCATGGACATTATGGAGCTTAAATAAAAGTCGTTTAGAATTCTAAACTATTTCAGCAATTTGAAGGAAAATAGATATCTGGAAGTCTTGATGTTTAACTATATTAGTCTTAGTTAACCATATGAGATAGAATGATAGTAGGTATCTTTTTCTCATATAAAGGTTATTTAGAACTGTAGGCTACTCATGAAAATTTAGAACTGCGGGCTACTTTTAAAAAATCGACATCTGCAGAATCCGATATGTGATCATAGAGGTAGAAATAAACTGGTTAAGACAGAAAGTTATTCAAAACCCAGGCCATTTCTAAAAATTGAAAAAATCGACGTTTGGGGAACTTTACGTCTAAACATAGGGTATCTGAGAAATTACTAAAGATTAAAAAATAGTATTCAAAGAAAACTTAGCCAGGAATGTAGTTCCCCCAAGCCTTTATCAAATGAGAAATGTACTGAGACTAAATAGTTCTAGAATGACTAAAATATCATATAGCGGTCTGAACGAGATGACATTGTCGAGTCGATGACATTGTCCTGCAAAGGGAAAAATTGGTTTCTTTCAAACTAACGGGTAAGAGATTATGCGACGGCGAAGCTTTAGCACAGATGAAAACAATAAGCGTCCAATTTTTAATGAGAAGGAGTCTCATTAAATTATAAAATTTAAAAAAAATATGTATTGTAAAAAAATAAAAAAACGCTTCGATTAAAATGAAATAAAAAGTAAAAAATAACTTTCTTTCTTCTTGATATTAAAGATTATATTTTTCGCGAACCAGCTACAGAACTCTAGAAAATACTCAAGGAACCACCGTCTGAATAAAAGTAAGCTTTTTGGAATATGATGTTTTACATGAAGCATAGTAACTTAGTAATAGATGAAACGATGGAGGAAACTATGTCAGCCTTCGAACTTATTTACGCGACCTGAGATTTTTATGGAATTTTTAAATTAAGTTTGTATTGGATTAAAATTTCAATGAAATAACAAGTATGCAGAACGTTGTGATTGATAACATGATTATAAGTTCGATACACATTTGACTCAAAGTAACAAGCCACATTCTTAATGACTTTATAAAAATCGTTTATTTTACTTTCTTCCTGAACGGTGAATAGTAGACCCATCGAGTTTAGACTCGTATCACTTGTTTTTACAAGATTATTAGCTGCGTGGGAGGGGGAGAAAGGAGGCAATCAGGTACTGTTGATCGAGCCTGAGTCCGATGAAAAAGATGGAAGATGAACAAAGATATATAGCCTATTTATGGTAAATAACAAATCTTTTGAAGTTGGGTTCATTTCGCTTCTCTTGGTAAGCTATTTGTTTGTGTTTCTTACTTTAAATACATTTTAAATAAAAGCTTTTTTTAAATGTTTTTTTACAAAGTTTTTAATTTGTATATTGACTATTCTCGAAGATGTAAACCATGTGTTGTAATTATAAGTGAAACATGATTATAAATGTGTAAATACATATTAATTCATAAAATACTCACAAGTTAAGATGAAATTAGGAATGCATTCATTAAAACAAAAAGAACAATAGCATCAGAAAAGTTTGAAAATATTTATAGCTTCTGAAAAACCTCCGTATTCGATAGAAATTACATCACACATGACGGAAATTAGTCGCATATCTAAAATAAAAAAATTACCTTGTAATATATGACAGAATATATAAAATAATAGAACAACCTATTTTATATTAACAGCCCGGAATAAAGGTACGTTAATTATACATCGTGAAGTTTATTATCATAAAACTTAGTTTAAATTTTGACGATTAACAAAAAAACCCTAATTACTTTACGTTAAAATTAAAATAGAAAAGATATTTCTAACTTAAATCAATAAAGTATTATTCCCAATTAGAGCAATGAAATAAAACATTTATAACAATATTTCACGCAGTATTAATATAAAACGCCGTGAGACAAAGGAGTTCAAATGTACCCTAAATTCTCAAATTGTTTAGTTACCAAAGTGTTTAGTTTGTTCTATTTTTTGAGTAATATTACATAAAACTGACATAGATTTATATAATGAAACAATTCTTTTTAAATCATGGGACACAGAAATAGCCCAAACCACTTGGTATTGAATAATTTGAAAGACGAATTGCTATTAATCTCTTGCAACAATTATAGTCATATGATGTTTTCCTTAAATAGTTATTGATAATTAAATTATTTAGCCAAGTTTGCCTCTACTTAAATGGCACGTTCTATAAATTTGCATTAAGTTAATTTATTTTGATTACCGTGAAGAAAATCAAATCAGTATTTGTGTTTTAATTAAAGACTTACATAAGAATAAATATGAAAAGAGAATGACAATGTTTTGTTCTTGGAAATATCAAAGATATAACAAAATTACATATTTTTGACGAATAAAATATAAAAAGAAATAATTTATGGATGAAAGAATGATCTGAAGGACTCATAATTGTCATTCTAACAGTGCTGCAGAGCCGATGTGTAACCAAATTTTGATTTAGATTGTATTTGAATCGATCGCTTATAATATTCATCAAACTGAAAAAAAATATTTGGCCTCTATTTCAGGAGTGAACGTGTTAAGCGATTTGAGGAATATGGAGGGATTTGAAATTAAAAAAAACGACGAATATCATCATCAACAAAATTTAAAAACTAAATATACTTAGAAGCCAAGATGTCAAGGAAGCGGTATATAGAATGTTAGTTTGTGAGTCGCAAAAAATATTTTTCGCAACAACATATCGAGATGTTTTGCTCGATATTGAGAAAATATTTTAAATGATTTTAACTATATATAAATATATAAATAAAATCATTTTCTATACTCCTAAATAAAAAAATTAATATATTTCAAGGAAAAAAGTTTTTGTTCCTATTTTATCGAAAGAAAAATTAATGGAAACTAATGTGAATAGATCACCATTGCTCTAGCGACGAAAATACCGACAGAACATTGCCTTTTTAAAGACAAAGGCTTAACAATGAAAAAAAACATATATATATTATATATATATATATATATATATATATATATATATATATATATATATATATATATTATATATATATATATATATATATATTATATATATATATATATATATATATATATATATATGTATATATATGGCATGTAAAGCTAGATATATCTTTAACCTTTTCATAAAACATGCAGATTTTCATTAAAAATATATCTATTTTATTAAAGTACAAATAATATTTTTGCAAAAATAAACAGTAACACGTAAAAATAACATTCCTCCAAGTAAAAAAATTTCCCCAAATGAAATATGTAGCCCTAAGGTGTTTTGCATTGTTTAGTTAAACCAGTACATAAAAATATAGATATGTGACGAATCAAAATCTCTAGTAGAAAAAAACAATACAAATATAGGGTAATACATGAAAATTACATTTTGCCACAAATTAATAAATCTCCATATTCACTATAATAAATCCAACGATTTAATAATCTGAATGCAAAAAAAATCAGTAATTGCAGCAGATGTTCGGACGGTCGAGTATAATTATAAGGGAAACATATTTAAAGATTGAAACCTAGAAATAGAAACACATTGAAAATTTTGTATTTTTTTAGTGTAGATTTAAATTTTTAAAACTCTCAATGTCTAGGCACAGAAAAATAATATACAATACTCACAAAAAGTTTATTAGATCAATATCTGGGCTGACTTAAGAAGAACTTCAATTACGAAAGTATCACCGTAGGTACTTGCATAAATGTCATACTTATGAAAATGTCGAAATTTTTGTTATAAAGTTAAACTTGTCTAGCGGTTGTAAAAATATATCTTTGACATTTAAATGTCACCGGATTTACATACTGACATACTAAAAATAACTTAAAAATTCAAATATTTTTTTAAGTTATTTTTAGTATATGAGTATGTAGCTTCGCTATTTTTACTGCTATTTTTGGACTGTGTTCTTTTACATTTTGTAACTTCGGATCATAACATTTTTATTATATTTTATAATTTTTCTTAGTAATATTTTATTATATGTTGAATTTGTAAGTAAGTCACTTTTTTCGTAAAATAAATTTCTCAATAACGTTAACTTTTTGAATGCAGCAATATATTGCAAAGAAAACATTTTTTAGTTAATTTCTAATTCGCATTCCTATGATCTCTTGTGATATAATAACCTAATATATTAGAATAAAATTTCGTTGTTCACAGAGAAGTTCATGGATAAGTTTTATATAATATTTAGCCGAACTTTAAACGTTTTTGTATCCACAATACACAATGTTGACTCAATCAGTTTAAATTGAGGTGGAGTAATTGGAGTGAATTGAGTGAACCAACTGCCATCTTACATGCCATCTTCACGTAAAGTTTTAAATTGATACAAACATCTCTTAATTCATTTTACGATTTTTAATACCCTATTTGATTAAGTGTTCACGTGACTTATGGTAATATTTCAATGACGTAATTTTTGACGCAATTAGTATACGAATATTGCAATAGCATGTATTGCAATGGCTGAAAAATTAATCCAGGAGTTCACATATTTTTTAGTCAAGCTTTCGTCAAAACTATATGCGTATAGTTTTAACGTAGGCTGTCATGTAACGTGTTGCGGTGACGAAAGCTTAATCGGGTCTTAACCAGATAAAACTGGTGCTCTACTGTTAATATCTTGATTTATTCATGGACAAGGGATGAGTTCAAATGTATTCCAATATTTGCTAAAGTTAAGTGAAAAAAGGTGTTAACTTAAGAGCAAGGTTTTAATTCAGCAGGCTTAATTCCTTAATATTATTTTTGGAATCACGTAAAGTTATGGATTTAAAATAATTTATTCTATTAATGCATTTATTAACATTGTAATAAATTTATTAATATACTCTATATGAATCTTCTGTTCAAGTTACGAATCGGAATAAAATTATTGGATAATTAAACCTTACTACGAAAGTTGACACACTCAACGGCTCCATTGTTTTATATAATTACATATAACCACATTATGTGGAACGAAATTACTTATTTTTTGCTCTCAAAAACAAATTTTAAAGTTAACCCGTCTATTTTGTTGCAACCTAATAAATATTTTCAAGTAGATAATTTAATTAATTTCAATACGTTTTAATTACATTTCATTAAGTAACATATTATTTGTGCTGTAAACAAAACTCTAATAAAATCGTATAAAAAATAATTTGTTATGCTATCTATACAACGAATTAAAAATTCAAAAAAGAAACGTGAAGAAAGTAATAACCTTGCGTTTTTTTATTCAACATTTAATATCACAACACATTTATTATTTTCGCCACGCCGTGCCTATTAATTAAAATAGATAAATGTATGTTTACTGTGTCGGTTTTAATGAACGGAGAAAATGGATCAACATAATATGGGAGCAAACGTGAACTAAATTGTCAAAGACACACGAGTTTTAAAAAAACTATACTTAATTCTATACCATTAAAAGGTGATTTTGACAGAGTATTTCAACCCTGTGCATTTGCGATAACATTACACTCAACAGATATTTTCCACCCATTGAAACCAAAAGTAAATTGTGGCCGAAATAGCACCGGTCATTCATGGAAACCTTTAATATTGACAATATTATACAGTGGAATCGAGAATATTATGGTAGAATAATTATACTTTTGTTATTCTTTCTCTCTTTCTTTCATGTCAGGACTTAGTAATAATTTGCACTTAATTCTAACAATACTGAATATTTTGAATAATAGGTATACATAATATTGATGAGGCTACTCGTATATTCTCTTTTATGACTTTTCAAAATCCCAATTCTATTGAAAATCAATCACCGTACTTATTAATTTTCATTACAATCTGTAGTTTTTAATGTAATCAGTATATAATCAGACTTTTGAGTTTCCATGTTATATCAATGAGTTAAAGATAAATGGGACGCAAATAATCACTGGAGAATATGAAATATTTAGTAGATTCCATCAAATAATTGTATTAACAATTTTTACATATATAATAAGTTTTAGAAATTATTAAGTAAAATACATGTAATGAGATGTAGGTATCACCTACAATATGTTTTCGGGATCTGCTTTATATAAATTTTTATCAATTTCTAATTAAAGGAATTTTTATATAATGTAATTACTTATCATTTATTTATACCATTTAGACCGATTTTAATTCTTAATTCAAAAGTCGCCTTTTTTATATCGTATCTAGCTAAACCCAGCCACGCTACGCTATGACTCATTCTGATATGAAATGAATGGGAAATTAAATAATAGTATTCTAGCAAATATAGATACAACAAAAGAAAACAAATTATTTGATTCAATACCCTGCCATGCATTTCGGTGGCTATGTGGAATGCAAGAAAAAGAAGAAAAAAGACGTTTTTCATAAAAAATAACTTTTTGTTTTAAAGCTAGTCGATTGAATACATTTTCTGTTTGTTCGTTTCTTGTATAAACATGAAGTTCAGACAGTTTTCCGATTCGAAGCATGCGACGTATTGCATGCACATTAGAAAGGCAAGTTTTCTAAATTCAAACCACACACTTGCAAAGATTGCCTTTGCTCTTTATTGATGATAGTCTTAACGAACACAAGGCGTATTATAAATTGAAATCGAACGTCATGTCGGTCGGAATGAGTGGTATTTGTGGAAATCTACACCTTTATGAGGTCTAATCAGAATTGTTGTACTACTAATCGTGTGTCATTTTATAAATTTGACTGATTGATGTTATTAGCACTCCTAGAAACAAATTAAAAATGTGTTACGGTAATCCGGGAATATCGAGAAAATGAAGAAATTCCGTTGAAAAATTCGTTACTTCACTTTGGTTCATCACTCAATCAATGGATTTGCATATCATTGCTTCACCCACGAATTTATTCAGAATGATGTTGTTCATATCATTTACGTCGACATTTTTGACCACTAGAATGGCTCTTCCGCTCAACCATGCGTGATTTCGATAGTTTGTTTCGATACTTTGGAAAACCTTGTCTACTAATTCCTTTCTTTTATTCACGATGTTGCAGAAATTAGATGGGAAAGCAAATTTTTTTTTAGTAAAAACGCGCATATTTGATCGCGTTATCAGAGTTTCAAGTCAATCGATCAACTACGTTTAATTTATTGATATTTGGACAACATTATATAATGATTGGTGAAGTAATTACTTAGTTATTGAGCAATGAACAAACTGATTTGATAAATTTCTTTGAAAGGTGTTTCAAGTCTTGAAGACTTGTATTAAAACTTCTAATAAACTTGCACTGATCTGCTTCTGCTGACCATGGACCTCCTATATTATTTAAACGCACTTTTAGTCAGAGTAACAATTCATTTTTTGGTATCTGAGTCCATCCATTAAAATTAATTTTTTTTAACTCACCTTATCTCTCAATTCAAATAATACATAAAACACCATTGTTAAAATTTCTTTACAGGTAACAATGACAAAATCAGTTTTGCTTTCAAACGTTTTCTTCAAAATTTTATTTTGCAACTTTAATAGTAAAATTTTAATAAATTGAAGACTATTTTTAATTTTCTTAATTTTATGGAAAAATCAAAATCCACAGCTTTTGCGCTCGTAATTTATAACCAAAATATTTAATTTTGCATTAATTGAAGTGAATTTAAAGAACATAAGAAACAAATTTTGTTTTTTTTATTTATCTATTCATTTCAAATTTCAACGTCTAACAATATATACGTTTAGTGACTTACTTCTACCAAAGAAATCTCTGCCAGTAAACTTTTATTAAATTTAAATATTATGTAACGGGGAAAATTGTAAAAAACACTCCCAAAAACAAAACTAATCAGGATATTACACCAAACAACAAAAGTATCAAAATAAATAAATAAAAAAAATCATTAATTATGAATCTTGACATTATTAGGAAAGAAGAAAGGGAAACAATGTAGAATGAGGCATCGTATAATTAAGGGATTATGAGAGGAAATATTCTTTCAGATTTTCTTTGAATACATCTATAGAAGTACGACTTCCTAGTTTCCGGTTCCAGTCGATTTCAAAGTCTTTTAGCTTGAACAGCAATGATTTTTCTTAAAAGGTGGCTGTATGTTTAGAAAAAAGGAGACTGAGCTATTTTTCAGAGCGTAGGTCTACACCGTGTGGAGACAAGCAAATTTGCTTCTAAGATAAATTGGATAAGTGATTTAGTTCAAAATATTATAAAGAAACGTTAGAGTGTGTAGATTGCGCTGATTGCGGATTTTAGTCTGTCAAATTTCCGTCCATTCAATTGAAAAAAATCATATTTTTTTCAACTAGAAACATAGCAGATACTCAAATTTGGAAGGTATTCTAATTTTTTAAGGCAATACTCCTCAATGTCCGAGAAGCATATACTTTTTAGTCAATCAGTGGCAGTAGGACTGTTAATTTTATAACTCACAGGGAAGTTTTGATTTCAATGTCTAAAAAATTTTGAAGATACTTGAGGCAGTGAATTTTGCTGAAGACACGATGACTAACATAATTCACTTGAGGTTGCCAGCTAAAATTTTGGATGATCAGTAAACTCAAGTCTTTCAGAGTTGAATAAAACAAAATTAGTGTATTATTGAACTTTAGATACAGCACATCTGAGAGCATAATTTAAGAAAACAGTCTTGGGCTACCAATTGTGGTTGCTTGAGACTTAATTAGATTAACTAACAGACCCATTTATGAGCCTACTAGTCGATTGAAGTGACGTTATCTTCGAGGGTATTTATGACGGTTGCTAAAGAATTTACAAGAATATGGGCATTTTACTACGTCATCAGGTAAAGATTATAATTACTATAAATATTGTTTTTTATTTATAAATAAACAAATGAATATTGTTTTTAGTACTATGAATATTGATTATAATTACTATGAATAATAAACTGCCATATCAATGGATATTGAAAAAAGAAATGGAATAGAACTCTTCCTTGAAACACATCAGTTGATAAGTTCGTCCATTCAGAGAATGCATGTGAAAACTTCACAGTAAATTATAAGTTCTGAGAAATAATCTACAAACCTATATTAAAAAGACCTATCTATCGAAATATAAAACTCCAATTTCTAACTCGAAGATGACATCGACTTAAACTAACTGTCCGTTTATAGCTTAAGTCTCTATAATGTTCTTCGAATACTTCACCTAGCTTAAAGCAATTTTAGTGACTAGGGACTAGTTTTTAGTTCAGGTGCAATATTAGTAGTTGTTCTTTAATGAAGAAAATATTACAATTTAAAATAAACATAATCGTAAAAGTAAATTTGCAAAGGCGCAAATCAATAAACACCTTAGACGTTGTTTAAAATTGTCTTACATTAAAATCAGCCTTCAATAATGGGTTCGGAGACGAACTACTTGTATAAATTTAGTTTGTCTCAAAAAGGATCACCCATTCAGTCTATTTCGTAAAAATATTTAAGTTAAATTCTGTTAGATAAAATTATAATAATAATACTTGATTAAAATTATAATAATAATACTTGATTTATAGTTTGATAAACTTATGTAAATTTCATACTATTAATATTAAATACGTAGAAAAATATATTTCAAAATGAAAGAAGTAGAAAAACACATAACTGAAAACTGAATTATTTGGTAATGTGAATTGATTTGCAGAAGAAAACCAGATTTTTTTGTGACAAAATAGTTTCTTATTTTGAGACAAGAGGTACAATGCACAATTTTTAGAACTATTTAGATGCAAACAATTTAATTTGGATAGATTACATGCATAAACCTTTTTTGAAATTGTTAAAAAAATTTATCCATTTATATTAAATAATATACATTTTGTTAAAACACTACATTGTAGAGATTTAATGATACTTCTTTTTAAAATAAATAGAACGATGTGTTAGGTTGTAGGAAAGGGCTTCAAATTTAATTAACATCTTTCAATATTTCTAATCGCACATTAAGTTTGTTATAAAGTAAAAAAAGAAACATAGAACCAGTGTAATATACATTTTGTATGAATTTAAGACTTATAGTCTTCCTTATATTTTTTGAAATTGTGTTTTAAACTAACTCGAGTTTTTTGTAAACACAAACCATATGGTTATTTATCTTCCTTCATTTTAAAGGGTGATGTTATTGCATTTGACAAGGAGTCGGCTGAATAAAACAAGCTGTGTTCGTATTAAAGTTAATAATAAAACTATTTTTAAACTTTAATGGATAAAGACTTTTCAAAACGTATTCCCATTGAAAATAGATGCTTATTAATTAACATTTCACAATATATTAAATATTAGTGATTCCAGGCGGGTAATGGGTTGATAACATAATAATCGAAAACGAAAGTTGTAATACATTTAAATTAGAAATAATTATATTACTCGCACAAGACATATGTACAAGTATATGCTTATTATAACCAAACATATTCAATTTTAAAATAGTAATGATCTTATCTCTCACTTTCCATTAATACCTTGTTCTTCTTATTTATTGAACTGCATTTATGATGTGTAACTTAGTGATGCACGCTTTCTTTAAAGGATTGGTATGGTCGATGTACGAGGTCATTGCAAAAAACACAATGCGTTTAAAATTGCAATTAAACAATTTAAATCTATTGTATTCAAGACATAAATAAAATGTAATATATCAGGCAACATACTTATGTATGTTGAAGGAGAGCACACGTCGTCAATCAATACCAAATGCCGTTGATAGTGCTCAACCTAGTGTAAATATAGATTACAGAAAAATTTTACGAATAATAATTTTGAGCACCTAACTAACTAATAAGTTAAGAATGAACTGACTCAAGCTTAAACAATTTAGATTTTGATGGGAGTACACCTATATAGATATAGATCTAAAGCTTATACTTGAGGAAATAACTCCAAATTAGAAATATACACCCTTTTTCATGAGGCGTGAAATTTGTGTTAAACATGGTAACATTGTAACTACAAGAAAGAAAGGTTTGTTAACGAAGAATCGCTGCTTATCCTGTCGCAGCTGTATTATGGAATGGGAATATGAAATAAGTATAGTAATAGTATGTATTAATATTTTTTTTGGATTCATCAAGTGCATAGAATATAAATATTTAATATAGGAACAATAAATTACCAAGTAAACTATAAGCGCCCAAGGAAGAATAGGCACTTCTATTCCATTAAAACGAAAACAAAATTAGTCATAATATTGTTATTTGGTCAGCACTTCAGGGCAAGTAAACAATACAATTTTATGACATATTATTGATATATTACAGACGAGATGTCGATTGTTTACGATACGGATTTGATTGATGGACAATATTCTATCACATTATATCCGCAGGCGATCATATTCCGACCCGACAATGAAATAGTAAATGAATTTATTTACCCCGCGTTGTGCTGTAGTTGTACTAAGAGAATTAATGATACGAGTTCTTATAATAATGAACTTTAATTTACACCCAGTATTTATAACAGTGCAAGCATAGATATAATTGAAATTCAAGAGGTTATGTCTATCGAATAAAATAATTGTCAATTTATTTAATTCAACTAAAAACTTAAACTACTTTCAATTTCAGTTTTATTAATCCATAGGAATAATGATGAAAATAAAAAATAAACTTGATAAATTAATAAATAATACTTAATAAATTTTGCTTAGTTTTTCCAAATTTATGTTTTATAATTTTATTACGAGAGTAAAAAATTAGATTGGTTTTAATGTCATCGAGAGTTCATTTGTATTTTATTTCTTTTTTTAGAATTTGTAATTACATAAATGTGTACTCTTTGTGCGTTTCAAAAAATAACTTAATGTAAAGTTTTACATTTTCAAAAAACAAATTTCTAAATTAGGATTCTACTTGATATAATCGTATTTTTCTAGATCTACTGAGATATCCAATAAAGAATGTTTCCTTTTTCTCGGATATTTCAGTTTTTAATGGGGACCGAAATTTCATTTATTAAAATTTTTAGCTTATACAGATTACAAGAAAACTTTGTGACCATCAAACGCTGAAATTTTGTTTTTCTCAGTATAGAAATGTAGGAAGTACTGGGCTGGAAGTAATAATCTTATTAATAACTATTTCGCATATTTTTCCGATCATTGCCAAAGCAGTTATAGCTTAATTAATAACTTAAGGACATAATAAATACAGTCTGGTAAAATCGACTTAGCAATTACAACGTAAATTTTATCGCACACAGTTAATTTATCAACATTTCTATTAATCAAAATTCTCTGGAACATAAAGTCGCATACAATTTCTTTTGAAATTGTATATTCTACTTCTAAAATATATAGATAAATTCTACTTTTTATCCTTAAATTAAAAAAATAATTAGAATGTATAGTCGACTATTTGGAGTAATATTTTGAAGCAATTATTTTGATATTTTTTGTTTCCGTCATGTTTCTTATTATATTAGAATTGATTATTTCATAACTTATTGATTATTAAAATTTAATTCTAGTGTTGTCAAAATTAATTTAACATTTTGTGGCTCCAATCTATAGTCATCCACAGAAAAAATTGTTTGTTGATTCCATTTCTGAATTTTAAGGAGCATTCATTATTTTTATAAATATTTAAATCTAATAATTTTTAGATTTCATCCAAAATTTTAATTTTATCAATTATATAAGTTCGTAAATCGTAAATTTTTTTGAAGCCTGTTACTCACAAATTTATGTAAATGAAAAAATTTCTGTTGACCAAAAATAAATATTTTTTGAACTGTTATACTGTGTTCTCAATAAATATAATTTTTTATTGATAGGAACATTTGGAAATATTTCATTAAATAAATTAAAAAAAATAAAAAACAAAGAATTTATGTTTATTTAATTTGACATCTATATTGTACTATACTGCTCTTACTACACTTAGTGTGACTCTGTCTTATCTACTGAATACGATTGGTACGGGGTCTCGTACCCGATAAAGCAGTCTGCCGAATCGGATAATACAATCATCGATACAGAATAATTTGCTCTGCCTACTGCGTCTATTGTTTCAATGCTCGAATAAAATTGAATAGCGTCCCGCGTGAAAATTAATTTGTGTTTGTAGATGAATTTGTTTATGGATCAGTTTGATGAACTGTGTACGAAACATGGTTTGGATGATTAACGTAATTGTGTGTTGTTTGTGGGATCAGTTCTTTTTGTCTCTTGGAAAGCAGGGCAGTTTAATAGGATGTATATTTCATATTCTAAAATTAAATATAACATGGAAATTATATCACAATACAGTCATATCTATACCGGGATATAGAATAATTTAATGTAAATCTAAGAGGATGGTAACTCTTCAAGTCTTTCTTGACAGACTTTAGCATTCTAATGGAACAGTGTTGCAGTACTTAGTACGATATATGATTCATCGTAGCATACATAAAATAAGGTTATTTTAATAATAAATAGCACGATATCAAAAAGAGAGGTCGATAGAGGCGTTACGTCACGGCCGTAATTTCTTTCACCATGGTGATTTCATGGAACAATTTTCGGGAGAACTTGGCCTTTTTATTATAAAAAGCTGAAAAATAAACTGAAGATTAAGTGCAAGAACATAATACGATTTAAGTACACAGGTGTAATATAATAATTATCTTCATTTTTTTTCTAAATATCACACTCCTATTTTTTTCGATAAGCACTGGTACTATTTTAAAAAAAGTCAAACAATTGTATTATTTAGACCAGATACATATCATTTGTAGCTGAGGCAATTATAGATATCTTTAATTATATAGCTGAAAAGTACGGACAAAAATGAAATAAAAGCGCTAACCGTAGGCTAATAACAAATATGGAAGAAGTGGTGAATAATAACGAGTTTCATCTATTATACCCAACTATAAGGCAACTCAGCGAAAATTCAAATTAAATCAATGATAACATTTAGAAAGCAGTTGGAAGTTCTGTACGGTCATGAAAGGAGCATCTACAATGGTGGAAGAAAACGTTCAATGCACTATCACGCTATATAGGCTAGGAAAGCCGCAATCGCCACTGATTTCACCGCTAGTAGTACTATTTATAGAGAAGGGACCAATTTTTGAAGAAGTCAAATAGTAAAATCACTTAAGAAAGGAAAAGCGTCTTGGATCGACCAAATTCTCATTGGATTGACCAAAGGCCATAGAGATCGGTGAAGGAGTCTCACAACGAGGACTTCGCTCGTTCATCATTGACACTTGAAGAGTAGAGTAAATCCATTCCGCTTGAAATAGTCACGCCTCCAAAAGCATATAGAACAGAAAAATCGTGAAGTACTATCTAGCTTTCGACCAAGTAAAATATATATAGACCTAAATTTTGCGCTTGGCCAATACATTGAAGAAAGTATCCGATGTAGGTAATGGACTACTGTTGACATCATCAACTTTAAATCAGCGTTTAATTGCATTCAATTGTCGAATTTATGAAATGCTTTTGAAGCTGAACCCTGCCTCCGAATCTTGTCCACCTCATCCAGGTAAGGTATAGTTGTTCAACAAGCAGCGCACGAATTCAAAGCAAACTTTCAAAGAAGTTCCCAATTCGAACCGGATTTTGCTAAAGTCATCAGTTGTAAAACAAAATAATCAAAGAGACTCCGATATGTGCGGCACCTAGAGCAACGCATTGGATAAAGAATAGTCTTCCGCTCTCGGTTAGTCGGGATAAAAGAAGAAAATTAATTAGTGAAAGGTTTCAATAACGGATTTAAATATTACATGAGAATATATTATTTAACATTTTAAATCAAACTGAAATGTGTGGATATACGTATTTTCATGTTCTATTAACATAAAACTCTTAACTCAATTCAACTGTTTTTAAACAAGTAAGAAATAAAATTATGATTGGTATTACTACATAAAAACAAAATTATTTTTATTTCAAAAATTTATTCTGTAATAGGTTGAAATTTTTACTCAGCCAGATTCCACTCTGACCGGCTACTAGTATATTGCGGCACTGTTATCTTATACATGGCAAAATAGTTCTTAAATTTCACAATTGAAACGTGTATTGAAATATAGTTTTAGGTCCAAATAAGTACATTATTCCTTTTGAGTAGAGTATGGTCTATATTTCGAGGAAAAATGTAATCGAATTTTTCAAGTTAGTAACTTTTATTATATATCAAAAAATTTAAGAGACTAATCTACGACGTAAATTTTTGAAATCTCACGCATCTAATTTTTTAAAACATTGTATATCTATCTTGATATAAATAGTTAACAGTCGTGTTTATCTTTATAAAAACGTACAGAATTAATTTATTTAAATACGCATCAAATTAAGGATGATTGTTATTTACTCGTCAAATTATTGTGCAAATTATTCAATTATTCTTTTCTTAAATCTGAGCTGAGTTTTCTAGATAAAAATAATTTTCCGGAGATATTTTAAACCTAACTTTTAACTAATTAAGCAACAAACAAATTAATACCTAATCAAGCACATTCATTTCCCCATTTATTTTATACGTGCTATAGAAAAAACATTATAAATTCATGTTTTTTAAAGGAGTAAACTTTTATTAAAATCAGTTCAAGGTCCTTAAAAGAGTTTGACGCATCATTCGAGTCGCTGATTACTACCAGGTTCGCAAATTTTAAACCCGCCGCCTTTTTGATTGATTTCTGAAATGTTATAGAAGCTTTTAGAATATTTCTTGTAGGGTATATAAAGAGTGCAGCATTCGAACTTCTGTTCAGTTTATAATTCAGTAATAAGCGAGTATAGAATAAATTAAAAATGGAAGTATTTCGAAGTGAACTTAGTGGACTATTTCGTCATAAATGTAGTTTAGGGCAAAAAAACCAGTAAAAGATCATGCAACATATATACAATAATGGGTGAAGATATTCCCTCTTACGTCATAACCAAGCACCGGTTTCAAATTTCAAAAAAGGAAATTTTGACTTATCCGATAAACTACATCCAAAGCCGCCTCCTACAATTGATTTAGAAAAATTTAAAGGTCTTAGTAAAACAGATCCCAAATTAAGTTTAGGTTGTTTAGCAGAGCTATTTTCATGCTCTTATACTGCAATGGAAAACAACATTATGTTTTGAGAAAGAAGTGGAAATATCCCGTTTGGCTACCACATGAGTTGACACCCTTTCAGCTTCAGAGGAGAACTAATGTGTACTTGGAGCTACTGAGTTCGCATCGTACCAAAGAGAAGCTGTAGTATATGGTTTAGAGGAGATGAAAAGTGTGTGACTTTCGTTAATTTTTAGCGTAAACGCCAGTAGCTAGGAGCTGGATAAAAAGGTGTACGTACACCGACAACTTAATATTGAAAAAAAGATACTTCTGCTTGCATGGTGGAGTTTAAATAGGGTTATTCATTGAGTTACTTATTAGGAACTATTTCAAGCCAACAGTACAATTACAGCTAAAATTTACTGTAATCGATTGAGCAAACTCACTGTTAAATTTCCATCAAACAAAAGCAATTTAATTTTACATGACAGTTCTCGACCGACATAGCAAAAGTAACGCGTGAAAAATTATTTCTCTATGGAGTAGGCTATTTCACCTATCGTACTCTCCAGATCTTTTGCCATCTAATACCATGTTTCGCTCTCTGCCTAATAATTAATGTGATAGAAAATTTAAAGATGAAAGTCATACCAAAATCGAACTTCACTGGTTTTTCAGTCAAAAGCCCAACAATTTCTACACGAACGGAACTTTAGCTCTGCTTACACGTTGGCGACAAGTGTTAGGTATCGATGGTGCTTATATAATTAACGATTGATTTTAGTGACAACATATAAAACTTGAAAAGTTTGTGTTCAAAGATAGCGGGTTTGTAAGTTGCCAACCTAATACATAGTTGAGATGAATTTAATTGGAAATTTTTTCATCCTAACACAAAGTCACGCATTTTAGATTACTAAGCAGCATCTCGGGGAAATTTTTTCTTTTTGTTTTAACGGAAGTCACGAGACCAACTGATATTTTTATATAGCTTAATCGGTTTTGCGGATAATTTTATCCATTAAAACAACATTTCATATGCACTTTTTTTAAAAATAAATTTAACTATATGTGTATCATTTACTCTCTTCGAACCATTCTATCAAATTTATTAGAATTTGAGAGGTAGAATTAAAATAGTTCAAAGCAACTCAAACATTAACTAATCATAGTGTATGTAAAAAACAGGTCGGCGTTTCTGTTTACTTATTCGCGGCGTTTGTCCTTGCTTGTATCAGATTATTCTGTCGGTTTCTCAATATTTTTCTTCATATTTTCTTCATTGACTCTAAGCGCTGATTTTTTTAATGATTAGGTTGGAATAAGTATAGTTGTTTTCCACGCGATTATATTTTCTCTGTTTACCAGATTGTTATGAAAAGAAGGTAAGGTCGATTATATAAGTGTACTAAATAACTTCTCTTTATTCAAGGCTTCAACAGATGCTTGGATATCGAAGGGGAAATACTAAGGGCCGATCACGAAATTTGCGAATGAATTAATTGTTGGTGGCGGTGGTGGAAATTATTCCACTGCTGAGTCATGATTGCACAATAAGTAAAAAACCGTCTTCAGCAATATAGACACTAATATGAAGAGTTCACACACCTCCCATTCAACTTCTTGATGTTCCAATTTGTTGACATTGTTTTCCCACAGAAACTTCCGAGATCTCCACAAAGGGAGCAATATTTATTATTGGTTGCCACTTCCTTAAGTCACTAGTACTTTTGGGCCCCAGCTTGAATACTCGGTTCTATTTAGAGAGGCAAGTCTAGCGCTTGTTGTAGACGGTTGTAGAAGAAACCCTTCATTAAACCCTGTTTTGTTTTTGGACATAAGTTTATTACAAAGAAAAAATTAATAAAATTTTAAAAAAACTTTACATTTATATGAATTTGGTGACTTACAAAAATTAGTGGACGTTTATAAAGAAACCGTTCTTTATCAATTATTTATCAATTGTACATTGTGAAAATTATTAGTTTCTTATAATTTTATCATGTTTGCTAAGACAAAACTAAACGGGCACAAGTTTTATTTATTCAGAATAGTTGTGCCTTTCAAACCAAAGTTTATGTTAGGTTAATATTACTAAAAAACTAAAAGGAGTTTGCTAGTGTTCTACTGGTCAACATAGATATTAGATTGTTTTTACGTATATAAAATTAAGAATTAATTTTTGTTGGTAATGACATTATTGTAATGATAGATGTCTTGTATCAACTGATTGTGATATGTTTTAGTTATTTAATAGAAAATACTCTAAACACTTTTAAAATGCTGTTATTAAATATGAACGCCTACAGAACCCTCATAGTGCTAGCTCTACTCATTCTTAACTTTTTGCGTCTTAATGAGAAACGTATTAAATTCTAATATATTTCATTGCATCAGAAATGTATACAAATTTAGTTTATCTATATTAATTAAATTACCTAGTCTACAAAAATATGTATCTCTCATTTTGAGTAACTTATATTATAGGGCCTGTGTGGTTTTTGAATAATGTTTTTAAAAACTAAACTAAAACTAAACTTCAACAAAAACTACTCTAGGAATACTCAACGATACTTAGAACATAAGAAACGATAAATACATGTTAAGTAATACCCAAAATGATCCAACAGTTTTAAGATACGTAGCGCAATATTAATTCGCCACCAAATCCATCAAGCTTCTTACTGCTATGAGACGATTTTTTAGCTTGTCAATACGTCGTATAGGGTTAAGTCATCACATGACTTCTCTAGCCATATCATATAAGCAAATATGTTACTTGCATGGATTGCAGTCTCCGTAAACTTAGATTGATTTGTGCATTTTGACTCTAAATAAAGGTTTTTTTTGTTTACCGCAATGTCTTAACTGTGTGATGTATATTACTTATGCGTATGGGAATGTAGTGTATTGATAAATATTTATTATATAAAAACATGCAAAGTTTCAGAAAGGGGATTTCGACTTTTTAATTTGGAAATAATTTCACTGTATCCTTAGGTATCCTGAAATTTAGGGAATGTATGTACTGTATATATACATATACACACACACATATATATATATATATATATATATATATATATATATATATATATATATATACACACACATATATATATATATATATATAGATTTATGCGTAATGAATGATAGTGAATTTGTGAACAACTAAATACTGCATTTTATTTTTTTATAAACACACCTTAATCCGCTTCATATACATAGATGGGTATGATTGTTGACTATCTACAAATGAATTGTGGTATTCATTTATTATTTATGAGTTTATATCAGTTCTTAAAATCAAATCTTATTAAAATTAATCTGAATATGAGAATACGCTATATCGAACCAGCCGTCGATGTGAATAATTTCTTCGAGTAAACCATTTAAATTAAAATATTTTCCACCACTATAATTAATAGAAGGATTATCTTATTCATTTATCGAACACTTCTGCTAATATTTCCGATAATTTTCCTACAAAGATATGCATCTATTTCTTTTCTAATATTCATTTATAATTGATAAGATACTGACTTGTAACGACTCATCTATTATAAATGGAAAATATTTCACAAGTCCACATCGAAAAATAGTCATAAACTGGCTTGCAAACAATAATATGGAGACAATAATAAAATAGTTAGTGCGTTCATTAGTAGGAAGGCGTAGTTATACCCAAAAGGAATTTAAATTAAATATTTAACATTAATGTATTCTTAATCTTAATTTCTAATAGGTTAATACATTTAAGATATGTGATGTCTGATAAGCGCAATTGCAACTGGTGAATTTTTATGTTACTAAAGGTAAGTTATGTACATAATTTAAAAACATTGTAGGAAATCTAGTTTTATTTTCGTTCCAAAAATTCTATGTAATGTTAATTTTACGGCAAAGATATAAACGGTTTCAAATATTTTTAGATTTTTTAAATAAATTGCACCTTTTCAAAATTAAATGATTTTTATACAAACTTCATTCTATTTTTTAATTGAAATTACTGAAAATATTTACAAAAGATAACAATGCGGGGATAGTATCGGAAGGTGAAAAAATTATAGAAAAGTTTTTAATTATTGCGTTATATATTTCAAACTATTTTTGCCTTGATACAATGTGCGAAAGACTTCTAAAAATATAAATTCACAATTTTTAAACAAATCACTAAAGTAAAAACGCTTGGATTTTCAGTATCTAATAAAATGACAAATTTCTTCCATGAAGATGAAACTACCACAAAATAAAGAATATTTATCAAATACGCAAATAAATACTACAATTATTCAAATTGTAATAAATAAGTATGACAACAAGAAATTTATTGTAATTAAAATTATATTTGTAAAATTGTATATGCAAAAAGACTATTCGATATAGAAGGGAATGATAACATGTGATAACATATGATGATATGGGAATGATAACAATGATATCATCGATGCCTAACGTACATCAGCTGAAACGACAAAATATAATGTCGTTAGTTTTAATTAAAATGCGATTCCACATAAACTTTAATTAAATTAATCTATGAATTTATATGTCATTTTTCTGGTTATTTCTATAATTAACCTTCATACGCCATTTAGTTTAGTCTAAAGAAAATTGCTATTGATAAGCAGAAATATTAAATATATATATATATATACATATATATATATATATATATATATATATATATATATATGTATATATATATATATATGTATATATATATATATATATATATATATATATATATATAACAAACTCCCGAATTTAAGGGAAATTGTATATTTAACAACACGAAATGACCCCGGTTTTTAATTTATATTAAAAAAAAGAACTTAAGAAACGAGGTTAAGTTTTAATTAAAAATAGGCTTAAAAAGAATAAAATTTTTTGCCTATATAATTACTATTACATATATAGGTATATTTGAAGGGCATAAAAGAAACTTACAATTCAAGAAAAAGCTGAACGTAACTTTACCATATTTCGTATATATTGACTACAAAACGGCGAGATAAACTCAATCATGATTTCCGTGTTTTTTTTTATTGCTGCAAAACAAATGCAAATTAGATCAATATTTCAATTTACTGATAACACAGCGGTTTATTGCTTTTCCGTTCAGTCTAATAATATACCATGATCCGCAATGTTAAAAATATCTCATTCCATTGACACCGGTATAAAGAAATATTTCTAGGAATGCTTTGAGTTTAACGAGCTTTAAATAATGAAAGCGTCCTTAATTTTTATATTTCCACTTAACTTCGCTATTCTTCCATTAGTATACTTTAAGATTTGTTATCATTATATTTAAGTCGTACGGTGATCATTACATTATAATCGTATGATGATGTGAATTTTTTTTCATGTCGTCTAATTAGTTAAGTAATTAGTAATCAAGGTTAAGTTTTAATTAAAAATAATCGGGGAAAGCCCTATATGAAGGGCATAAAAGAATCTTAATAATTATTTTTATTCTAGTTCTATTTACGGCAAGGTAATGTTAGAATTTGATTAATTGTCGTAGAAAGTCATTATATCCTGTACCATATTATCGTATGATATATTACAGTAGCGAAGGTTTAGATATTTCTTTTCTGTATATCCCTTGGGCTGTATATTCGATTTACGATGAGTTCACAAAGAATATTATATGCACATGACAAACATGCCTTCCTTCTATCAAAAATTAATAACAGTCAACACTAAAGGTTATATAATAATCAATAAATCGAACTAACTTTATCTTTCCGTAAACATAAGGAAAATGAGAATAATGGTAAACGTATAATTTTTACGTCTTTCATTTAGCAATGTCGTTTTATTTGTTAAAGAGCAACAAATAAAATATATAGCAACATATTTCTTTATTGAATTATGTCTCTAAAAAATATGAAAAACAGCAACAAATCAAAGTATAACATTGATTTTAAAGTTTACTGAAAGAATTTCAGTAATATTAGGATTTAGTGCTCTTTAAAGAAATTGTCACTTGTCGATTAATTATAGTCCATTACAAAATATGTCTAATCTTCAAAACTATATTCATTATAGTCAATATTACTCCTAATATATATATATAGATCGCGTTACGAGTTCTTAAGTTTTTATTAGGTTAGTTTAGAGAGATAAACACAACAGTCTCCGTAAGAGTCTACGCAATATAATATTTTCCCAGAACAGTTGATATCTTAGTTGATTCTTGTAAACATAAAATATACATGAATTTAAAGTAAAGTTTCCCATATTTCATAATCTTATTACGTTAAAAAAACATTTAAAAAAATTCATTAGATAATAATAACTAAGGTAAGATATCTTTTAAATACCTTTCGACAGTATGAAGTACTTAATGCATTTTTAAAAGTAAACTGCTTTAAGAGTTACATAAAATACCTAATTCAAACATAATGGATTTTAATATATTTGAAACTGTAGATGTAAAGGTTATAAGTATAAACCCACGTCGGATTAATTAAAAAAATAAATAACAATAAGCACTGCGTTTGTAGATGTTCTATGGATTTATGTTATAGCAGTGTAATTTTTCTGAATGACCTGATTTGACTCATGGATTTCCTTTTTAATATATGGAAAATATTGGATCATTGAAAATGTCTAAATAATTTCAAATAAAAAATGACGTCAAAATAAAATAGCCGAGTCATGAAATAAGTAGCCATACCGTATAGTAATTAAATGTTTCTATGATGTATTACAATGTTTTTTACTTATAAGTTCACACTTTTACCGATAATAAGTTTATTTTTTCAATTACATAGAACACGTGAAGAAAAAGGCATGAAACTGATTTTAGCGTGCGATCCCTTTTACATAGTTAGTTCAAAGGAAAAACGTAATGACATTTCGAAGATGTTTCAAAATGTTACAATTTTATGAAATTTTTACGAATTTATGGTAACACCAAATATTTGGAACAATTAGTAGCATCAATTTCCCTAATTAAAAAAACATAGAATTGGAATGTAATAAATAACTGTAGCCCAGGTTATCATATTTCTCTAAAAAACTGTGAGGTAAATAAGCAAAAGAAATTTATAGACAAGGAAAGATGAATTCAATCTTTACGAATCAATTAAAATATTTTATTTACATCAAATTATCTTTCCACAACTAAATATAAAATAAAATATTTTATTAATTATTTATTTTTTCAAAGTACCTGGTACTCATTCGTAAGTGACTATCTTAAATATTAACTGACATTAATTACCATTCCCTTGCACTAATTGGCAAAATTGGAGAATTTTTTTCAGTTTTCTGCAAACACATAGGAAAATTACTTCATATCTACAATTTTTGGTAAAAAAACAATAGTAACTTAGTAGCTATACAGGAATAAAATTTAAAATTACTAACTTGATATTCCATAAGTACATATTTAGGCATTTACAAACGTTTAACAGAAATATTATGTACCCTTAACTTAATAGAAACATTGGCTTAATAAAAATGTTGTATACCCTTGATATAATATTTCTATTAAACTATTCACAAACAATAATTTTTCATAACGTAAACATAGCGTGCACTATCATATGCACATCATTTATAGAAGATAATGATGGATATTTAAAAAAATTATAACATCCAGGATAATCGTCACAGGATTCCAGTAATCTTTTGGTCACATTTTGTCAACCCTGTTATGATTTTTGGTTTAGTAGTTTCGAATACAGAGGAGAGGAGGAGTGTGATATTTCCACATATTTTATGAAATTCCTTTTTAAATATGCTATTTAAAATTATTAAAAAGTATGTATTATATTTTCGTATTCCTCGTGATAAGAAGTTTCAAATGGCGATCCTACATTACAAGCAAAATTAATAACATATTTTTAACACTATTATTTACCAAGACATTCATTCACATATAAAATTTTAGAAAAGTTGGACTATCTAATATTTGTGGGCCAATAATATAAATAAATATCAAATATTGAATATATTTGGGGTTAATTTTGTAGATATTCATTATTCACAACATATTCACAATCATCAGGTAGCTTCATTTAATAAATATCAAGTTGCTACGTCGCATGGTTTTTGAGAAAATCGGCTGTGAATATAAAAAAACGTAGATATAACATTCTACAATGTCTTTCGTAGGCCTAAAAATATGGTGAATATTTAAAAAATTATAACATCTAAGCCATAGTTTTCCTATGACCTTTGCGTGGGATTTTAAAAGCCCATATTTGTTCATAATTTTAGATTGAGTAATATTGAAATCAATGAGGGAGGGGAAAATATCTTTCTCACATTTTACTCTATATCTCAAGAGATATAACATCTAAAATACAAAAATATTTTTGGACGTTTACAACTAGCCATTAAAAAAAAACTCCATATTTTATACAAAATTAACTTTTTTGACAATTTAATATTAAAATTTAGAATTTTCAAAGAAGTATTTTTCGGTTTTATGTCTTGAGATATTTGTGTGTTACAATGGTTTATAACTATGCCAATCACTCATATTCTGAAAAAAACCGCTGTGATGGAAGTTTGGATGGACGCATGAGTGATCTTATAAAAGTTACATTCTACCTTTTGAGGTAAGGAAACCTAAAAACAGGATATAATGTATCACAGATATATTTACTAGTTTATTAAAAGTAAACAAAAAGTAAAAAAATTTCTAAGTAAATCATGATACGTGCCAAAAAGATATACCACAAGGAAGTACAAAACGGCAAATTTTATTTTCAAAGAAAACTATAATTTCATCAATATAATCAAAACCTAATTATTAAATTGATAAGTTTTATTAAATATAATTAAAAATCGAAATATTCAATTAAAACTACATTGCGTTTACAATAAAAATTTACAAGATATTTTTATACTTGAATCGCGAATGCTTACAATAAATGTTTATGTTGGCAATCAAAACTTAACTGATGTCCAAAAGCTTCCTCAGTCTTAAGTAACTCGTACATCTAATTTGTTAAAATTATTATTGATATAGACTATATTTATTTAATTTATCCCCCATTAAGAATAAACATATTTGCTGTTAGCCAGATTCACGAATTCATTTTAAATGAAAGTCTTCAAAGTGTCTCCAAAATGGAATTTCTCTCGAAAATGAAACATTTCTTTTTAAAGCTTTATCAGTGTTAATATTTTTCGCACAAATTGAGTTCTATGTTCTTCACTTTTTCCTCTTGATGTTACGAATCAATTCGAATGCCTTGAAAAGAAGTGTGTCCGTGACATCTTGTATCTCGTTTGTTACAGGAGAAGATACAATTGGACACCGCCTCGCAGCTGGCGTAATCGATGTATTCGTTTTCTTCAATATTGGAAAATTCAGTTGGACTATTTCAATTTCACACATACAGACTTTATTTCTTTTCATTTTTTTATTTTATGTCAGAGCTTGTACAGTGAGAAATTACTTGACTTTAGTGTTATTCGTATAACTTCATTATATGTACTTTTATTTTTTTATTACTCCATGTTTAGAGTTCTGTAGACAAATAGCAAAAACGGAAACATTTTAATTTCATAATGGGCTTTTCTTCATATATACGTCTGTGTATTACTGCGTAATAGCTCATTCAATTTAAAACCGATTGTGCTGAACTTTTATACTAAAATGATTAAATTTGCTATATGAATACATATAAATTAAGGAAAAATAATTTTGATTTTTTTTATTAAATGTTTGTCACTCTTAGATAAGAAAGGTTTTTTCTCATAGAGCCCATCAAGTGGAGCATCACGGAATTGGAACTGATAATGTTTACTAATGTTTTTAAAAAAGCTTCCTTCACAACACGTGAGTCATGTTACAGTGCCACTCTTTTCTAACTTCGACACCGAACTCTAAAAAGGGATTTTATCTTTATGAATATTAATAAAATTTTTTTTAACAATTACTCATTTGTAATTAAACAACTTTAGAAACCGTACTTCAGCGGAAATCAAAGTAGTATTACTTTTAGTATCTAAAAGCAAACTTAATTTATTTTGTTTCTCTGCCGTAAAAAAGTAATTATTAGGCAGTGATATAACTGGCTATAAAATGTGATATAGTGATATAAAATATAATTACTTGAAACTTAGTAGAATATAGAACTTGAACTATCCGTTATAACTTTTATAATCACATAATACCTAACAAACAAAAAACATTTTTGCAATATTAATTTGATTTGCTTTGCCGTTAAAGACTTGTAACTTCAATCCGATTAGAGAATAATTGAGGAAGTGAGATCTATATAATTTAGTTTTTTGTTTTTATTTACTGTATCCTTTCCCTTATACTTTTATTTATTTTATGTTATTTGTTTAAATGTCGTACTTAATGATTTAATTTAATAGTCTACCTTCGATGTGCAGACTTTTGTATGTCCATAGTTTAGCTCCTGGGACATATTTGAGTTAAGTTTTTGGGCGTACGTGCCACAATGTCTAAGTGTAAATGATTTTACTCTACTAGAGTGTAAGGCTTCTTTTTAAATGCCTCTATATATCGAGTTAATAAATGTAGAGAAAAATTTCAGCGTTTGAGGATAGGAATATTCCTATATAATAAATAAGAATTCAATAAGATAAAAATATCGATCCACTATCTGTTTATCGATATGTGGTTTTTGATAAATATTGTTCTAAATAACTGGAATATTATAAACTGACATTGCCGGGGGATACAGTTAAGGTTAGGTAATTACCAGATCATATTTTACTCTATTACTTTTGAGGAGTATAAATGATAACATAGTATAGTTTTTCAAACTTTATAGATAATATAGTTTTTTCAAATGATTCATAAACAATTATAAAATTGCATTAGAATTAAATATCGTTGAATTGTGAATGATAGAAGAAAACAAATTGCTGTTAAGATTGTACAAAAAACACGCTATGATGGTTGGCCTCCATGGCTCAATTATGTCCCGCAAATTATAGATAAGCTCAGCCACTTCCATATTAACCGTACAAAAGATAGACTTTTGAATGAAATTCACAATAATGCCACTGACTTATAATTACCAAGCCACTCTTTACTCTTTTCAGTATACAGACTTGTAAGAGAATAAGTTCAAATTAGCCATACAAATTAAGCAACGCCATAAAGTAAATATATTTGCTAGTTACTTAATATGTGCATTTAATGCGTATAATGGTAACCAGTTCTGCCCTGTTCTAGGAACGGCCAGAAAATGAACTAGAGCCCTAGCAGTGTGTTGTATCGTGAGAGGCCATATACATTGTGATGAACCTAAAATACCATGGTAATAATATACATTATTTTTTCCAGCATACATACTTCGATTTAAAATGCCTAATTTCAGCATACATGTACCGATTTTTTGAAATAGTATTACATAATAATAGTCCCGTATATATTTGGCATACATCTGATGAGGCACTTTGCAAGTACATCAATTACGTTTGACATACTGTAGTGTTCAAACAACGAGAGTACATTACCCGTAATTGATAATCGAAAACATTTGCTTTTTTGCGCAAGATTTATGAGTTTGTGATTATGGAACATCTTACGCTTCTCATTATTAAAATAATTTTTAAAGATTAGGCAAACATTCGCATAACAAGTTGAGGTAATGAGCATAATCTTCTATGCTTTCATAATTTAGAATCCTATTCGTTTAATAGGTCTATCCGTATTTAAGTATAAGTCACTAAACATTTACTTAGAAAATAACTTCTAAAACCAGCTTTCTTTATGAAGCACTGAAAAGTTAAAATATAATAATTTGTATTAACTTGGACTAAGCGTTATAATAACAACTAACAAGATAATTTTTTAACTACGCCATAATAACTTTTAGTTTTCTATTTATTGTATGGAAAGTCATTATTAAGCACACTCAATAACCAAACTCAATTTAAGACACAGTTGATTTTTTTTCTTTATTTTTAATTTTTCTTTCCACTTGACACGAACTCCAAAAACTAGTAGTTATTAGTGCAAGTATGTATTTAAAAGACATCAATAAAATTTCATTTCTGATTAATGTGAAAAATACGATAACCAGTTTTATATGCGGCAATAAAACTTCATCGTATATTACGAGTATAACACTAATACAATAGTGGTAAGAGAGGAAGTTTAAATAAAAAAAAGCCTGAGTTTTTTTTTACAAGTTTCTATTTATTTGTTAATTTTTTTTCTATTCCAAAAAATGTCAAATTAAAAAAAAAGATATTAAAAAACGATTTAAAATATTTACGAAAAACTCAAATATCAAATAACCTTAATATAAGTTCGAAGGCTTAAATGCTAGGGCGGGTGACACTGAACCACAAACACAAACGTAGCCAGAAACACAAATAGATCATGATTACTGGCAAACGTTCTGCAATAGAGAATGCATGCCATAAAATAAAAATAAGATAATGGTTATGAAGATTTATTGCCGCCAAGTGCACTTTTTAACTTTCAAATGTTCTACTTTATCATTGTGTTTGTAAGTTTTATGCTGTCAAAAGTTACTGATCGACATTTTCGTTCATTCAAATATTGTATTCGAAACATTAAAATCTATATCTATAATTTCAATTTCTAAATTAATATTTCATTAATAATTTTTATAATATTATAAGTATTTTCAGAAGTAAATAATGGTAACGTAGATTTAGTGCCACGTAATATTATTTAAGACAATTTGGTGTGATTAATTTACCATTATATTTTTTAATTTAACGCTGTCAGTTATCATTGAGCATCTTTTTTAAATAATCCATATACATATATTTCATCTCATTTGCAATGACTAAATACTTTATAAAAATTCCAAATATTTCATTCTTTATACACATGTAGGCATAAATGACACTTATCAAGAAACAACCTAATGAAAATTCTGTGTCGGTTAATATATTTAAATTTTTTTCTTATTTATCATATTTAATTTTTAATGACTACTTGTATTTTTATAGTTAATAATGTTTTCCACTATGCACTAAAAATTACGACGAAAATGCTATAACTGATTGATTTCGTGCTCAAACGCGATACGAAATAAAATTGTCATTGTTTAAATAGACGATGAGACTTTTTTGTCTTTCTGTTACAAAAACTAAAGAGTCAATGCATCTTAAATTTAGCTATTTTTATAGTAATACAGAAATAGGAATCATGTCACGGAATAAAAATAAATTATTTTATTTCAATTATTACTGCATACAGGCAAAAATGATAAGAATTTCAAATGTATATGTCATTGTTTAAAGAGCCTATAGTAATTTTCCGCCTTTCTATTACAATAATAAACAGGTAATGCATGGCACAATGGTCAGAAATGTCAGAACGTTTTATTGTAACAATAAAAAATTGGAATCATTTCGGCACAACATAGGTTCGCCAGTGTTCACCTGTTTTCAATAATTTGTAAAGGGCCTTAAAACTATTTATTGTTTTCCTGTTACTAAAATGTTTCAACTAAAAGTAGAATTTAAACTCCACTTCCGTTAATAATGCAAATTTTGAAGACCAAATTTTTAAGACTTTTTAATATATTTTTTTCATATATTCAAATTATGCACATTTTTGTCCCTAAAAAAATGTATAGTTAACAGTTTAAAAAATAGTATAAACTGTCACCTAAATAAAAATAACAATTAAATCATTTTCCGTAAGCATAACAGGATACAAATTACTAAAAACAAATAGTATATTTTTGTTATATTGTTGATTAAAGATCAAATTAACAAAAGAAAAAGTTAGAAACACATCGAATTTGTAAAACCGCTAAACTAAATATTTAGAAAATGCATATTTATTTCCTGCATATAGACAAAAGGGGCTTAACGACTTTGAAATTGTCAGCAAATAAAACATGAATTTCAGAATAAAAAGCTAAATTCAAAATTAGTTAAAATCGATTTGCAGAAATATATTGGACATAATATTTGTAATATTATAACAGGTGTAGATTATTATCGTCTTTAGCGTTAGATTGATTATAAATTACAGGTTAATTTACACATAAATATTTAAGATAGCATATTAAAAATATCAAAATGTTTTCCGTCTTAAAAAAATTTAAAAATTTATAATTTTTTGAAGCCAAGATGCAATTAAATCGTTTTTATTCGTATGAAGAAAAATCATTATTTCCATATTCAAATTATATTTATTATTTACTTCACAATCGTTTTTGTGTAAACGTGTGCTGATTATTGAAAGCAAATGTGGTAATAACATGAAGCTATAAATAAAAACTTCAATGTTAATTAAAATATTTGGTATGAATATTAATTGAGAATAACACTTATTATAGTTTTCCTATTATGTTTATTACTGTTAGTATACGCTCTGCATCAACAATTACGCTATCCGTAGTATCCTGTTGGTATACTACGGATAGCGTAATTGTTGATTTTATATTAACAAAACATGAGAATATACATTATTTTATAAAGAATGAAAATTTTTCATGATTTATATAATAATGTATTTTTCGCCGAATTTCCAACATTGATTTTTACCAGTGGTGAAACTTGGATCCACCTCTACATATTTGGCGTGAATAAATAATTAAAACAATGGATAGCAACTGATAAAATTGCTGGAAATATTATAGCCAGTGCCTGCTTTACCTATGGTACAGAGTGTGCAGCGCAAGGTCTCAGGGGGCGACAAGCGCCGCTCGCGACACCTCCAAAAAGCATACGTCGCTCGACGCGCTGTTAAAGACCCTGCGCCAGTATTATGTCTGACGTCGGGCGGCGGCAGCAAAGCGCGCTACGAGCGATTAGAAATTATCCAGAAGCAACGAATTCGCTACGAATTGACAGGCGATTTTAAGTTTAGTTTAATGTTATAAAAATTGCATGCTTCTTACTAAAGAGCAATGCATTACAAAACGCACCAGACTCGCGTGTACCTGGATAAGGTCTTAAAATTATAAATAATTTAGTCATAATATTTTTCCACCCTCTACACAATGACTTTTGTTTTATTTCAACGTCGAGCACCCCTACAATAGATTATTAAAAATTATATTTGCGTAGTGTCGCATCACTATTAAATGAGCAAACCGGCATCTGTTTTGATTTGTTTAAAAAGACTCAACCCCAAAAATCATTGCAAAGTCCGCTGTATTAGAATGATATAACGACGAGGCATTTTCAAAGGTATACGCGTGCCGCATGTTGTGTTTTACCACTACACCGTAGTTCTACAAAATTAAGCCTTAACAAAATGATGTAAAAGGTAAGTTAGTTATTAGTTATCACAATTATTGCGACTTTCACCGAAGTCAGAGCTCATTTAAAAATAACAGTGAGAGTGATAGTGACATCTAAGATACGTACCTACCTACCACGAATTTTTCATTTGTATATCCTAGTGCAGTGCGGTAAAACGGTAAGTTTACTGCTCTAATATGTGCCTACTAGTATACCTAGATGCTTATTTAGGTCTTATTCTTATTTGTAACCTCTCGTGCCTCTGACCGACGAAAGAAATTTGCTGTCATTTTTTGTTTTTACTTTAGCAGATGATACCACTGAAAGCTAATGAAATCACTTGATTTAAATTAAGTAAATTGCACAATGCAATATGTGTTGATTTCCTTCCTTTTATTTTTTTATTTCCGTTAGATTGCTTTATGTAGGAACCTAAGTTGATTGATTGATATGTGTTTTATAATAATACCTAGTTGACACGATTTGTCGTGGTACTTAAGGACTATTAATGTAATTATCTATACTAATTTACATTAATAGTCCTTAAGTACCTACTAACTACTGCCTAAAGTAAAACTTTTCAACACATACGTACATACTTTATTATTGATTTTAAATGTCTAATGTCGATGGAAAAAAGTAACTTTCTGGTGCACAGAATCGGAAAAGAAAGCTGCAGAAGGAAGTATCCCTAAAAACAATACAAATTCTATCGAAAGTTATCTTCTGAAGAACACCTGGAGACGCAAGAAAATCAAGATGATTCTACAGTAAAACTCGTCTCTTCAACGCCACCTCCGTTACAGTCTTCATCATCGGTGGTCATAGAACCTCTTTGTGCCGAAGCGTCTCCAGAGAATATATTTCGAGAAGATGTAATGAATATTTCCTCGTTATAGCGCAAGGGTTGTCTGACAAAAAGAGGATATTTTTAATAAAGCGCGGACCAGTAGAGGTAAGAGAGAGTTTCTATCCTTTGAGTAGTTCGAAAAGATCTTTTTCAATATATATATACTAAATAGATGTTAAATAATAAAACCGTTTTAAGAAACTGGCTGGTTTACTCTAAATCAACTGATTTTGTTTATTGTTTTTGTTGTAAACTTTGTCATGCTCATGTCACTTCTTTTAATGGTAAGTTAGGTTACGGGGATTAGCAGCATTTGTTTACGGCTTTAGAACGTCATGAAAAGAAATGAGAACACTTATTATGTTTTAAGAAGCATATTACATTGAAAACTCATATTTTTAAAGAAACGACGGTAGATTTCTTAAACCAAGTTGAAATGTGTTACGGAAAAAACCGTAGAGTGGCATTAGTTGCACGAAATAAAATTAATTAATTTTTTAGCGTGACAATGTCTGGCTTTATGGAGGAACACGGAAAAAATTAACGATTCTGATAATGGAATTTTTTTAAAGCTGGTTAAATATATCTCTAATTTTGATTATGTACTTGCAGATTACATTGTCCGTGTTCAAAAATCTGAGTGATGCGTAATTCATTATTTTAAGCACGATATTCAGAATGAAGTAATACAATTTTTAGAAAAAAAAATAAATAAAAACTATTGTTTTGAAATTGAAACGATCCAAATATGTCCAATTATTTTAAACTGCACTTCAGAGATGTCATACGATACGTTCTTTTAAATACATGTAACAATAATATGTAATTGGAAAAAAAAACAATAATGTAATTGGAATTTTTTTCCAATTACGGATACTACTTAATACAATTTGTGTTACATTTTTTAATTTTAAACTATATTGACGTACAAGATATATATGATCAAGGTTACGATGATGGTATAAACATGAAAGAGAAAAAAATAAGTTTACCAAAAACGAATTTGAGGTTTAAACCTGCCCGCATTTTATGTGCCTTGTGCGACACATGGCCTAAATTTGGTAGTAAATGACGCTGCTAAAAGTCCGTTAGAAATTATTAATTTCTTTTCAATTGTGTAAGAAATTTATGTTTTCTTTTTTGCCTTAATAGCACATTGGAAATATTTGCCAAAGAAATGCCAACTTTAACTCTAAAACTACTCTCAAGTACTCGATGGGAGAGAAAGATTAAAGCAATAAAAAGCTCTACGCTTTAATCGAGGAAAAGTGTATTATGCTTTATTCAATAGATATTTTGATAGGAGCAAAGATGCGGAGTCAATAAATTTGGCAAACTCATTATTGGTAAAAATTAAGTTATTTAAATTTATCTGCTCTCTACTTATTTGGTTCGAAATTTTAAGCAAGATAAATAAAGTTACCAAGGCTTTTCAAAAGTCAGACGTCGTATTGTCAGAAGCGGTAAAAATGATTGATCGTGCAAAAATAGATTTATCTGAATTCCGTAATAAATCTCCATTTGGGGAGTTCATTAATAGTGCGAAAACTGTAACGAATGAAGTCGACGCAATGGCAGAATTTTCCGCAACCGCCCGTCTTCGCGCTCGTAGAAGGTCTTTTAATTATGAGGCGGAAGATGAACCGATAACAGACGCGGAAACAAATTTTAAAGTAAAATTTTAATACTACCTATTACATACCACACTTACTAAGTTCGACGAACGATTCGAACTTTTGAATCGAAATAATATAATTTTTTCATTTCTTCAAATATTAAAACGCTGGAAAGATTAAGACTTACATACAAAAAAGATACATTGTTCTAATTTAGAAAATAAATTGTGCCATGCCGTCTCTTCAGATGTAGAGAAGTTCAAGCTCTTCAATAAAATCGAATTATTACCGCTGTTTATTGACGATTCCACTACGCCTTTGGATATTTTAAGTTATTTGTTTACGTATAAATTAATTTCAGGGTTCACAAATCTGCGCACAGCGCATAAAATTTACTTCATGTTACTAGTTACTGTAGCACATAGCTAAAGAAAAAAATTTTCTAAATTAAAAATAATTAAAAACTATCTTAGATCAATATTGTAACAAAGTATATTGACAAATTTATAGTCAATAAGTATTGAACATGAAATCAAAATTAAAGTGAGTGACATCGTTAAAGATTTTGCTGATGCAAAGCACGAAAACTTAATTTTTTGTAAATATATTTATTATTACGAGCGTCCTGTGATTCCTAATTAGTAAATATAAATATACATATATATATATATATATATATATATATATATATATATATATATATATATATATCTGAAACTGAAATGCTTAATGATCTAATAAATAATACTATTCTAATAGAGAATAAAGATTAGACACTGAAACAGTGTTTTTAAAGTGTTTCGAAAACATTTTAATTAGTCCAGAGGATCTGCTTAAGTTTGTAGTTTGAATTTTCATTTCAATAATTTCCTGTAGCTTGTAGAGATGGCAAAGCTATGCCAAAGTAATTATAGATATTAAGCTTCTTTTTAGGAGAAGACCTGATTGATTTAGTCAAGTAAGCTACCTGTGGTTGCCCTTAGGCTAAGCTAATAAAAGTCCCAATGTACATATTTTATAATCACTAAATTAATATGTTGCGTGTGTGTGTCTGCGAAATGTTACCCATACCAATTTTATTGCATAAATTTTAAATTACATATTTTTGAATTAACGACAAAGTTTTCTTCTTTATTTTTGTAAGCCTTCCTTCCTATAAATACAATATACTCTTCTACTCAGCGGTCCACGGGCAGCGTACCGCAAGCGAAGTAAACGAGCTATTGCTTCCCAACATCGTGTATAATTGCACCATTTGTACCCAAATTTTTGATGAAAATGTAACTCTAAGCATCCTATCTTGATCGCGTGTCTGTTAGAGGGCACCAGGGTCTTGATAGCTCCCGGGCGCTATATAGGCTAGAGCCTGCACTAGTTAGAGCCGTAATTTTTTTGGGATTTTCAATAAATTGTCTGTATAGATTATTTAGACGATGGAAAATTGATGCAGAATACTTTAATTATAAAGCGAAAGTGACCAAGATTGATGCCCAAAAATAAAGATAACCTATTAACTCCAAAGCAGTGGTCGCCATTGCGAAGCCGCAAGTATTGATTTTCAAATTTATGCCACATCCACCTCTCCTAAGTTAAAAACATGAGTTCACGGAATATATGGAATAAGGAAGTATGTACTATGTTGAAAAAGGCATAAATTTCTAGAAAAATGATGACAGGAAAACAAAGAATGAATTTATTTGGAAGTTCAAGACTTCTACAAATAATTTTATTATTGTTTTTTTTCCTATTCAATTCAGGGCTAATTTATTTGTATTCTGCATACAAATAATGTCTAAAAATAGTTTTCTTATAGATATATAAGATTACTTTGTACTCCGATGTTTATAATTATTTCTTTTTTCTTTATAATTGACTTACATTTTTACAAAAAAAAAGAATAATTTGCTTAGCCTTTTCAAATAACAAAATGTTTAAGGGAAAATATAATTTGATAAATCATTCGGTAATATTTTAATAAACTAGCAGTTATTATTATAAATTTTTCGAATGGGACCAGTATTAATAGAATAATTATGGCCTATGGTGTACTAAAATAGAACATTTGTATTTTTAATGAACTAAATTAATTAAAATCATGCTACATAATTTTAATTCCAATAAATTTATTTCATCTGAATATGGGTAATATACTTCCACTAAAATTTAATTGTAAATAATAGAAACCGTCATTCGAATAAATTTAAATGTGAACTCTGATATCCGATGAAATCAATGTTAAAATTTTTTTGTATTTGGTCGTAAATAGAATTTACATCGAATATTTAATGCTTAGTAAACGAAATTATAAACATTCTAGAATATTGTAGCCTAACGAAAATTTCTGAATGAAAATTTTCATTTTTATGTTAACTAATATTTTAAGCGGGTGTTTGCATGCTACGTATTTCAATTGATACTGAATTATCAAGGGGACGTAAAATTGCTTATAAGGAAACAAATATGAAATATGATTAGCCGAATGTGATATTTTTTATAATTATTTACAAAACAAGTAATTCTAAAAACGTAAGAAAACTAGTTATATAAATATTATTATTTATTAATTTATTTTGAAATAAGCATTTTTCATTTATTCCTATCAGAAAAAAAGCCATATATGTAATAATAATTTGAGGTAAATGATATGAGTTAAAGTTAATTTAGTCAGTAAGTTAATTATAATTAGCCAATAAAAAAATATCACAATCTTTTTTAGTTTACACAACTAAAAAGAACAGTTTTAATCTATGCTAAAATATAGAATGAAGAAAGCAACAATGAAATTAGGAAAATACCATGAATAAAATAAAAAAATAATTTTACAATGCGTTTTACCCATCGTGTCAAATATTAGTATATTTTTAAGAGGGCTTCGTTGTATAATATTTCATTGTATGTAGTTATTATTCTCGTATCAAAATAATTTGATTTTCTCGGTTCAGAAAAAATTATGAGATATTTACGTTGTCATGAAGAATAAGTGGTATAAATTACATAGTTCTATAAAATAAAATATCAAAAGTACCGATCTATTTTAAGGGACGTATAGCTTGTTATATTTTTTTACTAAACAATAAACATTGCATTGCAATACGTCTATACATAGTACAAAGTGAATGAATAATCAATAATTTAACATTATTTATAGAAAAATATTTCAAGTATCTTTAAGTCAGGAATAAACTCTGACACCTAAAAGAATTAATGATATTATACATCAAATTTAAAAACAATATTCTGAAAGATTTACCTACGAAACGTTCCAAAATAGGGGAAAGTTTAAAATTTGGACCATTGTTTCTACTCGCCGCGTAAGAAACATTGTTGACACTGATTATACAATCGCTTTATAGACTAATCATTTGATTTCTAAATTATGATTTAGAAATAAACTATTGGTCTAAAAAGTAAATATATAATAAGTGTAAAAAATATTATATTGAAATTTTTTACCATTCATTACGCTCATATATTTGGCTTATACTTTATAGATACATGTGATTAAGGGCTCTACTTCGTTACTGAATTTCAATCGGGTGATGGTACAAAATATAGTTTTGTGCTATTTTATAACAACTACAGATCATAATGGGGATCCAAAGCTAATTTAAACTTTAGGTTTTACTTATTGATTTTTTTAGGTTTGTTTCCTTACAAAACGTGAATGGATAAAGAGTACATAAAAAGTCAGTAAATAGAAAATCGAGTAGACATGACAGTGCGAAAGAAAATTTTAAAAAGTAATATTTGGCGACTTTCAGTATCACGTACTTAAGTGTTTTAGCCGAAAGTTAGATGTTCCTAGCAATTAACGTTTCGAGTCTGTTGTACTTCTGTTTCTGGTAGGTTTTTCTAATATTGCTAATCTGTAGTCTGTGCTGTTACAAAATCTTATTAATTTTCTTAATTGAATTTCTAAATATTTTTTTGTTCTAGATCTATATACGGTGTCCAAATACATAGTGTTTTTGAACTGGGAAAGGAAAATTATTTTGGCTTATAGTTATAAGAAATATCTTATGAAGTCCATTTAAAAAATATATATTAGCATTTTATGTGACAAGTAAATCTCATTTAAAACACGCGTTTTGGTACTATGTAGACTCGTATCCCACAAAGAAAATACAACAAAAAATAGGCGACTTTAGCACTGACAATTCTTTGAACTGGTAATTATGGGAATAGTGAAAAAATTAATTCAATTTTAGAAAAATCAATCTCTTTTGGTAATCTGTTGGAGTACTTTGCTTACATTGATAATTTTTTTTAATTGGCTGGTATTTTAATATCGTCGTCAGAATTGTTGTACGATTATTATTTATGATTTAACGTGATATACAGATCGTAATAAAGGTCGACAAGAAACTAACTTATTTGCAGATGCGAAAAAATTGATTTTTACGAATAAAAGGTAAAGAGAGATAATACAAGAAGAAAAATTGAAATTTTAGGTACCTAGAATTTTTAATCGAACCGCGTATCGAACATGTTTAATTTAAATCTTATTTTAGTTTTTTGTTTGTTATTCACATTAGGTCTGGAACAAAATAATCAACCAATATTTCTGCAGTGACGTGGATGCAATTAATTTATACATATAATCAAATTGTAGCAAAGTAAATTCTGTATATAGAAAATATTTTAAGAAGTATGACTGATTTAGCATATAGAAAGATAATGGTAGCTGGAAAATCGTCTTTTAGCATTTTTGTCTGTATGTTATTTTTATGTCATTGACCCAAAATCTACATGATGGGTTTTGATGAAATTTGGTATGGTTATAGTTTATAATCAAGAGCAAAATATGAGAAAGAAAAATTGTCTCTCTTATTCCAAATTTCATATGAATGAAACCATGGGATACAGGTAGGTGTAAAATAAAATATAACACATCTCACTAGCAACATAATTTAATTTACTGTATATAGCAGATATTTTTAAAATGGTATTAAGAATATTAACTTGTCCAGCAGAACAAAAATTTTTTTCACAAATTCATTGGAAGATATATTTTTTTCAAACCAAGTGTCATAAGTGTGTTATAACCAAGTGTCATAAGTTTGTTGGTTGGAAAAAATATTATAAATTATTTTGGTATCAATACACCTAAAACCATTATTTCAGCCATCCAATTAAAAGGAGTGGACTATTTGACAGAAAAAATCTTTTACCCATAATAAAAAAAATTAAAGTAAAACTAACGCAAAATTTCCAGCGACAAAGAATATGAACAGCGTTTTTTCAGCAATAAAGGCTTATAAATACAGCTATTTATTTTAAATAAGCGAAGATATCTTTAATTTTTTTGTGGAATATATATTTGTCTGATCGCGGCACAAGCTAACTTTTCTCAAAACACATAATTACTTCATTTTTGTATTAAGCATTAAGGTGCATATTTAATAAATTGGAAGGAATGTTACTTTTGGGATAGCATAGATATATGAAAAAAGAACTAGAAGAAAAATTGCGTATTAATGTGTAATACAATAAAGTTGGCAAAGTTTGCGTCAGAATACGCATTACGTAGGATGTAGATATTGTTTATATCTATCAAGATTATATATGTTGGTTAAAATCAAGAGTTCCAATCGAATGCTAAGTATCTAGACATACTTCAGATTCGTCACATATAAAAATAGTAGAAAAAAAATATTGAAAATTTTGCAATTTTTCTAAGGTACACTGAAATTCAAGAAATTCTTAAAACGCCATAAGAAAAATAATACAGAACACAACACAAAAACCTAGAACAAAAGCTTGCTGTTTTGATAAAAACTTGAATTAAGAAAGCGTTATGTTAGGTACTTGCAAAAATATCACTGTCTCTATTTAGGAAAATGTCGCTTCTCCAGCACGTGTAAAAGATATCTGTCTGACATTTAAATTTCCCTGTATTTTAAGTTGAAATAACAATAGTTGAAAAATGTCAAGTTATTTATTACTCTACTCTCTTTTGTCTACACTTGCTATTTTTACCACGATTTTTGGAAATTATTTTAACTTTATCCTCTTTGTTTGTTTTTTTTATTACATTTCATAGATGTTTATAAATTCTATATTGCTTTCAATTTTATAGTAAATCTTTTTTAATAAATTATTTTCACAAAGTTATTAATGCATTAATTGCTACTATCGTTTTGAACCAAAAAAGGCTAAAGTTCTCTAAACGGACTAACTGTTCACAAAAATATAAAATTTAAGGCTAAGTTTGATCAGTAAACATTTTTTTTCATTGATTTTAAACTCGCTTTCTTAAAATTACTTGCGATCTACTCATTCACACTATTTGACCACATTTTTTTTCTTTATAGAGAAATTTGTCACAAATTCTTAAAATGTTTATCCAAACCGCTGAAACCGAAACACTGTGTACACCGAAATATAAAAAAAATATTTTGACGAAATTTAATACAATATTCAACCATGTAAGTAAAATCTATTATAGTTATTGAAATTCATTCAACATATACCAACTATGTATGATATGTGTATAGTTTTATCGTCAATTCTTTTAATAACAAAACAAATAAACTTATTTTAATCAATTTCATGAGCCTTAATGCCATTTATCGATTTACTTTATACTTGACAGATCATAATACTTCAATAGCATTATTCCTTTGTGCAATTAATATACAAGTCATATAATCGCAATAGCTGGAAACCTAATTTAGAGATTTGTGTATTTTCTTCATTGAGACCTTCGTTAAAGAGATATGTTCCTAATTGTCACGTGACATTTTGCGATGAAAAAGGCTTAAAAACGTCTCCGTCAGACAATATTGCGGCTGTATTGTTAATATTTTGATTTATTCATGCACAAGAATTATTATATTATATAATATTCAATAATGTGAAAAAAGGTGTTAGCATAAAAGGGGTAAACAAGCTTTCTTTTGAAAAGGTAAACAGGCTTTCTTTTGGAAAAAAATTGTAATAAAGTTCTTTACCGACCTAAAAAAATTGTATTGTCGATGAATTTTTTATTGTAATGGCATATTTTTTATAAAATTAAAAAAAATACTTTGTGTAGTGTACGAGAAAATCTTTATGAATCTATCCTTCGAGTTTCGAATATGACTAAAAACTAAGTAGCCATAAATATTATTACTGAAGTTAATTAACACAATAATTCTACCATTTTATAGAAATACGGATATTCAAGTGATGAGAAATAATCATCACTACAAAAATTATAAAAATAATAAAATAAAAAATATTGAGCTAACCTCAGATAGGCTGTCCAATCTTTTATTGAAATCTTTTAAATATTTACAAGTAGATAACTAATTTCTTTTCCATTTCTATTAACGCAATTTAATATCCACAATTATAAAATACATTTAATGAAACATTATTTCCCTGTTGTGTAAATGGAAGTATAATAAATTCGTATAAAAATAGATTACAATTACATTTATATATGAGCTGTAGATCGAATTAAGAAACGCGAGTAAATGATAGATTAATTACATCACGATATATTTATTCTTTACTTCGTATCTATTTATCACGAGGAAATGTAGGTGTGCTATGATAGTTGTAATAAACGCAAAAACATAGGGCAAAACGCAGCGGAAATAATACCAGATTAAACGTAAAAAATTAAGGCAAATTTCGCTTTCAGTTATTTTTAATATCTGACATGCAGAAATTATGAATAAATTTTGAAAAAAAACATAAAAAATTAAATACTTTCAAGTATCCAACCAAGTAGTTATATTGATCAAGGAATTTATGTTTTACATATTTCTAATTTATCTACTGTTTGATTTATGAACAATCGAATATATTTTAACCGCATGTTTTTAGTTTTTATGAGTGTCGTTTTACACCGTGCGGCCATATTTTACCAACCGACATTTTTATATTTTTCCCAATAATTCCAAAAGCATTTGTTGTTTTCAGATCAGAAAACTCGATTGACCCTATCCTCTTGAAATTTTAATGTCGGTTAGAAAAATTATAATATTTTGATTAACTCACTAAATTCACAACAAATAAAAAGTATGAGTCTTAAAATACAAGTAAAAACTTTTAGTCATTGAATATATTACTGTCCACTTTTTTATTTATGTTACTATTTACGGTGTTATTTCTAAGGAAATTATATACATTTTTACCGTATGTTCCTTACTTTTTATCAGTGTCGTTATTGCACTGTGCGGCCATTCTTCCAATATATTTATATATTTACCCAACAATTTTACAAACAGCTATGGTTTTCAGATCACTGAACTCGGTTGACCATATTTTTTTGAGATTTTCAATGATATTTGAAAAAATATATATAAACAATTATAACATCTTGAGAAATTCCCTAAGTCATAATAAGTCAAAAGTATGAGTCCTAAAAAATATTGATTAAATAAAATAATCTATTTTAAGGTTCATACTTTATACTTGCGTTGAATTTAGGGAGTGGGTTCAAATGTTGTCATGGTTTATTGCCAATTGTATTCGGTATATTCTTGAAAAGAACAATTGGTTTATTTTCATAAACCAATAATCCCTAAATAAGCAATTATTTTAACGTATTCCAAAATAGTGAATGAAATATTATTTTTGAATAGCCACGTGCAAATACTCTTAATGTATATAAAAATAATTGTCAACAACAATAATATTATCTAACACAAGTAACAATTAACAACACAACACAAGTAACAAAGATAGTAACAATTTCATCATTCCTTCTTTCAACGTTATGATGAATTGCGTTCCAGATATGTGATAAGGCGTGGTATATATCGATAATATATAAGTTTTTCTTATGTAATAAATACGGTTTTATTTCCAATTTTAATAACCTTATTTGCTGAATATGAAAGTAAACCTGTCTTCGAATATATGTTATTGAACTAGTTTTCTATATATTAGAAATGTAGTTGATATGAATTTATATTTTATAAAATATTTTCAGAAATTACCGCAATATTTACAATAACAAATGCATTTTTATTAGAATATTTAACTTTCAAACAACTACGGAAGTGGAGGAAAAAATTACGTTTTTAATATATTTTGCATATTTTTGGAAGGACAGGTCCTTTCAATTAAAATCCGCCATCACGCTATCTTGGCACATTACGTACTCCATTACAAATGAAAATCCACAAAGTTCTAAGCAGTTTCCACACAATAAATAAAAATACGGTAATGATAACGAATTTATTATAATGCTTAAATAAATAGACACGTGAAGAAAAAGTAAGCTATTGAATGAGACTTGAGTCTGTTAGAATAATCTTAAAATTTTAGGTTTACCAAGTACGCTCAATTATTCTACAAATTATTAATAATGGAGTTCTTAATACAATAAACGTCTGGAACTCTTTCCAAATATTAGTAGGTTATCTATCCACCGCTATTAGTCTCAGTACTATGTTATTCCTAAAATCTACACGAGATGAAAGATTTTATTGAAGATATACTAATTTGGATGATGTAAATATGATGTGATGCAAATAGTTGTAGTGTAGTTATAATTTCAAATTTAAAACAATGTTCCGCTAGAATGTTTTCCCACCCGGTTGTCAAAGGTTTTTGAATAATTTTGTTACTAGAAACAAAAATTGAATTTTATTTAAAAACGATCCTCAGGCCGTTTCTACTGGTTGCCGCAAGTATCATAACCACCCTTTTATTTCCAAATGAAGACTCATGAAAACAATTTCTTCTAAAATGCTTTTGTTGAGATTTGGGAGGGCAATATTCGGTCACTGTCTGAGGATGGCTACAAGCAAAAAAATTAATCAAGGTGATTGTAACCATTATTGTCAAACACAAATTATTTTTATGTTTGTATGTATAAATAAATAATATTCGATAATATATATATATATATATATATATATATATATATATATATATATATATACATATATAATATTAAAGAACTTTATGACAGTTCAAAGTTTAGCTTTATTTTAGGTAAAAAAAATTTTTAAATCTTTACATATAAAAAAAATATTTGAATATACTATTTATAGACGGAATTTCAGACATTTAAAGTGGAAAGAGAGGGTTTATGTATGTGAAGAATAAATACGTGTTTTCCTGCAACGTATTCCGTCGAAATTTTCGTTTCTATTATATTTTGCTATATTTTAAGTCGAGTATTATTACACAATTTTTGTGGACTTAGGTTAGGTAATAAAATTATAAGACCCTTCACCTTTATACAAATTTTTGCAAAGGAAGTCCTGGAGCGGAAAGTGAATTTAGAAATTCAATTTTGTTTCTGTTTTATTTATTGATGTATACTTTACACTCTCATCGTCGACCCTTTCCAGTATACAGTTTGTAATTGCTGGAGTTTGGTCATTGAGTGAGATTAAAATTACTCGCATGTAGAGACAAGAGTTTTGACGACTTGTTGTTAGGTCTTGGTTACTATATACCGTAAAAATCAGACCTTCCACTGATACGACCATTCAAAATAAACAATCTGGCCATATGATTTGTTCCGCATCTCCTGGGTAAGTACTTTCAAATTTTATTAATAATAAATCCGAAATCCCTTGTGCATTTAATTTGCCTCCTCTTTGCGCTCTTCTATTTATTTTGGGATGCTTATACGTAATTATGGGCCAAAAACTTAAACTTTTCAAGCAGGTATTGGTTTCAACAACCTTTGTTCCTTGAGGCACCACTGGCAGCCTTTGTCAAAAATTGCTACAATATGCTGATTTTTATCTAGTAAATCGCAAACTCTACATCCGGCGTAGCATGTCAGACATCGTATAAAATTTAACATCTTTAAATCAATGAAAAATAGAGCCCTCCGTACAATATGATATGATATGGGCAAATAACAGTATTCAAGTATTAATTAATTTCGGGTGAATTGCACATATGTATCCGAGAATATATTTCTTGAAACATCCACTGCACTTACAACAGAAACACCACATTTTCGACATTTGAAATTTCTACGTTGCTTACTGTATGTATAGAACCAAGGGATCTCATCGTGCTGAAGACTTTTCAAAATTCATCGCATACAATTGAATGATAGCAAACAAAATCGTCTGTCTTGCATTCTCTAACCGCTATCTGACGTTGTTAGAATCAAAGAATAACCGCCGACCTCCCTTGACTTAAACATCGAGATGTATGACTGGTGAATGATGATTATGCATAGAAACCCTAAAGAGACGCCAGATAGCTTCGGAGCAACTTATGCGCCATCTAGTGTGGAACCTCTTGACTTCATCGCAACCGTTTTTAATATTTATTATAGTTCTTGACTTCATCGCAACCGTTTTTAATATTTATTATTGGTCACTTCTCTTTTGTTATTTTTCCAAATATACCTAGTAGCTTCAACACTATTGAACATTTCCATGTTAATTTGACTTTCAAATATTGTAAACAACATGGGCAAACAAGGCACAACTTATTTGATTTAAGGACAATCTTTCGTTCACGTAACCTCATCTTTGCAGTCACGCTGCAAAAATAAGATCACGTCCTTTCATGAGCGTTTGCGATATTTAGTATATTCATCTTCACCTGTTGTGGTATCTTCAATCATGTCATTCATGCACGGTGAGTTTATTTACAAAGCACCGTAAAGACCGTGCTTCATACGGTTTTTTACTAAGTAGTGTGTCTTTGAGTGTTCATCACGATTTGGAAATTTGGCTTAGACGAAACGTTTGACGTCATTCGGTCTGAAGTTATCGTGTGACCACAAAAATATGAGCACGTGTAAGCCATAATGTTATTCGACACTATACATGAAACAAATTGTTTGATGAGACACTCTCTTTTGTTAACAAATCCATTGAAAGTTAAGTTTTAAGTGAAAGACTCTTAATGCTTTACCGTGTTGATCATTTAGCACTGGTCCAAGGAGCGGTTCAATTATAATCTTTTTCTATTTTGGACTGGTGGTGAAACTTATTAACTAGTCAATTCAACAATACTTTATGACGTCGTGAAACGCATCGTGAATGCGTTTATTTAAGTAACGCGAGCTGTTGGTAAAACTCGAAAGCAAAATCCCTAAACAAACCAGATTATCGTTATTGATTATGTGATAAGGTCCGTATCCTGTTGCATATCCTAAAGATAAATATAATTCCCAAAACGCAATATTTGTTGATGAATTCGAATATAAAAAAAACATCCGGTCTCAACTCTCAAATTTCATTAAATAAACTACAAAACGTCTATAAGTAGACAAGTGGTTGCATCTGACTTGCAGTAGATGCGCATAATACAGTAAAACCGTCGTCTTTATGTTATAATTGGATAAATCAGCACCAGAGTCAACATTGTACATGCAAAGGTTATACCCATATTTTCATTTGCGGCAATATATTAAAGAGTACTGAAGAAAGTTGTTTAAGTGTTGACCTATCATCCCGTGCACGAAGCACAATGTTGCGGCGGTTGCATTCCTGGTTGACCAATACAGTGGTGACTTCGTTTGCGATAGGAGGGTTGTAGCAACAGCAGCGTTCTCGTGTCGCCTTTCTGCGCTTATTACGAATTTATACTTAGTGGATACCATAGCAATTTTAAAGCTACATGCGTATGGATTAGCTTTATAGAGCATATTTTGTAGTTTAATAACTTAGTTAGGGTTTCACTTCTTCTAATATTTACCTATTGATTGGAGTCAGACACAAAACATATTTGTAAAAATTATTACTCACTGCTAGCTAATAAGGAACCAATTACTTTGTAAACCTGACATTGAATTGTAAAAGTTGACACGAATAATCCTATTGAGGGCCAAAAGGCGTCATTTGCAATTCACTATTGTAAAAAAGAATATATTCTAGGAATAGTTTAGAATATGGATATTTACCAATCATCAGTAAATTTAGGGGCTCCAGAGAATCTTGGAAAATATTTAAGTGTATTTAACACCAGCGCAATAAGATCCATTGGGTTCTTTCCTCCATTTCTACACTTCATAATGTTTACAGAACTCTAATATAATACCAAAGGTTAGGAGATAATTTATACTCAAAAATTAAGCGAAAACGTTTCGTTTCTTACTGTTTCGTGGAAGTTTCGTATTTCTGGGATTATTTTTCACCATCAATTGCAAATATTACTCTCTTTAATGAATGTGTAAAACTCATTTTACTTAAACGAGTCTCGCTATGTTCTATTATTTGACGTTCTCTGATTTCTTTAATTCTGTCCTTTTTGATAGACAAAAAGGTATTAGAGTATCTACACCAGACAACATATAATGCTTCGAGTCTCATCTTACGTTTTTCTCAGTTTTCTCAGACCTTGCGTTCTCATGGCGCCCATAGTCAGCAGTCCGGCGATCTTTTCGTTGCGAAAACGTCTCAGAGACTCAAATTCGGTATGATGTTCTTGATCAGCTGTCAAACGCACCTCACGCTGTGCGAACGTCTCTGACGCTCGAACAGCGTGACGCTCACGATATGATCTGAAGACAGTCGTAAATGACATTTCATTTCTTCACTTCTTCGTCTAAGCCGGATTTTGCGTTCATCATTACTTTATAAACCTTGATAATTAGTTTGACGCCCTTGTTCATTAGTCAATTTAATTTCACGCTCCTTTCCCGTTTTTTGTGAATGAAATGTTCTCATTGTCTTTCGTCCTTTTCAATAAAATAAAATATCTATAAGCCCCGATTCTCAACCTGTTGCCAGGCTTTAATTATGCATAAAATTCTAAGTTTAATCACAAAGCAATATCAAGAGATCCTATATCAAATAATCCCAAGGCAGTAATGCAAATTCGTATTCCAGTTCCAGAAGTCATTTTTCAATGGAAAGTCAGTGATATATTTAATTTTACAAATCCAGCTCGTAAGACTCTTTTAACTAAATCTGAAAATTTTGCGCATGCAATAAAATCACTGAACTTAGTTGTTTCAGCTTTTTTAAATATAGAAATAAAAATATAAATCTCTTATACAATCTGAGGAAAAATTTTATTACCGATATTTATCATTGAAAGATTTTCTTACCATTGTAAGATGTTATTACTTAATTCATGACGGATATAAAACAAAAAAATTTTTTTTTTTTAGTATAACCGTTATACGTAAAAATATTCACAATGGCTGAATGATGGATGGATAAATATAAACACAACATACACTTCTTTATAAAAACAAAAAGAGACTAAATTTACTACGAGCGTGAAATTTACAAATACCACTAATAAATGGCGATAGTTGTATATTTATTTTGATTAATACTACAAGTGAAAAACCTTTAAATAAAATTATGTTTAAAAATAACATCACTAGTAGTAACCATTATTGTGAACAACACAAACAAAAAGTTGACGACGACTATGGACTTTTTGTTTTTATAGTTCACACCGTGTTAAGCATTAAATTGGCAATTAAATTGGCAGTATCCTATGGTAATATATACTTATAAATACAATATTTACTAAGCACGTTAATAGATGGCATTGACAGTACCAACATCATAATATATATCAAGTCAGGTTATTTTAATCTTTATAACCCAGATAAAAATTCATATGTGTTGTTCAAAGTTATAAACTATTAGCTTTCCAAATTTTATCAAAATCTGCCTAGTAGATTTTGCGTGATTGAAAAGAAATTAACAAACATACATATGGACGGACCAAATCCCAAAAATAGGTTTTTGGCCTTTGTTTTCATTCGGCACGCTATATTATTTGCGTTTTAAAAATATTTTCCATGTACCGAATTCACTCTGTTACAATTTCATTGTATGAGAAGATCCGTATTTAAATAGTGTTTTATTTTGAGCGTATATCGACATAAATTAAAAATTGAAACTATTTATCATATTCTTTGTATCTAAAATTATCAACTTATTCTAAACTTATAGTAATGGCATCATATGCATTTTTCCAATTCCTTGATTATAAATTTTCCAAATACTTCTGTCCACCGTATAAAAAATGTGTGCTCATATGTTTGTATACGCATAAACACAAAACATATATTATAATCCAAAATATATTGTTAAATTTAACGCCTTAATGCCAGACATTTAAATATTGTTACACATTACATTTCACCATACTTTTAAAACTAAATCGTCGACAAAAAAATTTCGCAGTAATTTTCATTTAATTACCAAGGCAAAAGTATTTGAAATATTTCTTATCAGGCATGATTTGAAGGCGACCGGCGGGAGCGCAGCCTCCACTTGAGTGAATTCACTAGTTAATTTATTTCATGCTTTCTTTACCTTTCCAACTCCCTGAAAAAAATTATTGTTTTATTATTCTTATATACAATTTATTACGAGGGCGTTACGTGCTGCAATTTTACACAAATTTTAAAAACTGTTCGGTTTATGTTTTTATTTTATTCGTCAAATATTTTTCAATAAATATTAAACAGTAGATTTTTATAAATAACATTATATTTTTATCATATTTCTAGATTTTAAAAAAGCTGTAAAAACAATTCGTTTTATCCGATCATATCTTTTAAGTATGCAATTCACTCTGTTACAATTTCATTGTATGAGATTCGTATTTAAATAGTGTTTAATTTTGAGTGCATATCGACATAGATCAAAAATGTTTATAGATAACAATATATTTTTATCATATTTCTAGATTTTAAAAAAGTTGTAAAAATATTTCTTTTTGTCTGATCATATCTTATAAGTGACATGATACCAAGCAAAATATTTTTTCTTCTGAAATATCATAATGAATAATAACACAATATGCTATTTTAACTGCAGTTTTATTACAGTATTTGGCAGTTCAATATACTAGTTTAAGATATTAAAATTTAACATTCCTTGACATATATCTAAAAATTAAAGCATGTAAACCGATAACTAAAAACCCACCAGATGTACATATTATAATCTCGACGTGGAGGAGCATTTAGACATATAATTATATTGCAGGGTATAATTCCGTAAAATCTCAGGTTTAATTTTCATTGCCAAATATAATAAATTACTTATTTTAACATCCTTTTTAATAAATCAGTCAGTATATTTAGCAAATTGCGGTTTTGTGCTATTTGAAAATTGTGCTTAAAGTGTAAACACAATTTACTTAACACGTAAAACAGTTCGAAACTATCTCTAGTTAATAAATTCTAAATACGTTTACGAATAGAGTGTTGCTTAGTCTATTTTTGTATTACATTGCATCACATTGTAAAGGGTAGGGAAGAAAATTCAAATTTACATGACCTTTTTAGTTAGATCGTTGTTTATTGACGAGACGTCAGTTTGTCCCGTGACCCTAATATATAATAAAAGGAAAAAGAAACATCATATTGACACAACCAAATACTATTACTCAAGGGCAATAGAGACTCTTTAAAGGTATTTGGTGAAATATAACTTATTAATTTTGATTCAAGTATTTCATCGTATATTCCATATGTCAAAGTTATTTAAAAAATCGATTTTAGCAAAACTCAAAAATTGTTTTTCCGTCTGATTATGTTTTTGTACATGTTATTCCAGATTCTTAATCTTGACGTAAACAGTCTGAGAGAATAGATATATTCATGTGCTTCCTTGAATGCTTAGTTTTTTTTCTTAATTACACCAATTCGCTATTTTCATTAATATATAGATGCATCATGAAAATTCCTACTTTTATTTCAATTCGCACAATGTTACTAAAAATTTTATTTTAATTTTTATACTTCCTAAGTTTTCGTCACAACATTTCGTGAAAAAAAATTATCATACACATTATTTCTTCAAAAACCAAATAGGGAATTTTGGTAAATGTCTTCTCACGCTGCCGAACAATGTCATCGGTATCGCGTAATACAATTTAATTTCATAGTCTCATTAATAGTCCTCTCTTCTTTTATATAAAATAATTTAATATATTATTTGATAGACCAGGAAAAGTAATGGTTTGCTTTTATATTGTATGTAATCTGGGACACATTACTACGAAAAGCGTAAAAGTTTTAAGTAATAGAGTGTTGGAAAAATAGAATAACAATTCCTAGAGATGTTAAATTATATAGAATATAATATTAAAAATTTATTAAATAAATAGAGCCTAAATTAGTTGATTAGTTGAACTTGACTAAAATATAATTGTATTCCATACTCAAGAATTGTAGAGTACATCGAAACATATTACTTTTCTTATTAATCTTCATGTAAACAAATCAATTTATTTTGTCGCTATATGCAAAATACATATACATATGCATACTTGAACAATGTCACAAAAATTTCTATTAATATCTTATCAATAAATGCATAGAACAATGAGTCTAATTACATAATAAAAGTAAATAAAATATCCATTGTTTCCTCTCAAAAGGCACAAATTGTCATTAGAATATAACAGCACAACGCATGCCACCGTCTCATATATAAGTCAGTCACGGTTGTTTGTGCAAATTATTAGGCAGTAATCGCGCCGCACTAAGCTGAAACTGCGCTCGTCTTAGCTAGGTAATGAAGTCATCTGTTCGGATTACGTTCTCCCCAAACCCAGCTTAAGTACATATTTATTTCCTTATCATAGCCTGTTTTAACCTGCAAGTAATACCAGTAAAGTATTTATATAGGGATTTAGAGCTATAACTACGATCTTACCCAAGGAGACAAATTATTTTATTTGTTGTGGCTTTTTAACCCGAATAAAAGTTTGAAAACCATAAATAATTGAAAATAGCAATTTTAATTATGCTTGAATTACCATTGAAGCTTAAATGTGTCAAAAGAAATAGATTCAATGAAATCAACCAGTTGCACAGAGATTTTTGAATCTCAATAATGTTCAATCTTCAAAATTTAAATATTTTCGAATTTTGACCACTGGGCGACCACTAACTTATAATATATCTTTTATGCCCAATTATAAATAATTGGCAAGAAAAGCTTTGCTCTAAAAATAAGCAAGTATAGGTAAATTTGTGAGACGCGTCATTAAAATATTATTGCCTATAAACTATATTCTGTTCAATAATATCAAAATCGACTTCATAAAAGGTAGATCACGAAAACTTTCACGTATGTTTTTAGAGAAAATGTCACTTGCAAATTTCTTGTGAAACGTGAAGTAGTAAAACCAAATCCTATCTTTTACTGAAAAACGTACAAAATGTCGTTGTAAATTGATTGGTTGTTTATTTCTTCGTCAGGAATAAAAGTTCAACATAATTCTTTGCAGGGTATTATAGATGAATCAGAAATTTTATAAATTTATATTTAACGATTTTCATTCAACTCTCAAAACGTTTGTTTTTCCATCTGCAGTAAACATGGTTTGCGTTTATAATTTACTCATATATACGTACTTCACAGTTTCCTTTATAGTTTTATTCTTGTAATAGCCACTTTCATTAAAAACGTGCAAATCATCTTAAAAATAAAATATTTTAATTTGACACAAATTCTCAATATCAATGTAACGTAATTCTTCAAATTGAAATATCCAAGATATGTATCACTTTTCGTAATTGTGTAGAAAAATACACAGTGTTTGAATATTTGGTTTTTTAATTGACAATATTGTTGATGTGTATGTGATATATAAATATACCGAGGCTTTGTTTTTTGATCATAGGTAAAGATATAAACACAAACACCTTTAGATAAGAGATCAAATTGTGAATATATTGTCTATCAAGAAAAAATGGAATAAAAATAAGAAGCATTACTGCAAGACCGATATTAATTAAATAAAATTCAATAATTCACAGCAATAAGAAAGGCACTGCATTTGTCTCTCGTCTTTTTATACTGCGAACGCTCTCTCTGGCGCCCAACTGAGCCATGCTGTTAGTCTACATGCTCCATGTTCTCGTACTTTTATCTCTATTTTTCCTTTTCCATTCTCGTTCCAGTTTAAAATAGAATGAAGAATTCAATTGAATAATGGTAAATATAAACGTTCTGCGCAATATATGTTAAATAAAAAGTACAAAGGTATAATATGCAATATTTAAAATGGAAATAGCAAAGAGAAGTGTAAAATGGAAATAGCAGGGATCTGGCTCATTAAATCGATATTTATAAACTGTTTAGCGTTAAAACTTAAATGTCTTCTCTATTATAGTATATTTCATACGGTTATAAATGGGGTTAAACTAAATTATTTTTTATGTTATATATATAACTTTCATTTTTTTATTTATTTTCATTTACGTTCAGTTATCTCAATATTGCAGTTTGAATATCTTTGCGTTTCAATAGCGATGACTTGACAATTAATCACAATATTGTATCACATTAAGGTGACACCCTTCTACAAACTTTTTTCTACTAATTACGAAAATTTCAAACTTTGGTCCAATCGTGATCAGGTGGTTGAGGAATTTTATAGAATTGAAAAATCTAGTATCGATGAAATAGGTATCAGGTACGAAGTGAGAAAGTTTTTTCCAAGAAATGCGGGCAGTAAATTTTTCTCCTTAACAATTAGAAAATTATTTTCATTAAAGGAAGTTCTTTTTTGTGCTGCAATATAGGATAACATAGCATATTTAAGTAAACATCGGTGGGAAATATAAAAGATAAGTATATAGTCTATACGTACAAATGGCGAAGGAACGTTTTAGGACATGTTCAATAATCAGGCTTCATATAGTTTCATGTGTGCCCTAAATAATAGGGTTAGCTTCCAACTTGCATCGTATTAAAATCGTACATAATAGGTTAATTGAATAAACAGACCGGAAGTCTCTAGTCTTACGCAATACAAATTTAAGCCTACTGAATGACTTTTTATCTACAACGGCCAAATGATCAAGAACATTCAGGCGCGAATTGAAGTGAACTCCTAGATCAACTACTTCAACAGGTCGGAATGAGAACGTTTTGCCAATGGTGTATTCATACTCAAGAGGAACACGCGCTCGAGAATAACTCATCATACTTTGGAAGAGCATCGTTATAGCGCTGCAGCAATTTCTATTCTGCCCCACTTTTAATAGCTGAGAAAATATTCACGTTATCCGCAAGTAAAAGGTACTGTGCAGTTTTAACTGAATTACCAAGATTATTTACCAGGACAGTCAGTATATTAGCTGTTAGAAGCTTTATAATAGTCGAAATATGCGATATCGACTTGAAAACAGGGGTCAATCTGATAGGAGACGTGGTCGACGAAGCAAGCGAGATTAATAACTGTCGAACGTCCAATACTTATATATATATACCAATACCAATACATATATACATATATATATATATATATATATATATATATATATATATATATATTTATATATATATTTTTTTATAATTATCCCACGTAGCTATTACAAAACCAACAGAAACACGTGTAGGCTATGAAAAGAACTTACTTTTCAAGAAAACTTTAAGGAAATTTCAATAAACTTTATAAGGTTTCACATTGAAATTGCTCTATAATATGCATCTTATTATTTCTGTACTAGTTCAATAAAATCATTAAAATCTAACGGCACGCGGGAAGCGGGGTCACGAGCGGAGAAAAAAAAGAAATACGAAGGACTTCCTATGAAGCTTGTTTTGTTATTTTTATGACATACAGCAGTGGCAAATTTGCTGTTCTACGTTCTTTAAAAAATAGGTTAAAAGTAATTTTCTTTCAACTGCCCAATCAATTCTTGGGTCACAATTAAATGTTACATAACGAATTTTTTTATTTTCATAGTCGGAATTTTTTTCTATTAAGGACATAATTAGTCAAATAAATATTATTAGCTTAAGGTTTGATTTCAAAATTAAGAATCAAATTGACTGCTTGGTTTATTTGGAAAACGCTTTCAACATATGGTTTCCCGCCATTGTTTAAGAAAGCCTAACCGAATTTGAGATCAAGCCATTCTCAAACGGGTGATAAAATATACGAATAAGGTATGCTCTTGCATGTGACGTGTCATTTGAATTCTTCAGAAAAATTTCATTCATTTTCACACACACGCATCTACACATATGTGTATATATGTGTATATATATATATATATATATATATATATACATATATATATATATATATATATATATATATATATATATAACCATGCGCATAAAGTAACTGCACTTATTTAAGTAACAAGTTGATTGACTTGATTGACCGAAATTATATAAAGAGATATAATGCACATTGCTTGCATTTTGATACAAATCCTATATAAATCTATACTTTATATTTTTATGTTAAAATGTAATTTACAAGGAATACAATAAAGTAGAAATAGTAAGATATACACTATAAAGTCAATTACATACTATAAAGTTTATAGTTTAGTAGAAAAATTACCTCTCAAAGCGCGACTTACACAGTTAGACGGTTAATTTCAAGTTTCAGTATAATTTCTATCTTTTTCATAAATGTAGATTAGGTAAATGTGCAATATGAATATTCAACTCTTTATTAAATAAATTTATATTATACACGAATAAAATGTCATATCATACATTAAACACAGATTCATTACTAATATTATATATTTTTAATATAAGTGCCTAATATTTATATTGGTGACGGTATCGTTGAAAATTTTTACGACTATATTTCTAATATTACGTATAATATTTTTATGAATCCTTACCACCATATTTACATATTTACAAATATATATGTATTAAGTAAAAATTGACATTCGTTTACTGAAATGAACTCATCAGTTCAAAGTTTCCAAACTGAACGAAACAAATTAAACTTAAATACGATCTCGTATGTTAACATAATTCATATCATCAGTATAGTAAATTTGTTCATAGCAACACAGAGTTGAATATCATCTCACGGGAATCTGTGCCTTCCTGTTTGCACGACAAGTTGAAACGTGAGGTGAAGCAAAGAACATGATAAACATAATAAATAATATCCACACGTAGTTGAAATTCTCTCGAGGATGTGTCGTTACGTAATCTCAACTTCAGTGAACTTACTTATCATGTACTTAGTGATAAGGTTTTAGAACTGAAGATTATTCGATGGTGAAATTCTTATGTTCAGTTCAATCGTTTTTACTGATAATAAATTATAAGTATTAACATGTTATAGCAATTAAATGCATGAACCTAAAAAGGCAGTTTAAATTTATGATAGACTCATATATGACGTCTCTTAAATATGTTTTTTTAACAAAATACGAGTCGATCCAACTAATAAAAATACAAAATGCAAAAATGGATAACATTTTTAAGAAACTCATTTTTACACAAAATCGGTTCAGTTGCATGTTGACTGGGTTACGTGAAGTATTTATTATAAGTAAAGACAAATTTTTCTTGAAATATTTATGGTAGTCATATATTAAATGAATACTGTTTTTGGTACTATTAATTTTAAACAAAATAATTAGCATGATTTTTAAAATTATGATCAAGCAAAAAACGAAACTAACATGCATGTTTAAATTCTTATGGCTAACATTAAATTAAATTAATTATGTGATTGCATGCGGCATGAACGAGTTTATTTCAAACTTAAATTTAACAATTCTTTGTACTTATAAATAAACAATGAAGTAACTTTATTCGTTGCCTTGCAACTCGACCAAATTTATTTGTTAATCTTATTAAAGACCAGACCTATTATAAACCAAGGTTCCGGCGCATATATCGATCTGTTAACCCAAGCTGTCAAAAAATACGTCTTAACAATAAATATTGTAAGCAAAGATCTTTGCTAAATAGCTCTTAAATAAAATCTAACGAATTATTTTGAGAGAGAGAAAATAAACCTTTTATCAACTTTTAAGAGCCAACAGTCACCAAATGCGCATTATAAAGTAATACAAATATTATGAATTCGTTGATGGTTTGAAAGTAACCGTGGCCTCGAAAGGTAAATTGCCACAAAAAATACAAATCTGTGACACCGGAATAACTCAATAATAACAAAGCACATCTGAGTTAAATATTCCACGTTTCAATAATAAGAATACTATTTTTAGGACACACATTTTCCTTACCACATTTATTTTAAATTACTCTCTGCTGTACACAATATGGTTGAAATACTGTAACCGTCATGGGCACTTCTCATTATTGTAATCGTCCATAAATTTGTATCCTTTAATCGACTCTATAAAAGTGTTATGACGGCGATTATGCTTTAACATAATTTCATTATACTACATAAACAGATATAAAAATTCAATTAAAAATGTGTTTATTATGTTTGTGTAGTGTGCGGCCACACATGGATTTATATGTGTGCGTGCTTAAAGGAGATGTATATTTCATTCCATCGTCTATGGACGCTGAATCTAAATCATATTTTATATTTGAGAGTTTTATACAATTCCAACCATTTTACTCTTTATTTTGTAGTTAAATTATGAAATTAACTATATGCATCCTCGTCACTTTTTGAAGATTTAATTACTGTGTGCAATTCCTTCAATATTATTTTATTCTTTCTGTAGCGATTTAGTATCTTTATCACAAAAATATTACCATAGCACAACTTCTTTCTTGAACGGTTTTCTGTAACAATAGAGAAAATAGTTAAAGACATTTTTTACTTATTTGCAGTATTCAATATTGAACATTTTCAAAGTATCAGACCATTAAAAATATTTTATATATTTTAAATGAAAAAAAAGGATAATTTTGTGGACAGTTAAATTGCTTTTGAATTTGTTAAAATTTTAATTTTTTGCTCTTAATAGTAATAATAATTTACAATACTTTTACGTTTACGAAATAAATGATAGGCCGCATATGTATATATATATATATATATATATATATATATATATATATATATATATATATATATATGTATATATATAATAAATATGTTAATATTTGAAATTAATTTATTAAAACACTGTCCTCTCATATGTTTGAATTTTGACAAAAAACTAAGTACATGCGGAAGCTTTGTTCCTGAAAATTTCGTTCGTTTTCAATAAACTATTGACTGGTTTAATTTCATATTTTCTACAATATTTTTATATAGTGCAGTGGTTTAAAATTTTAACTCAATGATTGATTAAATCATTATTATTATATGGTTCATTATCCATATATTCCAAAAATATATTATAAGACCTGTATTAATCTGCACACCATAAATTATATGATACACAAATTTTACCAGCCATTGGAAAAGTATGTTTTGTATGAAATCATATAAAATAAACATGTTAATAAATTTTTTCTTTACAAAATTATATGATTGATATATGATTTAGTAATTGAATCTGCTCTGTTCTTAGTTATTGGAAGTTAAGACTTTGGTTTTCCTTGGAGCTTTATATGTAAGGTTAACCCACAGATGGTTAGAATTTCAAGAAGAAAATATAAATAATATAGTTATCACAAGAAATTTACCTAATGCAAACAGTAAAATTAAAATTTAATTTTTATTTATAATGCAAAGTGAAATACAAATTATTTAACGAAATGTTTATACGAATTAATTAAAATATTAAATTTATTCCAAACTGAACTTCCCCGAACAAAGAAACAAAATAAATTTACAAATCACTTATTTTTTCTTAAATCATTTATTCCTTAGGGCGAATTAATTACATACCAATTCAAATCATAGCAATTAATCTTAAAAATTAGTAAAAATAGAATATTTTTCAAAATTTATTAATTCAATAATTATAAATAATAAAATAAAACTTGCATAATTACATCTTTCATTAAATACAATTAGCATATTTGCAGTAACTTAGCAGAAAATATCAGGTTACTAACCCGATAGTTTATGTTATTAAGTTGATATTTTAGCTTTGGGTTCATTGCACAAATATTATTTATTCAAATTTTAGATGTTTTGAATGAAAATGTCGGACTTATTTAGAACGCTATCGATTTGCTACACATGGACAAACGTTCATTTAACTAAGAGAACGTTTAGTCAAATAAATAAATAATTAAGAGAGCGTTTAGTTATCAAAGGAATTTTAATTAGCCCGCAACACTAAACTCAAAACGAGTAAATATATCGACAGTTAGGGAATTCAAAAGTTTTATTTTTAAAGATTTGACGGTATCTTATAATTACTATGTAAACATACATATCAAAATTCAGGTATTAATCTGATGGTTAATAACTGAATTTTGACATGTATGTTTACATAATGATTATAAGATACCGTTATTTCTTTGCTCGAATACATAAAATTAAGGAATGCGTATTCTCCCATTAAAACTATATTGAATTTACAATAAAAATTTATACGGTATTTTAATATAATCTTTATACTCTTACTGTGAAGGCCAACGATAAATTTTTACAACAGCTGTCAAATATAACTAAATGTTTAAAGCTTCCTCATTGGCAAATAATTCATACGTCTAATTCATTATGTGTATCATTAATTAAATTTATAATTAGTAGATCGTCCACTGTGATAAATATATTTGCTGTTAACTAGATACATGATTATTTTTCAAATGAAATATTTCTCTATTATATTTTATCACTGTATACATTTTTCGCACCGTGTAATTTCTATGACCTTTACTTTTTACCCTTGATGTCACAAATCAATTTTAATGCTTTGAAAATAAGCGTGTCTGTGACATCTTTTATCTCGTTTGTTATAATATGGGATATAATTGGACACCGCTTCGCAGCTGGCGTAATCGATGTGTTCGCTTTCTTCAATATTGAATTGAAAACTCACTCGGGCTATCTTGGCTCTTTTAGTTTCTCATGTGTTTAACTATGTGTCTGTTGCCAAGCTTATATAGTAACATCTTATTGGAAGTTGATATCTTTCACATCGGGTATGTGTATATATATATATATATATATATATATATATACACTATAAAGAATCACTCATCTTTTCATAAAAAAATTATTACCCAAGGTAATATAGAAAAAAATAAAGTTATTATAATACCTACTAATAATTAATAACAATTATTTTTAAATTTCCTATATGTAATATTTTTAAGTATTTTTAATAATTATTTTTAAAATGTCAATATTGGAATTTTGTTTTAATTGGTTTAAGTGTAATTAATTTTACAATTTTTAGTAATTCCTTAGATACTTATATTTAAGTAAAGGAAGACCTAATATCGATGATCCTAGGACCATTTTCATTGGTCCGTAATAAAATAGTCCTTTGTCCAATATGGTTTCGGATCCGCTGTAACTCGCATCCTATCCTTGACCACATAGGTTTCTTTTTCTTTACGCGTCTTTATAACCTCTTAAAGCTTCATTCTATTTTTCTATTTAAAATTGTTAAATTTCGTTTTTTTTTCCAATTTATTCTTCAGTATTCCCTTTAAATCTGTCCTTTAATTCTGTCCTTCTTAATAACTTAACTAATGTAATTGACTAATTCAAGAAAACTATGTGATTCGTTAAATAATCCCAGAAATACTTATCATATACTTGCCTAACGGTTTCACTTCTTCAGACGTTAATTAAGCAACACTTTGGTCTGTTTTGAACATGCTCCACTGTGGTTTATAAAATTAAAGACGTCTGCATATTAGATTAATATTTTATGTCTGTAAGCGCAGTTATGTAGATCCTATTAAGTAACCTGTGAAGACGACTTCTTTACTTTTTTAATTTTCATCAATTCTTTGATTATTCTGTCATATATTGACTAGAAATAAGAATATTATATCCTATATTCACTAGAAACAAACACACTTTTTTAGGTTTGTCTGACTGGCTTTACAGTTTTACTAATAAACATTTCCGCTAAAATTTCTTTGAACTTCAAATTTGACTAATTATGTTCCTATGTAACCTGATTTATAGCACGATCTACTTTCATAAAATTTAAGCATATTACTGTTGCCTTGCTGGGTAAATTCCTGAATCTTTTTTGACATAGATTAAAGAATCCAATTTCTTCCATTCGCTTTCTTTTTAACTTCGATGAACACTTTATAGCCAAGAGTTTTCTGCTCCCATAAGCTTACAAGATTTTAATTCCTCGTGGTTATAAGTACTCAAAAACTTTAATTTTTATGTTTGATATTTACAAGTTGTATCTGTTGACAGATAAAGCTCCTATACCACATTCTATAATTGCTTTGCTATCCAAATTATATGCATAAAAGTTTTTTTTAATATCTGAAGGTACTTATGGTTACTGCTCCTGTTTTTTTCTTCTTGGTCTACTTTCTTTTTTTCTATTAAACTTTGTTTTATATTATAATATCTTGGAAAACATCCTACATCTTTGCGCAAAATATTTTTTTCTTATTGCTTGATAGGTAGAAACTGATGAGTGGTACTTTACGTTGGTGCATTTGCCACGTCTAATATATATTTATTTTTTCAGGTCCTTTTTCACCATTTTCCACCTTGGATTACAATTTTTCTTTTCATTACAGAATTTATATTATTATTCTTTTTTTTTATTTTGGGGAGAAAATAGTCATTCATTTTAATGATAGCTATTGATATTTGAACCTGGAAAAACATTTCTTCAATTAATATTTCTGCAATTTCTGTTCCTTCTGTTCCTTCTGTCATTGGCATAGTTGCTGCTCTCTTATATATCGAGATATTTATGTGAGCTATTTCAAAGTTTTCTAGGGATATCTCCCACCGGCCTCATTTTATAACCAATGAAGCAGTGTTCGCTTTGAGATAAAATTTTAACGGTGATGGTAAAAAATTAGAAATCTTAAATGGGTCATAGACATCTTAAATTTTTGTATGATTGCTGTGCAAGAAATCTCTTACAGCCAACCAGAACACCTGTTCAGTTCCACTCGTTCAGTGACCGAGGATCAAATTAGGATACTCGCATTGTGCCACGCCATTAGAGGAAACGTCACCTCATTGATGGTGTTCACCATTTAGTGGTGAAAGTTACGATTAATGGTGACCGGATTAATGGTGAACGTCGCAAATTTAATAGTTAATACCACAAATTAATAATAAACATAGACTATTTAATGTTGAATATCATCGGTTTAATAGTAAATTCATCTCCTATCTTATGATAAATAAATGATTTCAGATTGCGGAGAAAAATATCATTTGAATCAGTATTGCAAACATATGAAGGGTAGTTTGTAGTTTTTTTTTATTTACTTAATTATATGCGGGAAGTGAGTAAGATATACATGTAATTGCATGCGGCACCCGTTTTCTACGTTTATAGATCTGTGGTTCACTCACCACGCCAAGAGGTCTCGCCGAGATCCGTCGTGCAAGTAAGGGCACATTACCTCACTCTTGTGTCAGTGAAACAGTGAGACACAATGTTATTACGTAGATAAACTAAATGTCTAAAAACTCTGAAATTCCCAATTTGACAATTATATTATATGACATATTCTTTAAATATGTCAAATAAATATAATATTTTCTTCTTCCTTATGTACAGATTTGTAAGTGAATATGTTCATGTTTAACTGCTTTAATCAACCTGCAATAAAAATAAAACAATGCTATAAAATAAATACATTCGCTTTGTGCGATCCGTGGCAATGGAAATTCATTAAATGGTTTAAACCTACACTCTACTAGCGGCGTCCTATTGATACGCTTTTAAAGCCTAACAAGCCGAAAAACTGAATATAGCGGCTTCAAAATTCCTTTCGTTATGCAGCGTCACATATCTAGTACATACGCAAACAGAAATACTTTGAGGTGAAATGACGTTGAGTATTACCAAGCTTTTATACAATAATCGTCCCTTATGATTTCTCTGGGATACTTGACTTCATAGTTTGATGACTTTTTACGGAAATTAACATTATAGCAAATATTTCGTAATTGGTTAAGAAAAATACCTTTTTTATATTAGTGAAAGCCATTTTAAAGCTTTAAGTTTGCAGTTATATTTCAGGTTTTGCTTATTATATTAATTAAATATTTTTTGTGGAAATCATTAGAGTACAAATTCAAAAACTATTTTTATTAGCAATCAAAGACAATTTACCGAGGCCAAACGATTATTGTCCGTATATAAAATTTATTTGATGCATTATGGAATTACAATCAAATATTTTTATATTTAAAATGTAATAGTCTACCACACTTCATGTGTTTGTAATATTAACATAAAGAGCTAGGTAACCATACAATTGGTGATATTTCCTATTTTATTTGGATAATATCGTCATGATAGTATGTTGTTTTCCTAAAGAAGAAAGCACTAACCTAGATTTTACTCTGTGTGAGTAATGATCAGATATTATGCAACATGTAAATCTGCCTGAAGACGACATCCCTACATGAAATGCATTGCCATTGGTTATTACGGAGTAATTGTTGCTGACGTACATCCATTTGTGGCACAAACCATTAAAGTCGATCAAGCTATGATGCTTGGGTCACAATATTATTTATTTTTAACCACGTTTTTGATTTTTAAAATGTTGAAACAGGAGTACCGATAAAATTAGGAAAATTTCGTAATCAAGTGTCTATGTTGAAAAGATCATATTTGTTGAATATTTTTGGTTATGGTAATGTAACCCCTTGCTTCATAACCTATTGTAGAGGATACATAAACTACAATTCTCTTATAGCACTTCCTCTTTTCCCGTTCATTAACATCAAGAATTTCGGTGGGTATTTTCTAGAATTACTAATCCAGCAATATTTCAAAAATTACCTACGCGATTTCAGTGCTAGCATAATTCAACAGGTTATTAGCCCAGAAGACTTAATGCCGAAAAAATGTAGCAATTAAAAAGAAACGTAAGCTATCAGATCATCATAACCTACAAACACGTGGACTGTCACGTCGTTAGCGTCAAAACACAAGTTAAAATGTATTCAAATAATTAAATAATATTAACCAAGAAATTATTAGGTCGTGATATTGATTCAACAGAGTAGTTTGCTATAAAAACTTATATTCAACACGAAGAATTGTGGAATTGTGTTGAATGCAGTAAAAGAGTTAATTTAAAATAAAAAGACGATTTAAAGGAAAAAATAAAAGTCATTTTTCATACAAATTTTATTTGCGCATCCCTGTATGTTCACATTCAAGACAATCGGACTTTAAAAGAAGTCTGGAAAAAAACGATTCTGGCCTGGTGTGGTGTGTTGGCTTGCTGAAAGATCGTTGCACGACAATTTTCGCCAAATGTCAAAATGTTGAAGACTACGTTAACAGATAAATGACCGCAAAGGACAATCTTCGAAATATATACATTTTTGGCAGATGAACAATGATGGGGAATATCTCCCGATTATCATAATCGTATAAACCAATGATCACGGCCATCAAGAGCTCGCGCATGAAAATAAGTTTCAGTCAAGGTGGAAATCTTGCAATATGTCAAGATAAATGAAAGCAATAGAAAAGCATTCGCATTAAAAACTATTAAATGGATAAGGTACGAAAAAAATCTCCAGAAGGGACTTAAATATTTTAACTGCAACGGATTTGGTCACGGAAGGGCCGAATGTAAATTCAGGAAAAGGGAGGAGAACTTGATTAATATTAAGGGTTGCGGTGACTATTTTTCGGATTCCAAATCTAGAAATATCTCAACAATCATCTACACGATTTCACCAGCGGAAGAATAATTTAACAATATTTAGTAGCTTATATAGTAGACGGCACTGTCTAGATCGCATTTCCCACATATGTCGTTGATTCCGATCATGCTGCTACTCCGACGCCAGAACATCGTTCAATTAAACTGCACCATCAAAGCAGACCTGTTACTGAGAGACCGAAAAAACTGTAACAATAACGATAGATTCGTTTTCTGAAAGTGTTGAAACTGAAGCACCTTACATTAAGAAAAAACATTTGTCTTTGTCATGTAAATGTAAATAAAACATGTAAATAAACAATGTCTTCGTCATATAAATATACAATGTCTTCGTCAGTAACTTCAAAAAAAAGTCTTGAACATACAAAAGTTCAGGCGTCCAATTAAAATTTTTTTCAGTTCTTTTTATTTTAGAAGAATTCCAAAAGCCCTTCCAAGAAAAGGCCAGCATGCACCATGCTGTAAAGCCGATCATTGCTACAGATACCCCAAACAAAAAGAAATTGAGAAATGGTAATGTTAAAAAACAAAGATGAAATTAACAAGGTGCTGAAAGTATTGAAAAGAAAGTTTTACATTCATAGTTTAGTGAAGAAGGTAATAAAAAGCAAAACCAAAAAAAGGCAGAAATGGTTGGTATGGAAAGGTTATAAGAGAGGGAGCTGGAAAAAAGCTAGATATTAGCTTTTCCGAAATACCGATTGCCAGATGTTCCAGTTATTGCTTCAGTTTCCTTAGAAGATGTTAAAGTGATTTTATTTGTGTAGAGATATAATCAAAATAAACCACAACAGCAGGTCCATATGTTTGATATTAAATTTTCTTTCTTTTTCATTAATCTGTTTTTGATATTCAGGGGGTTGTGTTCAGATATTTATTAAATTTGTCAGAATTAGCACTTTGAATTTTGTGATTTTAAGACTACTATTTAAACAAACTGATGAAAGCTAAATTACTGATTATTATGTACTCCAGGTGTCATATTCTCAATAATTAGAATAGTGTTTTTAATTATTCCTTTTCTTTTTCTAATTTAGCTCAAGTCTACTTGGAGCAATTAAAATCAGTAAGTGCTCAGAAACTAAAATACATTATTGAAATTGAACCAAAACCTAACAATTTTACGAAAATTTTGATCAAAATAATTGTTTCTATAAATAGATCTTATATTTAAAATGTATTGAATATATTTGGCGTTGATTTTGTAGAAATTCATTATTCACAAATAAATAAATCTACGTGATGTAATATTATTTCTATTTTCTTTAAGTTCTTTACCAATACCTAGGTTTCTTTGTATTACATCATCAATCGTTGCTAACAGCTGACCTGAAGATGTTGTACTGCTAATGCTAGAGATTCGCCGACATGTGGAAGGTACCACTCATCTGTATGTGTATCCGGGTGTGAACGTACTTTTGAGTATCAGAGAGAAGAGAAGTGTCCTGAATGTGAGAAAGAATTTCAAAAGTGAGTGTAAATGTAGAGAAGAGAATCGTCGCCTTGCCACCGATTTAAGTTACTGCGATTTATTTATTATAGCTTTCCATGTAGTGCTCAAAGACATCTCCTGTTGATGACATTGTGAGAAATTTCTTTGGCTTTTCACCACGTCTCCTTCAAATTTTAGGTAAAGATGGTCTAATAATTGTTTATTACTTGCAATTTAATCTAAACTATTGTGCTAGTAAATAGCAAAGAGCCAATGTGAAAAAACTTTCAATAAAATGAAGTACTGCTATGAAAAGATAAAAACGAAATTTGTAGGTAATTCGAAACCAGTACCTGTAATAAAAGTGATAAATTTTATGGTCCGTTCTTAAAATAAACGTAGAAGATTATGAATAATGATTATGGACGTCTTTAATACATGCCTTATAAACAGGCATGTAGTGTGAGAAATTTGATACGAGAACGTAGTATGAGACTTTTGAATATCATGAACTCTAAAAACTTTACCGTTCTTTCATCATTTGCTTTTCGTTATATTTACTCCCAAATATACTTGTACTCCCAGTATACTTGTATGGTCAATTCCCTGTTCCTGAGTTTTTATACCATTATCTTTCTAAGCTGCATAATCCAAGCCATTTAGTACCGATTTACAATCCACTTGATGATACCCAATTTTTTTTTGCTTCTAATATTCTTCACTCAAAACTAGATAAACTGATATATTCACTGATAGCATATGAGTAACTATTGAATTAAAAAACCCTAAAAGTAAGCATCTTGATGAAATGTTACCTATTAAGGTAAAAACCCTAAAAGTAAGCATCTTGATGAAATGTTACCTATTAAGGTACACTGATAGCATATGAGTAACTATTGAATTAAAAAACCCTAAAAGTAAGCATCTTGATGAAATGTTACCTATTAAGGTAGCGAGAAAAAATTGACGAAAAGTGATTCCTTTCCTCAAAAACTCTTAAAAAATAGACAGATAAACGTAATTTAGTCAATACCACGCAAATCTAATGCTGGTCTCAGAGCGCGGGGGTCATTTAATGTCCTTAAGGCAACTTAAACAAATGAGTAGAATGGTCGAAAAAGCATTATACGAGATTTTATTTGCTAATGCTCCTTCACACACATATAAAATGCCTTGGCACTCTTGAAGTTGATATTTCTTGCATTGGTTCCTATTGTGAGGTTGGCTTGAGGTGTTATTGAGAATATACATAATAATTATCATCCTTACGATAATGACTTACAAATATGTATATTTCCATGCTGATATATATTAGTAAACCCCATTAACATCCTCAATGAGAACCTAGGTTCAACAGGTCAGTAGACACATAAAGTTGGTCTAATACGTAATCCAATTAAATTCCAATTTATCATCATATACAGCCAAAGACTACTGTTTAAAATCAGATTTCTTGTATTTAACGTCGAATGATCAGACAATTTTATTTACATCAACTGTAAAAATTGGACCTAATGATAGATTAATATTTTAACTGGCAACTTTAAGTGACTAATGAGAGTCATATTGTCAGTAGAATAAATTTCCTCAGGCACTATAAAACTTCTCCGTTGAAACCAAAGCTCATTTCCTGAAAAATTCTTCCTGCTTTAGCTTAATTGCAGAAACTAAAGTTGCCCGGGTTTATTGAGAATCATTTTAAAAGGTTTTCCTATTAGAACGCCTTAAAAATTTGTACGTGCGTTTCATTCACTACACAAAATATCGATTCAGACCGTAATTAAATTGAATAAAAGTCTATAATATGCGCAATTTAACTATTCTTGCACTTCTTTATAATAATTGAACAATCTAAATTATCCAACATAGCTTAGAAAAAAGTCAGTCACCAATCTGATCAGTCTACTTTTCCTAAACACGCTACCATTTTTTATGAATAATACTTCTCTATTCAAGCTGTAAAAGCTTGGAATTAATTGGATCATCATACTAAGAACTCGCCCTCTATGAATAACTTCAAAGGTCGCCTAAGAAAGTCTTTCTTTTCGTTGTCTTTTACTTTAGGAATGTTGTGTTTTTATTTTTTTATACATTTTTTAAGAGTGTACATTTTGATCGATCAATGTTTTTTTATTGAATAATTTCAATATTATCTTTAATAGACTTTTGACATTTTTAAATTTTCAATCTTAATTATTATTTCTGACTAAAAACTATAGTTATAGAAATAATTCCAGCAAATATATATATACATTTATATATATATATATATATATATATATTTATATACATATATATATATAAATACATACATATATATATATATATATATATATATATATATATATGTGTGTGTGTATATATATATATATATATATATATATACGGCATAAATATATAAATACTCTGCAATTAAATTTTTTAATAAATGAATATCCATATATCAGAATATTCTATCCGCTTGTAATCTGTGTCGCTAGTTAACTTACTGAGCAAACTTCAAAGGTGCTATTAGTTGAGCGACTGGTAGATTTGTTTCTCTCTGTTTCCTTGGATAACGAAAGAGATTAACTCAATACTTAATAGGACATTTCCAAACTCACACTCAACATATATTTTCGTATGTCATTTTGGTGCAGCTATTTAGGACGCGTTGAAAAAAAACGTATATCAATGAGTAGATAAAATATTACCGTTAACATAATAATACTTCAAATCCACTGCGATGACGATATTAAATATAACATATATTTTCAGATACTTCATGTCTTTTACTGATGTTTCTCCTCCTTGACATGTTTCACTTGACATATCAATTCTATCTTTTAGATTTTTCCATTCGTCAGCTCGATGCGTAAACTATTAAATTCCGTAGTCTATAGTAATATTTATTAAGATAAAAAAATAATTAAGTAAACGAGGCAAAGTAGTACATAAAAGAGGAAATTCGGTTTAAATTTTAATTTGTGATGGTTTTTGTGCAGTACAAAGTCGGGATGGGCGCTAATACGATTAAGATATATCATATATGTCACCAGTTACGCGGTCACAAGCTTGTGTTCATGTTATTGACGTTATGATAATTTTATAATATTTATTTATTTTTTTAATATTTATTTTGTTTGTTTCATTAAACATGTAATTGGTATGAATAAATAAGTTAAGTTGTTTTTAGGTAATCCATGTAGTAAAAGTCATTAAAAATAAAAACACCATAAATATAACGTTTTTAACATTCCTAAACTTTGAACCTTAGCCATACCGATTTTCTGTGAACATAAAACCCATAAAGAATTTTGTGTCAATAAATATTAAAAGAGATCAAAATTGAGCCATCTTTATTTTATATAGCATTATACAAATATCGTCTACATATATATACTTAAAAATATGATTAAAATTAATGCGAAGTTCTTTGTAGGCTATCAACCTGCACTAGGATGATAGCCTTCAAAGTGTTTGAATTTGGCGACATACTTAATGCATCCACAACCGCGAGGCATCCTATTTGAAAGAATATTTTTTAGCAATTTTATTAATTGATGAAATTAAAACAAGGACAGAAAAATGGCTGCCTCCTCTCACTTGGTTGCACCCGTTGGCTCCTTTGTTTTTATTAGTGTAGGTCTTAACTTAAAAATAAATTCGTAAAACAGAGATCAATTTTTCTTTTTTCCATTTAGGGTCAATTAAATTTTAAAATAAATACTAAATTTTCCCTATATTTTTTTCTTTGCCAGTCAATAATGTCTGTTCCTTGGTTGCATCTTTCTAGTTTTTGCCTTTTGTCAATGTCGAAAATTTCATTTCACTTTTCAATTAAATTTGAAAAAAAATTTTGACATAAGGGTAATTCATATAATGACTTATAGAAATGTTTGATACGTGTCTCGTTTTCTGATTATGCAATTATTATTTTTCTGAATGTGAAATTATGATTAATAAAAAGAATTATATATTTATGAATAATAAAAAGAATGAACATATTTGGGCATTAGTGTTCAGAGTTTGTAAAAAGGTATAGAGCCAAAACCGATAAAGAGCCGGCAAGAGCTTAGGATAAGATACTTGAAATAGATAATCGCCGGTACAAAATGAAAGAATATAAGCAAGACGTAGCCGAAAATAACTCTTTGATAGTTATACTTTTATTTTGTTTACAACTGGCCTTAAAATGTTATGGAACTTTTTGCAATAATTTAATCTCAGAAATTCGTTGATTAATATCACAGAGTTTTTGGTACTACCTCGTAAATTAATCTTAACGAAGCTTATTATTTTCATGAACACAACTGCAAGCAAATATTACGTACGAGTATATAAATAAATAATAAAAGCAATTTACGTCTCTGCCGATAGAAAATTTTTAAATGGAAAAATGACCAAAAATCGTTTAAATATGTACATAATTAGTCTGCATTATACTTTTATATTTTTATAGTGTAGACTTTGTGGACATGTGAAAAAAAGACCAGTTGAGAGAAAATCGGATTGTAAAGAGCCCAGGCACACTTAGTCACATATCAAAATTTAATCTTTTACGGGTATATAGTACCTACTTCGATTAAAGTATTAAGAAAATATTAAGATTCTTATTCACCATGTTTATTATATATACACACACACACGCGCACATATATATATATATATATATATATATATGTGTGTATAAGATAAGAGAAATAGATATGTGTATATATAGCATGAATGGCTACGCCTTGGAAAAAGTTGATGAATTTAAATATTTTGGCACCGTAAATAAAAGCAGAAATTGATAAAATAAAAGCAGAAATTGATAACAGAATTAAAATGACAAATAAATGCTTCTTTAGACTGAAAATACAACTGAGGTCTAAACTCATCAATCGGAAGACTAAACAAAAAAATCTGTAAAGTGCTACTTCTACCAATCCTACTTTATGCAAGCGAAATATGGACCTTGAACGTAGACACACGGCGATCACTTTGAGCGAAAGGTCCTCAGAGCTATATTTGGGCAAATGCAAGGAGAGGATAGATGGAGAAGCAGATTTAATTGTGAACTGTATAAATTTTATGGACACCCACAAATTACCGAAGTAATCCGTAGTGCACTGGTTGAGAAGCTCAGAGGATAATCCTATTAGAGTATTGACATTCAATAAACCGGGGGGTACTCAACCAAGAGGTAGGCTTCTCTCTAGATGGACGGATGACATCGAAAAAGACATGAAAACTTTGAACATAAGTAATTGGAAACGAGTCGCAACTGATAGAAGACTATGGAAGGAACGTGTAGTAGAGGCAGCCAAGGCCCGCAAGGGGAAGTTACCCTTGTAAAGAAGAAATATATATATATATATATATATATATATATATATATATATATATATATATAAAGGTCCAGAAATAGACATATGCAGAGGGAGACACAGGATATCCTTTATCTGCAGACATATTTAAAACAGTACTCCATAGTATCATCATGAAGCTTAACTAGTCTAAATAAAGTTTTATAATTAAAGGAATAACATAGGTTCTCAGAAATTTCATCACAGCGTAAAGAAACGATAAACGAACTCAATACAGCCAGAAACATTAGAGGTTTGAAACTGAACGTAGATAAAGCAAAAATAATCAGTAACAACTTAGAGTAACCTAATGACTCTAATGTCTGGTATATTAAAGTACGTACAAGGAATATATATGTCCCATGCCTCCTACGTTGTCTCTCATACGAAAGTCAAACATGGATTTACAACATGTACACAAAAAAAAAACTTAAACATGTCGAAGAGCCATGGAGAGAAGTACACTTAATCTTAAACTTAAAGACAGAAAATGACATACCGAAATAAGTTCAAAAACGAGGGTCATAAACACTTTGCAAAAAATTACAGTGGAAATGGGAGGGCCATATCATAGGACCAACGTAAAATGGATTAAATCAGTTACTCCACTCCAAATCAGGTTTTCACGTTACTTGAAAATGTGACACTTAATGACACCCTAAAGGAACATACTAAATTGAATTCAGACCATTGCGAAAATCAAACGAAGTGTGAGATCAAATAAATAGTGAATTCTTTTATTTAGTTCAAACGTGAAAGGTTCGTGAAAACTGAGTCTCCTCCGATTCACTTGCCTACAAATTGCGGACCGAATAAAAAATATTCCAAGTCGTTAAGTATAATTCTCTTCTTGGCAATTAAATGAAAATTATTAAAAAAAATGTTAACCAGAGTTAATTTTGAAACTTGTGAAATATATTTAAAACGCTATTATAATGTAAATGATTACGCGACGATAATTCAATACATGTTTATTTTGTAAGTTTTTTATTTATAAGTATACATATATAAATATGCTTAGTAAGACTATTTAGGAAATTTATTGTCGAGGAATAAATAGAACGAAGATGGTACGATTTAACTAATATATGTGGCGCGGAAGAAATGGTATACATGAGAATGTAATGAAACAGAAAATTACGTACAAAAGGCAAATTTTTAGATAAAGGGAAAACGGCTAAAAATATATTTAACACGTTTAAATGAGATTATTACGTAACATTTTTAGATGGGAATTACGTGGTAGGATTCGTAACGATAATTTATCGTCCATTTAACGATTTGGAAAAAAAGAATGTTTTTCTGATTTTCAATTACTTTCACTGTTTCGTTAAGAATATGTATATATATATATATATATATATATATATATATATATATACATATATTGCGCAAATGATATTTACCTCTCTTACGTAATTTATTTTTTTTTTTCGTTGAATCTCTGCAGATTCATTAGCATATTATTAAATGAAAACACAGTTTTAACCTATACGCCATATTTTTTAATTTTTGGTTAAATTGTTGGAACAAACTAAAATTGCCCACAAACTCCAAAATTCCTCCAAGGAAGGCGTCAGTTTAGTAAATGGAAATGTCGAAATCAAAGACGGAGCAACAAAGCTTACCATAAAAGGAGACATTAAAAATTAGTTCGTTCTTGCCAAAAAACGCATTTGCAAAACATACCCACATTAAAGGAAATGAAACCAAATAGGTTTATTATAAAACGCATTGTCAATGGCCATTTTTGCTTATGAAAGAGAATTAGAGTGGAAATGTGGCCAATAGATAATTGGTAATTGTAATAAACACCTTTATAAATATTAAAAAAATTTAAATTTTTTACCCAAATGATTATTTAAATATAGGTGTTTTACGAGCTTCGAGCATAACATTCACGTAACTAATGGTAACAAGTAAATGTAATGCCAAATAAAAAACTAAAAAACAACAATTTTAGAATAATATTTTTATGTACAATTTGTACAAATTATGTTAGAGTTGATAATATTCTGACGTCGCTTCCGGCCCCTCCTCATGAAAAATTTAGGTTACCATAAATCTTTTAAAGTTGGTTAGGTTTAAAATTGTTGATTAAACATTTATGGTGATAGCCATTTTGTAGCCAAAATAATAAGTATGGATTTATTTTTTTTATTTAACATAGCCAGTACAAATATCAAAGAAGTTTATAAATTTAGTGACTACATTCTTTTGCTGGCTGTAATACTGTTTAAAAGTTATTTCAAAATATGGTCGATTATTTTTCTTAAATAGTCTTAAATAGTTTTATATTAAAATTTTATAATAAACTTCTGCAACTCGTAACTAAGTAGACGTCTAGTAATTATGTAGGTAGTAGATTGTACGTGTATATTGATATTTATTTAAGACTGTTCAATAAACGTTTTTATTTGTTTAGCTCTGGTCCCGTATATGGTTAACTTTATCGAGTTACTGATGATTTACGAGAAGTTTGGAAATAATTTTAAATTATAAATGAAAGAGAGTATTATGCGTTATTAACCATTTGTCCCTTTGAATAAAGGGTAAGGTTATTAATTAAGGTGAAGGATATTTGTGTAAATAATTAATTCATTTGCGACAATATAATGATATCCAAATTTGGTATTAATAAAAAATTAATACCTAATACCTAATTTGGATATCATTATATATTATATATATATATATATATATATATATATATATATATATATCCACAATAATTTAAAAGAAATACCTCGAACGAAAATCAATATGAAATTTTTTTTATGCGATATGATGTAAATAATATTTCTTCTAGCCATATTAGCAAATCATTATTCTAGATTTTTAATATGCAAGTAGATATTTATATTCACTAGATTGATTTAATATTAATGGCAGACGAGCCTTTTCTACAAGCACGCAGTGAACTGAGAATCTGTAAGCTTTTTTTCCACTAGCCACTTAGTACAGAAAACATAACGAAATATCCACAATCTAATTTGTTTATCATCAATAATACAATCTGTACCAATGACACATTATTTTATAATTATTACTTTCACAGCGTAAACTTATTTCCTAAATTCCCTTTACTGTTATCATCTGATGCCACGGTTTCAGATATATAATTAAATTTAGTATGTAATTTTACCGTGGTATGCTCAAACTAATGGAGAACACGCCAGAGATAGAATTGATCTGTATTTTTATGGCAAAATTGAAATCTTTGCAATGTTATTATGTCCGTCCGTTTGTCAATCTGTCTAAACCTAGGGGCAGATTTTTTACAGTTTCAAACTTACGTAGATATAATTATACAAGTTTCAGATGCGCTAGTAAATTTCTTTCTTTATAATTTTACGGTTTAGAATTTTTAAGATCTTTAATTCTATATTCAAGTTGTTAAACATGGAATTAAAGATCTTAAAAATTCTAAACCGTAAAATTATATTAGGATTTTCAATAATGTTTAATATGAAATATTTAATGACTTGTTTGAACGGGAGCTAAAATGTTCTGATTGTAAGAGGCGTCTTGCTCTTTATGTCCGACTTAATTCGTTTAGCTCGGCTCTTTATCTATCTTTCAGTAAGCTTCGCGTCTTGTCGGCTCTTTCCGTCTTAATTCGGATCAACATTGTTTCTTATTGCCAACTCTTACAATTTTATTCGTTTATATCGGTGTATTGCATTAAACTGTGTTACAAACTTCAAATGGTTTATTCATAATATATTGTTAAGAAATATTTATGTGATAAATTATATAATAAAGTTAAATAAATATTTTATTTTTAACATCTATCTTAATATTTGTATTTTTTTCGTTTTCACATCGTTCAAATAAACATATTGCGATAAAAAAATTATAAAACATATCTTTCACATCTGTAAGGCATCCTTTTTTTTAATATACTCAATTATAGAACTCTATTTTATGATTTTTCCAATACGTATTTTGCTATTTGATTTCCTTATTTTGCAAATAATTTTCGGATTAAAATGTGGTATTTGGTGTAATTTACACATTTGATTTTCTTACTTAATCACAGTCTATAAAAATTAATACATATTTTCAACCTTTTGGAAATAGTGAAGATATCAGTAAGTTGTATTTTTCACATGACGACACGGTACATGTCATTAGGATGACGAGAGGGATTACGTAAACTCTTAGATAAGATAGCTCTAAAAACGATACGTCTTAATTAGACCAATTTGCAGGTTACGTTTCTGAGTTTATTTTTGTTACGGAAATCATTTATTATGGTTTTCTAAAGATTAATAATGATTGAACACTAATAAACGTTGAATAAATAGTAGAGGATTACTAAATATCCTATAATTTATAAATAAAATTTCTATAATATATACTTGTGTTATTGCTTCATATTTATTATTACAATATTTAACTTAGTTTTCTGTTTAATATAGACTACTACTAGGAAGATTCTGTGTGCACTTAAGTACATACATACTTTTTTGAGTATATGGTATTAATATTAACCTATTTGTAGTCATAAATATTATATTCACCATGTAAATATTTTGTCTAATGTACATTTTACAGACGTACAAATATAGTAAACGTTTAAGAACTTACGAAATTTAGAATTGTCGTTATAGTTTTCTGGGAAACCTGTAGTCATATTATCTTTTTTTCATATATTCGGTTTTAGCAGTATTCAGATGAGAAAGCGGCGGCGGGCTGACATATTTTTATAGACAATGTTAACAAGATCTCTATAAAATCTATACAAAACTCCGAAAATAATTTTTCTGGAATCCTGGTTGGTTGCTAGATTGATATTACAAACATATCCTGTACGACAATCTGTAATATATCTACATATGTAACGAATACATAGAGTAAATACTACACAAGCACAAAAAATATTTGTTCTATATGAAATCAGTATGCACAAGCTTCTTAAACCAGACGGCCAGAGTCTTAAAACGAGCGATTTGCTTCATCTAGAGTGAAGCAAATCGCTCATCTGGAGGAAATTAGTATTTCGAGTTATGCTTCTTATCTACTATGGGGTTTAGATCTCCTTGTACTAACGTTACGTTGGATGCTATGTACAAAGTTATTATAGTTTCCAAGAAGTGTTAATTTCAACAGTCATTTGAAAGAAATTTAGTCAGCAGCGTGATTTCAGTGTCTTGACCGGTGTTACCGCTTTTTGGTACATAGACTTAGGTGCTTCTATTCATATGAAAAAGAACAGCTGTTTTCTTTCACGAAAACACGAATAGCACCGTAACTCAGTAGCCGGGACGGCGTCAAGAATATAAAAGTAGCAGATGACAAACCACTTACAGCGAAGGTTTATAGGTTCTATTGACAATGTAAGCCGAATATAATTTAATTAAATGTATGTTGTATATTTTGAAATTAAATGAAAAAAACTTAAATGGAAATCATAGTAAACAATTTTCTAGTTGCAAATATTTTAAATTAATAGATTACCTTCAAAATTTGTTGTTTAGAGCGAAGAATAAGTTTTTGTTATTTCAAGGAACGTGATAATCTGTAGTTCTCTAAAATAATATTTTTTCCGGTAAACTTTCCAATTAACGCTTGTCAATCGTATGTAATTTGGAGAAGAAATCAGTTCGTAACTTGGAAAAGAAATCCATCGAGACTATTATATAATGTACAAAGATAAATTTCGTCTCACTCAATACTGTTTGCTGAAAAAAAGCTCCATGATTGAGATTGTATTTCCAGTTAACTGAAGAAAACATTTGAACCATCCCTTCGGCATGAATAAATCAAGATATTAACAGTAGAGCCACAGTGTTATCTGGTGGGATGGCGTTTAAGCCTTCGTCACCGCAGAATGTCACGTGATAATATAGCGCGTATCGCTTTAAAGATAATCTGACTAAAGAGGTTACACAAAATACTCGATTAGGTACTCATTATTATGATAGCATAACGTATATAATTATTGTTTATTATGATAGCATAATGTATGATAGCATAATGTATTATTGTATTATTGTAATTATTGTTTATATATGTAAATTTAAATCTGTTGAGTCAATATTATATTGTGTGATTCACCAATCAACATTTTCTAAAAATTATGTTAGTCAAGTCTTTGCAAACAAATATATTTGAGATTTGGCGAAAAGTTTGGGTAAAAATTGTAAAAAATTATTTTTGTCGGTGAGTAGTGAAACTCTAGACATTCTAGGATTAGTAAATTGCAGGTGATCATAACAACGTAGGTTTGAAATCAACTCCAATTTTTTTCATGTAAAATTTTATTGTGAAGTTTTACTTTTTGCGAAAGTTCAGAATGTTTAGAGGCATTTAGTCTTTTTGGTCTAAATTTCAGTAATTTATAAGTAGCAGGAGATATAAAAAAAATTATTTAAATGTTTTATACGTTTTCATAGGGAAGAAATCTACATTATGTAATATAAGTGAAATAAGCTTACTTAAAGATTAAATGTAACTATGACTAAGAATACATAAGAATAAAATATAATTTAATATTGATAACCTGAATTTATAAGTAGTATAAAATCAAAAATAGGGAAATAGGTAATCATACTCAAATAGGCCCAGGTCAAGCAGTATAAAAATACCTTGACTTCTTTTTTACTATTGTTAGTGTACATTGAAATCCGGTGACATTTAAATGTTACACGTATGTATTTTATATATGCTAGAACAGTTTACTTTTGTAACAAAACCGCCGTTATACGTTATACTTAACATTTTCCTTAAAACCGAATGTGAGACTTTCTGAAGTACGTGACATTTTCATAATGGATTTCTTATAAATTTTTTATCTGTATAATAATTGTTTTATATGTTCATTGTATATTATTTTTCCTATGATGTATTGAAAGTTTTTAGAATTACAGTCAACCCAAAGGAAAATTCTCACCTTTCAATATTCCTAAGATTTATAAGAAAAATAAGATATTCATAAATTTGTAATATCGCCACGTCCGTCTGTTATACTTTCTGTAATTTTTCGCACTTGCGTATTTCATATGGAGATCTCGTTTAATTTGTGACAAAATATTATTATTCTTATATACGATCCTATGCATTTAAAGGAAGACCAAAATTTTCTTTTCGGGTTTTCTTTCCAAAGTATTATTTTTAGATAATATTTTTAAAATAAAATTAAAAATTTATTTACCATTTTTCACTTTTGAGTACAGTTTGCTAAATATTGAGGTTCATCCCTCTGTTTCTCAAATATTTTTCCCTCTCATTTTTCCACCATCGATTTGAAAAATTTAAAAAACTCTTCATACTAGAAAATGATTGGATCTATAAATTTTAAGTAACTCACATGTATAGTATCTAGAGATATAAATTGGTATGAATCTGCGCTGCCATTTACCGACATTGATTTTACCACCTTGATTTTACTACTCACTTATACTATGTAGATTTTTTTTTCTATTGGGTGCTTTCATTCTTAATTTATCTATCCTCTTTAAAAAGTAATATTCTTTTCAAGTAATGTAAAGCACATTACTAAAATTATAAAATAAATATATAAAAATAATAAATTACTGAAATTATATATTTACAAAAAAGCTTACGCGGTATGCTACATTTCGTAATTTTTCCAAAATATCAATTATATCGTAATCAGTTTCATACATAGCTGTATATTTTATGAACAGATTAAAGAGATACCCGGTTTTTGAGTGTAAATAAAAACATTTATAAGCTTTTTCGTTGAAAAATCAATACTCTATTCGCATTAGTTTTAATTAGAATTTACTCTGCCAAACAATTGCCACAGCGACATTTAGTGAAAACTATAATGGAAAAGTATTTTAGTGAACTTGGATTAATAAAATAAGGAAAGTTACTTAAACTTATTCTTCTTACATCAGTGAAAGTTAACTAGATACAATAAACACATTGTAAAAATAAGGAAATTTGCTATATAATATATTAAAGTTCATCCACAATTAAATGAAACTAAGTGATGTAGTATTATTTCTACTTTTCTTTAATTTCTTTACCACGACCTAGGTTTCGTTGTATTACAACATCTTCAGGTGGGATATTAGCAAAGATTATCTTATCAAGATTATATATATATATTAGATTATCTTTGCTAATATCCCACCTGAAGATGTTGTAATACAACGAAACCTAGGTCGTGGTAAAAAAATTAAAGAAAGTAGAAATAATACTACATCACGTAGTTTCATTTAATTGTGAATAATGAATTTCTACAAAATTAACGCCAAATATATTCAATATTAAAGTTCATATTTACCAAAACAGTCTCTGAACACTCATAGTGTGTTACTTAATTTTTTTAACTGGTTTATGTTATGTAAAATAAATTCCACGATAATCGGTTAAATAAAAGAATTGATCTCACTCTTATTCATTGCAATGAAATCCAAATTTTGGAATTTGCATTTATAGTAAATGCAAATTCCAAAATTTGGATCTTGTTACTATTGGTTAAAGATAAATATTTATAGCACTGTTCCAATCCATCCAGAATCTTATATATTAATTGTGACTTCTGTCTATAAACAATGATAAATAGTTTATTATTATGAATATTGTGCTATCTATTGAATGTTGCCACATAATATTTGATTGCTGGCTAAAAAGATCAAATTACCATTAAATTAATTAAACTATTTCTCCGAATTCAATAAGACGACTATATGTAAATTCGTATCATAATCTGAATCTATACTAGATATGTGATTGTAATGTATTAATTAACAAAATGTACTACTTTACCCGAAAAACGAGTACTTAGTTATTGCGAATTGAAACGTAGAACCCTCTGTGTAACTGGGTTGGTGTATGTACCTCAAGACAAAAAGAAGAGTTGACTTGTCATTGGCTCCAAAAGTGCCAAGCAATAGCAGTATTTTGGAAGGTTATTTATATCCGATAATTATATTTTACCACAAAAGTTCCAAATAAGTATGCGTAAGTTCTTATTTTATTCTTTTCAGTGCACTTCATGTTCGGTGGTTACTTGCAGTCGATTCATGTTTTTTGTGAAATATCTTTATTCTTATTCATTTGAGTACTGTTACGCCTACGAAGAATTTTATTTGAATTGTTATTTAAATTAAATTATCAAACAAAATGTTTGTTATCAAGATTTTTTGCCTACGAGGCATAATATAACGTAACAAAGAAAATGAAAACACAAGAACAATATAAATTAATACATGACTCCCCGTCGGTATGTCTATATGTCATAAATATTTTATTCGCAGCTTATTGGTGCTATAAAAGTATAAAAGCTAAATTTTGGAATGGTTATACGTATTTAAAATGCCTAAAAAGTTGTGAAAACAAATCTTTTTGAAAAAGATTTTTCAGGTAGCCCTACTACCTATTAAGTGGAGGATGTATAAGGAGTGTGTTTTCCACAAGCTCTTTTATAAAAAGTATCGTTGAATAGGTCTTTGTAAAATATTGGGGGTCGGTAATAAACACTTTTTCGACACAAGGATCCGTCTACGAAATATTAGCTACTATTTTTTTTTTATTTATTGGTCCTTACCGTCACTAACTAACTCCATTATTGAATACCTGAAAAGTATTCCCAATACACATAACGAATTAAAAGGAAAATTACCACAGCCGCGTAGTCTCTATTAATTTGTAAGTAATAGTTGACCAACTTTGTGATTTAGTTAGGTCCGTAATATAAAAGGTTACTACGATACACTTAATACGAGTGACTTAAACCAACTACTAAATTAACCTATATTTCATGTGGGAAAGATATATTAGGCAGCATATTTATATACACAGTAAGAAATAAGATCTTTTCCACATGTAACAAGTGCTTAAATATTTGTATAACTCTCCTAGTGCAAGTTCTTCACGTACTTTACAGATTTTCCTTTTAAAATATGAGTTAGAAAGTCAAAATGAGTAAGGTAATTTTTTATTACATTTAAAATTAATATATAATATTTTTATTAGGGCCCATCTTTTAACACAAATAATTTCTTACCTTATCTTCCCTTTATGACTTGTAACATAAATGAAAAAAAAAGAAGTAATGAGGAAAATGTTTACGAAATGACATTTTTTCCTCGTTCACACCTTATTTTCATTTAACTTAATAAAAAAATTGAAGATATTTGAATCCATCTGTCTCTTGTATCTGAATAAGACGAGATATAGAGAATGATTTTACATTTTTTTTACATCACAGACGCGCTTAAAATTTTATTACCACAGTGTATCACATAAGAGTAAAGTTTCCGGCATTTTAACAATTCTGAATTGTAATCAATCTGATTCTATATACCTGTTAATATTTTAATTAATAATTGTAGTCTGAAGTAAGACGTTGGACGCGTAATGACATCCATGCTCCGAAAAGACTAGAATTCTATTCCTCTTAAAACTACAACTGCTATCATTAGGTTAACAAACCACTACAAAGGAAATAAAAAAGTAAATCCCAATGTGTGTACATAATTTAGTTCAACATTAGTTCTACATTGTCCCAATTTAGAAATAAAGTATGTACGATTCGATCAATAGCCACTTACTTTAATAAGATTCAAAACTTCACTATTATTGTCGATCTGCTTGCCCTAGCTGTCCTGAGCAACTTTCTTCTTGGTTATCTGTCTGTTTACTTATTATAGATAGAGATTATCGACAACCCCTCGATAACCGACAGGTTATGTCAGGTTATAAACATAGAGATACTTATAGGAAACAGAACAAAATAATAAATTAAATGGTGATATAATATTTAGTAGGGTACATATTTACATTTGTCGTTACGATTTTTTTTAAAATGTGTGATTGCGTTGTGTTGTTATATTTTTATGTTTGTGATTACAGAACGGATGTTAGCGTGTATTTATTATTTGATACGTACTCGTACTTATAATTTTTGGAACTATTTTATCTTTAGTTGTACATTTTTTCGGTAAATAATGTTTTCTATTAAAGTGACAAAATTTGTGACGAGGAAGAGAGAATATTCCTTTTATTTACGAAAGACATTTATAATATTATTTATTTGTGCGTACATGAAAAATAAAATATTTATTTACTATTTAAGACAGTGATCCTTTTTACTTTTTATTTTTATTTGACATACACAAAATATTACCGCCTTACCAAAGGATTTATACCCATTTAGTTGCGATTGTGTTTATTGTTTCTGTGCAACGTATCGATTTTTATTATTGTTAGAAACCTCGTTTTATGCTAGTTTAGCGGCATATAAAGTTTTTTAAAAAATGCGTAATATCAAAACTTTTATTTTTCCCTTTTTATAATATTCTAAAAATTAGTCTAGTCTTTTACATTTAAGTTATTTGTAATTTTTTTGTGATGACCAAAATAGCATTGACTAAAGATTTTTCTTTTATTAACTTTTCTACATAGACAAACGCCGAATTTTTTAAACTTCTCCATGTGCTTCTATATATAAGTAATAAATATTGCTAAAAATTAATAAAAAAATATAATTAAAAACACATTTCGGAGTTATGCATTATTGTTGTATCAGCCGATCGCTGCGTTTGAACCCACACGCGCCAGGGAATAAAAAATTATTTTAAATTCCAGGGGCATAATAAAAAATCTAATTGAAAAATTCAAATTTTAACTTAATTTTAAACACACTTAAATGAAACTACGTGATGTAGTATTATTTCTACTTTCTTTAATTTCTTTACCACGACCTAGGTTTCGTTGTATTACAACATCTTCAGGTGGGATATTAGCAAAGATCTTTGCTAATATCCCACCTGAAGATGTTGTAATACAACGAAACCTAGGTCGTGGTAAAGAACTTAACAAGCAACAATATTAAGGAGAAACACTTCGTTTATTTTACAAAATAATAATTCAACTTTATTCAACTTACAGTTATTTCACCGAAATGAAATAAAGTGAAAAAAGTACATTCCAAATATTTCAATTTATAATATATTTTTCATCCCCGTTCGCTCTGATTTTCTGATTTCTGTGATGTGGTTAAATAAAATAAAATTCAATTTCCTCTTATATCGACTTCCCTTTCGACATCTTTCCACCCTTTTGTTAGTTTGTAATGAATATAAGGGTCCATTTGTATGGTAAAGAGCTCCAGAAAATATTTTACTATAGTTACATCATTTATTATGAAACAGTTTTCATTTTCTACTTCAATTTTTCTCATTAGATGAATTTTTATTATGAAATTGTATTTATAATGAGATATTTGCATGCAATAAATTTGTAATTGAGGTGAAATTGGAATAAATACCTGCCTTTTCTTAAATTTGAGAAATTTCCTCTATTTAATTACGAATTACCATTCTAGAATCTGTTTAATTTCCTACAGTAAAATTTGAATAATCATTTACCTGCCTGTTCGAATCTGCGAAATTTTTCTTTAGTATACTTATGTTCTTTCCTTTTTATGTGATATTATAGTCCTTTTTTTGAAATTGTAAATTAAGACAGATGGAGATTAACCGACGCTTTTAAGCAAATATCTTGTAAGTGTTGTAGGTGCAATCTATATTTATTTTAATTTAAAATATTAACTTGAAATATACCAAAGTACGTAATAAAATTTATAAAAATTAAAGACTTGCATGTTAGATGTTTTATATATACATTAATTTTTGTGTTCAATTCAATTTTATAATAAATTAAATTTTGACATCTGAAAATTATAATTTATAAAAATTTTAAGTCTCGTGAAAAGGTTTTATTTTAAATCTGAACCCTTTCTGCTTTGTCCCTTTTGTGAATTCCGAATAATTTTTTTCATCTATAATCTGCCTAAATTGTTTTGTCTTGAATCGTTTACCATCATGTTTATAATTTCAATTCATCTTTATAATAAAACATTAATAAAGAACAACTAAAAAAATTGCAAGTATTGCTTCATCACCTCTATCTTATAATATTTTTGTATTTGTATTGAATTAATTATAAAAAAATATAATCAGTCGCCAATTAACAAGTTAAGCAAATGCATAGGAATACGATAAATCTGTATCGTTTTTCATTTTGTAACTCTTTGTTATAGAAAAATATATTTTAAAAAGCAATAAACATTACTTTTGTTTCTAATTTGTTATTGGTAAATGCTTTATCCACTCCTTATTCTTGTCGTGTATTATACTCTGACAGTATAAAATACTGATTTTCTAGAATTTCCATTCTAGACACTCATAAAATGAACTGTTTTTCCGGTATAGAAAAATAAATGTAAGAAGTAAAATATATTAACTTTATAGAATCTCTACAGATATGTAGTAGCCTGTGAAAAAAGCTCTGACCTAAAATGAATTTAAATCATTCTAAAGGTTCGCGAGAGCAAAAGATACCTACATCGCATTAATTGAAAAGAAATGGTATATAACTAAATCATTGGCATTGATGAAGAATGCGTTACAGCAACGCTAACCAGACCGCCAACGATCTCGACAGTCGTAATTACGACTTAGGATGGCGGCGGCTGAATACCTTTAAATATTTAATAATGATTATGTTTTACGTGTTTTTTAAGTTACTTTTTAAATGGCTGTAACTTTTAATTGCCTCATACTAAAGAGGTTTTCTTGTGACACATATACTTACTATAATTTCAATCATTTTTAAGCCGCTTTATTTTCTAAATTTTGATGAAATTTATGATGAAGGTATCACCTATTAACCAAAGAAAGAAATACAAATTTAAAATTATTTCAAGATTAAAATTACTTGAAAAAAATTTTTCTTCATTGCATTAGTGCAGAAAACTATATATTAGCAGATAAAATGTGAAATTAATAACACGGTCAACTTTAATTTTAATTCTGGATTCTGTAAAACTGATTTTTATTTTCTCTGTATTACTAATTCAAGAAAAACATCTAGTTGTGTAAAGTTAAAATTAAATCAGTAGAATAAATGTTTAAAAACGTATTTAAAGAACGTGCCTTTTTAATATGATACATTCACCTTTTAAGTTCGGTGTCTCTCTATTTTCACACCCATGTAATACTAATTAAAAATAGAAATTGGACAGTTAAAATTAACTAAATAGTATTGTTTTCAAATGATCTAGGAATTAGAAGAAAATGTGGATGGATCGATCACAAAGTCTTATTACTCATTGAATTAAATTACGTAAGTACAAGAAATAAAAACTGAAAAATTCAAATTTTGAAAAATTTATAAACATATTGGTAAGTTATTTGAAGAATGTCTAAATATTATTTTGATCGTCTTTCACAGTTATGACTAATGTTATTGTGTAATCACTAGATTTTGATTCCAATTACTTAAAATGGTCGTTCATGCTCTGGCTAGACTGCCATATGACATATGGATTTGACTGTTCAACATTTAATGAAGACCCAGTCAGAGTTAGTTGTTATAAATGCTTTAAAATAGTGCAATAAATTGTTAAGCCAATAAAAGAATGTTTTTTTTAAACAAATTAAATACTATTTGAATATGAACAAAAGATAAACACAATGTGCAATGGTCATGTTATGGACTCTTCCTCGGCGCGGGGTTGCGATTTATTCAGACAAAAATAATTAACACTACACATTACGCAATCACAATTAAAACTGCGTTCAAATGTATAAATCGACACACATAATAAGAATTATTTTACAGAAATAAGAATTATTTTACAATTTGCCTGTAATTAAGAAGTACAACAAAATAAATTTAGGCATATTATTTATGAAGATGTCGACGTGCAACGTATGTTGGTCTAGCAAATTCATAATGAAAATATATCGTATTTAAAATTACAAACCACTTAAAACTATTACTGTGACTAAACTGTTGAATTTTGTTAATTAAATTTTGGTGTACTTTTGGGAAACACCAATTAGTTTATAAGAAATCCACATTGTACATGTATAATTTAATATGTGGAATGTATGTCTATTTCGTGATAGGTCTCTTTTTAATGTTCAAATAGACTTTAAATATTTTCGTAGAATGATAATATTTAAATCTACGTGGGTAACTTTATCGCAACAATGTTACAATTTTTCTTCGTTAATATTACGCTATTCGTGAGGCAAACGGAAAATATCAATAAGGATAAATATATTTGCCATGAATTTTGGTTATAATTGCTATTTGCTTTTTTAGTCAAAATTTAGAGTAAATTATATTAAAATCTTAAAGTAATTTACTGGGTGGGTTTCTCTTTTCTCAACAATGAAGAAAACAAAAACTATTTTTATGCTGTAGATATTTTTCCAACCCTTTTAAAGCCGATACTTGCACTAAGTCAAAAGTAAATTTACTCGAGAAAATTACACACACACACACATATATATAAATATATATATATATATAATATATATATATATATATATATATATATATATATATATATCACATATTTACAAACTCGGTATCGATGATATTAAGTTTGTAAATAGTGAACAAAATACTGGGAGCATATTTTTAAAGGATTAAAATTTTTTGCCATTATTTTTGGTTTTACTCTACTGCAACAAATCCTAGATCTAACTCATCTAAGTCTTGCTGTTCGTTTTTAAGTCACTCATTATTCTCGATAATCATATTTCTTAAGAGCCTCATTAAGTTCTTCCTTTGTCTGAATGCACATGCGAAGAGGGTAATGTTTTTCGGTGGTATATGTACACGTTTAGGTAGGTTTATGTTATACTTTATACCATCATTTAGCTGAAACAATTTCATGGATTCCGATATTGGAAATGTCATTGGATTAATCGTAGTTCCGCGAAAAACGAAGGATGTTAACATGGGGTCTTTGTAATTTCTAAATGGTTGTTGATGACTTTTTACCGAAAACTTAACTCGTTTCAATAAATGTTAAAATTTTTTGTGGGGATTTCGGCAAATAAATAATAAATTATGTATATTCCCCGTTGTTACACTCTCTTTCATCAACATTAGGATTGAGTGGAGAAGAGACAGATTTATAAATTAGTTTGGTAATCATTGCTGTATAATAGTATTGTGTGCAATAAATTGCATATGTCGAAGGAAATTAGTGTTCCGTAATACAGATCAAAAAGCCAAAATAAAAGAAATATTTAAAAATAAAAAGATAGCCATATAATAAAATGTAAAGAAAACATTGTAAAAAATTAACAGTTTGAGATAATACACTTATAGTTAGAAAAATTGTCTGGTTGTGTAAACGTTTTCCAACTAAATGAAGATGAATCCCAATTGATAACCGACGGGCGTGTGGAGGATTTCTTATTAAAATTTATTTTGTTGTGAAAAGTAGAAAATGACGAAGAGACTGATGTGAATATATCAATAACTATTGAATGTATTTGACGTTAACTTTAGAGAAATTCATTAAATTTAAATTTTTCGCAACGAAATGAAACTACGTGATGTATGGCTATATATTCAGGTGGACAATTTGTAAAGATATAAATTACCTACCTGAATATGTTGTCATCCAAAGAAACCTAGGTCGTGGTAAAGAATTTAAATAAAGTAGAAATAATGTTACATCAAGTAGTTTCACATAGTTGTGAAATATTAAAATATCCATAATTATTAGGCGCAAGTGTAACTTGAAAGAATAGTTTTGTGCCACTTGCGAGAAAACGTATAACGGTAGTGGATTGCGAGTTTCCACTATTAAGACTATAACTCCTTTTCTATAGTATAAAAGGGAGACGAGGGGTGTGGCCCTTTATATTATCGATCCCTTAACTTTGACTAACCAAATAGTGATGAATTACGGCCGACAGCGAGTCATCACTATTTGGTTAATTAGAATTTAAGGCGTCGTAAATTTTTAGGATTCCGTATCGAAAGGAAGAAAACTAAACGCTTCAAGTGTTATAGGGGAAAAATGAAGTAATCGATTTTTTTCTTATTTCATATATTGTGTGGAAAAATGGAAAAAGTTCTAATTCTTTTAATTTTTTTTATTTCATAAATGTATGTATGACAATTCTTGAGACGATGCTGAAAATGTCTTGTTTGTTTGTTAATAAATTTTTTAAGATAGAAATTCAAAATTCGTTGTAATAATAAAGATATTAACCAGCAAAAACATCAAGAGTTAACACTCAAAATTATTGACATAAAAATATAAAAAAGATAAATTATGTAATTCATTTTTCTATTAATTTAATGCTTCGTAATATTATAACTTCTTTAAGGAACGAAATGTAAAAATATTAAAATTCATTTCGCCAGTATTTTAAGGTTATAAATTTCTGGAAATACTATTTAATATGATTACTAAATGTTATTCACCCCTTATTTTCGCCGGAATTATTACAGCCAAAATTAAATAAAAAATAATTATTAGAAGTACCTATATATAAATTTTATGGGAAGGCGATAAACCTAAATGTCTCCGAGACTTTCGGAAAACTGCTGCTCATACTTCATAGGTTTCTTAACCGTAAACTTGCAGTCCCAGGCTTTTGCTCGTTCATAATTTTTTTATTAGATTTTTACTATGTTCTCAGGTTGTTTGATAATCGGTTATAATTGATTGGCCTCATAGCAAAAGTAATGAATGTATACGTAAACGTAAAACGAATCAAAGTAACGTCTTATGTCTTTACAGTCTTATATTGATATGATATTAAAAAAATGTGTTTAATTTATTGTAAATATATCTTGCCCTCAATATTGTAATGATATATTTAAGTATCAGCTATACTTGAACTGAGAAGTTTTAACCATTTTAGTAAGTTCAGTTTCCTATGTAGCACAAAATTGTTTAAACTATGAATAATCGTTTCAATTGTACTGAAGCAAAATCTCAATAATGCTCAAGCAAAATAGTCAAATGGTTACAACTGACTTAAAACCGAAAGTAAGGAAAACCTTTGTAGAATTTTATTAGTTGTAATTGGGAAATTAAAACTTATAACATACTTTAATCGTAAATGCATATGTTGTTTACTTGGAAATGCTATTTTAATTCTTATTGCGCACTAAGTTAAAATAGTGTCAAACGTATAAATGCGTTTGACACTATTTCCACTTAGTGCCCAAGTCTCATTTTAGCTTGCAATTATGCCAAGTAAAAAGGAGATATTTTGGAATTACATTATTTTTTTAATACGGGTGTTAATGTCAACATTTCATGAAAATAAATCTCTAAATATTCAATATATATATATATATAATATATATATATATATATACATATATATATATATATATATATATATATATATATATATATATATAATGTTATAAATAGCATACACATAGTTCGCCCGAATCGATTAAACAATTCCTTTCATCGGTTTTAATGATGACTCAGTTGTCCAAATTTTCAGTTATAAGATGTATGATCGCTAGAATTGGAATTAAAAAAACAATTTTTAAAAATCATCGTGTGCACAAAACGCACAAAATTTGCCTTAGGAAAAGTTTCTATGTAATTTGAAAAGCCTTACTCCCGTGTCTAAAGTAAAAAAAATTAGTGACAAAACACGTATGGAGTAAAAATTAATGTGGAACTTTCATATTTATTTTATTTTGTGACACTTTTTAACTTATGAGAACAACTAGTAGTAGCCTCTAGTCGGAATCAATTTATTTCCCTTATCTCTCATAAATTTACGATTTTCGGCAAATATTTATTTTAATAATAACGTACAAATATGTAGATACATGTAATTATTTTTAAGTAACCTTAGACTTGGATGTATTTACGTATAAAATTTCTGAATATTCCCTTTTCACGAAATGTTTTATATCATCTGTTTTTCAACCTCTGCATATGAATTTCGTTATAACAGGTATCATCATTATTTCCCACAGACACAAGTGGTGAAATTTAAAACTCAGGTTTGCTTTTAATCGCTTATTATATAAATTTAACATTCAAGAATAATCAAATTTCAATTTACTGTACTGTAAGGCGAGACATGCATAAATGGGAGCCGTTATATATTTCTCGTATATTCATTACTCGTCTTATTTACAGACAATTTTACAAATACAAATCTGTGAATATTATACCGTATAATAAATCGTTTAATACATAATTTATGAGATAGAATACTACTAGAATTTTAGATTCCCAGGAGATAGCAGTCACCTGACCTTCCAAGGTAATGCGCCTGAATAACCTGTAATATCTTTCAAGGCAAATCATATTTTATTGATTTAATTACGTCCACATTCTATTTAGGCGAACTCTATTGAATTGCTAATTTAACGGTACACAGAGTTTTTTATTTTACTCTGATCGCATTGCGGATATGATGTTTATGAAATTTGTATTTCTTAATATTCCTTTAAATTCACTTTATAGGTACATATTTATGTATACGTATTTTAATAATCTTTAATTTATATTTATTATCATGCCCTATGTCGTCTTTAGTTAATCATATGTTTTTATACTTCCATTTAAGCTGAGAGCTTGAAACTCGACACTTGGATAGAATACAAGTTCTAGATATTTGGTAAAACTTTTTAGTAAACTTAACTATATATTACCATTAGGTATTTCTTTATTAACTATGATTATTAAAATTGAGAAATAGGATGAACTTTCATAACGTGTCAGTATCCAAAATTACAATTATACAGTAATTCCTATCATATAATAACTTTATTTAAGTTTACGTTCTACATGCACTATTTAGATTTTACACAAAAACCTTTATTCTATTCATTAACTTTTATTCAACCTACATTCCGATGCAAAATTTAAAATCGAAAAGAAATTATTTTTAAACCAGATTTAAATTTACATCTAAGTTTAAACAAAAAGAAAATAAACAACCATGATGAAGGTATTTTAAGATTAACAGAATTAAATATTTTATTAAGATTTAACAGAATTAGTGAATTCTTAGTACCGAAATTATAGATAACATATGCCTATAAGTCACCGATGGATTATAATACAGTTTTTATCATAAAATAGTGCACATGAGTGATGTATTTTTTAACGCTTATAAATAAAAAAAATCATGGTTACCCATGCAATTAAATGCCAAGACTGCTAACGTTAACAATTGTTATATTTAGTGAAATTGTTTAATTACGTATAAACAATTATATTTAACCCTGAAGTTCAAATTTTTTTCATAAATTGAAATTTTGTTTTAGTTAAGGCCTTTGTTAATATATTTGCATTTAAATTAACTTTATATTCATGGTTCAAGTCTGCATGAAATTTTTCTCTTGCAAATTTTTATTTAATGTCTATATGTTTGCATCTTTTATTAAGCTCACCGTATTCGCTTACACTTATAGCACTTTTGTTATCAGTATTTAAACATACGGAATAAAATATACTTAACTTACACATTATATGTTTCCTGTGATTGTGTTAGAACCTATTGGTCTCTTTCTTGGTCTCAGCGGCAAGTTGAAAGGTATACAAATATTCATTCTCATATTTGGTGAATACTAACTCTGACATTACGAGGAATCGTTGAGAGGTATGCCAACTTGCCAGCTCTATCGATCGTAGTCTATGATTGTGTCTGTCTTCTTTATTGTGTTTTGATATTTAATGCTGCTTTATAATTGATTTCACCCTGGCTTTGATTTTTATGAATTATTCTAACACTTCCGGTTTTCTTCACAGGAAGTAAGTAACATTTCTTTTGTCCTTTCGAAATATTAAAATATATTTCTCTCGCCCAAGTGGCAAAGTTTCTATCGGACAATAATCATTTGAGTGCAAAAAGTCTAGTACTTTCGTGGTTTTCGAACCTTTATATTTAAGATGAAATCACATAACTTAGACTTCTAAATGTGTTACCCAAGTAAGTTCGTTATCTTTCTAGGATAATTGTACTTTAATATTTACTACAATTGTTTCTAGGTCGTTAAAATTTAGGTGACTCGGACACAGTTGCCAAAGAAAAATATCCGATTTGTCAACTTCCGATATGAACACTATATTATTCTATGTATTCAATCTGTATAAATTATTGATGAAAATAGCCGTAGGTACAATTTCTTTGATTTTGTTTTTTATGAAGCAACCTTTAGTGTTAAATTTTATTTAACCACCATTTTTAATGATTTACCTAACTGTCAAAAAAATTGATATTGAATTGGGCACATTAATAACTTTTTAAGTATGATTTTATTGTATTGACTTTATCTATATTTGTTCTTGCCTTCAAATCATATTTTCGATTAATTATACTACTTTTGATACAGCTCCACTATTTATCAAGTTAATGAGGTGTTTTTATGGCTAACTTCCAAGTGCCATATATAGACTAAATATATTAAATATTTGAACATATTCACCGAATGAAATACTAGGCCAGATCATATGAATAAATGAGTAAAGAACCACAAAAAATTATATATGTTCTTATATATTAGTATGATAATCTATTACTATCTTAAAGTTAGTAAATGCTTTAGCTATTTTCAATTTATTTTGCATAATATTACATGAGAAACGTCCAGCAGAACACTTTTCTTTCCTGGCTTCACGCCTATCCTATTATTACTAATGCCACAAAGCTTACATTAAAGACTGAATAAAAACATACTAAGAAAAAATATAAATAAGAAAAATTATCCCTGTCAATATAAGTCAGCCATAATCACGCTAGTCTCAGTCGGTTGAGTTCTTTACATGGATCCGTGGGTTCCTGTCAGTTTTTATCTTCCGCCGTATATAAACAGAAGTAACTGAATTTATAAATTTCACAACAAAGTCCACCTTAAATAGTACAGAAAAACAAACCTTTGAGTAAGACAGATGACCCCCGAGTAAGTTAATAAGCCATAGTTGTGTTAGTCAATGATATTCTCTCAGTTAGTTCAGTTCTTTAAATTAATGCACCATTTCATTTCACTTTCTATCTCCTACCGCTTGTAGATAGTTAAAAGTTTCATTGAAATAATAGCATTTACAAAAATGTTTATTAATGAAACTTTATAAATTCCTAATTAAAATTTTTATTAAATGAATTAAAAGAAATCGTTTTGATTTAAATAATTCTCGCAAAAGTAGCGCAACAGTATAATGCTTTTTTCATATCACTATTTTTAAATTTGGGTATATTTTAATATTTTAATTGCGTTTCACTTAAACGTACTCCAAGAATCATTATGCAATACAAATTACGTGATAATAATAAACAAGTTTAGTAGGTTAATCAAAACTAGCAATGTGATTAGTTTCTTTGCCACAACTCCCTTAACTTTGAAACTACATGAATGGACGTCATTGAGAAACTATTTTACAAGTAATTTTAGGAGCTACAAAGTCAAATACATTTTAATATACCCAAAATGGTGATATTAAAAAGAGAAAGGGTTGAAGGGTTCGGAAGGGATGGTCCGCGCACTATAATGTAAACTTCCAACAGTTATATTTTTTATCCCACAGAAATAAAAAAATTTTTTAATTTTTTTAAGAAAAAGCCAACATTTTTGCACTATGTAATTTTTTACGTGTCTTTTTTAGTTTTAGAATTATTTTCAAAAGAAAATATTTTTTAAAGAAATTTGATAAATATTTTTTGCAGTTCAATCCTATTTTTTCCAAAAAATACGAATTCCAAGCAGACCAAATGTCTGGATTACACCAATAATTTAAAGTGAAGTAATTGGTAAAGGGATAGCAACCAATATCAATTTGGGGGGGGGGGGTTTATCGCTCATTTTTTTTCAATAATTTGAGTGGCCCATGGTTTTTACATCGTAACTCGCTTAGTTGTAATGCTTAGTTATGTTATAATGCTATACACAAAGAATGTTTTATGTCTTTTTAAGTGAACAACGCTTCGGTTTTATTTTATTTAACGTTGAATCTTTCGAATCAAATTGTTACAAAAAGAAATTTTTATCATCGAGCCGTAACTCCCTTTATTTCGGACCTAGAACTTTCATAAAAAAACATCCGCTTTGTTTTAGTAAAAGATTAATTTCTGTTTATTACAAATTTTTTGATAAAACGCGAAGTTTTCGAAATATTGGCGGAAAGCCGACCAGAAACATGCATTTTTAACATGAAAAATCTAAGTTTTTAATTAAAATTGATTATTATTTAGATATAATGGAATGTACGATTTTCATCGAAAGCCCAATGTTTTTTTTTATAAATGTGCTCGCACTACACCAAAATATATTTTTTCAAAAATGTATTTATTCTAAATTTTGTAATGGCCGTTTTTAGAGATTTTTCGACAGCATCTACTATATTATGCAGGTTTTAATTGACACCCTCTAGAAAATACTTTATACACAGCCACATATTTCATAGTATGTTTTTCAAAGGCGTAAACTTGTGAAATTCTATGGGATTTATAATCATATAAAAAGTATAAAATTTTAATCATTTCTCTCGTTTTCCAAAAAACTTTATCTAATTTTCTCGAAGCACACTTTATTTTCATAATTTTTCCTACTGCAATTTCGGAAATAAAGGGGAACATATTTTTAGTTACATCCGACAATACTGAGAGATTATCTTACATTATATTTTAAAATAAATATTTATTCATTTGATACCACACGAGACATCAAATTAAAAAAAATTCTTTATATTTGCCACCGCTAAAATTTCTATAAAAGTATTTTTAAATGTTAATTATTGAAATATATGTGAAAGCAGGGCAGTTTCTGAGAAAAACGACATAAATACTCCAGTAGTATATCTAAAACTATCTCCATGACATTCTGAAAAAAATCCACGTTTTTTCCTTTAAAATTTACTCTTTCAATTGATCCTCCTGATTGATTGAAAAAAAATGTTTTTTCTTTCTTCAATTTTTATATAAACTTTTTGAGCTAAAGCTATTGATACATATTCGGTTTAATATATTTTATACCAATTTCTCTTTATAATTATTTCAAATGTTTACTATAAATTAATACCAAGAAAACACATACAGTTGGTCGCCGTTGGGCTTCTTTTTTTTTTGTTTAGACGTAGGGACTCCAAAATCTGATACTTTTATTTACGATTAATCACCGAAGTATAATTCGGTGTCTCAATATTAAAATATTATTTTTTTAAAGTATCACTGCATTTTGTCACATTCTGTTGCATATTGTGACTGAATAAAAATAAAACTTAATTTTGTCTTTTATTCAATAATTTCCAGCATTTATATAGACTTAAAATATATCGCGATTTTTAATTATTAACGCAAAAATTTATTTGAAATTACCTAAAAGAAAAACATATGTATAAGTAGGGTAATTCTGATCGAATTAAATATTTTCGACAATATTACCAACATTTTATATCAGAAAGCAACGACAATATGAATATAATAACATAATAGTACTGTTATTATCGTCATTATCATTATTTACGACTGATAATAATTTTCATATGGATGCAGTAAATAGCTAACTTTAAGCATTAAAGTTAATTTTATGGCAGCCCATTATTTTTGGAGCGCTGGATTATAAAATGGACTACGCTATGTTTTACGTCATAAGCGTGGTTTATGCGATATAATACCTATGAAATTACCGATTGTTATACAATGGCCCGTAATAACATTCTTCAGTACATGTTAATTTAAAATTCAGTTTATTTTATTCCAAATCGGTAATTAGTTGTTCTGCTTTAAAAACGCAGTTTTCCATTTTCAAGTTAAATCAACCTTCTTCCCTTTTTATTTATCTCATTCATGATTACAGAAAAATTGGAAATCAATACTGTATTTTGATGTAAATTTTACTGATAATATGATACCTATAAAGATATAAAATATTATTTTGGTATACTAACTGAATACCACGAATGAATGCAGTTTGTATTATTGGTTCAACTCCTTCCATCTGGTAATAAGTCTCATCTTATCTAATAAAGAGTCCGTGGATACCCGTATACTATATTGTACTGAAGATATTCAAACAAAAATCAAGGTAATGGCAGAGTCCATATTCAGCGTAATAACAACGTTGAATTGCCACATTGACGAGAAATACCCAATTAAAACTGAATAGAATCTTAATTTTGAAGCAAGTTTTTTTCACTTAACAAGTGTACTCATTAATTTAATTAAGACAAGCAAATTTGTAAGTAAAATCCAGTTATTTACAATAATTATAATTCGTTTCGTGATTTATACAACAATCTAATAACACCGAAATGTAAACGATGCGAGGTTTTGATGAAATTAAAATTATGTCGTATTTCGCACGGGATTCTGATATTTGGAAATAAAGTCATCGTTAATTATTAATTGAGAAATGAATAACTTCTTTTATACGGTTAGTAATAAATTTGGAATAGAAAGTTTATCTTGCACAAATAGAGAACAAAAAAAAATGCTACTAATAAACTCAGTATACGGCAAGCTTGTAGTAATTTCATCTATCTGACACGATTCTAACATCGACCTAAGTTTAATCTTAGGTCATAAGGTTGAGTAATAAAGTTGACATTTCAACAAGTACTTATAACGGTACGTCTATTTTTGTAATTCGTTTCTGTTTATATTACTTTAAGAAACATTGATCATATTTTCTTCTATCATCTCATACTCTTTCATAACTGAAAAAAAGAAGAATTCATCAAGAACGGCATATTTTATGTGCTTGTCTATGAAATACGACGGGACACTTTAGACATTTAAAATATATACGAAACAGTTATTCTATCGTTTTACTAAGTTTGTTAGTAGTGATAAGTACCTTCGTTATACCAAACATATAGAACGTAAAAGTATTCTCAGAATAAGAGTTGTATAACTTAAGTTTAAGCATTTTTATTAGTAACAGAGTTAAAGCCTAATTGTAGTCTCAAAACCTTAATTGGTGTGCAGATGAAATGTAAATATCACGAATTGAATTGCCCTCAGATTATCGACCCTAATGAGAATTTTTTTAAAGCTTTCATAAAGTTTACAACTAAATCAACTGAATTTGAAAGCAAAGTTTTGAGAGGTCGATCTGCGTAACATGAATGGTGTGCACATTTTCACAAATATTTTATTAAATAATGTTATTACACAATAGGTAACCTTTAAGGCAAACTTAATGTTCCAGTATTAAATTTTTGGAATATTTTTGTCATATTTTGAATTCCGTCGGTTCTGAGTGGAAATAGTTTATGTCGAATTTACCGTATTATATGTTTGTTCTAAGTGTGAAGCTAGAGTGTTTCAACTATCTTATTGCATATTTGGAAGGAAATTATATAATTAACAGATTAAAAATACTTTTTTCTTTCAGTTTTATACGTTTATACGTGAACTTTTCTTGACTGCACTTATTTCATAAAGAAATTAACAAACATATACGCTGTAGCTATTTAGCATCTTCACATTTTTTTCTCACAAAAATATTGTTTTTGTTTTTTTCATCTTTGAGACAAGTCACATAATTTTATTCTTCTCTTTGATTAATTTGACATTGCAGTTAAGATTGCATTGAATTAAAAGGTGTACTTTCCATTGAATTGCTAGATTTCCCAAAAAAAATGCACACATCGCAAATGTGAGTTATTTTATAATCCGGCATACGAATCTCGAATTTTGATGATAGAAGTAATTAAATGTCTCGTCTAGTTACTAATAATTAACTTTTAATGAATATATATTTACACACACATGTATATATATATATATATATATATGTATATATATATATATATATATATATATATATGTATATATATATATATATATATATATATATATATATATATATAGCTTTAGGGAAAGAGGAGAAATTCCTCTAAAAACGGTAGAAGGTTTTAAATTTTTAAATTAATCATCATGATCAAAAATTACCTTTGAAAGATGATATGGGTCCCCATTCGTTGGACTGAGGTATGCGAACATATTACAGGTCGCAATTCTTGACCTGCTTTGATGATTTTTTTTAATAATTTTTTACAAAAACTTTTTTCGTTCTCCACCACTGTTCTCACCTTCATTTTAGTGCTATCCTCAGCGACATATCAATATTAGTCCTTTTTTCAGCTCCATACAGCCTTCCCGTTTGGTTCTTTCGATATCGTTGCAAATTTATATAATTTGCATACTGGATTGTTGAAACAATATTGTCTCTTTTATGTATATATAGCTAAAGATTTAATAATAATATAGCGCTCTCAATAACAATTTAATATTGGTTTATATATTATTGGCAGACTTATAGTAATACCACATTTTAAACAATTGAATTCCAAAATACAAAATATATCATTTTGTTTCGGCAACATTAAAAAGAGTGAACACAGTGTAATTAATGGGATTATATTATTACGTAATATTTTCAAAAATAACATATATTTTTATTAATTATTATTATTTTAATAATCAATCAATTATGGTAGTCAATAAAATATGCATTAAAATTTCGTGTTAATTATAATGAATTATGTCACTATTCAATAACGGACTTAATCAATGAAGTATACAGTCATATAATATAATAAAAATTTAGAACTAATATTTCAAGTTAACAAAATGTTTAGCAAGTTTACAAAATATTAAATTATTATAAATATAAGCTTAAAAATATACTAAATGTCAAGCTGGACAATGAAGAAGTTGAGGCCTCAAAGAAATCCACAGCTGGGGGAAATTCGTCAATTTTCAAAATCTCAAATTTGCGTGACGCTGTTATGGGGAATGTTAAATAGTGATGAAGAAGTAGACTACTATCAATTACATTGTGGTCAAGCTTAAAAAGGAATGTGCAGTTAGTACATTTTTAGTTAAGTCAGATTTTAAATTAAAATGTAAAATAAGCTCCTCGTAACCGACTAACATATTGCTAAATCCTACTTTGTAGGTGGAGTGGGATAAAATATATTTTAAACTCTTTTGACGTGCTCAGAATATTTATTAAAATATGAGTTCACATGACACGTCCATGTTTGAAATGCGTACAAGTAAATTGTGTAGAGAATTTGAATGTTTTAAAGTTCTTACTTGCCCTCATAACAAAGCTTAATATCTTCGCAGCTTTAGTAGTAACCTAGTCCACGCGTGTTTTGACTTTTAACTTATCATCTATAACATACAATTTTCTCCAGATCCTTAAGCGTACAATGTTGAACAAGTTTTACGTTGTCCATGGCATATTGACTATTAAAAGTTTGGTAACGATTGGAAAATTACACATGGGGAAAAATGTCCCTATAGAATGAACTTTTCTAGGATTTAGGTGCACTTAGTTCCAAAAAGACCACACTAACAGGATATCGAGATTTTTTAATGTTTTGGAATATTTATATATTATTATAGCGTAATTTACTTTCTCAAAAACCTTACAAAAATCAATGTAGATGGCGACGACTCTCTTGTTTTTATTTAAATCAAATGTAATATCCGTTATGTATTCAATCATATTTGCCGACGTATAATTTTTTTGTAAGGAACTATGCTGATTGGTAATGAAATATGTTTTAATGTGGTATTTAATAATTGTATAAATAAAATACTAAGAACTTTATTCAAAATAGATAAAATCGGTATGAAACTATAATTAATCACATTCTTTAAGTCACCTGTTTTGTGAATAGGTATTACTTTGGCCATTTTCCAGAATTATAGATAGTTGATTGTGCCTAATGATAGATTAAACACAAAACTATACTGAGTTGCAAGTGAGTGGGCGTTATTTTACCGAAAACAGCGGATAGTTGATAAGGGCCTGGCCATTTTGTATGTTGAAATTCCAATAGTGCTTTGAAAATCTCTTTCCTAAATATGGAAATTTTCTCTATCGTGCAAAGAAATTTTGGCCTTGACACATTTTTGACATAATATTTAACACTCTTATTACAAACAATGCTGAAAAATCATCGACAAGATCTGTAGTGAAAATATCCGTTCAAGGTGTTCGCAATATATAATTCATTTTAGATGGAATATTTTTATAATTTTTACGTTTGAGTTTTGTATAAGACTAGAAATATTTTGAGCGTTTCATAATTTTACTCTCAACATTTTTTAAATAGTTTTTGTAGCAAACTTTTTACATGACTTGAAACCAACCAAATTGAAAATAGATCCCCAATGGATAAATTCATTGGGTTACAGAATCAATTTTCTAGCATATAATGAATACCAGGTCGGATATTTCATCGATTTTACCTTCCTTTTTTGGAACATATTCATATAAACGTTTAAAAATATCTTATACTTTTTAATATATTGACAATATTTTTATAACTGTTCACTTTATTTCACGTTGTTTTCAGAGCATTTATGATTAAACTCGGTCATTCAGAGTATTTTAGAATATATTTAAGCACTTTATCCGAAACAAATTATAAACTGAATTGATGAAATGATTCCAGGATATTATAGAAAAATCTTATAGAAAAATTACACACTGAATTGATGAAATGATTTCTGGAGAGCGACATCCTAATTGATGTTTTTAAAAGTATGGTTCAATCTGACTACTTACTAAGATGAATCGTAGACCTAGTATATAATCCCCAAACTGACACAAATACAATGAAACCAGCTTAAATATGGGCAGAAATTATGAAATGAAAGAAGGAAATAATCCCAAAATGCCAAACTCCAAACGTGGTTTGAGAGTATTTTTCTCTGTACGAAAAATCTATTTATTAAATTATATTGTTTTATGTCATCTGTATGGTCTCTTTTATATACGACCGTATGGCCACTGGCATTCACGCTTCTGCCGCTTTGGTATGTACCTACAATATACCCTACCTCTTCTCAATAATTGATTCTAGATCTCTGAACTTTGGATAAAATGCGGATCATGTGGAGTTTCCCTGAAGGTAAAAATTATCCTACGGTTTGCTAAAATGGTTATAATATGTTAAAACGTAATAGGTTTAGTGAAAAAAAATATATAAGAAGGTTACATTTTTTAAGAGATTACCGATTCCGAGGTCCGAGGACGATAACAACCAACTAGACACATGATCAAAGGATACGTCACTAAATTATTCTTGAATTAGATGTCAACAAATGTTCCTACAAATATGACAATGTTTGTCGTATGTTTCTTTATAATATTTTTGATGAGAGTTTACAACCTATGAAATATAATTGGTACTCAGTAACTGAATTTTGACTTAATGACACAATATATAATAAAATTGTTATTTATTGACTCCATAATTGAATGAGAAGGTAGTGCTGGTGGGTGTGGCGGAAGTGATAGCCATTGACATGTAACGCTTCTTTATTAGTTACCTATATATTATGTGACCAGTTCATTCCACCCATTATATGTAATACAGGTTACAATTTGATATGAGTTATTAGGTAATTTTAGTTTATTTAGTAAATTGCGATTAGATGATCTTTTGCAATGCTACTACTGTCTTTTACAAAGATAAAACGTGGTAGTTTTTTCCAATATAAGATATTGAATTTATAAATACTCTTGTTTGATGAATCAGTAAACTACCAGGTACTATATGGGGATCCATATCATTCTCTACTAGGAGATTTATACTAAATTTCTCGTCTCACTGAGAGCAGCTGGAAAATCAAGCTTGTTGTATCACTATCCATTCAACTGTATTTTTATTTAGCTTAGATGATAACTAATCTTATCATGTTAATTAATTTGTTTTACCTTAATTAATTAAAAAAATACGATTTAAACTGTGACTGTGAAATTGGTTAAAATGTTCAAATATATTAAAATGTTCAACATAGAGTTAAACTTAAATATTGGATTTTAAATAAAAGAAACAAAAAGTATAAAAATTGTAAAAAGCAGTAATGAGTTCGACGCATAAAATCTGCGGAAAATCGACTAAATGATAATAGTAATATAATAACGAGTAATTCATTTGCCACCCAAGAATACCCATTTCAATATTTTTGAGTTTAACTCTATGTACAGGCGCGCGCGCGCGTTTGTGTGTGTGTATGTGTATGTGTGTATATATATGTATATGCAAAAATAATTACATTTTATTTTATAAAAATCTATTGCAAATGTAAATAAATATATCCTCCAGCATTAATCAATTTGATTATACGCGAGAGAGTTAGACAAAATCATATTATACTTGATGTCAAATTCTCATTGCCAGTCGCTCGTATCTCTCATGTGACATGTTTCTTTAGCTTTTGACAGGTTTTGCCGATATGATTCTGAAATGTAAAATGGTAATCCGTAAATCCGTAAATATGTTGACTTATTATATTTTGAAAACATGTTTCTTTTACGTTGCACTTAAATAATGGTTAATAAATAATCATTTCCATAATATTTAACATTAAAAAATCAGGAAAATTATCTATTTGTACAACGGTCTATATCGTAGTTGCTTTCATATAAATAGAAAATTGAGTTCGTTAAGAACAAATATATATTCATTTAATATTAATATTATGGTATAAAAATGAATGGTTATTCGGAGAAAATATGATGCCTAATAGAAGAAAAATTATGAATATAGAAAAGACCGTTTTAACCTATTTGCAATTGTATTTACGGAATACGAAGTGCTTTATTATTTCATTATAGTTACTATCCCTGTTTGTATAGCAGGTGATATGGTGTAACCATCAATAAATATAAACATTTGCAAGAATATATCTGGAATAAAAGTACATTTTCCTTGTAACGTGCCTAAATTTTATTTTTCCTCTTAGTAGGTAAAAGAGAGGAAAAATAAATTTTATTTTCTGCTAATATCGATACATTTTGAAATCTTGATATTCACTTATACAAAGTTTAATTATCATAACATTTTACCTAACATATTTTCCCTCATACGAACTCGCTTTCTCCGCTTGAAATACTATATAATTTTTTAACTTATTAAAAAAAATTAAAATTTCTTAACTCAGTAAAAGTTATATTGAATCTGCCACACTTTGGAGTAAACTAAGATACAACTTATTTATATAGTTATTTTAAATAAAGGAGGTTATGTGAACAATTAGCCCTGAATACATTTTAAGTAATTTATTTATGTAACTTAAATTATGAAATTAGGTGTCAAGAAAATGATGTAAAATGAATAACCTTTGTTTCGCTGATACTGATTATCTTGTAATATACCCACTAACCAAAGGTGTACAAATATTAAATGTTTACTCTTTAATCTATCAACAATAAATTCTGCATAAATCCTTCTAGATACGGTCATGATATATAATTCAGTAGTAAAATACGACTGGAGAACTATAGAAACATGTTTTATGACTATTGAAATAGAAAATTTAAAACGTATCAATTAAGAAATAAAAGTAAAAATAAAAACAAAACGAGGTACATAATAACTATTGAAATATGATAACAAAATTGTTAGCTTTTTAAACGTGACGTTATTGCCTAAAATGTGATAATAAAATATTAACTGACAGTTACATTCGTTTGTTGTTTTTTTGAAGTCTCTATAGAGTAGCATGATACACCTACATGTAGATGAACATGCTACTTTGTACAGACTTAATAAAAATAATATCCTAACCTAACTTTTAATGCCTTCTAACCCGCAATTGGACACAATTTGCGGGTTAGAAGATATCGACAATTTCTCTACTTCATAAAATTGAGAACTATATCGTTTACTCTTTGGATACAGGTTAGGAGGCATTCGTAATTTAATATCATTTTATCACGAATTAATTCCTAAGGGGTTCTCGTATAGCATGCCTCCAGAGTTCTTTAAATTTAATTATAAATTGAGAGACGTCATAACATATTACTATATAATTAAATTAGAATAGGTACCTATTTATTTGCAAGAAACAACTAAGTTACTTATTTTTGAAGTCAACGCCAGCATAGTCAACCAACTCAAACAAATTTATAATTTATTTTAATTTAGAATGTAAATTTAATACTTTAACCTCTAATGTACTTACAATATTAAATAAATTCATAAAGGGTATATTTCTAATATAAAAATTTACATTAGTTTAAGTCGATTGGCGGTGCTGACACCGACTTCGAAAATAAGTAACTTAGTAATTTATTGCAAATAAATAGGTACACACTTGGATTTAATTGTTTTTTTTTCCTTTTTAGTACCTACTTTTTTTGAAGTAGATTCTTTAAAAAATATCTTATTTTAAAATTTTAGTGATTAATATATTAATGTTAATCGTCATAATTATTTTCTTAGTTAGAATATTGGATAATTATTGAAAATCGCATGCAAAAGCTAGTATATAGTGTCCTCTTTATCTAAAGTTGGTTTCCAATAACACAAAGAAATGAAGCGATAATAGTAGTTAGCTATTAACGGTTCAGGAGTTCCGCACTCCAATATCAGTTTTTGTAAATTAAAAAAATTTTGGTAACAAAATTTGAATTACATTTGATTCACTACGATTCGACAAGGAGTTCCATTGTTCATCTTCAGAATGCATCATGGGACTCTGACATGATCGATAGTGTAATTACTTTGCAGTCAAAATTCATCATCGTCATCAGTAGCTCGATAGTCCTCCGTGGATCCTGGCCTTCTCAAGCAAACTAGTCAAAGTTCTCCTTCTGTGCACCACGATTTTTCAGTTTGTTATATTGAGAGCATCGAAAACACTTTGTAGGCAGTCCGCCCATCTCAATTTGGATCTTCCTCTTCCTCTTGAGCCAGTTGGCTTCACCAGAAAAAATCATTTTGTTGTTCTACCTTCCTTCATTCTAATTACATAGCCGGTCTAATTATATGAAGTGCATACGTTGAATTTTTACTATTTTATAATATTTAATCCTTTAAACAAGCAATAAATTTCATTAGTTCTCCTCCAAAACCCATTAACAAAAAACCCACCAAAGAGAAATCTGAGGATTTTTCGGTCAAAAAATGTAAGGGTTTTTTCACCAGTTGGGACAATGTCCACGTTTCAGATGCATATGTAAGTACTGATCTGATTAAGCTTTTATATAACAGTAGTTTAGTGTCTCTTCTGATATTATTGGATTTCAGAAATTGTTTAGTCCATAAAAGTATATGTTGATTGTAGTTGTTTGTTTCCTCAGTTCTGATGCTAAATCGTTACCGGTGTTGATTTCAGATCTAAGGTAGATGTAGGAATTTACCTTTTCAAATTTATAATCACCAATTTTAAAATACATGGAGGAGTCAGAGTTGGTCAAAAATTGCATATACTTGATTTTGGTCTGGTTTATTGGGGGGTACATTTTTTTAGTCTCTCTTTTTAATGCTAGAAGTGCCTATTTGAGGTCTTTTTAAGCTCTAGCAGTAATGTCAATGTCATCCACGTATGCCATAATTTGTACAGATCTCGAAAAAATTTTGCCTCTTGTGTTGATTTTTGAATTCCTAATAATCTTCTTAGGAGTAAGGTTGAAAAGAAGACACACTAATGCATTGCCGTGTCTAACACTGTTTGCTATTTAGACTGGTTTAGAGAGGCTTCCTTGAACTTAACTCTCATTTTCGTGTAGCTTGAGTGAGGGAAATCAACTTAACCAGTTCATCAGGAATATTGAATTCATTCAGAGCCTGGATTACGCGTTCTATATTTATACAGTCATAGGCCATTTTGAAATCGATAAAGCGGTGATAAGTATTAATTTGGAATTCTCTTGTTTTTTCTAAGATTTTCCGTAGGTTAAAAATTTTAATCCGCACTGGTATTCACAAATAATGTTTTTGATATAAAAATAAAGTCTATTGAAAAGTAGGTTTGAAAGTATTTTATACGTGATACATAGAAGACTGATTCCTCTGTGTTTGAAGCTCTCCAGGACATCTTTCCTATATATGGGACAGACTGTACTGAGCTTCCGATATTGGGGAAGTGTCTCGGAGTTCCATACTAATAGAATTACGTGGTAGATCATTTGCTTAGTATATATTCCTGAATTTCTTTTAAAATATCATAAATTTCATGGAGAACGCTCTAAAAATTTCAACATCTCATTCGCATCTTTCAGATATGTTAAAATACAAAAAAATTGAAACGATTAAAGATAGCAATGATAAATGTTGTTGAAACAGGAAAAATATCATAGGCAGTGTCAAAAGACAAGAAAGAAAGGATTGGTTTGACGCTGAATACCCAAAAGAAAAATACTGCTTATCAAAAAATGCTTAGCAGAAAGCAAACGAAACTCAGTAGAAGATTATAAAGCAGCCAAAAGAGAAGAAAAAATAATACACAGAGATATTAAACATATTATAGGCTCAAATGTAAGCACAGCTTTCTTTCGTGAGATAAACTTTAGCCGCAGGGACTTCAAACCAAGAACAGCCTTCTGCAAAAATAAAAATGGAGAGATTCTCAGTGACAAGTTAAAAATCCTTGAAAAATGGAAGGAGCGTTTTATGAATCTTCTCAACATGGATCATCTACAAAATGTTGAACACTCTACTCAAAGCAACAATCAAGACCTCATTGCACCACTATCACTGGATGAGGTTGTGGAGAGAATTAAAAAATGGAAAAATCTGAGACATTATTCCGTTAGAATTTTATTAAAATTACAACTAGCAGTAGCGAATATTTTGAAGCACTTTTAATTCACTACCATCAATTAAGGATGTTCCATTGTTTATCTCCAGAACTCACCATCAGACCCTGACCTAGTCGACGGTGTAGTTACTTTGCAAAGTAAAAACTACTAGTAGAAAATATCTGTAATAATGGTTTATTTACTAAAATCCATTAAAAAGTTCCATTGTTCATATCCAGAAATTATCATCAGACCCTGACCTGGTAAGTGGTGTATTTATTTAATAATCATAATCATATTTATATGAGATCACATCTATAGCAACCTCTTCTAAGTAAAAAAATGATCCGGCGAATTGAGAACCACCTCCTTTTTTGAAGTCGGTTAAAAATAATTCGTTCGTGTTTTTTAATTTTTTTCTATTTGAAGGCAACTAGCGTTAGAATTATGACAGAGGGATTTTGGATGGTTTACGATGTACTTTATATTACATGCAATAGATTGTTATGTGAACACTAATTTTGTTAATGTAATTAAATTGTTTATAATATTGTGCTATATTGTGATACATAATTAATTTCCTCATTTTGGGTAAACAGTGAATTGAACTGCAACTCGGAATTAATTAGTTACGAAAATAATTGACCATATTCGTTAATGTTCAACTTATTGACGTATGAAACTATTAATTCGATTTCAGTGATCATAATTGCAGATATATTGATGTTATGATGGTTAAAATAATTAGTCTAATGTTTTAAATGTGTTTTTGTTATATTTTTACTGAATAATATAGATTAAAATATATAAATTACTTGCATACTACGCATAAAATGTATTTGTTTTAAAAGCTTCAGTTAATCTACATTTTTTTATAAATTTACATGCTATTTTTTCATAATACTTAAATTTACTTTAATTTTAAAGTGCAATTATTCTATTTTAAATACAGTGAATTAAAAATAGAATAATTGCACTTCAAAATAAAGAACAGAAGAAGAATCGGCTGTAACAAACGGATAAATCGACGTGCGGGTGATTAGATTTGATCAGCCTGTTATACGAAACCTTAACAATCATTAAAGTTTTCTTATCTTTTTTGAATCTTCTATAGTAGAACACTAGATATTTAGGCGCGGCAGTGTAAATAAAATTTATTTACGAAAACATTGAAACTACTTCAAATAGCCATCGTATAAAAAGTGTACTTTTAAGTATAAAATTATGAAAATACTAGTACTCAGTTGGGACTTTTGTGGTAAAATATTGTTTTTAAACATAAATATAGTTCTATATTTCTACTATTGCCAGAAATTTTTTGAATCGGTTCCAAGTTGAAGCTACTTTTCTCTTTGATGTTCGCACCCATTTCCAACATTCTCTTTGATGTTCACGGCTTTGTGACTCTCTTTTCTGATATTCACAAGTACATTCATATCCAAACACAGATGACTGCTATTTTCTTTTTGACACTGACCTCAAAAACCTTTAGCATTAGCAGTGTTTATAACAGGGTACAATGACAGAGTCTCCGTTTGCGTTTCAAAATACTGTTTTAGACTAGATGATCCCTAAGTGTCCGTTTAGTAGGGCATCATTAGAGTATTAGAGGTAAGGAGTTGGTGCCCGGAATTCAATGTTAGAGATCTGCTTAAGACCCACAATACTAATTTAAAATCGTTGATCCTCAAGTACCGCAGTTCAATGACAGCACCCAAATTTTTTTTTTAAAACATGAAATCCTCAAGTCTGACTGTTTGAGCGGGTACGGTTTACGGCCGTAACGTATTCCAAGTTCCATGATTAGTTCACGAATATTGTTGCAAAAGTAAAGTGATTCAGTATTTTTATAAAATAGTTCGACAAGTGTATGTTTTTATGCTATTCAAATTAGAAAATGTTTTTTAAATTCAAATTATAATATTAAGTAATATATTGAAATATATATATATATATATATATATATATATATATATGTATATATATATATATGTATATATATATATATATATAAATATATATATATATGTATATATATATATATATATATATATATATATATATATATTCGTACTCGTATTCTCCACATTCTGTGTGCACATTCGAGTACTAATTAAATAGTATAATCGTCATGTAATTAAAAGTCACGGTGATTAAAAGTCAACTTTAAATTGAAGTAATAAATTATTATTGGTATAGCTTTCTCTTTATTATAATAAAGAGTGTCACCTGTTAACCATAAAGAAAGTAAAATAAAATATTTAAACCAAAATATTACCTCGAATTACAGACTCGAAAACTTTACATCCTTTTTATATACAGTATATGCTAGCAGATCAAAAACCGAAATAATAATCAATAAGAAATACATTGAGTACTGAACATAAATATATGTATGTAAACTTAATTTCACACATCTTATTCTTAATAGAGTGACGTTTTTAATTTAAAATTTATTTCATTATAAATTTAAAATTATCATTATAAATTTATTTCATAATTCATTGATAAAAATTATGCCTTGTTTTTTCCACAATACGAGTTATATTCACATTTTGCTAATTGAGATATAAAATTTAGACAAAGAAACAAACTAATGTATACATTCATAATGTTTAGGAAAGTTACGATTTTACACTAACTAGAAAAGTTTTGTAAAGTATGAATTAAAAAAAATCAAAGAGTTTTTCTCTTAAATAGATGAATTGAGGGACGATGAGTCATTTTTTTTGTTTTATAACATTGATTTAAATGCTTTTTTCTGTCAAATTAGACTTGCTAAATATTAATACGTAGTTCTTCTTACACGTGCCGTCCTAATGTTATGTAAAATTTAAGTTGAAATAAAGACAGTGTGAAAATTTATAATCAAATCAAATTACATCTGTTTATAAAAATGTGTATAAAATGTATAAATGATGTGTATAAAAATAGTAAAATCTTACTTATATACATATAATATAAACCAAAATTGCGCTGGCTTAATTGATATATTATCACATATTTTGAAAGAAAATGACGAAATATTAAGTTTTTCTCTTATGAATTATAAAATTCTCTTGCTATAAGAAGCAGCAGTAAACTTTTAACATTTTGGTATTCCATCTTTATTCTCTTTGTTTAATGTTTTGGCGAAAGCGTTCACTTTTCACCACTCACTATTTCAAGAAAGCAAGAAATGTGTTTTTCATTGTGTAGCCTATTGCTTTATATTTTTGTAACAAGTCTTTCACTAAAAATTTGGCATTCTAGGCTTTATATTTCCTCAAAAATCCCTTTTTGGAAATAGCCCATCCGTTATTTCTTTCTTGGTACGATTTCCATCGAATTCATCGTTCTTCATGGGTTTTCTTGTTTGTGGGCCATTTTTGTTGGCACACAAAGAAGAGAACCCGTGAAGCCTGCTTCTAATTTACCTAGAGCTTTTCTCTAATTTACCATCACTTAATTTAAAAAAGAAAATGCTTTTCAAATACGCAAATCCCTTACCATTTTTATTTATAAAGTTTTCAACAAGCCATATTTTATTTTTAATATTGGAAAAGACATATTTTTGGGGAATATAATGTTTATATTTAACATTTGATTTACCACATGCAAAGTCAGTTTTTTTTGGCCAATCTTTAACTCGATAGAGGTTTTCCGTATCTTTAATATCCTACAAACAATAAAAATTACAATATTTTTTGCACCCTCCCTGTAGTTTGAGCAATAAAGCAACAGTTTTTCATAATCAGTATATGTCTCAAGTGCTATTTTTTGTATTTAATTAACTTTAAATTTAGTTGTATGTTTTCATATCTTCCTTTAAAAATCACTAAGTATGTAATAGGTATGGAAGGATATTGGCTGCCATCACTAAATAATACGGTTTTTAAACTAGTTTTTGAACCATAAATAAATAGCCACCATCGGTTTCTGCCGTAAGAAATTCCAAGTTCCATAATTAGTTCACGAATATTGTTGCAAAAGTAAAGTGATTCAGTATTTTTATAAAATAGTTCGACAAGTGTATGTTTTTTTTCTCGGCACATATACTTTCGTATTAGAAGAAAACAAATGCCATTCCTGCATTTCAGGTCTGAAAATTTCAAGATTAGATTTTTAAACTCGTGCTGTTCAATTAAATGCGGATAGTATATGGATGGATTGAAAGGTAGGTACATTGATATTTGTCTATTTACTTTAACGTCTTCTTCGTCATTGCTTGAAATATCACGTTCTTTAGATGTGGTATTTATTGCCAATGAAACTGGATATTTATCACTGTGAGGAATTGGATTGAACACTGATGCTATATTTTGATACTTTGTTTTACCCTGGAAAAATTATTAGATTATTACATTACCTATAGCAATCATCATAATGATTGATTTATTTTATCTATCTACTAATATATTTAATTGATACATATGGTGGATTTATTGCTTACAGCCAACCAGTCCCGCCCCGTTCGACGAACGGCAAGGAATCGACCCCGGGTCCCCGCGGTGCGCTCCATTGTCAAAGGTCATATGCGTCGTGATCAACCCAACACACCACGACGACGACATATACTCGCCAGACTTATTCCCGCCAGATAGTTGGCACAGCATAAAATATACGAACAGGTTTTCCATTCAACCAGCCATTTAATATTGTGTAGCAAGAAATGCAAATAAGTTTCGAACTCAATTCCTTATTTTGAACCACTGACCAAAATAACATAAGCAGGAGCTATCTCTTGACATATAATAATATATTGCCTACAAACATAAAAAAATTCATGCGGGTGGTTTAAACATTTACGATGGTCACTTTCCTCAATAGCACCCATAAAAATCAGTAATTAACCAAGTATAATATTTAGAACAATGTTATGAACACCAAAACTTCTATTGAATTGATTTTAAGCACACCAAAAATTTTGATTTATAAGCATATACATATTAAAATATATCTGTAACGAATTTCTTTTTTAAAGTGTTATTAACGATGTTACATGAATACAGTGTTCATACTATTACTAAGGAACGTGACGTATTAGACACCCACATCATTAGGCAGTTTTGGTAACCATCGAATAAGTAATTCAAAACACGTAATACTATTCATGTTAGAAAAATTGCGTAAGACGGAATGTAAGAAATTAACATTATTTTATGCCTGTTCTTCATCGATCTCTTCGCCTTTATCAGTTCGAAGCATAGTAGGCAATCAAAAACCACTAAAACTATTTTCCACGTAAATCTACACGATTAAATACTATTAAACATAATGGATGAATTTGGTTGTCCTTCAAACCGGCTAACATTCTACGTTGCTAATATCCAGCCCGAGTATTGTGAAGTATGCTCCGATATTTTAAAATCCAACAATCTTAACCCAAGAACTAACACTGAATCAGAACTTGGATTTAGCGAAGACTACTTTCTTCTCGAGAAATGAGCATAAAAAAGAAAGAGATGGCTCAGCACAATACGTCATTACTTTGAGCTAGTAAATTTGTTAAGACTTATAAATTTTTTCTCCAATATTTCTCCGGAGATTTTCCAGCTCATTAGGATGGAATATTTTAAAACTTAGTCCCACTTTTTTGTTTAATCTGTATTCATATGAGCAATTGCTATTTCAAGCCTATTGAATATGTATCAAGCTTTTTGTATTTCTTGATGGCGACTATTGATACTACAATTCCTGTGAAACAAAGATTATTGAATAAAGAACGTAAAATATGAGATTACCTATGATCATAAACGTTTTATATGAACTAGACTTTTTCAAAATATGTTCTAAAAAAGTTACTTTATTTTCACTAATAAATAATAATAAATATAAGTTTGCTAAATTTATTAAATGGCTATTTCATTAAATATGCGTTTATACAATATCCTCGTGTTTTATATAAATAAATTTGGTGGAATAATTTATATCCCTAAACTCTTCAGCAAAGAGTAAATGCTAAAATTCAGAAAAAAATAGGACATGTAAAAAAATTAAAGTGTCGCCTTCATAAAAAAATTAAACTAATTATTATGTAAGATAACACATACACTCAAAGAAATATATCATTTTAACCAACATTTTCAACAACACTAAACATTTTTATATTAAAAATAATAATAGTATCCATTGTAAATATTTTGCATATTATAATTTTAAAAGAGTTATTTATGAAAAGTGGTTTTTCATCTAATGGAAATCATTAAAATTTGAGAAATGAGAAAATGATAAAAGAATAAGAAAATTACATTTTTAAAAGTTGGAAAATCTGTTCTGATGAAATATTTTTATGAAAAATAAAACAGGAGGTATGATTTTGAGGGGGAATTATTAATTCTCAGGGATTCATCGCTGAAATCGATTACGATTAAAAGATCTTTTATAATTTAGGAAACATCAAAATATATGTAAATTATAATCCTGACTCACGCCATAATTAGAAACAATCTTATTCAAATATCTATAATATAAGGACTTTTCTATATTCAGTAATTACAAATATTTACAAATATTCTCCTCGTTCTCCACATGCTATATAATTCCTAATAATCATTTTAATAGTCCTTGATCTGAGTTGGAATTTACATCAAAATGAATGTATGATATACATAGTTAATTTAAAAAAAGAGATTGGCAAGTTAGATGACACAGGGACGGGTCTGGGTAAGTAGGTGTAATTCGGAAAGTCTTTGCTAAATGAGAATAAAAACAAATTATTGTTTATAAGTAATATATAGAATGAGGGAAATATATAATTATTATATATTACTTAATTTGAAGCCAATACTTGTGCTATGGCGATAAATCGTGAATTACATGTGAAAGAAAAGGTTAATTATAGAAGCATATTGCCTTAGTGTCATTGAACTTTAAGTGTGTAAATATATGGATAATTAATACATATAGAGATAATAAAGACATAAACCTTATCTTTTAGCGGATTAAATTTTTTTCCATTTTTGTTAGCTTCAGTTTATTTAAATAATTTCTGAAATTGATTTTGTTAGGTCTTATATATTCTGATTATATTGCATTTTATATTTACATAGACTTGTTTCTACTCCATTTAGCAAATGCACATGCTTTTACTAAGTAGAGTACAAATAAATCTAGATATCAAATTAATTTCGGTTGAAATGCGTTAAATATTGTTACTTTCTGCTCTATTTATATGAAATATGAGCTAGTTAAATCGACGCAGCCCATGCATTGACATAAAAAACGTTGAAAAAAATTGTACTTGGGCTAAGCCGATTTAATTCAGTAGGATAAGACATTTTAAATCCAGGATGTGTTCAAAAGGGTACACTCTATTGAATTGGTATACTTGCTTTTTTAGTCCGGTGTCTATCTACTGTCACACCCATGTCACATTAATCTGAACTAGAACTTGAATATTTAAATCTAACTATAAAAGATTGTAAACGCTTGACCTAGAAACTTGACATACTGCTTGGTTTTCATAAGTTATGCTAGATGAAAACTACAGTATTTTAGAAATTGAAAATAAAAATTTTAATTTCAACATTAATATTTTGTCGAATTTGCATTCGTAAAGAAATTAAATATGGAACAGAAAAATTAAAACCTTAATTTTTTCAAGAAAATTGTGGCAAGTTACTTGAATCTTTTCTAATTGAAATATATGAAAAATATTTGAATAATTGTTTTTATTATTTCTTTATATTAATTTTTCACAACTATGACTAATTTTGTTATTTAAAAATTAGCTTTTCATTATAAGTATTGACAATAGCCATTCATACTCAGGCTAGACCGCAATACTTAATATTTATAATGTACGTATGTATTCTGCGAAGTGAAAAGGTAAATAAAAGTGGATTTCAATTTAAATAAGCTACACTTTTTGTTCAAGTTACTCAGAATTTATAAATTCGATTCAATGTATAAAACAATCAACAGTGATGTTTTATATTAGGTTTGTAAGAATGTCTTACATAATTTAAAGACAATATTTTCACTATAGAGATCGATTGTATATTATATTATATATAAAAGGCGAAGGTAAATTTATAGTGGCACATTGCATAAGTATATACCAAATTCGGGTATATAAATATATGAACAAAGGAATTAAAGCATATATTATAGCGAATTAAAGGCTGTCGCCATTTTTTTATATTTACTCTACTTCCATATTTTCTGAACATAATTTAGTTAGGTCTTACATATCCTGAGTTAATATACTTATATACTAATTTAGTTATGTCTTACATATGCTGAGTTAATATACTTATATATTGCTTTGTTAGGTGTCTTTTAAGTTACTTATTGTTCATTAATTTTATATCAGGAGAAAAAACTTTTCTTCTTTACCCGACTGCGCTAGTGAAGAGAATGAGGTTTTTTGGTTGTATATATTTTGAAGATATGTGACACTTTCTTCTTATTTCTTCATATTTTGTGGATACGTGACACTTATACGTATTGACACATATCGCATGACACGTACGTAGTGACACTTATACGTTTGTACGTATATGCTCAGAAATGAGTGTTAATTTATACCATCCCCGAATTTACATTACTGTATGCATTTTTACGTTTGAAGCATCACTGAATTCATCACAGTTCTTTAACTGACATGGGATACCGCTACATGTGATGTAGATTCTACATGACGGGCGCTAATGGCATATTGTACCTTATAGTTCATTAGTTTTAAATAATTTGTGACCTTTTTGTGTTTTTCTAAAACACATAAATAATAAGTTAAATCCCCGTTTTTTCAACATTAGAACTTAATGGAAGAGATCTCTTTAGGGTTAAGAAAATCATATTTCTTTATATCTCAGTAATAATATTATGAGCAATTAATTGGGCGCAGACAGAAGTTTTGCTTGTAGATTAAAAGCAAAAGGTCAAATATTTAAAAAAAAACATCATTACAATTAATATAAACTGGCTGCGTTATACGAAACGAATTAAAAATTTGGACACAAGCAAAAGACAGACCTGAGTGTAGAAAATGTTTCTAGTTTCTAAACGTTTATTAACTAAAGGAAAATGACTCGCTTTTGGAGCATCAGGCCTGCACAGTTTTATTGTCATGAACGAGTCTACTGCGCACAACGGCGAATTTACTGATGTAGATATATCCGTAACAATTTAAAGCAGCTGTTGCTTTCCATAACCTGAACCACAATTAACCACTTTTTATCACTTTCTTAGAAAATGCACGATGGTCTTCACTTCGAATCTTCTCTGTTTACTGGAAAATTATACCAATTATTTTGTTCATAGATAGTTTATTGGAAAATATTACAAACTTTGAAATGTTTGTATATTCCTAAGGGTGTATTTTTGGTTACAATTACTTTTCGTTCGTCTCATACTATACTATTATTTATTACTTCAAGTTACAAGTCTCAAGTTTTTTAATATGTGTTTTTCAAAAATAATAAAATTTTAGTGTCATTTTGCTGGAGAATGTTTAAGATGGTAATAAAATTACGTATTTTGTAAGTAATCAAAATGAAAAAAAAATTTATTCCTTTTTGTTATGAAACTAACAATAAATTGTTTATTCTTCAAGTACCGGTAATAATATTATATCAATCATATTACAATAGTTGCAATTGGTTTTTTTAATATTTAGCAATATGATAGTAAAAAAATATTTGTTTGGCTATACAATAATAAAAAATTAACTTCACTACTATAATAATATATCTAATATATGAAGCAAAAATTAAAAATATTGGAAACATTGCAAGTTCAATTTTCTATACATTACAAAATTTATTAAATACAAAAAAGACAGTTCCATTTAAATTGAACGTGAATCTGTCCACATAAGACTGATTTAAAAATATTTTAAATGGTCACGATTGGCTTAAAGCAGAAATTACTAAAACATGTTCTAGAGTTAAGAATTACTTTTTACATCATTTTGTATAATAAATGCGCTTTATCGTGGAAACGATATTTTAATTGTTAACGGGCACTTATCAGAAATAGAGTCAAACGATAAAAGAGTCACTTTCAAGTCCTATTTGTATTTGAATTTATGTCATGTGAAAAAGATAGGTGTAGCTATTTTGGAATTTAAATATATTGTCGCCATCTTCAAGTTCCATTTTAATTTATTTCATGTGATAGATAATGGCGTAGCTATTTTGGAATTTAATTATATTGTCATTATGGGCATTCTTAAAATGAATTATGAAAATCAATTAGTGACTATACCATACAGTTGTATACAGCACATACATAGTTAAAAATAACCAAATAAAAATTTCCCTTTTGCAGCGTTAACGATTTTGTGTTCTTCAGGTTTTCAACAAACCCATTTCTGAAATCTTTCATAAAAATTATAAAAAGAAAGTTCTCATAAGAATAGAAAAAATTGCCTCAATAAATTTATTTCTTCGTTATTTAGAAAATCATTATTCACCGTCTCTAAACTATTAACAAAACTGCACATAGTAAATATGCTTTATAGACAGATATTCACACTGAGTCATTGCAGATCGCCGGGGCAGTGCAGCGCGTCTACGGTAATGAGCACTTCACGCTACGAAAAAAAATTTTATGTAAAAACTATGGATTTCTCTGAATGAATAATGGTAACGTTTGTGCTCATAAAACAGCGGGTGCAAAGTATTTGCAAATAAAAAGTGAAACATGCATTCTTAAATTGTGACTACTTCTACATATATTTATATGCATGATTGTCCATATTTTTCTACAACCTTTAGATTTTTTGTTGGCGTTATATTAACTGTTACTAATATTTTGTATATTTAAGGTTTTCTTGCTAGCATTACTCGCTATGCGTACACCCAACGTTGCTTCCGAATAGTAATAATCAGCATGTTGTGTAAATTATACATTTTGTTTCTATCCTCATACGATTAAGTTTTTAAATGATAAGTGATAAATGTTCAGTTTATTATTAAAATGGCAGCGTAATAAGAACTTAATTGAATAAATTTTATTATACCTAAATATATGGACACACAATTATATTATAATCGAGCCTTGAGAAACCTGACTGTTACCAAGTATTGTTAATTCAGAATTGATTGACTATAGATACAATTTATTGCAGACATAGAGATGCTTACACTAGTTACAAACGGACTGGTAGTAGATCTGCCTTTTAATAAATACGAAATCTATATTTGTATTTTACAGAAAATGTATACAGAACATAACGATAGCAAGTTCCGTATTGCAGGTGACTACAATACACTTCAATTAACTGGCAATATCACACCTCAAATAACGCATATTGCCTTAGTACATTATCTTCTATGAATCTTAAACAATATAATTATACTAGCGTAACCCGTGCGAAGTCTTCGCATTATTTATTCCATTATGAAGCTCAGATGACAGATCAAACAAATATTTTACTAAAATTTACATATAGAGGCGCAAGTATCAAAAGCATTGAGCTAAAGCGCCACTTTATTTATACGTGAGTGGATTTGAAATTAAACAAAAATTTTACCGACCGTCAATCATATTGACGTTGAGCCGTTAGATGGCAGCATTGCTGTTTTGTGTCCATAATTTTAATAATTAATTAATTTGCAAAAACAATAGCAATAATAAATTTTTTAGTTGTGGATGCCGGTAGAGCAAGCAATTATCTATAAAATGATATATAATTTATGTGGATTAGTTGGGAGGTTTTTTCTAAAAAGGGAGTGTAACATCTTAACTTTAGCGTATTAATATAATTATTATATTATTATATACAATATTATAAAACATAATCCTATACCTACTTCTTAGTAACACGAGCTGCATGCTTACTACAACTGATTAAATTTTAAATGAAGATCGTAACCATCGCGCTATCACTTTTACCATTGTGTGTATTCCTGACACAAAGCTAAAAATATAACTTTTATAAGTCCGACTATGAGGTAATAAAAAACGAAATAAATAAAATAGATTGGGCTAACGAATTAAAGACACTCTCAACGGAATGTGCTCTGACCAAAATTTACGACCTAATCTTCAATATAGTTGAATCTTTTGTGTCGCAAAACGTTACCCATAACACCAAGCATCCTGATTGGTTTACTCGCAAATTCATAGAACTTTGTAAATAAAAGGAACAAGCATGGCTGAAATGGAAAAGTTATGGCAGCATTTCTGTCTATGACGAGAACTATGGTATCAATTAAATGTTTGTCTAAGCAATGTCATTAATCATATTTTGTAAATACAGAGAAAATAATAAAAAATACCTTGAAGGATTCTGATCTTATGTCTCTTCATTACACGAAGCAAATGGCTATCCATCAATTATGTCATTCGGTGAAAATACCAGTAATAAGCTGAACGATACTGGCCAAATGTTCTCAAAGTTCTTTCAGTCAACTTTCGAGTCCATTAATCCAAAGATAAATAAATTGATCAATAATATTGAAAATATGCCTACTAGTAATTTAAATGACTTCAGTTTATTTACCACATCATTCGATATTGCAGACGTTTTAAAAATGCATGCGTCAATAGCCTTGAATGAAGGTCCAGTACTAGATAGAACTGAACCAGCCTTCTTCAAATATACTGCAAATACCATATGTGTCCCATTAACTCTCTTATTAATAAGTGTATGGTATATTAAACTTTTCCTACATTTTGAAAAAGACACATATAACACATGTTCATAAAACGAAACAAAACATAGCTAAATAAAGACCGACATCAAATTTGTCAGTAATTCTCAAGGTTTTATACAGATTATATTCGATACATGGACGAGTGTATTCGATACTTCATAGATACATTATGCCAGAATACCATGGCTTTGTTCGTGGTAGATCTACCACCACTAAGCTGCTACTTTATTTTCAGTACCTGTTCGAGTGGTTGAATTCCGGACAGCAGGTCGATGTTATATATATATATATATATATATATATATTTCAAGAAAACATTGGACAAGTTTGGTCACTTAATACTGATACGAAAAGTGGCATTTAACGCTATCAGAGGTAACCTGCTTAGATGGTTTATTTTATATTTAACTGATAGGCAGCAGGAAATCAAAGTAAAGTGGTTTTTATTACCATACGTCCAAGTAGCTTCTGATCTACAAGAGAGGTCTAGATTGGGTCCTTTCTTATTTATTTAATAACGATATAACTGTTTCTGAAATAGTAATTTCGTAATGTATTTACTTTTATGAAAGATATTCATGACTGTTCGAATATGCAATCTGATCTCGATAGATTAGTGTGAAGAGAACAAAGTGAATTCAAGTTATTCGAAGTGCAAACAAATTTCTTTTACAAGGAAAAAAAGGCAAGTACACTTTAAACATACGATAGGGGGGAATTCACTCGAAAAAGTAGACAGCATGAGTGACTTTGTTATTATTTTGTATAGTAAATGCATTTTAGTTTACATGTTGAGCAAATTGTATCTAAGCCCTATAGAAGGTTTGGTTTTATATTAAGAACAGTTAAATTCTTTAAGAACGTTGAAATATGCTTAACCTTGTACAATTCTCTTGTAAGATCACAATTGGAATAAGCCGTTTTATCCGGAATCAGATACACGCCTCTCATTCGGGCAGTATTGGGAAAATACAAAAAAATTAAAGCTCTTCAGCATTGAATTTGTGCAAAATATTGTTAATAAATACAAATGTGATACCCTCTATCATAGACGTTCGTTATTAGAGATGATGATTATGTTCAACATTTGTCAAGGTCATCATGACTACCCTTCTTCATTGAGGAAGATAAAGATTCGAACTCCAAAACTAAACCGTAGCCGTCTCTTATTTCATGTCGCTAATGCACGAACAAATGCCGGTATCAGAGCATCGCTACGAGGGTTGTGCGACTTGTACAAAAGATGTTGTTACTTGACATCTTTGCAAATTCGCGCTCCCAGTTTTGATTAGATGTGAAGAACGGGCTTTGTGAAATTTATGCATAGGGAGTGGATCAATAATTTTACGTCTCATTGTATTTTATTCATTGTTTGTCCAAATTTTCTGACTAGAATGCTTTACATAGATAACTTATAATCCATAATTGCAGTTTTATTTAATTTATAAATGAATAGTATAATAATAAGATTAATTAATAACACATGGAATATTTTCCTATTTAATTCCATGTCTTCTTCAAACAAAATATTGTTTCGCTTATTTAAGTTAACAATGTCACATTTATAATCATATTTAGTTGTATAATTTATAAGTGTATTTATTTTTTCTTTGTCTTTTAAATTTTAAAACACAAACTTATTACTGGTTTGGTGTTTAGAAAATATATCAAATAGTTTGTGTTTATTTTTCTTCCCTTTAAATAAAATAAAAAGAAATATAAAAATATTTTTCATTTTATTTCCTTCGTGAATCTTTTTTATCATTTTATATAAAATAAATTATTTTATATAAAAGCTACTTAATTAGAATATCTCACCTGGAAAAATTACTTTGAATTCATAATTTTTTCTTATGTCATGAATCTATAGCAAATATAAATTTTATTATTAATTTAAAAATATAGTAATTTGAAATGTTCTTATTTGCTCTTAATCTTGAATGAGTTTGTGTAGAAAGTCTCTGAATATTTGATTTACATAAACTTGTGACATAAATCATTTGTTTTATAATTATTTATATATTTACCGCTTCTTACAAAAATAGGGATTAAACATGAATAGTAAGGTCAAGGATAATAAAATAAGGCAAGATAACACACAGACACATACACACACACAGGTGCGCGCGCACTCACGCACGCACACACGCTCACACGTACACACATACACACTTAAGTACATACGCACACATACACGCACGCACGCACGGCCGCCCGCTCGTCCGCATGCACGCATGTACGCACGAACACACTCTCACATGCACGTACGCACGCACTCCCGTACGCACGCATGCTCGCTGGAATGCACGCACACATGCACGAACGCACGGCCGCACGCACGCACGCACAATCTATAAATGACAGCCTTTATATATAATAGTATGTTTCACGCCTTTTTAAAACATTAATCTTGCAATTAAAATCTGAGAGTAAACATATTTTACATACATGATAGGAGAATACTACGAGAAATTCCCACGAGATAGGAAGCACCTGACATTCCCAAGTAATGGGACCGAATAGCGTATAATATCCTTCGGGGCAATTTGTGTTGCATCGCTTTGATTGCGTCAGCATTCCACTTATGTGAACTGTATTGGAATGCTAATTTAGCCGTATACAGAATTGATTAAAGCACTCTATTTGCATTGTGGATATGGTGGTTATGAAATTTGTGTTTATAATAGCATTTGCAAAATTCCTTCAAAATTCACATAATATGTATATTAAAGATATGTGTATGTAGGTTAATAATTTTTAATTTACTTTTATTCCATGAATTTCACTGTGGGTAAAATTTGCCGTGACCTTTTGACTATTATATATTCGTATTATTTTTGTAGTTCTTTTTAAGCTGAGAACTTAAAATTTTGCCTTTGGATATTGCATGAGTTTTAGATTGTTGAGAAACACCAGACATTATTTTACATTATCCAAAAATTAGTCTGGATATTACATGTGTTATATATATTTAAAAACCACCAGACAATATTTCATATTATCAGAAAATTGGCATTTGGATATCCTAAAAGTTATAGATACTTGAAAAACACCAGATATTTCTTTTGTATAATTAAAATTTGGTCTTTTGATATTAAATGAGTTAAGGATATTTGAAAAATACAAAACGTTATTTCATATTACCATGGGACCCCATTAACATTTTTCATCAGGAAAATAATTTACCTATACTTTTCCCTGACTTATCCTTGCAAAATTTAAAGTCAAATAAAGTATCACATCACATATACCGAAGTTATGCACAAATTAAGACAAACCAAGTTCCAAAACGGAAGTAATTGGTACTTGGTTTTCACCGATATTCTAATTTAAGGCGAAATTTATATCTTACTCAACCAAGTCACTGTTGTAAAAATGGATTTATATTAAAATTAAGCAGAGCGCGGGGGAGGGGAGGTTTCCGTTTAATGTTACGAATACTAATATCTGAAGTATAGCTTGCAGTAGACAATTTTTTTTCCTCATTTCATAGTGTTCTCTTTAGGTTAGGAGATAGATATATGTATTTTAAAATATAAAGTATTTTTGAACAAATTTGAATTGCAGAAGATTAAAGTTAAATCATTTAAAAGTAATTTAAGTCATTTGTACGGAGTTTATGTGAAACTCCGTACAAATGACTTAAAGATCAAGGCTTTTTAAGATCAAACTACATGTCATTAGTTGGTCGATGATATAAGAATGTTTAATCATGTCATATTTCAGTTTCATAGCACTAATAGCCTGCGATTAAAACGATTGTGACATACAGATGGACAGATGGACATGATGAAATTATAGTGCTTCCCAGCTTGACTACGAAACCGTGAAAATGTAAGGTGATTTTTCCGATTTTATAAATACAAATTTGTTAAATGAAAATAAAATAATAATACAAATTCCAAAGATTTAAAATAACAATTCAAGTAATTTGAAACCATTAATTAATAGTGGATTATTATTAGCTTAATGTAATCGTCATTAACAATTTAACCATAGATTTCATGACAATAATATTGTATCTGGGTAAAATTACATTTATAATATAAAAAAATTAGGAGAAAAATTAATGTACACTTTTTTAAAAATATAATAGAGGTATATTTGTAAAGTGAAGATATTTTGAGAAATATTATTGGAGTATATTTTTAGGCTTCTCCGAAATTTTGTTTAAAATTTTTTTCTATCCATCTACATGTCTAGTCGTTTATTCAAGTATTAAGTAAAAATTATTGACATATTTTCATAACTTTGGAATGTAATTAAAAGTTAATTAGGAATAATTTTATCGGTAATTTTATTTTGAAATATAATACATCGAATCTGATAATTCTGAAGGGATATTCGTATAATACTATATACATCAATTTGCTTGTTATCGGAGGAGACCCAAGAGTCTTGTAAAGAAGAAATTAAAAGATAGGGAGAATTTTTCAAGAAAGTTTAATAGAATTGAGACATTTTTCATCTTTTTTGTTTCATTTTATCCGATTATCACTTGCTTTATGCCACTTACAATTAAATTAAAACCCTTTCCACAGGAAGTCTATTGTTATTATCACTGCATTATTTTTCTATTTCAATAGTTAATTTTTAAATTATAGTTTTATGTGAATTGTTTGTGTTTTATTTACAATTATCTGAGTGACATTGTATTAATTTTTCTTTATTTTTCCCAGAATATTTTATATTATATTTAGATAACATTTAACCCACTGTGAGTTTCTTCAATTATTCAGTTTTTATCCAATAAAAGGCGTACTACACCAGCGGGAAACACACTTTAATGTACGATAATATGGATGCGGCAAATAACAAGAAAGCGAGCTGATTTTTTTGATGCCTCATGCATGTTTTACATTTGCAGAACAATAGGTGTAATATTGCCGACTCATATGGATTTTAATTTACTGAACTGATAACGATTAAGCAAATTACAACGGAATGATGGGCCTTGGTATTTTTAATAACAAAGTAAGAAGGTATAAGATTTAGTGTTCATATAATGATGAAATCTTAGTGATTTTCACCATTATTATAAATCCTAATAATTTATTAAATTTACCCAAAAAAATATTAACATAGCTCGCGAAATCTTAACTCAAGTTTGAAACACAGTGGTGCATGAAATAGAGGATTAGACCAAGAAATAACGTAGTGAAATTGTCTTATACCTCTTATGTATGTAGATTCTATGTAATTTAGAACAAAAATTACCATCGATGTAACAAACAATTTGCTATAAAAATATTTGCGACCGGATCGGTTCAAAAAGACGAAATGAGAAAAATATGAATTAAAATAGGAAATTTTCATTAAACATATTTGGTCGAAAAACAAGTACACCCTCTTAATCCCTTAGTGTAGAACTAAATTTTATGGAGAATCCTCGGAATTAAGAACAAATATTTTCCACTCAAATGTGGAATGAACTGACCACCAATATATGAAGCGGCATATCATAATCCGTTCTGTGACCTATGTTATCTCCTCCTTTTCTCTAATCTTTCCTTTTGATTTTGTTTTTACCTCATAATATTTTATACATTATTATCTGCTTTATATTGTAAGTATAATTAATAAGCATTGAAATCAGTTACAGTCTATCACAGCATTTATTATTCTTATTTCATTTATTATGGTTGGGTATAAGAGATTGACTTTGTAGCAATAAGTCAGTCAATGAATACTCAGTTTTCCAAGCTTGAAGTAAAATTTGGTAAATAAATAAGTAACTGTTTAGTACATTAAATCAATTTTGTGAAAAAATTTCATTTTTAACTTTAAAATATGTTCATTATTAATAGTTACTCACACATCACATTTTTGCCAAATAAAATTATGTAAGTGGTTTTTAAAGACAGGTTTTCAATTATATAAATATATATATATATATATATATATATATATATATATATATCATATATATACATATACATATATATATATATATATATCATATATATACATATATATATATATATATATACATATATGTTATATTTTTAAATTGTTGGATATTCTGATACGTTACGCAATGCAGATTATTCATAAGCGATTAATTTTGGTGCGTCTAAATATAATAATACCAAGACTTTATAATCCCTATTTATACAGATTGAAAAAGGAATCAAAAGTTTAAAAAAATAAGGTCCGGTCTCGATTTCCAAGTTAATTTTGAGAAACAAATTTGCTAACAATGTAAAAACTTAACACGGTATGCCTGATATAAAAGAAAAGGGATATTATTGAATGTTATAATTATTCGAAAGTCAGCCTATCCTGTACAACATGTGAAGTATTTTCGACCGTATTCGTTATATTTCATGTTTTTTGTATACTAATCACAAGTAAAAAACATTATTGAGGATCACCAATATGATAATTGGAAGGGAAGATTTACTATTAATATATTTAATTTACAGCGATTCAATATCAGTCTGTCATATAGGCTAGAGAAAGTCGATGGTGAACCACTAATGATTTATGATAAAATATATTACAATATTTTAGAATTCGTTATTATTAGCTGAGGTTTAGATAACAATACTGATTTTATTTTTTCTTTTCATTTTATTTTTTTCCAATTCTTTAGATTTAATAGTATCAAGATATGTGAACTAGAAAATTAAGTAACAATTAAAAATATTTTTGAACATTATGAGGCTAACCAAGACTTATAAGGAGTTATCGCGATGAAAATAATTTTTTACTACTTCGCATAGGTACGTTTAGTATAACAATTATTCAACTTTTTATTAAATTTCCATTCATTCGATTCATAAATTTTCAAATATTAATTTTGTGTTGAGATCTCTATATTTAGGTAGAATACTGTTTGCTGTGTAATTCACTCATATGTGATATATTGATTGCCGTATAATTCATATATAACAAATGGTATCTATTTTTACTTTTTGACTGAAGACAGTAAAAATATAATACATGAAACAGATATGATACATTTTAATTGTTTAATAATACCTCGATATTGTACTTTGTGAAAATATAATGATATAATATAATGTTTATTCGGAATCAAGAACAAATATAATTTCAGTTGTAAGACAAATTTTGTGTTATCATCTTATCATACTAAACGAGTAATTTGAATCCTTTCATCTACGAAATGAAATTTGAATTGAAATTACATTATTAATAAAGTCAAATTATATGTAGAGACAAACATGCTGAGAGATATTTATGTTTAATATAATCTGGTGATGAGCATAAGGAATCAAGTTACATGATTTTACTAAATAACACTGAATGTTAACAGCTTAGTCAGAAAACTTTTGGGTTGTTTTTAAAAAGCCATGTCCCCACGAAAAAGAGTTTGATTAAACTCAAAAATTTAAAATTTTAAGTCGGCGCTGATTGAATACTGGAGATGGTGCCATTGGATTTAGGGTGTGAAAAACTTTTTCAGCATAATTGCAACTTTAGTTTACTTCATTTTATATTTAAAAAATGGTAAAGCATGATAATTTTTAAGCTTTTTTAATATTTAAAAATGGTCATACTTTGCCATTTTTTAAAAAACGATAACCATGGCTACTCAAATGATTCTTAAAAATGTGCATCACATTTTCATTTCTGTAGGAAATGCCAAAAATACTAATTTCGACACAATTTTAAAATAAATATTTAAAAATTTGGATTTTATATTTCAATCAATGTCACGACTTTTATTTACCATTTTCGAATCAAAAAAAAAATAAAAAAATAAAATTGTATAGGCTAGATAGCTAAACACAAATTTATATTTAAATATCATCTTCATGGAAAATTTATAATTTTATAAGAGATTATTTAGATAGATATTACGTCTAGTAAACGACGCTGTATTTAATTTCAGTAAAATGAAAATGAAAGCTGTTGTCATCTCTTTAACACGTGCCGCATTAAATGATTATAAAGTAATCGATTCAAAACAAGGTAGCGCATAGGCAAGTAAACCCAAGCTACGAGTATTTCTTTTAGGTACCAAAAAAAAGTGGGTATGCGCGTGCGTACATACGCGCTTGGGTGTGTACGTTCATTCGTGCGTGCGTGCATGCGTTCGTGCCCGCCTGCTTGCGTGCGGGCTTGCGGGTCTGCGTGTGTGAGCGCGCGCCTTTGTGTGTAAACGTATACATATACTCATAAACACACGCTCGAGCGCTCAAAAACACACGCTGGTAGAGCGTGGTACATGCAAGTTCTTATTTAATATTTTTGGAGTGTTCATTGCATATTGCTACACAGGGCTTATAAAATGAGGGCTTATATTGCTCGCTCGGATTTTCGCCAGGGATAAGCTCAATTGATAGACAAGATCTTATTCAGTAATAATATGAAGAAATGGTGAAGTCGTCGAATTTTGTTTTAGTTACGTTCAATTTTTAATTAATTGACTATTATAGGAGAACAACGATTGTAGGAGAATTTACAAAAATTTAGAAATGAATATAGGATACAAAGGAATGTTTTAATAATATTTAATAATGCCTCACCAAATATCGAACTTTAGATGAAAACGGTTTCTCTCACATACTCTGTTGAGAGTAGTATCATTGAAGATATTCATGAGATAAGATATTTTTCATTTAATTGGAAATATCTAGAGATATCTTAAACGAGTTTTTCTTTTCGACACACGAGTCTCCATAGGTTTGATAGTGTCCTGCCCTCACTATTTCTTTCACCACCTCTGTCAAAAATCTGAAGTTATCACGATAACGATATTAAATAAGTTACACTGCTGTTACTTTATATAACATAATGAAAATACTAAAATCAGGACAAATAGTTAATATTAAAAATAATGGGGGTTTTTACGGTACAATACCCTTCCCGAACATAAAAACATATTTGAAGTACTGCTAGAGAATTCGGTTAAATTTTTTTTCAAATAAGTTTTATTTTCCCAATTTAGTGTCTGTAACATCCTATATTATTTTAAATGTTAGGAATTTACAATGTATTTAATACCAATAATATCTAATTTATTAAAATCGAAACAGATGTTTGGTGTTTAATAAACCTAAATATATTCATTTGTATCTTCTACCATTGTACCCACTTAAATAGTAAATGAGTAGTTAATAATAAAAATACGATGTATTGCATACGTGTAATGTATACACAAATGTAATAGATATATTTTTATAATTTTATAAACACATACATATAGGCATATAAATCATATTCTCTCTTTTGACTTCATCGTGATCAGTCCTAGAAGCAAGTATATGGTACGGTAGTGCGGGTGTACTTGCCAGCTTTTAATTAATATTCTTGTAAACTTTTGTCTCTAAATAAATTCGAGTATACTTACATACCTACCTACTAATACTACCTACTTATCTAGTACCTACTTACCTACCTACGTACTAACATTTAGTCACAGTATCAGATATTTTTTTGTACCTGTACCTTTTATTAACTTACTAATCTACCTACCTACGATTATATTAATTGCTTCTTACCCTTGTACATACCTGTATATACTTACTTACCTATTGACTTTTTTATTTTCTTAATTAAATTAAGAAAATAAATAAAATAGAGAAATCGGAAAAAGAGAATAATACACATTTGCAGATTAATACATGAGACATGTATTAACAGATATAAAACTGACACCTTCACTGCTACATCAGGCTGAATAATTAGAATCCGGAATTTAAAGGTATAGATATCTTCTTACATAAATACACAATACTATATACTAGATTATCTTTACATAAAATACACAATACTAATTTAAAAACATCAGATTTCCAAGTGTATGATTCCCAAGTTTATGAAGCAGGCAGTACCTTCACAACATTAAAACTATGGAGTGGAAACCCGGAAATCATTTGATACTAAAATACTAACTTAAATACAATGAGATCTTCTAGTCTCATGGTCTATATAGGCAGTAGACTTATATCATCAGGATTTATGGTTCAAAGGTTGAAATGAGATCCCTCCAGATAATATTATATTTTCAGGGAAACTGAATACCCTTGCAAAGTGTCATAAAGATTTATTATGTTGAAATAATTGAAAAATTTATCGCAAAATATAAATCAACAACGACGACACTGAGCGTGAAATTAAATAAAATTACTTAAAAATATGGCTTCATATCATTGTACACGTCCATAAAATATTTACCTACATATTTACTTTGTTGCATTCTTGCTATGTCAGGGCAAGTCAAACGAGCCAAAACTTGATAACTTTACTCCTTATCCTCATCACTCGATTTTTGAAAATGAAATTTATATCACCCTTAGTTGTGTCTTTTAAGATTATCATTAGACCTATTCTTTACACTAATTCAAGGCACCTGTACTGTTCTGTTTTGAGGAATTCAATGGTTTATTTTCAATTTCAATTTTAATTCAGATTCTACTCAAATTTCTGGCTCTAGTGGGAGTACACTCATCGCAATTAAAATATCATCTATGTTGTTTGCTGAATGCTGAAGATATGAGGTAATATATGCAAAAAATGAAAACAGTCGAATTGAGAATCTCTCCTGTTTCTAAAGCTATTTAAAACATATATATTTATGTAGTAATCATAACATTTTTTACTGTTTTGTAATTTTAATACAGTTTGATTAATGGTTAAGCTAATAAAAATTAACTTGATCTCATATAGTTTGAATAAACTAGTTATAAGGAATTGGAAATATTTTTTTCCGGATTTTAGGTAGCGTGCCTTGAGATACATACGTATGTGTGTATATGCATCCCCTTTATTTCAAAAATTACTAACCTAACATATACATATGTATGTGTGTATAAGGTATCCTCTTTATTTCAGGAATTACTAACCCAAAAATCATGAAAAAAGAGATGATAGAATAATACAAGATTGCAGGAAAAAACAGGGATTACAATTAAATATTTAAATTTTTCACGTACCTAATACACATATATATGCAACTTAGTATCTTACTTAAATTGATATTAACTTAGACTTTTTTATCTACTAACTTAGCTATATATTTATACATTTCGAATAACGTCAATAAACTTGAAGAAAATATTATTAGGATGATGAAATGAAATTACCACCCAACATGTAATAACAACGTACTAAAGCGATTTTATGAGTACGTAAATAATTTCATTAGGCCGTTCGTTTTATATACCACGATTGATTGCAAATTAATTATTGCGATTGGTCACAATATTTATAAGCATATCAGTGGTGAGTTATTATAAGAGAGGGTGTATTTATGGGTATTTATGGGTATTTTTTTCAAACAATAAATGTATTTGTTGTTTGAAAAAAAATATACCTTTGAAACTCATGGACCCATAGAGATAAATTATATGAGCTCAAATTTATTGGGTGTGAGAGTGCTAAAATGGTTATCACATTAAGAAGTTCATATCTTCCCCTTTGCCTTCATCACACAAAATCAGTCTAGTTGGGGTACGTAACCAAAGTACTCATTGGCAGAAGTCAAACGATCTCAAACTCGATGGGTTAACTGCCAATTATTGAGAAGTTTTAGAACGTTATGGCACATTTTCAGTGTTGTATGTTTCCCTTTATATTTGATAATAATGCAAATCGACATGTATTTTTTTAAGTTATGAACCTAAAATTATATTTTCAACTTGATTTTAAGATTTTTTTTAAGTTTAAATTATGTAAAAATTTATTCCCATGACAAAACTTATGTCATTAGATCCTTGCGGTTATAATTTGTAAACAAAGAACCCTTAAGTGAAAAAAACCCAAATTCAACGGATTTACTACCTACGATTTATTCTCTCCTTCCTCCACCATATTATTTTAATGGGTTTACTGTTACTCATTGACCCATTACGACTTTTTTCCTCCATTTTATTGTGTTGTCATTAGAATGCATAATTTTTCCAGGTTATAAATCGATACATTAATTAGAATTTAGTTAAAATCGACTTGCCAGAAATGTTAACATATATATGCACATATATAGATACGTAGAAATGAAGCTAGTTGAAGCCTGTTAAAACAGGATTAAAGATATATAAACCAGAGAGATCCAGCATTTGGTGAGCGTAGAAATGAAGACAAGTTGTACGACGGAACAATTATAATATAGACCATCTCCTTAACTATTTATATAGATTTAAAAGTTGATGAAAACAAACGAATATACTAAATTAATCTACATAATAATAGTTACATGTGTAGAGATTTCCAGTAGAAATAACGAGTGTCTTTATCAACTCGTAACTTTATGAACTATTAAGCATTTATTAACTTTAAAATTTAACAGGATTTCCGTCTTCTGATGTGATGTACATTATTACTTAAATAATACTCTTAATTATAGAAATACTGTTAATTATTTTCTTCCAATCTGGCATTTATTTTATATGAAAAAGCTAATAAATTCGATAATTAACATAAATAAATAATATCATTCATTGCAAGGATTATTACTATAGACATAAGCAGATGAAACATTAGATAAACCTGTATTTTAGCTTTATCAATCTTTTTGCAAAGAATAACATTCAGCTTATTTCTGGAGATGTACTCATCAACATTACTAAAACCAATCGACAAATTACTGAATCTAGCAGATACATTTTTTTCTATTTTATACTGTAGGGTGGAGTCCCATTATTAATAGAAGTCTCTATTCATCAATAAATATTCTTATGCTTGAACAAGAACTACAGAATTGTATTTCGGTCGCAATTAGTATTTATGAAAACTACGATAAATAAGAATATTTGATTATATTGTACATAATGTCAAATAACAAATTAAATTATACCCTGTTATTGAAGACTGAATATCATTGACAAGTGTGATGCCATGTAGCCGCATTTTTATTTTTTATTCAATACAAAAATATTACTATAAATAACATGTTTTTTTCCAAACTACTTTCATATTAACAGACGCTTTAAATTATGAACCTAATCAACATAAAAAATAATAATATATTTGACTTTAATCCAACGAAATGTTTTATTTACATTATTTTAGGACCTTACAGCATATTTTCATTGTTGTATTTTTCCTTTTATAATTAAAAATTAAAAATGCAAAAGTACGTGTATTTTTTAAGTCATTACCCCAAATGACATTAGATTTTCAATTAGATTCATATTATCTTCCTAAAAATGAAAGTGGAAGTGCCATTAACCTAAGGTCAAATATTTAAACCAATTTCCTGTAAGTATTCTTATATCATACAAAATAGATGAAGGATTTATCTATTTTATTATAATGTCCATATTATTAGTCTTAAGGCGGATTCGTGACTATTTTCCGATATACTCTGATGGAAAATTTTCTGTTAATAAAAGCGGAATCCTTACGAATCAGCATCTTAACAATAATAAATCTGTTTTATTTAGGTACTTAATACATATATTTGTTTGGAAAGACTGTCGGATATTAATGTCCTGGGTAATCTGACATAACAGATGATATTGGAAAACTGTCTTCTATCCATTACTCAGGGGTTTATCATTTTTAATAATCTAGACATTATATTTATTTTAACTCCGAACTGGAGTCTTGGCGACTTCGTCTATTTTTAACCGTGATTAATAATCATCAACAAACTGAAGTTATTTCAAGGCAGAGAATGAAAACGACAGTCTTTCAAGATTTGTGTCCCAATCATAATTACTTAGTTCTAGGTGTAAGCGTTTGTATGCTTATGGTATTATGTGAATATGCGCGTGTACTTTTGGGAAGAAAACTTGATTTCTATTGATTTAAGGAAAAATATTTATTTTCCTGCGTGGGCATGCGTATACTTTGCGTGTTTTATACTCTTCATATATTACATCCTTTATTATATTCTATCAATTTGAAAGTATATTAAAAAAAATAACAGCCACATACTAATCATGCTATCATATTGTAAATATTAGTGTATAGGTTCGTAACCATTCACCGTCATATAAAATACTGCTTTTTGACGAAAATTTATATGTGTTATATTTTTACTACAGTTATTTTCCTAGCAGTGTTCTTGAAAGTCATTTATGACCTAAACAAGTTTTGAAACCAAAATTCATTCAGTTTACATTCTGCGGTAAATGGAAAAAAAACTGCATTCCATGCATATGGCATCGTCGATAGACTGGCTCTGATTTTAAAGTTTACCAGCTTCATGTATTTATGATGGGTAAATATCGCGAAAACCATTAGTTAAAAAAATTTTAGATGTATTTCCAATTAATTCCAGCAAGTAATAAATCAGTGGATAAAATACGTAAAAACAAAATGTGATATAAGGGCTATTAATTTTAAATAATGGATCATAAAATGGTTGATTCCACGATCGAAAAGTTTTAATTTAAAATTCTTTTAAAACCCGATCAACATTGACACCAGTTGTAGTAATGCAAATACTAAAACGGAAAAGTTTGTAAAACTATATATTAGAAATATTTGCAACCAAAATATTTGGAAGATGGCAGTAAATACTATAATGCATATAGGTCATTTTTGAACTTTTTGTACGTTTATCTGTTTGTGTTTATTTGGACTTGCATTTGGTAAACACTGTTGAACACATCAATAAGTACATGTACTTGCATTACGTAAACACTGTTGAACACATCAATACATGTAAGAATTAATTAACCTTTATGCACATATCTCTGATAGTTTTACTGCTGACAATGTTTACAAGAAAGCTTTGTTGTATTGAATATGACTTTAGACTGAAAACTACTTTCTCTTGAAGTTTTTGCATTGCATTTTTTTCACTTTGTTTCTAGCATGGTCCAAGGCATTTACAAAAATACTTATCGATATGTTTTTCACTGGTTTGCACGTACAAATTTGGGGGTAAATTTTTTTTGTCGTAATAGTATCTTATTTAAACGAACATTTATTTTCCTATATAAATAATTTTAATTTACTCTGAGAAAGTGAATTAAGAAATGTACGTTACAACACTGGAGATAAGAAATGTCACAAACTCTGAAAAACTGTGATTTAATCTTTTTAGTTAATGGTTAACTTATATATCAATTAGGCCTTGCGATGCTTTTAAATTATTTTGAAATGGATTTCATATTTTTTTGGGCCAGTTATGCAAAAAAAGGTTTTAAGGAAATGCTCCCCTGAAAGGCAAATACAATAATGTGTAGTAAAATTTAATTCGGTAAAGAAATTCAACTTTAATTTTCTTTAAAGCTGAGGTCAATCGATATGTTAGAAAGTGTCATTAAAACGTAAAATAGGAATGAAGCATTTCTCTTTTTTTCAAAACAATTTAATAGAGTACTGTTAATGGCTTAGTGGTAAAAAGGTTTTGTACAATTTGTTTAAAAATATTTTGGCAACATATAGAAATTACGAATACGTTTAATATGTCTTGAAAAAAATGAATCGTCATTTAAGTAACTCCTATACAAATGTTACTTACGCATAGGTTAACTTTACAAGGTTTATAACGACTTTTTAAATCCTTGTAAAGTTAAGAAGTTAACTTTACAAGGATTATAAAGATCAACTCAAGTTAAAATGGAAAATTAACATAAATTTACACCTGTTCTGTTCTTGTCATTCTATCTGTGTTTGAATAACTATTTTATGTTAACATTTAAATACTGCATATTGAGTGCTGGAAATTAAAGCAGTTAAACTAATAAAATTAAATCTTGTGTTGATAAATTCCTTTAACCTACATATAATGTTTTCTTTATATCACGGCTGCATCATTTTGTATTTTAAATATTGCTGATAATGAAAATTTCATATGACAGGATATGAACTATTTTGTGTTGAACAGAAATAACTTTGTAATAAAAGAGCGGAACCTGGATTCTATGGCCTATATTAAAGTTATAAACGATTAATCTCTGTACAAAACTGTAACGAAATATTATTTCATCCTAATATCAGAGTTCCGCAAGATAAAAGGAAAAACGAAACCCTTATGAAAGCACTCACTTTTCTGTCCGTATGTAAGTCACAAACGTTTTTCTAAGAAACTGCTTTGACATTAAAACTTGAATTTTTATATAAGACAAAAGTCGAAAATACCCATTTTAATATTTTAGTAAGGGTAAACTAATTACTTGAAAATGTCTCTTTTTTCAATGCATAGTTTTAAAGAGCTCGTTATATCTATCTCAAAAATATTTTTTTTTCATAATTTTAGTTATGACATCTTAAAAAATGGTACCGAAAAAATATGTTCTTAAAAAAAATATATTTCTCTTTCCTTTATTTAAAACTACTTAACCTAAAATTATGAAGAATACGCGTGTTTAGAAACCAAAATTAGGTTTCCTAAAACTAGTATTTGGGAAAGATTGTAGAAAAATTATGGCGATGCTTTTATGCGCCATAATTTTTTTAAATAGTTATTGTTTTACTCCAAATGGGTTTAAAATATGTATGTTAAAGATTAAGATGTATACAATTTTAGGTCTTTATGCATTAAAATCGAAAGGAAAGATATGTGTAGGCTGATTGCTTCAAATGAAGGTGTCAATTAATATCTAAGAAATAAATTTAAATTTTTTTAAATATTGAATATATTTGGCATTAATTTTGTAGAAATTCATTATTCACAATTAAATGAAACTACGTGATGTAGTATTATTCCTACTTTCTTTAAGTTCTTTACCACGACCTTGGTTTCGTTGTATTATATTTTTTTTGTCTCCAGTCCCATATTATGTGCTTCAAAATAAGAAAAATATAGTTTCAGAACCAATTATTCAAGTGATACACTCTCGATCTTGTTGTCTTGCTTGTAAACAAAGAAACTGCTATTTCTGACTGCATCTTGAATCAAAACAAAAATATTTCTCTAATTGTTCGTATAGACGTGGACAAACACATTCTCCTAATGTGCTAATTTTAAGTGCACAAATATTAAGTCGATAATAATATAAGTTGAGAAAAAATAACCGTTACATCGATATAGAAACGCATTTAAATCCCACCATAAGAATTTTTTGTGCTTTTAAATATGAAATCCTGCATTATTTTAAATTTGGTTTAACGTTTAATACAGGATGTCCAGTGACAGATATCAATGTTTGAAAAATTGTAAAAAAAAACTACACCTCTAATACAAAGTACGTTTATTTTAACTTTATAATAACAAATGCGGATTCCATTTTTTAAAAACCACGTTTTCCAAATGGCGGCCATCGAGTCTGACACACTCTTCGAGTCTAGCACGCATGTTTTCAAAAACGCGTTTTCAGAGCGACTTGGGTATCCTACTGACTTCGGCTCGAATATTTTCTTTAAGTTGTGTCACAATGCTCGGATTTGTTTTGTAAATAACGGATTTTAAGTATTCCCATAAGAAAAAGTCACATGGGCTTAAATCGGGTGACCTAGGTGGCCACGGTACGGTACTGTTTCGGGATGTTTTTTTCTGGAAATAACTGCCGCACTGCATTCATGGACACATTAGCAGTGTGAGCTGTAGCCCCGCCCTGCTGAAACCATTTGTTTTGGTAGAAGGATGGACTATTCTGTAAATCTACTCTAAAAAAATCATTTAACATCTGGGTATATCTCTCCGGATTCACAGTTACAGTTTGGCCACGTTGATTTTCAAAGAAATAAGGCCTTATGCTTCCAGATGCAGACATGGCACACCGGACTGTTACTTTAGGCTTATGTAAAGGCTATTGATGCACTTATCTTGGGTTGTGGACATCCCAGTAACGAAAGTTCTGCTTATTTACATATCCTAAAACGTGGAAGTGAGCTTCGTCACTAAAAAATATGTTGCTCATCCGGGTAGCAGTACGAAGTCTCAACAACATCACCTCACCATCACAGGAATTTGACCTTTTTACGCATTATTACTTGTAAAGTTGACTTCGGAATTCCCAATATCGATGAACGGGTACGCAGTGATAAACGGGGATTTTCAAAGACAGAAACCATAACACGCTCGACATTTTCATCCGTGGCTACCAATGGTGTAGGTCCTGGCCTGGGTCTATTTAATGTTGATCCTGTAGCTCTAAACCTTGCTACCCATGACTAAATGAGGTTGATCGATGGTCCATCACGTAATCGACAAATACTGTAACGATTATTAAATCGACGGCGTGCTACAGACAGCGAAAATCCACTTGAAATGTACGCCTCGACGGCAAAAGCGCGGTGCTCTCCACTCCACTGTTCCATGGCCACTAAAACATCCGCACCGCTTGCGCTTCTAACGACGCCCCCCGCGCCCCTCTTATGTGTTGCGTTCAGAAACTTGTTCAAACTTTGAAATCTGCCACTGGACTGCCTGTACATTAAACTCCTCTCTCAAGATAATTTTGGGAAAAGTAAAAACGATTTGGAGACCGTTTGATTGTATTGATTGATTTAAATTCTAGATGTATTCTATAGTATCAGAAAATAGGGAATAGCGAGAAATTTAGTGCACTGAATAGCGAGAAATTTAGTAGAAAATTGTATTTGATTTACTAATCTTAAAAAGGCCCGTCGCAGTTTAAGAAACGTTTAATGAAAATGCGTTGTCGATATATTAAATGTACGTGGAAGATATTGTTATCATTTTATTAAATTAAATACATAAAGGATGGCTAACAAATTCGTTGTCTTTCTACATGCGATACTATTTCATCACAGTTTGAAATTAGTGGATGAATTACGTCGATCTCATTTCAGTGTGAAATTATTATGTACGTAATTCTTTCTATTTTTGATAAATAGCCAAATTAAACATTTCAATTGATAATTACTTAACTAAAATATAACACACCTTTAAAACGGAGCAAAACCATCATAGCAACGTTGTACACATAAGTTCTTAACTAAAAGAAAGAAGTGATTGTGGAACTTTCAAGGTATTCCAGATTATATTATAAATTGTAAGGTATTTAGACTGCTGGTATAGCTAGATATAGTTTATTAGAAAGTACAACCAGGATTAGTAATTGATGAGAATATAAGTATTCCTTTTTGAAATGAGATACTTCGTGAATAAATATTTTAAAAAATGTAGGAAATAAACTAATCCTTAATTTAATTTGCATACTTTTGGTGTGAATCTAAGCAATATCAATAAATAGAGGGCACGACTGATATACGAGTGAATAGTTCAAACGAGCAGTAAGATTTATAAATAAGGGTACTTACCTTTTTTTACAACACAACAGGAGTTTGGCAAATACCTATCAAACTTGCTTATTTAATGTGTATGTGTAAGTAGGCTGACCAGACTAAACAATGATTTGTTACTGTTTCTTGATAAAAAAAGTTCGCACACTTCTTGCTAATTGTATAAGGTAAATATGGGAGAGATAGCGCGGGAGCACTCTCAATCATTTAACAACCACGTACGTTACAGTTACCGGAGTGCGGGGAGAGGCAAGTCGAGAGGCCAACGGTAAATTTACTCACGTCATTTTTCGCTCGCTAGTGGTATTGTATACACGTTAACTTATATTTTTTTGTATCATATATATTCGATCTAAACATGATAGAACAATCTATTTTGCGGAAATTTCGTATATATTTTCTAACCAAGGTAAATTGCTTTTATTTCTTTAACATAAGCGATCTTCCAGAATTGTATATATCATTTTTAGAAGGATTATTTATTTAGTTACACGGGAAATGTAAATAGTATAGGAAAAATACAGGTAAAAGTACGGGAATGTGGAACATGTCGGTTAGTTGTACGCTGGATAGTGCACTCGCCTTGTGCAAAGACGAAAATTTGCAGCTTTTTATACCTTGGTACTATGAATTCTGAAACGACTTTTAATTAATATTACCATCGTAGTAACAATTTTTTTAATATTATGTTTCATTGTTTGACAAAATATTAATAATTTACTTATATTATAATATACGTGGACTTTATTTTACATAAAGATATACGTGTTCATATCTTTATGTAAAATAAAGTCCCCATATATTTATTTATACCTCACACACAAAAATTACATTTTGTAAACAAGTCCGAAATTCTAATATTGTGCACCCACAAATATTTTTTCCCACACTATTTTAATATTTTGCACCTTTCGGTTTCATATTTATTAACGTTTTTTGCAAAATAGAATGTGTTTCCCTTCACCTTAACGTTGGAAATTATATCAAATTATTGAAATTCTTTTCTTTAGATGAGTCATGTATGTACTCTCAATAAATTTTGTTATTTATGGGAACAAAACTCTAAGTAAAATTAAGAAATAAGGATTTATTTACAATTTCTCAAAATTAACTGATGTCTCATTGCAGATGGAAACATAAATATTTGGAGAATTTAATAGAAATCTTTTAAGTATTAATCATCAAGTACATTTACGTTTTTGTACCTTACAATGAATAATGTTGAACTTTTTCTTCGAAGATGAAACGGAAAAATGTAATAGCGACCTATTAAGAGGAAGAATTAATACATTTTCCAGGGAGAAATAAGTTGAATCTTATAACTTACCCTTTGCAAGAAATTTGAAAGTAAAATTTTCTCTTATAATATACGCAAAACTTTTCGTCATTTGCTTTTCATAAAAATGATTATAGTACGATTGAATGCACAATATTATATGGCCAAGAAAGATTTTAATAACGCTTCTCAAAAATATATCCATACTTTTATATCTAGAGAGTGAAACTTTTCTTGACGAGAGATAAATGTAAAGAAACCTGTGAGGCCTGAGTAAAACTCGCACTATTACAGTCCGCATATATATATATACAGTAAATATTATTCTAAACATTAACTTTCAAAACACCATTGGTAATCATTTTGGTAAGTATTATAGGAGCTATATTTATTCAAATAATCAGCCTTACTAAATTCTTATAATAATAAAAAATGAATAATTTGTTTGTAACGTGATATAATTTAAAATAACTTTTGTCTCGAGACGGACACAAATAGACCACACATTTGTCACATTTAATTTTGGAATGACTGTCACAATCTTCTAATCGACAGGATCTGGGTTCTTTTATATCATCACCGATAGGAAAAGATTAATAACCGACATATACTTTTGCTTCCGATGCTGCAATTGCTGGTCTACATATTTTATAATCTCGTCGAGGTACTTGAGGAGATAAATCATCTTAGCAATCTTCTCCACTGGTACACTGGATAAGGTATCGGCAACATTCATAGGAAAGTCTTTTCTGGGATACTTATTAGCCAAGCAATCATTTCTGTGAAGCCTCCAAGCATTAACTATTGACAGATTTAAGAAGTATATCAGAACTTTTAAAGTCCATTTTTTTGTTTAAATAAAAGCTCCATAATATTCTATCTGCTGGTCGAATACATCGACACTACCCATGTATCGATAATAATTTCTCACTATTTTCGAGGCTGGAACATCGACATACACTTTCCGTTTTTATCCCAACTTTTTACGCTTGATTATTCTTCGGCGGCCGTAAAATTTTATGTTAGTAACATAGATTTATTATCCTTGTATTTTACTATTGCAAAGACTTACAGTGAAATTTCTGATACTCGCCGTGTTGTATCTGTGTATATTTTTCAAATTTGACTGTCCTTCCGTCAGGAATTCGGTTCTGCATTATAGTACCCGTTGAATGCAGACCTAACTTTTCCATTTCCTTAATCAAAGGAGCGGTGGTAAAATAGTGGTCGTGGTAAACACAGCCATCGGGTGGAATACTTTTTATGAAGTGTAAGATTACAGATGGGCCGAGACCAAGATTTGAATAGCCGAAATTGTTTTTAATCCTTGTAAATCTCAAAATGCTAGAGCATCAACCTTTTGTTTGTGGTTAGAAAAAAGTCTTTTATACCTACTGGTCGTGGTTTATTTTTTTACAATTTGATGTAGATTAGCAGTGAAGAGAATCATTTGCTCGTTAACAGAATATTATCTTCAACTTTTTCCAGTTTCTTATAGGTTTCTTTTACCTTATTTATTTTAGGTTGCACTTTCCACAGAGGGTTATCCGTTACGTTTGCAGTTGGAGAATCGGAACCGACAACATGGAGCGCATTGCAAAGATTAAAAAACCCGTCTCTTGTCATCAGGTCGCAGATCGACCCTAAATTAGTACCAGCTCACCAATACTTTAGTATTCAGGGATAAGGAATGCAACCCATGATGATATGTATTGCAAACACCTTAGGGATTTAAGCACCTGTAGATTTGAGTTCACTCAGTAAGTTTGGACAGAAAGATCTTCTGTAAAAACTCAGTGTCAAAATAGTCATTAAAATATTATATTGAATGCCTCACCGGCTTGGTTAGCAAAACAATAAAGCCTGTTCCATTTCTATGATATCACTTGGCTTTTATATTGCTTCTTTGCAACCCTGGGTACTGATGCCAATCCTCTTCCATGAAGAGATCCTCTTGATTGACACGATTACTTGCAAGGGATCTCAATCTATTATTCAGAACATAAAGGTCTGACATGAACTTCTTGATTCTCGGGCAGTAGCTGCTTTTGGTATCGGCGGGAACGGCAAATCATTCGGCGGTAAAGGCGGATGTATCTCTGAAAAGCTGAGGAGGATGCCATAAATTACCTTTCGTTGATATTTTGTCATCTTGCCCTTCTTCCAAGACATTTTTGCCTGCTTTTTACCGAAATAGGACACCCGGATTAAATTCTGTGTCTCGTAAAATCTCCGAGATATTTCCTTTTTCTAAAAGGTCACATATAATCTCATCCATGGCCCGACGCCCTTAAAGTGATAAAACAAATAAGTTTAAAAGCATTTTATTATAAGTCATAAGCAAAAACATAGGTATCTGAAAAGTCATTATATTATAAGTTATACAGGGAAACATAGGTATGTTAAGGTATAAAGTGACTAGCTATTCCATGTTATCTAATAGGGACATGATTTAAGTCTTAATTAGAACAAATTGTTTCATGACATTCTGACATCTGAAACTACAGAAAACCAAAACAACAAAAAAATGCACAATAACATTTTAGAGCAAGTTCACATACTATAACCGATAAGCCACGATTGTGCGAGTTTAAATTTTGAAGAAGATTCTCGCCGAACAACAATTAACTTAATTTTCAAAAAAACATGTTATCCTCTTTAACGACTTATAAACAAGCAATATAAACTAAAAGGTATTAAAAAATCTCTTTAAATTATTTGAATGTGAGTAACTTACTTGAGCGAGCGCATCTGTCAAAAAATCCAACCATCCTTAGCGCGGTCTCTCGTCGACTGACAAGTTCCTACTCGTACGTATATCAATAAAGTATGTTTTGACGTGCTCTAAGATAGTCTCACGATCAACTTACGATCGTATAATCTCGGGTGTAAAGGGTTAAGATATAATCATTTTCTATCAACGTTGTTATTTTATTAATTTTAATTTCAGCAGTTTCAGAAATGAAAGACTTTTTATATTTTATTTGCATGCTAAGCTACTAAAAATTACGAAAAAATATTTTTGATACCGTTATATCGATTTACAAATTTCTACATTTAAATAGTTCTGAAAAAGAAACGGTCGTGACGGGTAAAGAGACATAATGATGCACGAGTGATACTGCAGAGGTTTCGTTTTAGGAAAGCCTAAAAAGGGAAATGAATGGATGAAGCATAAAGCACATTAACAAATGGACACTTCAATATAGTGTTCGTAGTTCGTTGAGGTTATTTTTCAACTCGGAGTAGAATGGTGAGAACAGCGGACTATGAAGTTATAAGATACATTTAAGATACAGACGAGAAGAGTATTAAACTAGAGATCAGATTGCGTACTTTGTAGATATTAAGCATATTAAGTATGCAGATCTAATTTGCGATTATATAATTTAATAAGTGATTGATAACATTAAGTAATTTGGTATATTATTTTAAATTTTTGATTCCGTTTTTCTTTTTTCCCATGGAAGATTTCATACTTTATATTTTGTCAATTATATTTCACCACAACCATTGCAATATTTGAAAAATATTAATTTTGATTCCCTTATTATAAATACCGCATGATATAGGTGTAAATATATATTTGTGTTGTAAAGATTGAAGCGAAATAAATAAATAAGTTGTCGGAATAATCCTTTTGACGTAGAATTGAATGCTCAAAGTGTATGCTAGTTAGCAGTAGCTACCAAGAAATAGCCATATGAATGACTATACATTTACACTAATCTTAATATAAAGAACGCAAATTGAAGATATTTACAATTTCATGCAAACGATCGGACAAAAGACGAGAAATGAAAATGTGTTCTAGTGGCTGTTAAATTAAAATAATACTTTTCCGGTTGGAAATGACAAAACAAAGAAAACAGAGATTAGTTTTTTTAAATTTTGGATAAGATCAAGATTCTTACTTCTAAATTCCTTTGTAAATAATATTGCTGCTGATATTTTGAGGTCTATAAAAGCTGCGACAAGGAAGTCAATATATTTATACATAAATAAGGTTAAGAAGGTGATTGTAATTTGAGCCGATGACTTTCTCATAATGGTGAATATGAGCACAGTTTTAGCTTTCTGCGAGGAAATTACAGGCTGAAAATTTCCATAAATAACTGGTAGATTTAAATGAGAGATTGTGGGAGGCGTTCACCTTATGTTATATTAAGCCTTTTAATGAGAATTTGTTTGAGCGGAAATAATAAACGTTTACTTTTACGCGAACGTTTACGTTTAGATTACTATTACTTGACGATTGACACATTGTTGCTTATTAGTGCTGTACCTCAATGAATTTATACGTAATATGTCATAAGAAAGTTTGTGATATAATATATTTAATTGCACTTAGAGCACAAGAATCCCAGTAATATAGTTGCGTCTGTGTTGAATACGTTAAAATAAAGTACAGAAGAAGCGAAATATATAATTCTTGATAATATTATTTAGTGTTATTATATATTTCTTCGTAACTGTCTCCATATAGAAATATAGAAAATTACTTATGGATTAGTGTGTATAAAACGAGGAATGAAATTGAGATTGTTGTTTTCTCTTTCACATCTTCCTTTATATAAATGACGTGAATGCTGAAATATTATAAGTCATACATGGAAACATAGGTATGTTAAGGTATAAATATGCAGACTAGCTATTTCGTGTTATCTGAGAGGGACATGTTTTAATTCTTTATTAAAACAAAATGTTACATGATAACCTGACATCTGTCCTTTCAATTATTTTGAACTAAAAAGATTTTATAGTTTAGTGTTTTCTTATCCACCTCATAAAATGAATATATACTATAACATATGACATGAATAGATTGCACAACGAAGAATCTGTAAATAGTTTTCGAATTCATTAACTCTATACATTGTTAAAATTGACATGCAATATGTAATAAATAAATTTAAAGTAATTGTCGTGTGAAACGTGTAATTGACGAAATTCATCGATTTTTTTATGTATTATTCAAATTATAAATATCTAACTTATTTTAAAATTCAAAGATTGTTTGGCGTTTAATTTTTTCAAAACCTTCCAAAAATTATAAAACTAACTTTATAGAAACAGCAGTAATTTTAACACAATTATTTTGTTTAGAAACGCGTCGAGCAATTTGTCTAAAAACTAAATAATATGAAATTATACTGCGTTAAATTTTTGAAGAAAACTATTGGCCTTTTAGTTCTGATAAAAATGGCTCTCGAAATTTGTACATTTAACGTTAGAGGAAAAGTAGCAATTTAACCACAATTAATTTTGTTCAAAAACACGTCAAGGGATTAGTCTGAAAAGCTAAGTCAATGTAAAATTATGTTATATTTACATTTCTATAAACGAAATAATCTTCAACAAAACATTTTATAATCGAATCTTAGTATCACCCGACAACTATCTTAATTAAATTTGTGATTAAATTGTAGGCATAAAGATTAAATGGCACAAACTACATATCCCCTTTGATCACCAATATATAATTAATTATATATCGATGATTAAATGTGATATTCGTTGCATGTGGTATTGCAAATTAAACCGAAGGTATCTCTAGTTATCGTTATTGTTTATGCATCGCATATATTAATCGTTTAATCACCTTGAACCACATTTTCCTGTTACTTAAAAATATAAACTTAGCGACATCATAAAGGAATCAACTTAATTTGTTTCAGAGAATTGCAAAAGGCAAATGAAGCATGAGATAAATTAAGAAACGAATTTCCTCAGTTAGTTCTTAAATACAAGGGTCACGGTGAATAGCAAAAGGAGAGAGTATTAGTAAGTGGAGTTTGCCCTCCGGTCCGCTCCCCTTCAAATTGCTCACTGATAAGAAAATATTTCAAGTACTTAGAGGTTTACTCTTCCCTTGGTAATTAAATGAAAATTATAGCTGAAAATTTTGGCCAATGAGTTAATTTTGAAAATGTTGTGAAATATAAATTAAAACGATATTTAGATCTAAATTATTACGGCGATAACCATAAGTCAAATATTTGTGAAAGTATGATACAACTATCGTATTTATAAGTACACACATTTATGAATTTATATAACTTTCATATTTTCGTATCTTGCAAAATGATTTATTATTAATAAAATTGTAATAAGTAATATTTATTACACGTAATAACGTTATTTCTATTCATTACTTAATCCTAATTATACAATTATTAATTATAAACTCGTAATTATAATGATTTATTATTAATAACATTGTAATAAATAATAACGTAATTCCTTTCATTACTTAATTCTAATTATAAAATTCTTAATTATAAATTTCAACAGTTTTAAATAATATTATAAGTTTCAAGCAACTATAGTTTTCAAGCTCAAAAAATTATTTTATATCCTCTGTTGTTATGTTCTCTGTTCGATAACATTTTGTACTGCATTAAATGACACCTTTATTATGATTTCTTGACTAATTATAATTATTGATTTCGTTCTCACTACTCGAACTAATTGAATATGTATCCAATTATCTGCATTATAGTGCGCTTGATATTATACAATTAGTAGCGATTACGCCAATGTCAATGAATTTACCAATCGATGAATGATATGAATTAGAGGGTTTGGTTATGAACAGGCAGATAACGTCCATATTATATCATAAGTTTATCTCATTCAAATTGTCTTAAGTAGCGTAAGGTTAATTAAGAAGTGATCTTCTTCATTTAATTACGTAATAAAGTGGTCTAAATGTATAATGAATAAATCGAGGTTGTATTCTAGTCGTCTGCCCTAAACTCATTCGGCAATAAGAGAAAATATTTTACCCTTGCAAAATATGAGAGTGAAAGGCAATATGATTAAAAATGACATAATTATAGCAATGGTACTTTGTTATCTTGATATATAGACGTTAAGTAATAAGTAATTTATCACCATGAAAAGTTCTTTGAGCACATAAAAATAAAGATCGGAAAATCCATTAAATATATACACAATAACTACGAATTTAAAGAGTTTTATAGCTTATATACTGAAAAGATGCCAACATGTCATAAACATAAGACAACAGGTATAAAGAAACTATGATAAGTAATTAACGATTTTAATTAAAAAATTGTATATAAAAATTTTTAATACAAATTGATTTTAAGTACTTATAATATTATATCAGACTGGTTGTAAGAGATACTAAAAATAGCTCTCCATGGTTATTAACATGAAGCTATAGAAAAGTTAAAATAAGATGAAACTGGTTATGTTATTTGCTAAATAAGCGGATAAGGATATTTAGAAAATTTATTACCGATGACATAGTATGAATTAAAACATGGGCAATGCAACTAAAGGAATAAATGGGGCACTTGCGAAGGCAGTGAAACAAAAAATTACACATTGAAGTAATTTTTAAATAAAGCAAAAAGGCTAAATTTTATTGAATGCCTTTAAATGAGGTCATTACGGAAAATGTATAATTCAAAATATCTAAATAATTTTCCCCATTACTCATTGAATAACTCCTCACAATTTGATAATTGAAAAAGCTAAATTAAAGTACAAATTAAAATCACCTACAAATTCCAGAATTGTACCACTACGATGTCAATTAAGAAAACGATCAATTGAGAAAATCTAGGTCACAGCAATAAGAGAAGCCATTGAATATTAGTGCGCGTTTAAGAAATTTAACAATATAGATATTTTTAATGATGACATTTTTAAACAACTCTTAATATTTACAAAAAATAGCATTATTTTAGTCGGCAGAAAAGTCACTAATTTTACAAATTTTTAATTTTATTTTTTAATATTTTTTATTACTTTTAATATTTTTTTTATTATTACTTAAAAATAAATACATATATATTATTTGGTCTACGAAATGGCTTTTACGCATATGGGCATAAATTTTAATCTTTAAAATTACTGAAGGTTCCCTTATCTTTATTAATTTTATTAATTCTAATACTAAAATGTTACGATAAACCTTCTATGTCTCGTGACTACGTTTCCCATCTATCAATCATTCAATCAATAATTTCCAATCTAGATTAAAATGTATTTTATCATCAATGATCCAATATTTCATGTTAAACGCTATCTGTTTGCCAAAAGATTTCAAATATATTTTTTAAATTAGCAACGACATCGCATATAATTAAAGCTAGGGGATAATATGTCAGTTACAGGAATTTTGTAAATAATTTTAAGTTATAAATAAAGGGGAATGTAGTGCACCATTATTTTTATATCTAGGAGTATAAAGGGTAAGGTCAATACATATATTCGTTTAAAAAATATTTCTACTTGCCATAGATAAGTAGCTAATGGATAAATATTCATTTTGGATGTTATTACATATTATATTATATTTTGAAGGAAATTCATAGGGTAAATCTTCCATGAAAACCAATATGTATATGTATAAGATATTATTTTTAGATATGACATAATCAATACTTCAACTACCCAGAACCGCCAAACACCCTACTGAAACGATGAGCTCTTTTGACTTTAACCTCTAAACTGGATATCAAAGGGTGGTCCTAATTATTTAGTGATTTATAGTAGTTCATAAATCTGTTTTATTTGTGCTCATCAAAATTATATCCCTTATCAATGACATATTTTTTACGATATGTATACTTGTGCCTTCCAATATCATTAAGGTTTCAAATAGTTAATGAAGTTTCAAGCAATTAAATAACATTACTTTTGTGTAATCAAATTTACAGTTATGTGAAAAAATATACGACAAATTGAACTCAATCACTCTTTAGGTTTCCACGGAAAAATTAAAAATTTATGTATCTTCATCATTCGTCCGATGTTCCACTGTTGGCAATGGCGTTTCACTTTATGCGTGAATGGCGTGTTACAAAATGAATCTTTTAAAATTAAATTGAGATTTGTTAACCATTTGCTATTACTTAAAATAAAAATACATTTTTTGGATGTGAAAATCTGAAACAACTTCTGAAAATCAAAGTTTCGTTTAGAAATTTTATTAAAATGGTTTCAATTACAGTAACCATAAACCAAGGGCATAGAATATTATGTGAAAATCTATTATTTTCCAATTCAAATTAGATGTAATTGTATACTTATTGTATACATTTTATTTGCATACCTAGTAATGGTAGAAAAAGGACAAAGGTAGAGAAAGGAAATAACATATTTATAGCCTTTGGAAATAGTGAAGACGTCTTTAAGTCGTCTGAATGCTAACTATATATATCAAAAGAGGAGATGTTACTTAAAAGTCGATTAACGAGAGTGAGTATTTAAACTCTTAGATATTTCAGCTTGAGAGCTGATAATGTAATGAAAATCATGTACCTTTTTTACTATAAAAAGTAAATTATTATTTAATGTTAGTTTACTTCTAAAAGCGACTTTTAAGAAATATACATGTGTTATTGCTGCATATTTATTATTATAACTTATATTAACTTAACATTGCTACTTAATATATCAAAAACCTTCAAAAATGCGTAGAACTCACATGACCATGATTCTGTACTTGGGCAAATATAAATATTTTTGGGTATGCAGTATCTCTATTAAAATATTCAAAAACATTTATTGGTTATCACTTAAAGACACTGGCAGGTAAATATATAGCCATGTATTTATCGCACAGGCGTAAAAAATATCAATATCTCAAAAATTACGATATTTGGAATCATTAATCTAGTATTTCAGTAATCATCAGGACTTCTCCATTGTTACGTTTTTTTTTGTTTCATAAATTGGACTTTAGAAATTTTGCAAATAGAGAGAAGGGCGACTTATTGTTTATTGAAACTTATAATAATATCAATACGATCATCTAGACTAAAATTGCGAAAAAAATTGTTTTAAAATCTCATAATTTGGTCATATTCATATTCCAGACAATAAATAATGTACTGGATTTCTTCATAGATCCGGTATGGACTGTAGGTTGATACTAGCTTGATCCGCTGTAAAACACAAGATATTGAACCAATTTCTATTTCATCAATAAATGTTGTCTGAACTAAATTATATGCAACGTTAACTAAATGTACTGCACAAAATTACGCCTTTATGATAACTTAATCAATAAGAGATATACTAAAAGACGGTCTGAAAAATTAAAATTGTCTTATTTTTTTCATGCAATGTGTGTCCCACTTTAATTTATAAATCTTAGATTTCAATAATTACATAAGTTTCTTGATTCTAGTACTTAATTAGAACTTTCAGTTTAAATTACTTCAGTGAATTTACGTTGACAAGGAGTTCTTTACTCAGGGGAGTATGAGACAGAATAATGATTCCATTTGTATGAACCTCTCTTGTTACTTGATAAATCAAAAATAATTTTACGTATATGACAGTATTGCTTTAGCTCTTTTCAATTTTATATGTGGTTCCACGTCATCTTTTTAGACCTGGAGATACAGAACCGACTTTGATCGGATGTAATTATAATGAGTAACAGTTTGACTATAAACTAGTTCTGTAAATAGCAACGCTTATAATAATTAATAAAATTTATAAGACAGTAAATGACTAATTCCAAGTTTTACAGATGTTTTTGTAAAATTTTGTGATCAATACCGCATATCGTATTTAAGAATAGTAGTATGTTACTAAGGGTGGAAAAAAATGCAAAAACCAAACCGATACTAAATACTCTATGGAAGTTAAATTATAATCGGTGATAGCAAATTTCTTCCTAGAAAACCTGTTCATAAAACCATTTTTTGAAAGGTTTTAAGGGTAATCACTTCTTTTTTCGATAATCTTATTTCAAAAGTTTTCCTAAAATGGTACGTTTTATTGTGAGTTCTAACTGAATCCATAATCGGTAATTTTTTCATTTATATTATTGTTGATAACGGAACAAACAATCCTGCTACTCTTGGTTTGCCCTTGTCCAACACTATTTATTCATAATTACTTTTCCTTCTTCACCCTCTCCTAAGCTACTATTGCATTTGAGAAAAATTCTTTGAGTAATATGAGAATTGGTGGGTAGATTCCGTTCGGGAAACTGACCGTTCTTTAATACTGTTATCGGAAAAAGACCATGCCCTACATAATTTAACACTATTTTATTTTAATTTCACAACTATATAATTACTCGACAGAACAAAATTATAAACCTTTTTTAACCTTAATTTTATTATATTCATATAGCTGTCATAATTTGTATGAAAATTAATATATATCACAGATCGTTATTATAACAATTTTCTGGATAAATTTATTTAGAGCAATGCTTTGTTTGGACTTTTAAATATGTGTGATCACCCTAAGATATCCACGTTATGTGATATGTTGTAATATGTGTCGGAGTTTCTTAATTTTTTTCAGATTCGTAATAGTATATTCTGTTTTTGTCAACCGTAGGGATGCGAATACAGTACTTAAGTGATCGGTATCAAACTAAGGGATGTTATTTTTGAAGTTCCGTCAAATCATAGGTTATCCACCTAGCATAAAGTTTCTAACGGATAATCCAGGCGTAAAATTATCTATACTTGAATTACATCAACGCCTAAATTTGCATGAATGTGCCGGTTAACTGACCGGAATCTTTTGTCAGTCATTATAATAAGCTACAACATTAAAATTATATTTATGTGTTGCCACTGACCTTATGTAAGTAGTACCCACCTTACGTAAGTAGTACTAAGATTGATACCATTGTGCTTGAACTTTTTGAAACAATTTTAAATTGTATCACGTTTAGAGCTACATTTTTAAATATCAATGAGTTTGACCGTTATTTTGTTTTTGATCGAGACCACAATGAAACTCATAAAAAATTATCGAACAAAAATTCTCTCGTATTAAATTAATTTTAAAATGATACACATCAATTTCACACAATACAATTTTTGATTTGTCACTGGTTTGTAAAATTAAATAACAAATTTATGTCAAATATTGCAATGGGCTACAAAAGAGCTTGATATATTAAAAGCTTGCTATGAGCACTTCTGAGAACTTTCAATCCTATTCTTGAAGACATCAAAAACCATTCCATTAAAACGATTATTAAATAAAAACTTCCCTTTTTAATATATAAGTTACTCTTCAAAAGCGGCAGCAGGCGGGCGATGCTTGAGGATATTTTTCAGGTTGACATTTTAAATTAACATCAACGTTGGGTGGAGCGAAATCTGTTTTTATCTTGCCTATCATTCGATCATTGAGAATATATTCTTTGTAGATTCATTTCATTCTGAAAAGTTGATTCATGCTTGCTTACCCACTTGGGTGTTTATTATTAACATACATTTGGGTGTTTATTATTAAATATAAATATTTTCTATTGCACAGAAAATTAGCACATACAGATATTGACAATATGATCATTAAGAAATATATTCTATAGAAATAATTAAACTTTTGCTTGTTTACCACGCTACTGGTGAGATAAGTTATTTCCAGTTCCAAATAGTGATTGTTGCACATTTCACTTACTGTTTTTATGCAACTTAAATTTTAGCAGTATTTAAGAAGGGAATCTTCGTTGATTAGAGTTTATCTAATTTTTTTCCGCATTATTATTCGTATTGATTTATATATATATATATATATATATATACATATATATATATATACATATTTATATATATGTATGTATATATATATATATATATATATATATACATATATATATATATATATATATATATATACATATATATATATATATATATATATATATATCTATATATATATATATATATATATATATATATGTATATATAGTGATACATAGTTTTAAACATGTCAAAGAAATATATTAAATATGCGTGATATACGGATTATTGCAGTAAATGTATTTGTAAACTTTATTTTGATACACCACATATTTATTAATTACTTAACTTATATGGTATTTAGGTACTGAGTTAACTAATATAAATCCTTTAAGTAAAGTTCACACATGTAAACATAAGCCAACATCGTGTTAATTATAATCCAGGCGGATGGAAACTTTGTTAAATGGCTAAGGCGAGTGTTACTCCGACCTTGTGCGCGATTGTAGCCTAACATGTTTTCTTAATAAGGAAGGAAAATAACTACTAGAGAATGCGTTATGTTATGTTACGTTGTGTATTCACTACGAACTATGACATGACTTTAGCGGAAATTATGTTGGATATTATCCTAATTCATACACTGGCACAAGCTTTAACAGTAACAAGTGTGATTCCTAACTAGTACATTTTGATATCAAAGGCAATGTTTGAAATTTTGCAAATAAATTATAAGGATGGCCTTATTTAAAAGTTGTTTTTAATTAGACAGTATTTGGTTATCAACTATGCTTCGAGAGAAATCACAAAAAATAAAATCACTTAGAAAATACATTAAAGACTGAATAGGAATATACAATGGCCGAATGGACAGTTGTTTCTGTTAGGATATTTTGTTTTCAGTTGAGAACTGTAAACAATTTACAATTAGGATATTTTGTTTTCAGTTAAGAACCGTAAACAACTTAAACCAAAATAACTGAAAGTGAATTATTGCTGGTTCAGCCACATTAGATAGCAACAATTTTTACATAACATCTTGTTTTACAGACTAAGAATACGATAAAAAATTTAAATTTGACACGAAACTTTTAATATCTCAATTATATTTCAATAATTTGGTGATTTATTTTAATTAACTACTAAAATATGAAACGATATTATATAAATACTAATTGATATAAATACCGAATTTTTATTTATAATTATCTTTTTAATCTAGATGAACATAAATTCAAATTGAGACATTATTAACATGTTTAAAGATAATTTGTTGGATATCGGAAATCAAATTGTTTAGAGGCAAATTTGGAAATGTAAATATATTTGACTCAATATGGTTTGTAATAGATTGAGGTTTATTTCACGAACATTTATTTTTGATTTCTGGAACTGCTGTATTCAATGTAGATTAAATAACAATCATTTTTAAAAAATGTGTAGTTTAAGTGATACATTTTGCTCAATTTTATTTATTATTATCAATAATTGTTAATATTTTGGGTTCTCTTATTAATAAAAGCTCATTTTGAATTATTACAAGCTTTTGAAACATTGTCATACATATAAAAATACTTGTTATTTAAAAATCGCCACCAAAAACCGCAAATACCGTCTTACAGTTGGTTACTTGTCCGTGTTATTTTGTTTTTTTAATTATATTTGTTAGTCGAATTGTCATTTTACGAGAACCTTCAGCAAATGGGTATACGTGAAGTCAATTAATTAAAAACTTCTTTCATTTAGTTACGATCTAGCGGGGCCTATTTTTAATATAATTTAGGCTGGTTTTATCCACATTAGGCAAATATTTTCTTTCCTTTGCCAGTTGTAATATTTTCAGTTGTGTTAATATGATTAAAAAAATATTCTTCGTCTCAAACTAATGTAATAGTGTTGAGTAAATTGATAGCTTCAATTCCTGAATCAGAAATATATTTTCATTAAAAAAAATTAAATCATGCTTTTCATATATTCTTAAGTAATGACAGTAAATATTTCTTAAAAAAGAAAATGTAATCTATAGAATTCTTATACTGTTTTTCATTTAAAGATTCTGTCAATATCAGTTCTCATAATAAAATACATAGGTAGACTCTAGCGGAATAGTTTTGAGATTGAAACATCAAATATATTTGTTAAGCTCACAGCTTCGCAGTGCTCTGAGTATCAATTAAAGCATCATACAGTTGGTTTGTGGAGTATTTATTATTGCAATGTCCTTTAAACAGTATGTTTTAATAAAATCACACATATAATTTAATTTTGTTTCTATTCTAGAATTAATATTGTACGTGGAGACAAACAGCGGCGATATGCTAAAATCCACTAATACTTGAAAAGGAATGAACATTAGGAGGCATTTATTTAAATCAGCATGTGTTCTAAAATATTCTTTCAAATAATATACGTCGAAGTTTAGCATTATTCTCCAGCTTTCTTGTTCTTAAAACTTTTTCATTCCTTTTTCAGTTGCAATAAAATTCTCTCCAAGTTCCAAGTTTGACACTGGTACAAATATGATAAATACAATATATGCACAATGCTTGTACAAGTTGCAACATATCAGATTCGGATTACGAGTAATTTATAAATGTAAATTTGTGTCACCTTTATTTCAAATTACTACAATAACGTGTATTTAAAAGAATAAAAAGGTTGTTAATCAAGAGAGCACATATAAAATAGATTCATAATCAATTCAACATACAAATATTATTAAACCAAGAGATAACGATTATATAGATAATTATTACATATTATACAAATGGTAGAGAAAAACCTAAATATTAACGATATATGTCCTACTGTATGACATGTCTATGTTACTGAAATAATTTGGACTCAAAAGCAAAGAGCGTTTATGACATAATAATAAGGTTGCTAGAACTGGAGATAATATTCTAAATATTATATGAATAGCTGCGGAAAAATTGAATAATAACGATAATATTTCACGCTGTATCACTTGTCTGGAAAGTGATTAATCATACGACAAAGAGAAATCATGCTAGTGTTATTTCAGATGTTATTATCATTGTTGAAAAGTATTATTTGTACGTTGTGGAGTACGCCGTTTGTACTCCATTCAATATTGCAATAGAACAAAACCAGGCGTTTTAAATCTTGTCTTTTAAACTTCATTTCACATAAATCCTTTCCTAATAAAAATTTTACTGTCTTATTACATTGTAGAAAAATGTCCATCATTTGTTTACCTTAATGACATTTTTGATTTGAATACTTCTTAAATTTCGCGTCTCACTGCGAGTACCAAATTGTATAAGTTATTTTTTTTCATACTCTAAAACTTACAAGCCTACTAGTACATAAATACAAGCCGGTAAATGAGTAGATGAAAGATTCCGAGTTCATATAAGTTTCCTTTTAATCATTTTATTTATAGAAATTTGAAAAAAATAAGTGATAACTAAATATTTCCAAACTCTATGGCATTAATTTTTATGACTAATTTGGTACATTTAATTGGCAGGTGTTTTATAATAGATTAGAATAAATCGTGGAATGCATTAAGTAACATGCTAAAGAAATAAATTTCATTTGATACTGGTTTTATTAGTGATATTGTTAATTCTTTATTTCAAAACGTTTCATATATTTTGGTTAAGCAATATATATATATATATATATATATATATATATATATATATATATATATATATATATATATATATATATATATCTATATATAATTGTATTAATAATTTATTAGATTTATTAAATAGGTACAACAAATTCGTCGGTTAATATAACTATTGTTAATAGAGTGTAATATTTGAATAATTTCATGTTTTTGCTTATTCTATTTATTCTTAATTTCTGAATAACAGTGAAATTCCCTTGAATGAGTTGTTCGTCAGTGAACAATAATTAGGTTCCAGCCAAATTCATCTAATATTGATACGTATTAAACCATTTTTAGGTATAATCTCAAAAACCAATTTTGAAATAGCAAATAATCATACTAAACTATAAGTACGAATATAACTCACCACTGTGTAACTACTAGATACCTAAAATGATAATAAAAATATTTTTCAAACCATTATAACTAGTCCTTCCAAACGATATTCCACCCTATTTATGGAATTTAAAAAAAATTCACTTCTTAACTTGTCCCAACCCCTCCCCCAAAAAATTTTCATCCAAATATTTTTGATTGTGAGTTTTTTAAATATGCGATTTAATATGTTTTACTGCAATACTCAAATTCATATTTTTACGTCAAGCTGTTTCTGAGAAAAATGTATCTAACAGACAAACACTTGGGTGATCTTACAAGGGTTCTATTTTTCCTTTTTAAGGTACCTGTTCCTTTACATAATTTGAAAATATAGTATAGAATAAGTAACTTAAAATCTTTCCAATCGTGCATTTTTTTAGCTACATGGATGCACTTTTTCAAAGCTTCAATTTGATTAAACGAAAGCAATACCAACAATTGGTTTTTATTAACATTTTTTATTAACATGTAATTAAACTCATATATGCATATAATTTGAAATAAAAAAGGATTTAAATTGAATTTTATTCAAAATTTTCATTTGTTTTTTTTTTAATATCTGTTAATCTCTTTATTGCGTACAGTACTCATGCTCTAAAATATTCGTTATACATATATGATAACGAAAATTTTAGAGCAGATTGTTCTGTTTTTTGTTCCATACATTTAAAAAGGTTTTTTTTTAATGCATGATAAGTCTCGACTTCACACTATACCGATCACTTCGAAGTATTTTAGTAAGGTCGGAATTAAAGTTTTAGGATGGCCAGCAAGCTGACCAGACCTTAATCCGATGCTCAGAGAAATCCGGCACCAGCTAACTTTAGGGACCTCAAGAGTGCGTCGATGGTAGAATGGAAACCGGTACCAAACATTTCTTGACGATTTAATAAAAGCATGCCTAGATGGATGAAAGCAGTTTTTAGAGCAAGAGGAGGTAACAGTAAATATTGAAAGTGTCACCTATTAAGAAAGAAAATGGTCTTTAGAACAATATTAAATTTGAATTATATTCGGTCAAAACTCCTTACACTCAAAGTACTAAGATTGCTTACTGCCTCTAAGCCTAAGTATTTTAATGTTAAAATATGTTAATTTATTTAATTGATTCAATATAAAAATTATTACATGCTCATACAACACGATTAAATTTGTTTTTACGTAAATTGTCCGCCTCTTTTGCGGTCCATATGGTATGATCGATCACACACACACACACATACACGCACGTAAGCACGCATGCACGCATGCACACACGCACGCATGCACACACGCACGCTCGCACGCTCGCACGCACGCGTGCCGATTTTCATGAAATAAATATATGGAAACAGAAAAAAACAATCTGCTCAATTACAGATGAGGGTTTTATTTATTCTTCTATACCAAATTATGATTTCTCTCAATTAAAATAAAGGTTTCTCGTCAAAAATGTAACTACGCTCTTAACGCTTAGAATACAATACAAAACTATATCGATAGCAGGTATCACATTCAGTATGTAGTTGCATGTTTCCTGAATACAAGCGCTTGTTAACGCATAAGAGGTTGTTAAAGCTTTCGATGCGCTGGATGTTTGAGCTTTAGCTCCCAGATACAACTGCGTTCCACAATAGGAATGTAACCAACTTAATTATTTGACCAACCTGTGTACTATTACTATCAATATAATGTCTAAATAACTCAAGATTTAGTACTATTTTGTACAATATCGATTGAAGCAAAGTCATTGTGTATTTAGTGTTATAATCATCGAAATCGTCAATATTTTAGTTGGCTTCCGAGTTTTGGATGCTTCATAAAAATACTTTGTGGCGCAAAAAGGAATATCATAATTGATAACATCCTGGAAAGTCAAACGATAGTATGGATGGGAAATGAATAGTTCTTTAGCGAAGTTATGAAATATATTAAGAAATTTTTATAAATTCTATCAAGGTAAATTTAGTTCATCGTCCCTTTAACTCGTTATCTTATATAAATATTTTTAGGGTAAGTAGCAACAATGAAATTTTCTTCCACGTGAAAATATATGTTTCTTTTTTACTTATCTTCTTCAGGAAATATTTCTGATTTCTAGGGATGATACGGGTAAAGAAATAATTATAATCGTTAAAAAAAGACGTCAAGGTTTTAACGGATATATTTTTAAAATATTAATGAGTATACCCCAAAGACGCAAAAATAAAATCATTTTCTGGATGTGTGTTCGCGCCCCAACGTTCGTTACCCGGTTGTATTTGAGTGGTTTTTTTAAATTTTTGTTCAAGCATTAAGTAATTTATCAATTCATGCCAAAAAGTAACATACAAGTATTAATTTTACTTAAAAAATTATAATGCAACCGAAAAAAATGGAAAGTTTCTCGTAAAGAAATTAACTCCAAACACGAAATGAGAGTTGTAAAATTAAATGTTGTAATGAGCCATAAAAGTATAAAGTGAATAAATTCCGATAAAATGCAAGGGATGATAATAATAAACGGGCTGAATAAGATTCAACATCATTCCATCTAAAAATACTTCGACTTACGAATTACCTACATATGTCACGTAGTACAACTTAAAGAATTTTCAAACCGCTATTCTATTTGTTAGGTTTTAACAGCGTAGCAATAGGATGGTACTTGTATTGTGTAGGTTTAAACCATTTAGTCAATTTCTATCGAAGCGGATAGCACAAAGTAAATGTATTTACTTTAAGGGATTGTTTTATTTTTTTGTCAGTAGAATGATATATAGTCAAATATGAATGGCGAACATATTGGAAAATATTATAGGTTTAATTCATTTAGTCAATTTCTATCAAAGCGAATCGCACAAAATGAAAGTATTTACGGTGTTGTTTTATTTTTTGTTGGTGGAGTAACATATAGTCAAATATAAACTTGTCCATTTACAAGTCTGTGTACTGGAAAAAGAAAAAGTTACGGTTAAATAATTTGAAGTGAATAGCAATATCGTGTAATTCATTCGAAACATTTTAATTTTTATGCTTAAGAAGGAATGGATGAATTTATCGATAATGTGTGGTACATAATTCTGTGAAATATTTCTTGTCAGTAATCGCTTATAAGGGAAGCACTGGCAGTTTATAGAACGGACCATTTGGACAATTGTATATTCATCAATAAATTATTAGAAATATAACAGCTTTTTTAGCTTCCGTTTCATGTCAAATATATTTGAATTGAAAGATAGTTTTAGAATAATATTTTGTATCGGTAACACTTGTAAAGTTCACAGTAGCAATTAAATCTGTCTCTTTTTTCTTATTGGTATCCATATAAAATTTGTTTCGCAACAGTTTTAATTATGAGCTACTTCATCGTGTCAATTCTGCCTTAATCGTTTATTCTTATTCCCGAATCTCAATCAATTACAAGTAAGCAATGCCAGGTTCTAGTCTTGAGTCATTCTAATAACATCAGGAACACATAATGTGTTCCAATTTAACGGATACCTTATTCATATTATAAGAACGACTAAGGTTATTCCAAATTATCCTGCTTACTTGCAGAAATTTCAAGCATCAACATAATAATGATCCGTGTACCGTTTTTGTTTTAATATAAGTTGAAAACAATACTTTTATTATTGTTTTCAACTTATATTAAAACATATAAACTGTATATACTGCAGAAACATATATACTGTATATACTGCAGAAAAGTATCATTTCCTTTCTTTCTCTCTAAATTTATTATACAATCCCCGCATATTTCGTCATATCAGTTTTTGTGAAAGACAGAGTCAATAAACATTTATTTTTGATAATTTGCGGAAATTTAAAAATTGTTTGTATCACTTGTAGATGAATTTAGCACGAGAAAATGTTTGTGTCATGATTATTAAGGTCTTTCCTTGTTGTTTCAATCAAGAACAAAGTTACAATCCACTTAAGTAGTAGCTATAAAATGGAAGAAAAACGAAAGGCTGGGAAAAAGGTGATTATTTCGTTCGTAAGAGAGGCGAGTTATAATGCTACGATTTTTCTAAGATTTAAAATGACGGTTACTACACTTGTACACTGGGGATAGTTTGCCTGTTGTTTTGGAAGAAGTCTAAAAGGAATGCCCTCGCATTAGAATCTTTCTTCATTAGGGCAATGACTCTGCATTCCTAGCAAAATGAGTGACCGAATATTTGATTATGTCCGGTGATGTAAAATTTATGAGTCATATGCTATATAACTCCAATACCACACTGTGCGATTTGTATTTATTGCAAAGAATAACATATAAACTGTGAGAAATACGATTCCCGGACGCTGAAAGGACGATTACTGCATTTAAAAGGGCCGTAGGAGAGACGTCCAATGAAGAGTGAGACGACTGTTTATTTCAGTGAATACATTGAATGAAACGGTGCAAGCAGTGCTATGGAGACGATTTAAAAAAAATAAAATCTTACTAGTCGGTTTCATTTAGAATATCCTAGTAACTTTGTATGTTACCTCTCGTAATATATAAAAATGGTAGCCATGTGGACCAGCCAGAGAAGTGTATGTTCGTTCAGTCCTTTTTTTACTTTACCTTGTTTTTTTTCTGATTGTTTAACTGATTGACAATACCAAAATGACTTGATAAATGTTTATTTAAAATTTAAATCAACTTCCAATAGGGATCAACTTAATATAATCAGTTAATAGTTACCTAACCTGGACCCTATACACAATAAAGCTAGTTAATAATATTCCAATTAATTAATGCAATAATTATCATAAACCACATATTTTCCTGAAAGGAGCTAGGCAATATAATTTACTATGTGATTCATGTGTCAAATATTTTGACAACTTGCCCAATGTTTACTGAATGCTTTAATATAATTTATATACTGCTCAAGCCAAAAAAACGCTGAAACTAACTTTCTACTACTTCAAATATTTTCGAAACTAGAGGCGTCGACAGAGAAATATCACGAATATTAAGAATCATTTATTATTCATAGATCATGACACTTACGTCAAATAACTTAGCTCAAATACTTTCTACGAACTAAAGTGGATTCACCCAAAAATTAAGCGCTTTGGTATATAAAAATATTTTCTTGTTTCTCACCAAAAATTAACACAGTATAAAATAAGCAAATAATTCAGTGGGAGGATAACATCAAAGAGTAAAGACAATAAAAGGAATGTTGAAGAGACGGAATAATATGATCACTGACAATTCAGTCGTTCTCTGATCGTATCGTAGTTTTGATATTCAACATTGAAACAAGTGGTAAAAATACATTAGTCTGTTACCATTTCATTACGACATTTTGTGATCATAGCAGATGAACGTTTCGTATTTCGATTTTTTTTATTTTCTTACAATTTCATCCTCTTGTAGTTTTCAAGCCAAAATAAATACGATACGCACGTATTCACGTTGGGCTTTCAGATACTTAGTACAAATTTACATACATTTTCGTTTTAAGTCCAAGTTTCATGCATAGGACTACAAAAGGAACGTAAATTAATTTCCCAGGAAAAAATATGACAATACATATTAATTAAACATAACAGTATTTATAATCCATTGGAATAGCTTTAATAGTAAATCCGTTTTACTGTTCGGTATAGAATATGGAAAAACAAAGTTATGTACAAGGCTTCGTGGACTCATGTTTTGTAATATAAATGCTTGAGTAAAATGTATTGATAAACCGTTTCAATAAAAATTTAACAAACCTCCTTAGTGACATCTTATTTTATAGAATTTATAAGATAAAACGTTCTTTAAAAATTATTAAAATTGTTTTTCTTTTATTTACAGGTATTCATGTAACTCATCCATTTTCACTTATAATTTTGACACAACTGGTTATAAATTAAAAGAGTATGTTGTAATTTAGAGACAGATGGATAGATGAATGTATAAATTTTCCATTTTTGCTATTTCGCCACAGATCATAATAAAATATAAATATAAGATAAGAGAAATAAAAATATATGTATAGTAATTACACAAACGATACAATAGTCGAGTAAGTTCTTATTGTAAAAGCTCTGGCAATATATACACAAAGCTATGAATATTTTATATTAAAATATTGCGAGAGAGTTTTCTGATATTGAAGAATACGAACATATCGATTATGCCAGTTACAAAGCGGTGTCCATTCGTGACTTCTTTTGTAATGGAGGAAGTACAAAATATCACGTTTTTTTAAAGCATTCAAATTGATTCATGATAGTAAGGTCAAAAAATAAGAGTCATGGAACTCAAACAGTGCGAAAAATATTTATACTGATAAAGCTTGAAGGAGAGATATTTTATTTTGAGGAGTAATTACATTTTGAAAACATCTTGAAGATTTTATTTGAATAATTGTGAAATTTGCTAATAATATTTGCTGTATATTTATTCATAATAGAAGATCGACTAACTAACAACAGTTTGATGTAACGATACTTTAATAAATTAGATGCAGAAACTATTTGCTATTGAGAAAATATACAGAAAACAGGTTTATTTAATGGCTGCCGTGAATCAAATATACGTGATTTTCACGGTAACGGTAAAAATGTTCTATTGAACATGCCTTGCAACTTTCTCTTGCAAACGCAAATTAGTTTAAATGGAAACATTGCATGTAGCTGCGAAAAATATAAGGTTTTGATTATTTTAAAAAAAGTATTTTGTTCAATATTTATAATTAATGAAAATAATAAATCACTAAACAAGCACGTTACTCGGAAAACATATCAGCTAATTATGACTGATATTTTAATACTAGTTGTATGTTGAATACGACTCATTTAGTTTTAATAGTTTATTATTAATTAAATTTATTGACATGAAGTTATGTACTGTTTAAGAATAAATAAAGCAAGCTAACGGTATTCCTCCAAATTGATAAAATCAATCTTCTGTTCTACTATTCGTATGACTGACCAATTTGTTAGCAGATACTTGAATATAATCAAATAACCACCACATAACCTTTATCGCTCCCACCCTAAGACGCCATAGTGTATTTCAAGTAATTTGTCACGATAGTTGCTATGAACTTGGTTATAATCTTATATACTCTGCTCTAGTTAAAATGTGTTTCAATAATTTTGTATTCTAGAAATTTTAAGAATATTAATTATTAATATACTTCATTCGCTTCAACTATGATTATTAAATATGCTTCCCTAAAATGTCGAATCTAACGTGAAATTCAATTATTGCACTTGTATATTTGGAGTCAATGCCACACACATTAAAGTAGCTAGGTTATTTAAATAGTAAAGTTCATGTCATCTAGGCTTTGGAAATTTGTTTAATTATTTATTAATTAAAACATTGTTTCATAATAATTCTTTTCTTTGCAGACTTACAAATCATTGTAAAGAAATAAGATATATTGTGATAATTTTTCCATAAATTGATAAAAACCGTTCGAGTCCCAGAAAGTCGCGATTGAAAATTTTCGGCCACAAGTCACAAAAATAATTGGATTGTATGCATTTTCTTCAGTACTAGCTTAGAATACCCTATTCTAAAGAGAGCAATTTTTCATGTTTTCTTTAACCTTTATAAATTCGCATAACCATACTTTGAGGGAACTGACACATGATAAACACCTTTTATTTCTTTAATAATTGTTTTCATGTTTTTGCAAATTTAATAACTTTCTGTGCCCAAATTTTTTTCGCATCAAAGAATCAACCATGTTGAGTGTGTTGCGTAGCTAATGGCATAACCACTAATATGGTAATAGTAATGAACTTTACCGTTTCAACCCTTAACGAATATCCATAAAAGATTAAAATTAACAACCAGTACCTTAATTTTGTACTATCATAAGAATATTAAGAGTTCATTGCAACTATTTTTCAAATCTTGGTGTGAAATATACAAGATGGTAGCTTATTATTTCCCTTTATAAATTTTAATAACATTTCAAATTATTTTAAAGAGAAAAGTAAATCTAGTATTATTATATTGAATATCTTAAAATTTTCGAAAGTAAGCAAGAAAATTCCGATGCTCTATAGTTCCATATAAATATTATTAATCGTGAGATGAGAAAATATTAGGTATTTCTGCAGGGTTCTTCATTTGATTAGAATGACCCAAGGTTAAAACTAAACATTGCATATTTATTGATGATCGCGATTCAAGTACAAAAATAAATGATAGAGACAGAAATTACTAAGAAAATAAACTCATAATCGGTAGGGTTACGAAACGAATATTGTATAGATACCAAAGAGAAGAGAAAGCCCTTAAATGGCTATTGTGAATCGTACTGATATTACTAACACAAAACTTTGACTTGGAACTGTTTCAACCTCAAATATAATTGGTGTAATACTGAATCCGAAAGAAAAATTGTCTTACATATATAATCAGATAAAATGGTTATTGTAGGGAAAATAGAGGACATAAGACCATATGGACTCTATATGTAGCACTAACTTGTCACTACCGACCTGAGACTACGCAAGTTCAAGTAATTGATCGACTTACTGGAAGAATTTGTCACATTTGAATCGTTTAATTTTAAAGTAAAGGCTTCGATATCAAAGGCAGCTTAAGATTTTTTAAATACATTCAGATTATAAGCCATTGTATGCGCGATTATTAATTGGCTAATTAATTTTCCAACATTTTAAGGTAACTTATTTTTTAAACGCTTTCTGCAGCCCTTAATTACTCTTTTCAGCAAAGTCCACTTGGTTAAAATATAAAAGGTTTTTGGTTAAAAACGATGAAACAGTTCTTAATTCTCGATAAATTATGGAAACTAACATATGATACGATTTATTTTTTAGGGAATATTATTGTAATCGAAGTAAATATGTCTGTTACGTGAAAATTTACGTGACGTTTAATATCTTAATGATTAACAATAAATCTTCATATTAAGAGGTAATATGGCAAGCAGATACGATAAGATATTATTGACCCACCGCTTATATATTTCTGACAAAGAACGATCCGTACTTATATTATTATAATTTCACTAACAACAATTGGTTTCGTTGTAATACTTGGCATTCATTATATATCGCAAGACGTGCATGGAAATACCTACGTGTATATCAGGGAATTACTTCAAATTCAAGAACTGGTGTTATTTCAAACTACAGATCGAATGATATTCCTGCCATAGTGTATTGCATTTAATATTATGTAGTTTAGAGAAATTCCCTTTATATAAAACCTTTTTATAAAAATTTTCTTTATCTGAACATCCCCTTTATATCTTTACTGTCATTACTTGCTTAAGCTCTAATTTTATACAAAGCATTGACTTGTATAAATAAAAATTACAAGGATATAAAGAAACTATTCTGTCTGTGATATATGTGTTGACAACGCTCATGTATGACCTTTAGTAACGATTTATTATGTCGAATAACAATATAGTAAAAAATAAACATTATTTGTTCAACACCTCAATAATTTATTTATACTCAGTAAACCACAGAGCACATAATGTTTTGTTCTGTGTAGTAAACCATTTCAACGAGTTTATAATCTTAAAGTCTCGTAGAGTGTTATTGAGAATGCTTACGTAAGTTTGAGTCAAAAGTTAATACTCATGAATATAAAGTATAGCCTAAAGTATAGCCTTTGCCCAAAGTGTTTCCAGTAGTAACTAATTTGTAGGTTCTGTTTGTGTATTTATCTATACTTGATGTATAAATACATAGAGCTGATTTATTAGTGCAGGGACAGTCAAGAACCAAGAAAAATTATTATGTCTATTGTACTGCAACAAATTGTGTACATGATTGCAAAAAAATTATTGGAACAACAACAAATGAAACAGTATGGTAACAAAGAATTTATAGATATTACATAATTATTAAAACTATATTGGCGAGCAGGGGTCAGGATTTAGGAGCAAAAACCAGGCTCTGAAAAATGCGGCATGAATAGGGGTTATGAAACGAACCTTGAATGCGTGTATCAAAGTCCAACTTTTACCATAGTTTGGTAGAACGAACGGAGGGAATATATTCACAGAAGGAAGTACTATATTTGGCCAAATGTAAAGTAAGGAGAAATAATTTAGAAAGAAGTTCAAAATAAACGCAAGTCTGAGAATTCAGGCCAAAAATAATTTAATACGGTTATCATTAAATTACACTATAATTCTGTAGTCAAATATTTACCGTTAACGTAGGACATTTATTAAAATTATAATATTTTAGAACAACTTCAAAACATAATTAGCGTTATAAAAATAACTTTATATTTTTAAACTTATATTGTAAATTATTTTATACGAGAAACCTAAAATGTTTGTCATTTATTTTCTGCGCTTTGTCTCACAATTTCTGCACTTTGTCTCTCAAACGGAAAACTTTCTTATATTTTGTTTTTGGATATAAATATATCAAAATCATATCGAGTATAATAGTGTGCACGTAAGTATAAGAAGTGATAATAGATCACGCCAACGGGTAGCTCCCGCAGGCAGCTTTTTCATTTCAGCGTCCTTTCTTTCATTCTGTGTATTTATAGCTACATAGCTATTTCCAACGCTACGATTCAATATTCCAATAATTCCCATTGTTATTTATAATTTACGTACTCATTATTTCTTCTCTCAAATCGAGTCAATTTGCAGATCAAAGTTAGTGTAAGGTGATATTTTCTTTAATTGTCTTTATTTTCTAAGTATTTCATTTAGAAATAAAATAGTACTTGCGAAAATGAACGAAGATCATTCAAAAGAGTCACACAACTGTACAATGTAAATTTAAATTACTATAATATGAAACACCGGCAAGCGTTATATTAATTATAATTTATTTATTAATTTATCAGACGAAGGTTTATATTTAGTACCTTTCCATGTATAGTCCGAAATAAATTAAACTTAAACTTATTTTGAGTGAATTGGGTGTTTTATATATTATTTAAAGCAGTTTAACCTTTAATATCTAGTATACACTGGAACTGTTATCCAATTCATATCATTTGTATATTCAGATAGTATTCTTTTAAGTACTTTTACTTACTTAGGAAAGATATTTGAAACATATCTTATCTTATTATTGCTTTGACCCTTTTTTTTCATTTATGCATGAAAATAGAGTTTTTGCATAACAGAAACTTGCGAAAGAAAAAAGACGTCAAGAAAAAGAAAATAGATAAAATAAATGAAAAAGAAGTAATTTATTAATTATTGTAAAAATAATACAGAGACACTTCGACAGAATATAGCTGCCTTAACCTAACCTAATCTAAATTCAAGCACTCGCAAAGTGGTATTAATCAAAATCAATATTATCCGCAATTAATCTGCTTTAGGATCTTATAAGTAGTCAGATTATAATACTATAAGTAGCCGGTAAATGAACCTTAAATTATTAGAAGATGCTGTTAATCCTCTTAATGTAGAATTTCTCTTGGATATCTTGGATAAATTACAAATTAATCCAAGATATCCATGTTCCTTAATTCGTTGACATTTTTCAAGAACTCTTTTTGTTCTTTATTTTCATGTTTATAGTTTTCATAGGATTAAAGTGGCCCAAAAATAATATTACTATCTACGTAAGTACTCATTTTAGGATGATCATATATCTCATACTAAATCGATTAAAACCGTATTCATGTGGTCAAAAGTTTCTTAGCGAAATAAGTTCTAAATTATTTACATATACGAATAATTAATTACTATTTGAAGAACAAAAAATAAATAAGGGTAGATATTTTCTAAAAACATAACTTAAACTGAATAATATTTCTAAATATTTCACTTTTAATATATTGGAAAAAAACGACCTTTCCGATTTTAAAGCATCAAAATTGGCCCGCCAGCCTTAGTTAAGACTAATTGAACTGCTTCGTCATATTCTCAGGAAACTGAATCTAATTCGGTGTAATGATTATTGCATAATATTTATCTTTTAACTACTAGTAATATTTAATCTCTGTGATGTTTGTCGTATTTCTAAAAATACTTCCAAAGTTCCTTGTAAATAGAAAATATTTAGGCCTGTGTCATTGTGAGATATCATATAACGTTTTAAGAATATAAGACAACAAAATTCGAGGGCTAGCATTCGTATCGTGTTCTTTATATTTTCAGAAAATTGAGTCTAGTACTATTTAATTATTATCGTTTAATATTTATCATTGGACCATTAATAATATTTTATATCTGAGATGTTTGTCATATGCATAGAAATTCTTTATTAATTCGTGTTAAAGAGAATATGGTGGCAAAGTAATATACAGAAAATATCTAAGCCTGCGTTATTTTAAGATACCACGAAAATATATGGCGTTTAATATAGCGACAAAAACGACCTAACTCAAACTAAGCCACAAAAATTGCCCAGGTAACGTCCATTTAAGATCCCTCGGATTTTTTAATGATAAATGTAGTTTGTTTTAACGATTTTCCTTAATATTTATGTTTTTACCAATAATAATATTTTATATTTACGATGTGTATCGTGTACATACAAATTATTTACGAATTCATCGTGAATTCAATATCGTACCAAAGTGAGTCATTGTAAGATACCATCTAAAAATATGCGTCATGAAAAAATATGCTCACAATTAAATGAAACTACGTGATGTAGTATTATTTCTACTATCTCTAATTTCTTTACCACGACCTAGGTTTCGTTGTATTACAATATTTTCAGGTGGGATATTAGCAAAGATTAAATGTTAGGAACGACCAACAGCATTTATATGTTTCAAACGCAATAGCGGAAGACTGCTTTGTGCGGATTTTTCCATTGTTTATGTTAGTGAGTTTATTGCAAGGGCGCAGACTAGGTTTTATTATATTACAGAGAGTTATACAATATACCGGTATTTTAGTTGGGGTAATAAATTCAATTGTTGTTATTATGTGAGGTTATACAATGCAAACTTTACATACACGTAATAAAATTAAATGGAAGTTATTGTCGGTAATATATTTGTACAAAAGCAAGGGTATTTGAAAGTAAGGCCAAGGTAATACACTAATTCTACATATCTTATTATCGGTAATATATTTATACAAAAGCAAGGGTATTTGAAAGTAAGGACAAGGTAATACACTAATTCTACATATCTCCGGTTTTGTGTATTCATATATTTATTTATTTCTTTTAATTTTTTTTTCTTTTTATTATGTATACTTATAATTGAAAATATCTACCCTTATTTATATGTGTATTAGTGCTGAAACAATTTGCAGGATATTGTAGTATCAATGTTTTATATTTATATTATATATAGAAGATATTAAGAATGGGTGATGATATTATATTTAGTTGTTCATTTAATATATTGACCTTGATATCTTTTTTATGTCTGTTTCTTTCTAATGTTTCTAGGATATTAAGTTTATTGCCTTTTGTATTTATTTGTAATATATAAGGAGAATTATTAGTATGGGGGTGATGGTTACTTTCAATGACATGTTTAGCAAAGTGAGATGTGTCTGGTTTATTATTTCGCCAGCTGGCGATGTGTTCCTTATATCTTGTATTAAAATCTCTTCCTGTTTGACCTATGTATACACTATTACAATCGTTACATTTAAGTTTATAGATACCACTCAATAACAAAGGGACCCCACCACGACATTTGCAGACAACGTAAAACAATTAATTAAAACCTGTAACGTCATATTTCCTAACGAATTCGCGAAACATAAAGTTATAGAAATAAACCCTAGACCCCCAATACTACATGGACAACTTAAAATTCATAAAATAAATATACCCATACGACCTGTTGTCTCATACACAAACGCACCCACAAAAAAATTAGCTTTTCACCTGAATAAGATCTTCCAAAATAAAACCGGATTTGCGCCAAAACATACCATTAAAAACTCTGTTGATCTCTGTAATAAAATTAAAAATATACATCTAACACCCAATTGTAAATTAGTATCACTCGACGTAGTAAACTTATTTTCTAATATACCACCAAAAGATTGACTAAATATCATTTCAGATATCCTAGAAAGGAAAAAAATAAATCCCATTGAAGCATCGGAGATTAGAGACCTCTTTAAACTATGCACAGACCAAAATTATTTTCTATTCGATAAAAAAAAATTTTCAACAAGTTAATGCCCTTGCAATGGGCTCCCCCCTCATTCCCCTTTTAGCCGAGTTATTTATGAACCATCTAGAAACCAGCCTCTTAAACAGTAAATTAGCGACCAATATATTATACTATTATAGATACGTTGACGACATCCTTATCTGCTGGAAAGGTACACAGCGACAGTTAGACCAGTTTGTTAACTTTGATAACTCCCTACACAATAATATCAAATTCACTTTAGAAGTAGAGTCCGATAATAAACTTAATTTTTTAGATATAACAATAGAACGCAAAAATAATAAACATAAATTTAGTATATTTAGAAAAGACACATTTACAGACTCCATAATTAATGGTCAATCTCAACACCCTTGGTCCCATAAGTTAGCAATCTTCCATTCCATGATGTAGCTTGATTCAGCTTGATTTCAGCCATGGGAGCTTTAACTATCCCTCTAGAAAAACCTAACCTACGTAAAGAAATAAAAACTATAAAACAAATCGCAACAAATAATAATTATGATCCATCAATTATCACAAAATTGTACCATAATAAATTAAGAAAAATACTAATACAAGAAATATACTCAGTCGTAGCAAATAATAATAATATCTGCTATAAATCTATCCCATACATAGGTAATGTATCACTCAAATTAGGAAAACTCTTAACTAATAATAAAAATATAAATAATATAACATGTACGTATAGTACCTTAAATAACTTGGGTAAAACCCTTATTAATAATAAAGAAAAAATAGATAAACATAAAAAGAGTGGTATCTATAAACTTAAATGTAACGATTGTAATAGTGTATACATAGGTCAAACAGGAAGAGATTTTAATACAAGATATAAGGAACACATCGCCAGCTGGCGAAATAATAAACCAGACACATCTCACTTTGCTAAACATGTCATTGAAAGTAACCATCACCCCCATGCTAATAATTCTCCTTATATATTACAAATAAATACAAAAGGCAATAAACCTAATATCCTAGAAACATTAGAAATAAACAGACACAAAAAAGATATCAAGGTCAATATATTAAATGAACAAATAAATATAATATCATCACCCATTCTTAATATCTTCTAGATATAATATAAATATAAAACATTGATACTACAGTACCCTGGAAATTGTTTCAGCACTAATACACATATAAATATAAGTATATATAATAAAAACAAAAAACATTAAAAGAAATAAATAAATATATGAATACACAAAACCGGAGATATGTAGAATTAGTATACTACCTTGTCCTTACTTTCAAATACCCTTGCTTTTGTATAAATATATTACCGATAATAAGATATGTATAATTAGTGTATTACCTTGGCCTTACTTTCAAATACCCTTGCTTTTGTACAAATATATTACCGACAATAACTTCCATTTAATTTTATTACATACACCGTAAAGTTTGCATTGTATAACCTCACATAATAACAACAATTGAATTTATTACCCCAACTAAAATACTGGTATATTGTATAACTCTCTGTAATATAATAAAACCTAGTCTGCGCCCTTGCAATAATCTCACTAACATTAACAATGGAAAAATCCGCACAAAGCAGTCTTCCGCTATTGTGTTTGAAACATATAAATGCTGTTGGTTGTTCCTAAGATTTAATCTTTGTTAATATCCCACCTGAAGATGTTGTAATACAACGAAACCTAGGTTGTGGTAAAGAAATTAGAGATAGTAGAAATAATACTACATCACGTAGTTTCATTTAATTGTGAATAATGAATTTCTACAAAAGTAACGCCAAATATATTCAATATTTAAAAAATATGCTGTTTAATATGAAGAAAAAAAGAACAATCGTATTGAATCTGAGGCACCAAAATTGGAAAGAAAATATTAATTTCTTCATATTGCTGAAAAATTAGTCTAGTTAGCTTCTCATATTGCAAAAAAATTAATCTAGAAAACGAATCTATTAGTTCGATTAAACGATTATGGCATAAAAATATTTTTTTTCCTTTATTAATATGTGATTTCTGGGATGTTTATCGTGTGCATATAAATTGATAATGAATTAGTCGCAAATTGAATATGGTGCCAAAGTGATATATAAAAAATATCTAAGCGTGCGTCGTTATATCATGGGACAATATGGCGTTTAATATAAAGAAAAAACAATCATACTGAACCGAAAGCACCGAAAGGGGAGGGCTAGCATTAGGTTTCTCTTATTTCAGAAAATCTATCTGGTTCAATGAAATGATCACAATATAATAATATTTCTTTACAATCAATAATATTTAATATATATGATGTTTATCGTATAATACATTATTTATGAATTCATCGTAAGTTGAATATAGCGCCAAAGTGACCATAGAAAATATTTAAGCCTGCATAGTTATAAGATATAATGTAACAATATGGCTTTTACTGCAATAAAAAAACGACCTAACTTAAGCTAAGGAGTAAAAATTAGATAGCTAGTATTAGTATTAAGTTCCTCATATTTTCAGAAAAATTAATCTAGTTTGATTAGATGATTACTATTTAATATTTATCTTTTGTACACTAATAATATTATACCTAGAACGTTTGTCGTATATATGCAAATTCAATATAAATTTATTGCATGTCGAATATAATGGCAAAATGATATAACCCTACGTCAATATAGAACGTCATACAAAAATAAGGCGTACGCAATTTTATCGACTTTCCTATATAATAAAATAAACGCTATCATTACTATGCAAGGAATAGAAATAATTAGTAGTATAGAAATAATTAGATGCATAATATAGTTTTTCTTATTTTATTCTTGGGTATATGTAAAGTAATTTCTTCTATGAGTTATTGAAAATTTATAGTTTGTTTTAGGTTCTTTCTTATTTTTAATGTAAGTTCTTCTTTTCTTACGTATAAAAACTCAGATTTTCCCTTATCCCAGCTTTTTATCTAAATTTGTACGTGTTTATGTCTTTATTCATACAATAAATTTTTGATATATTTGAGTATGACACGTCTTATCGAAAAAAAAGTTGAATAATAAGGTTGCTGTGGATTTTATAATTTTTATATTTCAAATGTAATTGGCAAACAAAGTTTTCTCTTAAAATGTACGTAACCCTTCTCGTGACCTGTATTATTTGAATAATATAAGTTAATGCAGATATCATTTAATACACAATATGTAATAGGCAAGAAAAATTTTAGTACCCATTTTCAAAAATATATCCATGCTTACTTATTTTTAAAGTAAAGATTTTCTTTACACAGAGAAACAAAACCAAAAAAATTAATAAAGCCAAATAACTTCAACATATTTGAACTTGCACTCTGTAGTGATACATTTAGGTCGATATACATGTTCAAACTTAAACTATTTAACAAGTATTAATATTATTATTAAACATGTATGTTGTATATACGCATATTTATATTTATACTAGCTGACCCGGCGAACTTGGTCCGCCTTAGAGTCAATAAATGTTTTAACTTACTAGTTGAATTAAATTCAGTTTTCTATTAAGTTAAAATGAATATTCAAAATGAATTAAGTTCAATAAATGTACAAATCAAAATGATAAATATTTTAATTAAATAAAAATAACATAAAAATCACGACTTTTTGGTCATCACTTGGCATGCAATCCAACGCAGTTTTGAACAATCGAACCAATATATGATATGCATGAAGTAGTTGCTGCAAATCTTGTAAAACTTCTCTTTTTATTGCTGATGATCTTTTGACGTCGATCAAGATCGTCGATCATTCCTTGTATCTTTGAACGTTCGATAGAAAATGTCGTGATTCTGGTGTTTCACTATGAAGTAATGAATGCTATGACTCAGGTAGCAAAGGCAATAATGGCAATTTCAGCTTGTCACTGAGAGAGCGCAATCCAGGCGTTTCTCTAGAAAATTAATTCAATGCACCGCAATGGTCGCATACAACATCCATTGGGACGATTCGAATGAAAGGATGCGCACTGTATCAATTGTGCAATCGTATTGAAATGCTACTCGATTCAAATAAACGCTTGAAGCATTTCTTCTTGCGCGTCGAAGATTATTACGTTGTTGATCTGTGCTATAAGCTTGACGATTTTTCGTTGCCAACTGAGCTGTACGTCTTGTTCTTGTGTTTGTGAAGAACGAAGTCAGGCCATACTTACGAGGCGCTCTTCTCAATTTGCAATGTTCTTGAGTCGAATTACATTACGGCTTCATTGTGAAAGATTAGACTCTTGGCATAACATATAAAAGACACTTTAAAATTAATCACACAAAAATGCATCACGTAAATTACATAATGAAGCAATTATCGATGCCCGCACAATCACAATTTCACAAAGTGAACATCTTCGAAGTCACACCATTTCACAATGCGCAGTTCATCAATCTTAACTCAACTACATGAAATCACTTTTAGCTGATAAATTTCGGAAAAAATCGTTTAGAGAGAATTAATTTAATCGAATTCAAATACAATAACGGTCGAAAGTTAAATAATACGGTCGAAAGTTAATAATTGTTAAAAAGAAAATAAAATTTTGGTCCCTCTGTCATTTGTGACATACTTTTTTCTATTTTTTTCTTTTTCTGTTATTTATCACATATTACGTTTTATACTCATTTAATTTATTTGCGATTTTCTTACTTATTCAATGTGCGAGGGAAATTCTCGCTATCGAGACGAAAAAAAAATATTCATAGAAACTAGTCAATCCGTTCTCATCACAAAACCGTTCCATACAAAATGTATGGAAAAATTAATTTTCTTCATAACTTTTCCTTACATTTTTCGGATGTTTTAATAGTTATTCTGATATTCGGAGAGGAGATAAATCTAACAAATCAAAGATCATGAAAATTGGTCCAGCCGTTCCTGAGTTATAAATGGTGTGACTAACCCGACTTTGTTTTATATATATAGATAGATATAGATATACACATCACTATCTTTCCGTAAACCTTGATATTTTCATAATTTCGGTAATTTCGGTATGGTCAGTAATTTCAGAAATGGAAGGACGAAAATGGGCTTCACAAATTATTGTTTGCACGATAAGCTACTTAACATGTGAAAAACCAATTTTTAATGTCGCCCCGTTTAATTTCAAGTTCCTACGTCCAACAATTGTGGCAGATATAGACGGTCAGACACATGAAAGATATTGTACGCGGTTCGCTTTTCCCTTCTGATGTACCGAACAATATAAAGGGCCCTTGAACCAAACTTAAGGCACGTTAACAAGTTGACCCTTTAATATAGCGTCAGTGGTACATGGCGTTATCTTCTCAAGCGGAATATAACGATTCATGAGGGCAACGAACTAAAAAATGATAAGCGGAGAATGCCTTTTTGTCGAGCCTAGAGCTAAACTAGAGATAAGATTAGGTACTTTGTAGACTGTTTCTGCTTATTGAGTGAAACTAATTTTATGTAGGTACTAAGTGGTTTGGGAACGTCGGGTTTGAACGTCCAAATTAATTGTATAAGCCGTGCAGAATAAATAATTTCTCTTACGTTTAACCGTTGTGTCTTATAAAAAGAAATTTTGTTTTTAATTTTTTTTATTTAACCACTGATATTACACAACAAACCTTACAATGTTTTAAAAGCCATATTTTCGATTCTCTTGTTTGAAATAATATATATTTATTGATATGAAAAATTGGTATAACGTAACACTTGAGTCGAAAATGTAAATAACTTACGTGAATGCTGTTTTTAACGTAGACTTTAATACTAAGTAGTTGATCAGCAAACAATAACTATACATAGATGATCATATAAATTGCCTTGTGCCATATAATAACTTTTATCCTCGATGAGTCATTGGAAAAAATACTAACCGTCATTTATTTTACTGAAAAGATAGTACAAGATTTTACAATTTTCAAATTTTGCAAGATATTTCTAAACAACATTTTCTTTTTTTCTTTGTCATTTGAAGTTCATAGCCTTTTTGATCCAAACTTTAATACCAAAATTATATGTTCGCCAGTCAACAACTTTATGTTCGCCAGTTAACGACTATATAGCCATATAATTTGCCTTGTGAATTTGACGTATTTAAAATTTAACTTATAATTTGAGCTCTGATTAAAATGATTGTCTAGTGGCTGGTTAATTAAAATTAATAATATTGAAACTTTTAAAACTGTTTGAAATGAAACAAAAAAAGAAATAAATGTTCACTTCGGGTAACATCAAAATTCTCGCTTCTAAATCCCTGTGGAAATACTTGTGCTGTTAGTGTATAAAGGTTAATAACGACTGTAGTAAGGAAGACTGTATATATATATATATATATATATATATATATATATATATATATATATATATAAGATATATATAGACTTCATTTATAATAATTTTGGGTGGTGAATGTAATCTGGGCAGATAATTTTGTTACGTAGCTAAGGTGTGCACAGTTTCCGCTTAGTGCATTACATTGTGTTACAAGAGGCCTTTCTAACGGGAATTCATTTATCTTGAGAGGAAATAATGAAAATTATAATTACTATTACTTTGAATATTAGTCTAACTGTCCCTCATAAGTTCTATTCATTTAAAAATTCATTTGTTAGTAATTACTGGACGGTTTTATGATACCATTTAAATATATCTATTTGTACTCGCAGCACAGTTATTCTAGTAACACAAGCGCGTTTTTTTGTGTACAGTGAATACGTTAAAATATTATATAAAAGAAGTGAATCCCAGCATCATTACTTATGATGTGTTAATATAAATATCTTCTTGTATAATTAAAGAAAATTATATAAGGGATATGAATATAACGTGGAATAAATTTGGCTATATTGCTTGCGCTTTCACATTATTATATTAATGACACGGAACTCTAATATATTTTAAGTCATATAAGAATAGTCATAAAGAGCAGTCGTATTGTATAAGTGGGCAATGTTTAAGCTTTCATTAGAACAATGCTTTACATGAAAATCTGACGTCTGTCCCTTCGATGACAATCTAACTAAAGACCTTTCATGGTTTTTAATTTTATTATCTACTCGAACTTCATTAAACTAATACTTAATACAAATAGAAAAAAGATTGAATAACAAAGAAATTACAAAATTTTCAAATTCAATAACTCGACAAGTTTTTGAAAAGGAAGGTTTATTTAAATTTTTCATTGAACTTTAAGCGTAATTTTTAAATGGTAGAAACTTTAAGGGCACTGATTATTTATAAATCAATGAAAAAATCAAAAGACAAATATGCGATATTGAAAATTAAATCTAAGCCATTCTGATCTATGGTATGTTCACTTGTTTTATTCGTAGGGGTTTAACTTCTATATCTTTTACCAAATTTCTAAATTCTTGTTTATATTCTTTATCTTGCGGAAAATGAGGTGTAGGTTAGAGCACCGCCCAAGACATTTTTTTTATAATAAATAAGTAAATACTTACAAAACTGCAATAAAAACCGAATATTGCCATAATTATTTTTAATGATATTTCAAGAGAAAATATGGGTTTATTTTTACAACAAAGTCAATTCATTGCTCAGTTTGTTTAGATACAGAATTGTGATAGAACAATAATGATATCTATATGTATTAATGGGCTATTAATGGTTTAACCACATCGAATAACCTTTTTTTTATTAAAAATATGACACTTGTCGACTATGTAGGTATTAAAGTGGTTTTAGACTGATACAACAGCCAAACAAAGCCTAAGGTAACTTAACAACTAAAGTAGGTATCTGATTTAGTTGCAAACAAAAAGGCTCCGGTAAATAGACCCGGTTAAAACAGTATTTAAACATCAATTAAACATCGTTATATATTAATACAGTTTTAACCGAATTGTGGCTCTAAGTCAACATATACTGGATTAAGATTTTGTATTGTATTTATAAGTACATGCACACATACACATGGATGTTTGAATATATTTAAGTATGACGTTGGTTATCTTGCGCGAAGAGTTGTTTTCAGTACGTTATTACATGTTATATTTATTGATGGGTTGTATTTATTGATTTTATTTTTACAATTAACCGTTCATAAAAACTTTCAGGTACGAACGAAACACATTACTTATACCACGAGGATTCCATACAAATTTAAGCTTTGTAAATATTTAAGATTATATAGTATTTTCATTAAACTATTTATAAATGTTTATATTTCTTGAGGTGAATATATTGCCTATTATATCTTCCATAGGCTTAAAACAAGGTGCTTATTAATATTATAGACATAATAAATATACATTTTAAAATACCTCTAATACTATAAATATATATTATAAATAGAGTTTCTATGAACTTTTACAGATCAAACAACATGTCATAAATACGGAAACTATTACTTCTAAACTAATTAAGCTTATTAATATGTTACAATAAAACTTTTAATTTAATTGTACACAACAGTTGTGAATACTTTACAATTATTTAAAATAGTAATTTAACTAATTGTAGTTTAGTCAGAGGGTGGGTACAAGTGACTAAGAAAAACGACTAGTTAAAAGCTTTATCACATTTATGTTTTTAAAATTATTATATCACGTAGCCTGAACATTATACAATAAGGAGAAATTATCAAACTGTTCCCTTGGTTCATATTATCGTTCTAGACGAGTGTTATTTGTGCATTGTAGAATGGTCAGCACTCTTTAAAAGCGTTTTTTATTGAATATTTTGGATCACGTTGCAGTAACAAGAGAATATTCATTTTTTAAAGAAAGAAGTTTTTTTTAAAATACTAATACTAATTGTTAGTGAGATATTTTGATAAATGTACTTTTTACTTACGGATAAGTTTGAGATTATGTTCAAATGTCACAATTGTTTAGGGCCAATAATGTTTTTTTCTTAGTTGAGGAAAGTGTAGAAACATTGATTGGATGGCTGCGTCGCGTAATAACTACACTATGATATTGATTTCATATGTAACAAAAATTTTACAAATGTATGTAATTGTACAATTATTAATTTATAGCTAAATACACATAATAGTTCTCCCTATAATAAATAGGCTTGTAATATTCCTATACTAAAAATGAAGCTTTCAAAAAAGGTACTTTCGTAATACCTTTTTTGAAAGTTTATTAAACAGGTATAACTTTTGACTATTTTCCGTACTAAACTATGTTGTATCTCGAATATTTGTAGAAAAAATATCAAGCATTTTTGTATTATTACCTAAATATTTTATTCTATAAATTAAACATTTTCTGCATTATAACTTTTTAAACTCCTAAAATTTATTTCATGTTAATTTTAACGTTTCAAAGCATAACATTTTTTCCTTAATCTTTTGAATAATATGCGAATTACAAAAAAATAAATTGATAGAAGAAAAATTTTGTATCACTTTCATTTTGACGCTGTTGTGTATAGAAGCCTAAATTAGTAAATAATAAATAAATTCTTATTTTATGAAAAGAAACTTTATTTTATGAAAAATTTGTGATTTTAGTTTAGTACACTTATTAGCAGTTATTATCGATTATAAAAACTCCTAGTCAGTATCAAGCCACACACTAGAGAAATGCAAGTAATTTAATACACGATGGGGTATACATTGTATTTCATCTCGTTAAAGCAGTGACACCGCTAAGGTTTTTATTTCATATCGTTTCATATTACATTATTGATATTACATGACTGAAAATAATATTAATACTTACACAAGCAATATTTAAGTCTAAAATATTTATTTTCAAAATGATACTTTTGGCTATACTATAATTATTTAAGACATTTTCTTTGGTTTCAGTAAACTATTTATATCTGAATTATAAATAATACCGAGCTATGTATAAAAGTAAAGAAATTAATAACGAATTATTTCGAATTTCTTAAGCGGTGAAAAATGTATATTAATAAATAAACAAAGGTGATCTTTTGAATTATGCTTGAAAATAAGCTAAATGTTACAGAGGTATTTATATAGGGTTATACAAAAGCAATATTGGTATTATCGGTGTTTTCTCCAAGATAATTTCTTACATTTATTAAATAGCTTTATCCTAAACTTTTAGGCTATTAAAACCTCTTAATTGGAATTTTTCGAGTGTTTCATTATTTTTGGTTTCCTATTTATCTATTTATTCATAATACCAGTTAATTTGAACCGTTTATTTACTTAAGTTAAATTTTCAGTATACTTGACTGTAAATTTGTAAACTTTTTTGGATTGAAATTAATTAATTATATTGGCGATGGAATTTATAATTTTTCTATTGTTTGATGCAAAGTATATTTAATTTTTTTTTTAAATAATCAAATACATTTTGTGTAAATTTTCAAAATAAATTTTCATACATCACGAATAATCGAAGGTTATAATTATTACACTGAGATGTGCATTAATAAATCATTACAAACAAATTGGTTATCTAATTAAAAATATTTTATAAACTGTTACTAAATTCCCAGTTGCTAATACAATGGAGTTTAACCCTTACCTTGTTTGAAACATGATATTTGAAATAGAGACAAAAAATATGAAAATGTTGTTATACGATTTATTGTTCCAAGGTGGCCAAAAAGAGTTTATGAAAAATCTGATTTAGGTTTCATATTATTTTTGCAGTATATACCGATATTTTATTGGTACGTATTATATCTCTTGGGAAAATTCATTTATTAACATAGTTTAAAAATCAAGTTTTAGGAGCTATTTGGTGTTGGCAATAAGTTGAAGTAAATTTTTTTCTGAGACATATATGGATATATATCACATTAATTATATTTACTTATATTTTAGTAAATCCCAACTAATTTTGATGATTTATATTTAGAAACTTGTTTCAAATACATCCTCGACTAACTAATACAAATTAATATGATAAAAAACTTATTACAATGAAAAAAATACAGGCATAATTATTTAACGATAAACTTACGGTTTATATTGTATTAACATTTTTAACAGCCTAAATAGTGAGAAAATACTCGATTTTGGTTTGACAGTAAGGTATCCTTACAATTTATTTAGTAAACCTTTTATTCTATTGTATATTTGCCTTAGGCTGTTTGCCTTTCCGTTATCGTTACAAAAACCAGATAACAAGTAATAAGTGGGGGATAAATTTTTGTGATATAATTAGTGTTAATTGTGACTAGAAATGTCTCCCGTTTCTTACCTTATTTGAATGTACAGCTTATATTTAAAGAGTTGAAAATATAAGTGCAATTTATTATCACACGGATTTATTGCACTTTGGTTTACAATATAGACAAAAAATATTTCATTAAATTACCTTATAATTGTTGAAATTATATGGAACAAAAATTATTCTAATTGAAAACATTTACAAGGTTACAGAGATTTTAACTTTATGAAAAATGTACCACTACAATAATAAATTAATTGATAAAAAAGCCTGCTGAATGGGTACTTTGCTTTAAGGCTGGTATATTTTTTTTAACTTCTCTCTAACTTATCTCAATCTATCTCTTGTGGACGAATAAATCGAGATATTACAAGTAGAGCCGCAGAACGTGTGGCTTTAACGAAAATTTGAATAAAGGTATAAAATAAAAATGCGTTAAGAATTAATATTGTAGAAGTATGATTACTTGTCATGTGTATAATCAATCCATTAATGGTTAACTTACTAAAATTTATTGAAAGAAGTTTATAGTAGAAGTTTTGATGATTAAAGTTAGCGAAATTAAAACAAGAAAGCCTGAGCCTCTAAATGTTTGTAGTTTTCAATTTAAGTGCACGATGGTTTGTAAGTTGATGCTTCAACCTTAATTGCAAAAAATTTTACCAATTGTTTCCCAAAAAACATTTTCGCAATTATTTCATGCTTCATGCTTTAAAATTTTAGTAATCATTTGGCAACAAAATTACAGCAATTATTGAGAAAAAATTGACAAGCACATAGAAGAATTGAACAATTACTCAGCAACAAAGTTTTAACAATTATTTAGAAACTAAATTTTAGCAAATATTTAGCAACAAAATTAATATTAGTACTTATCCAAAATGTAAAAAGTGGACAATTTTTTTCCATGCTCCCTTCATTTCTAAAAGATTAAATAGGTTTTTCAAAATTAAATTGAGGTTTAATTTTGCATGTATAATTTATTAAGCGTTATATTGTAAATATTAAACTTAAAAGTGATGTACAATATGTTACAACCCTTCTAATTTTTCAACCGTGAAATCTAAACATCATATCATAGAACTTACATGTATAAATTATGTAATTAGAAAAATATTAAAGAAATTTCCATTAAAACTGTTTTGGTTAATTTGTAACGGCAACAGAAATAAAAGCAAATAGGGTATTCTATTTTATGCGTGTTTCGAGAAGTACTTAGCTGTTTTTTTACCATATCCTATCATTAGTTCTTTATTATATTTGTTTACCTACTAACTATAATTTTTATATGTATCTGGAGAAGATGAGTTTTGGCACCATTATTCAACTGCAGCGTGAAATCACAGATTATTATTCATTATCATATATATCTCGCTTAAGTTATCATATATTATTCATTATCATATATATCTCGCTTAAGTTAAAAAAAATATATAACAATTATGATGACACTACATGAATAGACACAGATAATTATTATATTTTTGTCCTTTTTTTTTAAAGCGGCGCAAATATCAAATGTCGTTTGTGCGAGGCGTAAAGGTGGCAATGGATACTTTTTTCTGATCTCCTGCATCGTTATAATAGGCTCAAAATTGAAGTACATCCATGTTATTATATAATAATTGAAAAAGCTTTTGGCAGATTTCAGGAATAATTGTAACGAAGTCGCGTAATAGGTGTGATAAAAGGCGATACGAACGTGAAATCGTAATTGTTTTAAATACGATTATTGCCTAAAGTTACTTCATTGAATTTTGTATTAGATCAATGTGATTGTTAAATTTATTAATTTTATTTAGCAAAATAATTTTAAAATATATTGTAATGTGTTTTACAATTTTAGCAAAAAAAATTAAAGATGAATGTTATTCTTAAACTTCCATGTTTTCAAAGTAACTTTTTAACGGAGTGAGTTAATTTTTAGTTCCGATATTTCATTCACGAATAAACTGTAAAAAATCTAACTAATAAATTAATTTATTCCAGTTATTATAAATCTTATAACCAATGGCAGTTCTTTGAAGTCTTGCTCCAATTAACGAACTTCACACGAGCAATTTACAAGAGAGAAATAATGGTCAACGATGCTTGTGTGTTATAACAGTGTAGTTAGAAAATAAACATTGGACAATATGTACAAACGTTTCGTTCAAATCTAACCACCGTTAACGATAGCTTTGTTTTTTATATTATAATTTTGGTAAATTCTATGTTTTATAATAAATTAATATAACATTTTCTCTAGAAATACGACTGTAATCTAAATATATAAAAAGCAATGTGGCTATTGATTGACATATCAACGCCCAGATGGAGAGTTGAAATTTGGATAAGGTGTTTATTTTATAATAGAGGCAGTGTTTAAGAAAGGATTTTTTGAAATTCATCTCATAAGGAAATTAAATGGGGTGGTAAAGTTTGTATAGGAAAAATATTTCTATTGTAAATATGAAACTTGGTTGAAATATTGATTATATTTGGCGTTAATTTTGTAGAAATTCATTATTCATGTACGTATAATTGGTGAAGTGAATTAACTCCAATTACTTAACATAATTTTCAATTAGTTGAGTCCATATTATATTACATGATTAGCTTAGAGACTATTTTTATAATTGGTTTTTGTTACGTCTTGAAGCAAATATGGTTCAAATTCAGTTAAATATTTTGATAAAAATTCTCAAAGTATATCCGAAATTTTTCGATGAACCACAAGTATAGCCAAATGTTTTTGATTAGTTTTAAATTAACTCCAAAATCTTTTAATTTTATATAGTACTGTAACATAGTACAAATTTTAATTTGATATAGCAAAGTTTTACTTTCTACAAATGGTTAGCCTGTTTAGATATAATAAACCATTTAAGACAAAACTTGACAGCAATTAATGAATAACTTGCAGTAGTATGAAAATTAATTAAATGAATGTCATTATTTATTTTCGTTTAAGAAAAATGCCTACCAAAATATGTGATGTACTTAAAACAAATCCACGTTAAGTAGCTTAAGAAATAACTTGACTTTATTACTCATATTGTTAGTGCAACTTCAAATCCAATAACATTTAAATGCCCAACACATATATTTTATATGTACTAGAGAAATTTGATTTTGTAACAAAAACACCGCTATTCACATGACATTTTCCTAAATATCGATGTGAGATTGCCGTAAATACTGAACGTGACAATTTTGTAATTTGAAGTTCATATGAAGACAGGCGGTTTATATCATTATAATGAAGTTTTTGTATAGTATTGTACCTTATTTTTTCGGTGGTGTATTGCGACTTTTCATAATTTCCATCTACTCTATGAGAAATGATTAAATTTTGATGTTGTTCTTTTGTTTTGTAGACCTTTGTCTTTAAATAAAGTATACTTTTGCAAGTTATTTCGCCACACCCGTCCATCCGTCTGTTGCAGTTTCTCTTCGTTTTCGTATGTAGATAGGTTTTATTGCACTTTATGCGAACATTTTTATGCCGTTCTCCTTCGAAGCCGGTATCATAGAATAAGTTTTTTTAAATAATATTCACTGAATCAGCATTTTATTTATATATATATATATATATATATATATATATATATATATATATACAAACACACACACACACACACACACATATATATATATATATATATATATATATATATATATATATATCACAAAAAAATTAAAAACAAATATTCTTTTCATCTCACCAAATGACGCAAAGCATCTTATTGCTAAATACTCTATTTAGGGAGATTGCATTGTTAAAAGAAAATTGAGAAATCTTTCTTTGCTTACCAAAAATTATGGCACTTATGTCTGTGCCATTTGAATGGCGCTATAATTCTTATGCTCTTCATCTCTGGAAATTCAATACTTTATTCTTATTAGTTTCAATTAAAATTCAGTTTTGTTTTGTTGAAAAGTAGGAAAAATATTTTTCTCTGCAAAATACACTCATTTATTTTAATTTAATAAAGAAAAAATGGTTTCGGGCATTTATACATTAATCCATTTGCCGACGACGACACGATATGTATATTTTCCGAGATTTCGTAAAAATAACTTGTATTGCTGTAAAAAATTGCGTCCTATAAACTATTTCATTGACTTCTTATCTACTATATATATTTAGTCAAATTTTTTTTGTGACGAAGTACGAAGTATTTTATTTTAAATTCGTCCTATTGGCAAGAAATTATTCAATTTTTTACTCCAAAGAAATTTCCTTTATTCGACATTTATTTTAATGCTGAAAAAAAGGCCGAATATTTTTTTCCAGCCTAATAACAATAACAAACGATCAACTCAAATACAATTCAAACAAATGCTGGGCAGTACGCCCGCCCGCACTGCATAACGGTTGTCTGATGATTCTGCGATTTTGACATTCAAGTTTTCTTCTGGAACTATATCTCATTATGTATTATTCATATAACATTTATGTATTTTTGTATCCTTAATATTTGGACAATCAAAATATTTCCATTTTGTTTTCATAATCAATTCTATGTTCAATGTAAATTTTTAATTTAAAACATAGGTAAAAGTTAAAATTTGTTTTACACGCCAATTATTAACAATTAACTTTACTACATTTAAATAATGTAACATTACTTTGGGCTGTTAATTTAATATATGCTTCATTTTTTCATTCTATAATATATTGAAAAAAATTTTATTTTGTTTAATACATCATATTTTAATTGTCAATGTATTTTAATTGTTACGAATATGATATATATGTAACGCACTATCTTGTAACAAATTTTGAGTGGATGTTGTATTCATGTATTCGTCTTGTTAGGTTTTAACAGTAGGACGGCGCCTGTTTTACGGCGAGTGTGTAGGTGTAAACTCTTTAGTGAACTTTCCTTTGCATGAATCGTAAAAAACAAATGTACTTCAAAGCGTTGTTTCATTTTTATTGAAGGTAATTAAGTCAAACATAAACGTTTTCACTTAGGTTTATACAGCAAAGTAAAGAGAGATTATTTTTTGGCACTATGAAATCGTTGGCATTATTGTTAAGTTAATTCATTCGACTTTCATTATTATTGGTTAAGTAGAAGTGGATAAGTTTGTCAATAATTTCTGGGACATACATTCATGAAACATATATATTATCAGTTATAATTTATTATACAAGCTTGGTTGTTATGTAAGCAAGTCATGACAAGTAGAGGCTTTATCTAGGCTAAGTTATGCTTTTAGTATTTTTGTTTCACGAAAATAAAAATAAAATTAGGTAATTACTATTTAAGGTCGTAACAGCAATGACCGTTGAACACATTTCATTAAATTAGCGCAAAAATGTTCTTAATCCACATATCGGTGTATGGAAAGTTTTATGAAATAATTTACTTTGGTATTCAACGGTCACATTTTTTAACAACTTGATCGATTTTTACCATACTCCTTAACTGTATTCCTCGTCGAAAAAATTGAGACCAAATTAAAATTTAACTTCATCGGCTAACACAAAAGAGATTAATTGTAAGATGGGTCTTACAGGCTACGAGTGTTATGCCACTTACACATTAGAAATATACATGCAAGGACTTAATTCAAATACGTTAGATAAACTATACGCAACAAAGTTCTACACATTTGACGCAAACTATAAAAAAGCATTGTCTTTTTTATCGCCAATCTTTAACATCATAATGTAAAATAAGCAAGTATTAATAAACTGTAAATAATGGCAGTGAACATAATTATGGATAGAACCTAAACCACCCAGTTATTCGTTGATCCCATTACAATTATAAGATTTAAATCACAATAAAATGAAACTGAGGGGATAGGAAAGCCTAATTTTGTTAGAATTTTACTATGGTATTATGAGACCAACGAAGCTACGATTGGTAGTTGGCATTTTGTACTTCAACACTATATTTTTAAAAAGATATAAATACCTATTTCTTAACTTTAATGTATCTAATTGATACCCTTACAGTCAACCAGAACATCAGAAGCCCCGCTTGAGGAGCGGCCGGGAATCAAACCAGGCTCCCCGCGGTGCGCTTCGCAGTCAAAGGCCTTATGCTTTGTAATCAACCGAACACACCACAGTGACTACAAATCACAAACAAAAGAAAGACAAATAAACATGAATATGTTCACAAACAAAAAAAAGCAAATAAATATATTTCATTATTGGTAAAAAATTTATATTGATCTTTACTTAATAATAATTCCTTCGATTTTCTTTGGTTTTCGGTAACAGCAAAAACTTTTTGATAAAAGTTAACATGATGAAATCAGTTACTAACATTATGACTTTCGATATTGGAAGCAATTTTACATTTATTTTTGTTGGAGCTCTTTCTCTTTTTCTTTTCTTTTCTTGTTGAATTTTTATATCTGGGCACAAGTTTATTTAAAGAAAACCTGTATTAAATTTCCATGAAGAAAATGTATTAATATGTAAAGTTTAATTATACTGTAGTCTGCATACTTCGGAAGAGCATAAATAGTGTATGCTTTTTAGTGTTTGGTATCGAATGCGGAAAAACGAAATAATGTGCAATGTTTCGAAAACTCACATTTCCCGAAGAAACCGCTGTTTAAAAACAAATCGGTAATCATTTACATTCACATTCTAATATGTCTCCCTTGTGATACCGCACTTGATGGCGATTCGCACTTGCATGCGAAAAAAAAATTCATGTCTGAATGTGACTAACAGTTCTTCGAAAATAATGAAATAATATTTTTCTTTTTTTCAAACACATTCATGTAACTCAATTAACTTTCGTTTTAAAGTGAAAGATCTATTATGCTATGATATACAGATAGACAGAGGAGCATGAGGAAATTTTATTTCGTTTTTGTCATTTGGATAGGGAACCCTAACCTACGGCGTGATAATATAAATTATCTATTTTTATTTACTGTTCGACATATATATGTAATAGGAATATACATGCATACATACCAATGTCGAGTAAGTTCTCACTATGTAAGCTCCGCCAATAGATACACAAAGCTATGTATATGTAAATCCGAAATAGTCCGAGTGAATTTTCCAATATCCAAGAAAACGAACACATTATTATGCCAGCTGAGAGACGGTATACAATTGTATCTTCTTTTCTATCAAACGAGATACAAGATGTCACGGTCACACTTCTTTTCAAGGCTTTCAAGTTGATTTGTGACATCAAGAGCAAAAAGTAATTTACAGAATTTAAGTCGTCCGAAGAACATTTATCGTCATTCAGTTTGAAGGAGAAATGTTTTATTTTGAAGAGAAATTACATTTTGAGGACACCTTGAAGAATTTTATTTCTAAAATATTGGTGAATTTGGCTAATAGTAAATATTTTTATTCTGGTTATATGATCGACTAACTACCTAAAGTTTCATTTAATAGTAATCTTAATGAATGAGCACATAATGCTATGAACACATACTGTAAGTTTTCCCGGTAAATGTATAAAGGTTGTATTAAAAATACTTTGCAACTTTTTTTGTAAATGGAATATGTTATATTTATTGTAGAAAGTTATATTTATTGGATAATTTTAGAGATCATTACAACAAAAGTGATTGTATTAAAAGAACTAAATATGACATCTTCATTGCTATAATTTACTTAAACTGATTCTAACACATCACAAACATAATTTAATAATTAGTCTTAATTTTGAAGTAATAAGTTATGCTTTTATGTTATGCTTTTAATATTCTCGTTTTTATTGAAATTTAATTTTATAATAACAATTAGCAACATTATTTTTTTTCTATTAAAAAAAACATGTCCATTGAAACTCTGATCAAATTTTACTATTCCTACACAATACACAAAAACTTAAGTCGTTTGAACAATAAACACGATTTATTTCTACAGTAGCCAATCTTCGCGTTGTACACATATTTGAGCGCTAAATTATTCACTGTAACCTAATTGGATTAAAGTACATTAATAATTTACCTGTTCGTCTAAGCAATAATGTTTTTTTTTCAATAAATTTTTTATTCAGCCTTACACATTAATGCCAGTGTAAAGTATAGCAAATAAATATTTGTGGTATTGGTAAGGAACAAGTAATAATTTATATTTTTATTTTGTATTTTTTATTGCCTACGACATTCAATGTTACCCAGAATGTCTCAAAGTTATGATGACCTGTGTATTTTAGGTGTTGGCCTATTTATATTCTAGTTACGTCATGTTTCTGTATATACTTGTACAATAGTACTTACATACCTACAAATATTCTAGTTTTTATTTCTTTATATGAGCCTGCATCTACTTACTCACCTACTTACGCAGTAATATAGTCACTTCAAGCATATTTTTAACTGTATTTAATTAATTACCTACTACTAATATATTAGTTGTTTCTTTCCTGTTTATATTCCTGTGTATACTTATCTATCAATTTATTTTCTGATTTTCTTACTTACGTCAAGGCAAGTAACACAATTACTCAAAATTTAATAGATGAAATATTTCTATCACTACCTTCTGACTCAGCCATTGTACCTTGATTTTGATGAAGGGCAGACCTATGGAGCTCTTAGTCTTATCAAAACTTGAGCTTAAAAAGTTGGAGCTAAAAAAAATTACCAGTTAGATATTAATTATTAAAATAATCTACTATCTTAGGCAATTATAAAACTTTAAATCAACAGTTAAACAAGTCAAGAGAGATGACGATAGCGATAAATAATTCAATGTGTAAACTATTGGGTATTGCAAATTATTGAGCATGGCGAATGGAAACCTGAGTGTTCACTTACATATAATAATAAAATAGTATATAATCATTCAAATGCATGTTGAAATTGGTATAAAATTGCAATAAATCACTTGAAACAATTTTCCTTTTAAAGACTGGGTGTTCACTTACATTTAAATATAGATTGGTAAATAATCAGTCAAGTGCATATTGAAATAGTCATCAAGGGGCAACATATCGATTAAAATAGTTTTCTGAACGCATTTTTCTGGATGATAGATGAAAAAAATATAAGCAATATAGAAAAAATACGAATTGTCACTTCGAGCGTGTACCGAGATGCACTTGACCCAATTAATTTTATTAAAAGTTTATTTTAGTAGCTTGTGGGATAGTTGCATATGAATAAGGGTAAGACTATTAAAGGTCTCGTTTTTATAGCAAAACGTGAAATGAAAGAAAGATTGTTCGGATAAAGTAAGGACAGAAATTCTGAAAATATAAAAGTATAAACAATAATTATAATAAATAAAAATTCAGAGGATATTTATATATAGCTTAAAATATATTTAAATTAGGAGAATATATCAAGTGTAAGAGGAATATAAAGGAAAATAAAAAAATTAGGTTTTGAAAATATTCACATATAGACATTTAAAATAAAAGATATTTGAAATAAAATGCGGGGATTCACACCAAGGTAGAATACTGAGCAGCGGAATATGATTTTACAAGTAAAAGTTTATACAAATAGGACCCTAAATAATTTAAGGTGTAGAGGATCGTGTTCACAGCCTCAGATTGATACACAAATGTTTGTTTCAATCTTCGTTGAAAAGTTTTTTTGGCAGAAGCCCATGCATCATCACCAGACGTTACTCTAACTGACGTCTTAATTGCTTTGTTGACAAAAACGTGTCTAAAGAAAAAAATGCTTTCAATGATACAATGTAGGATCATCCATTTTTAGTGTCATTGTCCATCTCCAAAGTGTATTAATAGATCAAATTTATAAAGAATCACGCATAGGTAAGAAAAAATTATTAATTCAAACGCATTTATAAATGCCATAGACAGGTTACAAAAAAAAATTAATTGAGAGTGTCCTTCTGATTTGAAGGCTATGAAAATAACAAGTGTAATGAATGAAACAAAATTAAACAAAATACGCCGTGAGTATGACAAATACTTTCTTGTTTGAGATGAAAAAACTTGTTATTTTTTATCAGTATTTCTATTGACCTTTACCGAATGAAACTTTTCATTTACCATGTTTGTACGTATTAATAACGTATACGGCCAGTGTATTCATAGTTGAACAATATCCCAAAAATGCTTGGATTAAACAAATATTATTTATACAAAATTCTGCCAAACTTGCGGAGAAAAAATGGAGAGAAAAGGCTTGGGTGGAAAAACCCAGCTAATTTCAAGGAGTTTATTTCTTTAAGTTTACATATTTGTTTTAATTTATAATGTGCCGGTAAAATTTAAACATGATACATAAATATAATTATATCATTTAATGAAAAATATATAAGCTATTTATTTACGCTGTAAAAAAGTAATACCTCGAATTTCTAAGAAATATTGCTACATAAAAAAACGTCATGCCTTATTCATATTTTAAAACAAAAGAAGAAAGAACATTTTTCTTTCGGAGCTCCTGGCAATTTATTACTAAAATAAATTTGAAATGGTCTTGCTTTATGTATCGAATGATTTATTAGGAAGGAAAATATCTTGAAAAGAAAAATATTTGTGTCAACGCTAATATTTATTACAACTAATAAAACATCAGAAGGCATTGCCAGGTGTTATGAATTTTATAAATAGTCTGAATTAAGTAAAGCAGTAATGAAATAATGATATAACAAATATCTGTAAGACACCCAAAAAATAACATCGTCTACAGAAATATACCCGCAACAAAGAGTTTCATAGACCTTAATAATGGTATAACGTCACTGGTTTCTATATTTTTATATCAATGAATATCGTTAAGAAAGATAAACCCTGTGTTAAGACTAAAGAATAAAATTGCTATCATCTGAAATAAACCAAAAATACATTTGCTAAGTTGTTTTTTCATGGTTACATTAATAGAAGAAAAATTATTTAAATCGATAAATTCTTTTAGAGTTTTACACTCATAACTATTATATAAAAAATTACTGTATCTGTCACCAAATAGAACATAAAAGCAATTTGGTACCTTGGCAGTCGCTTCCATCATTCCCTGTATAATATATAAGTTAATATGACATTACAAATCATATGAATATGTGAACAAAAGTAAATATAATTACTTAGAAATGAATCGCGCCTCAACAAACGTATTATGAGTAGAGCAATGTCGATTAGTATATGGTATGAAATGATATTACAGAGCATGAATTGCGACTTGGCACAGCTTCTTAATTACTTTATCCACTATTATTGGGAGCTTAACAAAGATAGGAAAAAGTACAACCAAATATTAAATTTATTTCTTATCGGTATTCCCTTTTTATCATTTTAATTTTTTCCTCCAGTAAAATATTTAAATAACATCTTGTGAATTCGTCCGGTATTTATTTTTTTACTTTTAAGGTAATATTTTTGTTCACATTTATAAACTTTTGTTTTTATTATGTTTCTCGACATTATCTCCAGTTAAAAAGTTGATAATATAACTCTTTCGTCAATTAATTTTTTATAGATATATTTGTTTTGAACATTTAAGGTAATTATCCGAAACGTGTAAATGATGGGAACGTTGATTTAACAAAATAAATAATTGACATTTTCTCGTATTTAATTTTAAATAAAAGTTAAATTTTTGAACAATTTTAAATATGACTAGTAATTATTAAGTCACATCAAACCTGATCAAGTCTTCCAAAATGTACACTTTCAAGAAAAACATTTTGGTTGCAAAATGTCTTCCATATACAAAATATTTGGAATAAAACAAAATATTGAATAACGAAGCTAATTCTGAAACTATAAAGTGAACAAACCCAGACACAAAACAAGAGACGATAATTATATAGAGGCTGTGCGATAGGTCAATCTGTTTTCATTTCAAAATACATTGTACTATATAACGACAAACGTAACGCAACGTAACGCATTTTGAGGATAAGATATGCTATATTCAGTTATTTACGTTTGCTTTGTGATATTCCGAAACAATCATTGAATTTCCATCTGCACAGATTATTTATTTGTTTAAAGTGAATATATTTATTTGTTTAATAATTATATTTTTACGTCGATGTGTAATGTAAACCTGATCATATGTCATTATTTGGTAGGTCATCAGTAAGTCATTATTTGGTAGCTTGAATAGGAATATCGGCATTATTAAGCCACCTGAAAATATAACGTTCTGAACGTAGTTAAAATGTGGATGTTATATTTATAGGAATATTGATTTGAGCTGGTAGTTATAATTATACCAATGGTAATTCATTATATAAACAAGACAACTTGTAACCATATAAGCCAATTACGACAGCACATATTCAAATATTCTTAACCTTGACTACCGCGCATTTGATTTTAATAGTACATTATCAAATTGATTTACGGATGCGTAATCATAAATGACTTGGATAATAATGCGACACGAAAATGGTTACCCTCCAACTTGGAATAGTGATTTTTTTGTACGACCATACCTCCTCATGACTGATTTCTAAGTATCTTATGCAAGATGCAAATAAAATATCAATTGTGCCCACTGCAATATTCGACTCCTCTATATAGATATAGATATACATATATATATATATATATATATATATATATATATATGTGTGTGTGTGTGTATATACATATATATATATATATATAGATGTATATATATATATATATGTGTATGTATATATTGGCATGTTTTAAATTCTGGGCTACATACATTCCAAGGACAAGGTTATTGATATTTATATTTAAAAACTTCCAGTCACATGTAAAATTCAAAATAAATGTTCAATCAAGAATAAGAACTGATTTATATCTTTCGAGACAAATTTCAGTTTTATCGAAATCTACAACTTGTTTAACAAATTTATAGAAGAAAACTATCTAAGGGAAATGTTTTCACATGTATCGACAATTTGTCATTTACACAATGATTCTAAATAGTTTTAACAAACCAGTCCCTAAGGTTCCGTAGCAACACAGTGCTAATTAAAATTCAAATTGAAATTTCTCTTCTATCAACTACCTGGCCTCGCTCATTTGATTACATTAGGCCTTGTTATCTGAATAAATATTAAGACGGTGTTTAGCTGTTTACTCATCGAGATGACCAATGGAAATCACTTGATAATGGCACTGGCAGGTCAAGTAGTAGAATTCAAGGTGGAAAAACATGAATGACAAATGTCAAGTATATTTAAATATGTTTTATATTATACAACGTTACTGTATTTGATAGCAGCGACTTTGAGTTATTTTTATGTTCATTGTAAGTTTTTAAATACTTATTGGAATAGGTTTTTTCAACACTATTTAAATAGCTGCATCACAGTGACTTAGAAAAAACTTAGTTTATTTTTTGGGACTTTCTTTTCTGATAATTAGGTAAGTTTTTAATTAGTTTGATAACGCCCAGTAAAATATAAAGTTTTATTCTTTAAGTAAATAACAAAAAAAATTTAGTTCCTTTAGTTCTTTTTTAATAGCATCTATCAAGTAAGGAACTATAGGAATTTTGTTTTATGTTTGCTAAATCACAGGTTTTAGCTAGAGACTAGATTCTAGGGTTTGAATATTTATTTATTCATTTCAATGTTTAATATACACATCAAATTATATATGCATTTATGGAACTCACTGTCATAAAACCAATATCTTCCAAACAAACATAATGGTTAAATATAGAAATTTAGTAATGGGGAAATATGTAAGAGATATTGTTGAACCTACACTGACACAAAATATTTAAATCAAAATGTACGTTACAAAACACCGTACCAAAGTGCCAAACTATATATTTGCACGTTTTTTGTTCTATGCTACCAGTCTCCAAATTAAATATTAATAGTAATGTGCTCCGACCTTGTGTTTAAAAGGTGGCCATCTGCGCGCTACCCGACGCCGACCGCGTGAATCCACGGAGCCGAATGGGGAGTATTTGAGCCAATTTGAAAAAGTCTAAGAAAAAATTTTTCCTCACATAGAGAGGAATATATTTTTGAAAAACTTTTTTCTCCAAAAAGCAATAATTCACCACTTATAAGAAAGTAAACAATTATTAATAACTATTGGGCCAGTGTAGTTTATTTCTGTCGAATAGTCTCGAAAAGTGTCGAAACGTCGAATAGTTTCCTATCATATCGGCTGTACAAGACGGATGGATACTGGAGTGACTCCCTTAAATACCGTTTTGATAATTGTTCTATGAAACATAAAAAAATAAATTCACATCTTAACATGGTATGGTTGGAAAGTGGCGGGTTAGGTTTAAGATGCGGTAGATATAAAGGATTATGAGAGGAAGGTCTTCTTTAAACCACTTTTAAAATTTTCATAGAGGTCTAGTTCCTGGTGTCTGGAACCAATCGATTCCAAAGGTCTTAAAGCTTGGATAGGGAAGGGATTTTCATAAAAAATGATTGAATGTTTACAAAAAAGTAGACTGAGCAGGTTTTTCAAGCGTAAGGTTATACAGACCGGAAACAGACAAAAAAACAAAACTTCTTCTGAGATATGTTAGTATTGCATAAAACATGGGTTATTCAATACATTAATAAAAGTGTAAGAATATGAAGATTGTATCAATCCCGCGCTTCAATTCATTTAATACATTTAAGCAGCGCTCACAATTGAGAAATATATTCATGTTATTCGTAATAAAAAATGAAGGGCGCACACAATTTTTTTAAGTTTCTAATTTATCAAAATTATATTCAGTATGATCAAGATAAAAAATAGCTGTAGTCCTGCAAAGGCAGCAAAAGTGTTTGATAAAAATGAAAATTTGCAATTCCAAGCCTATTTAAATCGTGAGAAATTTAAACTGAAACTCATATTAACAGGATATTAATCTAAAATGGAAATTTACTATAACAAAACATAAACTTGTGACAGATAAAATAGAGGGAGATTAAATATTATTCAAGTAACATGGAATTTTGACAAAGAAATAATGAATTCAAATTTTATAGATTTCATTCTGTTCATCCTTTTCTCAATGACGGTTAAACTGGCAATATGTATCGGTGTAAGAATAACCAACCCCTGAAATAATACCTAAATATTTGTAGTAGATACATATTCGGTGTGCGGAATTTGAAATATTACATTTTCCAACTAATATATATCTGGATTTTTTTATACAATTATGTAAAAATCGAAAAGGTACGACTGTTAAACGAGCAATATGCATCGGTGTAAGAATAACCAACCCCAGAAATAATACCAAAATATTTGTAGTAGATACATATTCGGTTTATGGAGTTTTCGAAATATTACATTTTCCAACTTATATATACCTGGATTTTTTCATACAATTATGTGAAGGTCGGAAAAGTCCGCATGTGATGACGAGTTCTAAAGATTAATATTGGGACTCCTTAACGGATGGTAGCAACTCCTCGAGCGGTAGTTTTAATTTGAAAAATCTGTTTTTGAACTTCGGATATGGAGAACCGAACTCCTCAACGACTAACAACTAACCATTGGTGGTTACTACTATCGCTTCATTTCTGTGCGTTGTTGATAATTAATTTTAGAAAAAGGGGAAGATATCTATTTACTAGCTTTTGCACGGGACTTTTAATAACTATCCAATATTCTAAGAAAGAAAATAATTGTGATGATTAATACATTAATGACTAAAAATACTAAAATAAAATATCTTTTGAAAACCGTCTTCAAAACTCCAAAAAAGTTAGACATTAAAAGTAAAAAATAATTAACTCACAATAGGTACCTACATATCTGTAATAAATAACTAAGTTACTTATTATTGAAGTCGGTACCAGCATCGCCGATCAACTTTAACAAATTAAATTTTTTTTATTATACATACCTCCTTTATCGTGTGTGCTGTAAGTACTTACAAGTTAAAATTTTAAATTTACATTTTAAATTAAATTAAATTATAAATTCATTTAAGTTGTGAATAATACTGCCATCGACTTCAAAAATAAGTAACTTAGTTATTGCAAATAAGTAGGTATCTAATGTAATTATTTTTATCTTTTTAGTACCAACCTTTTTTGAGGTCGATTTTTTAAAAAATATTTTATTTAAATGATTTCATGATATTCTCTACCAAAAAAAATTGTTTGGTCTACTGTTAATGGGCTGCTCTATATATATATATATATATATATATATACACATACATACATACATATACATATATACATATATATATATATATACATACATACATATACATATATACATATATATATATATATATATATATATATATATATATATATGTATATATTAGGTTGGCTAGTAAGCTTTTAGCCACAACTTTAGGACTTTTCTAGAAAGATTCTTAAAACCTCTAGAAGGTTTTGCCATAGGGTATAAATAGGTCAGAACGTGGTCAGTTGATAACAGGCAGCGCCGAAGCTTTAAATGAATTACATAATAGATAATGGATTTAAATCGATATCAAATATGGATTCTATTTACGAATTTCCGCTGGGTCACGATGAAAAGACTGCCACAAATACTATATGTCATATGATGGGCGAGTCTACGGTGTCTTATGTGACGGCAAAGATTTGCTTCAGAAAATTCAGGAAGGAGGGCTACGATCTTGAGAACAAACCCCGTAACGGACGTCCTGTTGAATTGGACGTTCAACGATTATGACGTCTAATTGAGGAGGATCCTCGACTGAAAATTCGTCAATAGGAAGATGAGCTACACTGCAGCCATGGCGCCACAGAAATATATTTGAACGAATTAGGAAAAGTTTCAAAATACGGTGTGTGGATACCCCACGAGTTGTCATCATATCACCTTCAGTGCAGTTGATACTTGTCTACAGTTATTGACATTGAAAGGTAACTTTGACTGGCTGAAACATTTAGTAACTGGTGATGAGAAATGGGTTACATACGTTAACCATACACGCAAACCCCAATTGCTGGGTGTCGGAGAAATAGAAGTTTCAGTATCCAAACTTGAAATAAGTGCTAAGAAGATAAAACTCATCTGCTGGTAGAATGTCAAGGGTATTATTAATTTGGAGTTGCATCCATAGGGATCTAAAATTAACAACTATATTTACTGTGAACGATTGGATCGATTAACTAAGAAATTGAATAGGCAACAGGATAGAACTTATTTTCTACATGATTATGCTGGATTACATATTGTAAAACGTACTCGTGATAAATCAGAGGAGCTCGGCTGGATTATATTCACTCATTCATCATATTTCCCGGACATTGTGCCCTCTGAATACTATTTATTCAGGGCTCTAAGTCACCATTTTCGTGAAGAAATATTTGACATTAATGGGGATCTCCAAAACGACCTCGCAGAGTTTTTTGAATCAGTCACCGGAATTTTACACGAAAGACATATCGTCACTGCCAACTAAATGGCAACAAGTAGTAGATCATAATGGTGCTATATAACAATTATATGATAATAATGGTAGATAATTCTTAAATTAAATTTAGTGTAACACATAAATTTTGAAATAAAACATTGTTGACAAAAATTCAGGGTTAAAAACTTATTAGCCAACCTAATATATATTTCACACGGAAATATCAATGAACAAGGAAAAAATATATGTAAAGTCTGGATGTATAGCATGTAGGCTAACCATATGGATAGATACCAGAGGGTGCCTTCGTTGTGTAAAAAGGTGGAAACATTTGCAGTTTTTCTGTCCTGTTGCTGTCAATTATGAAACTGTTTTTATTAATATCGGCATTGAAGCAAAGTTTCTTTTTGAGTATTATGTGTTTTATTTGATAAATTAGTCAAATCTGGTTAGATTTTTAATTATCCCAGTCAGGTAACTAATTGTTTACCTACTTATATATATTACAAGGATAAAGTCTCAATATATTTATTTATTACAAACATATCAAGATTTCATTTTGTCAGCAAGTCGGAAACTCAATCATTGTAAATTTTGCCAGTTGTAATATGTGGTAGAAACTCATTCATCTGAATTAGTGAGTTAATTATTCCTCTTGTATTTTATATACATATATTGTCTAACATATCCGTAAGAGGATATTCGTTAGAGATATTTAAGATGACCGCTATATTTTTCTAATAAACTATAAATAATTTCTCAGAAACTTTGTTTTCATAATTTTACAGTAGTTTCGGAAATAGGATTGAAGTGAAATGATGATGTTTCTGAAAAAAATGGTTATGACAAATAAAGAGATGGGCGGATAACCAGTGATTTTATAAAAGTTAATTTTTTTCTTTTTGGGGCACAGAATCTTAAAAAAGGAAATGGATAAGTGAAATATAAGGCAAGTTAACAGATTGACCCTTTAAATATAGTGTTAGTGGCTCGTTGTTGTTATCTTTCGAGGAGTAATAAATTGAATCAGGAGAGAAGCGAACTAGGAAATCATAAGCGGGGATGCCTTTTTTCGGGTTTCATGTTAAATTAGAAATCAGATTGCTTACCGTATATAAGTATAACATATTTGTTTTTGTTTGTCAAGTCAAATTAATCGTTTGTAGATATTAAGTGACCTGCCTAACCTCTACGTCTGCTTACAAATTATTTACATAATTGGTGAAAAATAAAAAGTATCCATTACTTCTAAACATTATGTCGATATAAAACGGTAACTTTATTTTACTTTTTTAATTACTCACTGCCCTTGATTACAATCAAGCAATTCAAAGATTATTACAAGTTTTTTCGTAGACTTAGAAAGGCGCTAATCTGGTAAGATTTTTCGTGACCTGCAGCAATTTCCTTTTACGCGCCTTTTTATAAAATTGTATGGATATGCAGTTTCACAAATTGATATAATAGAATGTGAAAAGCATATTTAGCATGCAATCTTGTAATAGATGGAAGAAGTAAGTAAATTTAATTATGTATTTTATGTTATTCTTTCCTCCCATAGATCTATCTCTTTTATATTTGGCTTACCCAATATTACGCAAAAAATATTACAATGTTTGAATAACTATCCAGTAATCTGAGTACTATCAATCTACTTGCAAGAGGAAGGTGCAAACCGTAAATACTGCAGTAGAAAATATAAATAACTTATACGAATATTTTTTCGAGGTAGACTTTAATACTCAAGTCACATGTTCGCCAGTTAACGGAAACGACAGAAAGATCATCAAATGATGATGATGGTTGCATAATGAGTGCATTTCCGTCATTCATATCAACATAACTAAGAGAGTTTGATTATGTTTAGAAATCCATTGAAATGAATTGAGCACAATGAGATTTAACGTATTAAGAATTGTATATCTGCTCTGAATTAAAATTCACTGTGAAATTGGAATCAATATTTTTCAAAGTTTCATTCTAGATACAAATGCTAAAAAAATACGTTTTGGATATGAACGAAATTCCTGCTTTTAAACTCTATGTAAATATTTTTGCTACCTGTATTTATAGGTTTACAAGGAATGCAATAAGAAAGTCAATATATACCTAAGCTAAGTTTCAAAATTGAATGTAATTCGAGCTGAAAGATGACTTTGTTAGGAAGCTAAGTTGAACGCAATTTCAGCTTATTGCAGAACGATTACTGCTTAAGAATTTTCATTCAATTTTGACTGACTTTCATATGAGATTACGGAACTTGTTACATTATGTTATATTAAGTATTTCTAACTACATATTTACTTAAAAAATTTGGGTACCATGAGCGGAAATAATAATTATTATTTTCAATATAGGGCTAACGGAAACTTTAGCCTTTTACGTTTTATTACATACCAATAACTAACAAAAGATTACTGCTTAAGAATTATCATAAACAACTTTAACTGACTTTAATATGAGATTACGGAACTTGTAACATTATGTTATATTAAATATTTCTAACTACATCTTTACGTACAAAATTTGGGTACCATGAGCGGATATAATTATTAATATTTTCAATATAAGGCTAACGGAAACTTTAGTCTTTTACGTTTTACTACATACCAATAACTTTATTGTGATAGGGTTAAAATATATTTAATTGCACTTACAGCACCGCGATCATAGAAATCAAAGTGCGCGGTTTTTGTTTGTATTTAGTAACATAATTCGTAAAATAAGCAAAAACTATATTGCATCATAAGGTGGTATTTTCATATAGTTCTTCACATATTTTGTAATATTTATATTAATTGTGTAATAAATATGAATACCATCCGGGAATAAATTTGGTAGTGTTGTTTCCTCCTTAATTTCTATTTAATTTACTGTATTAATGAGGCGAATACTCATAATTTTTTACTGATATACGAGTCATTCATACAATTAAGAAATATTAACCGTATCAAAGCAAATACGTTAAGATATGAACAGCCATGTAATATTACCTAAGGGAGACATGTTTCAGTCTGTCAGAATAAATAAATAATAACAGTTGAAAAAGTAGTAAAATTAAGTACTAAAGAGTTTTTAGATATAGTGAAAAAGGCTACAGTACATATAATGCATTTATATGAGCTTATTAAGAAGTAATTATAGACAGAGAATACGGATTTGGAATTAGTATTTTTGTTGACAAAAGTGATTTAAAAGACAATAATTTTTTTTTTCATTTAAAGCTAATTTTCTGTTACATTGAGAATACATATACATTCAGACATACATATGTATATGTGTGTATGTATGTATATATATATATATATATATGTATATATATATATACACACACACACACACACACATATATATTTATATATATATATATATATATATATATATATATATATATTCAGTTAGAAGAAACAAGAAAGAATGATACCGAACAATATTATAAATCCACTTTCAAGAGTGAATCTTGGATAAAAAGCAAATTAAAATCCACTATAATCGAAATGTAATTAAAAGAAAATTAAAAATTACGATAAATGCATTTGTTAAAATTTAAAACTCTGTCATTTATTTTATATTTTTTTTTCAATTACGGAACATAGCAGCAATTTTACGAGCATTGGGTATAAGATTTACATAGTTAATATTGATAAAGTATGTAGGCTACTAAATAAAAAGAAACTTAGTATTTTGTACAATTTTGGAGAAATATCTATATTTGCACTATAACCGGAAAATTTAATCCGACCAGATACTTTATACTCGTACATATCGTAATAAAATTAAATCTTAATAATCATGTTAATGAACGGAGTAAATTTTACTCTAAAGTCATTACTTGTCATAAATGCTACTGATCCCCAAGATGAATTTCAGATTTCCTCCAAATACTTTGCAATTGTTTAGGTTAAATCAATTACTAGTAGAATGAATAGAAGTAGCTTTAAATTTCTTCTTTAACTTTTGCTGCAATTTTTAATTGTGATTCTTACTTAAAATTGCCACACGAGATGATATACAGCTTTTGAGAATAAAATTAGTATATAGAAAATGACCTAAATTAAAAGCTAAGTCTATGGTGATGCAAGTGAAAGTTACTTTATAGCAAAAATACATTAAGATTTACAAAGCTACATTCTTGCCGATGTTAATACGGTTTCATACATTTTTAAAAATATTTTAAGTATTAAAAGTAGAATATTATTATTTCCCAAAAAAATAGTTAGTTATTAAATATTCTTATCAAAAATGTATAGTATTGTTCTATGTTTCGTGATTAATCGTATTAAAAAAACATTTCTTAATTTTGAATTAAATTTTCCGTGCGATTTTATAATTTCATTGTGTTTGGCTCTGACATCTTACGTAACTTCAGTCAGAGGTTTATTTTCGAGCGGCGAAAATTCCGTAATTGACATTAAATTTTTAAATGAAATGGCCTTCCCAGTCTTTTTAATCAAATAATTGAAAAGTAAAATATATTAATTCAAATAATATATCCATTTGTAATAGATAAGTGGCTCACAGAAATACTGAAAACACTGTAGAAAGAAAATTACAGAAGAATATCACGAAAATCAATATGAATATTTTTCGGTTTAAATTTGGTGTGAGATATGATATAAATAATACTTTACGGCGGGTTGAATATTATATTTAGCAAGTTGGCCCTTTTCTTTAATAATAGTGGCAGGCGAACATTATATTTTCGCTCAAGGAGAAGCAAACCGTGAGCTGAGAAATGATCTTTTATTTCTAACTAATAAACCACAAATAAAATAATAACGTAAGTCTCCTAACGATTTATGGAAGCTCATAAATTTCATTTGTTAGTGCTCATCATTTATATATTTTTAGTGCAAAATATCTCCTATCAAATTCCGTTTACTCTTACCGTCTTAAGCCATTGAGGTATTCTATTGCTAACACAATTTGGGAAATAATTTTTATTGCGTATAATCAAACCCATTATAATTATTATAAGAATATGGGAGAAATGAAAATTTAACACTTTTCTAGGATTTCGTAGTAAAATATAAACCATGTCCGTCTAATTATTCCTCAGTAAAATTGTTATGGAATTTTGTTTTATTTTATGAAATTTTGAAAAAAATCTGAAGCATCAGATTTTTAACTTTTAACAAAAGTTAAAAAAAAAATTGCGTCTTTTGAAGGTTTTCAAAAGACAACAAAAAAGACAGACAAACGTATATGTACGTAAGACTAGATTAATGATCAATGCTAAAAAAGTGTAAAGGGGTTGATTTGAGCTTTGCGCCTATATTTATTGAATATTATATCTGTCACCACACTGAAGTGGGCCTAATTAAAAGTTTTGAAATATTTACCGCTTTAAAACAAAAATTCTCTGAGAAAAATATTCCAGGTGTGTTATAGACCTTTTTCATATCGGAAAATAACAAACAAATGTCAAGTAAGACTTTGTTTTTTCTTGCTTTTTATATGCTTTACACTCAATTGCAAAAAGTGTTTCATTACCAGAAAGATATGTTATTCAAAATTTATGTACTCGTAAAATTTGTGTGAAATTTTGGGATCTCGTAACATAAAACAGTATTTGTAACTCTGAGGTAAAAAAGGTACCAAATTGACTGTTTCTTGTCTAACACCGGGTAACCGGCTACGGAAATTACGAAACAATGTAAGAACAAATTATGTATCTCAATGAACATTATATAAGAATTTCGGAAATAATATGTCTATTCGTCACGGAGTATTGCATTGTATTATCTATATATGATTAAAATTTTAATAACGTTAATTCGGAAATTATCGGCTTTCTTTCATCATTCGAATATTGGTCTTTATAAAAATTATGTTTATATTTATAAACACACCGCATTAGTATTTCATATCCATCAATGAGCAATGTGGGATTTCAACCTCTACCTACAAAAAAACACTTGCTTAATTTTTGTTTTTATCACTAATATAGAAACAATTGCATCTCAGAGTTTTCGCGATTCAGCAACCGATTGATGTGTTTGGTTGCATACTTTTTTATTACATCTGGCACCGGCTCAATATGAGGGTCATAATGTAGTTCACTGTTTCAAACGTAGCCCGGAACATTGCCAATTATCCACAGAACATTATTTTGGAAAGTTTCTTTCTTTCCTTTTATACATATTCTTTCGATTTGAATTTTACATATCGAATTATTCCTATATATTTTGCTGTATTAACGTAGAAGATCACTTTATTGTTAATAAGTTAAGGAATTGGATTTTTTTATTGAATAAAAATTTGACATAGGTGGAATTGATTTTTTCGCCATTTTTACTTGTGGTTACTTATTTTATTTATTTATAATTGAAGTTTTGTGAGAACTACTAGGTATTTGGCTGTTATAATAAAAGTTACGTCAACAGCATCAAGTTTCGGTTATTACTTCTTTTTGTTTACTAAGTCTCTTGTACATAGGATCTACAAAATTGGAGCCTACCTTACATAACACCTGCAAGAATCTGTCTCGGTTCTGAAAATTTTTTGTCATAACGTGCTTTCTAAGTAAGATTTAAACATAATAGTATTACTTCAGTAAATCTTAATTTATATTTATTTTTATCTTAATTTATATTTTAAACCTCTATACCAGCCTTTATGCAATCCAAAAATAAAGCCGTGAATATTTTTTTCTCTTCAAATGCCTTTTCAATCTTGTTGGTGTTTCGATAAATTTGATATATTTTTAAGTGTATAGTTCTAACTCCAAACTGGCGATATGAGAGCAGTTGCCTTTCCATGATATTGGTAGTTAACTATTTAATAGTTTATTCCTAACGACCTGTGACATAATATGAAAAAGCGATTTTGGTCGTTACGTTGTCACTTCTATAGGCGGTTTTCCTGATTTTTATATAACCATTATTTCTGCAATCTTCTAAAGTTTTGAGATATATCTCTATTTAAGACAGGCATTTATAACGTATTGTAACTTTTACCGAGCTAGATCTGGCAGTCGTTTTATAATTTGTCCAGTAAAAAGGCAATTTTAGGCTTGGATTATATCTGTAAAATTTTTAAAATATTTTAAAGTAAGAAATGGTAAGTCCACCTTGTTGTCTTTTTTAAAAATTATCAATTGTATTTGGCAGCAATTTTTAACAAGCAAAATATAAATCTCTTTGCGGAATACTTCAGCTAAGAATTCAGCGAAGAGATCTATTTTATCCTTAGGGCCACTTATCAACTTGCTGTCTTGTTATTTGAGGAAAAAGTCTTGTAAAAGAGGTCTCTTCAATCTGAAATGTCTCTTGACTAAAATATCTTTAATATAAATTGGAAAATTTTTAGAAGGAATAGTCGTGTTTTTGAGATATGTACTAGAGGATCATAGCTTCGAAAGACAAAAACAGTAATTTTTTTATATAGCTTAAAATAAAATAGACATCTGAAAACAGTTTAAAAGAAACAATATTTTCCTTAAACGTTTAAATATGAATATGTCTAAATGCGTACTTAGTAGGTTAATTTTAAAACACATATTCTTAAATATCTTATCTTAATGTTAATCGACTATATTTATTTCTTCGTGGATGCAATTATCAGGGTCTTAATAGAATACTGTTGTAGGTAAATATTTTTGTGTGTTGGTTCTATAAATAAATGAGAGTCAATACGCTTTATTACAGTAAAACTATTCCATAGAGAAACGGCCTTGTTATCACGTTTTGTCTTTTATTGGGCAAAAATTGCCTTTAATTTCAAAATTAAAATTATTATTTCTTGGCAAGCTATCGATACGATGTATACGTTTTATTAAAATTGTAATAAAAGTTAGAAAATTATTTTTTTAATTATCCGCCTATTTATATAATTTCGCAACATTCTAATATTCTAAAATAAAGTCTTTAAATTGAGGACTTGATTTTAGGAATGCAAACGCTAAAAGTGACAAGAAATTAATAACACGAACAAAAAGAATTATAGAAAAATAAAAGTATAACCATAAATAATACGATTTTATTAAACAATTTTCTTAGTTAACGAAGTGTTAGTTATTATTTTCAGAACTCACAAGGATGCTTTATTCCAATTGTCATATTTGGTTCCAAAGATTTTATTTTTTCTTGCAACATAACAATTTTATATTAATATAATTAAAAAATGTTATTTTGACAATTCGATAAAATTTTATTCCTAATAATAAAACAATTCATTTTATACTCACTATAAAATCTCTCTCTGTAAAATCTTATATTCATAATACTTTTATATCTTAAGATTATAAATTTACTGGTAGAATTTTGCAAGGTATAATAAATTGCTAGATAGTGCTATAAGATTAAACTGGATTTATTAAAGTTGTATAAAGCTAGATTTAAGTATTAAATTTTGCGTTGTAAGGAGTATACATGGGTAAACCAAAAACATTTAATTGTGATTATCCTGCCAGCATAGAAATAAGTACATATAAAGAACAAACCTAGTTTTAACACATACATCGGTTGACTGGATAAAGAATTATTGTTGAACGTGCGTAAAAAAAGATTCCGACAGATTGAGAACTTCCTCTTTTTTGAAGTCGGTTTAAAAGTAAAAATTTAAGTAACAACTAATCTTGAAAGTTCTTAAAAGTTCTTGTCAAGATAGTCCCTTTTTATATATTTATTAAAGTTATTTAATAAAGTTTCTCGGTGTATATTATTTTCTTTATACTGTACAATTTTTTAAGAATCTTAATCTACTTTGCGTAAAATACATACCTGTCCATGTTCTTTTTTTGCTTCTAAATTATTGTCTTTAATTAACATTTTCTCATACTTGTAACTTCATCACATTCATCCTTCTGTCTGTTGGAGTTTCCGTAATTTTTCGCACCCAAGTAGTTGACACGAAAATCTCCATTAATTTGTGACAAAATAAATTTTGTTTAATATGGTACATTAAACAAAGAGTGGCAAACATTTTTCCCGCATTTTTCACTTTTATTCCCCCGTGTGTAAGTTTGACGATTGAAGAATTATTTACAATTATTTATGTATCCCTGCTATATTATACTAATACAATTTTCTATTTACCAAATAATATTATGCGCCACTCTGCCAAATATTTAATGTGAAACAATTGCATCAAATAATATCTGGAAGAAGTTGTGTTTGTATACGGTATTATGTGTTTTTGTAAAAATATTAATGAATAAATATATTTATACATTACTTAAACAAGTAAAAATAGCCTTATTAATCATAAATAATTGAATTCATAAGCCTTGTCTTTGGGGACGAAATGTTTTTTCGTATTTTTGTCGCTTTGAATACTATGCTCTATTCATATTTGTAACAGTTATTATGTAGTTTATTTTTTTTATTGAAAAGTAGGCAACACATCTGTTTCTATTAAAAACGTTTACTTCTTTTAATTAGTAATTAAAATTTAAATCGATTTGTAGTATTAATTCAAAACAAACCACGATATCGATATTGTCGAATTGATGAATCAACTGCATTTTACGTTGGGTTTCATTATTATAACTGTAAATTTTAGTTTTGATTTGGCACAGAATCCTAACAAAAACGCACAATTGTCAGTACGTAATTAAGGCATCGGTTTCAATTGTTACTACAGAACTTAGTTTTGGTGTATAATGTTATTTTAATTTTTGTATCTTCCATGAAAATTTCGTCTTGGAAATTTTTTCTTTTTAATTTCAATATAATGGGTTGCCTAGTAAGTTTTAGCCATAACATTGGGACTTTTCTAGGAAGATACTCATAACTTTTAGAAGGTTTCACTGTAGGGAATAGATAGGCCAAATTGCAATCATTTGACAACAGCCAGTGTCGAAGCTTTAAGTGAATTACATAAAAGATAATGGATTTAATTCGATATCAAACACGGATTCTATTAAATTAGAATTTCGTCTGAGTCACGATGCAAAGTCTGCCACAAATAATATGACATGCAATGGGTGAGTCGACGATGTCTTAGGCAACGGCAAAGAAAGACGATTTTACACGAATTGGGAAAAGTTTGGAATTACGGTGTGTGGATACCCCACGAGTTGTCATCATATCACCTTCAGTGCAGAATGGATAGTTATCAACAGTTATGGGCATTGAAACGTAACTTCGACTGGCTAGATGTCGGAGAAATAGGAGTTCAGTCCATACCTGAAATAATTGAAATTGCTTCCAAACGGATATTTAGTGTGAACAACTGGACCGATTACCTAATAAAGTGAGTAGTCAAAGTAACAATTAACGTAAAAAACTCGACGTTAAAGATGATCTCCAAAACGACCTTGCACAGATATTTGAATCATAGTCACCGAAATTTTACAAGAAAGGCATATCATAATTGCCAACTAGATGGCGACAAGTAGTAGATAATAATGGTGCACACTTAAATTAAATTTAGATTAATATAATCAAATTTTAATAATTACTTATATGTTTTCAATTAAAAAAGCACAAAGAACGTGTATACATACACACACACATATATATATATGTATATATATATATATATATATATATATATATATATATATATATATATGGATATATATATATATATACATATATATGTATATACATATACACATATATATATATATATATATACACCGAAATTATCAATTCCATAAGAAAAGAAACAATAATGCTACTCAATATAATTAAGACATTTTTATTTCATATATAAAATAATTACCATAAAGATGAATCTCGTGACAAATCGTAAAATTATAGCCTGAACTAGCCCGAACATGATAATTATAAAGGATAATAATTATAGAGAGGCTGATTACCACTCAAGTTATTCAACCTCAAAATATTTCCGGTAATGTATATGATATAACGTAACAGGTTTTGAAGTTGATATATTCAAGTATTTTTCTTGTTATGCTTTAACAGCGTGGCAGTAGGATGGCGCTCCTTTTTCAGCGATTTGAAGTTTTAAACCATTCATTGAATTTCCATTATATGGATTGCACAAATCTATTTACTTTATAGTATTGCCTCATTTATATTATAGGTAGAGAAATAAATATACCTAGAAGTCTATGCAAGAAATGAAAAAGTGTTAGAAATCAGTGGCATCAATGTAAATTTATTTGAGAAAATTTTTATTATTTATGATTAGGAAGCATGTATTCTTATACATGTTTCTTAATCATATATAATAATGTTTATCAATAGTGTATGTAATATAGTTTTATGAAATATGTATAATATAAATAATGTCTTATAACACGAACTTGGAATAAATTAGTATATTTCACTACAGTTTACACAGCAGCTATTTTTCTTTTATCAGTTTCGAATTATTGACGCTTAATGATTATTTTATTTTATAATTATTGTGCATTATTTAAAAAAAAATTTAGTTCGGCCATCCCCTCGTATATCGGCTCCTCCAAAGGACAGGTATTTATTATTTGTTATTGGTAGTTTTCACAACGATGTCAGTTATTCACCGAATTCATTAGCGCTGTAATTTTCATAAACCACATATCTGCCTATAGAGAGAGTCGGTGAAAAAAATTTACCTTGGGATTCAGGTATCTCGTGTTTTAATAACTTATTTGATTTTTGCCTTATGCCTTTGCTATATTCCTTGTCCGAAATGTTGAGACTAATTTATAATTTTACTACATCCACTAATACAAAACAAAGGCATTTAAAGAGAGGTCTTATGTTAAAAGTTAACGCCATGTTACAAGTAGCCTAACACTAGGCTATTTATACTTCACAAAACATACCTCTAAGACCTATAACGCTCCAGTACGTCCCGCAGGAGAAACTATGCATGTCTAAATTCAATGCGTTGGAAACGAGCTACAAAGAAATATTGTTAAGCACTAAACATTATCATATATAGTACATATAACAAGCGAATATTTAAGAGAGAAGATAAAAAACATCAATAAAGATAACAACGAATATTTAAGTGAGAAGATAAAAAATAAAACATGCATGCAATTAAAACATAAAAACAATTTTGAATAAACCCTGAACCGCCCAGCTATTATCTGATAGTATTATATATATTAGTTGTAAGTCTTAACATAAAAGCAAGTCAAACTGAGATAACAAAATCTTATTTTGTTAGTATATCACTACGGTATTAAGTGGAGTTATATTAGGTTGTTGACGTTTTTGAATTTCGAAAATTTTTAAAAATAAAATTTGTTTAATGTTGTTTAGATCACATCCTAAAAATTACGTTGGTTATTTTTTACAAACAACAGCTTAAAATTAAATTGGTTGCCTCGTGCATTGGAATAACTCTATTTATTAAATTCATTTTTGCGTTCTGTATTGAATTTAGAAAATTAAACACAGTGAAACACTTCAGATATCCCTGTCCGGTGAATAAAATATTGATTAAATACACACTGACAAACATTTCGTATTACGTTCTAAAATACTTCCTCAATGACAACACACTTGACGGAGTCTATGGGAAAAGATGTTTTATCCCCAAGTTTTATGATTCTACAGAATGGATAGAAAAATATTTTACTTTAGTTGAATAATTTCGTGTAATATAATCGTTTACATGCAAATTGAGTGACGATCGATTTCAAACTAAAAAGGTGATTTTTCTATAACAGACAAGCGGATAAATAAATAGACCAACATGTTGATATTACAAGGGTTCTGTTTTGCCATTTGGCTAAGAAACATTAAAAATAGCGTTATAAAAGAAAACAATTATATATTGTATTTATGTGAATAACAAAAGCGAGTCAGTTCTTCTATATAACTTATGGCAAAATACAATTAAAACTAGTATATAAGAAGTTAAAATAATCCGAGTAATTTTTAAATATTGAGGAAAACAAACACACCACTTTTTCAATCCTTCAAATTTATTCTTGACATTAAGAGCAAAATATTCATTTATTTTAGATTATATAGATAAATAAACATTGAAAACGCTAGGGACAATGTATTATATAGGTATACATAAATAATAAGCAAGATATATAATTATGGGACATTAGTATAAAATCACATAAAGTTATAAAGTTGTATATATTTCATTGGCCAAAACTGCAATATTACTTACATATAAATTGATTTGTTAAAATATCAGTCTTATTATTGAAATTTGGAATAATTGACTCAAATGTGTGTTAGTAATATTACATTATTTCATTATAATATGTATGCTTGTGTTTTTAGTAGCGGTGTACCTTTTGGTGCCACTTTTGTTTTCTAAAGACAAACAAATTCCAACGTTACTATTAATTTTAGTGCCCATTTGGCTGATGTTTACTGTTAAAAGTTGATATAAGGATGTTGTTCTATCTTTTAAAACAATTAATTGTATTTCATTAAATACAATTTCGTTTAAAGTTCAGTAAGATATTCGAGAGTTCATCGCTCATAGGAGATCTTGGTTTGAATTTATTAAATATATCCAATTGATTAAAATGTGATAGTGTTAAATATTGTCATAGTTTTTGGAAATAATATTTTTAAGAATTGGAAAAATAATTTATATATAAGTATAAATAGGTCCGCTTAATAGATTTCAAGTGTGAATGGAAATACTCCTGGACTTTTATTTTGCTACTATAAATCTAATATCCTTTATAGATTTCATGTCTACTGTGCGTTTCTGTCGATTATAAACACACGTTATTTATAATTCAGATTTTAAATATGTTTACAATAACATGATGTTTCTTAACTTACTAAAGACATAATTGTTCTTTGAATTGTTTCCAATTGCCACCTCTCATTTTTAACCTCCACATTAGTTTTTATTACTAAAGTGTGGCATAAAGGAAACTATCATTTGGCAGCAAAACGAGTAAGTGTTTTACATCTTAACATAATCCTACATGTAGTATCTTATGACAGCAACGTATACAAAGTATAGGTTGCTCAAGCTGACACTCTGTAATTGGCTTTAAACTATTGGGAAAGAGAAAAAATAACCAATGATATTTTTGGTAAACTTTTATTTTGGTACTTTTCAACAATAATGTAAGTGAACATGTCACTAAACTTGGTCGATCATCCATCAATGTCACGGCTTGTGTTCAATTTGTTTTTGTTAGAAAACATCATGATATTAGGAATTTAGTTTAATGGAATCGTGTGAAAGTAATCCACAAATAGGAGTTGATGCATATACGTTTTTTGAGGTGTATGCGAATAATATTATAAATATGTAGTCCGTAACGTAGAAGAAAATACTTGTAAAAATAATTTAGTTTTTCAAATTAAACTTGTAATACATACATGTCATTTGGACTTATATATTTTTCTTTAATTTACTATTAAATCAGATTTTTTATTTACTATATCAGACAGTGTTGTGGTGACCTTTTTTTTTTTTGGCTTGAATTACTGATGACAATTTCGCGATATTGGCAAAGGTGAATGGCATGACATGTTATAGGCGAACGCAGCTTTATCTAAATTTCGTCTTCATGGACATGGTGTTATTGGGATGATATGATTTCGAAAACTTGTCTGGCTCAGATTTACTAGGGTACATTGTAATGTAGACATAGCGCTTGTTATATTTTTTGGAACGAAATTCTTAATGGCACATTATACACTTGACGAATGAGACCTAACCCGAAAAAGTGCAAGATTTCGAACGCTACATTTGCCACAGTACAAAACGATATTTTGCTACAGTATACACATAAGCGTCTGTCATTTTTTTCCTGCTAGCTTTCTATTGTAATCTACTGTTTTCAATTGTATCTGCCAAACCGTTTCTGATTCGGTTCATATTTATTTGAATTATAAATTTTTACTTCATCATTTATTTGATAAATAAAATTTTCTCTATATTCATTTATTTTCTTTATTTCTTTATCTTTTTTGAAATAATTAAATTAGTAAATAACATTAAATTTTCAGCAAAACGAATATTATTTTCATTACCAATTGAACTTTATTTAGATGGTTAGAGAAATTGCTTACGATCATACATTTTTCCTAAATTATAAAATAATTATGTTGGTAATGCTTTATGATATTGACTTTGCGTTAGTGGACTGAGTCATGGTTTATTTCATCGGCGTGGATAAATATCCTCCAGCTTTGCCAGTTTTTAGCGCACTTACCAACAAGATATTGCAAGAGGCGCCAGTTTTGATATATTTTTCTGCTCCATATACCGCCTTGGGTGTACGATTATGGAGTTGCTTGCTAATTCACTGATGTTAATTAATTAGTTTTATGCTTAATTTGAATTATTTTTTTTTATTTTTTAACCTGCATACCGAATTCCTTTCAAAATACTGTTATTGGCAAATAAAGTAGAAAGCGTCGCTTGCAGCTCCTCGAATTATGATTTAGTTTATGTTTTATTTCAATAAAAATTCCATTTGACTAAATAACTCTTGTTATTACGAACTTCTTATTACGAACTTTTATTTTATATATTTTTTGGAATAATTTATATATTATTATATTATTACAATAAATCAGGTGTCATTTCCCTAATGTCATTCCCATATAGGAAAACTTCTCATTTGTAAATAAAAACACTCATTACCAAATGGACATTAAACCCTTGGTAAGTTTCTCTCATAAATTTTAATGAAACTCTTATCCATTTTATTTTATTTTTTCCAAGACAACTGTTTTAAACATTTGCGCAAACGTACACATAATAACCTAGTGCTAACTGAATGACGCAAGATGATAAGAGGAATAGCAGCACTCGTGTCATTTAATTAAGATTTTAACAAAGATTTTCTAATGAAAATCAGCATTTGTTAATGAAGACTTTACCATTTCTCTTTTACATGCTTTTCTACTTTATTAATGCCATAATAATGAATTAGAAGTTTTGCTCATGTCCATATTGTTTCATTAAAATCATACTAAAAAAACGTACAGATTTTTATATTCAACTTTCTTTTCATAATTTCATTTCAAAAACTGGGTGAAAACTATGTGTTAATAGGTTATTAGAAAATAATTTTCATCAATAACAATCTCTAAATTTGATCCTTAATTATGAATATACCCTATCAGTTTAATAGTATATATTTAAAAACTTCTATTTCTGCTGTTATAGAAAAATAATTATCCTTGGCAAGCCCGTCTCGTATTTCTTCTTTTCTGTTCCCGCCCTTGCTTCCCTCATATTCTTAGGTCTTGTGAGCCCCATTGTGTAGACGGTATGAATTTGTTTGCATCATTGATATACTTTGTTAGAATTTCATAATCGAATAAGACAAAGCGACAAAATATTTAATTTAATTAAGCAAAAAGAACAATTATTTTAATTAATAAGCAAGTGAATAGAATGTTTTCCATTTAAATTTGTTTATTATTGTTAAAAATTTTCGTTTCCAATATCCACATTTTTAAAAATCCCTTTATTTTGATACATATAATGTTTGATTATTCGGGTAAAAATCCAATAAATAACCATATGCCAAAGTGGCTATATTAGTTTATTGTAGCGTATCTTAATTGGGATATTAAGTTACGTGAAGCGACAACTAATGATATTAGTGAAAATTGGAATAAAATTATGAAGGAATATATGCGTTCATGTACATAAATTGCATAAAATATATGTAAAAATTAATTCACTAATTTTTTTTTTCTTCAACGAGTGAATAAAATGGGTGATAACCCTTTATTAATAATGTTTTGAAATCATCTAATTGATATTTGTTCTGATATTTTATATGAGAAAAAATATCTTTTCTAAGAGAATTTCATTTTTGGATTTAAAATATTTTTAGCAAATTTTTCATTTTCATTTGCACAAATATCGTGAATGTCGAGTTAAATACACAAGTTTAAAAGACGTCTTACACAAAGGCTAATATATTTTTTTGAACTCCAAATAAGAATGTAACTAGTATTTGCATTCTTACTTAAAACTAAAAATATATTTTAGAGACCGCACTAAATTACAATAGCCTAGACAAAAATGGTTTAAATCGGTCATTAATTTTGGTAGTGAACGAACATTAGCATTTAACCTATAATAAAATGGTTAACCAAATGTAAGCATTGTAAAGAAAGGAATAATCAAAGCTTCTGTTCTGATTAACCCCGGCATTCCCACTGCTTGCTGATGTATCTACTTACATACCTGTTTATTTCATTATCTTATTACTAACGTCAAGAGATATGAACCGAGTCCAAACTGGCTGAGTTAACTTCTCACCAGGAAAGAATTCTAGTCACCAACTCAAGCTCCAATACTTTACCCTAATTTTGCTAAAGAGCAGATTTATGGCGTTATTAGTTGTATTAAAATGTTGAAGTCAAAAAAATAAAAATTGCGAGTTAACTGTGACAAAAATTGTGTAACAGTTAGAAAGATTCGAATCAACAGTAAAGCAAGTCGAAAGAGGTAAAGATCCCGATAAATAAATCAATATGTGTTTATATATTGATCGAGAATCGCAAATTATTGCACATCATATTTGAAATACCGGGTTTTCATTTTCGAGTACGTTTAAAAGTAATTTTACGAAGGTTCATTTAGTAAAGATTAATTTCGTGAAGTTTAATTTTGTAGTTAGTAGTTTTTTGGCTACTTACAAATTAAAATACTCATTTTAATTTGTCCCATAGCCATTTTAGTTTTTTCCAAATACCCATTTTAGTTTTTTGGCTACTTACAAATTAAAATACCCATTTTAAATACCCATTTTATATAATACCCATTTTAATTAGCCCTCTTGAAGGCCTCACTATTACAACGGACCATAAAACATCAGGGAGGATCCTTTAGATGAAATAGTTTTGAAGAATATTTATTTATAACTTAACTTAAATTAAAATTTAGAGCAAATTTTAAGAATAAATGGAAAGTAAATGAATATTTTATAACATTGGTTTCAGAGAATATTCATATACCGAATATTTGACTTAAAATTCAGCGAATAGTCTCAAGAGAATATACCGAGCTGCCAATATGGACAGCACTTCACAATTAGTTACCACGAATAGGACTCTATATAATGAAAATATGTACGATCATTGTGACAACCTCAACTTGTTATGGGAATGTTTCTTTGTCCTTTAAAAATGCTGTAATTACTGTGTTTTTTTGTCAAAAAAAATGTGCGTAACGAAAAAAACGTCTTCAATCGCGGATGATGCGTTATAATCAGTCGATTGTATACTATATGCACTTCGCAGGTGAACAAAGGAACTCCTGTGTCCGTCTCTAAAGTGCATAATAGGACCAAATTTATAAAGACCAGGCTTAGGTTAAATCCTTCTAAAGAAAAATGATTTGAGTTTGCGTATTTAAAAAAAGTTGAAATAAGGGTTTCTTCCTTTTTTCAATTGAGGTAAAGTAAAAATTATAATTTACTCTACCTCTCGACAACAAATATAATAAAACAAATTCTAGATCTTAATGACAGTAATTTCTATGATTTATTGAAAAATATACAATACGAATCATGTGTCACAAAGCAGGCGTAATTACTAAAATTACTAACAAGTCATGCGGCAAGAGTTTGAATATAGATATGTCGATACGCAATCAAGTTGCTGTATTATTTGTGAATTGTAATTTAAGAACATAAAAGTAAATAAAAGTTCCATATTTCCTTTGTTCACTATCATTGGAAGTATAAAATAGAAAAAAATATAGTTTTATTGTTTCTTTTTTCTATTCACCTTATATATTTTAATTTTTATATAAGTTATTACTGTTCACCCTTTTTTCTAGGGCAAGTTGACCATATTGACATCAATTATGGTCAACTTTCCCTAGAAAAAAGGTTGATGGCAAATTTTTATGGCAAGATTTGAATACTTTAGACGGCATATTTAATTAGTTGCATAATATTCGTATTACTTTATATTCGTTATATATCATATGTAAGCTACACGCCTGCATATCTTTCTTTCATGGAAAAATGACAAAGTCGCAAACGATTGTTTCTCCACATATTGCATAAAGTATCAAGGCAATCGGAAAGATTATCAACATCACTTTTGCATGATTTCTACGAATGCTTGCTTAAGTTCTAAATATAAGTACTTCTTATAACTCGGTACAAATCACCAAACTGCTGTTTAACTGGTTCTAATAATTAAAATATAAAGTAGATGAAAATTATGTTGAGGAAAACTAAAATGTTCACGTATATTTCGTGTATCGCGTGATATTTGTGTATACAATGCTCGCTTAATATATTTTGTATTGACTTAAAAGGTTCGTTTAAAGGGTATAGTAAACAAAAATTATTATTCCGTCGGACGCTCCTTATTTTATTTTATTAACTCCAAATTTAGAACATTTGGCACGAGCAGACTTTCATGCCTTCACTTTTTGAGCTTTATGTCTCTATTCAATTGAAACACCTTTGCAATAATCATGCTCCTGATACATTACGTTATTTCTTATATAAATAGAAACAATTCGGTACTGATTAATAACTGATATTAATTACGTATTAATTTTTTTTTTAAAGTTGAATTTGCTTGGAAAATTACACAACGCCTGTATATCTAAAAATAGTTTCAACTCTTAACGATTCAGCTATTAATATGTTGGTACGTCATGTTCTTTCTTCAGATATGCATGTTTTTAAAAACATTTCTAAAATTTAAATTTCTTTTATTTAAGCTACTTTTACTTAAATTCTTGTTTAAAGAGGTAAGATTTTAGTACTTAATACAAAGAAAAAAAACACTTTCACACATTCCCTTTTAATTTGAAGTGCGTTTTTCTGTATTTTGCACATTATGTTTATTATGCCATATTATAAATCAAAAGTATTTTTACAGGTGAAGAAATCTATATGGATAATTAAATAGTATTATAGATGAATATATAATATTCTTTTATTATTGGAATATATTTAGCTTTTTATGCTGAATTAGGATTACGATACGAGATGGGATGTAGATAAGGTAGATACGAGATACGAGGATACGTGAATATAAGTAAAAGAGGTAATAAAACATTACAGTCATTGCTACCTACTGCAGTACACTGCATTTTCAGTAGGCAGGTTCAATATCTTCACATTATTATTTTTATATTACACGTTCATCTTTTTATTCTCACAGCGTGCCCCATTTCCCATTATCGTAACGAGCCTCGGATTTGATAATCCTTACTATTTCCCAAGTGATTTATTTAGAAGGAAAATATTGCCTGCTTAAATAAAAAGGTCCTTGGTAAAACCTGATCATTTAGAAACATTCACTAATCTAACACGAAACCATGAAATATATGCCGGTGTTAGATTAATTATTTTAATTTTTTTAAAGTTGCAGATATAGATTTATACTAAATACCTTTATTTAAATAATTTAAACCAAAATAAATAGTAATAAACTGAAAGAAATGTATGTATATTCGTTATTTAACTTTTTAACCTTTATATCGAGACCGTAGTCAAAATACACTCATGGTATTCATGAACAAATACTTGGAAGAAACATATTTCTAAAAACATATGTTTCCTTATTATATTGATACTTAATGCATTGCACGTAACAATTTTTGTGTTAATAAAAGTAAACTTGTCGTACATAAAAAACTTTATTATATGTGCAAAAGTATATTACGTTTACAGGAAAAAAGTCGAATATCAACTACTGCTAACAATTGCGAAAAATATTATATATACCCATTAACAGATTCTTACATATATGTGGCTGTAGGTTCAGCCATCTAAAATGAAACCCTCGTAAAGTGATTTTTATCTAAAGCGAGATTAATTGTAATGAAAGTATATTACGGTATATTACGTATATAAAAGTATATTACGTTTACAGGAAAAATGTCGTATATCAACTACTGCTAACAATTGCGAAAAATATTATATATACCCATTAACAGATTCTTATATATATGTGGCTGTAGGTTCAGCCATCTAAAATGAAACCCTCGTAAAGTGATGTTTATCTAAAGCGAGATTAATTGTAATGAACCTAAATTGGGTTCTTAATAGTTTCGTAGATTAGATATCTGTTGTAATGGACTATAAATAACTGATAAATAAAACTATGAAGAAAAATATTTTAATCCTGGTAATATTGAAAAAATAAAAAGTCCTTAAATTTGTTGCAATATTTTTCCGTTATTGAAGTTAAATATTAACAAAATTAAAATCTACTTAAATATCAATTGCAGAATGATTTTTACTATTTTCTTAATTATTATTTGAAGAGTGGAAATATGTATATAAGCACGTTATATTATTTTAGAAAATATTACTACGCAAAAACCTTTCTAAATATTTTACTTTTTATATACCGAAAGAACGTAATTACTAAATCAAAAGATAAAAATGGAACGTAGAACATCAGTCTACATAACTCAAAACAAGTAAATGTTATTTGGTTCAATGATTTTTATATTATATCTCAGTTTTAACCAATATGTTTTTTTATGTTTTGTGTGATTGTCGTGTGTATTTAATATTATTTAAGTCTCTTCGTTCATCCAAGATAGAACTAAAGTAATGTAGAAAAAAAAATACATAGGGCTTTCACATTATAAGATAACGTAAGCCATTAGGCCTAATAGCAGAGTCGTTTATCTTGGAAGTTTGAAAAATAATGGTTAAGTGTGTTTATCTTAGAATTGTGGCAATCTTCCAAAATAAACACACTTTCCTATTATTTTTTCAGCTACAGAACTACTTGCAAAGAGTTTTCCTGAGAATTATTAAGAATTTATTTATGTTTTCTTAAGTCTTTTCTCGGATTTTCCCGACGTTTTTACGCCTACACATGTTACACTATATAACACAATAATTACGCAGTATCATAAGTACAGTACTGTGTAATTAAGATGAGTAATTTAAAATTACATGTGGGTTTTTGAATATTTACAGAGAAGTTGCTTCTACGGTTCATTAAAATATATTTTTTTCATTCACAGATTCTTTCTTTTATTTATTATAGACTCTTTTTTTTCTATATGAAGTAAACCAATTACTAAAGCCTACCTTGCGATTATATGTTAGTAAAAATCTCATGTTGCTGTAATGAAAAGTTTAGCAAAATAAGGTGGAAATATAAAAATCACAGTTGCGTTCATCACTAAACAAACTCAACGCGATTATTGATTTATTGTTTCATACCACCATTTTAAAAAGTAGACGGTATTAACATCTGTAATAATGTTATATTACAATGTGGAAAGGAAAACTAATAATCCTCTCTATTATCGCTAAAAAGAGATAAAAAATGTTATTAAGTTTTAGTTGTTTTGGAAAAATAGGAAATCTGCAAAAGCCTGACTAAATTGCTGTAAGTGTATCGAAGTATAAGTTTTAATCGGTGTCTCGCAAAACTAAAAATGTAAAACTTTGCGAGATATTTGAATTTCTTTACAAGCAATTCGTGTAAATAGTTCTAACCAAGATAAAAGAATCAAACTTGAGGTTTGCATGTTCATAATATTATTGGATCGGTCTTAAATTTAAATAATACTTTGAATTATTGACTCGATGACGTAAAAAGTACCGTATTTTACAAATACAAAAATATCATAATAAATAGTTCAACGATTGTCATGTAATGACTACCTAATGATGAAATATAATCAATAGTTATTAATTCATTTATATTGTGTTTCGAGGTGGCCATTAGCTAATATAAATAGAATGCTTACTGCTCATAAATCCAATGGTTATAAGATGCATGTTTTTGCATAAGAAACGTGATTCAATTATTCTATAAGATGTTAGTTATAGTCTGTTGTTGAAAAATTTAAATAAGCAAACTATGTATTGAATCCCGAAATTTAAAAGCCTAGTGAAGGCCTATTTTCATGTCAATACTGTAGAATAACATCAATACTGTAGATATTTTGAATTATTTAATATCTCTCGATTTTTTAAATTACCCAAGTGCTTAAGGACATAGTGGGATTTCTATTTGTATTTGCCGGGTTTTAAAAATGATCCTTAAGAAAAACTTTTACAGTTATTTAAAAGATTTCAGTTATTTGATATCAGTTCCCAAACACGAGAACAATATCTTACGCAAAAGTTTATGGAGACATTATTTCGATTGTAATTCGATGCGCCTACATATTAACTTAGTTGAAGATTATGTGAAATCTAATTACTGCTTTAGGGAAATATTAATTTATTCGTATAAAATGGCTATATTCTTACAATATACGTAATTAATCAAGTATATTCCTCTTGTCAAAAAATGTAATAAACATTTCTCGTTGAAATAAATATTTACCGCATTCCTAAGTTTATTGAATTTGTAAGCTGAACTTAGGATTTTCTTTGGTTACTGTCATTTACTTTTTGGTGTACTCCAATAAAATTAATAAAATTTTTATAACATTATTTATTTCAACAAGATCTAGGTCTAGATCACCTAATCTAATCAAATAAATAACAAACTAACAAAATACGGATGTTTGAGTGATAACAATTCTGAAGAGAGTCAGCAAATTGATACGATCTTATCTCTCTCGTATGGCGCGTTGCCTTGGTTGTAAAATCATTGAAGATTGTGTATAATTCAGTGTAAAATGTCTTCAAGCAATACAATGGCCTTTATTGAAAAATTAGACGCAGTAACTAAAATTCATAATGAAGCTTTAATGATCCTATTAAAAACACATTAGAAACCTACCAAAATATATAAAAGTAAGTAATTTAATGATTGAGTTTAGCACAAAAACTAAAAAATATTTCCTTTGATGTAAATAACGAGTGGCTGGGGATAATATTCCCTGCCGGATTATTTAATGTTTGCACGCCCATGTTCATGGCTCTAGAAAGATTCATTGTGCCAAAACCCGCAAATGCTGTCAACACCAAGCTTTTCAAAGAGCTAAGAGGCTCTGAATAATTATCGCTGTATGCAAATAAGAATATTTATCACAGGGAGAGATAACAACATGATAATGTGCAAAAAATTAACAAAGGTCCTCGTTGTTTTAAATGTAATAAATCTGGTCATATCAGTAAGTAATGCTGAAACTAAAAAGAAGGACCCAAGAAAAGAGTCAGACAAAGAATATGATTTGGTTGCAATATTTTCGGCACCGGTAAATAATGATAGAAATAGTTGGTTTATTGACCCACATGACCACGACTCAGAACTGGCCATTTGATGAAATAACACCCCCGATTCCAAGCATCTTTATAGCAAATGATAAACAACTTGCTGTTAAAAACTGTGAAAAAACAAACTTAAATGTACATAATAAAAGCGAAAGACCCCAAAAAATTCAATTTACTAATGTATTGTATATGCTGGACTTAGCAAGTAATCTTCTTTTGGTGAGTCAATTGATAAATAATCGGTGTTCTGTACAGTTTACTCACAACGGCTGTATAACACTCAATAAAGTTAATCTGAAAGTTACCACAGACTACTAAATTAACAACATATTGTAGCTTGTAATTAATAGTGTTCCGTCATATCCATCCATAGCTATCCCACATATACATGTCTGATTTTCACAAGCTTCAAAAATGTGCAGGGGGAATAATACTGACTGAAAATCAAGTTAATATGTTGTATAAATTTTGTCGGTATAAAAAACAATCAAGGATGCTGTTCCTGACAAAAATTCTCACTTTAAGGAACCTATAGAATTAATAACTCTGATATTTTTGGGCCTCTGGAGGTAAAATCACTAAGTGAAACACAATATTGCTTTAGGTTTGTGTATTAAAAGATGGTCAAAAATATATAAACTAGGGAGTTATTAGGATTGAAAATCATTGTAAACATAATGCTGTACATTCGTAATTTTATTTTGTCTATCAAGAGAAATGTGTATTTAAGTGAAATGCATGAAAATTAGTTTGGGTTAATTATTCAAACCCATTTTCATGCTAATAAAAATTTTAGTATATGAACTTGAATAAAACATAACATAGTATTATCCCTGATGGTATTCGAATTGAATGTTTTATTATTTTAGACTGTAAAACCATATTTTCATTCCATATGTCTTTTCCTGTTTCTTAAAGAAGACATGATATGTCTTCTTTGTATTTTTACCTATGACGAAACGGAGGAGGTTCATGCGTTTAGGGTGAGAGGTTATTTGTTTGTTTATGTGTGCAATCAAATGTTCCCGTTTATCTCAAAAAGGATTTGACTGATTTAGAAACAGTTTTCTGCAAAATATTTGAAACTAATCGGCAATGGTTCCTAGAAAGGTGTTATGGTGATTATTCACCAGAGGGGGCAGCAATAAACATTTTGTTAGAACTAAATATTCTCATTTACCTCAAAAATGGTTTGACCGATTTGATACGGATTTCAGCAAAATATTTGGAATTAATTTGCAATGATTCTCAGATAGGTGTTATCTCTAATACCCTTTGACTGATTAAGATATGGTGTCCGGTAAAAATTCTGTATTTAACGGCGAAGGTTCCGAGACAGATGTTATGTCGTTAACTCGTCAGGGGGCGCTGAAATAAATTGATTGACCTAGATTAACTACTCTGTGACCTTTCTTCAGCTTCATCGATGTATGATCCACGTAACATGTTTCTCAAGTGCTTCAATTCTTGCAATGCTATGCTATTGTGCAGATTATTGAAGACTTTTCTTTAATTTAGATCGGTTTTCAGTATTATCACCCCATCTAAAGATCATATTCTACTTAGAACCACATAAGCTTGCCCTTTGGCAAATATTTATGTAGAAGCTTAGTAATTAAGACTAATAATAAAAAGCAAAATTAAATATTTTGAAAAAACTCCCGATGGATATAGTCATTATAGTTGAAAAACGATAAAATATTTTATTTTGAAAATCCCTGGACTAAATTAAAGGAAGAACGTATTAATGTATTTAAAAACTCAAGAAATTCCTCCGCGTTGCCATTGCCATTTTCGTTCCCAATATAAATTACATTGTAGCAACATAGATAAGTTATTTGAGCCCCTAAGAGAATTTCCATTAGTCACGAACTAATAAAACTGCATAATTCTAGATGTATTATGTAGATTAGAAGAAAGTAAGATTAAAAGAAAGTTTATTATAGGAAAGTAAGAATACATTACTTTCTATTAGTCGGGAGATTTTCAAAAAAAATATTTAATCGTTTTTCAATTACAACGACTATATCCGTCGTGGGTTTTTTCTATATTTTAAATTTTGACTTTTATTACTTTTTAAATGAAAAACCTGAAATGACATTTCCAATTAGTTTTGTGACATTTTTTTAAGTTTAAATTTTGCACAAAATTTAATCTTCTATTAATGTAAATAGTTATTTATTGTTGCGGTCATCAGACAATGTGCTTTTTTATCAGTGTATTAAGTTCTAAAATATTAGAATGAAAACACCATTATTATAAGACTAAATATTTAAAGCTACTTTCTTGTTGATTGTATCCATGATTTCCAAGATATATCAACACGTTTGCTCTTTTATAATTTGTCAAATTTTGTTGTCGCTAGGCGGGTTGGTGGTTATTTTCCGGTAAGCTTCGGTGGAATATTTTCTATCAATAAAAGCTGAGTCACTATTAGTTAGTGTCATATCAATAATAAATCAATATTATGAAATTACTTAATATACTCGTATATTTTCGTTTGGATAGACAGTTGGGTATTAATGTCGTGGTCGCATCTGATACTTTCTGGTGTAGAATTTTTTACCGTAGTTTTCTTCAACAAAGATCGAAAAGTCGTGCATCCTAATTACAATCATATATTCCAAGTTGTGAGTGTCTGTATGTGTGTGTGTGTATATATATATATATATATATATATATATATATATATATATATAAATAATAAAAAATATATATATATACACAAACACACACATATATAAATACATTTGTTTGATTTTGTGATTACGTGAGTGCGTGTGGGTGCTTATGTGAAGACATCAGCATTCCTACTGATTTTAAGGAAAACATATTTATTGTGATATAAACGAAAGTTCAAACGAAATATAGCACTCATCTGTGTATGTAAGTGTGCATGTGCTTGAAAGATAAAGAGAAATTTTAACTTGGCACCAATTTCAAAATTTCCAGCAGTAGAAAATTGTTTCATGCTTGAAAACGAATTTCAATGCAAAAGTTCAGTTAATTAGACATTCGTATTATTATTATTTAATATATTTCAGTGTGTTTTTGTTTGGTAGTATTTTGAAATATCATATGTTTTTTGTATTAACAAAAAATCTTATAATTACATTATATCCGTTCCTCTGCTCGTTTGAGCCATACGTTTTCTATAGTTTTATTTCTCTATAGGTTTATATGTCTATAGTTTTAAATCTATGTCCATTCATTTCTTGAAAAAATGGAGATCTTAATATGAGCTACCAATTAATTTGTAATAAAATAATAAAAAAACTCACCAATTGTGAGTAGGATAGATATGTCTATGGTTCGGTATAGAGAAAATAAGGAATTGCAATTAGAAAATTACTATACTATATTTATTTGTACATGATCAGAGTCTAGACAATACGCAACCAGAGAAACGTAGTTTTTTGTAAGATGAATAATGGAACTTATAATGAAAAATAACAGGTTTGAACCATTTCATTTTTCTGTCAGTAAGAGTTTTTTCAGACTTTTTGTATATATCATCAATAAATAAGGTTTATGTAAAACATAATTCTATTTCTTTAACAAATGAAAAGTTAGATTAGTGCCTAAGAAATAAGGCATTATATCCAAATGATTTTTAATCAATAAGTGAATATTGTTTGTATATTTTTACCACTTATACCGATATCATTCAGACAGCGTATCGGTATCAATAGACGCAAAATTATTTGTGAATGTAAGCCTCATATCTTCTCCTTTCATTACAGTAATTACCTCTTTGCACGCGTGTGGTATTTATAAGTACCATCGACGCTTGCTCACTCCAACTAGCGCCAATACAAAATATTTAGGTTAAAGTTATACAAACATATATACAATTAAATATCGGACTAAAGTGAGGGAAATAAATAATCAAATGTTTATGGAATCATCCACAGGTGACGCTTAATTATAATATATATATGTATATATATATATATATATATATATATATATATATATATATATATATATATATATATATATATATATATATATATATATATATATATATATATATATGTGTGTGTGTGTGTGTGTGTATAATTTACTTCGTAGTTATTATTATTGTCGTGTGTATATTTTATTCTTGGCGTACTTTTTTTGATAAAGATTGTTTTTGATGCCCAAATATAGGAAACGGGCGTGAGAATATCTACGTATCTAGTGGTCTATTAAATACATATTACTCTTCTATTTGGTACATAAACGCATCGCTTTTAGGCACAAAATAGAATGGTAATATACATTTTATAGTACAATATTTCATAAAGAGTTTCATGATAAATACAGAACAGTAATTTGTTTGTGATTTTTGTGAAGGATACTCAAGTTATTCAAATTTTTATGGTGATGCGTACAATAATTCGCCGTTGTTGCAAATGTAATATTACTAGACTGACTTTCTGACTTTTTATACTATCAATGTACGAAATGACGGATGCATTAGGGTAGCACAAATATACACAATTTTTATTTTAATGTACTATTGCCTTTCTCTTGTTGTATTTTTAGATAACATATTTTCGTATTTATTCACGTGGATTGTACATGCGATACGTGTTTATATCACATATTATATCTACTTATAAAACATTTTTCCCGCACATATCCGTTGTAATTTTCTAGGGCTTTTTTATATAAGGAGAGAAGTTTTTAAATAAATAAATATTTTCTAATCTGCCCTAATAATGAAATAGCAAAAATTACGGAATTAATATCATACCTTGAAACCCTTATTTCTAGACTAACTTATGATAAACTAAATTGCATAAAATGAAAAGTGTGAAAAATCGAATTCACAGTACTAATAGTCAAGCGCAGATCACAAATGAAGCCAAACGTAAACGATACGCTACTGCGCCAAAGATACAGAAATTGTATAGTTTTTAATTGACTTAAAGAATAGTAGGAGGTTCTCAATTCGTCAGATTTTTTTTTGTATATACAGCGATAATTCTTTACCGGGTAGACCATTTTCGATTATTGTTCTTTATTTATACTTTAGGAGTAGTTGTATATAAACATGACGATGATTTAGTGATGAGGTCTGGAAATGAACAATGGAACTCCTTAAAGAATCGTAATAAATCAACAGTAGTTGTCACTTTACAAAATTACTATACCATTTATGAAGTCAAAGTTTAATGATAAGATGTGGAGATGAAGAAGGAAACTTCTCAACGGATGTTAGTACATCAACCGTGATTAAAGGTATTTGCTACTAGTGGTTATTACTTTACAAAATAACTACGTGTTCAACATGTCAGTGTGATGATGTGTTCTGGGGAAAAATAATGGAACTCTTTAACGGATGGTAGCAAAATAAGTGTGATTCTAGATATTTGGTGTTGGCTGTTGTTATATTGACCTTTTTAAACTTTCGCGATTCGAACACATATTTTATTTGATTTGAATCGGGTTTTTTCGCGGTAATTATCTATTTAATGAGTAAACCTAGAAATTATAAACTAAGTACTCACTATGTCCTGACGTTTTGGACTGGTTGCACAGTCTGTGATCACGGGAAGACTGAAGATGTATAGGAGTCACCGCTGCGACGCGGGAGTGTTTTTCAAAACTACCCCCACTTGGTTAATTATAGAAATCTAAGGCGCGTTCACACTAGACCTACACACTACACTGACGGTGTCATGACACTTGGATTTATGTACACATCGCGAACACCTAGTTGCAATCACTGGATTCCAAGCCGCCAAGAATTTGAATCCGTCTTCACGGTTGAAATTTGGATGTTTTTTAATTTCAATCGCTTCCCGTATAATCCTCTTGAAATAATGAGGCTCAGAAGAAATAACCTTGGGGTCATGAAGTTCGATCCAGTGATTGGGCCCCGAATCAACTAAGTGTTCTGCTATATCAGACTTATTTATCTGGCGGTTCTTCACAGCTGCTATGTGTTCCTTCATGCGTTCGGCGATTGTCCTTTTTGTCTGACCTATGTAGGAAAGACCACATGTGTTCCTTCATGCGTTCGGCGATTGTCCTTTTTGTCTGACCTATGTAGGAAAGACCGCAGCTACAGTCGATTTTATAGACACCTGGCTTCTGCAATGGAATTACGTCCTTTGGTGTCCGCAGCTGGTTGGTCATTGTTGTAAGAGGGGTGTATATCGGTTTTATTGAAAACCGTCTGAGTAGGTTTCCAACCTTATCCGTCACCCCTTTTACATAAGGTAGAAAAGCCGGTTGTCTGATCGCCTCGGCGTGCTTAATTCCAGTGTGCTTAGCATGCAATCTCCGTGTTCTGTAGTCATTCATATTTAGTACCTCCTGGACATGCTGTAGCTCATTCTATAGATATTCAGGGTCACAGAGGTCATGAGCTCTGGGCGTTAGTGTGGAGACTACTGACTGAAGATGAGCAGGATGGTGATGTGATGCAGCGTTTAAGTATCTGTCTGTGTGAGTCGGTTTCCGGTATACAGTGTGGGCCAACGTTCCATTAGGTGTCGCCATTACCTTTACGTCCAAGAATGCCAACGTCCTGTTCTCCTCCAGCTCATAAGTGAACTTAATCCTAGGATGAATCGAGTTGAGATATTCATTCACCTCGTTAGCACTTCGGATTCTTCTGTCCAGGATACAGAAAATGTCGTCCACGTACCTCTTCCATAGTTTTATACCACAGGCCGCACTGGCGATCAGCTGTTCGAAATATTCCATCCAGATGTTGGCAAGTGCTGGGGCCACCGGGCTACCCATAGCGACACCATCGATCTGAAGATAGTACTGACCCTGGTACAAAAAGAAGTTTCCGTCCAAACAATGTTCCAAAATATTGGTCTGGTAATTCGAGACCACACAGCATCTGTCTGACCACATCAAGACAGTCTTTTAACGGAACGTTGGTAAACAGTGACTCGACATCAAAGCTTACCATTATGTCATCTGGTTCCAACCTTATGTCCTTAATAATGGCGACAAAATGCCGGGAATCCTTGACGAAGGATGAGGTGTTTCCTATATGTGGTTGCAATATTTCAACTACATGTCTGGCCAACCTGTACGTCGGCGAATCAATTTGACTCACTATAGGCCGTAAAGGAACCTCGGCTTTATGAATCTTAGGTAATCCGTACAATTTTCGTGGTTGAACTATAGCCGGCCTGTGTAAATATTGGTATTCATCCTCCGTAAATAGATCCTGAAATTCGTGTATAGCTGCCCTTATGCGTCTTGTAACTCTGGCCGTTGGATTATATGATACCGGCTTATACACATTACTGTCACTCAACAACATACGTACCTTATTATTGTAGTCCTCGCTGTACATCACCACGGTAGCATTGCCTTTATCGGCCTTAAGAACTAACAATTCCTCATTTTCCCGTAGGTTCTTAAGTGCTTGCCGCTCACCCGCAGTGACATTGGGTTTCTGAGGACAACAGTTACGCAACACCCTTGATACATCTTGTCTCAGCGTTTCCGCGTCTATTGGTGGTATTCTGTTGAGAACGATTGTCTCCTCTACACCGCTGATAACTTCCTCATACGGTATTTGTTTAGGTGTCATAGCAAAGTTCAATCCCTTCTCAAGAACGCTCTGTGTGTCATCATCCAAACTCGAGTGAGTTAAGTTAACTACCGTGCCGCCGGAGTAAGCCAGTATCATATAATCCAACGGCCAGAGTTACAAGACGCATAAGGGCAGCTATACACGAATTTCAATATCTATTTACGGAGGATGAATACCAATATTTACACAGGTCGGCTATAGTTCAACCACCAAAATTGTACGGATTACCTAAGATTCATAAAGCCGAGGTTCCTTTGCGGCCTATAGTGAGTCAAATTGATTCGCCGACGTACAGGTTGGCCAGACATGTAGCTGAAATATTGCAACCACATATAGGAAACACCTCATCCTTCGTCAAGGATTCCCGGCATTTTGTCGCCATTATTAAGGACATAAGGTTGGAACCAGATGACATAATGGTAAGCTTTGATGTCGAGTCACTGTTTACCAACGTTCCGTTAAAAGACTGTCTTGATGTGGTCAGACAGATGCTGTGTGATCTCGAATTACCAGACCAATATTTTGGAACATTGTTTGGACGGAAACTTCTTTTTGTACCAGGGTCAGTACTATCTTCAGATCGATGGTGTCGCTATAGGTAGCCCGGTGGCCCCAGCACTTGCCAACATCTGGATGGAATATTTCAAACAGTTGATTGACAGTGCAGCCTGTGGTATAAAACTATGGAAGAGGTACGTGGACGACATTTTCTGTATCCTGGACAGAAGAATCCGAAGTGCTAACGAGGTGAATGAATATCTCAACTCGATTCATCCTAGGATTAAGTTCACTTATGAGCTGGAGGAGAACAGGACGTTGGCATTCTTGGACGTAAAGGTAATGGCGACACCTGATGGAACGTTGGCTCACACTGTATACCGGAAACCGACTCACACAGACAGATACTTAAACGCTGCATCACATCACAATCCTGCTCATCTTCAGTCAGTAGTCTCCACACTAACGCGCAGAGCTCATAACCTCTGTGACCCTGAACATCTACAGCATGTCCAGGAGGTACTAAATATGAATGACTACAGAACACGGAGATTGCATGCTAAGCACACTGGAATTAAGCACGCCGAGGCGATCAGACAACCGGCTTTTCTACCTTATGTAAAAGGGGTGACGGATAAGATTGGAAACCTACTCAGACGGTTTTCAATAAAACCGAAATACACCCCTCTTACAACAATGGCCAAGCATCTGCGGACACCAAAGGACGTAATTTCATTGCAGAAGCTAGATGTCTTTAAAATCGACTGTAGCTGCGGTCTTTCCTACATAGGTCAGACAAAAAGGATAATCGCCGAACGCATGAAGGAACACATAGCAGCTGTGAAGAACCGCCAGATAAATAAGTCTGCTATAGCAGAACACTTAATTGTTTCGGAGCCCAATCACTGGATCGAAATTCATGACCCCAAGGTTATTTCTTCTGAGCCTCATTATTTCAAGAGGATTATACGGGAAGCGATTGAAATTAAAAACATCCAAATTTCAACCGTGAAGACGGATTCAAACTCTCGGCGGCTTGGAATCCAGTGATTGCAACTAGGTGTTCGCGATGTGTACATAAATCCAAGTGTCATGACACCGTCAGTGTAGTGTGTAGGTCTAGTGTGAACGCGCCTTAGATTTCTACAATCAACCTAGTGGGGGTAGTTTTGAAAAATACTCCCGCGTCGCAGCGGTGACTCCTTTACATCTTCAGTCTTCCCGTGACCACAGACTGTGCAAGTAGTCTGAAACGTCGGGACATAGTGAGTACTTAGTTTATATCTAGGTTTACTCATTAAATAGATAATTACCGCGAAAAAACCCGATTCAAATCAAATAAAAAATGTTGTTATATTGCCAAATAACCACGCCACCAGCTATATCAGAGTCTGATGAAGCATTCTGGAGATGAACAATGGAACTCCTTATCGGATGCTTGTAATTCATCCATATTTGCAGATGATTGATGCTGGTAGTTTTTAATTTGCAAAATAATTACATCATTCGTCTGATGATGAGTTCTAAAGATGAGTAATGCTACTCCTTAGTGGATGGTAATAAATCAATAGTGATTCAATATATTTGAAATTGGTTAGTTGTTAGTTTAGTTATTACTTTGCAAAATCTGATAGTGTATTTCAGACATCAAGAACGGAACTACTCAGGTGTTAGTTGTCACTGAAAAAATCTGATAATGAACTTCGGATATGGAGAACAGAACTCCTCAAAGGTGAATAAATAAACACTACCGTCTACTACCATCGCATCGTTTCTGTGTTTTATTAATAACCTACTTTAGACAAAGAGGATATTATGTATTATGTATATACTAAATTTTGCAGGTGACTATTAATAATTATACAACATTCTAAGAAAGAAACTAATTATATGTTAGTTACAGGGTGATGTCTAATATTATCAATTATTAAAAACAATTTAAATAAAATATCTTTTAAAAAACCAACTTTCAAAAAGTAGGTACTAAAAAGTAAATAATAAATTACTAAAAATAGACATTGAATATATTTGGTGTTAATTTTGTAGAAACTCTTATTCACAATTAAATGAAACTACGTGATGTAGTATTATTTCTACTTTCTTTAAGTTCTTTACCACGACCTAGGTTTCATTGTATTACGTCTTCAGGTGGGTTATTAGCAAATATTTTCACTATCTCTGCTTATAACCCAACCTGAAGATGTTGAAATCCAACGAAACCTAGGTCGTGGTAAAGAACTTAAAGAAAGTGGAAATAATACTACATCACGTAGTTTCATTTAATTGTAAAAATAGGTACTTACTTATTCGCAATAAATAAATTAGTTACTTGTTTTTAAAGTGGGTGCCAGCATGGCCGATCAACTTAAAGAAATGTAAAACTTTCTAATCGGTTTATCCTTACACATTTTAAAAATTTTTATTTGGCTAAGTCGAAACGCTCCTCATTCGGCTCCACGTATGCACGAAGTGATTTGGCATTGATGCGGTCGCAGAGCGGGTCACTACCCCCAGATGGGCGCCTTCTGAGCACAAAGTAGAGTATATAACAATTCATATTAAAGTAATTTTTTTAATAAATGTTTCCTAGTTATTTAATTGTTTTGACATAGACCTCCTTTTTTCCAGAATGTATATTTTGATTTAAAATCTTTTATATCAGAATAAGTCCAATAGTTTCAAAATTTTCCACTTTACTAGATTTTCACACTTAACTTTTGTGGTTAACTGAAAGAGACTGATTCTGTAGAAGCAATTTTAATAATTGTATATATAAATTAACATATATATTAAACGTTGAAATAAATGAATTGATATCCAAATTTTAGAATGCAATTTCTCCTTATAATATATGTTTTCAAGGCTAACTTATTAAGCATACGTTAATGACAGATGCTATTAGTTAGAAAATGTGTTCTTGAGTAGCGAAAGATTTAAAGTTAAGTTTTCGTTTACAGTTTCTAAACTTGTACTCAGTTGTCAGAAAGAAAACTCACAAGAAAAAATAAATATTTTTGTAAATCACTGCGATGCAGCTATTTAAAATCTATTAAAAAATCATTTTTCAATGTATACTTAAAACTATGACGAACATAATAATAATTTAAAATCACTACTAAAATCCCTCTTATCTGAATACCATGACAGTATACAGAATACAACATACTTAAAAATAATTGATTTTTGTCGTTGATATTTCTCCGCCTCGAATTCTGCTACCTGACTTATCCATTCCATTATAAAGTAATTTAAATACATCATCTCAATGATTAAATAGTAATATTTATTCAAATAACAAAGTTTAGGGCGTCAAATAAACGTGGGAAATAGTTGATACAGGAGATAATTCATTTTGAATTTTAATTAGCCGTGGTCATCTGCAAAATATATATAAATAGTATGGAGATATCTAAACATGTCAGTTGATATGGAAACTTGAAACGTATGGTCAAAAGGTGAAAAGTTGTTTTAATAAATACGCAAAAACTTAATAAAAGAATTAATTTACTGGCCGTACGCTTTTATCCACGTGCTAAGTAAGACAAAGGAATACCACTGTAAGTTGATAGAAACGATTTAATTACAGGTAGGATAAACTTCTCATTATGTTTTTATTATAGCTACCCTCTTATGTTTATATTATAATTGAAATGAACATTATTATATTATAGGAAATAGAAAATTTAACGTATGAAATAAAAAAGTTCTACATCGTTTATTACTGTAAGACTAGAAAATACATTTTAACGATTAAACTTTGCAATTCTAATTTTTCATTTATAAATTCTGCAGGATGAATTTATTCCATTCATTAACTGTACATTTCCTAAAATGTTTAAATTTATATTATTATATAATATTCTACGTCCTTTTTCACACGGAAATATGAATAGAATAGAAAAAAATTACGGTGGAAATACTAAGGAGTGGTGCACCGCGTGACCCAAATGTGCAATAGAGAGTGCGTACTCTGTGTAAAAAGGCGAAAAAAATTGCAGGTTTTTTTCCAGTTGCTGGTATGTATGAAAATATATTTAATACCAGTACTGCAACCAGCTAGCCACACTTTTCTTTAATACTACATGTTTTTCACTTTTCCTAGACTACGGACTTACGTATTTACATCTTTTAAATGACGTAAAAAAAGTATTAATATATTTTTTTTATAATAAACATTTCTAAACAAGTCGGAAATTCAATTATTTTACATTTTTTATAGTAGAAATATCTGGTTTTTTGCTATGTAAAAATGTTTTTCTTATAATATTTTTTTTTCATAAAATCGAAAAAAAGTGTAAATTTATTATGGTGTAAATGATAGCACATTTGATGTTAATTATCTTTTTCAATTATGTTATTGTTCAACAATTTATGTTTTTAAATGACTCGCGTTCTCATAATCAAACATGTTAGTTATGAGAACAGAACATTAAATGAAGATACGTCATTTTCCCGACGTAGAAATAAACATTTTGAGAGTTTAATGGAAATCGATAAAATGTAAATTGTCCATGTCTATGAATAATTTTGTATGCCTTGCGTAGGACAATGTTCAATTGTATCCTCGATGAATTATTTTAAAAAAATTTAACTGTGACCTATTTTCGGAAAAATGTTTCTTGAAAAACAGGATAGAATTTTATAACTTTTGCGTTTCGTTGAATTCGATTTATTATGTCATCTTTCTTGAAGAGTAAAATAAAATGAAAAAAATCTTAAACACGACTAAAATTCAATCTATACGGAATTTTTACATACTTGGGTATATATAAAACTTTAGCAATTTTTAAGATACATAAAGGATGTTCGCGACTCCTATTCTAAAACGAATAGCGATGAATCTCTTGGTTGTATGTAGATCATTGGTGAAAACCTGAATTTATTTTCTTAAGGGGTTTAGAAATTATACCACGATAAAAATTTACAAAAAAAATGTTTGTACGAATCCGTACATATTTCATTACGTACACCTTGCCGCCAGGTAAAGTTATTATTGATAACTTTATCTGACATATTAGGTGAATAAAGAGTCCAGCCGTTTAAAATTATATGTCACGCGTAAATTATAAAGGTGAAAATAAGTTGACAAGTGAGAAGACAGGTATACTACGTTGCCACTCTCTCCGAGCATGCAAGAGCGCATTCGTGTTCAAAGTCAATTATTAATTTAGTCGATTGCGAAATCTCCTTGTTGTGTTGCGTTGCTGCACTCCATTGTCGATGTTCGTGACAGGCTAAACAAAATGTTTGGCATCCAGTGTATAAGTTGATTTGGACCTACACGTTGGCCTCCCCATCCACTAGACATCACCCCATTGGATATATTCTTGTGGGAATTTATTAAACATTTAGTGCTTGAGAAAGATTGTGATAGTAAAATAGAGGAGCGTGCGCGTATTATTATCACTGCTTTTGACAAACTTAAAAGTATCATTAAACAAGACATTTCCTTATTTAATAGAGTCCACGAAAAAACAAAAAAAGTGTGCAAAAATGTATCATTTTGAAAATGCTTGTCATTTAATTTCTTCTTTAATTTTCATTAACTTGCCATTTTACAACTTACTTTAATAAACATTAAATTACTGTCTACCTAAATATCAATTTCTGGGTGATCTTAATTCTGATTCTAAATCAACCGTACTCAAGTGGCAACTCGCGAAATAAGTTCTAAATTATTTACATATAATTAATTATTATTTATATAGATAGAGTATAATACAACTTTGAAAAATATAAGTTTAACTAATCTTTCTGAATATTTTACTTCTAATATGATAAATAAACGACCTTGCCGACTCTAAGGCCTAAAAATTGGCCCGCTAGCAAATGGCTTAGCTTCTTTGTGTTCTCAGGAAGATGAATCTATTTCAATTTAATTATTAAGGTATAATCATGACCTTTTAATTCCTAATACAATTTGATATCTCGGATGTTTGTCGTGTTCATAAAAATTCTTTCAGGTTTCCTTATAAACAGGACGTGATGCAAAAGCGATACGTAGGAAATATCTTAACCCACGTTATTCTTAGATATCATGTAAAAATATGGCATTCAAAATAAAGAAAAAATAAACCTTACTGAATCTAAGGCATGAAAATTGTACGACTATAATCAATGGTGTTTCCTCATAATTTAGAGAAATTAATCTAATTCTATTGAGTTATTATAGTATAAAAATTATCGTTTGGTCCTTAATGATATTTGATATATAAAATGATTTTCGTGTGCACACAAATTCTTTATGACTTCATCGTAAATCAAATATGGTGCCAAAGTGATACATAGAAAATTTCGAAGCCTGCGTCATTATATCACGTGACAGCATTGCGGTTAATATAGAGAAAAGAAAAACCCTTACTCAAACTCAGGCACCAAAATTGGAATACTAAGTTCCTTCTATTTCAGAAACATGAATCTGGTTCAATTAAATGATTATCATTGTGTGATTAATTCTTAATAATTAATATTATTTAGCATAAATGATGTTTGTCCTATGCATACAAACTCTTCATTTATTTATTGAAAATTGAACATGTACCAAAGTGATATATAGAAAATGTCGAAGCCTGCGTAATTATACCATGTGACAACAAGCCATTTAATATAAAGAACCCTATTGAATTTAAGGCACCAAAATTAGACAGATAGAATCAGTATTATGTACCTTCTATTTCAAAAAAATAAATCTTGTCGATCCTCGCCTACGAAAACAGGATTTTGCTAGTTACAGTCAGTGTTATAAGCGGAACGAAGATTCCCGTCATAAATAAATTAGAGTTAATTTGAGTTGATTCCGTGTTATTTAGTTAAACTAGGAAATTTTAGTAACGTTGTTTGGAGTTGTCGCCGTTTTGATGATTAGGGCTGAGTAAATTAAAGAGTTGATCCAGTGTTGATAGTTAGGTGAGCAAAGGTTTTATTTTTATTTAGAATTGTTACCGTGAAATTATATTGAATTTGTAGTTGAGTGTGTTTCGTTGAGTCATTTTTTAAACACTCATATTTCTTTAAAAACACATTTGAAATTGAACTTTTTTACTAGTGGCGATTGGAGTCTTCATCTTAATAATATATTTTGTTTTCATTCTAGCAATTACACAGCTTGTTGTGTTTTACTGAACTGTTTAGATGGGCTCCGATACGTCACATCCAATTTCACTTATCATATTTACATTTTAAATTTCGGAAAATTAATGAATCGTGGACGGTTTTTTACTAAATATGATAGTAGAAAGGGACAAAGAAACATCAGCCATAGCATGTCTAAACAGCCGCAGACTGGTACACAAAATCATTACATTTTACCGGTACAAAGTGACGAAAGTGATATTGATGACTTATATGAGCATCTTAATTTTCGATTGAACCATAAAAGTAAGACACCCTCTAATGTTATACCTACTTGTTCATTGTTGTCTTCGTCCGGCACTAGCAGTAATAGTTCTAAGAGTTCATCATGTTCTAGTAGCTCGTCGGACACCGAAGATGATAGTGCATATATACAACTTGACCCACAAAATGTTATGGTTGTTGAAAGTAATGCTCAAAAGCCCGTGATAGAGGAAGGAAAGGGTAAAAAGAGAGTATGAAAACCAACGATATGGAAAATAAATGTTGGAAAAGTGCTGATAGATTCTGATAAAGCCTACCAGTCTTGTCTAAATCGAAGTTTCAAGTGCGAGAGAGAAAATTTGGACACCGTGGAGAAAAATATCTGCTAAAATGATACGATTGATGGAATACAAAGGAAACAGCTTTTTGATGCGTTTTGGAAATTCAGCAAGCTTAAAAGGTGAAGACAATTTGTAATATGAGACAAGAAATAACTCGATACTCAAGCAAGTCAGATTTTAAAGCTCTTGATACCGCCTTTTGTTTCGAGATTGACGAATTCAAAATTAATGTGTTCAAATTCACTATTGACACGAGTTATAAAGCGATACAAATAACACTTTCCCCGAAGTCGGAATCAGGAGTCATACAAGCTGATTTGAAATGAAAACACGGGTATCAACTTACTATTGATCTATAAATTAAACAGAGCATTATAGATATATATATATATATATATATATATATATATATATATATATATATATATATACATATATACACATATATATATATATATATATATATATATATATATATATATATATATATACCTTGCGAGCTTAAACGATCACAGGATTTATTTCAAGTAATAAATTATTGGATCTACAGTTGGGCTTTTTCCACGTCTTCCACATTCAACAGGATATTCAACACCACATTCAACAGTTCTTCTTTCGTACCGAAAAACGATCAATGTGATCTGTTCCAAAGGTACAAGAACTCAGATGTAGAAGAGAAACACAAGTTACGCCAAGAATGTGAACAACATCCGAAAGAAAAAACTTTGGCAAAAATTTAAAAAGAAAATGACAAAAGTAGGACCGATGACACTATCGTAGAAGTTTATGACTTGCAGGAAATATTACACATTCCAAAGAGATAAATATCCTTATTCTTTTATAACTCCAGGATTAACTGCCTCAATTACATTACGAGCGATTTAAGGGCAAACGATATCGTGTGCTATTGTTGAGATGAAACCGAAGGGAAGAGAAGAGCTATTGAAATTGATGGCTGTATACTCGACTACGTTAATGCTCAGGTGGACAGAAAAGAAAAAATAAATTGATGTTGTCAGTCCATGCCTACATTGTTTAAAAGTTAAGAGTCAAGTCTATTACTCACAAATTTTTAATACGTGGACACTCACAAAAAGAAGGTTACAATATTCATAGTGGTATTGAGAAACAACTTAAAAGATAATTGCAGTCGAGTCCAATCTATATACCAGAGCAACATAAAACTTTGATTGCTTCAATAAAAAAGACGGGATAATCTTAAACAGTAGTGGAAATGACGCATGTTTTATGACCTCAAAGTGTTTTAGGAATCGTGGGGCATAAATTTCAGTACATACGAGGAGACAAATCAAGTCAAGTGGCATGATATTAAGGTTCTCAGGGTTGGAAAAGAACAACCTGAATCCTTTTTATGTAAAACATCACTTAGAGAGGAAACATATAAAAAAGATGCGCGATAGAGGATTTTCCACATAAGAGGATTTGGATCTGCCATAGATCAATGGTTATTTTCAATTGGTTTAATACATCCATACACTGAGAAACTAGCATTGTCTGATGCAAAAGAAGACATACAAGAATTGATTTATAAGAATGCCATTCCAAAATCCTATTACGATTTTTACTGTAAAGACGTTTTGGGTCATAATGAATTATCATTTTTGACTGCTTTATTACCATTAAAGTATTTTCACTCTTAACTACCGAGGTTATAAAACAAATATTACTAAAAAAAATTATTCAGATAAAAAGTGAAAAACCCAAATTGTTTATTTATTATCCAAAGTTATACGACTGAAATAATTTTGATTTTCAATTTATGATTCTCAAAGTACCATTATTGAATTTAAAATATTACATGCATAAGTATAAAGCTGATTTATTTTTTGTTATTTAGTATACACTCACCTTCATACTTTGGTATATTAAGCATGCTCACATAAGTTTTTTTTGGTTTTCATTTTACCATGCAATATAAAAAAAAACTAAAACTTAAAAATTAACACTGCACTTATAGATATGGCCCATAGTATACAACGACTCTCAAAACTTTATTCTAAATAAAGAACAGTTTTTTGCTATGATTGGTTGACCTAAGTTTCGGCTAAGCACAGTATTGAGACTGCTCTTGAATTTTAGCCGAGTCCTGAGTTTCGTTCTGTAATAATGGCGTTATTAATATATATTAATAGAAAAATATTAGACTTGTATATATCACCGTAAAATTGTAAATACGGTTAGATCATAATCCATCTCGCGAGATTGTAAACGGAGAATTGTGATCCGTAACATACTGCTTATAATTTAACCCTTATTTTTCGATATAATATAATCTATCGAAGTCAAACCATCAAATAGTGAAATGGCATGTGGCGGAACGTACCTCGCATGCTGATTGGTTGGACGCCATGTGCCCCGCGTCGCCATATTTGGTTGTCAATTCGTTGGTTGTCGAATGTAAACAAACAGTATTTTGGTGATTTTAACTGGATTTCGTGTTGAAAATAACTCAAAGTTTTAGAATTAGTTACATAAAATTGTTGGGAAAGTAAAATTAATCTGTGATTTACCAAAAAATGCAGTTTAAATGATAAATTAATGTTAGCCACCGAACATAACCGAAGTTATTTTTCCGTGTTTTAATATTTTTCGTGTTTTCATCTATTTGATAGTATTTGCAATGTCGGATATTGAGCCTGGATTTGCAATGTCGGATATTGAACAAAACTCAGAAATACCAATAATTGTTAATTAGGAAGAATTTACCATAAAGTTACAAAACTACTATAGTGGGCATAATAAAAAGAGTAAAAAATTGGACAAATTAAAGAATACGAAGTGTAATAAAATTGTTAGACAAGTATAATACAATGAAATCTCAATGTAGGTCTATTAAAGAAAAGCTTCCCAAAAAAAGGAATTTTCATAAAACCATTAATTTATGACGCCTTCTATAGAAGGGTACAAATAGATCTTGTAGACTTCCAAACATCTCCAGGTCAAGACTATAAATGGTTGTTACGATATCATGTGTGTGTGTGTGTATATATAATATATATATATATATATATATATATATATATATATATATATAAATATATATATATATATATATATATATACATATATATATATATATATGTACATATATATATATATATATATATATATATATATATATATATATAAATGCATGTTGAACGCATGATATGCATGAGAACATAAATCTAAATGAAGCTATGAAGTACCAGTTTATAAACAATTCATAAAAGCAACTTATGCATTTCTGAAGATAGAAATATGTAAAATACAGTTTGAGGCTTAAATGGAAATTATTTAAATATGAATTAACAAGTCTACAATAATTTTTTTATATCACAAAACAAAATAAAATCCTGGATGAGTGTCTGGAAAAATTATTATGTGACTTGTCAATAGAATTATTATGTGACTTGTCAATTGACACAATTTTTCGTGAAGAGATGGTAGTGGATTTTATAACCTTGATATTTCGCAATTAAAATTTTCTCTTAAAACATGTACGTAACATTTCTTGTGACCTGAATTACAATAAAATCAAATGTGGTACGATTGAATAAACAATATGTAATTGGCAAGAAACATTTTTCTAAAATATATCTATACTTACATATTTTTAGAGTACACTTTCCGGGGCACAGCAAAACGAAACCAAAAATTAAAAAAAAAACAAGGAAGTTAGGCATATTTAAAGTTGCAATATGAAGAGACATATTTAGGTAAATGCATATATTTAAACATAATATATTAAACTAGATTTAATGATATTATTAATCATGTATGTTAAATACACATATATTTACATTTAAATATAAATATATATACCATGATTTTTCAGAAAACCTTTATATTTTTACAATTTCATGTTCAGTAATTTCAGGAATTGAAGGACCAAAATGGGCTTTCTAAATTATTGTTCGCACGGTAAGCTGCTTAAAATTATGAAAGCCATGTTTTTAATGTATCCCCGTTAAATTTCAAGTTTCTTCGCCCAACTGTTTCTGCGAAAATCTATTGTAACAGATGTAGATACTTTCGGGCACGTGAAAGAAATTGTATGCGCCTCATTTTTATCTTTTGATGTACATATCAATATACAGAGCCCTTGAGTTAAACATAAGGCACGTTAACAATTTGACCTTTTAACATAGCATTAGGGGTACATAGCGTTATCTTCTGAACCGGAATATAACGATTCATGGGGGCAACGAACTAAGAAATGATAAGGGGAGAATGCCTTTTTGCCGAGCCTTGTGCTAAATTAGAGATCAGATTAGGTACTTTGTTGATTGTTTCTGTTTATTGAGCGAAACTAATTGCATGTAGGTACTGAGTGGTTTGGAATCGGGTTTGAACTTACAAAATAATTGTTAAGCCGTGTAGAATAAATAATTTATCTTAAGTTTAACCACTGTGTCTTTATAAAATGAAACGTAGCGCTTGAATATATATTTTATTTAACCACTATTATTACACAACAAACCTTAAAATGTCTGAAAAATCATAATTGTTTTGGATTATGCATATTTATTGGCAAGAAAAATGGATATACGTCGAAAATATAAATAACTTACGTAGGTGAATATCCTTTGAGGTAGACTTTAATACTAAAATTGCATATCTAGCCGTTAACAACAACTATATATAGATGGTAATATAATTTGCCTCGTGCCACGTAATATTGAACTTTTATCTTTAACTCTTATCTTTTTACTTTTATTCTAACCATAATTTATTTCACTGAACATATAGCATTACATTTTACAACTTACATATTTTTCAAGATATTTCTAAACAAAATTTTCTCCAAAATAAACGCAGAACTTTTTGTGATCAGAATTTTATAAAGTTCTTTTTACCGTAAATTTAATACTCAAATTATATGTTCATCAGTTAACAACTATTGTGTATAGATGGTCATACAATTTGCTTTGTGCATTCCAGTTTCTTTTAGATATAAACAATTTCAAAGATTATAAATTTCATAGAGATGAACGTGCGATTTGACGTATTTATATTTTAGGTTCTAATTTGAGCAATAGTTAAAATCGTAATCTAGTGGCTGGTTAATTAAAATGAATATTTTTCAAACTTTTATAATTATGTAAAACAATACAAAAAGGGAAATAAATTTTCACTTTAAGTAACGTCAATATTCTAGCCTCTAAATCCTTGTGGAAATACTTTTCCTGTTGATATTTAAAGATCTGTACAGACCGTAATAAGGAAGTCAATGTATATATTGACTCCCTCGGTTTGGTAGGTGAATGTAATCCGAGCAGATGACTTTGTTACGTAAGTAGCTAATATGAGCGTAGTTTCAGCTCAGTACGGCGCGATTACTGCCTAATAATTTCCACAAACAACTCTGACTGACTTAAATGTGAGATTGCGGGATGCGTTACGCTTTGTTACATGAGGCCTTTCTAACAAAAACTTATGTGTCTTGGGAGGAATTAATGAAAACTATAATTACTATTACTTTGAAATGTAGACTAACTGTGATTCATAAGTTCTATGCATTTACAAATTTATTGGTTGGTTATTACTAGACGGTTTTAAAATATAAAAAAAGAAAAACTTTTTTATTAATTATTACTTTTAACTTTTTTATTTAATTATTACTTTTAACTTACTGAGAATTTAATAATATTAAGTATTTATACTAACCGAGGACTAATAACAATTCATATTGACCTTCTTCAAATGCCTATTTACAATTATTACTTTTAAGTTATTGAGAATTTAATAATATTAAGTATTTATACTAACTGAGGACTAATAACAATTCATATTGACCTTCTTTAAATGCCTATTCATAATTATTACTTTTAACTTACTGAGAATTTAATAATATTAAGTATTTATACTAACCGAGGACTAATAACAATTCATATTGACCTTCTTTAAATGCCTATTTATAGTTATTACTTTTGACTTACTGAGAATTTAATAATATTAAGTATTTATACTAACCGAGGACTAATAACAATTCATATTGACCTTCTTCAAATGCCTATTTATAATTATTACTTTTAAGTTATTGAGAATTTAATAATATTAAGTATTTATACTAACTGAGGACTAATAACAATTCATATTGACCCTCTTTAAATGCCTATTTATAATTATTACTTTTAACTTACTGAGAATTTAATAATATTAAGTATTTATACTAACCGAGGACTAATAACAATTCATATTGACCTTCTTTAAATGCCTATTTATAATTATTACTTTTAACTTATTGAGAATTTAATAATATTAAGTATTTATACTAACCGAGGACTAATAACAATTCATATTGACCTTCTTCAAATGTCTATTTATAATTATTACTTTTAAGTTATTGAGAATTTAATAATATTAAGTATGTATACTAACTGAGGACTAATAACAATTCATATTGACCTTCTTTAAATGCCTATTCATAATTATTACTTTTAACTTACTGAGAATTTAATAATATTAAGTATTTATACTAACCGAAGACTAATAACAATTCATACAGACCTTCTTTATATGCCTATTTATAATTATTGCTTTTTTGAAGTTTGTGTCATGTGAAAACAAGTAAAAAAAGAAAAGAAATAAATCAATTGTATCTTACGTTTAATTTCATTATTATACCTATATATTTTTGTTTGGACTTGGTATTAAATAAAAAAAACTGACAGTTATTAGTACGTATATAAAAGACATTTTCGTCAGTTTTTATTATAGTACTTAGTCGCGGTAAACAATTATTATATTTTTTTTTTACTTTATAGAAAAATTCGTTTTAGAAATTTATTTAATTTGTTTTTAAATTTCAATATTTGTTATGATTCTTAGTGATTTGTTGGAAACTTTTATTTAACTTAAAGAATCTTCTAAATAGAATGCAAAATTAAAAAAAACTAGAGTACCGTGTATAACTCCTCGTCTTGATAAATGAACGTTTGCCAGATTTTTAAAAGAAATTTTTTGATCTCGAAGGGTATGCCGCCGTTCGTTGAAAAGTTGCATTGACTTATTGAAATATGGGCTATTCCAACATTATACTTTGTTCTAGCTGCTGCTATATTTGTTTTGTCAATAAAATTGTATGCGACCACAAACGTCTAGAAATTGGAGTGATGTCTTGTCATTTATCGAAAGTTCCATTATTTATCCATATAGAGCATCACCAGGTCTTTACAAAATTTTTATGGAATCATTCTTGAGTTTGTAACACTAGTCTAAATTAAAGAAAAAATCATTAAAGTCGATTCCCATATACCGGAAATATACATCAATGAAAATGCAGCCTAATTAAAAACCTTTTCTTTATTCGAACTCCTCTGAACTATATAATTCTGTCGTAATCGTAAAAAATATTAATTAGATTTAAGTAGGAAAAATTAATCAGATGCAATTATAAAGATATAACAAAATTACCTTCTATCGATAACGCAATAAATAATTTACAAATATATATCTAAAAATATGGTTTAATTAACCACTCGATATGCGAATAAAGAATAATACGGTTGAAAATAAATGAGATATATTTCATATGCAAAATATTTACCTTAAAATAAATAAGCCCAGACATAACGTAAGGGACAACAACTATACTGGGACTGAGAAACATGTCACGTCATTCAATCTCAAAGTACTTCTGGTTACGAACATACTATATACGATTATATTACGTAGTATCACGTGACAAATTTTGAAACGCTCTTATATTTATGTATTCGTTTTGTTAGGCTTTAACAGTAGTACGGCGCCTGTTTTACGCCGTTTGTATAGGTGTAAACTATTTAGTGAATTTTTCTTTGCATGGATCGTACAAATAAAATGTATTTACTTTATGGCATTGTTTCATTTTTATTGTAGATAATGAAGTCAAATATGAACTCAGAAGTTAATAGAGCTAAATAAAAAAGATTATTTTGTGGCAGTCTGAAGTCGGTGGCATTATGGTTAAGTTCATTTCTTCGACCTTCATTATTATTGGTTAAAAAGCAAGTGGATAATTTTGTCAAAAATTTCTGGAACATACATTCATGAAACATATTATATATTATCAGTTATAATTCATTATATAAGATAGGTAGATATGAAAACAAGTCATAGTAGCCTAGGTTAAGGCTCTAGTATTAGTATTCCACAGAAATAAAAATGCAGTTGGATAATCATTATTTAATCTTATAACAGCAATGACCGTTGGAAATATTTCATTTAATTAGCGTCCAAATTTTGTTATGTCAAGCCACACATCGGTGTATGCTTATTTCTACGAAATAATTCACTATAGAATTCAACGATCATATTTTTTACAATTTGCTGGATTTTTACTGTGTTACTTTACTGTATTACTTGTCGAAAATTTTGAAACTAACTTGAAACTTCACTACATCAACTAACGCAAAAGAGAATAATTAAAAGAGAGTTCCTAGAGACCACTTACACATTAGAAACATGCATTCAAAGACTTAGTTCAGATACATTCTACAAGACAAATTAAACGCATCTAAATTATATATATATATATAAATATATATATATATATATTTAAATACTACATATTAGACGCAAGCTATAAAAAATATTGTATTTTTAATCGCCAACTTTAACATGGTAATGTAAAACAAGCAAGTATTAATAAACTGTAAATAAAGGCAGTAAAAATAATTATGGATAGAACCTAAACCACCCAGTTAATCATTGATCCTATTGTAGTTATAAGATTTATATGACAATAAAGTTAAACTGAGGTGATAGAAAAGCCCAATTTAGTTAGAATTTCACTACGGTATCATCGAATCAACGAAGTTACGATTTGTAGTTGGCATTTTGTATTTCAACACTATATTTTCACAAACATTTAATATTTATTTCTGTACTTTAATTTATCTAATTGATACATTTCTTGCTATAAGAGCAAACTCTTACAGCCAACCAGAACACCAGTCAAGCCCCGCTCGCCGAGCGGCCGGGGATCGAACCCGGGTTCCCGTGGTGCGCCTCGCAGTCAAAGAACGTATGTCTTGTGATCAACCCAAGACACGACGATGACGACGCATATTCACAAACAAACAAAACAAATAAAGATAAATATGTTCACAAACAAAAACAACAAATGAATATGTTTCATTATTGGTAAAAAATTAATATTGATCATAATTTATTAATAATTCTTTTGAATTTCTTTGGTTTTCGGTAACAGCCGGAAATTTTAAATCAAAGTTAACATGATGAAATCAGTTATTAATATTATGACTTTCGATACTGGAAGCAATTTTGCATTAATTTTTGTTGGAGTGTAGTTTCTGGGCATAGGTCTATTTCAAGAAAACCTGAATTAAATTTCCATGAAGAAAATATATTTATATGCAAAGTTTAAATACTACAGTAGTCTCTGTCCTTCGGAAGAGCATGAATAGTATAACCTTTTTTAGTGTTCGAAATACTGTACAATATTTCGAAGACTCAAATTTCCTGAAGGAAACGCTTTTTAAAAATATATCGATAAATATTTACAATAACAGTCTCACATGTCTCCCTAGTGATACCGCACTTGATGGTAACTTGCATTTCCATGCGAAAAAAAAATTTCATCTCCGAGTCTGATTAACAGTTCTTATATAATATTAGTTCTTATATAATGATTGATTATTATTTTTCTTTTCTTCAAATGTATTCATATGACTCAATTAACTTCACATCAAATCGTAGCCTAATCGGTTTTAAAGTGGAGTATCTATTGTACTGTGATTTACAGATAGATAGAGGAGCAGGATGAAATTGTGATCAATTTTTATTTGGAGAGAGAACCCTAAGGTACGGCGTGATAATAGAAATTATACATTTGTATTTACTGTTTGACATATGTATGTAATACGAATATACATGCACACACACCAAAGTTGAGTAAGTTCTTATTATGTAAGCTCCGCCAGTAGATACAAAAAACTACGTAAATGTGAATCTGGAACAGTCTGAGTGAATTTTTCAATATCGAAGAAAACGAACACATTATTACGCCAGCTGAGAGACGGTATAAAATTGTATCCTCTTTTCTAACAAACGAGATATAAAATGTCACGGACACACTTCTTTTCAAGGCTTTCAAATTGATTCGTGACATCAAGATAAAAAAGTAAAAGTCACAGAATTTAAATAGTCCGAAGGACGTTTACCGTGATATAACTTGGGACAGAAATGTTTTATTTTCAAAAGACATTATATATTGGAGATACCTTGAAGACTTTTATTTATAAAAAGTTGGTGAATTTGGCTTATAGTATATATTTTTATTGTGTTAATTATGTCATATATTTACTATAGGGAATAAATATTAGCATTTAATGAAAAAGATAACCAAATTTTCCGCGGCATTCCCACTGTTACCTCCATTGAAAAGATGTAAAAACTTAATAGTATTTTATCACAAATTTAAATTTATAACAAATATAAGCAAAAATTTTATTCCAGGAAGCAATATTTATTGGATAATTTCAGAGATTAAAAGAACTAAATGACATTTTTAATACTAAAATTTACTTAAACTGCTTCTAGCATATCACAAAACTAAATTATATTGATTTTTAATAGAATTAATTTTGAAAGACGTAAGAAATAAGAAGGGTAAGGAATAATTATAAACTTGAAATTATATTTGAATATATTTTAATTCTCCAGGCATTGAAATTATATTTAAATATTGCTGTTTTATTTTTAATATTTTTTTCTTTTATTGAGATTAAATTTTATAATAACAACTAGCAACATTATTTTTTTTCTATTAAAAGAAACATATCCATTGAAACCTGAATCAAATTTTAATATTCCTATACAATTCACAAGAAGCTAACTTAAGTCATTTGAACAATAAACACAATTTATTTTTACGGTAGCCACTGTTCGCACTATATAAATGTTTGAGAGCAAAATCATTAACTGTAGCCTAATTGGACTGACGTGCGTAAAATAATTAATCCGTTCGTCTAAGCAAACATTTTATTGTTGTTTTTTTTATAAATATTTTTTCATCCAATTTATAACTCTATATCAAAGTGCTGAGCAAGGCAAAGTATAGCAAATAAATATTTGTGATACTGGCAAGTAGCAAATAAATATTTATATTTTAATTTTTAATTTTTAGTGCCTATGACATTCTATGTTACCCAGAATATCTCGAACTTACGATGACCTGTGTATTCCACATATTAGCCTATTTAAATTCCAGTTACGTCATGTTTTTGTGTATACCTGTACAAAAGTACCTACATATCTATAAATATTCTAGTTGGTATATAACTCTATGAACCTGAGTATACTTACTTACCTATCTACTTACGCAGTAATATTTAGTCATTTCAAGCATATGTTTACCTGTACTTAATTATTTGCCTACCACTAATATATTTGTTGTTCCTTCCTGTTTTTATTCCTGTGTATATTCATCTATCTATTTATTATTTTCTTGATTACGTCACGACAAGTAACACAACGACTCTAAATTTAATAGATGAAGAATTCCTTCTGGCTCCACAATTGTACCATGCTTTTGGTAACCGGTAGATTTTTCCCTTAGTCTTATCAAAACTTGAGCTAAAAAGTTAGAGCTAAGGAAATTCCTAGGTAAACGTTAATCAGTGAAATTACCTACTATCCTAGGCAGTTATAAAACTTCGAATTATCAGTAAAACAAGTGAAAAAAGCTACGTGTAAACTATTGGGTATCGCAAATTATTGAGCACGATATATGAAAACCTTAGTATCCACTTACATACAAAAATAGATTATTAAATAATCAGTCAAGTGCATGTTGAAATTGGCATAAAATTGCAATATATCCCTTGAAACAGTTTACTTTTTAAGGGCTGGGTGTTCACATACATTTAAATGTATAATGATAAATAATCAGCAAATTTTATATTGAGACATTCATAAAGGGTCAATATATCCCTTGAAATAGTTTTTTCAACACTTTTTTCGATAATACAACAAAGAAAACAATGAAATGTAATCAATTTAATTTTGTCAAAAGTTTAATATATTACATTTATTTTGGAAACTTGTTAGATAGTTAGTATATAAATAAGAGTAAGCCTATTAAAGGTCTCGTTTTTATATCAAAACGTAAAATAAAAGAAGATCGTTTAAATAAAATAAGTAAAGAAATTCAGAAAATATAACCAATATAAATAATAATTACAGCAAATCAAAATTCAGAGAATATTCATATATGCCATTAATTATATTCGAATTTGGAGAATGTATCAAGAGTACAGGGAATAAAAAAAAAATAGGTTTAGAAAATATTCAAATATAAGATATTAAAATTAAAACTAAAATTTAGGGAATATTATCAGAAGGGAATGCTGAGCAGTGGAATGTCATTTCACAAATAAAAGTTTATTCAAATAAAACCCTTATTAACAATAGTGTGGAGGGTTATATTCGTAGCCGCAGCTTGATATAAGAATGTTTGTTTCAGTCTTCGTTGAAAAGTTTCTTTGATGGAAGTCCATGCATCATCATCGACGTGCGTAAGGGCGTTTCATTCACGGATTGTGGTCAAAACATTACAAAAAATATATAAATAAATAAAAACATATAAACTAATTACGCTGTTAAAAAGCAATACTTAGTAAATAAAAGCAGAATTTCTAAGAAATATAGCTACTTAAAAAGACTGTCATACCTTACATTTTAAAACTCATTGAACTCTGAACTCATATTTTAAAACAAAAGAACAAAGAACATTTCTCTTCCGAAACTCTTAGCATTTTATCATTGAAATAAATTTTAAATGCTGTTGCTTTATGTATCGAATGATTTATTAGGTAGATAATGTCTTGAAAAGAAAATATTTAAATTAACGCTAATATTTATTACAACAAATAAAACATCAGACGACATTGACACGTGTTTGGAATTTTAAAAATAGTCTTTGAATGAAGTAAAGTGATAATTAATTAATACTATTACGATCTGTGAGACACAAAAATACGGTCATCAATAAATATATAGCCACACCAAACAGTTCGTATGGTTCTGTATTTTTAAAAATATTTGATTAAAATGTACTTTTCTTGCATTATTCCAAATAAAATTTAAATTCATAATATTTGTAAAAATGTTCATGGAACAAATTTAGATATTACTAGTTATTATTAAATCACGTTATATGTGACCAAGTCGTCCAAAATTTTTTCTTTGAACAAGAACATTTTCGTTGTAAAATGTCTTCCATATACCAAATGTTTGAAATAAAATTGAATAACGAAACTAATTCTAAAACCATGAAGTGAACAAACCCAGACACAAAACAAGAGACTATAATTATATAGAGGCTGTGAGATGCGTCTCATTCTCATTCCATGACAATAATTTGTTCTACACAACTACATACGTAACATAACGTAACGCACTTTGAGGTCAAAATATGCTATATTGAATTATTTATGTCTACGTTGTGGTATTTCAAAACATTAATTGAATTCCCACCTGCAAGGATTCAAGAAAGCAGACGTATTTAGTTTGTTTTTATTATTTATATTTATACGTCGATATGTACTGAAAACTAGTTTATGTTTTCACGGAAAACTACGTGCTATAAATAAAAATGAATAGGTTAATATAATTACATTATTAGGCCTGCTGAAAAAATAATGTTCTGTATGTAGTTAAAATATAAGTGAATCTTTTATTCATAAGAACATTAATTTGAACCGGTAGTTATAATTATGTAAATAGTAATTCATTATACAAACAATACACTCCGCAATCGTATCAGCCAATTATGGCAGCACGTCTTCAAGTACTCATAACTATGACTACCGTTCATTTATTTTTAATAGCATATTATAAATTTAATTTATTGAGACATTATCGTATTTTTCCACAATTCCTCTTGATGATTGATTTCTTGGTATCTTATTCGAGATATTTGCAATTAAGTTGATTTTATATTAACTGTGGTAAATGCACTGTATAACTTAAATATATTTATGTACAAGTTTTCAATTGTAAGCTATATACATTTCAAGCACAACTAAATATATATATATATATATATATATATATATATATATATATATATATACATATCTATCTCCAAAAACTATTTTATATACCATTCTGAAGCTTTTTTACTTTATATGTTTAAAACAAGTTAAAAATAATTTGATTATAATTTTGTTTCTTCACGGAGACATAACAGATGTAGAAATTTCGTCAATTATCAATTCATAATTAGGAACCAATTCGGTCCCAGAAAACTGTGGTCGAATCTTTTAGGTCACATTTGACATAGGCATATTTAAACACGTTCTGTGCTGACTTTTAATATATTTAGACGCTAGCAGACGATATTTTGTTCAGTACTCATTAAAAGGTTGGGTAATTTTACTACTCTGTTAATTTTTGCTCGTGTTTTATAATATAATAATTTCACCTTTGACATAATTTTTTCCAGTAGTAGCTTATATACCTATTCCGGAGGGAGTAACCTTAGATACTTCCTTTAATGTCTTAAAATTTGCTAAGTAATGGTACTTAAGGGATAATTAAGAGCAAAGTTATAAATATACTTTACTAATCGTATAATAATTATTTTTGTATTTCTTCCTGCTTTTCTGTACTTGAATTTGTTGATGGTGACTTCCATTTGTTCATCGGTGAATCGCTCATTGCATGGCATATATTATTGGGGGAAAAGACTATATTTTTTGGGATTAATAAAATAATTTCCTTAATATAACACACTTCAAGGCTTGTCGCTAACTATTAATAACCGAACGCACTTTCCTACTTTCACTGAATTAATGGATAGAAACAATTAGTGAACCCAGTACTATTTGAATTTAATCGTGCATAAAACTTTCATAGGGTGAGATTCACTCGTACTTAAAAAAGTTTTTTAATTATTTTACAAGTTGGGTCCCTTAGCCTAATTGCGTTGCTTAATTCATACTATTTTTAACAACAAAAATTTAGCAGGAAAAGTTTCAATAACAATAGACAAGATCCTCTAAAACCATAACCGTATTAAGAAAATGTTTAGTCCTTATTTACTTTGACCTTTTTGAACGGTCGGTTTTTGGTACTTAACCGTTAATAAAATTGAACTTTTGATACTATTGTAAAATGCATAATATTATAGTATTTTAATATTTATTGCTACTTTCTACTTAACGGGTCTCTAACTTTCTTCTACTTTCTACTAACATTAAGTATGGTCAAGAAGTTACCACTAAAAGACTGATTAGAAATGTATATCATTTTTATAGAAATAACCATGTTTTAGAACCAGTAGTAGAATCTGCACAAACAGATGCCAAATTCCATGTAGTAAATAAAAATTAATTGGATAATTAACATGCAGTTGGTGGAAATGAAATATCTTATTTCAGCTTGAATTTTTAAAACGTAAGGGTATCATTCAATAAGCAAATGTCAAATTTTAAAATTATTAATGCCAATATCTTAACTAAATAATAAAAAATCTTACATACAGCTACATCATTTGGGTAAAAAATTTTCAAGACTTTATGAACAGAAAATCTAGGACTTACAGAGCAAAGTCAGGGTAGGTAGAGCGGATTTTACGTTTACTGTAATTCTAAGTTTTCTAAATTTTTGAAAGTTTACTTGATTTTAAGTTTACTGCAATTACATTGAATAAAACATCCATTAAAAAAAAGTTTACTTGATTTTAAATTTACTGCAATTACATTGAATAAAACATCCATTAAAAAAAGTTTACTTGATTTTAAGTTTACTGCAATTACATTGAATAAAACATCCATTAATAAAACAACAAGTTTACTGCAATTACATTGAATAAAACATCCATTAAACAAAGTAATTCAAAAAATATTAACTTGTTTTTAAATTTAAAACATTACCAGATATGCCATGAAATTACTCATTTGTCCATCAAATTATTCGTTTAACTATTTGTAATATAATTTTTTCCAAATGTTTCGACATGACACATATTTGAGCAATGGTAATTAACCACTTTTGAATAATACTCTCTTAACATTATGTTATAATATTAAACAAGTTCAAATGTTAATATTACTTTGAATTTATCAAATCATTGGAAGAATTTGTTGCGTTAAGGGAAATTAGTTTTATATCAAACGCGTCAATTTAAAAGTGTCTTGGCGTTTTGATGCAGACCTAGTTTAAAAAGTGTCGTATATTAAATTTGTGTCAACCGGTTAGTTATCCAGAATTTTAATGATATTTATAATTATATTAAGTGACTTCTACAATCATTATGACATGAATATGTGAGTATATATCATTCACTAATTTTTTCAATTCAATCAGGGATAATATCCTAATCTTAATAAAAATTTATTTTACATGTAAAATAATAAAAAAAAATAAAAACTGATATAACTTTCGAAACTAATTTCAGTTATATAAAAGTCTACAGATCATTTAACAAATTTATATAAGAAAACTACGTAAGAATTTTTTTTTCTTTTATGTCGATAAAATTAATACTAACTCACGACCGCGCAATTTGTTATTTACACCGTATATCTAACTCGTATTGGCACAAGTCTTAATATTGTGTAGCAAAATGACTCCAATTAAAATTCAAATTGAATTTTCTCTTCTCTCTATACCTAGCCGCGCTTATATGATATCCCCAGGTCTTGTTATCTAAATAAATATTACGACGGTATTAAACGTTTACTCATCGAGATGACGCTTTCCATTGAAAGCACTCAATGATGGCATTAACTAGTCAAGCAGTAGAATTCGAGGCGGAGGAACATCAACGACAAAGGTCAAGTATGTTTTGTATTATACATTGTGACTGTATTCGATAGAGTGACTTTGAGCTATTATTATGTTCATACGAACTTTTTAAACACATTCCAATAAGGAATATGTTTTCACAATATGATTTAAATAGATCCATCACAATGACTTACAAAAATATTTAGTTAATTTTTTGAGAGTTTCTGAAAATTGACCAAGAATTTGGAAAAGACCAATGACAATGAATTTTATTCTCTAGCTATATGAGAAAACTACAGTAAAAACGAAGTAGCGAACAAAGCTGCTGTAGTTTCTCATTTAAAACATCTATCATTAATGTGTGCTCAAAAAATTTACTTGCAAAATCACAGGTTATGAGTAGAAACTATAATAGATTCTAGGGTTTGAATATTTGTTTATTTGTCTCCACGTTTAATATACACTTCAAATTATATACATATTTATGGAACTTATTGCCACAAAAGCAAGTTCTTCCAGTCAATCACAACGGTTAAATATAAAAATTTAATCTGTAAACAGATATTGTTGAAGAATCTGTAACAGATATTGGTGAACATTCACTGCTACAATTTTTTTAATGGAAATATACATTAAAAACATTATAATATCAAATCCCATGGTGAATTAAAATTCCAAGCAACGTGTTAACTTTTAGAAAATATTGGTAAAGTACAAATTGTATTTGCACATATACAACACTATGCCACCAGTCCCCCATTTAAATATTATTACCCTACGACTGAGTGCTTAAAACTTGCCCATCTGCCGCCCTAACCGGCAGCGATCGCTTCACTGCCAGATCATCTCACGTATGCGCGGAGCCGAATGGGGAATGTTTGAGCTTTAAGTATGAGGAGTATTTTTTGAAAATTGTTTTCTCTCAAAACGCACTTATAAGGAAATGAACAATTATATGTTTTAAATAAATTGATCAAGTTTACATTTTTCAATCCTAATGACTTCCTTTCAATTTACGAGTATACCTAATTCTTAATGCCCATATTTGCTTTTCCCATTTTTCTGATCGATCCTTCTGGTGGTAAGAAAACATTTTCAAATCCGAATAATTTAAAAAAATATTTAAAAATTATAATATGTATATAGTTGAAGTTTCACTTAATCTATACCATAGCTTTGAAAGTTTTTTTAAAGTTTTAAAATTTTCCCCAACAAAAGTAATAAAAAATCAAAATACACCTTTTTATACTTCACTTTTATATTTTGGCCACCATACTTTATCTCTGTGTTAAATATTAATTTTTACGTTGAATAGTTTCCAATCATATCTACTGTGCCAGATGGACGGACACCGTAGTGATTCCATTAGTTTCAAATTTTAAAAATGTTTTTATGGAACATTAAAAATTAAGTGCATATCTTAACATGGCATGGTTGGGAGGAGGGCAAGTAAAGATTAAGGAGGGGTAGAGGTAGTAGTTAAAGAATCACGACAGAAAGGTCTTTTCCTGCCATTCGGGATTCTGTGACGGAAGCAATCAGGAGGTATAACAAAACAAATCGATTCCAAAGTTTTGCAGCATGGATAGAGAAGGGCTTTTCATAAAAAGTGGCTACATGTTTCCAAAAAAGTAGACTGGGTATTTTTCCAACAGGCAGAAAAACAAAAATTCAAATATTTTAGTAATACATTATGAAGAAGTGTACAAATATGAAGATTGTATAAATCTCGCACTTTAATCCATTTATGTAGCTCTCAGAATTGAGAAATATATTCATATTTCCTGTAATAAAAAATAAAAGGCGTACGCAAATATTAAATATTCTTATTCTTCAAGATGATTCTCAGCATGACCTGGATAACATGAATCTCTATATTCCAGCAAAAGTAGTAAGAGTGCTTGATAAAGGTGGGGTTTGGTTGGAACCAAAATATCTTAAACATCATCTTTTACGGCTAAAAAACTGAGAGCGCCTGAGTTTGCAATCGCGTCTTACTTTAAATTGCAAAAATATTGGATTCGATGTCATATTGACAGGATATTAATTTAAAATTGGATTTTACTAGGTCGAAATATAAATTTGTGATTAGAATAGAGTGAGAATAAATTCTTTACGGCTGGGTCTAATGTCACGGAGCTTTAGCAAAGAAAAAAGTATTCCAAATTTTATCAATTTCATTCCAGTACCCAATGACGGTTAAATTGGAAATATTCGTCAGTGTAAGAATAACCAACCCAGAATCAGTGCTATAAGAATAATTTTTTATGTAACTCGCTTAAGCATAGCATGTTTGTTAAATAGCTTGATGATGCAGTTGCTGGTTTTATTATAAATACTATAAATATTAGTAATTCATATTATAGTCTGAAAAATTTAAACCCAATCTATATACTGAATCTCCCCAGGCAAAAAGAATCAATTAATACCATTTAACGTTGACCGAAGAAAGAAAGAGTGCTTGAGCGTAGAAATGACGTCTTTAGAAGTAAACATGATGGCTAGTTAAAGAAGGAAATGATTGTGATTTATCTGATCTGAAGCAAAAGAATGGTATGATTTCCAAAATTCACAATACACAAAGGTTTTACATTTCTCGTAGTACGTTGAAACAGATAATATTATTTCAGTTAATTTTTTCAATTATTTCTAATACTTTACTTTTTTCATGTTTTTTCTTCTTGGCTACGTTTTATTTATGCCAATCTGTTGATAATTAATAAAAATATGTTAATATTCTTTATAAAAAATAGCAAAAAATGTGAATATTTATCTTCGTTTATATTCCACTTTTCTGTTCAGTCTTTTTAACTTACATGTACAAATTAAATGAACACAGCGATATGACAATTGCTTATCTAACTCCTCTTATGATGTTAAACGAATTTAACAATATCTCATTTAGCAAAGATATTTGCTAACAGCCGACCAGATGTAATACAACGAAATCTAGGTCGTGGTAAAGAACTTAAAGAAAGTAGAAATAATACTACTTCATGTAGTTTCATTTAATTGTGAATAATGAATTTCTACAAAATTAACGCCAAATATATTCAAAATCAGTTTTATGTAAAGCATGCTGCTCTTACTTTTATAAATCAAAGGCTTGCCGAAGGGAAGCATAGTATTATCTACGACAATATTTGTGAACAATTTTCAGCTAATGATAAAATATTTCTCTATCATAGGTAATAGAGATTTCCATTTGAGATGTCACTTTATTATAATAGCTTACTTGAAACTTCGTAGTAAAATTCCTTTCTGAACATAATTCAATTTGCAAAACACCGCTGTCGCTAGAGGTTTTTTGAATCAGTGAAGTCGAATCTTCTCTTCGTTTCTTAGATAAGTGTACACTTACAGATGCAGATGAATATATGTTTCGTTGAAATCATTAGGAATGACGATGTATTCACACATGGGCGCACACGCACACACTATGTATGGATATGTATATATATATATATATATATATATATATATATATATATAATACCTACTGGAGCTGGTCGAAAAATATTCACGATCTTACCTGAAAACAATAATATTTGATATTATTACAAAATAGCTAACACGTTGATTTGTTTTTCAAATTGGGTCAAATATTTTGTGTTATGTTGATGCTATTTTTATTCTATTATTTATGAAGTCAATACACTGATCAAAGTATGCATTGTTTGATAACAGATATTGCAACAGGTAATTATCTCATTTACTGAAGGACTAAAATTGGTAAGTACTTAAAGGAAATATCACGAAATTTAGAAATACCATTTTAAGGTAACAATCTAAAAAAATTAATATCGATTTTCTTTTTTTACTAAATATCAAAGGTAATATACAACTATGAAAATTTGGCGTAAGGTTATTAATACATATAATTTAAATGTAATAATAAGTTTTTTATTAATTAAGTCACCTTGCAAAGGGATGGTGTGCACCGTAAATACCGCAGTAGAAAATATATATTACTTATCCGAAAATTTTTTCTATGCAGATTTTGATACTCTAGTTACAGGTTCACCAGTTAACGGAAACTATAAAAAGATAACTGCATGATTTGATGATGATGACTGCATAATGAGCGCATTTCTGTGACTCGTATTAACATAAGATAGTCTGATTTACAAGTCCATTGAGATGAATTGAGTACAGTGAGATTTAACGTATCAATAATTTTATTTCCGTTCTGAATTAAAATTCACTGTCAAAATGGAATCAATATTTTCCAACTTACATTCTAATTACAAATAATAAGAAATATGCTTTGGCTATGATCGAAATTCCTGCTTTTAAAATCCTAAGTAAATATTTTTGCTTGCAGTATTTAAAGGTTTCCAAGGAATGCAATGAGTAAGTCAATATAAACTTAAGTTAAGTTTCAAAAGTGTATGTAATTTGAGCAGATAGATGACTTTGTTACGAAGCTAAGGTGAGCGTAGTTTTAACTTAGTCCAGCGCGATTATTGCTCAAGAATTTTCACAAACAACTGTGACCGACTTTTATATGAGATTACGGGACGTGTTACATTATGTTATATTAAGAATTTCTAAGTATATCTTTATATAAAGAATTTGTGTACAATGAGCGGAAATAATGAAAATTATAATTAATATTACTTTCAATATTAGGATAATGATTACTCATAAGTTCTATATACCTATTTCTTTGTTGTGATAGAGATTAAATATATGTAATTTCACTTACAATACCGCGATCATAGAAATCAAAGTGCACCGTTCATTGTATTCGTTAAAATTATACGTAAAATAAGTTAAGATTTTAATACACGATAAGATGGTATTTTTATATATTTATTTTTGCAGTAAATATATAGAAAATTACTTTTATAATAAATATGAATGACATCCGGATATCAATTTGAAAGTGTCGTTTCATTCCTTTTTCATTTCACTGTATGAATGATGAATATACTCATAAATGTTTATTCATGTACGAGTATTGAAGTCATTAATACAATTAAAATAATATTAATCATACCGAAGTAAATATATTAAGATTTAAACATAAAGAATAGCCACGTCGTATTATCGAAGTGGAACATGTTTCAGACTTGACTAGAGCAAAGAGTCACATGGCAATCTAATGTCTACTACTCGAACAACGGTTCTAAGTACAGTGATTATTCAGCATTGAATTTTCTTCCCTAATTCATGAAAATGATATATCATATGGCATAAAATAAGAAAATATATTAAACAAGCAAATTTGTTAATTCGAAATTGTTGGTTCGAATTTGTTAACTAAATATTTTTTCGGTATTGATATGCAATATATATTAAGTTACAATAAATTTGCAATTAAACTTCAAGCGTATCCGTTAAATGGCACCAATCATGGATTCGAACCGTTTGCTGTTCGTTTATTAATTAGTTAATAATAAATCGACGATCAAATAAATAACTTGCAGTATTCAATATTACACTTAAGCTATTATTGCTTATCTTGACTATTCGCAAATATTTAGAATTAAACTCTATATTCTGAAAGGAATCTCTACATATCCGTCTACAATCTTCCACTCCCGAAAATGATATGTACGTTGGAACACCGCATAAGACACTTTTTATTCAGGCGTAAAAGTTATTAAACATAAGTCGAAAATGGTACACACACAGTTTTCATTAATTCTTTCATTCATGCGAAAATGCAAAATACGTGTGACAAAACTACAACAAAACTATTTATTGGTTTTATTACATTATTTATTGCAACGTTTTAAAATACGTTTTAAAATTAATTTTGGTTATATTTCAATTGTAATATACGATCTAACAAAAAAAATTTCTTTTAAGAACATGCTTAAAATTTAGAAATATGACAGAATAGCGATTTTATCTTTATAAATCGTGTAGGTATTTATTGACAATCATTGGTTTATCTAATTAATGGTTTAATCATTCCGAAAGATGTGTTCAAATTATTTAAGAATTTAGCGCATAAAGTCATCATAAAGGAATATACTAAATTAGTTCCAGAAAGTTGCAAAAGGCAAGCGAAATAGAATATAAATTACGATTGAATTCTCTCATTCAGTTCTAAAATAAAATGGTCGCAGTGAATAGTGAACGGAAAGAACGACGAAAGATTGTTAGTAAGCAGAGGTGACCCTTCGGTCCGTTTGGTTTTGAAATTGCCCACGGATAAGAAAATATTGCATGTAATTTGAGGATTACAATCTTCTTGGTAATAAAATGAAAATAATGGCGAAAATGTTATCCAGTGAAATTATTTTGAAAGATTGAAAAGTTCTAATCAGATATATGTGTCTGTCGGCCAGGATAAATAAATAATAAGAACACTTGAAAAAGTAGTGGAACTGAAAATTACGTACTAAAGCGTTTTTAGATAAAGCGAAAAAGGTTAAAGTACATTTAATGCATTTATATGAGGTTATTAAGGAATAATTATAGATAGAGAATACGTGGTCGGAATTGCAATGTGTGTTTTTGTTGGGAAAGTGATTTTGAAGAAAATAATTTTTTGTTTCATTTAAAGCTAATTTTGAGTTTCTTTGAGAATACATATATATATATACATATACATGCATATGTATGTGTGTGTATATATATATATATATATATATATATATATGTGTGTGTGTGTGTGTGTGTGTGTATATACTTATATGTGTAAATATATATATATATATATATATATATATATATATATATATATATACATAGATATATATGTATGTACAAATACACATATATTAAATTAGAGATAAGATCGAAATGAAATTAAAAGAAAATTGAAAATGATAGAAAGTGCTTTTGTTAAGATTTAAAATTATTTCATTTATTTTATATTTTGTTCATAGCAGAGCATAGCAACAATTTTAAGGAGCATTGGGTACCAAATAAAAAGAACCTTAATATTTTGTATCATTTTGGAAAAATAACTTTATTTAAAACATGACCGGAAAATTTAATCCGACCAAACCGTAAATATCGTAATCCAATTCAATCTTAATAATTAATAGTCATGTTAATGAACGGAGTCGATTTTACTCTAAAGTCCTTACTTGTCATAAATACCATTGATTACCAAGATGAATTTTAGATTTCCAGCAAATACTTTGCAATTGTTTGTAGGTTAAATCAATGACTTATAGAATGAATGGAAGTAGCCGTAAATTTCTTCCTTAACTTTTTCTCTAAGTTTTAATTGTGATTCTTACTTAAAATTTCCGTATGAGATGATATACGGGTTTTAAGAATGAAATTAGTATGTGGAAAATTACCTAAATTAAAAGTTAAGTCTATAAGTCAAGTGAAAGTTACTTTATAGCAAAAATAGTAGATTTTAAGAACTTTTTCAAATTATTGGTCACAGTCTTGCCGATGCTAATACGGTTTTATACCTTTTTAGAAATGTTTTAAGCATTAAAAAAGAATATTATTATTTCCCAAGAAATTAGCCAGTTATTTAATATTCTTATAAAAAAAATATAATTTTGTTCTATGTCTAGTGTTTATTCGTATTAAAACGCATTACTTTCATTTCGAATTTAATTTTCTGTGAGACATTGTACATAACTATAGTTAGAGGTTTATTTTCGAGCTGCGAAAATTCTATAATTAACTTTAAATTATAAATAAAATGGCAATGTACTGTCTTTTTAATTTGATAATCAAATAAATAAAACGTAAAATATATTAATTTGTAACAGATAAGTGGTTCACAGAAATACTGAAAAATACATACTGAAAATTACAGAAGAATGTCATGTAAACCGATATGAATATTTTTGCGGTTTAAACTTGGTGTCAGATATGATATAAATAATATTTCTAGGTTTTTAACAGGCGTGTAGAATATTACATTTAGCAAGTTGGCCCGTTTCTACAATAATAGTGGCAGGCGAACATTATATTTCAGCCCAAGGAGAAGCAAACAGTGAGCTGAGAAATGACAGGCTCTTTTACTTCTAACTATTAAACTAGAAATAAAATAATAACCTGAGTCTTTTAACGATTTACAGTAGCTCATAAGTTTAATTTGTTGGTGCTCATCATTGATATATTTTTAGTGCAAAACATTTCTTATTAAATTCCATTTACTCTCATCGTCTTACGCCATTGAGGTATTCTATGGTTAATATAATTTGGCAAATTATTTTATTGCGTTATTATATGGAAGAGATGAAAATTTAGCACTTTTTAGGATTTCATAGCAAAATATAAACCATATCCGTCCAATTATTCCTCAGTAATTTTTTTATGGAATTTTGTTTTATTTTATGAAATTAAAAAAAAATCTGAAGCATCAGATTTTTAATTCTAAACTTATAACAAAATATGAAAAAAATTTGGCGTCTTCTGAAGGTTTTCAAAAGATACAAACAAAACGTATATGTACTTAAAACTAGATTAATTATCAAAGCTAGAAAAGTGCAAAGTGGTTGATTTGAGCTTTGCGTCTACATTTATTGAATATTATATCTGTCACCACATTGAAGTCGGCCCAATTAAAAGTTTTAAAATAGTTGCCGCTTTAAAATCCAAATTCTCTAGGAAAAATATTCCGGGTGTTTTATAGACCTCATAACATCGAATAATAAAATAATCCAAGTTCTGTAGACAGAAAAATCTATATGTTTTATAAACCTTTATCATATCGAAAAATAACGAACTCATGTCAAGAGTTACTTTGTTTTTTCTTGTTTTTTATATGTGAGCAGTTAACTCAATTCCAAAAAGTGTTTCATTACCAGAAAGATTAGAACTCAGAATTAGATCGTATTTGGAACTCAGAAGTACAAAAAATACCAAATTGACTAATGCCGGGTAACCTGTTACAGAAATAGCGAAACAATGTAAGAACAAATTATACTTCTCAACGAGCATTACAAAAGACTTTGGGAAACTATATGTCTATTCGTCAGATATAGCCTATAGTATTTAAGATTATAATCGGCTCTATTTCATCATTCAAATATTAGTCGTTATAAAAACTATGTATATATTTATAAACACACCGCATCAGTATTTAATGTCCATCAATGGCAATGTCGGATTTCTACATACTCAAAAACACTTTTGTTTAATTTTTGGTTTTACTATTATTAGAGAAACACTTTCGTCTCAGAGTTTTTGCGATTCAGCAAACGATTGATGTGTTTGGTTGCATACTTTTTGATCACATCTGGGACCAGTTCAATGTGTAGGTCAGAATGTAGCACGGAACATTGCCAATTTTCCACAGAACATTATTTTGGAATGTTTTTTTCTTTCCGTTTTTATATATCTGAATTTTACATATAGGTTCATTCCTACATAGTTTTCTATATTAACTATGGTGATTACATTATTGTTAATAAGTAAAGGAACTGGACATTTCTATTGAAAAAAAATTTGACATAGGTGAACTTGGTTTCTTTTAATTTAATTCCCCATTCTTAAATGTGTTTACTTATTTTATTCATTTATAATTGAAGTTTTATGAGAACTACTAGGTGGTGCGCCGTTGTAATGAAAGTTGCGTAATCAGCAAAACTTGAGATGATATTTTTTTTTTACTTAATCTCTTGTATTGAGGACGTACAAAACTGGAGCCTACCCTACGGAACACCTACAAGAATCTGTCTCGTTTCTGAATATTGTTTACCATAACGTACTTTCTAAGGAATATTTAAAAACCTCATAATATTACTTTGGAAAATCTTTATTAAATTTATATTGTAAGTCTCTATAACATACTTTATGTAATCTAGGAATAATACCATGAAGAATTTTTTTCCTTCAATCTTGACGTTTCGATAAATTTGATTTATTATTGAGTGTATAGTTCTGATTCCAAATTGGCTATATGAGAGCAGCTGCCTTTCCTAAATATTGGTATTTAATCTATTCAATAGTGTATTCCTAAAGATTTTGATATAATGTGAAGAAGCGATTCTGGTTGTTACAATATAGGCGCTTTTCCTGATTTTATCCTAGGTTTTAAGACATATGTTTATTAAAGACAGGCCTACATAATGTATTGTATATTTAGCAGATCTAGACTGGCAGTCATTTTATAATTGTCTGCAAAACAATTTAAAATCTTTTAAAGTAACAAATGGTAAGTTCACCTTGTTGTCTTTTTGAAAAATCAACCATTGAATTTGGCGGCAATTTTTTCCAGTAAAGGATAAATCTCTTCCCGGAATACTTCATCTAAGTATTCAGAAAAGAGTCACCTACCTACTTGCTATTTTGTTATTTTAGGAAAAAATTTTCAAAAACATATTTCTCAAATCTGAAATGCCGCTTTAATTGAAATATAAAATGGGAAATTTTTACAAGAAACAGGTGTGCTTTTTTTAAACATTTTAGGATATATAATATTTCTATGAAACTAATTCTAAATTTTAATGCTATTAGTCTTCATAAATTATCCTGGATATCTTTTAAAGTTAATTTGTATTAACAAAAAAAATATCCAGGGTAAAGTTAATTTGTATTAACAAAATTTTCTGACAGACGCAAATTACTAAAAACATAGTTCTCGTTAGCCCCCATAATAAGATTATTAAGGTTAGGGATAACAAACTAGTATATTATACAAATAGCAAAGGAATACTTAAATATTAATCACATATGTCACTGTATGGTGTATTTATTTACTTCTATTGAAATTGAAGTTGCGCGTAACTTTTCTTAAAAATTGCTCAAAAATAGACTACATTAACAAATTCGATGATAAAACATTTGTTTAAAAGTTGTTCAAAATTTCACGTATTATAAAAAAACGCTGCAGAAAAGCGTAATGTATTGATACCCTTTTTCAGCTAATAACTTTCTTTACCTTAAGTAAATAATAAATTCAAATTAATTTTAATCTATCCCTTGTTCATGACATGAGTAAATCAAGATATTAACAGAAGGTAGATCCGCAGTGTTATCAGGTGGAGACACGTTTAAGCATTCGTCACTCCAGAACGTCACGTGACAATATGGGGTGTACCGTTTTACCGAGGGCCTGACTAAAGAAATTACGCGACTTCCTGGATTAGTTTTCCCACCCATTGCCATAGAAAGGGTTGTATTTTCAATGAGCTAAGAAACGGCACTATTTAAACATAATTTCCAGTTAATCGATACCTGGCATTAAAAATCGTAAAATTCAAATCAAAAGATGTTTAAGAATTTTTTTTAACAGTTAAACGATTGATGTTAATATGTTCCACATAAGTAGTATGCATATATGATTGCTGCATTGAATTGATTCCAATTAAATAAAAAAATTAATTAGTTGAATCAGTAAAATATTGTGTTCTTGACGATTTTTAAAAATTATTTTTGGTTGGGTCAACAATAACTTTCAGGTTAGGGTAAAGGTTTGGAAAAGCATTTTTAAATTTATTTCCATTGTTCATTTCTAGAACTTATCATCATCGACGGTTTAGTTATTTTGCGCAATAAAAACCACTAGTAGCAAACATCTTTAAACGTCGTTGGTTTACTAACATCCTTTAAGGATTGAATATATTTGTCGTTCATTTTATAAAAATTTATTATTGACAATTAAATGAAACTACGTGATGTAGTAATATTTCTGCTTTCTTTAAGTTCTTTACCACGACCAAGGTTTTGTTGTATTACAACATCTTCAGGTGCGCTATTAGCAAAGATTAATTCTTGCGAACATCCAACAGCATTTGTATGTTTCATAAATAATGGCGGAAGCCGGGTATGTGTGGGTTTTCCCACTACTTATGTTAGTGAATTTATTGTAGGAGAGCGGTGTAGGTTTTATTACATTTACGAAAGCTAAATGGTATACAAATATTTATATATATATATATATATATATATATATATATATATATATTTATTATATTTGTATATATATTTATAATTAGATGTGTAATTGGGCTGAAACAATTTGAAGAGTACTAATGTTGTCTAACTATATTATGTCTAGAAGATATTAAGTGTGTGTGACGATATTATATTTAGTTGTTCAATTAATATATTAACCTTGGTATCTTTTTTATGTCTGTTTATTTCTAATGTTTCTAGGATATTAAGTTTATTACCTTTTGTATTTATTTGAAATATATAGGGGGCATTATCTGTATGAGGGTGATGATTATTTTCTATGAGGTGTTTAGCAAAGTGAGATGTGTCTGGTTTGTTATTTCATCAGCTGCCAATGTGTTCTTTACATCTTGTGGTAAAATCTCTTCCTGTTTGACCTATGTATTTACTATTACAGTCGTTACATTTAAGTTTATAGATACCACTATTTTTGGTTTATCTATTTTTTCTTTATTATTAATGATGGTTTTACCCAAGTTATTTAAAGTACTTTCATGGACGAAGATCATAAAATATATTTTTTAACATTTATACTCAAAAAAGATTCATTTCAAGAGAGTCGAAGCGCGCCACCGAGTTAAACAATCGAATCATAGTTATAAACCATTACATTGCACATACATTTTATAAAAATAATGCAAGGTGATATTCGAAAAAATTAAGTTAAACCAGTTAATAAATCTGTTAAGTACAACTACTAGTTGCACTATAATGATTCCGTACATACTTAAAAATTCTAAAATAGTGGGTATTAAGTTGAAATATATTGTATGAACTTCTTGCCTACTTTGCTTTTTATATGCTTAAGAATATTGTGAATTATACCCTTAAAAATATTGTGATATTCTTCACATAAATGTGAAAAATATCTCAGCTATACCTTAGTTCTATTATTCTTACCTTTTTGTTTTTATCCCTTTTCAATAATATTTCTATAATTACAAATATAAAAAAAACATAAGAAGTAAATGGCAGTTTTATATATAATGGAGGATGGAGTTAATCGAAACTGTTAAATATTAAATGTAAATTATTTAATAATATGTTTGCAACTATTAATGAATTTAGTTGACGTATATGGCACATCTATTCCTATGAGATCACTTATAACCAACCAGAATACTAGTAAACCTATAAATAGTATTGTCATATACTGCAATGACCTGTGCAAATATAAGCACAATAAAATTACAAAAAACTCTGATATGTGGATGCACACATATCCAGAAACTAAAATTAAATACGCACATAAAAACACACACTATTTATATATATATATATATATATATATATATATATATACATATATATATGTATATAAATTATTTCTGACAGCACTGTTGATGACAATGGAAAACAATAGTGGAGAAGTATACTATTTATAACCACAGAAAATAATACCGGATATTACGTTTCAATTCAGTAATAAACAGTAAAATTTTATTGTTTTCCATATAATCGATATCTTATATAAAATTCGAGCCAAAATTTAGGAATAAATATTGTAATTGCTTACAACATTTCACAAAAAAGTAAAACAAATTAAATATTTCTCAAGTTAAAGCATGTATCATGAAGCAAAGGCTAATTTAAATATAGATCAAATAGAGAAATCTGATATTAAGATATTTTTAATCATCTATATAACATTGAAATGGCTGGAAAAAATGTATTACATACCAATATATAAATATTAAGCAGGATATATAATTATGAGGCATCATTATGAAACCACATAGAGTTATAAAATTTTATATATTTCCTTGGCTGAGCTCACGATATTACACACAAGAAAATTTATGTCCTAAAATTCTCGTTTTATCACTGAACTCTGCAATAATTGACTCAAAAATGTTTTGTTAATGATAATTTATTTCGTTATTATATGTATGCTTGTGTTTCTGTAGCAGTCTGCTTTTTGACGCCTCTGGTGTTTTGTACCCACAAACAAATTCCAATATTACTATTATTTTACAGTGCCCATTTAGCTGATGGTTATTGTTAAATTTGATAAAGGGATGTTCTTTCTTTTAAAGCAATTAATTATATTTCATTATACATTCCTTCGTTTGAAGTTCAGTGAGATATTCCAGAGCTTATTGCTCTTGGGTATCTTAGTTTGAATTAAGTAAATATATTTATTATAATTGCTTACTTTAGCAAACAAATTTTTAGGAATTCAAAGAAGGAATTTATATATACGTATAAATAGGCCCTGTTAATAGATTTCAAGCATTACTGAAAATACTCATGGACTTTTAATTTTAGTTCACCGATTAGCTATTATAAACCTTTATAGATTTATAATATCTTTCATCAATTTCATGTGTTCTATGCTTGACTATCGATAACAAATACACGTGATTAATGATTAAACAGCTTTTTGATATGTTGATAACAACGTCATCTTCCTTAAAAGACAAAATTGATTTTTAATGGCCTCCAATTACCGTCTCCTACTTTTAACCACCAAAATAGCTTTTTATTGCTAAAGTGTGTTATAAAGGAAACTACCATCTTACAGAAGAACGGGAATATGTTTTACATTTTAACATAATCCTAGATGTAGTATCTTGGACAGCAACGTATCCAAACTTCAGGTAGCCCACGTTAACTCTCTGAAATTGGCTTTAAAAGATCGATGAAGGGAAAAAACAAGCAATATTAGTTTGGTGAACTTTTTATTTAGGTATTTTTCAACAATAATATAAGTGAACATGTTACCGAACTTGGCCGACGATCCGTCAATGTCACAACTTATGTTCAATTTGTTTTTGTTAGAATACTTCATGATATTAGGAATTCAGTGTAATGGAATCGTGTGAAAGTAATAAATATATAGGAGTTGATACATATACGTATCTTGAGGTCTATGCGAATACTATTATAAACATTTAGTCAGTAACTAGAAGCAAATTCTTTAAAAATAAATTAGTTTTTCAAATTAAACTTGTAATCTTACATACATGTCATCTGCACTTGTATATTTTTCCTATCTTATGTATTTTTTAAATCATATTTATTATTGACTTGAATTACTGAAAATAATTTCTCTGTTTTAGCAAAGGTGGTACACAAGATAGCCGAACGCAGTTTTATACCTAATCAAAATTAATAGTACTTATTTCATTTTCCGACGTGATGCACGGTATAGTTTTGGAAAAAAGTGTAAGATTTCGAACGCTACTTTTGCCACAGTATAAAACGAACCTTCGGCTGCAGTATACATACAAGCGTACTCGTATGTGAATTTTTTTCTGGTGACTATTTATCGTAAGCCTGTTATCTGCCAGGTCGTTAACGATATGATTTATTTGCACTATAAATTATAGATTATTACTTTATCATTGATGAAATATTTATTATTTAATATAATAAATTTTCATCATATTCATATATTTTATTTATTAATTACACTGTATTTAGATAATTTTAGTAAATCTGACAATTCATTATATTCATTTTAATGTTTTAAATAAATATAATAAAAATAATTGAAATTTTGTTTTTACTATAATTACATTTAGATTTAAAATTAATTATAAATTTAATTTGATTGATTTAATAAAAAAAATTAAAATAATAAAATGTATAGTATAATAAAATTTACCTTTGTTTTTTCAATTTTATATAAAGAAATAATATTTTTCTACTCTGAGTTCAGAAAATAATAAAGTTGAAACGCGATAGATGATTTGGAAATGGTCTGATAGATGATTGGGTTACGATGGAAAGCCAGCACAAAAATAAAATGGTGAAGGTACCTATCATATAGCAAATAAATTTAGAATTGCAATTTTTTTTTAAATTCAATTATTTGATCGGATTTAGATGTTACCAACCGTATTTATAATCACGCTCCGGTCCTTTTAGTAGTCTACTTCCATTAATTATTTTAGTGCTAAATAAAGTTAATCACGTGTTATGCCAAGGAAGTATAACTTCTAACTCGCGTAGATAGAAACATATAATCCTTTTTATCAATAAAGAATGAATTGTGAAAGTTATTCAGCAGAAGTTGAGGATCGCGACGATGAAGTCAGGTGAGTACCAGTGTTACAATGACAACAAGTGAATGATTTATTTTAAACTTAAATGATGGTATCATCTTTTATTTGCATCGACCAAAGTTTACATATATATTAACTGGTACTAAAATTAAACCACGCAATACTGCTCATATAATATGCCAGTTTTGTTTAATTAAAAGATATTGCTCGGATCGCTACATTATTATTATTATCGTGCCATTATTATTTTTTTCATACTTTAAAATTTACAATGTTTCATTACGCTGAATTTTTTTTTGTTTAATACGTAATATCTAGGACTTCGTTCCAATAGGGTTTCCCACGACACCCCTTATCCTTTTTTACACGTAAGTCTAAGTACCTCTCTTCCTAGTGCCAGGATTAATGTTTAAATGTTACACGTGACAATGCCACGTATAATTGCCTAAGTGAAAAACATTGAATACTATCATCTAAACCGTTTAATGTTAGGCCTTGTGCATAATTGATTGTTCAGAATCGGCAATCCATTGGTGGAAACCGGAGTGGATTTCTTTCAGTAGCTACTGAAATTAACCCGTATAGGGAGACAGACATTGATGGGTGACTTTGATTTATGCTGGGCGGAGATGCTTTGCAGTAATTAGTCATTTAACTATAATTATAAAGCGATGTCAAATTTTATTCTGAATTAAAAACATTCGTGCATGATGTAAACTATAAGAAGTGAAACACATACTTCACTTTTAACCTTATTTATTATCCTGTCCATGATTTGAAAATTACACAAATTATTTTGTTTATATTTAATGCTACCAAGAAATACCACTTACCTGTTGTATAAAGATAACAGAAACAAACAGAAAATCTACCTCTTTATTTTATGTTTAAAGTCACTTAACCCAATCAGCCATGAAACCGAGTAATGACTAAAGCTGATTTTGAATAATGATAAATACAGATTTTATGAACTTTTTAAAAATGATTTCTAAAAAATAATTGTACATTTATTCTTCTTTATAATTTTATTAGTGGTATTAACCTGACCAAATTTTGTTAAAATAAAAAACCGATTTAAGGGACTACAATATGGTCCTATGGTAGGTAAGTAGATCTAAAGTTTCAGTTTTGAATATGGAATTTAGTCTGTGTAAAGTTTTTTGGTAATTGTGTTAATTTTGTTAAAACAGTATGAATAATTTAAATAATCGTAAGAATTTCACCAGTGAACACCAGTGACTTTTATTACGTTATATCTAAATATATAGTAAATAAGTTGATTAAAGCTGAGTATTACCTAAGAACATATCTTCGAGAGAATTTTCACAATGCTTCGGCTTATGTGTCAACTTGTCTCCCAAATAAGAAGACACAAGTCCCCAAGAGATAGTATTCAACTCTCTGTTGTTATGAGCTAATTTACTAGATACCTTATCTGAATTTTTTTACCTACAAGATTGTATTTAAGTTTAAATTAACCTGTACAATTTGACAGTTTTCAACTAATAGCTTCGTCTCGAACGAATGCCAATCCTTATTTTATTTATACTAAGTTATAAAAGACAAAAATATAAACGCGTATTAGAAAGGGTTTATAAGTGTATAATAAAATATCTACTATTAAAATATTTGATTTAAAAAAACAGAAATCGCATTAATTTCAAGAATATTTTAACCGATATATATACATTAGATGTCAATTTAAAAGAGGTTCCAATAATATTTAATGTGAGAGCTGCTATCGATGTTATAGATTTTTTCATCTGTAAACAAATACTTTTGATTTATAACATGGTGCAATAAATATAATACACAAAATATAGAAAAACGCGCTTGAAATTGGAAGTAAATTTGTAACAATTTTTTTCTGTGTCTGTATTACGTAATGAAATCTTATCCATTCAAACAAGAAACTTGAAATTTTACGCAAATTTTTTAAGACACGCCTATTTGAAGAAAAATATGACTTATTTCATCGATAACAGCCATTTAATTTGTTCCTTGATTATAAATATATCGTTTTAGTTTAGTAGTATATATTTAACAAGTTGCTTCTACTGTAGTTATAAAACAATAATTATCTTGATTTTATGCTTTATCGCGAGCCCGCCTGCTCCATATGCGCACTTGCTTCCCAAGTACTGTTAGGTCTTGTACGTTATGATATAATTTATGTGCATTATTGATGTATTTTGATAAAATTCTGTGATCGCATAAGACAAAGTGACAACATATTTAAATTAATTAAGCAAAGAGAATAATTATTAAGTAAGTTTAATTATTAACAAGTAAAAAAAAATACATTTAAATTTGATTGTTATTTTTAAACACTTTTGTGCGAAACATCTACATTTTTAAAAAGTCCCTTTGCTTTTGTGTTTGATTATTTTAGTAAAAATCCAACAACTAACCAAATTGGCCATATTAGTTTATTGCAGTGTACGTTACTTGGACTGTTAAGTTACGTGAAACGACAATCAATGATAATAGTGAAAAATGGATAAAATTACGAGGAAATATTTGTATTTATACATATATTATACTAAATATATATAAAAATAAATTAGTCAATCTTTTCCTTCTTTGATGGGTGAATAAAATGGGTGATAGGCCTTTTTAAATAATTCTCTGAAATCATTTCATAGATAATTGTTTTTGATATTTCATACGGGAAAAAATATTTCTTTTAGGAGACAATTAATTTTTCGATTTTAATAATAACGTAGCCACTTCTTTCATTATTTGTTTCCTAGGTATATTTGATTTGAATATTTTGGGCATTATATTTAATTAGCTTCGTAATATTCGTATTACTTGGCATCTATCATATAACACATGTAAGCTACATATACATATACCTTTCTTTCATCGAAAAATATGGTGGCAATCGAGTGTTTCTCAACATATTGTATAAAATATTAGACAATTGCGAAAGATTTTCAACATCTCTTTTGTTATATTCCTATGAGTGGTTGCTTTGGTTCTAACTTTACGTATATCTTATAACTCGATACGAAACACTAAACTATTGTTTAACTGGTTTTAATCAGTAATTTTTTTCGCTTATCGAACTATCGTGTATACGATACACGAAATATCGTGTCTCACATTTGTGTTTACAATGGTCGCTTACGATGTTTTGTATTAACTTAAAAGGTTTATATAAAAGGTATAGCAAACAATAATCATTATTCCGTCAGACGCACCTTAATTTGTTTTTATACAGTAATTAACTCAACATTTTAAATATTTGGCACGATCAGATTTTCATGCCTTCGCTTTTCGCGTCTTTATTCAATTTTAAACAAGTTTGAAACATACACGCTCATCTTATGTTACATGTCATGCTGGCATCTTATGTTACATTTTCTCGTATAGAAAAAGAAAGAATTAGGCACTAATTATTGAATGGTATTAATTATACATTAATTTTTTTCGATATTGAAGATTTTCCTTTAAGTTTTACTTTCACGTAAAGCTTAATATGTGATTAATAATTATTATAAAGGGTTCGAAAAATAGTACCAAGCAGAAGCAGAGAGAGAGAGGATTTTAAGGTCTATAAAGTAAGAGTCAGGTTATCTTATAAGCCTTGAAGCCTATAGACACTGAAGGGGATTTCCATCTCTATTGGGAAGTTATACAACCCTTTCATATTTAAATGTAGTATCCACTCTAAACGCTTCAGCTAATAATATGTTAATCTATAATGTTCTTTCTTCAAATAGGCGTGTCTTCAAAAAATATGTAAAATTTCAATTTTCTTGTTTAAACGAATAAAATTTCAGTATGTAATACATACACAGAAAAACACTACTTTTACAAATTCACTTTTAATTTAAAGTGGGTCTTTCCATATTTTGTAGATTATATTTATTACATCGTGCTGTAAATCAAAAGTATTTATTTACGAGTGAATAATCTATATGTAAATATGCTCTAATTCCGTAGTGTGGAAGATAAATATATCAAATGCTTTTATTACTGGTATATATTTAGCTAGTCATCTTGAAACAGGGATAAAAGCGTGAACATAAGTAAAAAAGGTAATAAAACTTTACCGTCATTGCTATCTAATGCAGTACACTGCATTTTCAGTAGCCAGGTTCAATATTATCACATTATTATTTTTAAATTACACGTTCATGTCTTTCAATCTCCATAAACAGGATGAATCTGCGGTTCACCGCATGTCCCAATCCCCATGAGTGAAACGACCCTCCGATTAGGTAATCCCTACTTTTTTCCAAGTCAATTATTAGAAGGAAAATATTATCTGCTTAAGTAAAAAGGTCCTTCCTAAAACTTGATCATTTAGAAACATCACGTTACTCTAACATGGAATCCATATCAGTGTTCGGTTCATTATTATTTATTTTCTTTAATATATCACACTAAGATTTATTTAACTAAACTAAAATAAAAAGTAATAAACTAAAAGAAAGTTTACATGAATTGGTTATTCTATATATTATTTAAAGCATTTTAACCTTTTAATCGAGACCGGAGTCGAGTTCGTATCATTTGTGTAATTAATTATACACTTATGAATAGTAAATACTTTTGACTTATGTTTTTATTTTAATTACATGACAGATATTTTTTAACAGATATCTTTCCTAATATCATTAATATTTAATTTATTGCAATTAACATTTTTTTCGTATTAAAAAATAAGTTTGTCGTATATTAACGATTTTATTATGTATTCAGAAATGTATTAGGTTTACAGGAAAAATTAACAGTATGTTATCAACCATTGCTAAGAATTGCAAAAAATATTAGATTCACGGATTCTTATATATATATATATATATATATATATATATATATATATATATACATATATATATATATATATATATATATATATATATATACACATATATCTGTACATGTGGCTAAACCTAATCTAAACCAAAGTACTCGTAAAGTGATGTTTATCTAAAGCAAGATTAATTGTAATGAACCAAAGTTGGGTTCTTAATAGTTTCGTAGATTAGATATCGTAATGGGCTATAAATAGCTGATAAATGAGACTATATAAAAAAAGCTTTTAATCCAGGTAATACTGAAAAAACTAAAATTGTTCTTTAATTTGTTGCAATTTTCCCATTAACCGTTTCCCATAATTAAAGTTAAGCATTAATAAAATTAAAATCTAATTAAATATGAATTGTTGAATAATTTTAAGTCTGATTCTAAATTTATTTAAACAAGCAACCATATTTATATTGTCAAAGCTTAAATATAAATTTAAAAGTAATTATTTAACATTTGGAGAGAGAAAAGATGTATGACCTACTTAAGGGTTTATTATTTGAAAAAAAACATGACTTTGCCCAGAAAACCTTTCTAAATATTTTACTTTTTAAATACCGAAAGAACGTAGTTACGAAATCAAAGATGAAAATTGAACGTATAGATTTATTTATTTTAATATAGAGACGTTAGATTTTCGAGAAAGGTAAATATTTTTTTCATGATTTTTATATAATATCCAAGTTCTAGCCAATATACTTTTTCATGTCTTGTGTGGTTGCCGTGTAATACGCACGGCAACATGATTTAAGTCTCTTGATTAAGTCTGTTCGTAAATCAAATATATAATTAAATTGATGTAGAAAAAAGAGATACGTACGACTTTGACATTATAAAATAATACAAGCCATGAAGCCTAATAGTAGAGTCGTTTATCGGGGTAGTTGGAAAAGTAGTGGTAGATATTGTTTACCTTAGAATGGAATTTAAAAATGGTAATTATAAAGAATATATTGAAGTTTTCTTAGTTGTTTTCTTGAGTTTTACCGATATTTTTTATGCCATGTTCCACTATATAACATAATAATTACGCAGTATTATAGTAATATAATACTAGGTAATTAAGAAGATTAATTTAAAATTCTATGTCAATTTTTGGACAGTTACAGAGAAATTTCTTCGACGGTTCATTAAAATTTATTTGTTTCCACAGATTCTTTTTCATATTTATTTTAAGCTCTTTTTTATTGAATAAAAAGTAAAACTAGCGTCAAGTCATGCTTTTAATATTTATATAACTTCATTTAATTATGGAAGCCTACCTTTCTATATAATAACAATAAAAATCACATGCTGTTATAACGAAACATGTAGGAAAATAAATTTAAAAATCAAATTTTCGTTCATCACTAGATTAACTAAACGTGATTGTGGAATTATTGTTTCATATCACTGATTTCAAAAAAGAAGGTAATTCATTTTTCCAATAATGATATATTCCGAGATGGAAAGGAAAAGTAATAGACCACTCTATTAACGCTAAAATAGGTGACAAATCTATTTAAGTTTTGTTTATTTTACAAAAATAAGACTACAACAAAACCCTGACTAATTTTCTGTTAGTATTTCGAAGTATAAGTAATAAACGGTTTCTCGCAAAACTACAAATATAAAACTGTGCGACACATTTGAATCTCTTTACTAGAAATGCGTGTAGAAAATTCTAACAATTATTGGAGCGTCAACCTTTACGTTCGCATATTCTTTATATTATTGAATTGGTTTTAATATTGAATTGAAATAATTCTTTAAACTTTTGACTCGGTGACCTAAATACTACCGGGTTTTTAAAAATACAAAAATATTATAATAAATAACTCAACGATAGATAAAATATATCAAACTACTGAGTGATGAAATATAATCAACATTTGCTGACTAATTTATTCTCTGCTTTGTAGACGTACGTTAGATAAAACCGACAGTATGCTTACTGCATATGGATCTAGTGGTTATAAGTTGCATATTGTCACAATAGGTATAATTCAATTATTTCTCTTAATTATTAACCTCGTTTGTTATTGAAAAATTTAGTAATTAAACCACATATATAAACCCAAAATTCGCCAAAATAGTAAATAATAACCGAACGATAATGTGATCAATGAAGTTTATGTTAATTTTTATAAGAGGAGTTTTTCTGTTACTCTTCTTTCGTGAAAAGTCATTTCAAGTAAAATATTTCTTTTAATTAATAACAAAACATCAATAGATTAGAAGTTACTTTAAAAATCACTGGTTAATACTGCATCTGCTACCTCTCTAATGAAAAAAAAATTTAGTAATTATATCGTGTACAAATATTTGCAAGAAAACATTTAGGTTTTCCTCCATTTGTTTATAATTTATGTCTATCTTCAAGCATGATCTTAAAGTAATAAAGTTTAAAACTCATCTCAATTCAGGAAAAAAACGATTTGTGTAATGTACGCACATGGTGGAAAGTATTATCCATCGATGTTAAAATAAATCTCACGTTATAATTTCAAACAACTAGTTTCTATACTCATTCTTTAGTCAACATTTAATAGTTGTTATAACAAGTGAAGACCTGTGTCAATACTGCAGATTATTTTTAATCGTCAATATCGCTTAAACTTTTACATGACCTGAGTACATAGACTTTTACTCGTACTGGACGGATTTTTAAAACTATCCTTGCAGAAAAACTATGAACAGTATTATAATGGCCCACCACTCTCCCATCTTTTGCTACCTTTCATGCTGACAATTGTCATTCCCTTCTCGACCTTATCTTAGTAACCTGCCCTAAAAATGTAACCTTCAAGGTTTAAATTTCGGTACCCGATCTTTTCCATCATTATCTCAATCATATATCCTACAAATTAAGTAGCTCCATAGCTTTTTCCTCCATGACTTTAATCTAATTGACCTATCATTTTATCTTAAGAACGCCAGATCCATTAACTGGGATATTATTGTAATCACTCTGTTGATGACAAACTCACTGTTTTCAATAGTTGTATCACTAAACTGCTTGATAAACATACTCTCCTAAAACTTAGTATGGGACTAAGCGAAGTATGGAAAAATAACCGCAAATGTGCAGAAATTCCAAAAACAATATATTTTTACATCATTACTAGATTACATTCTTAATGATATTTGGAAGTTTCTGAATACTCTGGCAATGGAAAATCTTCGATAACTTTGGAGAGCTGATGTTTGGATATCGATCAATTAAGTTCACATTTTTAAGCCACCCGTGATAATTCACCCAGGAACTGTATCTCGTATTTATGTCTTTCTAGTGACGCAACCCAAGGATTTTCGGCCCATAACTATTCTACAATTTTTATCCAAAGTCTTTGAAGGTATTGTTTATGGGCAACTCGTTACTTTATGCAACGTTCATAAGTATATAAATCCACTTTAATCTGACTTTAAAGCTGATCACAGTACCTCAACTGCCTTTGTTAAAATTACAGATGATATACGCTTAGCTATGGATAATATACAAGTCAGTGTCCTTGTGCTTCTTGATTTCTGCAATGCGTTTAACTCGGTTAATTTCGATATTTGTCTTGCCCGCTTGAAATATCTTGATATATCTCAACATTCATCTGAGTGGCTTAGCTCATATCTCCGTGGACGCAAGCAATGTGTTAAGTTCTCAGATACGTATTATGGGTGGACAGTTCTTACAGCTGGTGTATCTCAAAGTGGAATTCTACCTCTTCTCCTTTTCTCAGTATTTATAGACGATATTGTTAAGAATATCTATAAGAATAATCGTCTCTATGCTGATGACCTACAAATTTATATGCATTCGGACCTCCATTCCTTATCAAAAACCATCGACATTCTTAATCGAAATCTCGATTCAACTGGTCAGTGGGCTCATCAAATGAGTCTCTTGGTTAACCCAAATAAGTCTCAAGCTACGATTACTGGTAGTCAAAAACTGATTTCTAAAGTAAACCTGTCTAGTTATCTGAAATTATTGCTAAATAGTACAATAATGCCATATACATCAACTGTTGAAAATCTGGACCTATTGATTGATCAAAATCTTAATTGATACCTTCAAGTAAATGATATTCCGATCGTCGTGTTTTAAAAGGATACACTCATTGATCGAATATCTTCGTAATTTTCTACCAACTAAAATAACTATCTACCTTTGTCAAACACCACTACCACTAATTGATTATAGAAGTGTGTGCTAACCTAATCTTAATGAAGAATATGTGCACAAGTTGGAACGTCTTCAAAATTTATGCATCCGTTACATCTTTGGTCTCAGAAAATATTATAGCCTTTCTGAATTTAGGTCACTTTTTAAATGACTGAATATTCACTATTGACACCCACTTCACATACCTATACTTCTTTTTAATGTATTAATAAATCCTCAAAGCTCAAATTACTTTACTAGCAAATTTAAAGATACGTCTGCTCACGGCCTTGGGCTTCGATCTGAAAGTTCACTCACCCTATTTATTTCTAAACATACCTCTACCTCTTACGAAAAATCCTTCACTGTGCGAGCAGCAAAAAATTGGAATCACCTGGATCCTGACACCAGCAAAATCACGTCCCTAAATATTTTCTAAGATCGAGTGAAAAAGTCCAACTTCTCCTAAAACCTTTTCCATTGTGTCCTTGTCTTTTCCCCTCTTTCCCATCCCAAATCATGTAAATAGTTTGTATTACTAATATTTTTGTATTTTTTTTGACCAATGTACTATAGTTTATAAAATATTTTGCAGTTTATCAACTAAATTTTAATACCAATTGTTATTATTACCAACTAAATTTCAATACCAAAGAGATTGTTCATGTAGAAATGAGTCCACCAAATGTATTATGCATAAAAGTTGATAAATAAATGTGAAAGCAACAATAAATCCCTTACGCAAACCGTTATGGGACCATTATGGCATACAATATTTGGAATGTAATTCGACGCACTTACACTTGATTTGAAATGTTATTACCGTTTCAGGAATATTTACATTTATTTGTCTAAAATGTGCTAGTTCTTATAATAGGCGTAATGAATCAAGAATATTCTTGTTAAAATAAATATTGCCCCTGAAATAAATATTTGCTACGTTCCTAAGAAGATTGAAACTATAAGCTGAATTTAAGATTTATTATGGTTCTTTCACGCCTATCTGTGGTTGTCATTTACTCTTTGGTGTACTCCAATAATTTTAATAAAATACTTTATAAAATGATTTAACTCAACAGTCCAAGAGCACTTAATTTAATCGATCCAATAATTATCTAACCAAGTACTGAGGTTTGAGTAATAAAAATTCGGTTGCCAGTCAACGAATTGATACGATATTTTCTCTCCAGCATGACGTACTTTCTTGGTTGTAAAATCCTTGAAGACACCGTATAATTCAGTATAAAATGTGTTCAACAATACAATGACTTTATTTAAAAAATAAGTTGGGCGTAATAACTATAAATTATGGCTATTTGCTGTTCAAACATATCTCCAACACAAGGACTTATGAAGTCGCATTAAAAATGATAGGGATCTGAAATTCGACCTGAATGCAAAAGCTAATAATCTTGTTAGATCCTAATAATCTTAAAGATCTTATTACATCCACATCATAAACATACCAAGACCTAAAAGATAAGGTAAAGAAATTAATGAGTATTGCACACAAAAAAAAAATATTTCCTTTGACTTTAACAACTTGTAGCTGAGGATTATACTCCTAGCTGAATGACTTAAACTTTGAAAGCCCATGATAATGACTCTAGAATGGTCAGATATGCCAAAATACACAGATCCTGTCAAGATTATGCTTTTATAAGAGCCAAAAGGCTGCAAAGAAGTGACGTTACCACAAGGAGATATTATAATATGATAATATACGAAAAGTTAACAAAAGTCCACATTCTTTTAAATTTATTAAAATTAATCACATTAATAAGTAAAGATAAAATGAAAAATAAGAGTTAAGAAAAGCTCGAAGCAAAAATATTATGGCAACATTTTCAGAAGGGGTAAATAACGACAGTAATAGTTGGTTCATCGATCCAGGAGCATTGATGCATATAACCATGGAACTAGACTGGCCATATGATGAAATAAAACCCCTAATTTTAAGCATCCATATAGCAAATTATAAAATGCTTTCCGTTAGAAGACTGTGGAAAAATAAACGTGAGTGTAAATGACAAAAGCAAAAAAGCACAAAAAAAACAAGTTGTTTATATGTTATATACGCCATATTCAGTAAGTAATCTTTCTCAGTGAGTTGATAAAGAATGGGTATTTCGTACAGTTTATTAGCGATAGCTATAAAATAAACAGTAAAGCAAATCTGGACGTTGCCAAAGGCAAGTTATTTAACAACATCTGCAAACTTGTCATGAACACTATTTCTGGTGCACGTGTAAAAAAACCAAAAGTGATCATTACTTATGGCATCAAAAAACAACCCGTAAAAAAATGTCTGCTTTAAGCAAGCAAAAAATTGTGCATAAGGAATAAAGCTGACTGAAAATCAATCTAATATGGTGAGTAATTTTTTTTGGCGTGAAAAACAGTCAAGACTGCTGTTACCAAAAAACAATTTTCGTGCTAAGAAACCTTTAGAATTAAGAAACTTTGATGTTTGTGGACTATTGTTGATAAAATGAATAGATGTAGCGCAATATTGCCTCAAATGTGTAGAAAATTACACCAGGAAATTAACTGTCTCTTTCTTTAATAATAAATCAAAGTACTTAATGGATTTAAAAAATGTTGATGTTCTTGTAGAAAATCAGTTTAATCCAAAAAGTAAAACGTATTCACACTGTTTATTGTAGAGTGTATTTAAGGAACGAATTTAAAGAGTTTATTCAAAATTCAAGCATTATTCACGAAAATTCTTATCCATATCCATTTCATACAAGTAAAATTAATAAAAGCGTATTTAAAACAGTATATAAACTAGATGGTTATTAGGATTAAAAATATTCTGTGTAATCGCTATTTTATTTTGTTTCTCAACAGAAATATATATGTTGAATATATTTGGCGTTAATTTTGTAGAAATTCATTATTCACAATTAAATGAAACTACGTGATGTAGTATTATTTCTACTATCTTTAATTTCTTTACCACGACCTAGGTTTCGTTGTATTACAACATCTTCAGGTGGGATATTAGCAAAGATGAATCTTATCATGAATCTTTGCTAATATCCCACCTGAAGATGTTGTAATACAACGAAACCTAGGTCGTGGTAAAGAAATTAAAGATAGTAGAAATAATACTACATCACGTAGTTTCATTTAATTGTGAGAAATATGTATACAAGTGAAAAGCATGAAAGTCGGTTTTAGTGTATTATTCAAACCGACTTTAATGGTAACAAAAATTTCATTACATAAATTTATTTAAGGATAACATAGATATTATACCTGATGGTATTCGAATTAAAAAATTTAAAAAAAAAGTTTTATTACTTTAACCATAAGGTCATATTTCCAGTTTGTGTACTGTTTATTATAGAAAGAAAATCAATATTTACTTTTTAAATTGTAAGCCCGAAATAACATTCCCAATTAGATTTCGTGACATTTTTTTAATTTCAATTAACTGCAAATTTTAATACCTTAATAACATAAACAATTATTTGTGGCGATTGGAGTTATCAGACGATGCACATTTTAATCAGTGCATTAACTTCTAAAATATTAGAATAGAATAAAAATACCGTTAATATAAGACTAAATATTTATACCTAATTTCCTTTTGACTGTGTTTATTCTACACCACAGTACAAGGCGTTAATTGTTTTATAACAGTAATCAATATTATTGTCGGCACGCGAGTTCGTGGCTATTTTCCAATAAGCTTCGATATAATATTTTCCATTAATAAAAGCTTAGTCATTAGGAATGAGTGTCTTATCAATAATAAATCAATATTATGAAATAACTTGATATATAAATTTGTTTGTATAGACAGTTGGTTATTAATGTCGTGGTTAATCTGACAAAATAAATGATATCGGATAATTGTCCTCTGTTTATTTAAAGGGTAGTTATTTTCAATTACGTTGAATGGCACGATAAATATAGAAATTCAGAATTAGAATTTTATCTGATTCAGACTTTTTTTACCGCAATTTTTCTTCTCCAAACAGTTCAGGCTATCATAAAGAATTATAAAACAATGTTCTTTCAAGTTTGGTTTCTAATTATATATATATATATATATATATATATATATATATATATAAATATATATATATATATATATATATATATATATACACATTTGGGTTATTGTATGATTATGTGAGTGTGCGTGAATATTTGTATGAAAACATTGGCATTCCTCTGGATTTTGAGGAAAATATATTTATTGTGATATAAACGAATATGCAAATATAATGGAACACTTATCGGTGTATTTAAGTGTGCCTACTCGAAAGATTAAGAGTAATTTTGACTTTACACCGATGGTAAAGTATGCTGCTATTTGTTTAAAAAATTGGTTTATGTATGAAAGCGTAATACTTTCTCCTTGTACTACAATAGATAACCCCACGGGCGTGTGTGGTATTTATAAGTACCCAACACTTGCGCCAAGTAGCACCAATCCAAAACAAATTTTAAATAAATTTTTACGAATAGTTATAAACTAAACTGTATAAAATGAAAAGTATAAAAAATCGAAGTTATAAATGATATTATTGCTGAACCCTAATAGACAGGCGCAGACTGCTAGTGACGCCACACATAGACAATACGATCATGTGCCAAATATTCTAAAATTGTAGAATTTTAACCGATTTAGAAAAAAAGGAGAAGGTTCTCAATTCGTGGAAGTCTTTTTTTATATAAGTTCAGCTATAAGTCTTTACCAAGCGGACCGATTTTGGATTAGCGGAATGATTCTAGGTATTTGCTACTAGTGGTTATTAATTTGTAAAATAACAACACCTCTTACCAGGTTAGGGTCTGACGATAAGTTCTGAAAATGAACAAAGAAACTCCTTGATGGATGTTAATGAATCAACCGCGACATTTGCCACTAGTGGTAGTTATTTTGCAAAATAACTACGTCGTCGACAGTTCTCGGTCTGTTGATGAGTTCTGGAAATGGACAGTGAAACTCCTTAACGGATGGTAGTAAAATAAACGTGATCACATATATTTGCTACTAGTAATTGTTATTCGGCCAAATAACCACAACATCGACCATGTCAGAGTTTGATCATGCATTCTGGAGATGAATAATGGAACTCCTTATTGGATGGCTGTAAATCAATCACAATTCAAAATATTTGCTACTGGTAGCTTTAGCCAAAACTGCAAATTATTCCAATTACTTCGGTATCTTTTCGTCCATCCATCATTATGTGCGTCTATTTGTCACAGGCATTTTTTTTTAATTTCAAAAAAATTGGTAGAACCAATCCTTCCACCAGAAGTACCGCTTTAAAAATTTTAAAAATTATGAACATTGGTAATTAGGTACAGATTAAACGAAGATTTTAATAGAATTGTAAAATTGATGTACAATCAATTTTGATAAATAATTTGATTGTTTATTTCCTTATAACTGCTAAACTACTGGTTTTAGAAAACAAGTTTTTAGGCAAAAAATATTTCTCGTGGTGTAAGGAACAACTTTTTTCTTACACATATTTCAAAATTTTTCTCCCTATTCGGCTTCACGCATACACGAAATGACCCAGCATTGATCCGGTAACCGCACGGGTCGCTACCTGGCAGGTGGGTGCCTTCTGAGCACAAAGCAAAGTACATCATTATCCACAATTAAATGAAACTACGTGATGTAGCATTATTTCTACTTTCTTTAATTTCTTTACCATGAACTAGGTTTCGTTGTATTACAACATCTTCAGGTGGGATATTAGCAAAGATTTTCTTTATATATCTAGATCTTTGCTAATATCCCACCTGAAGATGTTGTAATACAACGAAACCTAGGTCGTGGTAAAGAAATTAAAGAAAGTGGAAATAATGCTACATCACGTAGTTTCATTTAATTGTGAATAATGAATTTTTACAAAATTAACGCCAAATATATTCAATACATCACTATCAATATTTAAGTGATTTTTTAATGTATGTTGCCTTGGTTTTTTAACATTTTTGATACAGAGTTCTTTCTTTACAGGATGTATATTTTGATTTAAAAATTTTATATCAGAATATGTTCAATATGTATAAAGCTTTCCAAATTACTAAATTTTCACACTTAACCATTGTGGTTGACTAAAAGAGATCGATTCTGTGGAAATAATTTTAAAAATTGCATGAATATGTTGAAGTGAAAATTAAATATTGAAATAAATAAATACATACCCGACCCTTAGAATCCCCTTTTTGCTTATAATCTGTGATTGCAAGGTTAACTTTAGAGCCTGCATTAATGGTAGATGTTATTAATTCAAGAATTTTTCCTTGAGAAGTAAAAAATAAAACTCAATTTTTTGTTTAGCGTTCCCAAACTCATACTCAGTTATCAGAAAAAAAACTCCCAAGAAAAAAAGAAAATATTTTCGTAAATCACTGTGATTTATTTATTTAAAATATATTGCAAAGACATATTTTAATGTGCGTATAAAAAATGCGACGAATATTATGATTTACTTTTATTTAAAACTAAATTAAACTGTGTCATATAATATTAAATCTACTTTATTTAAATCATTAACCACGAACTAGATTTCGTTGTGAGACAACATCTTTAAATCGTTATTACGCCAGCAAGAGATATTTCATTTTTAAAAACATCTTATTGAAAATAACCATCACCCTCAATTAAATATCGCTCCATATATATTACAAATAAATACGAAAGGCAATAAGCTTAAAATCCTAGAAACATTAGAAATAAACAGACATATAAAAGACACCAACGTTAATATATTAATAGTACTCAATACAATATCATTACTCATACTCAATATCTTCTAGACATACTATACTATCAATATACAGCAATTCACTTAAATTTTTTTCAGCCCACAAATGAAGAAGACATCACAAAAAAAAAACAAAAAGGTATATGTATATATATATATATATATATATATATATATATATATATATATATACATAGATATAATTTGTTATATAACCTTATCCCAACCATTTGATGCTCGTGCCATTTTCTAAGTATAGTATTAAGAACAACATCAATTTAATTTATTACCCACACTAAAATAGTTGACTGAGTTAAATTTCCAAAATATAAAAAAAACTATTATCTTAAAAAACCCACTCAAAACTCATATTTAAATTCTGTTGGAAATTTCTACGAGTTAATATCTTCAAAGTACCCACCAGAATAGGTTATCATACAATGAAACCTAGGTCGTAGTTAATAATTTAAATAAAGTAGATACAATACTACATCCCGTAGTTTTATTTAGTTGTGAATTAAAATTAAGTGAGAATGAATTTCTACAAAATTTAACGAAAAATATATTCGAATATTTTAAAATCACTACCATAAAATACAGCGACAAAAAACCATAAAATACAGCAATAAAACATACTAAAAAAATCATTCATATTTGTCACTGATGTTTCTCCACCTCGAATCCTACCACTTATCCTATTATATTATCAAATCCTTTCCACTCGTCATCTTGACGAGTGGAAAGTATTTGATAATATAATAACAGTTAAATGCTGTGGTAATATTTATTCAAACAACAAGGCTTAAGGATGTCAACTAAACGAGGGAGGTAGTTGATAAAAGAGAAAATTCAATTTAAATTTTAATTAGCCATGGTCACCTACAAAATATATTTAAATAGTATGGACGCCTCTAAATATGCCAGTTGATATGTAAACTTTAAACATATGGTCAGAAGGTGAAAAGTTATTCTAAAATATACGCAAAAAGAGAACAAAAGAATTAATTTACTGGCCGCATGCTTTTATCCGCTGGCTATGTAAGACAAATGAATACAATTTTAAGATAATAGAAACGATTTAATTACAGTTAGGATGAACTCATTTTTATGTTCATGTTATAATTACCTTGTTATATTTATTTTGTAATTAAAATGATCTTTATTATATTATTGAAAATAGAAAATTCCACGTTTAAAATAACTAAGTTCAACTACATTCCTTACTATAATAGACTAAAAATTAAATTTTAGGGATAAATTATTTTTAAATATAGAATTGAGGACCAAAATATTTGCAACTATAATCTTACATTTATAAATTCTGCAGGAGGATTTTATACCATTCATTTACTATATATTTCCTAAATTTTTTAAATCTAAAAAAAAAAGTATTGGTACATTTTATTTATAACACACGTTTCGAAGCAAGTGAGAAATTCAATAATTGTGCATTTTTCATTAAAGTAGTAATATGTAGTATATTTTGCTATTTGCAAGTTTAATATTTAATATAATTTTTTGTTCATAAAATCAAAACGTGGTATAAATTTCAATTGTTGTTAGTACCTTTTTCCTTAACGTTAAGAAATTACATAAAAAAAAGAAATTTATGGTTCTAAGTGACTCGTGTTATTGCCAATGAAAAAATAAACATTTTAAAAGTTTAATGGAAATCGATTTAATATAAATTTTCTCATTCTATGAATAATTTAATATTCCTTTCGTAGGATAATATTCAATTTTATCCTCGATGAAGAAAGTGAGCTGTGGCCTATTTACGGAAAAATTTTGCTTATTTTTCATATATTTAATATATCATATATACATGTATATATAATTAGAATGGTTGCTTAGAATGATCGTTATAATTTTTGTAGACATACAGTAACTTCTGAGAGACCTGGCTATTTTCAGAGAAGAGAAAATGTTTTTGAGAAAAATGGATGTAACAGGGCATCGGATGTATGGATGGTTCGATAACAAAGGACATTATGAAGATCTCGTTTTTCTTCTCTTTGAGGTAAAAACTTTAAAGTAAGAAATGGGGGGATGAAACATAAGGTAAGTTTATAGATTAGTTTTTCTATACATATTTCCTTAGTGTTATACTCGAAGCAAAATGTTTCATGAGTATAGCGAACTAAGAAATGATAAGCGAAGAATGATTCTGCTGAGCACAGTGCTAAACTAGATATCAGGTTATAAACTTTATAGACTGATTCAATGAAACCAATCGTTAGTAGATATTAAGTGACCTGCTTATTAAGTGAGTGCTGGTTTCAGGTTATATATTAATTATACAACTGGTAAAAAATAAATAATTTTAATTATGTCTACACATTGTGTCAGTGTGAAAAAGTAAATCATGTTTGAAATGTATTTAATTAACTACTTGTGCTGATTACAATCAGGCAATATTAAAATTAATACAAGTTTTTACAAAGATTTTGAGAGACGCACGTCTTGTAAAATTTCTCGTGAACTATAGTAATTTGTTTTTATTCGCTTTTCTACAAATGTTTGTATATTGATGGTTGCAAAATTGAGATGTATAAAACTAGTTAGTGAGATTAAGTTTACAACTTTTTTCTTTGCTTTTTGTACTGCATTGTCTGCAAGTACTGATTCCTTCTGGCAATTGTATGCCAATATTCCTAAGGCGAATCTTGTCGGAAACTTTGAAAACAACACCTTTTTTGTTTTTTAAAATTACACTTTGTTGTACTTTTCTTATTGTGTAATTGTCTACTGATGCACAAACTAAGTGATATTTAAATTTTCGATTTGAGTACACCATGACAACATATCCATAGTTGTTGGTAATGTATAGATTAATTATAGATGCATCGAATATAAAAAAAAGTTTCATCCAGTGCCTCCTTGATTTGTGACTTATTGGATACGAAGACAGAAAATAGTATACCATATCTACCCTACCTTTGATACGAGTATGCGGTACACAGCTGTGGTGAGCACTATGATTTCTTTAGTACCAAGCTAGATGATGGCTAGGATTCCGTCACTGTCAAATATAATTTGTTGTAGATTTTTTTTTTAAATAGTTAGTCTTGGGTTTAAAACGATTTTCAAAATTAGGAATATCATGAGTTGTGTTTGCCTTTCTCCAGTCTCTTGGTTGAAATTGGTCCCCGGTATTTTGTTAAAAAATTATGAACATTATTGATTACCAACATTATTGTGCAATACGTCATCTGTAATTTGAAGAGAGTGACAGCCTGGTACGTGATAGGTTACCTTTTGCTTATTAAGTGGAAATTTATTGACGACTGTTCTACGCGTGACTTTTTGAACGTGGAGTTGTCTAGTATCATTACTGGAGATATTTTTTAGAATAGTAACTGAAAAAATATCGTGTCTTTGTCAGAATCTACTATCGTTGGTTTATTGTTCAGAGTAAATTTTCTTTTATTGCATTGTGAGAATTGTTACTTAAAACTGTCAATAATTATCGTATTGTCTGTAATACGGTTATTACTCTTCTATTTTATAATCATTTATATTAAAATCTTCGGTACCAAATGTTTGTTCAAGATAGAGTTCCATCATTTGATTTTCTGGCTGATTCAAATAGCTATCAGAAGAAGTGATATTATTTAAATAGAATGTATTTTCTTCAGAACCATTTTCCAATACATCAGATGAATTTTCCACAACTTTCCTTACTAAGTGGTAAATAGCATTTTTTTATTCATTTTTCCAAATGTTTCTACTATAAACAATATACATCAAATTACATATTATTTTATATGACCTACTATACAGGCGTCTTGATTAAAACAATTTTAATATATCTCTTACATATTATGAATTTTTCATTACTGGAATAATGGAAAATAATTTCCCACTTACTTTAGGCTGAAAATTAAAAATAAATATACCCCGGGTTATAAATAAATTCCGGGGTTGTTTTGAAACAAAAATACGAGGAAATAAGTGAAATTTACAACAGTAACTGATAAATTTACTTATCCGAATTTTTTATTAGTAAAACTAACGAAAACCTCTTTAGAACCGATATTTAAAAAACCTTTCAAAAAAAGTTTAATGACAGATTAAAATTCTTAAAAGAATGTTGTCTTTAATCACTTCCTATATTTAACCAAAATTGAATTTCTGTATGGTTGGCTTTGTTGATATTGTTGTTTAAAAATTTATATTGGATTCGGATACTACAGGCTAAGTGGAAAAATTTTTCATATTTTTTTATTAAGGTTAAAATAATGTATAAAAGAAGCGAAGTAATGTGGTATGGCAAAATATTCCTTAATATTTGCCATAGTATATAAAGGCACTTTATTCATGGAAAATTACACATGGAATTAATATATATACAATTGTTGAATAAATTTGAGAATGTTGTTTTCCTCCTTCACATTTTTTTGTTCATTACATTTTATTATTCAAACGAAAAGTAGTATGTTTCGAATAATATACAGAAGCATAAATATTCAAAGATATGAAAACAGATAGTAGCATAGCCTTGTTACATTATCTAAGATGTGTCGCTCTATTTCAACTTTCAAAGTGTCACGTGACAATCTGACGTCTGCTCCTAGAATGACAATCTAAGTAAGGAGATTATATATGTATCGCTGAAATTTCTTCGCTACCATATAAAACTCATATACATAAAATATATAATATGAAAACAGATCAAATATCAACCAATTTTTAAATAGGTATCGCATTCATTAACTCGACCTATTTCTGAATATGATGTGTTATATGTACTAAAGTAAGTTGAAATCAATTTGTGATTAGAATGTAATGTAAATGTTAAATGGCACGCACCTATGATCTAAACCATTTGTTATTCATTCGTTTACTGAAACTTATAAGAAAGTCATTACATGCCTGAATAAGAAAGTCATTACATGCGATATTGAAAATGAAATCTAAGCTAGATCTAGTTATAGCTATGCAATTACGTGTAATTGCACGTAATTGCATAGAATTAAACTCTACATTTTTAAATTATTCTTTAAATATTCTTCTGCAACATTTTTGTAAAGAATATAAGATGTGCAATCGAGCATCACATAAATTTAATCCAGGTAAAGAATTTTTAAACATGTCCTAAGTAATAACAAAAATTAAAATTTTTGCATCGATAATAAAAAGGCAAAATATTTCTGCTGAAACTATAATAGAACAGCACATTACCATTATAATTTATTGGGATATTTTTTAATACAATCTGACTTTCTATTATTTCTATTTTAATTATATGATAGAAAAGTTATGTTATCTGTAAACGTCTTATAATTATTTATTAACTAACATTTATTTATGAATTTAATAGTTTCATCCCTCCGAATAAAATTTTGAAGTTACTTATAAATATAACCCTTGACAACGTCAAAAAGAAGTATACTAAATCGGCTTCAGAGAGAGTTATAAAAGCCAACGAAACGTAAGGTAAATAAACAAGTAATTGTCCTCATTTAGTTCTAAAGTAAATTGGTTTCGTTGAATAGAGAACTGAATATTTCAAGTCGGTTCTGTCCTCCGGTCCATTCATTTTCCCCTGATAAGGAAATACTTCAAGTACTTTGAGGATAGCTCTCTTCTTTGTAATTAAATGAAAATTATAGCTGAATTTATTGGCCAATTCGTTAATGTTGACAGCACCGCAAACGTATTTTCAAAACGATATTAATATCAGAATTATTACAGTGATGACTATAAATCAACATATGTGGCACTATATATTTTGCATTTATAAGTAAATATATTTTAATATCTTTGATCTTACTAGGTATAAGTATTTAGCAAAATTTATTATCGAGAAATGGAAAGAACTAAGATGATACGAATCAACTGATAAACTAGTGTCTGTCTGGCGGAATAAATGCTACTATATATTGGATGGCCAGCAAAGCTCCATTAATATTTCTCTCACGCGACGGATTATTCAGTGCGCCATTATTTTTTATTTTTGTGTTTCCAAAAAAGACTTCAGCCAATTGTTCGTGATATCTTTGCCATTTGTACAGTGCGAAATAAAATTAAACTAAATCGCTGATAGTGAACTTAGAGTATTAGTAAGTGGAATCTTACCTCCAGTCCGCCCATTTCCTAACATCCCCTGATAAGGGAATATTTTAAGTAATTTGCGGATTATTGTTTTCTTTGCAATTATATGTAAATTATTGCTAAAATTTTGCCAATTCGTTAGTTTTGAAAGTATTGCAAAATACTATTTAAAACTATATTTAAATCTAAATCATTACAGTAATTAATCTAAATCAACATGGATTGCACTATATATTTTGCATTTGTGAGTAAACATAATTACTTTGATATTAGTGGGTGAAAATACTTAGCTAATTTATTACTTAGAAACGGAAAGAACTAAGATGATAAGAATCAACTGACTGGCGGAATAAATGGAATACTTAAAAAAGAACCGAAATAGAAAATTACATAATAAATTAATATTTAGATTAAAGGAAAATAGTTAAAAGTGTGTTAGTACTCGTTTAAATGAGATCATTACAGAATAGCAATTGATGGAAAATACGTGGTAGAATCTATAATGAACATTTGTCAATATAGTGATTTTGACGAAAAATAAATATTTTGATTCATTTTTAGTAAATTTTATGCTATTATCGTAATAGGGATAATAAAATCGTTATTATCCCTACTATGTAAATTAAATATATTTTTCCATATTTCTTTAACTTATTTTCCACAATACTTCATTGAATACACAGTTCATATTTTGTTAATTGATTTGTTTAAATCAGGGAATACACTAATATCACCCACGAGCACTGTCCATTGAGCTAATAGTTGTTTCGAAATATAGGACGGGGCAACAAAGCCTGTCATAAAAGTAATTGCTGCTGTTCGTGCTTGCGAAACAATATATATATATATATATATATATATATATATATATATACACACACACACACACATACTCACATATATATATATATATATATATATATATATATATAATAACTATATATAACAGGTTCGATCCGTAGTTCCAATATTACATTAAGGCCTGTGGAATCGAAAAATAAAATAGTAATTTTACAAAGCGTATCACTAGGATATATAGGACTATATTTATTTACATAATAGCGTATTTGAAATTATATTTTTTGGGGCAAAATAAATAATAGAGGGATCATTCATGTTAACCTAGGTGTTTCTATATATAGGTTTATTATCTCATCAAATTGTTATACCACAAAATAAGCCAAAATTGTGGCTAAAAAACTAATGCAATAAAGCAAACAAATAAATGAAATTCGTTACGAAAACTTGTTCATCACTTTTAGAAATTTTTGTCTAGTTTAGCTAACATAAAAAGAAAAAGAACTAAAAAGAAATAACCACCATGAGAAAAGACCAAAAACTGAAGTCTGAGTTTTTAAAAATCCCTGTTAAATCATGTTTTAAACTAATTTCTGGGTTGTCCGAAGAAATCAAAAGTCCTATCAAAATTTGTGTGACGAGGGAGGTGATTTGCCGGAGTAATTCTGTGAGCAGCTAGTCTGGCAAGGAGAAATGGCTTCCGGAGTATAATAAAAATTTAACCTAAAATTACTTTTGCAGAAATGACACTTTCTTTAGAAAATTGATCACATATTTTGTGACTTGAGGAATTAAAGATAATGTAGGGAAAAAAATTATAATAAATTACTACAAAATGATATAAAAGAACAATTTCAAATATAATGTTTATAATTAAGGTTAATATTAGAAACTTCAAAGTTTTTAATACTATCGAATTAATAAAAAACAAAATTTTCATGAAAAGGAATGTAAATCAATGTGAAATCCTGAATAATTTTTGATTAATTGTATATATTTAAGATTAATTGTATAATATCTAATATAGTATAATATTTAAGAGTAATTGTATAAATATTCAGAATTTATGAGTGTAAAATTTGCACAAGCTGCGTGTGTGGTTGCTAATTAAGCTATGGTAATAACAAAGACAATGTTTAAAATCTTTCAGTGATTTAAAAGATAACCTTATCTGAAAATGATTTATACTGATGAATATATTCATCATTAATTCTCAAAACACTAATATTTTCTTTTTCAAATCGCTAGCCAATTTCTTTAATCCTTTCTAAAACGTTATATAATCCTTTTCCGTGTATTTTTGTTCCACAGTCAACAATTGTTATATGCATATCCTAAAAAGCTTTTTCATGTACCGTTTTTTGTTAAAAGTCAGCAACGTTACATGTACTGAATCTTACATTACGGCTTGACAGATATTTTTAACGGCATCATCAGGTATTGTAATAACCTCACAGGGCCATTCGGAGTGTTCATAATTATCACGAATGGAACTCAATACATTTTTGGTTTGAACTCATTTATCTATCATTTCATTTAGCACTTATTTCATCCGACTATTTCTTTAAATAAAACTGTTTTAATACAGCAAGGGGCTTAATCGCTTTCTTCATTTTTAAAATATACGTAAAACTGCTCAATCAAAATATTTATCAAACGGTGGCGATAATTTGCATAATAGTGTAATTAGTTAGTATGTGAAGGTCAGTCAATTTTTTTAGTATTATAGGTATGTGAATGCCAGTCTATTTTTTTAGTATCACTATATGTATGTGAAGGTCAGTCTATTTTTTTAGTATCACTATATGTATGTGAAGGTCAGTCTATTTTTTTAGTATCACTAAATGTATGTGAAGGTCAGTCTATTTTTTTAGTATCACTATATGTATGTGAAGGTCAGTATGTATATGAAAGTCAGTCTTTTCAACAATATAGTAATCTGAAATAAAGAGATAACAAATTTAAGAAATCTTTAAAAATATTTAATAAAAAATATTAGTCAACAATTTTAATTAATATGTTCCTGAGTAATTTCATTTCAATTTTTCCTTTTTTAGCGGATTTTAGTTACCTTATGAATTTTTTAGGATTCCAAAGAGAAACCATGATCTCTTACCACTTTTGTCATGTTCGTCAGTCAACTGTTTTATGTACTACCGTGAAATGGAAATAAATTTTGTGACTAGTTAGTTCAATAATTGTACGAAATCTGTTGTCTTTCATGTTTAACTTATTTCATGTCTTTATTTAGTTTCCTGTTTGAATAACTATGTTTAAAATATAAATGAACGAAGCTTATTTTAATCACCTGACTTCCACTGTACCTCCGTAAACTTTTTTTTATTTGTTATTCTTATTCAATTTTAAGTTTATATTAAATCTTTTGTTATAAATTTTGTTTGCGTGTAAGGCCTAAATTTGTTTATTCATAATATATAATAAGAAGTAAATCGTTTAATAAATTGCAATTGAAATTTCTCAATAAATTGCAAACTTTGGTCGAATAGTTAACATTTTTTAGATGGGAAGTAAAGACATTTAAATGAGTAATATAATTAAATTATTTTATTTTTCTTTTTTATATCCCATCTTATATCAGATATTAAGCAAAGTAGTATTAACCGAAATGCTGCTGACATGACACTTTGTTTCCGCCCTCGGTCCTTTTTCCGCTTAACTGAATAAATCACTTGAATATATTTCCATCCATCCTTTATACATGAATAAGTCAAGACATAGAGAGTGGTTTTACGCTTTTATCCATCACAGATGCACTTAAGCTTCTTTTACCGCATTGTATCACGTAAGGATCAAACTCGCGACGTTTTTAACAACGTTCTTATCAAAGAGATTATTCTAAGGCTTGGATTAGGCTTTTCTTTATTGGAAAATCTCCAATATAATTATCATCTGTTTACAGATGTGTATACTATGATTATATATATATATATATATATATATATATATATATATATATAACTATATGTATATATATATATATATATATATATATATATATATACATATCTGTCTGTGTATGCGTATGTACGTATATGTATATATACATAAAACTATGTCTATATTGACTCTAGTGATATATTTCCGTTAATATCTCCTAATAAACTAAAGCGTAGAGCTTTTATTCTATTAAACCGGTCTCTGATCACTATTATATTTTATTAAACAATTCTTTAAGTTTTGACGTATTTAATTACTATAACTTATTATTAAATTGTACTGTAAAACACACTTTATTCGAAAAATTAATCACATAGTTTTAAAAATCTATTAATATATTCATCCATAGCCCTCGATTAATGAAAGCCTTTTATATAATGGAATATTTGCTATGAAAATGTTTAAAATTTTACTTCTTTTAAAACCTCAATTCGTCGCCACTATTTTTTCTTGTTTATGAAATTGTGTGCTATTTTTATTGTAATAAATGACATAATAAGAAGCCTTCAAAATTTTTATTTATTTTTGGCCGCAAATAAGTATTTAATTTCAAATCTCCTTTAAAGTTAGATGGTATCCGTGAATAGGTAGGGCTAATGCCTATCTGGTCAAAAAACTATTACACTTGACCATTTCTACACTTCTCCGGTTCACATTTTTTCTGGCTCACTTTCTTTTAATTTTCTCTGATTTTTTTTACTGTTTCCAATTACATATTATATTTTGACGTTTACTGTGCCTTTAATTACAGTTTTATAGGAGATAATAGGATTGAATTAAGAGTTCAATTCGATAAATTCATAGTTAATTAATGTTATAAGTAAATAAATATTTTTAAAATTTTCCGAAGCCATATCACAATAATCATATGTGCGAGTTGCTAGGAAGAATGAAATATTTCATCTTGAGATACCTATACCCAAATTGCTCCAAAATATGTTCTTGTTCAGAAGATACTAATTAGGATTATTTTTATCGGAATTCTCACAATAAATTAACAGTTGAGAATGTGACTAAAAGGGAAAACTTTAATTTTTTTTTACATTTAAGTCATATAATATAGCTTGCCATTTTATAACGCATTATTAGTTTTGAAACAGCAAAATATACTTAAGAATAGTTTTGTAGATGTGTGTAACGAGGAAATTACTAAAGCTATTAACATGAATTTTTCAGAATTAAATGAAACTACGTGATGTAGTATTATTTCTACTGTATTTATAAAGATAGTAGAAATAATACTACATCACGTAGTTTCATTTAATTGTGAATAATTAATTTCTACTAAATTAACGCCAAATATATTCAATGTGCATTTTTCAATATAATTTCGTTCATTTTATCTGAAATCAAGTTTTCAAAAATTTGTATACTTTTTAGATACATTTTAATGTTTCAACCTGAGTTAGCACTAACGTAAATAAAACCTTATCTTGTATCTTAAACCGACAATATTATGATCGATAAAAATTAAGTTACTTTGATGACTACTGATGACTATGATGACCTGCATAAGTAATGAAGGAACAATTCAAAGTTGAATCGCACATGTTTCGATTTAAATCCACTTGGTAGTTTGAGTGATCACGATGTAGCTCTATATAATTCATATCATCAGTACTATCGTCTATTTGCTTACTTACCTCTCGTAGACAACATTTTCTGAAATTACTAAAAAGTGTCTTAATATCTTATGGTCATAAAATTAAATTTCAGCAAGGAGAGTATAATTTAGAAAAGAAGGAACTATAAAAGAGAACTTCTAATTTTAAACTAGTTTTATATCGTAAAATTTTTAGGTATTAGTTTGCATCTATATTAATTTTTTTTCTACCTAGGTAAATTATGTAGAAACGGGTAAGGTCGTAAATATTTGAAAATTATCTTGTTCGGTTTTTATTACTTCAGTTTGATTTTAATTAAAAGCCGTAAAATAGAAGTATGAATTGAAATGATAGTGGCGCTTAATGTATTGTTCTAATTGAATTTACTTTCAAAATGCACTTTCATACAGCAAAAGAAATGAACCTCATATTCTAGTGTTGATATTAAAAAAAAATATTTTTGTTATTGTACAAATTGTATATACATATATATATATATATATATATATATATATATATATATATATATATATTATACAGAGGGAAAGAAAGACAGGGAAAGGTCTGCTTTAAATTATTTTTTTTGGCGAATTGGTCATTGTGCATTTTAATCTAATCTACTTTGTGAATTAATCTACATTGTACATCTATTTAATATCTTGGTAATAAAATTTAAATACAAATTTACAAGTAATATTTTGGCTAAAATATTGTGAAGTTTTCGTTTACTTGTATTTACTTCCTGCTTTAGAAATTACATGTAATTACTTAGAGCAATGCTTTGAAAACCCAACCAATTGTTGAGTATTAGTTTTTTGTTATAAATATTTTTTTAGGAATCAACTGATTTTATAAGTTAAAGGTTTTTTTTAAACGGTTCTAACTCTTATTATTATGGTTAATGCTAGTTAAAACATCCCTTTAGTTAAATGTTTAATATCCTAATGTACTTATAATAAAAACCAAAACGTTGGATAAGATACTTACACAAAATGAATATGATAAATACTGACATTCACTCAATTGCAAGGCAAAAATAAATTGACGTACCTTGAAGTTTATGAGATTATTAATAATTAAAATAGCCGCTGACAAGTGTTTTTAGACCAAAGTTGAAATATTTTGTTATTTTTATGATATATTTGAAATATTAATAAAAAATGATATATTTGTTTACTATGACGTAAGATATTTTTTTACACTCTTTCGACACAAAAGTTTTTTTTTCATTTACGAACGTAATCTAGATTTCCATCTAAGCTAGTTTTGTTGTAAGTTTCATTGTGATATTTCTTTCAATTTCCTATCTCTCTCTCTCTTTCTCTCTCTCTCTCTATATATATATATATATATATATATATATATATATATATATATATATATGTTTGGAGTGACCTCAGACATTGTTTCTGTGACCAAAATATAGCAAAATCACCTAAATTAAATATTTCAATGTAAAAGCTGAATAGTATGAACGACAAGCAGTCGATCTTATGGTAAATAATAAATAACAAAATGTAATTAATTAAAGAGAAATTTTGTAAATTGTATGCATATCAAAGACACAAATAGCGAAAATATTTTCTAAGAAAGACAACATGTAAATTTACTATGCTTAAGACAGTAGATATAGAGTTGGTTGCTATTATTTGCAGTATTAGAAACTTCAAATAGGTCTAGGGCATCCTTTTTCGAAAGGAAATCCTATGGATTCATCAGAAGGAAATAAATTCACCAGGAATTATAGTATTGAGACCTTGATTATTAAAGAACTTCTGTTTCAAAAATACATCACATTAGTATAAACACATTAAATTAGTGACATTCTTTTGACTTGAAAACCAAAATTTTCCACCATTATTTTCACGAATTCGGCTACACTAATTTTATATACTTATTTATTTTAATATATTTAATTGATACCTATGACAAATTTATTGCTACAAGAGTAATCAATTATTGCTAACCAGAACACCGGTTAAGGCATACCGCCGTTTATGGTGAGTAGCGTCGGCAAAGGCGGTATGCCTTGAGATGAACCCAACACACCATGGCGACTTAACTATACATTTCCCTCTAAATACTTTAACGGAGATTATTATGTTACGCTGTCAGATGACATAATATATAATGAAGCAGTTGACCACTAAATTTTCGTTGAATAAATACATACACGGAGCATTTATATTTTAACGAATGTATCGCCTCTACTCGCGCGTCAACGTCGGCATCGACTGGACCGGAATGTATAATGAGCATTGGGCGTTGTTCGCCTGATACACTTGCGAACAATATTTGTACCCATAATTAAATTATTACAGTTGGAAGAGCTTATCATGCATATATTCTGAATGAGCTAATTATATTTGGAGGTACCGTTTTGAATTGTTATTGAAAATATTATTAAATTTCTAAATAATTTCATTTAGAGGTGTAAATGTGCTCTCACTTATTTTTCAATTTCGTTACAGGTTTCGGTATACGTAAATATGATATAGATAGACAGAAAAATATATATCAATCAATTTCATCAAAAGGTCAAGAATTATAACATACTTATTGATGAATTACAAACTAATGAAAAAAACATGATAGGTGGTGAAAGGTGGAATTATTAATATAATTAATATATTTATTGAATAGGCACAATTATACTTAGTACACTTTATAGACAAATGTGTAAATGTAATAAAATTAAGGGAGATATTTATATTATTATAAATATCATTTTTTCTTACTTCAAATTCATTTCTAAATTCTCATTATAAACAGTGAACAAATCTGAGCCGTTACGCTCGGGTCGGTGACGCTGAATCAGGTAGACTCGGCTTATCCCCGCATCGGCCAAACGAGTTCACTGTTCGAATATACTCGGCATCCTCATTTCAAGAATAACGTTTTATTTTTTATTGATATTTATTTGAAGTTATTTTAATATAATACACCTATAGTATTGTATTTTTCACTTCTATAATGTGATCGTGATCACAAGCCATTATTATTTAGACAATTTCTTTCATAAAGTACCCTACTTTGTATTACAATAATTTTTTTTTCGTATTTGGGTTTATTCAATATGGCATTTATGTCTTATGATCCTTGATATTGAATATATTTGGCGTTAATTTTGTAGAAATTCATTATTCACAATTAAATGAAACTACGTGATGTAGTATTATTTCTACTTTCTTTAATTTCTTTAACCACGACCTAGGTTTCGTTGTATTACAACATCTTCAGGTGGAATATTAGCAAAGATCTTTGCTAATATTCCACCTGAAGATGTTGTAATACAATGAAACCTAAGTCGTGGTTAAAGAAATTAAAGGAAGCAGAAATAATACGACATCACGTAGTTTCATTTAATTGTGTCTTATCATCCTTTTTTGCAAATGTTATTCTAATATGCATTTAAATGGAAATTAGGTTTTAATTTCATTTTCACAAAACTTGTAGCCATTTTCTAAATTAAATAAAACATAATTGTTCAATAATATAATTAGTCGATCCTTTTGGTATCTTTATAAAAGAAACTAAAAAATTACAAACAGTTTGACATAGTGCCACCTTTATTTATTAGAATAAATGAACAATAATTTATGCCATAATTCATTAAATTCTCAAAGATAATGTTCAAAGATATGATGGAAACAATACTTTTTTTTCAATTTTGCTACATTTAAGTATATTTTAAATTAACTTGTAATGATGAATAAGTTAAAAACTATGAATCTAAAACTACAAACGTGTTTAAGTTTTCATAACGTGACAGAGTTATTGATTTGTGTGATTTTAAATTTTGTCGCAATTCAACGTTGATCTTTTAATGCTAAATTCAACACGATTATTCGATGCAAATTTTTTCCATATTCTCATATCTTACTCTTAGACCGACGAAATGTTTTTGTTAATTTTTTTTTAAAACTGCAAAGTACCGATTTTAAATATTTTAATTATTTTATAAATTGAAATTTATTGGGATATTGGACTCAATACTTTATTTTGTTATCGTAAATTTCTCATTTTGTTTACGTTTCATTTATGGTAGAAAATCATTAAATTTTGAATGGACGGACGAATTTATTTCTCTCTTTATTAAACTAGAGATTTAAATTGACCTAGTTCGGAAATAATACCAAATGCATTACCTCGTATATCTTTCGAAGACGTATAAGTATCGTGAAGTTCCCATTTTTTGTGAATTTCCAACAATACCTCGACAATTATCACACTTAAAAATTTTAAAAAATATTTCAATATTAATTACAATTAATACTGCGGGCGAAATATGAAATGGAACAATTTTTACTTTATTTATTCACTATAAAATGTCTACACAATTATTTTTGAATGTTAAATAATATAATATCTGCGAGTTGGACCACCAAATTTTAAATTTATACGTCAGACGATTTTTAAGAAAAGACAGCCTGGCAATCGCGTGTGCTATCCTGTATCACTGCATTTTGCGACGCTCTGCTGCACATTGTGGTTAAGAAAAAGTTAAATTAAATTTTCTCTACTGTCGATAGACTTTTCCCGGTAGTTACAGTATTACTATCGAAGTAATTATGATGTCCAATTTAATAATTTACGTATAAGGTAAAAGGAGATTTACCGATATATAGTATACTGCGGATCGAAATATTCTTCCGTATTACAAAAATGTTACATAACATATGAATAATATAATTTATATCAGCTCAATAATATTACACTGTTATTATCGTTATTATCATAATTTACGACTAATGGTATTTCTGTCCTAATAACAGTAACAATTTGCTTAAAAATATTTGGTAAAGCTAATTTTATGGAAACTCATTATTTCCGGAGCGCTGGATAATAAATGGGCCATGCCACGTTTTGCGTCGTAAGTGCGGGTTGCCCGATGTAATACCTAGGAAATTGCCGATTTTTTACAATAAGAGTGTTTATTTCGCAGATGAATTTCAAGTTTAATACCAAAGTAATGATTAATTATTTGGCTTGAAAACCTTTGTATCTTATTTTCAAGTTAAATGACTTATCATATTTGCAATTATAAATAAGTTAAAAATTCGTATTGTTTTGGATATTAAATTAACCATGAAAATAACAAATCTTATACGATAAAATTCATTATATCGATATACTGATGAAATAGCATGAAGAAATATATCGTGAATTAGGTAATATATCGTGTTTTGACCTCAATAATTTCGATTCTGTGGACTATTTATAATATCGAATTAAAATGTGATTATATAAAAAAGAAATCACAAAAAACATCTGTAAAATCGAATCTGAAGTTTAGAAATGTGATCGCCGTTTTTGAGACAAACGAGAATTCGACATTATTGGTTTTTTCCTTAACGTTGACTTAAGTCATTTCCGAAAGGAGGGTTGCGATGTGGAGGTCATATTATAGCAACATTTTCAATAATATATTTATACGGAATCCTCATAACTTACTATTATAATTGCTACACCACACTTCATATGCCATTTAAACATTTTTTATTATTTTTTTCAACATTAATAACTGATATACATGAAAGTTAATATGCTTTATCACTAGATCATGTTTCAATTTTCTACGTTTAGTAGTTTTGGGAAAAACCACGTGCAACTTTGTAGTGATAAAAATTTCATATAATATTTAAAAATTATTTTAACAGTGTATCCGATCGATATTATTATAGTAAATAATAAAATATGGTTTCTATTCAATATGGATAGTGACAAATTCATACATCTACTTACTTAGGTACAATTTATAGTTTTTTTTTCAAAACCGTAGAAAATAATCATCATAAGAGATGATATAGACAATAATGAAAAGATATTAATATGTAATGTTTGTTATTCAATTGTATAGGATAGTTTACATATATCATTTCTCATGATAATTGCAAATAAAAAAGAAAGTACAATTTTTTAAACTAGATTATTACTTAAGCAGCGTGTTATATTTATCAGAAAACCTAATATTCTGACGTGAAATTATTTATGAAAGATGAGTTTTACGACTTGTATGAATGACGTTTTTCTAAATATTGCAAGAACGTCATTGATACAAGATTAAAATCTGAATTCATTGTCATTTCACGTCATTTTTGTAATCCCATTGCAATTATTCACTTTCTGTAATATCTTTATGAAAATGCTATAAGAAATTCTGGAAAAAGTTAATATAGAGTTCTCAAAACTTGCTTTTTCCATTGATATTTCAAACGAAATATGGGTTTAAAAAAGAAAATATTTACCAACTTTTTATAAAATTGCTATAGCAATATTTTTACGTGTTATTATTGAAATGTGTGCTGGTTATTATGCTTTATTGCCATATCAAATTTTCAATTTCTATTGATATTAGTTGGACCAACAAATTAATGACCATAGAAAGGTTATGTTTTTCCCTTTCGAGGTAAGAACCCTAAGAAATTATAAAACTCTCAATACCTATGTTCCATTCAAGTTTGAGGTATTTGCCGAAATATAGTAAAAACTATCTTCAGTCTTCGTTTTTGCACAAGCATATTTTTTGTCAGTTTAAGCTCTGAGGTTTGTGCCTGATTTTATATTCTTATATATTACAGTATTGAACGTGTTGCCTTGTTTTCTCGAGATACCTCATCAATAAATTTAATTTTCATATTGTGCCATCTATTGACATATTTTAATACTATATTTTTTATTGAAAAAAAGAAAACCACCTTTCATTCTACAGAAACTATTAATTACAGTGAATCATATATTATGCCTATAAAATTTCATGAAATTGCTTGACATATGTGCGTGATTACATCAAAACATTCAAAGTTTTCCAATTTATAATGTCAGTGGAATTAAAATGTATACATGAATAATTTAATAAAAACGAAATTTAATGTGCCAATAACGAAAATTGTAAACGATGATTCATATAAATCAGTAATTATTTGTTTATTAAATCATGGATTTCGCAACGATAATTGAAGGGATTAAATTGAACCTGTTGCTTAAAATATCATAAATAATATCAGGGCAGTAAAAGAAATTATGAAATTATATCATTCTTAAGCATGTCCGGCAGGTATCAATTTGCTGTTTTGGTCAAGAAAGACTATTCTGCGTTCATTCAATAATTTATTCGATGATAGAACATCTATTTTGTCAACAAAATTTGATGGTTACCGGCGTAACCGCCAAATTATTTATAAGTTTTGAATAATTTATTTGGCATTTTCTAAACGAGATAGATTTTAATAATATATTACAAAAACTGATTTCTAGAATAAAAGGTATGTTTTTCCATGTTACACAATTCATTTAAAAAAATATTAATTCAATTAACACAAGCAAATTTGTGAATGACGTCCAGTAATTGATTATAATGATCAAATTCTTCATTAATTTATAATACTCCCAGCTATCAATTAAATGTGAATGACACGAGATTTTCTTAAAATTAAATTAACGTATACGACATTTTCCCGTGAACTTTGACATTTGGAAGTTCCATTGTGGTTAATTAAGTGCTCGCTGACGAGCAATTGTGTAATAAATTAATACTTTTATTATTCGCCCGCTGCTTCGCTCACGTATACAATTAATTTTTTTAACTTCATTGGAATTTTCGACCAGCTTCAGAAAAGGAGGTTATCATTCCGGTCCAAATATATATATTTAATCTATATATTAATACGTGAAGCAAAAACTTTGGACCCCTTTTTACGAAAATTGCGCGGACGGAGGAGTATGAAATTTGGCATACTTATAGTTTATATGTAGGAGAAGTGCAGAACGCTAATATTTTTCAATAATAATGCTTATAAAGTACATTAAATCAATAAATAAAACATTACACACACTACCATTTGACACACACATGTATATACATACAATTGACATATGAGTAGTCTATAGTTTTATTTTTCAGCTGGCTTTCCATTGTAGTTTATCTGCCAGACAGTTCGCAAGTTATTGTGCTTCAACTTTGTTATTTTCTCATATTTAATAGTAAAAAAATTGATCTTTTATCTAGAATTACAGTTGTTATTAATAATAATCATAATATTAATACGTGAAGCAAAAACGTTGTACCTCTTTTACGAAAATTACGCGGACGGAGGAGTATGAAATTTGGCACAGTTAAAGTTTGTATGGAAGAGTACGGAAAGCTAAAATTTTTATATAATAATGCATTAGAAACACATTAAATTAATAAAAAAACATTACACATACTACCATGCGTTTGACACACACAAACACATGTATATACACACATATTGACAAATGAGTTGTCCATAATTTTATTTTTCCGCTGGCTTTCCATTGTAATTAATCTGCCAGACAATTTCTGTTAAGTTATTGTGCTTTAACTTTGTTATTTTTCCATATATTATTCCCGTAAAAAATTGACCTTTTATCTGAAATTAGAGTTATTATGATTTAATAAAATATTATGAAATTTTCTAATGGTTAATAATAACCATAATTTAAAGGTTCATAATAACCAAAATATTAATATGCGAAGCAAAACCTTTATTTTCCTTTTTACGAAAATTACGCGTGCGGAGGAGTATGAAATTTGGCACAATTAAAATTTATATGGAGAAGAGTGCTGAAAGCTAATATTTTTACATAGAAAGAGATATATAGATTTTATTAGAAATACATGCGTTTGACATACACATATGTACACACACATATGTACTATTTTGTTTATGGTTGAAGTCTATGGTCAAACTGAGATTAATATTATTTGATTAATAAAATTTGCGGAGCAGTTACAAGAGATACATTTAAATGTCCACAAAATGTCACTCCAAAAGTGTTTTTAAGTCATGATTGTGGATTAATGATTTAGAGTGCAGGTTTTGCAATGCGAAACATTTTGAATCTGAAGTGACTTTAGGCGACAGAACTGCATTCACTTCGTGTTGTCATAAAGATAAAGCAATATTACCACCATTAAGTCAAAATAAATATTTCAAATCATTGTATGATGGACTTTTAACAAAAAATAAGTCGAAAAATTATTTTGAAAATATTTGGAAATATAATTCATGTTTTGCTATGGTTAGCTCAGGAGCCAAAGTTTCCGAGGCAGTTACAAGTGGAGTGTATCATTTCAAAATACATGATGTTTTTTACAACAAATCAGGTCCAATGACTGCTGCATATGGTCGCTCACCATGTTATGCGCAATTATATTTTTATGATGTTAACACTGGTATCATTTATAGATTACAAGAACGTTTTAATCAAACATGTAACAACACCATAATGCGAGAAATTTCTCTGCAATTGGAACGCAGTAATCCTTTTGTGCAGTCATTCATTGCAATGAAAGATCATTGTCAGAGAGTAGAAAATCAAAATAAAGATATTTGTATGCTCATTAAAGTAAATCATGATTTGGATCTACGCCGCTTCAATGATACAGTTCAAACTGATGTAGCCGTAATATTTAGTACGGTTGATGGTGAGCCACCTTTTGAACAAAATATGATTTCTTTTTCAAAAGTTAATGATGTAATTAAAAATATCTCAGTTCTGGATTCATCATTAGATCCTTTAGCGTACCCACTACTTTTTCCCAACGGTGATACTGGGCGGCATGTCAATATTGCACATAATGCACCAACTACATCTAATTCAAGAGCACCCAGAAACAAATTAGTCATGCTTCAGTATGCAGCCTATCGACTTGCAATTAGAGATGATTTCAGCATGTTACACCATTCGCAAAAATTGTTTCTGCAGTGTATAGTTGATATGTATGTGAGAATAGAGATCACGATTACTTTTCATTCGACAAAATCAAACAATTCTTAGGTCTGAAGTTTACAACAATTTAACAGACCACTTAGAATTGAACATGAATGCCAGGAATGTTGGTCGTACTGTAATTTTACCATCTTCATTCAATGGATCTCCAAGAAATATGTATCAGAATTATTTAGATGCAATGTCAATTGTACAACATTTCGGAAAACCGTCTTTATTTATTACAATGACTTGCGATCCAAGTTGGCCAGAAATAGTTAACAACATTGGTGTAGGTGAAGCTGCTAATTTTAGACCTGATATTATTGTGCGTGTATTCAAGTCAAAATTGAAAGCATTCATAGAGGGCCTTATACAAAATAACATCTTTGGCAAAGTTGAAGCACTCATTTACACAATTGAATTTCAAAAAAGAGGATTGCTTTAAATGAGCAAGATAAAATTGTTAATGCTATAGATATTGATAAAGTTGTATCTGGGGAGATTCCTCACATTGAAACACATTCAACATTATATAAATATGTTGTAAAACATATGATGCATGGTCCATGCGGAGTACTTAATGCTAATTCTGTATGTATGAGAGATGGAAAACGTATAAAAGAGTATCCAAAACGATTTAATGAAACTATAAGTGAATCGTTAAATGGGTATCCATTATACAAAAGACGTGATAATGGTATTAATGCAGAAGTTCGTGGTAGTTGCCTTGACAATCGGTATGTTGTACCATACAATCCATATTTACTTGCTAAATTTAATTGCCATATAAATGTTGAAGTATATACTACAGTCAAAAGTGTCAAATACATTTATAAATATGCGTATAAAGGCTATGACAGTGCATCTGTTGAACTAGAGTCTGGTGGAAATGAACAAGGTCAAAATATAGAAATTAATGAAGTCGTTATGTCGGATCTACAGAAGCCATATGGCGCATTTATGAATTACCAATGCATTCTCAGTCACATACTATAATCAGACTAGACGCGGGAAATGAATACCCGCGTCGACAGAATGTATACTTCCGAGAAGGGCAAGAACGTCAAGTAATTGATAATGAAAGACAAACAAAATTATTAGCATTTTTTGAGTGGAATCGATCAGATCCATCAGCACGAGAGTATAAATATACTGAAATTCCTATGCATTATGTGTGGGAATATTGCCGAAATAAATGGAAGAAGGGAAGCCGTGGAGGTGATAAAATCATTACAAGGATATATGTAGTGTCACCAAAAGATATCGAACTTTTTCTCTTACGATTGCTTTTATTACATGTCTGTCGTCCGAAATCATTCGAGGATGTTAGAACATACAATTAATTTTTATACCCTTCTTTTGTTGAAGCGTGCCATGCTCGCGAAATAACTTCAAATGATAATGAATGGCGGGAATGTTTAAATGAATCAAAAGAATTACATTCACCAAAACAAATGCGGAATTTGTTTGGTTACATTTGTGCAATGAAAGTGCCAGCCAATGCATTAGCGTTATGGAATGAATTTAAAGTATATCTTAGTGAAGATTTTCTAAGACTTTACAACGAAGAAGTATCCTTTAATAGAGCTCTATTAGAAATTAATGATATTTTGAATGTTCATAATTTGTCCTGTCAAATTCTTGGTTTACCAGTTCCCACATACTCGCAGAGAATAGAAGAAGAAAATACTATTGATATAATAGAACAAGAGATGCTGTTTTGTGAGTATTATGAAAGTGCAAATATTGAACAGCGTAATCTCATTGATCAAGTTATTCGTGACATTTTGTATCATGATACCTGATCCGATGTTTTTTGTTTAACCGCTCAGCGTGAGCGGTGTGATGTGGCAAAACATTCACTCAAACAGCATTAATTCATAAATTAAATTCGCTTAATCTTCGTTGTATTCCAACTGCGTTCAGTGGCATAGCTTCAACTTTATTACTTGGAGGTAGGACTTTACGCAATGTGTTTAAATTGCCTATACCCATTTTAGAAAATTCTGTATCAAATATTACTGCAAATGGTAGCTACGGTAGTTTCATAAATTCATCATCATTGATAATTATTGATGAAGTTTCTATGTGTCCTTTGCAAGCGTTGAAAATCATAGATAGATTATTGCGTGATCTATGTGATGAAAACGATAAACATAGAGTGTTTGGAGGAAAAACTATACTTCTGTGCGGTGATTTTCGGCAAATCTCACCAGCAATCCCACATGGATCACGTGGAACTTTCATTGAAAATTGTGTTACAAGTTGGCATGAATTTCCTAATTTTCATAAAGTTACATTTACTCGAAATATGAGAGCTTTACCAAATGAAATAGAATTTGTAGAATTCTTGAAAAAAATTGGTAATGATGAAGCCCCACAATTCCCTCAGTTTGGTAAAAATGTTATTGAAATACCTCATCAATTAATAGGAGATAAAAACAATATTATTGGTGAGGTGTATGGAAATATTTCCCATAACATACTCTCAGAAAATATTTTGAACTCTGTTATTTTAGCACCTACAAATGACGATTGTACTTTGATTAATACTGATATACTTAATCAAATTCCTGGTGAACAGCGAACATATCATGGCTATGATAAAATAATTTGTGATAATGACAATAACATCAATAACTATCCGGTAGAGTTTTTAAATTCTTTGTCTATTAGTGGTTTACCACCGCATAAGTTAGTATTGAAAGTTAATTGCATAGTTTTATTGATCACAAACTTAAATACTAAGGGCGCATTAGTCAATGGAACAAGATGGATCGAAATTCAATAGATTGCAAAGTTTTAACTGGGACCGCACGCAGTATGAGAATTTTGATTCCACGTATAAATTTAACGTACTCTGGAATTATTTTACCGTTTAACTTTCAAAGAACACAATTTCCTATAATACCTGCATTTGCGATGACAATAAATAAGTCTCAAGGACAAATATTCCAAAAGGTTGGAATTTTATTGAATCGGCCAGTTTTCACACATGGGCAATTGTATGTCGCAGCAAGTAGAGTCCGTTCATTCGATGGTCTAAGGTTTTATATTTCCGAATATAACGGTCAAGGACGTTTAGCAAATGATGAAAGAGTTTTTACAAAAAACATTGTTTTCAGAGAAGTTTTATATCGTTAATTATATTATCGCAATATGCGATAAAAAATGCTATTCAATGGAGAGCATTTTTTACCGCATAATTTTTTTATTTCGCATCATCTTAAAGCATGTCCTGTTTCAATAATTTTTTTTAAAATAGGTATTCTTTATTTTTCTCCTTTCTGAATTCCATATAATTTATTTTTTTTAAATAGTAAAATAACAGCGTTGGCGAAATCTGTGGTTATAGTAGTATATAGTCTTTGGCAATAGAACCTTAATAATGTTTGAGCATTATATTTTAATAATTTATATTAAATAATTTATCATTTATATTTATTATGGTCGAATTTCGACCACTGGGCGACAACTAGTATTATTAAATATTTACTTATTTACTCACACACATTTGTCGTTACCACCAATGAAGTGTACAGCAGATGAATTGATAATACAGATTTCAATTCTTTTGAATTATTTAACATGAATCTAAGTTTCCGAAAAGATTTTTTTGCTACATCCGCTATGTTCCCAAGAAACGTCAGTCGCGATTCAAGTCTGACTCCCAAATCAACGACCTCATACAGATAATGCAGTGGGATTTCGCTAACCGTGTATTCATATTTGATAGGGGCGTGTGCTCGGCTGTAACTTACTATTGAACACTTTCTTGCGTTAAGCCGTAAGCCGCTTGCTGTACTCCACTCAACGACGGAGCTGATGTCATACTGCAACCGTTCGCCATCTGCTACATCCTTGACGACATTAAAAATGTTCATGTCGTTTGCGAAAACGAACAACGCGCAGTTTTCACCACACGATCAATACTATTTATCAGAATCGTAAAAAGTAGAGGCCCGAGATTCGAATCCTGGCTCACTCTCGACCGTGTGAAGTAAGTCGCGGATGTAAAGTTGACCACTCGTATTGCTTTCTATCCGCACGATACAAAGAAAAAAATCCTAAAAGTGGAATGAAGAATTTGGCCTCGCCAAAGCGATTTAATAAGATGTAGTTATCTGCACGATCGAAAGCTTTATCATAGTCAAAATATGCAAACTTACTTGAAATCCGAGGTCAATATGATAGGCAACATAGTCAAGGAAGCATAAAAGATCCGTCACCATCGAACGTCCGACTCGAAACCCATGCTGCTCATCACAGATTTGACCTCTGAGGCTCAAATATATGTTGTGATGTAAATCAAAGTCAAATAATTTAGCCGGTGTAGAGACGATAGCGATCGGTCTGAAATTATTTATACCTGACTCTTTGCCACTCTTAAGTCTAGGCATTACCCGGGTCACTCTTCAACGCAACTTTAAGTATATTTTTCAAAGTTTTCATAAAAATATCAGCGAGGTATACCGTCGAGTCCGATTGATCTCTTCAGCTTGGAGAAAGCAAATCACTATCAGAAATACGTGTGCCTTCAACATCGGCCCTGGTAAGGCAGCAAAAAGCCACCGCCGTAAAGTCTAGCCGAGGAACATTTGAACTGTACACCGACTGGAAATGCCTAGCGACAGTTTGGCTGCCACTGCTATGCACCGTTGCTTTTCAAATTCAATTCTATATTATAAATATAATCAGCTCTAAGATTCTTAATGCCCCGTTTGGCTGTAGATTGAAGCGATTTGAACATCTCGTAGTCACTAGTGGTTTGATGGTGTTTTCAACATCGATGAAAAATACACGAGTTGTGAGGGAAATAGATGAGTTGATAAAAAAGGAGACTTGGTTGTTGAAAAAATCATCATCATTGACATCGTCTATATTGAGTACAAATTAATCTCAGATAAGAGATGATAAAAAAAGAAATAGTCTCCCTTCAAAAAGTTCCAGATGATGCAGGAATCAATATTAAAAGATGGACGATGAACTCAATAGAGGTAATGTAGTATGGATACTCACGAAAATGCGGGATGATCTGGGTTCTCGCGAACAAATAGCAAAAAGCATTGATCCACGGTTACGTCACCATCGCTGTATAGAACCACATCTAGCATTCTTCCACTTGCATTGCATACATTATTATAATTTACAAATGAGCAATATAATAATATATATTCATAAAAATACAACGATTTATGGGGACAACAATGCATATTACAATCACCAATTACATGCACATTCAAATTAAGGCGTTTACAGATATTAGTAATGTACCTAAAAAATAATGCAGAAAAATCACTGGATGTCGATAGAGGAATGTACACTACATAAATATATACACTACTGTGGTCAACAGATATCTTCGGCCACAAATGCTCGCTGTCGATCTCGCATTTGTGGAAGCGCTTCAACACGAAGGGCCAGCAGAATGATGCCGCAGCGCGTAGCCCGTTCGCGTCTCAGCACCCCGTAACACCTATCTAGAATCTCGTCATCTTGTAGGAATCGGGCGTCGCTAGTGAACTCGTCCAATCTTGTCTCGCTTACTGCAATTATATCAAACTTTTCGACCAGGGCACTCGCATAAAACTCCCTTATCTTTCCTTTGAGACGGCGTTTGTTTGGATAATATAATGGCAGTGTCCGCTCATAACGGTGCGATGTCTGGCTAGCGATTTTCGAGCACGCCGCGGAAATACTCATTCGTGTATAGAGAAATTGCAGGCCCAGAATGATGGGACATAACAGTTGATGATAGGACATAATGATGGGACATAACTTGAGTTTAACTCGTCAATATGGGACACAAACGAGCAGTCTTTTGTTTTTATATAATCGGCCAGCGATTCAGGCGTCGAGTCAGATGTAAGATGAAATACATGTATATATTTCATGTGCTCGACAGCTGACGAGTCATTGTCAACTTCGCCCGTACCGCGTATTATCGTTTTACGGCGACGCGGTCCTCGTCGAACCATTTCGGTCCACGACTCTTTCGCAGTGAAAGAATGAAATTCACGTAAATTCGGTGGCATTCGGGTACCATCGACGTTATCGGGGCGGGAGGTGAGGCCTTAATGGTCGTCGCTTGCACTCCGTAATCTTCGACTTGATTCGACAATAACTCGCGCGCTAACGTCGGATCGCTGGTAGCAACAGTGTTGATAGGCTCCGCCCGTCGTGCTGCCGATAGTGTCATCGGTCACTTAGAGTGAGCGGGAGGCGGTAGTGCTATCTCGCTCATCTTTTTGATAAGATCATTTTTAGGTAATTAGTTTTCGTTATTACTTCCAAAATTAATTCATTTTGCTTCTCAATTAAAAATTATTGTTCACCGCATCAGATTACAATGATACTATTTTTATTTGTTTAAATATCACTTATCTTGGGGAATAGTAAACATTTTATAAAAATCGGTTTTACGAGCATTGATGCCAAGTTTCGCATAAAAATTTACAATAGAAATATTTTTCCAATAAAGACTTTTCAATCTCCTCAGGGGATGAGTTTCGAGAAAAAATGTTTTCAACCATGCCTCCAATATCAGTCAATCGGGATATTGCCTTTTATATACTTCGATTGTAGTCTCAAATTTTAGTTGGTATTTAGCTTGGAAATACCATGATGTGAATTATCCTAGGATTTTCGAATCTGGTAGGAATTTTTTTTAATAACAGTAATAACGTTTAGCTTTAAGTAAATTAAATTTCATCTTTAATCTGCATAACATTGAATAATTCTCACAATTTTTTAATATCCTTCTAAAATGATTAGAGCATCATTTAAGAAGGATATTCAGATGATTTACTACGGGTATAAATTATTTCGGCTTTACTGTATTATTGAAATACTCTTATTATAAACTAAAAAGAATCTATACAAAAACAAACCTCGAAATGACTATAACAATTGTTTTGTTCTAATCTGGTGTTTACTTTGCAAAAAGCTTATAAAAAGTGTCGCCATAGCTACTCTGAAACTCTGTATTTTTTGTTATTCACAAAAATGGTTACTTTTTGCTGTTTTGTTCATCCTTGTATAGGTATAACATTATTTTATTCCGTGACGGATTTGAAATTTTTTTGAAAATTGTATACCCAGGAGTGCGCAATTTAATTTATTTTATTGCGCAATGCTCCAGTTTCGAGTTTTGATGATAAAAATAATTATAACTAGTATAATTTGACTATTAACAAACTTATTAATTAGTTATTTGGAAACATAAAATAATCCTTGTGAAAATAATACTAAAACTTAATTTTATGAACGATTTTTATTATTTTTCTTAAATTAAAGATTTTAATAAAATACATATTCATATTGATTTAAAAATATGAAAGAACTAGTAATTATTTTTATGTAATACTAGTTTTAGGTGCATGTATAATTTCTGAATATTCACTTTATACAAAATTACTACACATGTATTTGATTATCTATTTTTTCAATTTATGTAAATGAATTTCGTCTTAATACACATTACTATTATTATTTACATACATACATAATGAAATTTTAAAGCCAAGTTACCCTCTAACTACTTTTCAAATAAATTAAAACTTAAATCTCAAGAAAAACTAAATTCAAATATGTTGTGCAGTGTGACAAGACATGCATAACCTTTATCTATCACAGCATATTGCTCGTATTTTGAAGACATGATTTCATTAATAAAAATCTGAGAGCATTTCACTGTACAATAAATCGTTGTAAATATAATTTACGGGACAGGAGAGTACTGCTAGAAATTCCCACGAGATAGCGAGCACCTGACATGCCCCGTTAATGGGACCGAATGGCGTATAATGTCCTTCGGGGCAATTTGTGTTGCATTGCTTTGATTGCGTCAGCATTCCATTTATGTGAACTGTATTGGAATGGTAATTAGGACATATGCAGATCTCGTTAAAGTACTCTGTTAGTTTATATATTATTTACATGATATTTATATTATTACTTTTTAGAATATATTTGTTTAAATATATTATATTGTTGGAAGAATATTAAAATGTATGTTGAAACAAATATAAATTTATAAATAGTAATATACAAATGCAATAATTAACTTTCACAAGGGTGCTTTAAGTGGTCATATAATTACTCTCAGAACTGGAAACTTGGCATTTTGGTAGAACATGACTTATAGTTATATAGAAAGTAGTTTTTACGTAACTAATGTTCGAAATATGAGATAACATACATAAAAAAATTACAGCCGAATTGAGAACTTTTCCATTTTCTGCAGTTGTTTCAGTTTCAGTTCTTAAAAAATGATTTACGTGAATTATTGATGCACTATAGCCCTGTGTTTATTTATTTATATTTGAGCAAACAAAAAAGGGAATAGATACAGCAAAATTAAAAAAAAAAATTTACGTTCAAAGATTATTAAAGCCGTTAGGTTGATGCTAAATTTTTTTATCAATTTAGAACATTTTTCGGTCTTGAAATATATCATTTGAAAAGAATAAAAATTTAATTTAATTATTTAAATCCATCATTGAACACATAAATCAATTAGCATTAAATACAGTACATGGAAGAAACAATGGTCGTAATTTCTCATGTGAAATATTACAATATTAATTACAGTGAGATCCTATTCCTCCATGCGGAGAGTAAAATTGTCGTGTTATTTTTAAGCTTTTACGCTTTGCAATCGTAATATTGCGTGGTGTTTAATTTTAAGCAAACAATTTTATTGAGTAGATTAATTGAGTTGAACATATCAATATGAATGACATATTACTTACATATAAAAAATTTGTATTGCATTTCGCTATTTCTTATTTATTATCTCTGGGAATAACCTAAATAAGAGGTTACTGGCAAATGATGTTATAGCGGTAATTCAAATATAAAGAAAATTGTGTTCCTTGTTATAGGATCACTTTCAACGAATTCTGTATATTTCTTTACGTTTTAACGTATTTGACATATCGTTTTCAAATAGTACGCCATTATTCTACAAAGGTCAAATTTAGGTAACTTTACGAGTAATTCGACTTTTCAAGTGTGCCTGATATTACATTTTAGTTGTATCTTTATTTCAATGATACTTAGGCTAATAATTTTGATTGTATGTTATTTTTCATCACACAGATATTAGAATTTAAAATAATTTTGAAATCCTTTGATGTGGTTGAAAATAAAACCTGTATCTTTATATTATACAACACACTGTAACAAATTCGTGTAACTAAATTGTAGGGAAATTTTCCGCAGTGGAAAAAATATTTTGATTTTCCATAGAGTGTATTAGATTAAATGTAAGAATAGATAAACAGAATTGCACTTTTTAGTGCTGCTGGAGTTATTGGGAAAGTGAAACCTTTCAATAAATGCTAGCATAAAAGATTGCAGCATCATTCATCTCGAAATTAGGAGGCCAGAAAAGGTGAAGCAAATTTTTTGTAACAATAAAATATGTTTTCTTAAGAAGAAGTTATGGTTCAAAAAGAATATACGTCCTCAATCCTAATTATGTAATACCAAAAATTAAACTTTTAAGAGAAATCAGCATAATACAAACTGTTAAATTTGTTTCGTAATTATAATTTTTAACTTCAACATTAAGTTACTGTAGTAAATAAGAATCGAGAATTAATTACAAATATTACAACTTAATAAAAATGGCTAATATTTCATTTATGGTAGCGTCTTCCGCAAACGATAAATTCAGTTCTCTCGTAAATATTAGCGATTATCTAAGCATGGTGATTTTTTAGGCTTTGCTGATATATTTTAATCATTTGTGGTACGATTACGTACCACAAATTATTTGAACTGTAATACGAATCAAAATTTGGGTATTATATTACCGCTAGAATATTTTTATCAGATATAAAATCTAGTTAAAAAAAAATTAATATCTCAAATTAAATGTATAATTTTCGATTATGGAACTTATAATATACGAGTAACAAATATATTTTTATCATTTCAGTTTATTTGTCAATTCTTTTTAAAAACAAATCTTGCTCAACTTCTTTTATTTATAGTATTCAATGGTAATTCCTTGAACAAGTACTAAGTAAAAAAAGAATATAAGTCAATGAACAGCAGCAATTGTTAAGAACAAATACGATGGAAACATCTAGGATAATAAATGATTAAAGTGTTATTAATTGCATCAGTACTCTACAATCTTATTTTTAAATTCACGGATTAATCAGCACAAATCGAAATGATTCAGTGCTAAGTAAATGTAGCGTGGTAGCCATCAGGGATCGCATTTTTGTGTGTTAAGTGCAGCGTTATATGTGGATAATACCCTTTATCGCTATGCCCAATTTCAATTTACCGTGTCAGAGAAAAACGCCGGCCGTTTACGTTTTTGCAAAAAACGACCGTGAGAATGACAGATAGATCGTATAATAATCGTTTATTTCCTTCTAAAATTGGAAAACCCTAAGATATGTGTTTCCACATGATCTGATAATATATTCACAGTCGTCCCTCAGGTAAGTCACTTGAATCAGTTTTGACATTTAAATGTCAATCGGTAAACTTGTCACGAGTTTTGAGACATTGTTTCCATTATCAAGATAATATTTGTTTTCCCGATTGCGTCAGTGTTGCAAACCAAAATTAATCTACAGTTCATTGCGTATTATAACTAGTAAAAAGGTAATATAATTAGTAACAAGGGTTAAAATGTGATATGAGATAAGAGGCCACCTTCGTTTATCGTCCCTTTCGTTGCTCATTCGAATAATTTCACTATGATCTTAAAGATAACGCCAGCCTGCCAGAAACAACGTTCCTCTTTGAAACTACATTTACGCATCGCTCGCTCACTGCGTCCTTTTAATAGCGATTTAATAATACGGTCAGGGTCACTTTTACGTATTCAGTTTTTTATTTTTAAAATATCTTCTTCTCTATATAAAAAAATTGTCAAGCAGGAGTAGTATTCGCATTGCGAGATTTTCGCATAAATTCTGGCACTTATAAACTTTTAAGGGATAACTATAAACAAATATTAATTTTCCACAATTAAAATATATTGCATAACACATCTTTCATTTAAATAAAATGATAGTGCATATTTAAAAAAAATTACGTAGGTAATTTTGCATTGGCTTCTAAATATACAACTTTTGTATAATATTAGATTGCGCAGTTTCGATAATAAGTGGGGGGGTTTACATTTTTTGCATAGTTTTCATTATACCTCTAAGCTATATTTCCTAAAATTATGAAAATATGTCGATATCTTTGAGGGGTTAATATCCCATCCCTTGAACAATGTTTGAGTAATTAAATTGTGCCCTTAATTTTTTTTTTAAATTTGGAACTTTTATTTATTGAGATAGATATGCACGGATTATTATATTTTATGAATATGCCGGATTTCTACTTTCTATGTCAAGCAATTCCTGAGAAAAACGGCTTCAATCGTCGGTCAAATAGACTTGTGAGTGACCTTATAACAGTTCGGTTTTTCCATTTGACTTAAAGAAACATAAAAATATAGGTTTCTGGTTTGTACTAATCTCGTTCTGTATTAATAATCGACGATCTAGATCTAATTTTTTTTCTGAGATAGTTGAAAGCCACACTTACTTTTATGTATTTTATAGTTCCATAGTAATTTTTAAATGAGAATCTAAAGAAAATTCTCCAGATATTTAGTATTTATTAAGAATTACTTATGCAGAGTTCTTATTTGAGACCCTATTAATGAAAGATGATAAGAAAAATATTTGAAATAAGGTCAGATATATCGAATATGCGACGAAAAGCGGTGCCAATGAAATTATTGAATTACCTGTGAAAGGTTTGCTTATACTATTACACTGTTATTATTTCTTACATTCTTACATTAACTAGCATCTTCGTAAAAATATATGTAAAGTGACCGAGTGGAAAGTGTTTGGAAGACACTACGCTTATAAACAATCCAGAAACACTTAAAAGGAGGTATTGCTAAAAAATTTAATAATAACGGAACATGCTGACATTTCTGTATATCAAAAAACCATTAAAAGTATTGTTTCTTTGATCTGAGATGAGAGACGACGCCTTTTGACACAATACCATTAATTGAATATCTCTTTTCCATGTTGTTTTGTAAAGTATCAGTAATTTTTTGTGAAATTTCTTGCAAATAATAAATATTGAACTGTTCCTTTTGAACTAGTAAATAATATATATATATATATATATATATATATATATATATATATATATATATATATATATATATATGTATATATATATGTATATATATATATATATGTATATATATATATATATATATATATATATATATATGTATATATATCTGTAATGTATATTTTATCACCATATGCTCTGATACTCTAAATGGCATTATATTATGCATAATGAAAATACAAATTGAATTTTCTTTTTCATCGAATTCTCTTTTGGCATCTTCCAGTCCTGCTTATGAATAATAATATTTATCAAATTTCATCTTTGCCAAATATAGCTCCAAGTAATATTTTTACTAAGTTTAAGGTATTTATTTTTACTATTAATAAATGATATTAGATGAAGTTAGGTTGTTTTTATTACGATAATATATTTTTATTGAATTATTCATGTGCAACGAATTCATAATTTAGATCTGCATGTTTTAATTTACTAGGAGACAAATCTGGTTATTCTAAATCCATTTATCGTGTTAAAAATATTACTAATGAGATTGGGTAATATGAGACCGCAACTACACAGAATTCGAACATTGAAAACATATGCAAGGTTATATGCTTCTAAACAAATCAAAAGTGGGCTTTGCTTACAGGACAATAAAACTTCACTCTTATGCGTATACTTCAAGTCAGTAGAGTGTTTTACAATTGTTAATATTATATATTCCAGGACAACTTTATATTATCGTTGATATTGACTACATCTAGCAGATCCATTATCACTAGTAAGGATCAAATGATATCTGAATTAAGGCGCAACTCACGCCAAACTTGGTAATAATCTCATTCGAATATATATACAGGAAAAATGGCTTCAGAGTTTCAAAAAATTCAACCATATTGAAAGACATTGCTGTCTTCCTTCAGTATTTTTATGTGTATTCTCCTCATTTTCCGCATGCGGTAGAATGCCTAATAGAGAAATCGTATTGGGTGTCTGAACTAAATCAGGTTTTACATTAATAGAAATATATATATATATATATATATATATATATATATATATGTTTTATGACCGTTAGTTTGAAAACATGTAATTTGCGAAGCCTTCCCTAAATTAGTATTACTAGAATCCAAATTAATGTTCATAAAATAGCAAATCAATATATACTTTTACTAAATACAGAGAAAACTAAAATGGGCGCCAAATTTATTTTATTTGGAGATGCTTGATTACTAGTTGAACATTGTTGTTACTTTCTACTTACTATTTTTTATAGTGAGCGTATAAATTTACAAACAAAATACGCGGAACATATTTCGTAGCACATTAAATTTTTCACCGTTATTTTTGGTTTTATTTCAATAAGTTCTGAATCTAATTCAGTCACGTCTTAGACGTTAAACACAAATACATTTGAATATATTTTCCCTAAACGTTTTTCAACTTGCTCATCATTCATTATTTTCATATCTCCTAAAAGATAAAAAAAGATCTTTCTTTTTTTTTGGAAACCATAAATCTCTTAAAAATCAACAAATAAAAGAAAGAATTTAGTGGGGCTGCCATTAAACTCTTTCTTTTACCCGACTGCGCTAATGAGAAGCATCAAGTTTTTCAGTTGTACGTATACATACATGAATGAGTAGGTATGAATGATAGTTTATACTATCTAGAGACCAAACGATTAAAAATTGATTGAAGGGACTTGGGATTTTGACATTTTAAACTTTATTGGAATTGTCATAGTTCCGTGAATGACAGGGTATCACCATATACAACTTCAGTATAATTTCAATGTGGCGTATGCTGAAGGCTATTTTGTACTGAATAGCTTACTGGTCTTACTGGTTTTTTTTCTGTGTGAAACTTTGACAAATCAATAATAAATGATGTAATTTCTTCATTGTCACATTTGCTTTTACCAAAATTAGGGTCGAATGGAAGAGATCTATTTAAAGATAAGGCTGCCTCCGCTATTAAATTTTCCAATTATTCCTCTATAATAATATTATGTGCAATAAATTGTGCATATAGACATAAATCATTGTTTTAGGATAAAGATTGAAAAACAAAAATTATAGAAATCATTCATAATTAAAAACATCCGACTTCGTGTTACAATGCGAACTAAAGAATTATAAACAGACAAACTATTGAAAATGTAAAGTTGAAATTAATACCAAACACTTAGATCTTCCATCCCTTGGAACTAAAAATCAAGCATCTAAGTCAAAACAGTCAAATAAATTAAAACCTGCAGGGTACTTTTCGTTGACGTAGAATCAGAGAATTTGGCAGGGAGCAAGCACAGCGCAAATAAAGGAAATCCGAAAATCATCCACTTGTAGTTATATCACATAAATTATTTTTTTTGAATATGCGCATGTAAAGATAATGTGGTTCTAATATGGTTTGTTGGTTCTAAAAAATTCAAATTTTCTAAGTAATTTGTAGGAATATTATACATCCACTTGCACTTGACAGGTTTTTAATTTGTTAAACAGTTGTTTTATTCAATATTTAAATATTTTTTCTTTTTTATATTTCATTATTGTCACAGTAAACAATTACATAATAATTTAAGTCGTAACTCTAAAAATTGTTCTACTGTTACAAAATAATAAGTATTGTCTACGGTTACCAAAAACCAAGTATTGTATACGGTTACAAAATACCCGCATTTCATATCTACATTTTTAACAAACGTTTTATTACAATTTTACCTCGAATATCAGTAATAATGCCATTTCAGCAATAATATATTTCCGATACTGTGTAAGGCTACTAAAACGTATAAAATCATTACAATTCGTTTAGGACTGAAATAAATTAAAATTATTCGAGAGCTTGCATTTATGATTTATGCCCTGCTTTATATATATAAACGCATATGCACTTTACCCCGGGAACGCTATTTTAATTCTTAATGAGCACTAAGGGGAAATAGTGTCAAGTGTATGAAGGCGCCTACTTCAAGTTCCATTTGCGTTTTCAATTATGTCAGTTGAAAATGAGATGTTTACCTATTTTAGAATCCATTGTCAGTATGGACGTTTATATCATTACTTAATGAAAATAAAATACTTAATATTTAACGTAGCTATAAATAGCATATATATTATAATATGAATGAACTGATTATACGATTCCGTTTATCAGCGTTATTGATATTTCTATGGTTTTTAGTTTTCAGTACACGTTTTAATTGTATATATTATTTAAATTTTTTTTCGTGAAGAAGGTGAAAACAAAGTTCTCGTGGGAATAAAATCAGCGGAATTTGTCTTACAAAAACATTTCTTTATACTTAATTGAAATGCTCGGTTCCCCGTGTCTAAAGTACACAAACTAATGATGAAATATATATATATAAATATATATATATATATACATATATATATATATATATATATATATATAATGAAAATATATAAGGCTAACATTTTCTATTTTTATTTTATTTTATGACACTTTCAAATCAATTTATTTTCATTATTTTTCATAGCCATAATTTTTTGGCCAATATAAATTTTAATGTCGACGCAAAATACGTAGTCATTTGTAATCATTTTCATGAGCTCTTAATCTTAGTGAGTTTACACGTATTACTTCTGATTGTTCATTTTATACAAATATTTTATGCCATCTGATTCTACCAACTCTATATGAACTTCGTTTAAATACTTATCGTCATAATTTTTCAATTATACGTGATGAAATTTTAAACTTAGTTATGTGTTGTGACGCTTATTATGTAAATAAAGCTAAACGTTCAAGTATAATATAATTTAAATATACCGTGCTGTAAGGCAAGTTAGATATATATGACAGCCTTAAGATCACAATATATTTAAGACACGAATGTTGCTAATAAAAATCTGAAACTAAAATTGCAACTAACTTTTATAAACATAATTTACAGAATAGATTTATAGGATACCAGAAATCCCACGAGTTAGCTAGCACCTGACATTCCACGTTAATAGAACTGAATGACATATAATATCCTTCCGGGCAACTTGTGTCAGATAATTGCGGCAGTATTTCATTTAACGGAACTATACTGGAAAGCTCATATAGCCATATGCAGAGCTCGTTAACGCACTTTGTTCATATTGGGAATATGTTCAATATATTTGGCGTAAATTTTGTAGAAATTCATTATTCACATTTAAATGAAACTACGTGGTGTAGTATTATTTCTACTTTCTTTAAGTTCTAATAGCAAAGATCTTTGCTAATAGCCCACCTGAAGATGTTATAATACAACGAAACCTAGGTCGCGGTAAAGAACTTAAAGAAAGTAGAAATAATACTACATCACGTAGTTTCATTTAATTGTGAATTGGGAATATGGTTATGTAATTTTTTTTCTCTTTGCATTGTCGAAGTTTCTTTTCAATTCATATAATATATCGTTTAAAAATTCACAGAGATGATTTGTGTGATTATATAATCATATTATTTTGGCACTTCGTTTTAAGCTGAGACCTTGAAACTTGGCATTTGGATAGTACATGATTGGTGGATACTTGAAAAATTATAACAGCCTTTCAAATTTTAACAAATTTAGTCATGAATTATTTTATTTACGATCAGTTACTTAAGTCTAACTGACTGATCAGTTACTTAACTCTAACTGACTGATCAGTTACTTAAGTCTAACTGATTAAGCATATGATATTTTTTATTATTATACATAATTAATAGCCGATTAAAGTATATTTAAGTTCAAACAGATGCCATGAAATCCTTTGTAAAAAATTAAAATTAATTACAAATAACCGAATCGATTTCATGCAAGGAGTAGAACTTGTGAATTCGGTATTAAAGCTATTTTTATAAAATTATACTGGTACAGACTCGTGAGCTCTGTTTCGTACCATGACTAATTAAAATTCAGGTTAGATTTTCCTGTTATCAGTTTCTTTGGCTCCTTCGTTCAATGATTTTTGGCTTTGTAATCGGGATGAATAATACATTTTACGGTTACGATACAATTTTTAAAGAGGGTTCTTATTCTGTTGAGTTTATTAATTGCGTTGGATATATTGTGTTAGTGATACAGTTGTGATACAGTTGTTAGTGATACAGTTGCCACTTAACAAATAAAATGTTTTTATTATATTTTCCATTCCATCCTCACTGTTTGTTGGGACAACCTAAATAATAGTTACTAGCCAACAAATGATATAAGTTAACTGTTAATAAAATTCTATGTCGTTTTATATAATAACTGTAATAATATTCCATACATTGTTTACGATTCAACGGACATTAAACATCACATATATATATATATATATATATATATATATATATATATGTATATGTATATATATATATATATATATATATATATATATATATATATATGTATATATATATGTATATATATATGTATATATATATATATATATATATATCTCACACGCTACTTCATTGTCCTATGAATGTCAAATTTAGATTACATGGCATAAAGAGGGACTTGCCATTTTAAATGTTTATAAATTATAATAAATATGTCTCATATCATATTTTATTATTTTCTGTGCGTTAAATGATAGGTAGACTAATAACTACGATGATCATTATTTTTAAATACAGCAAACTTATGGTGCAATGTGGCTCCTAACATCTTTGGCTTGGATGAAATTAAATACTGTGTTTTGTATGTCACAAATATTTGTATGTCACAAATACTGTGTTTTGTATGTATCTGCTTTACATTAAGATGTTAAATGATTATATTTTAAATTATACGGAAATTAATTCCTTAGTTCTAGATTAGATTAACATGTAAGTTGAATTAACCTTTTTAGAACTGCTATCAGTATATTGTTTCTTTTCAAAAAATAATGGTGTCTTTATGTAATATCAATGTTTATTGCTGGAAGTAAATCATTTGTGTTATTAAGTAAAGGGCTATTTGTAACTTAATTTATATTCGGTATAAATATTTTCTTAAAATATGACACGCGCATTACGTATGTATGTACATAAAATATAAAACGTGTAGTAGGTATGTATGTAAATGGTTTCATGGCAATTATTTATGATTATATTTATTGCTGTACTTTTTTGATCACGTTTACATAAATTTTTTAAAATGGCCTGTCACAATTACCTTTCTCGCGTTCTTACATGTAAATTGGGTTTTATTAAATAATAAAAATAATACCGACGTCATTCACCTCGATTATTTGTTGTTAAATTAATAAATTGTGAACAAAATTATTTGGTGACTTATTTACTATTGGAAAATATATTGGATAATTACCATTTACACAAAATCTGGTTAGGTTAGCGCACTTAGCAGAAGTGCTATTATTAGGTAAAAAGCATGGCACTTTGTATAATAATTGCATGGCACTTTGTATCTGTCTAACAATTTGAATCGTAAGAACTTAATATCAGTATTTCATAACTACGACGCCAATTGGACAACACAAAATTCTACAACAAAAATTAATAATCATAATAAATCTAAAACTTCCTTTTCCCTTCTTAACTTTCTCTCGACAATTCTATTTTCATTATCATTATTTTATAATTTGTTTTGCTCTTATGGTAATGATAATTATCTACGTAACAAAATTATTACTTTCTAATAAAAAATACCGAAGTCAGGTTATAGGCTACATATATTTTAAAAAAAATAGGATAAATAAAAAAATTATAGGTGTTATTAACTATTTTCAGTAAATCTAGATTTTTCATACCTAGGCTCAGTTCAATTGACTCTATATCGAGATTTTATAACTATAAAATTTCGTGAGAACAGGGCTAATTAGTCTGGCTATAAAACGAATTTTTGTTTTTTGTTTGGATTTTTGATTTTTGTTATATCTCCTTCAATCATTTCTTGTGTGTTTCACTTTCACTAACTTGCTATGAATTCAATGTTAATTAAATCCGATTTATTAAATCGGAATAGACGTTTGTGGCATTTAATGAACATAAATATATTTATATATATATATCTACATATATACACGCATCTATACACACATATGTATATGTGTATATATATATATATATATATATATATATATATATATATATATATATAAGTGTGTGTGTGTGTGTGTATCAACACAAGCGAAAGTTTTCACTCATCATCAACCGGCTCAGAATTCTAAACAAGTTTTTATTATACTATACTGGAGCCAATCAAATGAAAAAGAATTATCCAAATGAATTCATAAATACCGGAGATATGAGTTAATATAAGAAAATAAGCCATACGACTGCAGAATCCGCTAAATAATTTGTTCGAGGCTTAAAATACTAATTTAAAAACGACAGTTTAGGTAAACAGTGCACTAGCAGCTTCAGAACTGAAGAATTGTATCCCGGATTTTAATATGAAAGTTTCTGCTGGGAAACCACAACAACAATTTAAAACAAAAAAATTACTTAAGGGAAAAGTAATAATATAGATAAAGAAAATATGGTATTATTAAAAGTTTTAGGTGGTTTGCATTACAGAGACAAAAGTTTATTTGGATGTAGTTGAATATAAAATTGTTTTAAATTTACTTTCCTTAATTTGCTCGGTTCAGTTGTTTGCCTTTCGTTCTTATCTCCAACAGGGAAGAGGATCGGCGCAACTAGTTCCTGATAATCATGTCTATAAGACTATACTTATTCTATTTGGGAGGCAACATACCTTACCATAATGTTAATCTAATGAAGAAAGAAGAAAATCTGATTGAACTGGAAAACTATTCAATGTTATATGTGCGCAAAATTGAAAGACGACTGGTATACCGCGTTCTGTTGTTCATCACATAATTTGAAGTAAATACATTCATCTACATTATGTTTAATGAGTGAATAGCTTGCCGTCATAATTTTTCGGAAAATAGCTGCTATTTTGTTGAAAGATGTAGAAGGGAGATACGATAGGTCCCAACTTTTTGACTTTTGCGGAATATTTAACATTGATTATAAATATTATTTACGCATCCTCAATCTCCGCTGTAGACGAAAATCCAATGTCCAACAATAGAGATTTTATGGATCTGAATTTAGAAAAGGCATTGTTCACGTCGAACTGTCCTCAAAATTTAAATGGAAAAATATATTTGCCGTTTTTGCAAAGCAAATTGCAGGACATGATTATGAACAGGACGCACGATAACACTCAAACGGCGTTTTTCCTCATCGATGGATTGGACGCGTTTGCACTATCAGTTGAGTAGCGCGCATTTAAGTACGATTGATTTTTTCATCATTTGTGGCTATGTTAAATGATATGGTTCGCACCAGGAGGTTTACATACGAACGTGACTTACGAATGAAAATCCGAACTAAAATCGAGTGTCATTTTCAAATTAATTTATTTTCGAAAATGTTTCAATGCAGATGATTTTCCAATTCTTTCCATTTTATTCAACATTAATGATGGTATTTTAAGATAATTTTCATAACATTTTAATGAATTTCTTTCCAAATTTGTACACATTTGTTTTGATTACGTATATCAAAAAAATCATTTAAATTTCAAAATTATGGTTTTAGTTTTTGGTATAAATCTATACATATTTTTATAGCCCAGCTAATAAATTATATTTTTATCAAATTTCATAGTTGTTTCTTTCGGTTCAGGTCGATTATTGTGTATCGGGGTATGAAAATGTAATTATTTTAAAATATTGAATGGCTTCTAAATTACGAACTCATGTATAAACCTTTTTTGTTTAGACTAATTGCTTAAGAGGTGGGCACCATAATTTTAACTGTACTACTGATGATTTCATTTATTATTTTTTAAATATTTTATAATACAGCTTTTTAAATATTTATTACCATTTAGTAGCCGAGATTATATTTCATGCTTTTATTATGAAAATATTTTCCTATTTTCGTATTAAAAACCTACCTATTAAATTGTTGTAATATTTTTGTGAAAAATATTTATATTTTGCCCATATGAACATGTTTTCATACAACGAAACCTACGTCGTGGTAAAGAATTTAAATAAGAAAGAAACAATACTAGACCATCTAGTTTCACTTAGTTGTGAAAAATTAAAGTACCCTTAATTAATTGAAAAAAGATGATCTTGAATTCGGATTTTGCCATGATTTAGACTATTATCTCACAACCGCGACTTAGACGGTAGATATATAAATTTTGCCTTTTAACATAAATTTCCTCTCAACCCAGGCTGTTATATATCACGACAATACGAGGAAATAGTGTAGCATTTTGTTAGCTCCGAGCCCCACATATATTATATTTTTACTACCAATGTTTTGTAGCGTGTTTTTCCTAAAATTAAGTAAGAAATGTCCAATATAATTCTATTGTATGCTATTTCTTACTTCGTCTATCCTATTACTGCCGATACAATAAAGCCGTTCCTAAAGGCTGAACAGAAACTTTAAATAACACAGATGACCCTGCAATTAATCAGGCATATTCTTTCAGCGAGTCTTTTAAATCAATCAGCCATTTCCTGTCGGTTTTTATATCCCGCTGCGTGTAGATAGTTAACGGTTTTATAGAAATAATTACTTTTTATCTCAATTAAAATAAACGATTAATTAAAATTAAAGAAGGCTGTGTTGTTTTAAGCGATTCGTATAAAGATGGCGCAAAAATACTATATTTGTTTCATTTAAAATTGTAAATTTCTGAACACGTAATTTTTTATTTTTCGAAGATAAATTTCCAGATTTGGAGTTTCATCGAAAAACATTCTCAATTGACTTTAATTTATACAAACAGGCAAGAAACATAGACAATATTAAATTATAGTGATTAATTTGTACGTCTGAATATTTCCTATAAATATATTTAAGTGTTAATTATTCAAATATATGCGTATTAAAATGCCGATTTTCAACTTTATATATCAAGTAGATTCTGAGGAGAGAGGGAGAAGGATGGTCATATAAGTGATTCCATATGGTTTCCGTTTCTTTTTTATGGTATATAATTTTAAAACTGAATGTTTGCTGATTTTTAATTAATAACATATAATCATTTTCATAATATTTGAAAAGCAATTTCGTCGACTCGTGCCGTAGTACAATAGGAAGTCTCACTATTGAAACTATATTTTTTCAATATATTTCAGCTCCACCACTCTGTTTTGTTACATTTATGAACTTTTCCGATACCTTCCAGCATTTTTATCGAAGCAAACATATGTTAATTTTTAATTACTTATGTATTAATTGAATTGAAATTATATAAAAGGGAATTTAGGGATTAATACAGTTGATTGAAGTAAATAATTTTCATAACATTTTAATCAGAATGCAAGGATGATGTTAATGTATAAATATATAATTTTATGACAATAATATTATACTGTTATTATTGTTATTATTATTATTTATGACTGCCAGTAATTTATATCTTATATTAAAAGTGAAAAATTCGCAATAATAGATGGATATTTACAAGAATATATTTATAGAAAGTGTATGTTTTCATTGTAGTGTACTACGAGTCTCTTCTTTACCTTGATATATTATTAAAGGAAACAATAAGGTGTAATTACCGCTTATAACCTGTGCACTTACAAGTTTTAATAAATAACTTTAATTAATAACGAGAAATTTTAATTAATAAACTTCCTGTAATGAGATTTCGTTTTTTACTCGGTACGCATGTACAAAGATAATTTCGTGCTTTTTTACCTTAACCCATCTTTACCCAACGTTGCGCTAGCGTAACATTTCAAATGTGATTTTTTTTGTTTTAAAATGAGTAATTAATTCTATGAAATATAAGCCAGTCTCGAGAAGTAGAACTAAAAAATGGATTCAAATTTTTTCAATGTTTTTTTAAAAACAAATACATAGTAGTTTTATTAAAAAAACTGCTAATTGAGTTAGTTTTATTAAAAACTTCTAATTGAGTCATCTCAAAATCGACAGATTCATCCAATCATAAAAAATATAAATTGAAATAAAGCTATAGTTTTTACACTGTATAAAGCTTAAGCAATATCTTATTTATGATATAAACCCTTTTGCTGGACAAAACTAGTTACGTTTGTTGTTTATCTTAGACTTCCAGGAAATGTTGCGTATGCGCAACGTTGGGAGAAATAATAGTCAGTTGTTATTGTTACACTGCTTGCCATTGAAGTTTGAAATTTATTGTAAACAATGGGTTCTCGGTATTCAAATAAGTACAAGAACTTTTGTTTTATTATTTAGTCGGTTATAGAACGTAAAGCTAACAGTGTTGCATACTAATTTTTAGAAAAAAATATGTTTAGTCCATCAGTTAGATTACTAAAAAATATTGTAGGTATACGTATTTTTCTTTTGACCGGCAAACAAAAAGTGACGCCAAAAAACGATAAGTGAGTGTATACAAATCAGTAAATAATAAGTTAAAACATTATGGCCTGGCAACAATTACTATCTTCTCAAGAAATTATGAGTATATTAGAAGAAGAAGAGGATTTAGAAGATGCTAATCAAATCGATGCCGTGTACATCTCCCCGACGTTTGACAATCTTACAGACGAGGAAAACCTAGATGATGACGCGCTAGGTGATTATGGCAATACTGTGCCCACTGATATCGCTGGAACCTATGAAATCCACACCGATTTACCCACAGAGCCTGAAAATACGCAAGGTGAGCTCGGTCCTTCAACTTCCAAAAAGCCAAGACTTGCCGAAAAAGACACCAAAATGTGTTCCAGACTGGAAAAAAGAACATCCAACTTATACACATTTTCCTAGAAGTGACGAAACAGCAATGACACAGAATATTGAAGAATGTGTAGGTGGAAAAACACCTATTGAAGTATTTTCCCTATTTTTTAGTGATGAAGTTTGGGAACAGATTGTAGGTTTTTCAAAAAAATATGCTTGTGACCATAACCGTCATTTATTTACCCTCACGGTAGCAGAACTCAAAAGATTTTTTGGTATATTATTACTGACTGGATATCATTCATTGCCTGCTGCGAAATTGTACTGGTCAAAAGATGAAGACAAAAATGTATTAATGCGTTACCTTCCAATATTCGCTTCGATAATATTGTCATGTCATAGAAGAGCACGAAAGTAAACGTCGAAGAAGATGTCGACAGTGTAGAAGTACAACAATTTATATGTGTAAAAAATGTCAAGTACATCTTCATGCTGATTGTTTTAAAATATTTTACTCACGCTAATACTCTAGCGTTGTTAGACTTGCCTGTAAAATTGAAGTTCGGTAATCCCAACGTTCCTTAGACGCAACATTTTGCGGAATGTAAATAATTAATCAATATTTTTTTTACTATAATTTGCTCTTTTTGGATGTATTTATAAACGTAATAAACAACTAAACCAATAAATATGTCTTTATTTTTACCCTTGGGAATTAATGGGTTAAATCAAGAGGGGTTAATAGTCCTTTTTGTAAGATTTTCGTTCATATCTCTAAAACTATTAAGAATATCATTACGATTACTTCTACACTATTTAAGAACATTAAATTTTACACAAATTAAATGTTATGCATTTTTAATATAGGAGTAACACTTTAGGAGATTCAAGCCGTTTAATATGATAACATTCAATTATTTTGAAAAAATTATTTGAAGAAGAAAATGTTTTAGAGGTATGTCGTCCTAAATAATACTGTCGTTTAAAGCGACTTCTGTGTAACTAGTATAGTCACCATGTTCATCTAAGTCGACAGGAGCTCCATTGACACATGCTCCTAGGTAGCATTTACAAAGAAAATTGGAGTTAATGCTTGCTTTTCTGCATTCGCAAACGCTTCCAACCACATATTTGAGGGGGCTATTAGTTCCCGAGCCACTCATGCACTGCATGGTAGATCCTAAAGGAGTGATATTACGTTGACCCTTTGGTAACGGGAAAAGAAAAAATATGAGGTTTGAGCTTGGCACTAGCTTTCAAAATAACTGAGTATGGATGATTGTTAAAATCCGTCTGAGTGGATGGTGCCCGTTATACTGCCAGAAACATCTTTTCTCCCGACTCTACTATGGCAACCAGACTGATTTTGAGTCACAGAATGCGGCTCCCGTATATTTTACTATTGGATTTCGTTCTTGAAAAACGATGCTTTTCCCTTTCTAAAAATAGCTAAAGTTGTATCGTAACCGTTGAAGCTATGCAGGAAAAGCATTGAAGAAGAAATGACAATTTTTGGATTTCTTGTGAAGAAAAAATATTGGTTTCGACTTTCCCTCTTTCGTGCTTGACAAAGAATATTTCCTTCTCTGGTTGGGCCAGAGCCATAAGAAGGACTACAAGATCCACATCTTCATCAATAATAGAAGCCATAGGATTATTAGCAGCTTTGTCAATAGCAGTTCGTACAATTGTTCAGTCAGCATCACTTGCAGCAACTCGTGTTTCAATTTCTTTAGCCTGCATTTTATCTAACAGGAGTTGAATAAGTATGCACTTATTTATTGCATTTGACAGAAAATAAGCAGGCCCATGTTGAATAGCGGCCTTCATAGTCAGTGTAAAATGTATTTCAACAACCGATTTAACAGCTCTCCTTCTTCTCTGCTCCGATGTTTTCGTACTGTTCCTAATATCATCGAAGTCACTAAAGAATAAAGAATAATAATAAATAAATCATAATCATTATCACATATTGTACATTTGTCAGTCATAGTGGTTGCATATTTGAATAGATAAATCAGAAATCCGAAATTGGTAAACGGTACGTTTTCGAACGAAAGAAGCTTAGATATACGACAAGCGTTGCGAGCGAACTGGCAGGCACGCAGTGGAGGTGGCGGCGGGCTTTCGCAGGCGGGGTGCAATGGCTCACGGGGTGTGGAAGCGCGCGAGGAGACAAGCGAAATGGCATACGTGACACACACCAGAGCCGGTTGCCGCGGGGGTAAGATAACACACACAATGGAATGGAACGCGTACTGACTTCTGTGCTAACAATTAGTGTTAAATTGCGAGTTTCGTCAGCTTTTTGTACAACATAGTATTGTATACGATGACTCGGTGGCCCAGTCGCGTAGCATGCCTACCTCCTGCGCCACAGGTTTGGTTCCTGGTGTAGTCAAACTAGGAAACGAACTTTTATTGTTTAGCTCTCGTCTTGGTGTCTGGGAATGTCCCCAGAAATCGCTGTCTGATTTTCATAATACAAGTTTTGCTTGGTTAGAGGTCAGACGGTTTGTGTGATTGTCCAGCATATTTACTTATTATTTATTATTGTTTATAAAATAACTTGCAATTGAATAATTTACAAGTTTAAAATAGTAATAAATTTTCAAAATAATTAAAATTTATAATTTTAAACATAAAAATATATAGAACTTAATTTTTATAAAATCTAATGTTCTTAAATATTGTGGCAGTAATCGTAATGATATTCTAAATAGTTTTAGAGATAAGAGTAAAAACATGGAAAAGGGCCTTACCATCCCCCACCACCGGCTCACCCCCCAACGTCATGGACTTTGTTATATATATATATATATATATATATATATATATATATATATATTATACGTTACGATTGGTAAAATCATTAGTCAGTATACCTGACTATACTAGTCAGTATACATCATTTTAAGAGAAGCCAAAACAAAGAAAAACAAAAGCCTAGAAAGGAATGTAAATGGTCCAAATACGCTATAATCACTTTTAAAAACCATTCTTCCAATCCAAAAATAGACTAATATATGTATTCAGGGTCTTTTACTACAGTAAGTACTTGCAAGCGAAAAAAATACATTATCACTACCGAAGATTTATTGACATAATTTTCTTATACTTTAATAATGCTATTATTACATTTAGAAAACATGCCTATTTTAGTCTCTTATTGTAGATCATGAACATTTTAGCCATTTTGAACTGTTTTTTTGGAAGTTTGGAAATATTTAAAACTAAATAATTTTGAGTTCGTTTTCCATTTACATTCATTTAATTAATTATGATTTGTATATTATACCAGTAAAAATTAAATAACATTGAATTTTATTACTCATACGATTGTTTCACCATCACGTAGCAATTATTTTTTATACAACCTAAATATGAATTTTACAATCAACAAATGAATTCAAAGAATTTGATAAACATGTAATTCTTATATTCAACCTCAATTCTTTAGGGAAAAAAAATTACTTAAGATTCCATCGCAAGCATATTTATTCTTTTACTTTGCGCCCTTTCTTACGTTTAAATGGGCGTCTGACGTGACCGTTGCAATAAAAGTGGGTAGCAACATAAGGCAATAAATACTGACTTAAAAGTAAATTAAGATGTTCGCAGAGATAGACGGGTAACAAAAAAATAATGGTTTTTTCACCATTTAAATGATTCGCACGATACTTATGATTCTTTATCTGTTATGTGAGGCAATTTGCTTAAAACTTTTGATTAATCGTACAGGGGCCTTGTTTTATGTATATTGCGATTCTAATTTCAATATATTTTAATACGCACAGTATTGTAAATCCAAAGTACTTCATATTATAAAATTCAATGGCTTTAATCCTTTTGTGGTGGAGACAAATATCAGGAAGGAAATATTAAAAAATCTCTCCTAATAGAATAAAAAAAGATAAAGTTTTCACAATTTTTTCGCAGTTCAGAAAAATTGTGGATATTTGATTTTAACAATTAATGTTTTTATTACATTATATATCCTTCCATAGCCGATAAAAATATTGCAAACCTCATTAACTATACACATCACATGAATAAAAAATAGAATGTGGTCATTCTATTAATATTTGTTCTTTTTGTATTAACACAAATAAACACGTATTATAGATAAACGTCAAAATCGTAAAATAATAATTGTTAGTGTCTGATACAAAAAAAGAACTTTACTTGTAACTTCTGTCGATTATGGAGTTAAATGTTACATGAAATTATCATATGTATTTTAAACAGTACAGCGTATTATTTATCTTCAAATAATTCGATTCAGATATCGACGTGTTTATGCTTTATTTATTAATCAAAATTCAGTGATATTTGTGCAAAGAAATTTTTATTTAATTTTATATACATTTAACTAGTTTTTAATAAAATTTTGAACAAGAGTATATTTTCTTATGTCGGAACTTGAATGGTTAAAAAATGTTGAAAAAACACGCTGGAGAAATAACATAAGGTTACAGTCAGAATATAAACAAACTGGAAGACTTTCTGTATAAACGAATTTTATACAATGTTCTCTTCATTGCGTCAGCTCGTTGTTGATAAATATTTCGACAATGTTATGTGTTATGGTTAGAGTTACAGTCTACAGTCTGGACCAAAATGTATCATCAAGTATTAACATACATAATATGGCTTACATACTTTTTTTCAGTATAATGTCACATAGACAAATTATTGTGAAAGTACAAGTAAACTTGTACACCATCAAATAAATCAGGCAAAAATTCACAAATTAATGCGGTATGAAGATCGTGCTATAGTGGCATTATAATTAATTGTGCAGACTATTCTGTTCTATTAATACCTGGTAGCCGTACTATAGTGGCATTATAATTAATTGTGCAGACTATTCTGTTCTATTAATACCTGGTAGCCGTACTATAGTGGCATTATAATTAATTGTGCAGACTATTCTGTTCTATTAATACCTGGTAGCCGTACTATAGTGGCATTATAATTAATAGTGCAGACTATTCTGTTCTATTAATACCTGGTAGCCGTACTATAGTGGCATTATTATTAATTGTGCAGACTATTCTGTTCTATTAATACCTTGTTAAGTTAGATTTTTAAACTCATTCGCCTGGATTTTATTTGTCACGAAACTGTCTTATATTTGTATGTGTCGTAGAGTTTTATGCGGAATAAGAATATAATTTAATATAATTCAATGTGATCCGTAAAATTGTTTTAATATACGTCTAAAGAAATTAGAAACAAATTTTAGGAAATAAACTAATCACGGTTATAATAAAAATATAGTTTCTGTGAAAAACAGACACTGTATAATGTAGATTTTGAAATTCAAACTTGATTCGAAAATAGATGATTCTCGGAAGTTCGAAAGATTATCTACATATAACATTCTGCTATCGGTTACACAGTAGATGAAAAATTTAATTATTTATATAAGATATTCATAAAAATTAATGTTAAATCTAATGTATGGAATCAAAAGCAAACTTTTTGTACAGGGGTTAAAATTTGTATTATAAACAATAGAAACTAAGTCAAGTGCGATCATATGAGTCTCGCGAAAAAACTTTCGAGTGTAATGCAAGGTAAAAGGTAACCTTTGCTTATCCTCTCTCAGTTCGTTGCTCGTTCGGTACATTTCGCCCCGATCCAAAAGATAACGCCTATCCACCAGAAACAACGTTATTCTTTGAACCCATACTTACGTATCCCTCGCTCACTGCATACTTCTAAGACCGATTTAAATATACGATCAGGTTCAATTTCAAATATCTATTACTTAATTTTTAAAATACCTTCGTTCTTTATAAAAAAAACCTGTCAAGTAGGAGTAGAACTCGCACTAAAAGGGTTTATTACACATTTGGGCAAAAATTGCGACAAATTGGACAAAATTTGCATAGGATTCTTAAAATATTTTCAATTAAAATTTCAATTTAAAATTTTTTGTAATTTTAAATTGAATGTTTTTGTTACTTATTTTTTGCGCGTTTTTATTATGTTTTTGAAAATATACTCCCTTATCAAAATTTTTCTATTGATTCAAGTAAAGATGCAAAGAACTTAGAATTTATGCTGTAAAATTAATTAAATATTATTTACCAAGAGTTAAACATATTTCTCTGGTACACTGAACTCTCGTAATTTCTTCTTTTTTTATTGTTTTCAAATTGCTCGCCGCAACAAAATAAAAGGTAACATTCTTTCAACTGGCAACATTCTTTGTTTAAGAAAAGTTGCAAAAGAAAATAGTGGCAATGTTGATTTTTGTTGCTGAAATGACTGTTTCAATTCTTTATGGCACACCCAGGATGAGGTTTTTATTAATTCCTTTGGGACGTAATAACTATTTTTAGTCTTCGAATATCCCATGGGGCTACTTATAAAACTCTAATACGCATTTTTAGATTATCCCACATATACTCAATTGGATAGACGTCGGGGCTTCGTGCTGGCCAATCTAAACGGTGAATCCTGATCTCACTCAGGCAAGCGTCTACTTTGCCCACTCGATGTGCTCGAGAGTTATCGTCCATGAAGACATTGTATTCAGGGAACTATCTTCAACAAAAACTAATTCCGTTTTCCGGGCATTAAAAGTAAATTAATAGCCCCTCCCTAAAATTTATATTTATTTATTTTTAAGTGTCAGCTGTTGGGATATATGCGGGTAATATTTTTATTACTATCAAATCTTCACGTCTAGCAATTCGAGAAAAATGGCTTTACCGGACAGGCAGAAAGACACTTATGTTATCTTATAAGGGTTTCGCTTTTTTTTCTTTTTGAGGTCCGATATCTTTTTCTAAGACATTGAAGAGCTACATTTATCTTAACGTATTTTATAGTTCCAGGGTAAATAAAAATATATCTCAAAGCAACCGAGTTGAAAATGCGCGGAACTAATAAAATGAGAGTATTTTTAAAAATTTCAATAGCAGCCTATCATGTTTAAAGTTCTGTATAACAAAAAAGAAAGCATTTAGTACGAGAATTCAACAATATGGTCTTTGATTATCGTTGCTTTGATTTGAGATGAGAGACAACTTTTATTTACAACGTCAAATATAGCATATAAATAATATAAATATAATATTTAAAAAGCTTCTTAAGTTTTAATCATTGATTATAAAAAATTGCAAAATAATTATATTGAAATGAAAAATCATAGAAATTTACCAAGATTTGATCAAATTTTACACATCCTATGTCTGTCAACTGGTTGATGTTAACTTTTGTTCCATTTTCCAATTGAAACTTTGTCAATTGTAAACTTTTCGTAAAATAAATTACGCAATATTAAAAAATTATGATATACACTTTCTTTTAACTTGACCTCAATGAAGTTCATATATATATATATATATATATATATATATATATATATACATATATATATATATGTGTGTGTGTGTGTGTGTGTGTGTGTGTGTTTGTGTGCGTGGGTGTATGTGGGTTTATATAGATACATATGTATATTTTTTTAAAACGATGTTTTAATGAAACTACACACTTCCTTCCAAACTCTTTTTTCTCGCACTTTAATCCTAGTTAAATCAACTAGTTTTAAATAGCATGTAGGGACAAAAGTTTAAGGGCTACCCTGCAGTACAACATAATGTGATAATCGTCTTTACTATAATTTTCCACCGTTTGTACTTTTACATACATAGAGGAAAAAAATACATTTTGAGTACTATACAACAACATAAAAGTATGAATATTTTTCTTAAGTATGTTCAAAGTGTATATTGTTTTATTTGTCGTTCATTACAGGATCGATTGTGAAGATAGATTTGATAATGTAAACAAAGTTCATCAAATTAAAAAATATGTAATTAAACCAAAATTTGCTACAATCTGCTACTAATTTCCACCTAGGATTTTAAACTTTGACTCATTGCAATTAAGTAAATGAAATTTTATTAGGTTTTAAGTATATACGGTTTTAAATAAAATATTTAAATACTGAATAATGTAGGATGGAAATAAATCGAATGTGTAAAATATTTTGTCGAAAAATATTTTTCACTTTAATATACATTTTTCTAATTACGTGAATAATGTGCAAAAAATTGAAATTATCTGTAAGAGAACATATTGAAAACTAAAACAGAATATATCGATATCGAAGAATCGGTATGGAAATTATTTTATTTATTAATTTTAATTATTATCATAATCTAAGCATATGGAATTTAAGGCGTATTCGTAAAAAAAACAACGTTTTGCCCGCTTTGCGTCTATTTCTCTGCTTTTCCATTTCAGCACAGTAATAAAACCATCGAAGTAGGGACGAGAAATATAGTTTAATAAACCGCAATGTCAGCATAGTATACAAAACGAAGATACGCTGTCTTTTTAGTCTTTTCAGCAATCAAGTGCACTAACGCCAAATATATTCAACATTTAATTGTCAATAAAGTGCACTCTGACACCCTGCTGGGCCGTTATGTAAATTCAAGTTATTGTGGTTATAACAAATTTTCTTTTTAGTGTCATATTTTATATTTTGCACGTATCTTTTAAGTATTTGAAATAATATATGGAATTGTGTTTTATCATTGGGTTGAAAATTAATATTTATAAATAAGGAATGGTTGTAGTTCTCAGTCATTAACTGATTTTACTAACTTTAAAGGAAATTAATAAAGAAATACTGCTGATAACCAATTCAATCATGAAAATTTCAAACAGTTTTAGAATGTTGGAGAAAACACCTTTTTCTAAGCAATAGTTGCACACTGAAATTATTCGTCATAAAAAGTGGTTAAAAAATCGTGTTGTTAGTGGTAATAGAAAAAAATATTCGGAAAAAAATAAAACATGTAATGTTGAGGCTATATGCTGCTAAGATCGGATTTTTTATACAACTGCACGAGAATGCTTCGGGATTGGACTATAGAGGATTCGAAAAATGAGATAAGAAGACAAAGAAAATTCTGTAAATAAATTTACAATTTGTAGAAACCACGACCTTGTCACAAAAAGTAGTTTGTAAAAACAATAAAATACCAAGGAGCAGTAAAACAGAATTAAAATAATCAGTATTGAAAACTTTAAATGAACAATACAGAAGGTTCGTGACAAGTCCGTAATATGGCTATTTTCAATATTTTTTTAAATTTGATTAATTTGTATTGTACCGTATTTGTGTTTTAATTTAATTACTACTCTTTCAAATAGATGACTAACGGTAATATTAAATTCATGAAAATAGCCATGCACAAACAATTTAATAATTATATAATTTATAAACTGAATTTTAGTTTCATTTGTAGATATTTGCGTAAACTGAAATTTAAAAATAGTATAAAATGTTTCTTCGTAAATTATTATCACAAAATTTCAAATCATATTTATGTAATATGTTTGACAATTCGCATTTATCGTAGTACAAATGTGTACTATATGCGTAGTACACAAAAACACTACATTTATTTTTCAAAGAAGTCAAATCTTATTGCAATGTAAAGTTATTTCATTAAAATGGTATTTAGTAAAATAATCACATTCCAGCCAGTTTAATTTATAATGTATATATTATCGTAATTTGTCCTGATATTCCAATTTGTTGCACACTATAGTTGATAAAAATTCAAATTGAATTTCTTTTTCCATCGAAATCTATTGATTCATTTCAGTCCTGTTTCTATAGTATAATAAATCGTAAGGTCTCATTTTTGCGGTATCTATTCCAGATCACAATTTCAGTATTGCCACATCGTATATTACGAAATAATTTTAGGGTTCCGTACCTCAAAAGGAAAAAAGGAACCCTCAAAGAATCAACTCGTTGGCCATCCGACTGTCTCTCCGTAAGTCAAGACTCCTTTTCTCAAGAAGTCGTGAAGGTATCAAGTTGATATTAGTATCAAATACTTAAGCCTAATATTCCTTGGAGCTGTGAAAACATCAAACCTCTAAGTCAACGCAATAAGAAATAGTTCTATAAATACGGCAATTTATGCTACATATTTCGACACTGACAAGTAAATCAAAACTTATAGGGTACTTCTTCTTGATCTACAGACATAAAATTTGGCAAGAAATAAGGCCTTACAGCAAAAGTAAAGGCGAAAATTAAAAAATCGTAAATTTATAGTTATATCACATAAAAAAAATTATATTAAATATGCATCTTTGAAACATATAGTAGCAGAAGTATAATAAATATGTTGTACATTTTTGTTCCGGCCATTTATGCTGGATATTTTGACACTCGATGAGAAATAAAACCTATAGTGTACTTCTCGTTGACCTAAAATCATGAAATTTAGCAAGAAGGAAAAAATTCAAAAATCGAATCTTTTCTGGCGCATATTTACATTATAAGTATGAAATATGTTTTTATATGTACGGAAACCTCGTAATGCGAGTTCCACTCGAGCTGACAGGTTTTTTATTTCTTATTTGAATTGTTTTAAATTAGATGGATTTTTACTACAATATTATATTTTTTTACTTACGTACAATGAATTTATAATTAAAATCAAATTCGAATAATTAACATCCCTTGTTTGAATTTGCGTAATTTCCTGTAGACAAACATGAATTACGTATTTGCTGGCCTTGCTCGGATCTATCTAACTTCCTTCAATAATATTATAATAATTAATTATCTACCGTTGCACAAGTCTGCGTAATTTTCTTCAGTATGTTTAAGCGCCATATTTAGTTGCTTTCTTTCTGTCTTGATAAATTTATGAGTTATGAAAAAATATGACGATAACTAAAGAAAATTAAGATTAACTGACACTTTTAAACAAATATATAATATTTGTTATATTCTTTTAAAAGTGTCAGTTAATCTTCGCCTGACGTAATGGAATCATACATTAAATTGAATACGCAATATTTACTTAAAATGTACCAAAATAGATAAAAAATATTATAAATATTAAAAAGTTTTACATGCAGGACGATTTTATATGTTTCAGCGAAAAATGTTTTTAGTCATTCGGACGCTAGGAAATTATTCTCGATAAAAGGATTTAAGTCATATGAAAGAATCTCATATTTTGAATTTGTAACCTTTCTGCCTTCCATTATGTCCTTTGTGCAAACTATGATTAATATTTTATCTTTATATTCCGTCCAATTTTTTTTTCCAATCGTAAATAGACGAAATAATAAAAATTCATAAATTGTATTCTTATCATCTATTTTATTTTTTGCAATTTAAGTTTAATTAAGAATTTTAAAAAATCATGAAATTTTCGTTTCATCATATATACCACTTGAGATAATATTTAAATAAATTCAAATTATATAGAGTATTGAAGTAGAGAAATTTAACGAGTCGCCAAGTAAAAAAATAATTTTATAGCTAAAAAACTAAAAAAAAAATTTTATTAAAATAAACTAAAAAACAACCTTTTTAGCAATGTGAATTAAAAATAAAAAGTGACTTCGGTCAAAAGTTAAAGGATATTTCGTACCTCGGTGCAAATTAAATTTCTGAATTAGCTTAAAATAAGAATAAACTTATCGAAAAAAATTCATTTCACGTGAAAAAAAGCACAGATTGCTCTCGACTTACATTTTAATAATGATTCTACCTTTATAAATAGCTAGAGAAAAAAAATTTCGACAACTGACATTCGACAACTAGCATATGACATAATCTGATTTAAGTCTATGCCACGGAGAGCTATTTTTGAGTTACCCCACATATCACAGAAGTGTTTTATGAGACAGTTAACTTTCTTTCGTAAAACTATATTATCGTGTTAAGATTATATTTAGGTAAGAGGATAAAAATAGTGACTAGGTTTTTTAAAAGTTTATAATTGACACGAAATGTACCTCAAATTATTTTCTAGTAGTATATAGTAAGGTAAATTTACACATATTCTTTTGCATACGGCACGTTTCAATCGTGTTAAAATCATATTTGGATAATTTGATAAAAAGAGTGACCAGGCGTTTTAAAAGTTAACAATTTACACGAATTGTACCTCAAGGATAAAGCTCCTCATCATATTCTAGTAGTATAGAGTAACGCACATGTAGAACGTTATGCATCACATATTCTTTTTGACACGGTACTTTATTATTGTGTTAATATCATATTAAGGTAATAGGATAAAAAGCGTGACTAGATTTTTTAAAAGTTTACAATTTACACAAAATATACCTCAAATCATATTCTAACAGGATAGTAACGTACATTTAGAATGTTATGCATCACATATCTCTCATCTCTCATCTCATTGTGTTCTCACACGGAGTTTTATTATCGCGTTAAAGTCACATTTAGGTAATAGGATAATAAGAATGACAAATACGACCATAACTAAAGAAAATTAAGTAATAAAATTTATATGTGCATCATATCATACTCTAGTAGTATATGTATTTAAATGATATGCAGGCCAATAATACATACAATAAATTAATATAAAATTAAGGTGTAATCTAAGGCAAAAATATTTGGCTTGGTTGAAATTAAAAGCTAAGTTTGTATGTCTCATAATAGACTATTTGCATTATATTAGGATGCTAAATAATTATAAAAAAATATATCTTTAAATAAGAGGAAAGCTATGTGAGTTAAAAACGGATTTTAATTTCTCATGGTCTTCCATGCATTAACTTTAAAATAGCACGTAATTTGGATTGCACTTTTTAGGGTTGTTAGAGTTGTTTGTAGAGTTTTTTTACTTTTCATCAATCTTAATTACTAGAAGTTACTCATTTGTGCTATTAGGTATAGAGGACGCTTATAACTGGATTTGTCCCTTGAAGGAGTACGTTCATAAAAGCTAATGAGCGTAGTTGGAATGTAATTTATGACTTCATGACCTCAATATGTCCAACAAATGCCAATTTATATATCTCTTCTTGTTTTAAATAACTATAAAAAGGAGAGATATATGTGAGGACGGGAGCGTTCGAACAATAGGTGATATATACGGGCAGTCTCGCTTATCGCCTCTCAGTTCGTTGCTCCCTCAAACTATTTTACCACGATCCGACCGATAAAGCCTATCCAGAGGGTCAACTTATTAACTTAACTTGTTCCGTCTGCCCGTTTCAGAGCTTAGAACAATTTACTTTTATTTTCGAATTTAACTTTTGAACTACCTTTGCCATTTTTTAAATAATTTGGGAATAGTTTCATTACTTATAGAACTTATACTAATTTTGTATTAAATATAAGTTACAAGTAAAAAAAACCAGTATCATATAATAACATCAGTAAAGATATTCCATGCAAGAAAAAAAATTATGCAACAAAATTAAACCAGGTCACTGATACAGTTTGAATGATTTTAAGATAATTAATTGAATGAAAATAAATGTTTCAACAGAATTAAAAAGCGAGACTGAAATTTCTCTAAATGATCTCGAATTTCCAAAGCTCTATAAATATAAATTAATTTTTTAAATACTGTTTATAAATTTATAAATTTTTTATCTATTTTTTTCATTGAAAATTCAAGCTTCTCGAAGCATTTTCAATTTATTATCTCAATATTATAAGAGATACAGCTAAAAATCTTTCATCATTTAACATATATGAATTTAAGTCAGTTGATTTCTACATTGAACCAAAAATGAAAAAAAAATTAAGAAATAAAAAATTAATTTCTGACAAATTGAAATTCCACTACAGAAATTACGTAAATGAAGTGTTATTAAAATGACCAAACCATACAAAAATACAGGCTTACAATGCAATAGAATAAAGAAAACTTTTCATAACAAATTGATATGTTGAACATCAAAATGTAATTCTATTCATGAGTGGACTTACTTTTTGATGTATTATGTTACACGAACCGGTAAACTATCAAAACATGACTCGAACATTAAATAATAATGAGATTTTATATTGTATCGTTTATAAACGTTTTCATATACTATTTATGCCGATCATTTACGGGGGACTGATAAAAGATTCTCTAATTACAATAATATTCCGGACTTTGTTGTACAGTCCTCATTAACAGAGTTTGAGGAAGCAGAAAAAAGTTTTTAAAAAATAAAACTCCTTGTCTGACTCAATCCCATCGGAGCACTTTAAAAATGCGAAATAAGGGATGCTGAAGAAAATTCATTACATTTTACAACCAGTGTCGAATGACCATGTAGGACATGTCGAAAAAAATGTGAACAAGCTTTTTTACTTAAAAGGACGCCTGTTTTTAACTTTTAACGTAAAATAACAGCTATTAACTAAGTAAATTTTGAAAGCTTGATGCTACATTGTACACAAAATATGGAAAACGACAAATTTGACATTATTTCAAAATGGATAATAACAATTTTAGAAAGGTTAGTGTATCGTTTTTCTTCTCGTTAATCTATAATATTGTTTCTAAGGCAATCAGATTATTTTTGTATAATTTTTTGTGAAATTGTATCTGTTTAAAAATAGTCGAAATTAAAAAAAACGATTCTTTGCTAACTAAAAAGTTTGGTTATGTTCTATACAAATAATTTAAATAACTATCATTATTTGGGCAGAAAGAACTTTTGCCTGTATAATTTATTAATTATCGACATTGCGTGTCGATATTAAAAAGTTAAATTGAAATAAAACCAAACTAAACTCTATATCTATGTATATATATATATATATATATATATATATATATATATATATATATATATATAAATATATATATTCATATATATACATAAATATATAAAAGTGTGGTTTCCCACTCATATTTTACCGCGATTAAATTTAATTTCAATTTCTAAATTGTTTGCTTATTATTTATCTAAAACTCCATATTTACAAGTTCACCTAAGGCAGTGGGAATGTGAAAGTATCATAAGAATAAATGATAATAAAATGAAATACAAACGGTTATGAACAATACAGAAGAACAACGGAATTTCTATAAACATCACTCTAATCCACAACAGTCAATTGAATAGAAAATATGTTGGGAATATTGTGTTAAACAATGTGAAAGCGCATAAAACAGATGAATAGGAGATGATATTCATGCCCGTGTAGATGAGATAAGCTATGACATTGTCCTTTCATAAAAAAAAATAGGAGCATAACGAGCTGTTAAACTCAAAATCAACCGATCGCCAATATAACGACTTAATATTTAAAAAAATGTACCATCAAAAGCAATTCCTGGCGTAGCTGAACATAATTATATCAGATTATATCCACTTTAAAATCTAAATGGAATAAATAAGGATGCCCGTGCATATTGTAATACTTAATGATTTTTTAAAAATTTTTTTTACTTCTTTAATACAAGGATACAAGTAGTTCCATCTGGAGATCAGAAGAATGGATATCAGAATACTCGGACATAGGAGTGGAATAAAGTCACGACACATTCGATAAGATGAAAGTCATGGGAATGTCGTTTGACAAATTTTAATATTTTATAGGCTTTGTGATAGGTTTCGGTGACATTACTGAAAAATGTGAGAGGATCGTCCATAATTATATTGAGATTCCCAAACAAAAGAAATCCTTTCTAGCGTAGTTCTGTTCAAACCATAAATGTGCACAAGGGGACACGTTAGCAAGAGTACCTTATCATAACACATTTACTCATATTGCATGTAGCTTATTGCTTAGTTTTGATTGGAATACTGAGTCTACCTTACGTTGGAAAAGATCAATGTCACAAATTGACTCTGGACAACTAGGAAGAATTTTAAATCATTGTCAAACAACATCAACGCCTAGTACTCAAGACTGAGAGCAAGTCATTTATCATAATAAGAAACAAAATTGGACTTGTGTGACTACTTTAGCTAATTCCAGATTGAGTAATATTACACCAGGAGTCGAAATTTCTAAACGGAACGTACTTACTAGCCCGAAAGTAGTACAACAAAATTCTACTAGGGTAGAAGACATATTTAGTTTTCAACAATTATGCAGCTGTTATCAATTTGGACAAATCTGATATGAAAAATTTGTTTTTACTATAGTATTATACAATAATCTTATCAGAATGTTTAATATTATAATAATACGTGTTATACTGTTCAGTTACATTTATTCATTTTCTTGCTTTCTTAAATTTAAGAAACAATAGCGCTCACCGTACACCAAATATGTCACATAAAATAATAATATACCAAATAGTGCATTCCTTTCTACTTCAATAGTAAATACTGACTTAATGCATCTCTTTAAGATAAAGTTAACATATATATATACTTAATGTAGAGGTGCGGTGAATGTAATCCGAGCGAATAGCTACTTCGTTAAACAGCTAAGACGAGGGCCGCTCCGGCGAAAGGTTAAAAGTAAAAATCACGGATTGCATTTACTTATGTTACGTTCCGTGTATACGACGTGCTTGGGTGTGATTTGATCAGAAATAATGTTGACTTTCATTTAAAAAATAATTGTAGTTTCTAGTAAGGGTTACCTTTCTGCAATATGAAACTGACATTTGTGATTACGTAAATTCTAATGTTTATTTCAAGCTTGCACATGTTGGACAGGCAGTAGTTCTAAATTCTATTGAAATGATAGAAGCAAAGATATTTTTCTTCTCGATTATGTCAGCAACTCTGTTCGTTCTTCGCGCAAGAAAAGTTTTGATGCATTTCTAAATCTTTCAAATTCAGTAATGTACTCGGGGGGCAGAGTGGGTGTTCTATAGTCTAATAAATAGAGATGATATTATAGTTATTAACATAAATATGTTACAGATATAAAATATTTGTTAAAAATTACACAATCTAGTGAAGAAATATAAAACTTTAAATTTATTTCTTTATAAAATAAAATTATTTGGGTATCAATAAATTGAGTAGTAATATTATTAAGTAATAATCTTGGCGATTGCGATTTCAGACGATGACCTAGTCACAGTCAGTAATAAATAAATATATATATATATATATATATATATGTATATAATATATATATATATATATATATATATATATATATATATGAGCCGAAATATAAAAGGGAATTTTTAGTAAAGATTTTTTTATTTTTTTCAAATATTAAATGAAAGAAATGATATAAGTTTTATAATGAAATTCTAATCTGATATATGTTAAAGTAAATAGGTTGTATGATAGTCACATATTTTGAAATTTTAGACAGAATATGAAATTGTTTGTTTGTATATGGAAATAAATAGCTTTATGGATTGATTAATTTAATTATTTTTTAGGATTCTGTACCTCAAAAGGAAAAAAGGAACCTTTATAGGGTCACTTCGTTGTCCATCTGTCTGTCTGTTTGTCAAGACCATTTTTCTAAGGAATGCGTTTAGATATTAAGTTGAAATGCATTTTGTTTTACGAATCCCTGGATTTTAAAAAACTTAAGCAATTAAATCAACGTAATAAAAAAGTCTCTGAAAATAAAACCGATTGTGCTGCATATTTTGACACTCGAAAAACAAATTGAAACCTAAAGTGTACATCTTTATCTAAAATCCAGAAATTTGGGAAGAAGCATGATCTTACAGCACAATGAAAGAAAATATCTGAAATTGGTTAATTTTTGTAAATAATTTAATAGGAATATTATATACCATTAAATGTTTATAAAAGCCTACATATGTACTAAAACCTCGTAGTGGGAGCTTTACTCGTAGTCGATAGGCTTTTTATATAGTCGATGCACTTTAACTCTCTCAAGAACACTTCAGAGCTGCATATTTATAAATCAGGGAATTTCGTCTGAAAATTTGAATTAATTTGTTACCAAAATCTATTAACAAATTTCAACTACGAAAATTATTTAACTATGAAATGTCATACTAATTTCGAATTGTAATAAAAATATTTTTAAAAAATGTTTCGCACATTCGTAATAATTTATTTTTAACATGACAAACGTATTATATTTGTCGATATTAAGCACATTCAAGTAGCGTTTATAAATTAATACTAATTCGCAACACACATAGATCATTATCCTATCCACAGTTTAATGGTTAGCGTGGTAAGAGAGCTTATAGACTCTCAGTTCGCTGCTTGCGACCCATTTTATCTCGAGCCGAATGATAACGCCCGCCCGCCACTAACACCAAGTTAAAGGTCAACATGTTAATTAACCGCACTCTCTGCCTGACTGTTCAAACTATTTAAGAGCAATTCACTGATATGGCTGGGAAAAGAAAGTATAATTCAAATCAGATTTTAAATGATATTCTGATGTCAACGTTTTGAACTTTGTTTTGAAAGAAAATATTTCATTTGGTAACTTTCTTCAGAGTATTTAATTTTATGACGTTTTCATTGCGAAATATTTTTCACTAGCGAACTTAAAGCCATCTCAAGTATTAAATAAATTGTAATTATTTATTTATCTACTTTAATGTATCTAATTGATACATATGGTGGCTTGTTGCTACGAGAGCAATATCTTACAGCCAACCATGACACCAGTCCAGCCCCGCTTGACAAGCGGCCGGGTATCGAACCCGGGTTCCCGCGGTGCGCCACGACGTTAAAGGTCGTATCCCTTGTGATCAACCCAACACGCCACGGCGACGACGATGATGAAAAAAATATTGGCGCCTATTTTAAGATTTCCGATATTTCTCTAAAATTTTAAAATTAATGGAGAAATTATATATAATTAAAGGAAATATTAGCGAGATCAAACTGAATATTTCAAAAAATTATGTGTTGTAATATGTTTGTGTGTGTGTAAATAATGTTTGTCACTGAAGTAGCAGAAAAATATAACTAAGTATGTTTAACAACTTATTTTCAATGAAATAAAGACTAATTTTTATATATCGATTGTTTATTTATGGGGTTAAATATTAAGTCATATTAAAAAAATCAATTAAAGGAGTTATAATACTTTTAAATTGCTTGTTTTCCCTAAATCAGTATAAGATCTATATAGGACCTTCAAAATTAGAAGCATATTTTGTATTTAAATCACGTCTATGGTTAGCAAAAACACGTGGCAGACGGTTGCGTATTTTTAATCACCGCTTCAAATGGTCTACATTTTTTTGTAAATGGTTTTCAATATTTGTAAAAAATTACCTCTGTTTTTATTTTCTCGTTTCTATGTTCAGGGCTACAGATGCTCGTAACTTTGAATTTCATTCTGAATCCCTTTTCATTCTTTTTATTCTTACAAGCTACTATCATATGCTTAACCATATATTTTGTGTATTTTATGTAAATGTTTAACCTTGTATTTTGTTAGTTTATTAATTATAAATGGTAAACTTTAGTTCTAAAATTTTGTAGCCAAATGAAGAAATTTTATTAGTTATGCCATGTACGACTGCCTATCTGCCCATTTGTATATCACAACTGTTTTACTTACAGACTATTAGTGCTTCAAGGCTGACTTAGAGTGAAAATATCATAATTGTATATATTTATAACGACTACGAAGTTGGGAAAAAATATATTATAAAATAGTTATTTAGGGTAATTTCCTTAGATGCAAAGGGGCGAGGGTAGGTGATTTTTTTGGAATATCCTATTTTCGATGGTATCGTTCAATAGGTCACTTAAAACTATTGAATATAGGTCGTGAAAACATTTTCAGTTCAGTGAACCGTGAAATATTGAAATATAAAACGATAATTTTGGTTTGAGTAACGTGCCCTTATACGTTTCCAGCTGTTTTTGAATATTTATAAAGCATTCACAATAGTAGTTTATAATATAATTAAAAGGAAGAACACTATGTAAGTTCTATTAATATACTAGTAATAGCCAACCAATTTATGACAGGTGTCTGTAAAAAGCTCATAGAAACTCCATACAAGTGACGTAATTCAACTACAAAAAGAATTTTGTGGCTTAAAATTTTTTGTGTAGTTATTAACATGGCGAGGAATAATATTATTTAAATATGCACCATGTCTTTACACCTGTAAGATAAAATAGGCAATGTATTGTAATTGTGAAAAGTTAATGAATGTAGTTTATTAGAAATACTCTGTATCCTTAAATGTATGTAAGTACCCAAATGTGTATGAAACCTTTGTAGTGTAAGTCGTACTTGTACTTCATAGGTTTTTGTCATAAAACGATGGTCATATTTACATTCATTGTGAGCTTTATCTCTTTTCTCCAAACACGTACTGTTCTATGAGCCGAATCGAATGTACATGCCGGATAGAAACACTCCGTTTGAATTAAATAAACTCACAATCAAAAGGGAAACTACTCCAGACTTCAAGACAAGGACTCATGTTTTATCATATACGTATAAGCGTTTTAATGTGAAAAGCTTTTAATTTTTGTACATACTTAACTGACAAAGTTAAAAGACTTTTAATTATGGTTTAAATTAGAAATTATGCAAATAAAAATAAAGTATTTAAATATTTCGGGATGCTATTGCCACGTCAATGGAAAAGACCATATGATTGCGGAAACAAAATAATTTATGTAAAGTTTAAATAGAAAAAATATCATGTCTATTTAATTATTTCGTATCAATATTATCAAACGGGTTCGTTGTGAAAATAAAAAGATAGAAAAATACTCTCAAAATGAAAAGAAGCTTATATGAAATATACGCCCGTTTTATAGACTGGATATAAATGCATTTTAGCAGAATTGTTTATCATAAAAAAATGGATGTATATTTTTGTAATAATTTTTTAAAAGACATGAATCTATTTCTTACGATGCAATAATTCCTTTATAAGGTATTAAGTCGTATGTAACCCAGTATAAAAAAGTATATAATAATTTAAAGTACCTCTATCTATTTTTACACGAACCGTTTAAAAGTTATACCATATTTCACATCAACCCGTCCAAAAAAGCCAATGGGGAAGACCGATTGTCCACTATATCCACTTTTGTTTTTAATTTTGTTGAATCTAATAGTTGCTAAAACTGTGTTTTTGTGCAAGGGTTTTGTTAATATATTCGAATCCAATAGCAAGTATAATGACAAAATTACTATGAATTTCAGAGTATGATGTTTGTATCCTTATATTTTAGGAAACGGTTTATATTTTATTCACTAATTTTGACTGCTGAAGTAAATACAAAATAATTACCAAAAAGGGGAAATATTTTTCAAAAATAAATATATTTTTCTCTAATTTTTCCTAACAGAAATTTCATATTTTGTTTACAAGGTCATCAGTTAGTGTGTCAATATTTTTGACGCTAAGTTGTCTGTAGTATATACAAACAACTTACAGAAATAGTATTTTTATAACTTTACATACTATTTTTCAATCTATATATTAAACGTTAAGATAAATCTTTGTATCCCTTCTTAAGCATATTCTGGCCACAGAGGAGTGTGAGATTTGGCGTAGTTCAAATTTATATGGAGAAAGTGTACAGAAGGCTAAAATTTATACATAAAATGTCTATATATTAAAATTAAAATGTTGTACCTCCCTTTAAGCTTATTGCGTGCGCGGAAGAATGTGAGATTAAACAATTCATCTTATACTTCTATGTGTGTCGAGTCTCATTTTTATTAGCATTTATTTGATTTAGTATATGAAAAAGATTTGATGCCGTGCAACACAGTGCACGTCCAGAGATATATAAAATCATTTAATTTTACCATTATCTTCTATTTTTTATATGCATTTGAATGAAAATAATTTCTGATTTTTAATAAGACTAAATACTGATTCAAAAGTACAAAATTATTTCACAAATTGTTGGCTTTGTGTATTCTAGAATAAAAAAAACAAAATGTTTATTTATTTTATATGTATTGGAATCAATAAGATTACATGATTAACAAAACAAAAAAATTGATTTCCAATTTGATTATTGTCTTAACAGAACAAGTGCCCGCTCTCACCATCGTTCAAACTTCGTTCATTTTATATGCTTCACTAGATAATTTTACAACGCGTATATGGTACTAATTGAGAAATTTGTATTCATAATCGTCATATTAATTATTCATAAATATTTTCTAATTAAGAAAAAACATTTCCCTTTACCTCCGGAAGTAATAACGTACTGGCAACATTATATTTTTATAGGACTGAATGAAACTAATATATTAGGTTTCCTTTACTATCAACAATATTACTCAACGGAATTATTCAAAACTCAAGTTTCATATGAACAATTCATTTTGATTTTAAATAGTTTTGAAATACCATTATTTTAAATGTTGTTTACTGACAAAATGTGTTTCCTTTAATATATTTCTAAAATAAAAATCGCTAATAAGTATTATCTGTTAGTTGTAAATAAAATGTCTAGATTATAAATTGTTTTGAAATACCCTTTGTTTGATTGTTATTTAAAAAACAAAATGTTTTTAATTTAATATATTATTAAAAATAAAAAAAATTACTTTTAAAAGTTCTTCTCTTTATTCTGTTAGCTACGAAAAAATCCTCCCCGGTCGGGGATCGAACCTCGGTCTCCCGCGTTACAAGCTTATTTACCAATATTCTATTGAGGATATAGATTACGTGATGAATTTATGCATTTATTTATAAACTCTTTCGCTTATGTATAATACATTGAAATAAAATAAATAAATTTCTTTCTCTTTCTTTATAAGTCATATCTTTCTTCTCTCTCATGTAACGAAATTAGCCTAAACGCGATACAACCTTGAAATTTCACTTTCAAATATCGTCCATTTATCGATAATCACCGCCTAAGATGTTTCACTTCAGAAATTAAACATTTTAATTGAACAATGAATTTTATCAAAAACTAAATAAAAATACAATCTGTAATTGGGTTCATTTTAAATTGTTACTAACATTAAATTTTAATTTCATACGTATGATAGGGAACTAAGGCAAACAACACGCCTAATGGCGTATTTATGCACGCTCTCAGCTGACGTTAATGTAGGTATACTCGTTAATAAAATAACTTCAATAATGTTCTAACTTAAAAATGAATTACCTTCGCATCTCGCCACCACTCGCCACCACTGGGCGATCGCTAGTATATATATATATATATATATACATATATATATATATATATATATATATATATATATATATATGTATATATACATATAAATATATTTATATATATATATATATATATATACATATAAACAATCCTAAACTCTAAATATAAATTTAATTAGCTTACATTAATATTTATCTTAACAATAAGACAATATGATTATATTACAAGGGATATGTTTATGAAAACTACTTATCAACCATATTAGTGATATGAATGAAATGTTTGCAAAAGGCATTCTCAATACAATAGATTTTGTCCATATATGTAAGTCGCTAACAAGTTTTATCGAAAAAATGGAAACTGCAGCGATTAAGTCGTAATTCATCATTATCTTTTTGCTATCGATACGAAAGTTAAGAAGATTTCGATAATATATTATTAATAAAAAAATTAACAAAAAACATTTTTATTTTTTTCTGTTTTGTGGTTCAACATGTATATGTACATATATATATATATATATATATATATATATATATATACACACAAATATATATAGACACACACACATAAATCATATTCGATTAAAAACTTCATTAAATATCAATGGATGTTATTTTGTAAAAACCAATCGATTGGCGCTATTTTGTAATACTTTACTCTCTAGTGAGACAAATAATTTTAAACCGATCCTATACATTTGAAAAATTTTCAATATCATGTTGTTCTTTGAGTATTTGGAACAATATTATTTAAAATTCCTTGTTGTTCTCGGATTAGTTATTTAATAAATAAATTTTAATTCCCCTTAATTTATTAATTGAATATCTACATTTTGGTATTACAAAAAACGGTAAGAGGAAAGTTTTTTTCAGTAACGGGAAATCGATTTTGCGTCCCTTTTCTCTAACTGGGTTTCGGGGAATTTTATTCAAATTAAAAATCAACAACAATTTTAACTACCACTCGGTTACATGTGTGTATCAAAGGATGTACACAAAGATTTTAACCGAATTTATACTAAAAGAATAAAGACATTTTCTTTCAAATAATAATATTATGGAGCTCGAAATTCTAATTGAATGAATCTCAAAAGAAAAATAAATTAACATATTAAGTACAAATAGCACTCGTGCTATGACAGTTCCTTAAAAAGCAACCTAATAATAGTAAATTTAATGGAACCGAATTCTTATTGTTAAAATGATTATTTAATTTCAGTTTTTTATTGTTCAGTGAAAAAAAAAATCAGATTATACTGGTCAAGGTCTTTTTAAGTCTTCACTCTGGTCTTTTTTTACTATGCTGATGTAAAAAAAATATTTACAGTAAAAACAATCTTTTCTTTACTTAAGTCACTTTAATGGGAAATGAACTGAGTTACAAGTTTTAATCATAAATGAATCACAAGTTTTTTTTCTTATTTTATTCAGAAGTTATCTGACGGACAGATATGTTGACATATGTTATATATGCACAGATTAATTGTTATGGTCTGACGGGCAGATATGTTTTGTTATGGAAACTACGTCATTGGAAACTCATTTTGATTAGGGTTTAAATATAAATTTTTAATATCTTTATATCAAATATATAGGCATGGAGAAAATTCCTTAATATTTTTTTTGCTTTTAATATTTTGCACACAAACTTTAAATAATACACAATTATAATTATCATTTTAAAAAAAAGTTTGTGTTAAAATAAACTCACACAAAGGCTTCCACTTTTTGTCTGGATAGCGATGTTTTATTCTTGCTCAACTATGTATTTCAAAATTGGTTTAGAACCAATGGTAACTGCATTTTTGCGTTATAAATTTATTGATGTCAATGATGATCCTGAGTCTCACCTAGATTTTTCAGAATCGTAAAAAAATATTATTGTTAGTAATATATTTAATAAGATATTTATCTACGTAATACAACATAAATAAAAATGATGACTCTGTGTGTTTTCAAGTATTTATTTCATAACGCAAGCTTAATACTTGGTCATTACCGTTCCTTCTAATAACATTTTGCAGCTAGATCCTTTCTGTACATATGCAAGTGTTAGGAATTATAGATATTTTTATATTGGCAACACTCTCTCTGCTTGGCATTACAAAATGGCGGATTACTGTTAAGATGTGTAATTGTGTATTAAGGTTTTCTAATAATAAGTAAGAAGTTAAACATATAAAAGTATTTCTAATTCATTAAAATAACATTGGTACCATGTTATCCGGTTGGTACTATGTTATTGGTACCATGTGTCCGCGATTAAGAAGTTTTCAAAAGTAAAACGTAAATAACGATTTTTTGCAAATATAAAAAAAGGTGAACAATGGCGGCTAAGAACAGCGATATAAATATTCCAATTTTTGATGGTGTAGATTATAGTAACTGGAAAATACGAATGCTTAAGTTTCTGCAGTATAAGAAGTCCAAGGATGTTATAAAGAGAGCAAAAAATTAAACCGATGACGATAAGTGGGAAGAAAGGGATGTCCAAGCAACAAACTACATTTGCAGTGCAATAACTAACAAACAGCTAGAATACATAAGAGAACTCGATACAGCTTACAGCACAATACAAAAGTTTAATGAGATGTACTTAAAAAAGTCTACAGCTTTGCAAATAGTGTGCCGAGATAACCTTGAAAATATCAAGTTGAAAAATGATTCTAAAGTATCTTTATTCTTCAATAACTTTGAAAAGACCGTGAACGAGCTAAAACAAACAGAGGCAGAGATTTCAGAAACGGAGAAACTAAATTACATGTTAAAAGTACTATCAGAAAGTTACAGCTACACAGGTGATTTAATTGATGTCTTGCCGAAGAAAGAAAGAACAGTTGACTATTTAAAGAGTAAAATAAAACTGAAGAAAACGGAAAATGTGAGTGAAACGTAAACGCAAATAATGACACATCAAATGTTTTTAAAGCAAATGCCAAGCCATCTGGTTATAATTGTTTTGGTTGTGGTAAACCTGGCCACTTAAGAAGAAACTGTCATGCTAATAATGTAAACGGTAATCAAGGACGTGGATATTTTAATAATAACCGAGGACGTGGATATTTTAATAATAATCAAGGACGTGGATATTTTAATAATATTCAAGGACGTGGATATTTTATTAATATCGAGGACGTGGATATGGTAATCATAATCGAAGACGTGGATTTTCAAATTATAGAGGATATAGTTCAAAAGGTAGAGGACAACAAAATTATCAAAATAATAATAATGAGAGTCAAGGTAACAGTTTTCATACTAATATTACAAATAATACTTACACAACGAGTGAAAAAGAACGGTCAAATAGAATGGTTACTTGACAGTGGATGTACAGACCATATTATTAGTACTGATGAATACTTCGATGCTTGTGAGAAATTAAATAAACCTATCAAAGTTAAAATTGGTGATGGAACAATATTATAACCAACAAAAGTTGGTAATATTAAAACTAGTTTTTTAGTCTATGGACAAAAATCTGAGGTAAACCTGACGAATGTTTTCTATGTAAAAGAAATGAAGGCAAATTTATTAAGTTATTCAAAAATCACAGACAAACATTCAATTGTTTCAAGCGGAAGAGTGTCAAAAATTTACAATTATTATGGAAAGATTATAGCAGTCGCTATTAAGGATGACAGATTATATAAAATGAAAAGTTACATGAATGAAGAAATATTGCAAGTGAACATGAGTAGAAAGAATATGACTGTGAAAGAAAAACTACATCATACATTGGGTCATATAAGTTTTAATAATTTGGAATTAATGTGTAAAAATGAGTCATTCGAAGGATTACCAAAAGATATTGAATATGAATATTTAAAATGTGCTATATGTATTGAAAATAAAATGCATAATTTGTCATTTCATAACAATCGACGAAGGGCAGAGGCAATATTAAATATTGTAGAAAAATATTTTTTGAGCTTTATAGATGATTATAGCAAGCTGGTTAAAGTTTATTGTATCAGATCAAAAGATGAGGTATATGACTACTTTGTGGAATATGTAAATGAGGTTCAGAAATTAACAGGAAAAATGATAAAGGATGTGACATGAATGCAAGAGTTTTTTAGTTTGCAAGACAGAAAGGAATAATAATAAAACTTTGTCCAGCATATGTTCTTGAATTAAATGGAACAGCAGAAAGATACAATCATACACTAATGGATATGGGTAGATGTCTTTTATCAGAAGCAAAGGTGGAAAGAAGATTTTGGCCAGAAGCAATTAAAACCGCAGCTTATCTTAAGAACAGAACATTGACTAATACTATTGTGAACAAAACCAAAAGGAAGCCATCTGTTAAAAATTTAAAAAGATATGGAAGTAAAGTTTTTGTAAAAAATCCAGAAGAACGGAGAAGGTCTAAATGAGATAAGAAAGCAGAAGTTAAAATTTTACTTGTTTATATTGATATTGGATACAGAGTATTAATCAACAACAGAGTTATTATTGCTTGACATTGTGACATAATAGAGGAAGATGTTAAATTGTGTGGATTTGAAGGTGAGGAAGAAGATAAGATTAAACATAATATGGAAGGAAGGGAGACAACAGACACAGGAGAAAAAGGACACAAATAAATATTTCGGAAATAATGAAACACATGAAGAAGAAAATAAAAATGAGATTATAGAAAGAAGATCAAGAAAACAGGTCAAACCTCCACAGCGTTTTGATGAAGAATTTGGTTATTATTGTATATAATGTAACTGTTGTAACGCTTCGGCTCCTAGTGATTTTCAGCAGGCGATTACATGTGATGAGGCAACTAAATGGAAAGAAGCAATGAACGGGGAGATGGATAGTTTAGTGAAAAATGATACATGGACCCTAGTAAACAGACCCCCTGAGGACAAAAAGGAAATTGATGTCAAGTGGGTATATAAAAAGAAGAGTGAAAATGAATATAAAGCAAGGCTAGTGGTAAGAGGTTTTCGCAGAAGTAAATATGATTATTGTTGATATGTCCAAAGGGAGAACAGCTTAACGGTTTACATATTATTTGTTAATGACTTAATCATATGTTGTGAAAATGAAGATGTAATTACTGATATAAAAACTAAATTGTCTAAACAGTTTAAAATGCAGGACATGGGTAAAGTAAAAAATTATATTGGAATAGAAATTAAATATAACTGTAATCAAGATAACATTTTAACTTTAAGTCAAAAATCTTATATTGAGTCTTTAGCTAAACGTTATTATACTGAAAGTTCAAAATTGTTTAAAACCCCTATGGAAATAAATTTAAAATTGGAACAATCTGATATTAATGAAGATGTAAAATATCGACATTTAATTGGTGCACTCTTGTATATTAGTTCAGGCACCAGACCAGATATTTGTTACAGTGTAAATTATTTGAGCAGATTTCAAAACTGTTATAATGACACTCATTTCAAATATGCTCTGAGAGTTTTGAAGTATTTGTATTTGACAAGAGGTCTTAAATTAACATATTGTAATAATAGTAATGCTGATATTTTGGATTATTATGTGGATGCCGACTGGGCAGGAGATATTTTGGATAGAAAGTCTACTACAGGATTTGTTATTAGATTATTGAAAATATCATTAATTGGAAATCAAATAAACAAGGTAGTGTAACAAAGTCTTCTACATTTGCTGAATATGTTGCGTTATCAGAAGCGGTAACAGAATTAAAATTTCTTATTTGTTTATTGAATGATGTTTTTATTAAAATTTGTAAACCAGTTAAAATTTATAAAGATAATTCAGGAGCTGTAGCTATTTCTAAATATGGAAATTTTACAAAGAATTCTAAGCATATTGAAGTTCACTATCATTTTATACATGAGAATGTTAAGCAAGGCAATATTGATGTTGTAAAAATAGAGTCCGAAAACAATATTTCAGATATATTTACTAAAGCGTTGGGATTCGTTGAATTAACTTAAAGCGTTGGGATTCGTTGGAAGCGTTGCGAGTTTCAATTCATTAAATTCAGAGAAATGTTTAATTTCAGAGTAAAATTAAGTGTCAAGTTAATAGAGACTATTGTAAGTGTTTAAAATGTTTGTTGTTAATATAAATGTAAGGAGACGTGTTAGGAATTATAGATACTTTTATATTGGCAACACTGCTCTCCCTCTCTGCTTGGCATTACAAAATAGCGGATTACTGTTAAGATGTGTAATTGTGTATAAGGTTTTCTAATAATAAATAAGAAGTTAAACATATGAAAGCATTTCTAGTTCATTAAAATAACAGCAAGTTCATATGCAAGCGCACGCGCATGCTCACGCGTAGATGCATGTGCACGCAATTACGCGTGTTCTCTTACGCACACATTTACATGTTTATTTGATGTATATATATATATATATATATATATATATATATATATATATATATATGTGTATATATATATATATATATATATATACATATATAAATATATATATATATATATATATATACATATATTCGTTAATTTGGTATGACAACAACAACACTTCTATGTCTTTTAATACTAAACTCAGGTTTTAGATAATATTTTCCAATTAATCTAAAAAATGCAAAAAGTGATTTATAAAGTTTTAATTTCATTAAAAAATTTATTTCTTTCCAGTATATCCTAATGCATCATATACTTACAATAAGAATTTAAAGATTGATATTCTAACACTTATTTACGAGTACGTATTCATAAGTGTGATTTGGGCTTACAAATTACAATATTATAAGTTTAAATATATTACAAATTTATTCATAGAAATATTAAAATAATTTATGATAAGAAATATATGTGTATTATTTCTTTATATATATTAGAGTATGAAAAAATTACGATGAAAAAGTTTACGATATTTTACCACCCGTTGAAAGTTAGGGTATAAATTCCTTTTCAAGTTGCTAATCAGTAGGTTTATAAATAAGTATTTATAAGTGCCATAACTTATTTTTAACTATATTTTTTTACTCTTTTACATGATGTCTTAAACATGAGCGTTAAAAATGTGTTCGCAATACATGAGCATCAAACATGAGCGTCAATCATGAGCGTAAAAATCGTTAAACATGAGCGTCAAAAATGCGTTCAAACTCCTTCTAAAACATGCAAAGTACGAACATCCAACGGTTTTGAAAAAAAAATAGGTAATGGCCTTCAGTATATACTTTTCGCTAAATATTTCTGGTAATGTTATATATTAAGTTTCTGGTAATGTTATCCTTTCCTGTATAATCTGTATAGTCTATAGTAGAGGGTATATAAACCCTGGTATATAATGTTTTTGGTGACGTCAAGACTTGCGGTGACTATTTTTCCGGATTCCTCGTCAAGGAATATCTTGCCAATCACTCACACTGTTCCAAAATTTATCCAGAAATTTCACATTATAACAATAAATTATTAGCCAGTCAATTAAATTATTAAAAGTGGTTACTAGGTTTAGTTAACTATATATACCGGTAGACAAAATGAATAGTCATATTTACATATCCTACGTTGATAAGCAATCTCAGTCAAAAATATATACTATCCGATTATATGCAATTTCCATGTATACGACAAATTGTCAATTGTTGAAAAGCGACAAATTGTTAAATATAAAGGCAACAAACTGTTAAATACACAGGTTTGAAAACCCAAAAGCGTCAAACTGTTAAATATAAACGCGACAAATTGCTAAATATGAAGGTTTGAAAACTCAAAAGTGCCAAATTTAATGCAATTGGATGTTTGTGGTCCAATGGAACCCACATCGCTTGGTAGATCGAAATACTTTTTTAACCTTTATTGATGACATTCAAAGAAGGTTTTATTTCCTGGAGAGGAAGTCGCAAGCACTAGAAAAATGCAAAGAATTCAAAAACTTGTTGAAAATCAATTAAATAGTGTGAATTAAATGTCACCGTACAGACAAGGGGCTCGAGTGCTAAATAAAGAATACTGTGTGCTCACAAAAGGGGCTGGAATTATACATCAGACACCTTCCTATACACGCCTGAATAAAACAGAGTAGTCGAAAGAATCCATCAAAAACTAGTAGAAAAGTCAATATGCTTGCTGTTTGACGCTAAACTCCCAAAATCATATTGAGTTGAAGTGTGTATACGGCCACCTATTATAGCCACCTATAGAAAGCGAATCCTGCAATATGAAACTCCAGAGGAGGTGCGATTTTACGGTATATGGATAGGAAGCAATGGTTAATCTTCCAAAAGAGGAGGCAAAAAATTGCGATACCAGAGCAGGAAAGGCTACTTTTATCGGACCCTGCGAAAATACAAAGTTGTACTAACCACCTTAAAAAAAATAAAAAGTAGAGACCCAGTGTTCCTGGAATTTCTCACTAAAATAAAATATGTTCCGTTAAATATAAGAAAGTCCAAATGTGAACAGAGCACACACATACTTCGGTGACAACCAACCCACATTGGAGTTGACAGACATAACTACAGACTGTGAGTCGGGTGGAGAGAACATTCCTCGGAACAAGTTCTCGTCAAGTTAGAGTCTGTATTCATTAATGCATGACACTACCCGAAAGGCTGAAATATGTTTAATATAAGGCATGTAAATTGAAAAGTCGCTTTACGGATTGAAACAGGCACGCAGATATTGGAACACAAAATTCAAATTGATTTTAAATAAGCTCGGCTTTAATAGAAGTAAAGCTAACCAGTGAGTTCATACAGCATTAGTAGACAGAACCATATGTTAATTCTATCTCTATATCAATGACGGACTACTATTTTCAAAAGAAAAGCACACCCTAAACAAGTATTACTGCTGACCCCATGTAAGACTACTAAAGGCCTACTGTGCGCCTGAGAAAAACTCTCCACACAGAGAAGTGATGGGTTCGCTGATCTATTAGGTGACTGTCAGTAAACCGGACATCATGTTTTCAATAAGCCAAGAGTGCAATTATTTGCATTATTACAATGAATTGCACTAGCTTACAGTTAAAAACATATTTAAATACTTAAACTTAAGAACACACTCAATACAAACCAAGGAGCTCGTACTGCGTTACTTGTGTAATGCAGGTACTACAGACTTAAAAGGCTACAGCGATGCAAACTGTGCAAACCATATTGAAAACAGACTCTCTGTAACCAGTTTTACTTTTCTCAAGAACAGTATCGCTCTCATCTGCTCCAGTCAGCGACAACAGACTGTGGCTCTGTCTACCAGAGAAGCAGAGTTCACAGCTGGCTGTGTATCCACTAAAGATGCAATTTGATTGAAGTAGTCATTGTGTGACCTTAGTGAGTTTTATCAAAAGACTGTGGGTTTCAATATAGATAACAAAAGTGTTATAAGTAAGATAAAAGAGGTGAGTTTCACAAAAAGATGCAAATATACAAACATTAAATACATATTTATAACTGAATAACTTCATGAAAATATCATAAAGCTGAATTATATAAGTACAGGCAATCATTATAGAGACATGCTTCCAAAAGCTTTACCTGGAACAAAATTTACATCAATGAAAGGAAGAATTGGAATCTCAGAGTAATTGCTAAGTGTAACACGATTGTTTGGCTGAGTGATCTCATTAAATGCAATATCTACTAGACTAATGTTAACTGTATGTCAATCAAAAAATATACACTACACAGCTCTTTATTTAAACATGGTTTTAAATAGAAATCCAGTATCAATATATATTTAGTCTTTTCAATTTACTTTATAAAGGGACATAAGAAAAATATTTTTGAATAAAAAATGAATTCAGATATACGCACTCACACTGTATTCATGTTGATATAAAATAAGCGATACTACACATTTCCATATTTAGTGTAAATCAATAACTAAGTATATAAAATATAAACTCAAGTAAAATCAAAAACGTATCCATGTAAGCACTGTTGTGTATCAGTGCTTACATGGATACACTTTTGACACACAAGGACTGTTATGTAACTTCAATACAAATTGTAAAATGTAAATTTTAAGATCAGGTGTGGATAAAGTAAAAAAGAAAATGTGAAATTTAAAATATAAAATGAAAAAAATTGGAAAATATGAAGTATTAAAAGTGAAGGTTTAAACTTGTACGTAAAGCTCCAGTTTAGGTACATTGGTTGCATACTCTTGTGTACATTTGTAAATGTAAAGTGTAAAATGTATGTTTAAATTTTAAACTTAGTTAAAATTATTTACATATCTATGTTCACAATTATAAGTATAAAATATAAAATGTTAGGGTAAAGCTTGAACTTATGTAAAATTTATTAAATATACTTTTGTGTTATAGCAATACAATTACTTTTAAAATATATACATGTCAAACACATAAGTGTGAAATACTAGTTAAGGAAAAATAGAATTGATACAAACTTAGAATAAGGTCGACAGTTCAATTAATATAGAATTTCTTCATCTCTCAGGAAGGTTCTACTTAAGGAGGAATATTGAATGTTTTAGTCTATGGCAATATCGCCCCCCTCCCTCCTGCATAATTCTTTTATTTTATGGTGGAGCGTATATAAATCCTATCTCGCACTTTCCCTTTTCTCTTTTCGGTGAAATCAAGAATGGTAGTGGCTATTCGTCCGGATTCCTCACCAAGGAATATAGCGCATAATTCAATACTTTCATCAAAAATTCAAACCTTCAAGTGATTTTGGTTATTTCATGATATTAGGAAAAAGAGCAACTTTTCTAATTGAACCTCCGATGCATATTAGAGATACGCACTAAAGGTTTATGATTTTTTATAAAAAGTAGTAAAAGGAGGTGGAAGGTATCCACTGGACCATTATGAGTTTTGACAAAAAATAATGAACAATATCATATCTGGTTAAGTACTGCAGTAAATCCTGGAATAGTTTGTATTGAATTTTAAACTGCAGTATCTAAAATTTACCTTTCAGAGCTCCTTTATACAAAGATTGCAAAAGTATGAGATTAATATGAAATGCTTAAATGATGAGTTATCTAAACACTAACCGACTGAAAGCTTCAAATTTATTACACCTTGGGTGTTATAAGTTTGAAGTCTTACACCTATAACATTGAGTTTGGTTCAAATAATTTGTATAAGCACGGAGATATCATATTCAGGGTCTTTTGGGTGTCAGAGTCGGTGGTATATTAAAATATTCAATTTTGGTTTTATTCGCTTATTTTATTACATTAAAATTTATCGATTTTAAAACTATATTTTGTTATGATATATAAATAAATTTATCATTAATAATAAGGATATTTTTCTCATAATTTTTTGCTTGTATACAATCCTGATATACTAGCTTATTTTATTCATACAAAAGTGACAACCTTTTCATGACTTGGTGTCAAAAACGTTCATCTTTACCAATATTACGATCAAAGCTGGTTATTTTCATTTATTTATATTGGCTATCTTCTTTTATACATTATAAGAACTAATTTGTTTTTAGTAATAGTAAAGAAGATTGATTTAAAACTTTTTTTGAACGATACTGCTTTTGCTAACTAGTAGCAATATGCACCGAGATAAATATTCACTTTATAAACAGTTATTTTTTCTTTAAAATGGCCATAAATAAGTTTGATTATTATATTAAGTTCTCGAAATGTCTCCCACTAACTTTTTGAAGTTTCGTCCAAAATTGTTGTTTGAATTTAAAAGCGGTAAGACTTTCACAACAATTTTTGCAGTAAATGCGCCAATTTTCAAGATAGTTTGCCGGTTCTACGTAATGGATATTTTTTCCCGATTATTATTCTTATGTACTTGTGGATCCTGAAGTGAAGCAAAGAGTCCATACTTGATATCAGTATCCATTTTTGAACAAAAAAAAGAAAGAAGATTAAAAAATCTTCCTTTTTCAATCCTATTTATGTTCCAAGTTAAACAAGAGTTTCAATCCATTTATACGTATATCATTCTTAAAGTGTTTAATTGTTGTTAGAATTTAGGATAATTGAGAAGGTAGAAAACATTGTTATCAAACAATAAATATAATAATATATAGTGACATAATTTTATACAGGAAACAATATTTTATAGAATAGGAATTAACTATTTTATTGAATAGCAATAATTATTATATATATATATATATATATATGTCATTCAACAAATTATTGACATCAAGTCAGGGGTTGTTTTTATCCATAATATGTGGATAAAATTTGTCCTATATGTTCTTCGAGAGTAAGAACTATAACCATACCAAGAAATTTCATAAAACTCTATTTAGTATATTTTGCTTGATTAAAGAATCAATTAACAGACAAATATATAAAAAAATGCAAATTGAAAACTATAACCCAACTACAGAAAAAACTAACTAAAAAGCATGAAACAAGAAAGTGTTCCTCTCAATGGCCGTCATAGCCTGAAAATTTATCTTAGTTTGGGGAAATCTGCATTGTAAAACTCCCGAATGAATATACTTTTAAAACAATAATATACTCAATTCAATTCTATATAGATACGGATGACTTATATATAACCGTGGTCGTATGCTACTGTGTGCAAACAAGCTATACACATAAGTAAGTTTGTTTTGCCGCTCTGCTGTGCCCTTTAAGTACTTTATTATTAGGACGGTATGCGACCATGGCTATAGCTAAGTCATCGCTACACCCACATAGAATTTAATTGAGTATATTATTTTTTTAAAGGACATTCATTAAACAATTTTGTAGAACGAAGATTTCCCTTTTAGAGAGAAATTCAGGCTATTACGATTATTGAGAGGAATTTTTTCTTGTTTCGTCCTTTTTAGTTAGTATTTTCGGTAGTTGGGTTTTAGTTTTTTTAATTTTTATTTCTATTCACAACTTTTTCTATGACTTAGATTTATTGCGCAATCGATCTAGTGCCTTCATGGAATTAGAATATAGAGCCTTAATTTGAATTATGATTCAGGTGGGCAGCTTTTATTATGAATTAGATTGATTGCACAATCGATCAAGTTCTTTCATGGAATTATTAACATGGGGATTACTTAAAAGTTTGGAAGGTGTCAACTCATTTGTAAAGAGGCTATGTAAAGTTTTGACTCAGCTTAATGCGACATAAACTTGGCTTTTTGCGAAAACTGTTTTGCCGAGATCTATTACCGTTTTTCAAGAGTACATCATTAAATTCTATGTACAATAAAGCCCCACGACTATATTAACACAAGCATATTACGAAAATATTACACATAGTAATTATAATAAATTATAATTCTAATGAAATCCTTCATTAGAATTATAATTAGGAATTTTTTGAAAATCAAATTTAATATTTACGGCATTAGGTATTTCCCCGACCTCAAGCTGGTCCTGTATGAGAGGTGGCCATTCAATACTCTAGATAATGCCCATTGCTCCATTGACCAATCCTTTTTGTACAATAATTTTTTTTCTAAGCATAATTCGCGACCCAGTCTCTATTACTTTATTAGCAGAATAAATATTATGAGAGTATAAAGCTTGATTAAATCCACTTGATACAAAAGACTATACAATTCTACCAGTTCTATTGTGATATAAAGTAATGCATTCAAGCTTAGGGGTTAGCCATAGGTTTTAGGTTCAGTGGCAACATCAACCGCATTTACTTTGTAAACTTTTGATGTTTTGCCCAATAATCCAGTAATTTCAGTTTAATGTTATAATCATTGACTTTTCTAAGAATGGGAAATATAAACACGATATCACAGTACTAAATCTAATGAAACGTTATATAATCTAAGATATTTTCAGTATCAAAGCAAACATAAGGACATTTAAGTTATTAAAATCACTTTAGTTTAGTCTGCACAGCGGAATAAATAAACACACATACATGCATACATGCATAGCCTTTGAAATTCTTAACCCTTCCTCTGCCGTAGTTGGGTAAACATTCTTTGTTGTTGTACAGTTGGGAAAATAGATTTTTCTTGATTTTATTATCATTCTATAAGCTAAATTGATCACTCTTTTTAAAATATGTTTAATGTAAGGATGTCAGAAGTTAAAGATATTTTAAAGATTATATTACATTATGTTAAAAGTAATAATTGTGGTAGCTTCTTACCACGCTATATTTAATTAATCTAAGCAATCATTTTCAGCTTATTTAGGTCCCAGAGTTTAAAAATTTGGTTATGTTAACGCCAAGAAATTGCAGCGCCTATTGCTTTAATTGAATTGTTTATAGGTTTTCGAATGGGCTTTTTGAAGATATAAAATTTAATAGTCAATTATTTTACCAAAATCAATCTCTCTTTGAAAAGCGTAATCCAGTGTAGATAAGCTTTATACTAATTCTTTTTAAATAATTTGGCATCAGTCATGACATTTAGCTATTTTTCTTTTATTAAATTGTAAATAACCTATCATCGATTATTAGCGATATGAATTGCCTTATTCGCTGACGATAGAGAAGATATTCGTTTTAAAATTATTATGAGTTTTAAAATTATCTTTCATAAATTAACATCTAAAAATTAAATGTATTTTACCGTAAGTAAAAGTATTATTTTTCTATAATTTTTAATTATTTTCATGTTACAATGTAATTTCGATGACAAATATGAACATATTCATTAGAAATCAAAACTGATTAATATATTATGTATACATTATAAAAAAAATTATAAGCACAGCCTTATAAGAATGCAATCATTTAAATATAAAATATTCAAACTTTTTTATTCTGAATTATTCCATAAATTGAACAGTAGCCTTTAAAGATATAGCTAACTATGTAATGCTCAAAAAATTTTCAAAATTCGATATTGCTTATTTTTACTTCCTTTTGTGTTCAGAATAAATTGAAAAATATGAATAAAAATAATCTTAGCAATTAATAATTGAGAAAAATATTTCAACGTATTTTATGTGCACGAACAAGTCAGAATATAGATGGTAGCCCACTGGAATTATCCGGCAGAGGCGTGCTTAAGCATTTGCCACCGCAGGACGTTACCTGATAATCCAGCGTGTGCGGTTTTGACGACGGTCTGACTAAAGGGATTATGCAAGCTCTTGGATTAGACTTCCAACTATGTAATGGTATGATTGACACACAGACCTTCTAAGATGGAAATTATGATGGAGAATGACGCAATATATTTATGAAATGTAAATGAAAATGAGTAATTTCTCTATTCTGGTGTCAAGTGATTAAAATCATCCACTATAATCATTGTTGATTATATATAATGGTCACAAGTCTACAATAGTTTTCATTTTTCAGATTTGATAACTGATTTTGATAGATTTTGAGGCCCTGATTAATTTAGGATCATTTTAGGATTTTCAAATATTTAGTATAGTTTTTTATGCCAAAAGTACGTAGGTCTACTGAACCAGTGTACGTGGGTAGTGTTTGCACATGAAGGTAGGATGTTAAGAAGAGTTCTGAATTTGACGATGGCTAAGGTTGAGGTAACTGCAAGAAATGAAATCGATGGAAATACGAATAATATATAAACCAAATCAGAATTTAGACAACTCAGATAATCGCCGTCTACTTGACGTTCCAATAGAATGTCCTAAGAAATATCTGTATGACAAAGAGGGAATATGTAAAGTGATTGAAGAAGCTGATGATGTTCTTGTAAAAAATAAAACATCAACTTCTACTTGCCAAGTAGAATTTGAAGGAATTAAAGGATTTAAGAAATTTTCGAAATTAAATTAAATTTTAAACCGTGATGCAAAAAACAATGTTCAATAAATATCATCGATGTTACATATCGTCCTGGCATCGCCCCGATGAAGATTATATTCTTTGAATCTTTGGAACAAATCCTTGACTATGACATAGGTGTACTCTATACCTTGATTCAATAAACTTTTACAAAAAAAGTTATATTTTTAAAAAAATATGAATTCAAAATTAATAATATTAATCGACAGGTAAATAGAGTAACTAAAATGCATAAAATGGCTAATAAGGATAGTTTCTAATAAATATATGACAAAGGAAATTGACTGTGCGATGAATAATATTGCAATATTTGTCTAAGGAGATTTAGACAACACTCCTTCTTTTTCTTTACGTACCGTATACCTCACGTTCTTCTATTATCTTCTACCAATTGTGACACGTTGTAATAGAAAATTGAACCATCTACTAAATTATATAAGCGTTCATCTGCAAACATGAAGCAACGGAATTAAGCTACGTTATTGTTAAATTTTAAGTTTGGAAATAACGACAGAACATTTTTTGTGTTTCATTCAACACACAATCGATTATGGGTTCATGTTAAATAGTGTTATTCGTATATGTGTTTTATTGTAAACTGTAGTTTTTCCCTAACACTGCTTTATGCATGACAACGAAATATTTAATACATTGCATTTCCGACGTGAATAAAAAAATAAAGCAATCATTTGTGTATACATATACATATATATATATATATATATATATATATATATATATATATATATATATATATATATATATATACATACATATATTTATATATATATATACACATACATATATTTATACACACACATATACACAAGTATATTTATATATTAGCACACACGCACATCCACACACACACATACACACACACACACACACACACACACACATGTGTGTGCGTGTGTGTGTGTGTGCCTGTGCATGTGTGTGTGTGTACATAATAAGCCGAATTACATATTTGATATTTAACAGCATTTTTGTCGTTTCAAAGAGCAAGCTCCGAACTAAATCTATTTACCCAATCCTTTGATGTACGTACATATTTTCCATATCTTGTACATGCATTTTTCTTTTAAATAAGAACATAGTTCGTTTTAAGATGTGGATAGAAATATTTGTTTTTTTATATAAAATCATCTAGAAATTTATCACTCTCACCATAAATAATTAAAAATTGTAAAAAGGAAGATATTTTAAGAATATTTTGAAGTTTTTTAGTTTTATAGTGTTTTCATTTAATACTTTTGTTGTCATAGCTATTTGCTACTAGAAAAGTGTTGGATTTTTATAAACTGAAATTAGCAATGTTACCAAAATTACAGAATGGAAACATCTAAAACAACCATCCAACTACCGCCACTCGGTACAGTGCCATTTTATTTCCAGTCATATTCACCAACAAATTTGAGGAAATATAGTGGATAAATAAATGTGCACTTAAATATGTAAACAGGTAATTGGTTATAAATAATTTATTCAATAGGAAATGTATTATGTACATATATTATTTATAAATATACATATTGTATATCTACATTTATATATATATATATATATATATATATATATATACAATGCGCAAAATGTAACGCGGATCGGTACCTTGAGATTTTAAAATTTCAAAAGGTACGCTTATTCTTTTTATTTATATGGAGTGTCGGTTTTTCCAATAAATTTTGTAAACTTTTTCACCAACTTTTTAAACGACCTGTCAGTGTTGTGATGGATTTTGCTTATGTCCCTCAGCAGGAATCAAAATTCCATGAAATTCATCTGTCACATAGGCTCTAGTGTTTCTCACTTATGGCTGATTGCTCGAAGTCCTCATAAGATCGGAAGAAAAACGAATCTCAGAAGAAAAACCAAACCTTCATAAGATCACTCATATGTTTGCTTATCTATCTATCACAGCCCCTTTTACTCAAAAAACAATTAGAAAATTTGGTTCGGAATTTTTTTTAATTCCATGTATAATGTGGGTGTCATTTGAAAGAATCGGTTCTCAAAAATATTTTTTCCCGGGTCTCAAAATTATTTCTTCTTTTATTTTAAGTATTATACCCTAAAATATATACTGAAAAATATGCTTGTAATATATGTTACCGCCCGCTTATTTTTGAAAGTGCCGGGCCTAAAATTATGAAAAAATATGATTTTTGGAAGCCTAGACAAAGTTTGTAGGAAAACAACTCCAGATGTAACAGATTCTGAGATATCCATGATAATAAAAATATCCACTTATTTACTTATATTTAATATGTGTGCTATTAAATATTCATTTGGCTCTTGATAATATTTTTTTTAAAAATAAATTTAACGCTTATGGCAAATAAAATAATTTTACCAAAAACCCTGGATACATCAGCCAATTTTGCATTTGGTTGGTTTCAATTTTATTTACTACATAACTTAAAATAGAATATCTGATAATTACGTATTCAATTGTTATTTTTAAAACAATTTTACATACGCATAAAGTGAATATCTATTAAACTGGTGTTTTGGCTCCAATAATTTACGTAAATTAGAAAAAAAAGACTGGCATTGGAGAGTAAAAAAATTAAGCTTTTTTTTTTTAAAATCCAAAAGTCATAATGCAATTATTATACTGTAAAAACTAAAGTGTAAATTAAATATAACTAAAGCACATTTTACTTTTTGCGTTTCTGTTAATACTAAATTATGAGAAAACCATATAAACTATCAATAAAATCGTTTTTTTATCCATTGAGGTATCAGATTGAGTAACAAAATCAAGTACAATTACAAAAAATTGTAATGCAAATAATTCTTTAAAAATAGCTCCCTAAGATTTTTGTAATGATGATGTTTTAATTTAGGCTATAAATAACTGAATACTTTTACATTATATTTGTCTTTCGTATTTTTTCTCTAACGGTCATCATTAATAAAACGACACGAAAATTCATGAAAACATATTTTGTGAAATATTTGCAAAATACCAAAAACGTTTCTATCACTTTGAATGAATCCAAAAAAAAACAACCAAGTATCTAGAGAAGGGGTATTTTAAACGATATTTATGGTACTTATATTCAAAAAGAAATAATAAATCTTAATAAAATACTCTGAACGATGCGCAGAAACTTAAATGAAAAATTATCCTTGACCGGAAAAACTTAATTAAACTCACATAGAAGATTAATAAACAAAGAAATAAATAATAAAACGATGTCTGTGTGTATTCAAAGGCGACTTTGCTAATAAACGAGCATTCCTAAATATTTTTTCTGTCTGACATTCTGACATCGTCCTGTAATACTCTTTCTTTGTTTGTACTTTTTCATATTTTAATTGTCTAATCTTTTCAGTTAATATCATAGCATTGACGAAAGACCTTTATTATATATTATTGATTCAATCATTGTAATTACTGACTTAGCCAAGTTGAATCAAAATTATAAAATTAAAGGCAAATAAATACAAATATAATAATAATCACAAAGCTACTTCAAAGAAGTCGCATAATACAATCGGAAGTTATAAATAGAGGGAATAGTTAATAAAAAAACAGTATTACAATATTCAAGAAATCTGAAAATGGTTATAGTAACCAAAATGTGGAAAATATTTCAAGTAAAAAGGTATAATAATACTTTTGTCCCTAAACACATATAAAAAAATAAAAAATTATATATATAAATATATAAATAATAAAAATATAAATAATAAAAAATTAAGTGAAATATTTGTTAAGTTGAAGAAACAAACAACTCAAAAATACGAAAGGTAAAAGATAAATATTACTTTTGCAAGAAAAGTGTAATGAAACAAAAGTATTAATTTCACACGTACATTATTTCTTATTAACTATTGAAATAAAATATTATATGTTCAATCATACTAAATATTAAATAATTAAGGATTACTAATACGCCAAAGATTAAATTGTAACTGGTTTTAAAGTTTCATGACTTTTCTCTGTAAATTTATTAATGAAGACTGTCAGAGAAAAAAAAACATCAAAGACACAAATGGCTTCAAATTATTCAGTTATTTATAACCAAAATTAAAATTATATTACCAGGAAAAACTTAGGGCGTAATTATAAAATAATTATTTACATTACACTTTGTCGTAATTGTGTTTGATTTTGCTTTTTTAATTCTTTACTTCAAAGGATACAAAAAGCATTTCATTAGTTGAATTGTTATCCTGTATCAGATTTCACATAATTTAATCCTTACAGAAACCTATCAAGAAATATCAGCTTTAATTATAATTAAAATATATATTAGATGTTATAATCCAATAAATAAGTTTTCATGTTTGGATTGTTTTATATCAGCCAGGGATATCGGTATGCAAAACGAAAATATTACTTAACTTCTTCTAACCTCTACTTCCAGCCTTTCTTTTTTCCTAATTTATATAAAATATTAGAACCGAACCATCAGTGTAGTATATATTTATTAAGTTGATTTAATTCTTCGATAAACATTTACAATAAAATTTCTAAATAAATAAAGATTCTAATGTATTAAGTAACTCAGTAACTAAAATGAAATCTAGCCAAATGTGAGAGTGAATCATATATCAAATGTTCCGTATGTCATTTTACTTAAAATTGGTTTATTTATCATGCGTTTTGAATATATTTTCTACAAAAAATTGTCAATAGCGTAACGAATATTTAATAATCCCCAATATGGATAAATAAGTAAAAATATCTGGTATGATGGACATCTAAGAATTAGTGACATGTGAAATTATCTTGTTTTCTTACAAAGTTTGCCTATGCTTCCTTAAAAATAACATTTTTATAAATTTAAGTTCTATACTTTTAGAAATAAGCGGGTGAGTAACATATATTACAAGCATATTCTTCAATATATTTTTAAAAATACAATACTAAAAATAAAAAAAAAATTTTAGATTCAAAGAAAAAATAATTTTATGAACTAACCCGGTATTCACGTTATACGTAAAATTTAATCGAAATCTTAATTTCTAATTAGTTTCTTAGGAAAAGGAGCTGTAACGTACAGATAAACAAACACACGAGTGATCTTATGAGCGCTTTGTTTAGTTTCCTGATATCCGGAAATCTAAAAAAATTTACAAATAAGAAAGTAATTGTAAATCTAGAGAAAACGCAAGTACCAAAAACTTAAAATAACTTTTCGAAAATAGTTGACTTAGTTATTAATATTAATATGTCACGCGATTCAAGATCTCCAGCTTAATTATATTTAGATATCATAAGTTAAATATCTTGTATAATATATTTTCTATTCGATTTCGTCTCGTTAAACCGGTTTCTCTAATTGATCAGTATCGATATCATTAAAAAGGCCATTCACAGTTGCTTTAAGTTTATTTATAATTTAGTGAAAAACCGTACTAGGTGAAACATGTTTTATCGTAGTCAGACACCTGCTTTATATCAGTGTCTGTCTTAATTGGTATGATGAGAGTAAAATATGAAAAACTGTACATTTTGTGTTTACATAAGATAATGTTTTTAATTTTGCCAGTATATAATGTTTAATATATGTTGTAAATAATTAAGTCCCGCAATAACTAAAATAAAATCTAGCCAAATGCGAGAGGGAATGCGAGAGCACAATTGTGATTAATATATTCTATTTTCATATATTCTATATATATTCTATTAACATTATTATAAAAGAGTTAGTTGCGGAACAGTAAATTCAAAACAGCAATTTCTTTTGTCCGATGTCTTCAATTGAGTAAAAGAACACTCAAATATCGGGATAGCAATCATCCTTAATTTAGAGACGCTAGAGCGTATGTGACAGATGAATTTAATGGAATATTGTTTATTGCTGAGGGATATAAATAAAATCCATCTCAACACCGATAGATCATTGATATAGTGGCTAAGAAGTTTTCAAAATTCATGGATAAGAGCGATATTTTATGTAAATAAGAAGAAGAATCGTAACTTTTGAAATTTGAGAATCTTATGGTACCGATCCTCACTTTACACTGTCCGCTACTGTTACATTTAAGACGAGTATATTATACGAAAGATTAATTTATAATTATTTATATTGATCTATTATATTACTTTGAACTAATTATTTATAATTGAGTACCGATTTATATATTTAAGTGGAAATTTATTTATCGACCACATATACTGAAACTTGTTGATTAATAAGACTGCAAATAAAATAGCACCGCGTAGGCTGAGAGTAGTTTATTACGAATAGATGTTTGAGACGTTTCTATTCTATTATTTTTGGTAATATTGCTAATTTAAATTTTAAATAATTAAAAAGTTTGTGAGAAATCAGTGAAAAGAAGAACCATGCATTTTGTGATAAGAAAATTTTATGGTATCAATCCGCGTCACGTTTAACACGAGTATATTAATAAAACATTAATTAATAATTCTTTATTTTGTTAAATTTAATATTTTTAAATAAGTACCAATTTACATATTTAAATATACATTTACTCAAACTTCTCTTGTAATAAGACTGCAAATAAAATGGCACTGTGCAGGCTCGCGGTAGTTTGTTATGAACGGATATTTTAAATGTTTCTATTATGTAATATTGCTAATTTAAGTTTTTATAAATCGAAAGCTATTGGTCAACATTTATTTATGAACCCAATATTTTTCTTCATAGTACATAAACAATGATTATACCATAAAAGTAGTAAATAGGAAAATATAAATTTTGCAATGAAAAAAAATAATAATTTGGTTTCTCGAGAATTTATAATTTTCGTTTATATAAAACATTCTGCATAATTTTTTATAGAATGTTTTATACTCGGTTTCTTTGATGACACGGTATAAATTTGAACCGATATTTAAAAAACAAATATTTCTATTCACATTACAATACAAAAATACGTTTCATTATAAAAGAAAAATGTATGTTCAAAATGTAGAAAATAAGTTCATCGACAAAGCTTGGAGGCCATTCTGGTAATTAGATCGACATCAGAGGATTAGATAAATAAGTTAAATTCAGAGCTCGTACTTTGAAACAACAAAAAATGCCGCAAAATTTTAAATATGAAAGCAATTTTTTGGTTTCCTCTGATTAACCGTTTGATACAGTAAATGTTTATAACCAAGCGCGAGTATGTCTTGTTTGTTTATGTATTAATTTGGTTATCTGTATTTTTACAATAAAAAATACCATTCCCATTTAGCATACGTTTCATTATTTTTATCAAAATTATTTTTAATGTATACAAGTGAAATGTGTGATCGGAAGATTACGAGTTAAAAGGCGCTAACACAGATAAGGAAGGAATATAAAACTGAAAACGCGCAAACGGAAACGGCAGGTATTATGCAATAAATCGAAGAAAAGTTTATTTCGTCCCACAAAAGTTTTCAGTTATCGGTTATAGTTGATAGTTATCGGTGGCCGTCTCTCCACCTACAGAAGTCGTTTATCTGTGTTGCGAGTTAAAATACATGCTTGTACTTAATGAGTAATGAATTAATCACTAGACAACATATCGGATAAACGTATCGTAATTAAAATTATCAATATCTATTGGAACCATGCTAAAATATGTTAATTTCATTTTGTATAATTTTAAGTGTATGATATTTATATAAACTCCCTTATACCATTAATGGTAACTCCCAAAAAAAAGAATGGAAAATTAACTACTGCAACGTTCATGCATTTTGCTTATCATAAAGTCTATACAATACACAATGTAAAATGAGTTAGGTCTTTTAGCAGAGCGAGAACCGAGCTGGGCTTATTCCACTCGGTCTAAGTAGTCGTGCTTGACATACTTTTTGAGGATATTGTTCGTAGCAAACATTTTTGATGAATATACCATGCGGGTAAAATTATTTTTGTTTGATAAATAATAGCTTCAACAACAACTTGAGATATCGTTACAAGAAAAAAACTGGAAATACTTTCTAATAGCATATTTTTCTGGACTGACTTAAAGTGTAAAAACAACATTTAAATACTTCTCCTTTCACCAATTTTTTTATCATTTAATAGAAAAAATAAACAGCTTTGAACTGTATTTCAACGTATACAACCACGATATTTACATCATCTACATTCATTTCATTCTATATTTCTATGGATTCGTAACAGAAATCGTGCTAGTTCATTTTTTTATCCCACAGGCCAGAAAGAGCAACCCAAGTATTACTTCCATGACGTCAAAACTCTGAACCACGGTTCTTACTATGGAAATGTCGATGGCGCCATTTTGACCTCATGACTGAATCTATACGTATTTACTTTACTTTATTTACTTCTCACATCATGTTCTTGTTCTTGACGAATGCTTGGTGCGTTGGACTACGAAGCTATAATATTTATTTTATTTTTAACTAATTAAAATACTTTACGTTTTGCATTTGTCCATAAAATTGTATATTTTTTTTTCTGCGTCATAATTTATAATTTATGTTTGATAAAAGTATGAGATCAACATATCCAAAAATTTTATTCCTCCAAAACTGTAATAGTTGGCCGTCCTTGACGGGCGAACAAATTTAATTACGTATGAGTTACATTCCTACTGACCACCAGGATTTAATCTGTAAAATTTTATTAAAAAATTTGCGAACAAGCCGGACTTTTCATGGATATATTTTAATACGTACATAGATATTTTTTTAAATATTTCTTTGTCAACCACACACGCATGCTGCCTGACCCTGAATTCCATTGTAATGGATAATTCCATTATGGTAACATAAAAGATGACGCATCAACTCTCTGAATGTTACGTTTAAGCTTCATTTGGCAATGAAACCAATAATTATACTAAATTAAGAATAAATACTACATGACAGGCCAGATGTTCTTGAATATTATCGTGATTGTAAGGTAACTATTAAAATTGAATGGTTTGACGTGAAATAATTATTAACGATTTTACTTTTTAAAATTGATCAAAGAAAAAAATGAAAATAGGGTCATATGTATTTTAATGCAGTAAAAAAGTTCGGAGAGAATTAAATGAAAATAACATGAAAACGGTGTTCACTAAATGCGCATTTTTTTTAATACTTATCCATTAAGGTCTTGATTCATATATTTTACACCAAAAAAGCTCACATTTATCAAAAGAATTTGATAATTATTCATACAAAGCATGTAAGCGTTCCGGTTTGTGAAAATATTAAAAAATTCAAATATTTCAATGAGCGTGGGATTATTATCAAATATAAAATTTTATTTTCGTCCAAAATATGAGTCCCTCTATCCATGGTTGAAACATCATCCAGTATTTATGGGACAGTTATAATCATGAGATAAATATGGGACCAGTGCAATTACTTTGGGAGATTATAGCGTTGAGTGGCCCTAGGGCCAAGCCTTAAAATCAATTTTATCGTTTTGTTAAGTTTTTTGAAAGCCTTGTTATTTATTTTGCTTTTGTTATTAATAATTGACATGAACAAAAATTTCAATAAATGAAAGTGGTATTCTGTATATTTATATAATTTTTTTATTTTTTAAATATTGTATAGAAATTTTGAGATATGTAACTAAGATTTACACATTTGTGAAACATTAATATACAAATATAAATTAAAATTTTATATACATAGTTCAAGTAGAATACAAAATAGTTGTAACCTTACTAAAATTCTAAACCTTAACAGAATAACTAAACTTGTCGAATAGACACTTGTTATAAGGAAAGAGAAGCATTCGTAGACTTGGACTATATAATCTGTACCTTATAAATAAAAAAAAAAAGATTACGAACATTTTGTCACTAATTCTTATTTTATATTTACGTTAAGGGATATGTAGAAATTAAGAAATTTGTAATATTTTCACAAGTAATAATAGCTTTCAAACAATTAGGTATAACAAAAAATAAAAAGCAAACAGAAATATAAACTTTCAAAAACAATTGTGGATCAACGTATGTTATTCACATTACAGATTCACGTAAAACGTAATGTAAAAAGATATATTTGAAGTTTTTTTTTGTTTAGTTGTCGTTAAAGCTTTTTCATTTCACAGAAAATATTTTGACGGCATGAGACATTAAACATTTATGCTCCAAAAGTGTTTTGTAACAGTATGTGGAACGAAAATGCCACAAGATCGCTTTTGTATTGAACGCGGGGACTGGAGCCGAGCTTAATGAATGGACCAAACTCTACGCCCACTCCTGGAAAAGACCTGCGAAATCCTCGTTGTGTATTGTATAGGTTTTATGACGTACAAATTTACATACCGTAAAACGTTTTAATAGTACATTTTACCGTTTCCTCAGATTAAACACTAGCTGAATATATCGGTCTATATAAATATTTCAAGCGGAAAATTATCCAAATTTTTCGAAAATTTTTAGAATTTGTTTAAAAAATACGATACCTATTCTTATGTGGTTAATTAGATAGCTAATACGTATATTTATTTCATATAGAAATAAAGTTTATTAAATTGATGCTTATTAGTATATAATTAAAATCACGTTTGATATAAACTGCGTTGAAATATCTGTATTGGTTACACCACGTTTTTTATAGGTAAGATCATTAGACGTGAGTAAAAAATTAGATAAATATACGTCCAAATAAACTATCTGTTTGTGACACTACCGTAACGGCGTGTAAATTGTCACTGGAGAATGATAATGGTAAGGAAACTTACGATATTAGCTAACTATATTTCGTTACTTTTGTTGAGGACAGGCATTATTCAGCACGAGGTAAAAAAGTCCATTCGAGCAGTGAATTGTAAAAGGAGAAGATTGTGCCCTCCGCTGATTCGTACTCGCTCATCGTCTATTAGTATGTTTGCATGTTGCTTCTAATCTGTTTGTGGTGTTGTAATATCATCGGTTTGTGTGTTGCTTAGCGGTCTAGTGAAGTAAACAGAGTTTGCAAGTTAGTAATTATTTGAAAAGTAATATTAGGCTGACACAGCATTTGTTGATGATCAAATATTTCATTATTAACTTTTTGAACCGTTAAATATTTTATGTAATGCTGGTTGACTCTCTGACTTTACCCGAACTGAAAAGGAATTATGACTGCATCTCATAATTCCTGTTTGTTTCATGCAGTTCTTTGTTACATAATTATTTACGATTGATTTATTAACGGTACTTTCTAAAGTGGTAAGGCCATGATGAGGTTTATAGAAATAATATATAATAGACATCTATTTACCTCCTAGAATTCTTTTGTAAATTCATTCTCGTATACTATTCTTTGAAATATTATTTGGATGTATTTATAACGTGTTAATAGCTATTTTCTTTAACTGAAAAACATATCAATGGTCTGATTTTATACCAAAAATAAATTATAATATGCAATATGTAATGAATCTGCACCGTTTAGATTTCTTGCATATTTTTTTTCTATATAATCTTGATACATTATTTAAAAGCAGTGATATTGGCTTAAAAGTTTAATTAAAAATGCACACAACACACTTTGATTCTTTTCACTAGAATAATCATTGTCCATTACTCAAACGTTCTAAACGCTATATTATATTCTTTTGAGTACTTAAAATTTTACGATGATACGGGCAATCTACTCGTATATTGTGGCTAATTCTTCATGTCAATAAGGTAAGCCATTTTTTGAGCTAAACAATAACCAAAAACAAACAAAACATTTTCTTTGTAAAATAGTTATAATGTAAACTGTATTTATACAAGCCGCGAATCACACCCTAAAAGTAAACGAAAAATATTAAATAAACCAAAATATCAAAGATATTTCAGTTAAAACAATACGTATTAAAACAAAACCATAGAATCTACCAAAACGGTGTTTGCACTTCACAAACTAAAAGCCAAAAAATTTCAACGAAATGAAATTAATTAATAAATTTTATGTAATCTAAAAACAGGCTAAGTACTAATAAACCTTACTACGAAGGTTCCGTACACCTTTACGTATTTTTAAACATTTATTATCACATAGTATTTCTATCGAACTATTTAAAAATGTTTATTTTTCAAAACGTAAATCTACTGCTTGTTTTATCTTTCATATGCGTGTATGTGCATAATTATAAATTACTGATTTTTGAATTTTTTCTCTAACTTTTACTATAAGACTTCATGTTATTCAGACTTTTAGATTGTAGGGCGACTGAAATTATCCTATAATTTAGATGATAAATGAGTAAGACTATGATGAAAAAAAACTATGGTGATAAGGCCATATACTTTTTTTGCGTGGACCGAAAAATGTTAACAGCAATGTGAGGCTATAAACTTCAGTATACAATATTGATTTCAACTTGAATCACTTAATAATCTTAAACCGCTTCTAAGAATATGACTTTGACTAACACACGAAAAACGAACGGACGACAAGTGATCCTATAAGGGTTCGATGCGTCGCTATTATTGTTTTATTTAAAACATCTATAATGCCTTTACACTATTAAAACTTTTGAAAACGGTAGCAGGATATTACCATAATGAAGAATGGAATATTATTCCAGACATAAGCCCAGATTTGTGTCAATTTAACTGAATTAAATGTTATGAAATGAACGATTCAAATGGGCATGTCACGATGCATGATGATAACAATAATAAGGACGCGTAAACACATGCTTAAATATCGATATTTTGGGTTTTTTACATACACAACGTAAATTTATATACACGACATAAATTCAGTAATTAATATTACATTTTGCATCTATTATTATCTACTTTGCTAGGTATTTTTCATTACGTGTTTTAGGAATAAAGAACAATACAGAAAGTAAATACAGAACAATACAGATAATAAAGTACTAAATTTTTTTTTTACAGGCTTCCTCAAAGTCAGAAAAGAAAAGAGATTAGATAAAAGCGACAGGCAAACCTGGTATCTGATTTCCCATTAGATTTGATGCGATTTCTTTTAGACATTTTGTGTAGATTGTTTCAATATCAGGGACAAAAACAGAAGACGTGTACGTATTCGTGCAGTTTCATAACATTTATGTTTAATTTTTTTTACGCAATCATATGCCAAATTTAGATGTATTGTAATATTTATACTAATCTCTTCAGAGGTAATTTTTTGAAATGTTTGGAAGAATTTATGAAATTTCATAATGTGCTCAAGTATTTTTTTCTAAATTTTGAAATAATTTACCACCTCTGAATTCTGTTTATGTTTAGATCTGTCAAGATATACCAAGGTATTTTCACACGACTTAAAAGTGAAACCCGCTGATTACAAATCATAACCCTGCTCGACCCACTCACAGACTCGACACAACTCTTTAAATATATAAACAATCGAAACACTCTTATATAAAAAACCTATAACTTTTAACTTGCTATCGTTTTGAAATGGCTAGAATCTTTCCACGTTTACAGTTCTGAACTTAGTTAATTCTTTGTTTTTCTCCTCATATGACAAACGTGTATTGTATTAATTTTTCTTACGAAATATTTTAATGATTTTAATAACTCTTTTTCTTGTCATTTACTCCAGGTTCCGATGCTGTCAAATATATAAATATTTTTAAAAAATATAAGATTTGTCGACAAATACATGGTTAACGAATAATACACATCTATATGCACGCAACGTTACACATAATACGACTTTTGGCTGCTAGATGGTGGAAACGCTATGTTTAACTCTCCAAAACGACAAACATGGTTTCATATAACTCGCTTTAAATGCGCAGTCTATTTGCTTGTATAGTCTATGGGTACCTATGATAAAATATAGATTTCTATCTGGTAAGGAAAATATTAGGTTTAAAATGAGAAAATATATGAGGTTAAAGAATTTAACAGCCTAAAAAAATGTAAAGATATTTGTTATGTATTTACTTCTAAATCCACATTAAAAAATATGTTATTACTATTACGTATTCATTATAAAGGAAACCATAAAAAGTTAAATAAGAAAAATTGTGAATCGATTCTAAAAAGACACAAATAAAGAACACATAAACTGAAAAATTTAAAAACAAAACTGCATGAAATCAGAAGTCACAAAAGACTTGTCATAAATAAACCTGATATAGTAATAAATAGATCCTAACTTTCAACCATAATGTATGGCAATTATCACAACGTAATTTATGTCACTTAATCACATTTTAAAGAGTTGTTTTATAGCGGATTTATTCAAATTTTAAAGAATGATATATCCTACTCCAAACAGATAATTTTCTCTTTAATTTATTTTTCATATCAATCGTTAACCCCGCAATAGAATGCCATGGATTATAATTTAATACTTAGACCCAGAGCTGGTATGAAAATTTAATTAATAGAAATATCTATTCAAAGTACAATATGTTATGCTTAAAAATTCACACAGTCTGTCATCAAAAATATCTACCAACTGTGATACAAATATCAATCAGAGAATAAATATTTCTGCGTAATTAGTTAGTAACCATTTGGAATGGTTGAAAAATGTGAGCCATCTGCTATTAGGATTCTTGATGACGCGTATACTCCAGAACGTTTTGTTACGTATTTTGTTACATTCGACATTTTTTTTAAGAATAGAACATGTATTTTTTTTTCTTAGGTGGATCAGAAGTTATATTCTTTGCAGTATCCTGTTTTAAAAGAAAAGTCTCAACGTATATTAACAAGCGGGATATATTCAATGGTCAAATTCTTTCCTTTTTTCTAGTATTTTATTATACACTTATTTTTTCAGGAGAGATACTTCAGCGAATCCATTTTCATTATTTATGCATTTATATCCTGACTGTAGTTTTACCATTATAACAACAATCTACTGTATCATTAAATACGTCATTTTGTCCTATTAAAATACTCTTTTATCACTGAAACTAGGCTTGGACCAGATACTCGGACAAACAATGTCCAGTTGGCTTAGTGCACAGTATATGTGTCCATTAAGACGGAATTCACGATGTGCGATATACATTTGTGTCCGTATAACTGAAGTCTAAAGGGTTGGTTTCACGTCTGGCTGTGACGTTGTTTATGTCGTATGGTCATTTGTGTGTCTGGACTTTATTGCGGTCATTTGTTTCCTTGAATAGAAGAGGTCGGTATTTTAGATGAGTATTAATACAATTTTAGTTTATGCAAAATGCCAAATTTACAAATTTAATTCTCTGTTAATCTGATTAATCATATATTGCTTTATCTAATTATTTATGAAAAAAAATAAATGCAAAAAAGGTACTAGAGGTTTAGGGTATTTGCATTTTGTTTTTATAAAAGTTAGATAATATATTATTACTTAGAATTATTTGTTTTTAAATTAATGTAATCCATTACAAATCTTATTCATTTTTTTAATACTCCTCACTTAATCATCCGTAGTTTCATCCTTATATTTAGATAACCGCATATTCCTTTTTGTAATATTTCGGTACAGTTACTTGAAAACCCTTAGTAAATTGTGGCTCGAAATTTGGTTCTTTTTTGTGATCTAATATGTAAAATTCAATCGACGTGTTTTTCTGTTATTAATTTTTTGCATAAAATGTTATAATGTGTACTATAAAATTTCATCCTCTCAGTTTAAATACGACCTTACAGATGTACTAAGGGTATTTGAATTTAACATTCACTAAGTGACTCATTGGTAGGCAGGTTATCAACACATTTAGTACATTAACAGTACTATCAATATTAAACGTGAAGAGCAGGTTACAGGAAGACCACGAAATAATTATGAACTAGTTCAAGTGTGAGTTGGGTCCTTCAACAACCGTATTAACGCAGTTTTTCTCAAATAATTCACTACGTTCGAAATAAGTGAATAGTTTTCTTTAATATTTTATTGAATTTACTTCATATTTATACTTTTAAACATAAAATAAATATATTATAATTTATACTTCATAATTTAAGAAGTTCTTACTGAAAACTGGTGTAATATTAACACAAAAGTATTGAAAACGGAACAAGCAAAACTAAACCAGATATATCAAACGAAAGTCAAGTATCGAATATAGGTTTTAAATTATAATTAATTTAGAAGTATGTCTAAAGATAGTGCAAACCACATCAAAAACAAATGTTAAGACTCTGAGGACAATTTTCTTTGAGGAATAATAATTTGTTTACCTACAAAAATATTGGAATCCAATGCAAGCCTATTTCAAAACCTCTTCTTCATAAGGGGTTTTGAAATTGGCTTGCATTGGTAAGTTTTAAAATCGAAATATTACCAAATCTGATATAATGTTTTTAAACTTGGCATTGCTCTGGATTTCTGTAGTGTTTTAGCCCAACACTTGATTAATCCTCCAAGAAAATGTTTTCTGGCCTTTTTAACCTTTGTATTTTAGTGAAATATAAATTTTATGAAATAATACTAAATTTCCTTTTCGCTGTAAAAGAAATCATCCCTTCGAGAGATATAAGTGTTTCCTTGAAGATCCCACTTTACGAAAAATACCTGTGAACTAGGTTTAAAATTACTTACGCACCATCTTTACAATCAAAATTAGGTTGTTTCCTGCCAAATAATAAGACTTACTTAAGTTTCCTGCTGACTGTATTGATGTAGTAAATATAATGAAATAAATATTATTACGATGAATTAAATAAGTATTATTAAGACTGCAATTTATTTTATCCAGTTACGTTATAGTCTATGTAGTTTTAAATTTGTAACATACTATAATAAATAAAAATCACCAAAGTAAAAATAAAATGTGGGCATTTATACTACATATCATTAATTTTTGGTTCTCTAATTTTTTACAGTTTACAACTTCCCCTTGCCAGTTTATTAATAAGATTGTTAAAGCCGAAACATCAGATATGACAATAGTTCGAAATTACTATTTATAATTACGTGAATAAACAATAGTTATACTATTGTATAGAGCTTACGTAGTGAATATCGGATAATTATTTGTATTACATTTAATTATTTTTTTTAATGGTCATTTTAAGTTAGTTCATAGTAGTTACATTCAAAACCCACTTTATAAATGATGCTTCTTTTCAAATTGAGGTTTTCGCATAATTTAATAGAAATTTAATGGCTACAAATAAGTATTACTTTAATAAGATACTAACTTATTGCATCGCCAGCCAAATCTGGAATGTCAGTTAATTAAATTAAAATAATGCATAGCTTCCTTTAAGAGCTGCTTCCAATCTAGTTATCGATAATTTTATAATTAAAGTTGTCAGTGTATCAATTTAAAATATGGTGTCAAATTATTAAATTACCTGGTTTTAATAAAAGTGTTACGTTTAAGCCCAATTCACGTAATATTTAAACTGTGGTTTAATTCTCACATTTTCATTCGCAATTCGCGTATCTAAAACAGGAAACTTCTAGCAAATATTTTGTAAATATTGGAAGTCTCAAATTTTAAAAATCATCGGAACAGTAAAGAATTAAAAGTGTTATACAAAAACATGTAACTAACTTCAAATAATCACCGAATAAGAGGGGCACTGAAAAGTATAAAATAATAAACATGAGTAATCATTTTAAACCTTTGCGGTAAAGCAACGTTTCCAAATATAATTAAATTTACAAAATACAGTTATTGCTAGAGATTTTTGGAATCGGTGCCAAATCAACGCTTCACTCCTTTCTCACGTACATGTAAACCCAGACGGAAGTTCGTTAATTTTTTTCGTCAAAAAGTTTTATTTTCTCTTAAAAAGTTTTATTACTCAGAATTTTATCAATTTACGATGAATTCAATATCTATTATGTGTGTATCTGAAACATACATGCATGTGTAGGTACACATTGGAAGTTATGTATATACGGAAATATAAGTTATATTTTCTGTTTTGCCTTCACTGTAATAATTACTACATACTCAAAATTATTTTGACAAATCTACTTTTGTTATTATCTGGTTTCCGTCACTTTGAAAAAGTGCGCTTTTTCCTATTTTATTATCCATAACTATTGTGAGGAAAAGTTGGAACTCGTACGTTTACTTTCCGCGTATGGTACAGAAACAAAATGGTGTTTTCAAATATCTCTAATGTTAGTTGAAAACACATAGAATCTATTAATTTATGCAATCTGCCAAATGCAATGTGCAAAATTCACAAAAATACATTTTATTGTCCCGTCTGCCATACACACATACCCCAAGCCTGTTAACAAGCGTTACATGCGGCTGAATTAACATTCCGATACAGCTGCATGCAAATGAAGATGCGATGCAATCAGATCCCACAATGTTTAAATGCGGTTTATCTTAGCGTGATTACAATATTTGTTAATAAATTCTGCTACCGAGGAATATTATTTGTTAATCCATTAACAATTATTGCTATGCAAAAATTTCGATTAATTTGATACAAACTAATATTGCACCTAAAACGTATAGATAAACATATTTATATATATATATATATATATATATATATATATATATATAGCAACATTTTTTTCCTATTGTATTTTTATTTATGTCTCCAGAAGTAAACATAAACGTGCAATAGTAAAAATTTCACGAAACTGCCGTTTATCTTTAATTTTATTGTTGTAAGTTCTGTTTTATATTAAAGGCAACAATGTCCGTAAATTTAATATTGTGTAAAAAAACGAATGGATGGATTAATTATATTATATGGAACAAAACGCAGTGCTTTTTTAAAGTTTGGCGCTTTGGAAAGAGAAGGTTAAACTTTAAAACTATTTGACTATGTATCACATAAAAACAATTAGTTTGGATTCAGATAAGTGTATTACTGTTTATTGGGGTCAAAATTTAAATTTTATTTTTATTATAGCATTTATTAAAGACTTGCAAAAGGGATTACTTTAAAATAAACGTTTTAGTACAGGTGGTCCAAAAGTCCGTTAACATTTCATACGACGATAAAAAACAAACTAATTATATGAAAGAAAAAAATTTTATTTATTCTGAAAGTATATAATTTGGGACTTTATTTCTTAAAAATTAAATTGCCCATGTGCGATCCTTTATTTTTTTGACACTGCTGCAACCGGGAGCGGAAATTTTCAATGACCTACTGACAAGTGTCTCGGAAAATGTTCTACATTTCCTCGCGATTACGTATATTTCTTTTTGCTATATACTTTTATTTTTGCTATATACGTATATTTCTCTATACGTTTTAGGTGCAACATTAGTTTGTATCAAATTAATCGAAATTTTTGCATAGATTAAGAACAATAATTGTTAATGCTTTAACGAATAATATTCCTCGGTAACAGAATTAATTAACCAATATTCTAATCACGCTAGAATAAACCGCATTGAAACATTGTGGGATCTGATTGCATTGCATCTTCATTTGCATGCAGCTGTATCGGAATGTTAATTCAGCCGCATGTAACGCTTGTTAACAGGCTTGGGGTATGTGTGTATGGCAGACGGGACAATAAAATGTATTTTTGTGAATTTTGCACATTGCATTTGGCAGATTGCATAAATTAAAAGATTGCAATGAAAAGTTGTTTCTATATTTTTCAAAATTGATGCATGTGTGTAATAATTATTCTCTCTAAATATGGGGCTTTATTTTTTTATCTTTTCGAAACAAAGTGTAGCAATTTTGTTGGCAACAATTTTTACACCAAGCCAGGAAATTTCTTAAAGCATAAGTTACTTTTTATTTTGTAGAATAACAAAAATTATTTCAAGTTCACATTTTTTTTATTCTCAGTTTCACGGTTTTTAGTCAAGATTTCTTTATAAAACTATAGAAATTTTGCGTTTTATTAATGACAAAACCTATTTGCCTTTAAAAATAAACGAGACAGACAATAAAAAAAGGTTGTTCAAGAAGAGATGCTTTGTACTTCTAGGAGAATATACAACAAGAAAATGAGCTTTGTATATTAATTTTAAATAACAAATATTATTGAAATTACAAGGTTTATTAGTTTGTTTCTTGTATCAAATTGATAGCCAACATCAATTAAGGCAAAATAATATTTATCTGTTGGCTGTTTTTGATAATAATAATTTTCAACCTTATTTTCAACATGATATTCATATAATTATAACGTAAGTGTCATTTGGAAAGGTGAATGCCGACTGTTTTATTATTTGTATTGTTTATGTAGACAAAAAAAACATAGCATCAAAAATCTCATAATTTCCACTTGAAAAAGAGCTCAGAAAAGAAGAAAGAAGCTACAGACAAGGCTGGAGTGACAGTTATAATATGGACTAAAGGCTCTAATATAGCAGAAAACAAATATTTCCAACGCCAAAAACGCAGGAATACAGACGTACTCTAAACCCAGAGACTATTTCATTAACACCCCCTACGAGCAATTATCTTAATAACATTCTCTACAAAATTGAGTCTAAATCCCGCTTAGGTAGCACTAAATAACAATTCCAACAGATTAGGCTTCTTGTTAGATAATTCAAGCCGAAGATATAGGTTTTTCTATGTAAAAAACGATAAATTAGGTCGAATATTGACGAAGAACCCAAAAGATGAATAAGACAAAAACTAGATAAAGGTAACTAAATAGGTCGATCAAAAATTTAAACGTTACGTTAAATCATATTAAATGTCACTACATTTGTATAATCAAAATCTATTTTAGTAAATATTTAAAAGTGTTCTACATAGTAATGAAATATTTATTATATACATTTTTAATAATTTAAATCTTGCAAAATTATATATTAATGAATCATAAGAAATGTTTCTCAGTGATATCTGGTAGCGTAAAAAAACAAAGACAAGTGTAAAATAGTGGATTTAAAAGTTGAAACGAAGCGCTAGGTTAACCTTAATTCCTTTCTATAAATATTTAAAACGCCTATCTCAATAAAGATGAAACGTTTAACAAATATCATCATAATTTTAACTGGTCGGAGATTGCTCCTGCGGCAATAAGTCCTCCATATGTATGAATTAGATACAGTAATGTAGATCAATATATAAATAAATAAATAATAATTTTAAGCTTTGAAACACAATGATTTTTGTGCACAATTTATTTTAGTCAAATACCCCTCCTTTGTCATAGTTATGATGTTATCTCCATATATCCTTTAAATGGCATACCTATCAATGCTTTTAACATGCGTGCGTGCGTGCGTTACACTTGCTTGCTTACAAGAAAATGTATCTTTTCTGGTAAGGATATATATAAGTTTGTGGTAAGATAACAAATAGATACTCCAGAGTTATAAATAGCTAATAAGTAGAAAAAGTGTTTTCTACACATCGATTCTGTAAGAGTCCCAACAAAACGTCGAAATGCAATTGCTATTAATATAGTTACAACTTTATATTTTTTAAATGAAAGTTGAACATACCGCCTTTTTGAAGTCCAAAATATCTTATTTTAGCACAATAATATTAAAAGTATAAACTATTTGACAAAAACACAAGATGAAATTTCTTTGTATACAAATTGACATTGAATTACTTAACGTACAATTTCTACAAAATATACTATTCACTAAACTGCAGCTATTATTCAATCCCGAAAATAGTTGCAAATAAACCTCCCTAAATAAAATCAGTTGCAAATAGACCTCCCTAATAAACTTAATGGCTATAAGTGAAGTTAATTTCTACAACTTATTTTTTTTTATCTCTATTAGTTACCTATAGATTGAATAACCATTTAAAGTACATGGAACTGTAATTACGTGAGATCATTATGAGAATTTATTATAACAATTTCTTCACAGCTTTTGTGAATCTGGTTTATAATATGATTTTGGCTTGGAGTATTAGGTAAAATATTCATTTTCTACTATTGTGAAATTTTACTCAGTTGCAGCAGAATAGGTGGTAGATCATAATTATTATAGTCGTTACCGTGATATGAATTCGAAGGAAAACACGAATTTCTATATGTACTATTGTTCGACAGATATTAATCTATCTACAGGGATTTATCTTTTGAAGACCATTTCTAGTTTTAGTGTAACTGTATGTACAAATTAATATCGACATTCCACATTACTATTATTCATAAATAACGATGTAATATAGTAGTACTTAGTTCGATGAAAAACAGTAGTATTTCGTTTTTAATAAAAAAACCTTAAATTATGCCGCATATTTTGACACCCGCAAATATATAAAAAATGGATATATAGTGACGGATATATAGTTTGTATTAGAGTAGACAATATACATTCGTATTAAAAAATTACAAATATATGAATAGTTTCATGGGAATATTATATACCATAATATTTTTATAAATGCCGAAATGTGTACGGAATCCTCTTAGGGCGAATTTCACTCGTGCTTGACAGTTTTTTTAATTGGGCACCTGTGAAAGTTATAGTAGGCTATATAGTTTCGTTCTAAAAAAATTTAAATTTTGTAAATAGTTTAAAATTAAAATTATGTACCGTTAAATACATACAAATGCCAGAATGTGTACGGAACCCTGGTAGTTCGAGTTTCACTCGTGCTTGACAAATTGTATTATTCAATCATACTTTCCAGTGACGACTGCCAATGAAATCTCTAAACGTAGTTCTAACTGCACCACTAGTTCTAACCACCATCTGACTGAAATTGCTCAGTAGCAACTTTGGGTAAAGTAAACGAATCCAAAAGCAAGCGAGTCGTAAATTAATTGAATAGTCATACGAAAAACCAAATGAAAGTAAGTAAATAAACTTAAATATCATATAAATTTCAATTAAAATGAAACGTATTAAACAAAACCACAGCAGTCTACAAAAACTTAAATATGCGCTACACAACCGAAAAACCAAAGTAATAATGTATCAATGCAACGAAGAAAAGTCAAGCAAATAAAACTTTCTACTAGGGTTCCGTACATGTTTAGGTACTTATAAAAATTTTGTGGTACATGGTTATTCTATTGAAGTTATTTAAAAAAATTAAATTTTTCAGAACGTGAAACTATTGCCTGTCATATTTTTTATGTACCCATATTTTACAAGAATGTTTAATTAGAAATTACTGACTTTTTTAATATTTCCCAAAAAAAAAAGTTAACAACACATTTAAATTAAAAGACCAATCTAAGGCGCACATACCGTAAGTAATAATACTGGACACAGTAATACCATTTATTGAACATTTACTCTATAATCATGTTTCGACTGTACATGTGCATTTGAAATTACCAGTCAGGAACATGCCCTCCTTGTGGGCCCATCTCTACTATTTTTTATTTAAAAACATATATAGTACCTTCATATTGATAAAAAATTCTAAGCCACCAGGATATCCGGCATAATGCAGAAAGAAATGTTGTTCAGAAATAAACTCAGATTTGTGTAAATTTAACTGAATTAAATGTTATATAATTTACAACTGAAATTGGCATGTCGCGATATATGACGTTAGCAATAATAGCAACATATACACACATCCCTAAAATGTCGATGTTATGTGTTTTTTACAACATGAATATAATAATATATATTATAATTTTAATATACCATTACCTACTTTGGTGATTATTATTGGTTACGTCCTAATAAAAAGCAGATAATACTAACTAAATCTTTTACTTACATCTCCTCAAGGTTAGAAAAGAAAACATAATCGCAAAGCAACAGGCAAACCTACCATCTTGTTTCTCACTAGATTTAACACGTTTTACTCTAGCCATTTTGTATAGACAGTTCCAATATTAGGGGAAAACAAAACACTTTTACGTATTTACGCATTTCCAAAACATTTATATTTAATTTTTGTCCGCAATCATATGTCAAATTTAGATGTTTTATAATACTAACCTTTTCGTAGATAATTTATTGAACCTTTTTTAAGAATTTATGAAATGTTATAATGTGTTTAAATGCTTTTTTTTATATTTTGGAATAATTTACCACCTCTGTATTGTTTTCATGTTTGGCACTGTCAAGATATACCAAGGTATTATCATACGACTTATAAGTAAAATCACCGACTACAAATCACAACCCTGCTCGACCCACACACGACACCAGCCTCATATGTATACACTGTCAAAACATTCTTATAGAAAAAAACCTATAATTTTAAGTTATTATTGGAAATATCTAGAAACTATCCGTGTTCGAATTTCTCAATTTAGTTAATTATTTGTTGTTCTCAAATGTTTATTCGACACCCGCTCACGGATAATATTAATTCTCATTATGGAATATTTCAGTAATTTTAAAAACTATTTTTTTATTGTCATTTAGCCCTGGCTCTGATGCTGCCAAATATATAATTGTTTTAGAAAATCTTGGGATTTATCTATAACTACATAGTGGACGAATAAGATACAGCTTTATTCACGCAACCTTACCCATAATAAAACTTTTATATACTAGATGGTGGAAACGCTGTGCTAACCTCTCCCAAACTACAGATATTGTTGCATATATTTTGCCTTAAACGCGTAGTTTATTTGATTATATAGACTATGGGTACCTATAGTAAAAGATAGATTTCTCTCTCGTAAAGAAAACATGGAATTTAAAATTAAAAAACAAACAAAATTTAACCTTTTTTAAACAAAAATTAACCTTTTTAGCCTAAAACTGTAAAGATATATATTACGTATTTACTTCTAGATCGACATTAAAAAAATGTTATTATTTTTACGTATCCATTGTAAAGGAAACCATAAAAAGATTAAATCAGAAAAATTATACATCGTTTCTAAAAAGACACAAAAAACACAAACTGAAAAATAAAAATATATAACTGCATGAAAAACGCAGTTCACAAATGCTTGTCATAAATAAACGTGATATTGTAATAAATCAACCCTAACATTCAACCGCAATATATAGTAATTATCACTAGGTAATTTATATCGTTTAATCACAATTTAAAGAGTTGTCTTATTGCGGAATAATTCAAATGTTTGGGCATGATGTATCCTACTTTAAACAGAAAACTTTCTTTAATTTATTTTTCATATCAATCGTGAAACCTGCAATAGAATGTCATGGATTATGATTTAACATTAAGACTCACCTCTGATATGAAAATTTAATTAAAATAAATATTTATTCAAAGTAGGTAAAAAACATATATTTCTGCGTAATGAGTTACTATTTGTTATGGTTGAAAAATGAGAGCCATCTGCTATTAGGATTCTTAACGATAAGTATACTACAAAATATTTTGTTACGTATTTTGTTACATTCAACATTTCTTCATTAAGAAAAGAACATGAATTTTCTTTTTAGGTAGATAAGAAGTTATATTTGGTTTGCATTAAAAAAAAGACTCAATACATATTTACAAGCGGAATTATTATAATGGTCAAATTCTTTCTTTTTTCCAGTATTTTATTATTCACTTATTTTTAAGGAGAGATACTTCGGCGAATTCATTTTCTTTATTTATGCACTTATATCCTGACTGTAGGTTTGCCATACCAACAACAATCTACTGTATCATTAATTATGTCATTTTGCCTTAATAAAATACTCTTTTGTCACAGAAAGTAGACTTAAACCTGATACTCTAACAAACGATGTGCGATTAGTTTGGTGTACATTAAACATGTCCATTAAGACGGGATTCACGATGTGCGATATACATTTGTGTCCGTATAACTCTGACGTCTAAAGGGTTGGTTTCACGTCTGGCTGTGACGTTGTTTACGTCGTATGGTCATTTGTGTGTCTGAACTTTATTGCGGTCATTTGTTTCCTTGAATAGAAGAGGTCGGTGTTTTATATGAGCATTAATACAATTTAGTTTGTACAAAAATGATAAATTTACAAATTTAATTCTTCGTAGTTATCTGTTTTTTAGTCAGATTGATCATACATTATTTTATCTAATTATTTATGAAAAAAGTGATGAAATGCGAAAAAGACACTTGAAGTTTAGGGTATTTACATTTTTATTATAAAAGTAAGATAATATATTATTACTTAGAATTATTTGTTTTTAAATTAATGTAATTTATTTCATACCTTACTAATTTTTTAAATACTCCTCACTTAATCATCTGTAGTTTCCTTTTTATATTTACATAACCGTATATTTATTTTTTTAATATTTTGGTAAATTAATTTGACAACCTTTAGTAAATTGTGTTCCGAAATTTAGTTCTCATTTGAGATATATAAAATTCAATCGACGTATTTTTCTGTTAGTCATTGTACAAACAATACAATTTTATTCTTACATTTTAAATACGATCTCATAAATGTACTAAAGGTGTTTGAATTTAGCAGTCACTGAATGACTCATTGGCTGACAGTTTATCAAAACATTTAGTACATCTAACAGTACTATCCATATGGAACGTGGAAAGTAGTTTACATGAAGATTATGAAATAATTATGACTTGTTCAACTGTGAGTTGGACCCCATGACAAATTTATTGACGCAATTTTTTTCAAATAATTCATTACCTTTGTAATAAATGAATAATTCTCTTTAATATTTCAGCATATTTCCTTCTTATTTACACTTTTAAATATAAAATAAATATATTATAAAATATACTTCACAATTTTAGAAGTTCCTAATGAAAACTGGTGTAATTTTAATGGAAAAAATCTCCCAAACCAAAAATGCAAACTAAATCAGATATATCAAACAAAATTCAACTACCGAAGATAGGTATTAAATTATAATTAGTCTAGAGATATGCTGAATATATTTGGCGTTAATTCGTGAAAACTCATTATTCGCAATTAAATGAAACTACGTGATGTAGTATTATTTCTACTTACTTTTAAGTTCTTTACCATGATCTAGGTTTCGTTGCATTACAACATATTCAGGTGGTGAAAGCTATACAATATACTAGTATTTTAGTGAGGGTAATAAATTAAATTCATCTTATTCTATGCGGCTATATAATGCAAATATTCCGGTGTATATAATAAAATGAAATGGGTATTTTTCTCTGTAACTTATTTAAAACTTATTTATTATAGGTCATCTGGTGGTTAGAACAAGGTTATACCACTAATTATACATATCTCCCGTTTTATACATTTATTTATTTTTTTTATATTTCCATTTAATTATTTATTTTTTTTATGTATTTAGATGTGCAGCCGGGCTCAAAGAATTTGAAGTGTACTGCAGTATCAATGTTGTCTATTTATGTTATGTCTAGAAGATATTAAGTATGGACCACGATATTATATTTAGTTGCTCATTTAATATATTAACTTTGGTGTATTTTTTATGTCTATTTGTTTTTAATGTTTCTAGGATATTATTTTACATTTATTCGTAATATATAAGGAGCATTGTCGGTATGAGGATGATGGTTATTTTCAAAACACCTCATTAAAAATAACCAGCACCCTAATATCCACGATTAAAACTATATACGATAAGTTATATTCTCTCTTTTGGCTCCTCTGTAATGATCATTAAAAACATGTATATACCTGGACACACAATGTATATTAGCGCTCAAAAGTATTTTGACAAATCTACTTGAGTTTATTTGGTTTCCGTGTACAAAATGAGTGCCGTTTTTTGCTTTTGATTTTAAATGATTGCAGATAATAATATAATCGAAAAGAATATTTCGATTATATTATTATCTGCAATCACTGTAAGGAAAAGTTGGAACTTGTTTATTTAAATTAATTTTCTAATTGTATAATTATATATTGATATGCACTGAATAAGATTTTTCTATTAATTAGTTAGTTATCATATGTTTGTCATGCCCAAAACTTTCTTTTGTTATTCAAACGATTTTAAAGATGCTCTAATACGTGAAAGAAAGCTTATAATAAACATAAAACTGTGGAAAATAAGCCTCGAAGCCACCATCCGAAAAACTACTCCCAGGAAAGACCGCTTCATAAAAAACTTATCGACGAGTGGTGTGCGAAAATTGACTGTACAAATAAAAAACTGTTACAAGAAAATTATATCGTCAATGTAAACTGTGAAACGTCGATTAAATGAGTTCGGATTACATGGGCGACGTCCAAATAAGTAACCTCTGATTTTTGCAAAGAACAGGAAGCTGCCTTTTGCGTTTGCAAAACGGCACAGATTATGGACGAGTTTAGAATGGTACAAGGTGTTGTAGAGTGTAGAGAGATAATTTTATTTATTGTTATCTGAATACGGTACATACGACGTCCTATAAAAAATACTTGATGTTCTACATCAAATAACCCCAAAATGTTAAAGTGGCTATATTATGGTTTGGGGATGTTTTTCTTGCCATGGGGTTGGAACCTTAGTAAGAATAGAAGGAACTGTGAATTGTTTTATGTATACCGAGATATTAAAGAAGCAAATGCTACCGTATGCTAAAATAAATATGCCACCTGGCTGGTATTCTCAACATGACAACGATCCGAAACACAAATCTAAATATATAAGTAACTTCATGAAACTCAAGAAAATCAAACTCCTGGAGTGACCAAGCCAAATAGTGCCTATTTATACTTAATAGAACATCTTTGGGAAGAACTATATCGCCGCATAAAATGTCAAAAGTATTCAAATAACGATACTTTATACGAAGCATTAAGTAATGAGTGGAGCCGAATTCCCATTGATCGTTTGCAAAAGTTAGTTGACTTAATACCGGTACCTTGTCAAGCTGTCTTGAAGGCCAATGGATACGCAATGAAATACTACTTAAAAATTTTAAAAATAATGAGCATTACATAAAATAAAAAAAGACCCTTTAATTATTAAAATACTTTTGGCCTGTCGTTATTAAGACTTTGTTGGATATTTTAATGTTTATTTGTGAAAATGCTTTTTATCTGTCTTATCTGACTTTTTTCTATATGTTCTTTTAGTTTAATAATTCATGACATTTAGGGGTACCAATTTGCAAAATATGTTATTACCTTAAATATATTATTACATTCAACAAAAATTGTTTTTTTTATAACATCTAATAAATGATACTTGTCAAAATACTTTTAAGCGCTATTGTGTTTGACTATATCTTAGTTATTAAAGAATTTTTAATTCATTGTGCTTACTTACTTATCTACTTATATGCACTGAACATCTTAGTTACTTCCTGTCATTATATATATACTTTTTTTAAACCTAAGGGAAACTATAAATTTAAAAGACATATACTAACCTACCGGTTTTTTTTATTTTCTTGCTTTCATCAAGTTAAGCGAAACAAGTCCAAGCTCGATGAATTTATTTACCATTAGTGTAGAGTCTCTGTTACAACCTTCGAGATTCACAATTATACTCTAATTTTTTAAGGAACATATTTATGCCACCCTATGTTGCATGAAAACTTTAGGGAATTTCTTATTATATTGTAATTACACCTATATCATTCAAATTCGATCACGGCACTTATGCTTTTCGTTGAGGAACTCTATACTTCATATTGCCATGATTCAATTCTAACCATTTTTTTAGAATGCTATAAGGGACCACTCAAATAAAAAGAGAATTGTCTTAATTTGTTGAATAATACCAAATACATGAGTTAAAATACATAAAATAGATCGTTTCACCATGGAATCAGCCTGAAGAATTGGAATCTGAAGTTCAATGGCAGAATACCTGCTTTAGACTCAAAACATTAAACGTAAATAAATAAATCCACAAATCACATAATTTAATTAGGCAGTGCCCTACAGGATCATTAATTTAAAAATAGCAGATCTCAAAATTTAAACTGGCAGCACCCCTACAGCGTTAAGACTCAGGAATTAGAACCCGAAGTTCAATTGTAAAACCTCTGCTTCAGATCAACCATATTAAATTAAAGATAGCAAATCAACGAGTCTTTCCATTTAGACAAAAGTATCCCTGTAGTCACAAGACTGAGGAATTTGAACACATAGTTCAAGAAGAGTCTCGGCTACCCAAAATGTTAAAATAATAGACCCTAAAGTATTACGATTTAGACAGGCGGTAGCCCTGCAGCGTAGGGAGCGAGGAGTTGGAACGCGAAGTTTAATGGCAGATTCTCTCCTTGGTCTTAAAACACTAATTAAAAACAGCAGGATCTCACGCCTCACGGTTTAGGCAGGCACTATATTTATGGCATCAGGATAGGACTACTTAAGAAAACAACTCTCAATATTAATTGATCACCAAACAAAATCTGGCAGTGCCGTTATTCAGTGCCTGCTATTTCATTCAAAGTAGGTTAATTATTTAAAATATTTTATTTTATATTATTCCCATTGTTCACATTCTATTATGGTAAATGAGTAGTATGTATCTGTCAGTTTCAAGCATATTACCTGTCAGATTCAAGTTTTTAAACTAAAAAATAACATGTCTACAAATGTTATATTAGATGACTGGAAGGGGTTCAATTGTATAGATTAGTAATTGTAATTACAGTTCCTAAATTTTAATTTTTAAACGGATTATAAGAGCAAATGTACAAAATAGAATTATAGAAAATACTCTGGGTATACACGTTTTTAAAGTCATTGTTAATTAGTTCATAGGCCATAATCGAAAAAGAAAAATAATAAGTAAGTATGGATATAACTTTGAAAGAAAATTTAAAAACTAATGTATATTCATTGAATTGGAGGGGTAATGTAAGATACAGTGCATATTAACGTTTTCCGTCTATGTGTATGTCCCATATATATTATTTTTATTATATGCGACGTTGTAAACTATATATTGTTCTTATTATTTAGGACGGTTCCAACGAATATTTTGAAAACAAATATTTCTATTTAGATTGTACAATGAAAAACAGTCTTTGAAAAAGCACGTCTCGGAAATATGGCACTGAAAATGCCTCAAAAGCATTTTTGTGTCGAAAGCAGCGTCACAGGTTTGAATGAATGGGTTCAGCGCTCGCTTTTTATGACAACAAAAAAGACCACCGCATTTCATGTTGTGTGTTAGGTCGACGGTTAGAGTAATTAATTGTATGGTTTCCTGAAGTTAACCGTTTATTAACCGTTATGCAAGTAGCTTTTCTGTATGTGTTAATATTTCTTGTTCGCATATTAATACGTATATATACACGATAGCTAACAATGCAGTTGCCATACATGCAGTTGCTTTATATAAATAAATGAGGTGAGAATACTTTTTTTTACTTTTGAACTTTAAGCAAAATAATATTTCTGTGTATTTAATTGCAAATAATCTAAGATTGGATAAAAGAAATTCTCACTTCATTGGATTACTTTTTAATACTTAACTTATCATCATGTTATTAGAACTAATAAATTACAATATGAGGTTGCAAAATGGACAAACAATTTATTGTCTCACTCTCTAAAGAGTGGTAATGAAGAGATTAGTATAAATGTTGCTAACTGGGCTTGAAAAAAAAATACATAATTTTAATTGCAGATACCAATGATTTTATGAAAACTAAAGTTAAACAATTTGTTTATATCTAGAGGATCATTTATATAAGTGCTTGCCTGAAATATTGTTTGACGCTAAAATAATACTATTATGTTGAACCAATGCTAATTAAAAGATAGTAATTTGATAAAAGTAATTTGATAAACGTAAAGTATGTTTAAACTTGTATTATTTCGAATACATTTAATGTGTTGTTTTGTGAACGTATTTTTAGTGATATTACCTTACTTTAATTTGGTTCTTTGTGGTCTTCTATTCTTAATGTATTCGATTCTTGAAAGCTTAAACGAATACCGTCAACGAAAAATTTACTGTTAAACTGTAAAAACCTCTCTTCCTTCTCTTTACGCAAGCATTTTTATTATTACAATTTTCTGATTTTAGAAATATAATTAACAATTTAGTGATCAAATGGGACTTAAAGTTGGCAATTGTAGGCTCAGTTACTTTGAAACATTCACACGTTCATTGTAAGTAACTGTACGAGTAAATATTATAACTCGTAGACAAGTAGTCCCCTTTCAAGTATTTTATAACCCAGCGTTCTCTATTTCACTTAATTTTAATTGTGCAAAATTAAATGAAACTACGTGATGTAGTATTATTTCTACTTTCATAAGTTCTTTACCACGACCTAGGTTTCATTGTATTTCACCATCTTCAGGTAGGCTATTAGCGATGATTACCTCTTAGGAACATCCGACAGCATTGATATGTTTCAAACACAATAGTGGAAGCCGGGTTTGTGTGGGTTTTCCTACTGCTTATGTTAGAGAGTTTATTGTAGGGGAGCGGTGTAGGTTTTATTATATTTCCCAGAGTTATACGATATAACTGTATTTTATTGAGGGCAATAAATTCAATTGTTGTTATTATATGACGTTGTACAATGCAAATGTTCCGGTGTAAGTAATAAAATTAAATGGAAGTTATTCTCGGTAATATATTTATACAAAAACGAGGGTATCTGAAAGTTAGAACAAGGTTATACCACTAATTCTACATATTTCCCGTTTTATTTATTCATATGTTTATTTACATATATATTTATATTTTTTATTTATTTTTATTTATTAAATAATTTATTTCTTATAATTTTTGTTTTATATTTATATGTGTATTTGGGCTGAAACAATTAGAAGAGTATTGTAGTATCAATGTTGTGTAATTATATTATGTCTAGAAGATATAAAGTATGGGTGATTATATTATATTTAGTTGTTCATTTAATATATTAACCTTGGTGTCTATTTTATGTCTATTTATTTCTAATGTTTCTAGGATACTAAGTTTATTACCTTCTGTATTTATTTGTGATATATAAGGCATCTTCAGTATGAGGGTGATGGTTATTTTCAATGAGATATTTAGCAAAGTGAGATGTGTCTGGTTTGTTATCTCGCCAGCTGGCAATGTGTTCTTTATATCTTGTGGTAAAATCTTTCCTTGTTTGACTTGTATATACACTATTACAGTTGTTACATTTAAATTTATAGATACCACTCTTTTTATGTTTATCTATTTTTCCTTTATTATTAATAAGGGTTTTACCCAAGTTATTTAAAGTACTATAAGCACATGTTGTATTATTTATATTTTTATTATTAGTTTTCCTAATTTGAGTGATACATTACCTATGTATGGGATAGATTTAAAGTAAATATTATTATTATTTGGTACGACCGGGTATATTTCTTGTATTAATATTTTTCTTAATTTATGACGGAACAGTTTTGTGACAATTGATGGGTTATAATGATTATTTACTGCGATTTGTTTTATAGTTTTTATTTCTTTACGTAAAGTAGATTTTTCTAGAGGGATGGTTAACGCTCTGTGAATAATCGAATGGAAGGCTGCTAACTTATGGGACCAAGGGTGTTGTGAATGACCATTAATTATGGAGTCTGCAATTGTTTCTTTTCTAAATATACTAAATTAAATTGATTATTTTTGCGTTCTATTGTGATATCTAAAAAGTTTAGTTCTACTTCTAAAGTTAATTTGATATTGTTTTGTAGGGAGTTGGCATAGTTAACAAACTGGTCTAACTGTCGCTGTGTACCTTTCTAGCAGATAAGGATGTCATCAACGTATCTATATTAGTAAAATATGTTGGTCGCTAATTTAATGTTTAAGAGGCTGGTTTCTAGACTGTTTATAAATAACTCGGCTAAACGAGGACTGAGGGGGGAGCCCATTGCATGGCCTTGTTGATTGACTTGTTTCAAAAAGTTTTTATCGAATATGAAATTATTTTGGTCCATGCATAATTTAAAGAGGTCTCTAATTTCCGATGCTTCAATGGGGTTTAACCGTTTCTTTTCTAAGATATCTGAAATAATATTTAGGCAAACTTTTGGTGGTATATTAGAAAATAAGTTTACTTCGTCGATTGATACTAATTTACGATTGGGTGTCAGGTGTATATTTTTAATTTTATTACAGAGATCAAAAGAATTTTTAATTGTATATTTATGCTCAAATCCGGTTTTATTTCGAAAGATCTTATTAAGAAGAAAAGCTAATTTTTTTTGAGGGTTTGTTTGTGTATGAGACAACAAGTCGTATGAGCATATTTGGTTTATGAATTTTAGGTTGTCCATAGAGTATTGGGGGTCTAGGGTTCATTTCTGTGACTTTACGTTTCGCGAATTTGTTAGGAAATATGATATTACAGGTTTTGATTGTTTGTTTTATGTTATTTGCACATGTCGTGGTGGGGTCCATTTGTATATTTAAGAAGTCTTCTGGTTTAAGGAAATCGTACATTTTATTTTTATATTCACTTTGGTCTAGAATAACTTTATCTGCTTTAGATAGGGTGAGTTTATCTTTATTAATTTTAATTTGTAAATTACGTTGTGTCACAATTTCGTCATTAATGTGTGTTTTGGTTTTAGAGTATTCTTTACATATTATATCAGCAGCTTTGTGTTTAGTAAGTATGTCCTGGTTACTGAATGCAATCGTGATATCTACTACTAGTGATTCTATGTTTGTTCTTAAGGGTGCGGTGGGAATATTATATTTTAATCTTTAATTTAAAAGTTATAGTTCTTTATTATTAAATGTTATTTTTGAAAGATTTACTGTTCTAGGATAAAACGTTTGTTTGGGTGTGACTTTTGGTTTCTGGGTTTTGACTTTTAGTTTTTTAATTTTGTTTTAATTGTTTTTGTATTACGTTTTTTATTATGGCACTGACATAATTTATAATTTTATAGTCTAAAATATCAAATTCTATAGGGTGAAGGAGATACATTAAAGAAGAGTGTATTACCTTTGGACAGAGGTTTATGTTGTCTCACTTTATGATTGCTTCCCGGATTTCTTCCTTCAGCCAGGTGGTGACGGCTTTTGATGTTGCTTTGTGGGCTGCTCGAGTTGTTCCACTAGTCTTGATGTACATATTAGAAATAAATAGATATAAAAAAGACACCAAGGTTAATATATTAAATGAACAACTAAATATAATATCATAACCCATACTTAATATTTTCAAGACATAATATAATTAGACAACATTGATACTACAGTGCTCCTCAAATTGTTTCAGCCCAAATACATATATAAATATAAGTATATAAAAAAATTATAAGAAATAAATAAATTAAATAAAACGGGATTATGTAGAATTATTGGTATAACCTTGTTCTAACTTTTACCGAGAATAACTTCCATTTAATTTTATTCTATACACCGGAAAATTTCATTGTACAACCTCATATAATAACAACAATTTAATTTATTACCCACACTAAAATACTATTATATAGTATAACTCTCGGAAATATAATAAAACCTACACCGCTCCCCTACAATAAACTCACTAACATAAGCAGTGGGAAAATTCACACAAATCCAGCTTCCGTTATTGTGTTTGAAACAAACAAATGCTGTTGGATGTTCCTAAGAATTAAGCTTTGCTAATAGCCCACCTGAAGATGTTGTAATACAACGAAACCTACATCGTGGTAAAGAACTTAAGAAAGGAGAAATAATATTAAATCACGTAGTTTCATTTAATTTTGAATAATGAATTTCTACAAAATAAACTCCAAATATATTCTATATTTAATATGCAGATGTATCTATTGAGTACATTTCAGTTTTTGATTACGTATGGGTGATGCTTTGATGATTATATGATTACCTAATTCGATAAGACACCTTTCATCTAAAAATGGAAAACAATACATGTAAAAAATACAGTCGTGTATAAAACAGTACTAGCTAATAAAATTGAAAGCATAAATAAAAATATATTTACGACTAGTCAACAAGAAGAATCTGTGTGTTGGAGGATGCATAAAAGCAACAGTACTTTCAAATGTGGACAAAAATACTTGACGTCTTTTTATTATCTTTATACTTCTACGTGATTTAAAATAACTCAAAAACGGTTTTTATTCGCAAATTGAATAAAAATTTATTGTAAATTTAATGTTTTTACGAAAATATTGTATATGGGAACATAATAGAAGTAACACATCACAATAATATTGTTTTTGGAATGTTTGTCTGTATATCTGGTTGTATTTCTCTTTGAATATGTATCCCGTAACACTTTTGACTCTATATATTTACAAGATTTTGGCAATTTTTTGCCACGGGCGTGCAAGGATGATAGATCAAATTATAATTGCACTGATTTTTCAACCGATTGAAGTAAAAAAAGTTAATTAAAATTAAAGAACTAATTAAACGACATAAGCATTTTCAACATGTCGCCCCCCGTTTTCGATCATTGTTGCTAGTGTTTGTTTGAGGACTCTACTAAATAAAGAAATGTGTTGGTTAACATTACTTTAAGTTTGCCAAAAGGTGCGATAATACGCGCACCCATCTCTATTTCATTATTACAATCTTTCTCCAAGATTAGGTTTTTATTAAATTCCCAAACGAAGAAATCCAGTGGGGTGATGTTTGGTGAATATGGAGGTTAATGTAAAGGTCCAGATCCACCTATCCATTGGATGCCAAAAGTTTTGTTTAGCCTGTCACGGACTTTAAGAACCGAGTGCAGCGACGCAACACAACTGAACACTAAATTAATAATTGACTTTGACCACGAATGCGCTCTCGCAGACGAGAAGAGGGTGGCTATATAACATTCCTATTTTCTCACTTGTGAACCCATTTTCACTTATGCTTAAAACCTAATTTTTTTGCGACCTTTGTAGGGTTGGATTCGTTATATTGATTCGTTGGATTTGTTTTTGAGATAATAAATTCCGATTTAAACCAATTATCTACATAAAACCAGGAGATTCACTGATATTCATTTTTACACGGTGTATATATATATATTTATATATACATATCTATATATATATATATATATATATATATAGATATGTATATATAAATATATATACATATATATATATATATATATATATATATATATATATATATATATATATATATATATGCATTATGAGGATATCTGTGAAACTCATGCTGATAAATTCTGTGGTTACTGAGATATAGATATACTACAACTTATCATAATCGACGAACTAATGAGAAGATATGGCAATTTGTTTTAATACAAAGTTAACTTTAATTTTGCAGTTATTAAAATAAAATGAGTTACGCATAATTTAATAATATAATATTTTCTAAGGGTCCACACGTGAACGAAGTTGCGGGCGCAACTAGTAACAAATATTTTTGAAAATCTATTTATCGTAATATTTCATATTCATTCACGTCAAAGCACTTTTTTATTCGAAATATTTTGAATCATTTTTGAAATGATTCAAAATTTTTGAATAAAAAAGTGCTGTTTTTGTTGAACGAATTCAAAATATTTTGAATTCATTCAACAAAAACAGTTTTATCTCATTTTTGCCCGTAAGTCTAATTATTGTAATAAAGCTGATATGCCGTAAAAGTATTTATTTTTAAAGTTAAATTTTACGCACAATAAAATTGGATATGTGAATAATACAAAACATAAAGGAATTATTAAATTATCTTCTTCTTCATCATTTATATATTTTAACGATATCTTCCTTTTAACTACTCTTTTAAAACATCTATAAAAACATAATCCATGATATAAGAACTCCCTCCTTTTTCTAACCATTCATTTATACAATCTTAAAATATAACCGTACTCAAACATGGAAAAAATGTGCAACGATAAAGTTCATAGACCAATCAAAAAAAATGTAATAAGCGAAGTTTTTACATTGTAGATGATTAGAAGATATATTACTTCATCATGAAAATATTATTTTGATTGAATAAAATATTAATAAATAAAATATTGAATTGAAAATAAATGGATAGTCATAACAATATTGAAAGTGAGCACAATTGAATAAAAATAAAACGCTGTAAGTATCCAAAAAATTTAGTAATCTAAAATTAAACAAAACTGATTGATGGATATGAATAATTGAGTAAGACATATTCTTTTTATATACAACGTGGAAACTACTAGAACATTTATTTTTAACCTAACCACTTGTAATTCTTTAATAAAAATATTATTTTAATTTTGACGCCATTTATACAACAGTAAAACTCCTATCTAAATTCGTATAATTATTTTTATGTGATACGTGGTCCAATAGTGTAAAATTTTGCCTATTTTGTTACGAAGAGCGAAACTTTAAAAAAGCATTTAATTATGTTCCATATTAATTCTATGAACTCGTTTTCTTTGCACAATATTTAATATGCGGACATTTTTTCCTTTATTTTTTTCTATATACATTACTAAAACTAATTTAATTACATAAATCAAATTAAAGATGAACGGCAGTAGCATGAAATATTTATTATTGCTTGTTGATTTTCTACTCCTAGAGACACAAAAAAATACAATAAAAAAGTTTTAAAAATGTTGTATACGTATATGTTTCTATACGTTTCAGGTACAATATGAGTTTGAATCAAATTAATCAAAACTTTTGCAATTATTATAAGAAATAATTGTTAATGTTTAACGAATAATATTCCTCCGTAACAGAATTAATTAACTAGTATTCTAATCACGCTGGGACAAACCGCATTGAAACATTGTGGGATCTGATTGCATCGCATCTTCATTTGCATGCAGCTCTATCGGTATATTAATTAAGCCGTGTGTAACGCTTGTTAACGTGCTTAAAGTGTGTGTGTGTGTGTGTCAGATGGGATAATAAAATTTGTTTTTTGTGAATTCTGTATGGCATATTCTACAAATTTAAACATTCCAATGATAAATTATTTTCCCACACCAGATTAAATGACATATATTGAAATTTTACTGAAAATAACTTATATTTTTGCAAAATTGGCCCATATAGGTAAAAATTATTCTCCTTAAATATGGAGCTTTATTTTTTTATATATTCAAAACCACATCTGGCAATTTTATTGGTTATTCTCATGAAAATTGTGTTATGTTAACAGCAGAAATTTTTAGAGCAAGCCAGAAAATTTCTTAAAAGTTATGTTCATTTTTTTAACTTACTACTCACTAAAGTAATGTTTTGTAATATAAATTATATTTCGAAATGTATTATTATCTTTAAATTAATTCTGTGGGCACCATGGCACGACTTATATGCATAGGCCCGTTTGTAATAAATATGTAATTCACCCTCTGTTGTAATTGTACTCTTTGATAAATAAGACTTAATTATTCATGTATGGCTAACTATTTATTCAGTCCAAGCATACTGTAATTAAATTGAAATTTAATTTCGGTGAAATCAATAGTAGGTTTGATTTATGAAGCAACATATGTTAGGTTGTAATTTGAATATCCCATTAATTTCTATCGTATTTGGCTTTAGATTTTACTATTACGAATATTAAGAAATGTGCAGTCTTAAAAAGTATAACTACATAAAACGATTGGTGTTAAATAATTTAGGATCAATAAAAATGTAGGAAAATCGAACAATGTAAAGGAAAGACTTTATTATGTGAATAAATAAAGCCTTAGACGATAAATAATTGATAATAATTTTGTTTGGCGGCCGACAAAAGATATTTCACAGCTTTAATGATTAATTAACGAGTCAAATGTTTAATAAGTACCATGGGATTCGAACACCGGTTAAATGCAAACAGTCGCGCCGCCTCCTAAATGTTTATCAAATTAGGTCGCTAACTTTTGTTTACAGTCTTTTAATTTTAGTGGAAGCATTTAACAATTGGAGAACTAACACTAAGTTACGCTTATTATCAGTTCCACACAAGCCAAACTATTGGTAAATTTTAAATTTGTCAATTTGGTTTGAAATCTGAATATTGCTTTTGTTCGTTAATTTTTTTTTAACTATTTCTGCCTTTTTTTGATTTGTTTAATATTTAAGCACTACACTATAGCACATATTACGGATTTTGAGAATTATTTCTTCCAGAAAATATCTGGTTATGACATATTTGTAGTAAATAAAAATCTAATCAAACCTTTCGTAACTACCCAATATCTGTCCTTTTGTAAAATTTGTTGCACTGTTCGTATATTTCTAAAATGATTATCCCTTCTGATTTTCATAAAATGGAATAAATAAATATGTAATTACATATAAAATATGTAAACCGTAACCTGGTAGGAAAAACACGGCCTATAAATCTCATAATTGAATAATTTGTTTTCACATAAAATAAAAAGTGACTTATGTAAATTAGTTCAATAATGGGGATCACATTAACTCTTCAATCATTGGAGTAAAATTTAAAATGATTTTGATTACCGATATATGTTTGCATTTTGATCGTGTTGTCTTCTAAGTTTCTTACAAGTTGTTATTTTATCATCATAATAATAACGCTGCTAATCAAGGTTAAATTACCTACGGCTAAAAATGTTCTCCAATGAATTTGATTTGAAAGCTGGTACAGAATATTATTCATCCGAAAACTTGTTTACATAATCAGTTACCATGAGTGATCTGATATTAAGTGGCTATGATACATGCATTACGATTATTTCCATAACTTGGTCATAAAGTAATATAAAAACTTCAAGAAATGTATATTTTATTAGGTAATAATATCAATATAGCAGTGTAGGAAAAAAGATATATTTTAATTTTATAAGACAGAATACAATAAAATATTATTGAAAGAAGGTAAAGGCAAGGCCGGATTAACATATATAATATGGACTAAAGGCTCTAAAATAACAGAAAATAATTATTCCAAACGCCAAAATCTGTACACATATTGACCTAAAGTACGAGATCCCATACGAAATTGTTTCTTAATCCCGTTTAGATAGCACTAAAGAACAATTTAAACAGATTAGGCTTCTAATTATATAATTCAAACCAAAGACCTGAGCTTTTCAAAATAAAAACCAAAATATGTATTTGAATCATAGGAAATGTTTCTCAGTGATCTCGGGCAGTGTAAAAAACTAAGTGTTTGCATTTTTATTTTATAGCAAGGATCTAAACTCGAGGGACCTTGGGTGGAATGGCTCAATTTACTGACATTTATTTCGAGATCACCTAATGGTACGGTAAATGCTAAGAGTGTTCATCGTCCTTTTGTCTTAGTATTTGAACTCGGTAATTTTAGTTAATTTTTATTGCTCGTAATGTAATTCTGATGCAAAAATTTGTTTTAGATGTTAAAGAAATTAGTTTTAGATTTTTAATCTACGTTAATGCTTTTAATGCAAATCCTGATGGAAAAATTGGTTTTAGACCACATTTCGAAAGGAGGCGTAATGATAGAAAATATAGATTTTCATATGGGACGTAAAAGTTTAGACTGACATGTCAACTATCAGCAATGAACCTGTAATTAATTGATTTTAAATTTTGTTTCCATATAAGAAATTTGAGCAGAGTAAAACCGTTTATTTTTAAATAAATATTACTATCCTGATTTGCTTAGATGTTACAGTAATTTCCTCAATTAAAATTTTTGAAACATTCGGAAACATATAAATTATAAGAAGAAGAATAGAGAATTATGCTATATATTTCTCCAATTTTCTTGAGTTATTATGAATATCGATATACAAATTTGTAGATGGCATCCTTAAACAAATATTTATGATAAAGTTTTGTCCACAATTAAATGAAACTACGTGATGTAGTATGATTTCTACTTTCTTTAATTTCTTTACCACGACCTAGATTTCGTTGTATTACAACATCTTCAGGTGGGATATTAGCAAAGATCTTTGCTAATATCTAACCTGAAAATGTTGTAATACAACCAAACCTGGGACGTGGTAAAGAAATTAAAGAAAGTAGAAATCATACTACATCACGTAGTTTCATTTAATTGTGAATAATGAGATTCTACAAAATTAACACCAAATATATTCAATAAAGTTTTGTCTTAGATTATATAAGAGATTCACACTTTTTCGTTCCCATATTTAAAAAAAAACGGAATAACGTAACTTCGGTGACTTCATTTTATGAGCATAATTCTTACATTTGGTTGAAAAGTTATTACGAAATATATTTAGAAAATTAAATATATCACTAACTTGGCAATTAAATAAGGACTTCTCGTACTAGATTTAGGATTTTCATTACTGACTTAGAATTATTTGACTAAGGACTTCCTGATATTGCTTTCCGGTTGAAATTTAAATTATATGTGTAAATAATACCAGGTAGAAAGAGATCGTGGCTTTCTCGGTTTTTAATCGGATGAAAGAAAATGTGAACCTTTCGTTCACAATAAATTAAGGAGTAGGGTGAAATCGGATTAACAACTGAATAAGAGCATAAAACTAATTATCGCGCCTTAGTATTGATTCAAAGTCGGGTCGAATGCATAGCTTATTCAAGTAGCTGTATCTCGGTAACCTAAAAGTAGTGAAAAGCGTCATTTATGTCTTTCTTCAGATCGTGACCGATACGCTGAGTCTCCAACGATACGTGCCATTGAGTTCAGACCTTGAGTATTACGTAGAATCTCGTGCGTCAGAGACGTTAACCAAGCGTGACGCCTGGTTGATTCCTAACCGTGAGCGTCACGCAGAGTCTTAAGTGTCATAGATGCATACATAGCGTGATATGCTGTTGGAGGCTGATTAAGAACATCATGCTGATTTTTTCGTCTCTGGGGCGTAAGGGCAAAGGCTACCTACCGCAGGTGTGGATTTAAGTGCCTCGGTTCTTTTTGCACGGAAAACTTTATGTCACAATTTCCATTATAAGCAATGTAGAAAATTTATTTGTTTATAATCTCGAAGTCATTTTTAAAGTACATTTTACGTATATATTTTAATGTTACCCTGTAAAGCAAAACAGAATAAAAATATTTAATGTGTCAAATAAAATTAAAAAAACAAAAAATACAAGACAAAAAAATAGTGAATTTGTAATATAATGAGTATTCAAAATAAATTTTTATACATATAAATTTTTATATTTTGAATAATTTTTTTGCATAACATACATTATTTTGCATAATTTTCAGATTCTATGTCGAAATCGTATCTGAGAAAATCAGTTGCGATTACAGAAAAACATCAACGTATTACCTACTATATCTTTAGTAAGCTTTAAAAATCGATATAAAGCGGCTGCTAAAAAAAATACTGTGAAAGACGGATGGTTAGACACTTGAATGATCTTATAAGGGTTCGCTTTTTCCTTTTGAGATATGGAACCCTAAATAACTACATTATTTATTTTGTACCTCGTTTAACATTCTATTCACATTTATTTTTGGTAGATCTTCTAATTTCTAAGTATAAGAGTGAAAAAAAACAGATAAACATAGAATAATTATAGGGCTTTTTGTTTTTTTTACTCTAAGCAAAAGTTTTACGTCTATAAAAATAATACACGAGTCATATCAATTAAAGATTATAATGGAAATATTTAAAAATCAATACATTTATATATTCAAGGGTAATACTGGACATATTAAGTCATAGTACCAGGTGAATGAGCGTTGCTCGGTGTATTTTGAGTTTCCTAGAGGAACAGGAAATTACTTGCTTCATGGTGTTAGAATTACTTCCATTTGTCTGTCTTGCCTTTGCCTTCCCGCTCGGTTCCGGTTTCGGCTTTGCGTTGGCCTTCGTGTTCTCCTTCTCGTTAGCCTTCGCGTTAGCCTTCGCCTTTCCCCAGACCTTCCACTTTACCTTCCCCTTCACCTTCCCCTTTCGTTTTCCCTTTCTCTTAAACCTTACCCTTAAACCTTGCCCTTAAACATTCCCCTTAAACCTTCACCTTAAACCTTCGTCTTAATTCTTTGCCTTAAATGTTTGCCTTAAACTTTCGCCTTAAAACTTCCCATTAAACCTCTCTATTAAACCTTCCCTTTAAACATTCTCCTTAAACCTTTCCATAAAACTTTCAATTAAATCTTCCCCGGAAACCCTTCTCTTAAATCTTTTACTTAAACCTTCCTCAGAAACCTTGCCCTTAAGCCTTCTCCTAACTTTCCTCTTCCTCCTGCTCCCCCCCCCCTCTCCCCATCCCCTTCACCTCTCTTCACCCTCCCTCTCTTTCCCCTTGCCATTCGTCTTCCACTTCCTCAACCCTTGCCTTCCCCATACCTTTCCCGTTCCCCTTCCCCTTCTCTTCTCCTTTCCCTTTCCTTTCCCCTTCCCTGTCTCTCCGCTTTAAATCCTGTTCTCCTATATTTTTCCATTCAGCAGTTATTAAGTCTTAATAATAGTGTCCATAGCAATTTTCAAAATGTTAAATGGCCGCTATTTCCAAAATAATGAAACGACAAGTCTTTTCTTTAAAATTATTGGATATTACATCCACCCACGCAATAAATATACCAAGCAATAAATTTCAGCGAAATTATAAATTTATGTATATATATATATATATATATATATATATACATACATATATATATATATATATATATATATATATATATATATATATATATATACACACACATAAGACTTGCTCGTTTAATAGTATAGGACGTTTCGGACGATTTTTTAATAGTATAGGACTCGAAATAAACGACAAAAACACACAGACTTTCTAAAAATAGACTCCGTGTGTTTCTGTAAAACCCCGATGCCGAAACCATTGCGAATTTTATGTTAATGCAAGTTACTAACAAGCACTTAACCGACTATACGTAAATGTTCTGAGTGCAAAGTTCAGGCCTCATTAGAGTAATAAAGCAGCATTTACATTAGGTCGAAATAACATATTAAATTTGCTTTATAATTTCAAGATAATATAATTTTATTAATGACGAAGTTTCTGTGAATATCAAATCAAAATTTATGTATTTATAGTTTAACCAGATTAACTATTTAAACTACAAGTAAATAAATATTTATTTCACGATCTATAAATAAAATTACGAAATGATGATTTTGGTTTTATTTTTTGGACATCAGTTAATGTATTACTATTTCCGATTTTAAACATTTTATTGTAATAATGTCATGACGATTAATATTTAACATTCCATTCATTGGCAGAAATTGTCTTTTTGTTAATTTAGCGTTCAGTAATAACCAACTGTGTATAGCAATTTATTTTGCTGTGGTATATAAGTAAAATAAATTTTGAAATAAATCAATCAGTGTTAAGTCAATGTTAACTTCGGCATCTAGCATTAATAAGACAAATTGGGCACACTATATACAATGTAATATTCCATCCAAACAGCATGTAAACGAAGTAATTTATTTAACGGTACAATGAAAATTACGTTTCATATTTCTATATTCTTCTTGCTATAATTTACATGGGTTTCGGAAATTTTAATTAAGGAAATTACTGTAAAAATCAGGAAAACTATTATAATATCAAAAAAAACCGCTCTTCTCTGCTCAAAATTTCTTATACGGAAACAAAATTTAAAATCAATCAATTCGGACACAGAAGAAAAAACCAAAATGAGGGAAAATTTTATGCGATATCTTATATAAAGCGTATTTACTGAGTAAGTTTATTCATCTAAATGGAATATAAAGTAAGCGCTCTTAACGATAATAATGGTCTCTGTTAAGTAGACCCTGCATATTAGAGTCAAAACAATACACGAAAAAATTTCCGTATGTCATCTAATTTTAACTTACATACCTATCTAAACTTGCATTGCAGTTCAGCCGTATAGATTCAATTAATTTATAATTTATTTGTTTTTGAATTTGTCCATATTATTCAAATTGGCTACTGAGTAATTTCAGTGAGATGGTGGCAAATGTTGCAGTAATAACTACATTCAGAAATATAATTGGGAGTTTCTAATAGTCATTAGTAAGCACGATTATTTAAAAAAACAACTAATTTTATTCGTAATATGAATTTGCCGACAAAGTCATTGCTGATACTTATCATCTCACTCTAAAGTGCTTTCCGCAGCAGATATACTTTTCAGTCAAATATGGAAAGCTACATTCTCTATTATCATGGCTATTTTCGGGATGTTGTAGTCTAAAATTAATTTTTGCATCCGGATTTAATATTATAAGAAATAAAAGTTCATTTAAAATCTAAAACTAATTTCTTTAACATCTAAAACTAATTTTTACGTCAGAATTACATTAGAAGCAATAAAAGTTAACTTAAAATATCGCGTTCAAATACTAAGAGAAAAGAACGATGAACACTATACATTTAAGATACATAATCGTGATTTATGCTCAATTTCGTAGAAATATTATTGAGATAGTTGTTTTGTCTCTGCGTTAGAGTGCCTGTACTTTACGTCTGTACGCCTGCGTATTTTGCGTTGGAAATTAGAAATTCCTGTTGTTTTAGAGCCTTTAGTGTGTATTATAACTGTCACTCCGGCCTCACTTTTAGCTTCTTTTCTGACCTTTTTTTCAAGTTGAAATTATGAGAATTTTGATGCTGTGCCAATTTTTATTTTTCAATATGAACGATATAAGTAATTAAAAATTCTGCAAATTCTGCTATTCTCTTTTCCAAATGGCACTTGACATGGACGTTATTATTATATGAGTATTATATCGAAAATAAGGTGAAAAATTAACATTATCAAATAGAGTCAATACAGAAATATTATTTTACCTTAAAAGGAGACCCAATTTTTGATTGCATGTCTATTAAAGATATCAATTCAATAATTTCTGCATGATTAAAGGTGGTCATATAAATATTTCTTTAGTCAATGTATTTTAAATCATAAATTACTTTTGCTTTTTGTAGTCAAGGAAAACTGGTTCCTAGTCTCCAAAAAAATAGTTATGTATATAATATATTTATGATCGCAGTTTTAGTGGACTGGAAGGGATTGCTCCTTGCAGTAAGGATTATTCCTGGCTGGGATTTTTCTTCGTATGTATTTATACTTTGAAGACATTAAATAAATTAATTGATATCTCCAATTACCGAATTCTTCATATCCCTAAAAAATAAAATATATAAAAAGTTGGCTACAGTTTTATATCAAAGTGTCTTTTATTGAAAATATTGACCACAAGGGCCACACATATCCTTAGGATTACTCTACTATCAATTTTACTTACATATTACCTAAAACCAAATTCACAAGAAACTAATTAAATTATATCTAATAAAGAACATAGTGGCATAATTAGTTTCAATGTTACGGAATGGAATATGAAAGATAATTCCAAGTTTTCCTGTTTAGGTTATGAAAAAGAAATTACTTCATTTGTTTATTTTGAGAACTAGATAAGTACATCGCATATAATATATGGTATATAAAATAAAAGAAATGTAACTTGTTAATCAGGATATATTGATCTATAATGTGTGCAACCTTGTTTCAAAAAGTCGACGAAGTATTCCTGAGTATTGAGATTGTTTTTTTAGTAACACCTGAAAACTCTAGCTTCTTTTTGTCCAATGTGAAATTTAATTTATGTTATTTAAAATATATTTTTCTTTTCCTCAGTATTTAGATATAAATTGACAATGATTCTATGTTCCGGGGTAACCATTAATACTCGAATCAAATCATTTATATTTTTTGTTCGTCTGCTGATATAATTAATCTCCCTGCCCCATCCCTTAAACTACTAACTCAGTCACTTCTATTCATTGCATTGTACAAAAAAATGCTAATGCTTGATGGGTAATAAAAACACAAATGTATTGTGCCTCTGTGGACGTCAGTAGCAACCACTCAAACCTAATCCAACCAAAGCCGACATACAGCTACAATCAGTCCAATCTAAACCAACTAAATCCAGTTAAATTCAATTCAACCCATCCCAACCCAACGGACACAAATTCATCCCAACTCAACCTAACACATAGTAAATAAAACATAACCAAAACATAATGAAACTCAAACTAATCCAAACCAACGCAACCGAAAGCAATACTAATCCGACCCAATCCAAATCAACCGAAAAGAACCCAACCCAACAAAATTCCATTCAACACAAAGCAAAGCCAAAACAAAACTTAATCCAACCGTACCCAATTCAGCCCAATGTAATCCAAACAAACTCGACCCAACCAAAGCAAACCAAATTGAACACGTCCCAACCCAAAGCAAATCCAATCAAATTCAACCCAACCCAATACAAATTAAACCCATACAAGGGTAAACCAACCCAAATCAACCTAAGCCAAACCAATTCAAACCCAACCAATCCAAACCAGCACATCCAACCCAAAGCAACACAACACAAACTAACTGAAACTAATCCAATCCAACCTAATCCAGTCCAATCCAAATCAACTCAACTTAATCAAATCAGAACCACCTTAACCCAAAATAAACCTAATACAAACCAAACTCATTGCAACAAAAAGCAAACCCGAAAATCGCACCACAATTCAACACGTACCAACCAAACCTAACTCAACACAACCCAAAGCAAGCCTAACCTAACAAAACCCGGTCCAACCCTAAGAAAACCTAAAACAATCCAACCAAACTCAACCCAATCATAAATGAACCCAACCCAACCCAAGTCAAAGGAAATTCACCCCTATTCTACCCAAAGCAAACCCAACCCAACCCAGAGCAAATTTAACCCGAACCGAATATAACTCAAAGCAAACCCAACCCAACCCATCCCGGAATAATCCAACCCAATAGCATACCTAACAGAACCCAAACCAACTAAACCCTATGCAAAGCAAATTCAACCCAACCCAACCTAACCTAAAGAAAATCCAATGTAATCCAACCCATCCCAAGGAAAAAGTAATTCAACGCAACCCAACCCAACACACCCAAACAAAATCCAGAAAAACTTAACTCAACCTAACCAAAATCAAGTCAATTCAAAGCATGTCCAATTCAAGCCAAATCATATCCAACAGAACCTAACCCAAAACAACCCAACCCAACAAAACCTAACCCAAAACTCCCAACCCAACATAACCCAAAGCAAACTCAATCCAGCCCGACCTAGTGCACTGTAAGTCTAACCAAGCCCAATCGAAACCAAGTCAAAAGCAAGCTCAATCCAATGCATTCTAAACGAACACAACTAGACCCAAATCAAACCAACCCAAACTAAATCCAACCCCACAAAACCCCGCCCAACTAAATATAATCAAATCCAATCCAAAGCAAACCCAAATTTACGGACCGAAACCAACTCAATCTAAACCCAAACTAAAAACAAAACAAATATAATACAACGCAAGCCAACCAGACTAGCTCAATCGAATCCAGTTCAACCAAACTGAACCAAACTTAACTGTGCCCAACCCAACCCAAAATAAACTCAACCTAAATTTAAGTAACCCTAACACAACCCAACCTAAATTCAATTCAAATCAAACCAACTAAGTTCAACCTGACTCAACCCAACCCAGAGCAAACATAATCCAACCCAAACCAACCCCACCAAAACTAGAGCCAACCCAAGAAACTTATCCCAAATAAATCCAATCCAGTGCAAACCCAACTCAATCGAACCCAATCCATAGCGATTGAAATTCAACCCCACCCACTTAAAAATAAATAAACCCGAAAAATCACACTAGCCCAAAGGAAACTCAACTCAAGTCAAGAAAATGGCTACCGACGAGTGTCATATAAATTTTTGTAAAGTTACATAGCTTACATGTTATCGGAAATATATATTATTGGAGGGATTATACTTAATTAAGGAATTTTATACATTTCCTAGGAAATGTGAAAATTCCAGGCTGATTTGAAATATTTGTAATAATCATATGGCAATTTGGAGTTTCAAAACGAAATGTCAAGTACATTTCGTACATAAAAATATTACACGTATAAATATTATAAAAGGGGGCGAAACGTGCATTTATCTGACAGTTACATTTTCTTAAGATTAACACGCAAACGAAATAGCGGGCAAAGCTAACATCTAATTTAACTAAGTAGGAGGTCCCCCTGCTTAATCGTAAATATCCCAGAAACTTACTTATAATGATGATTCTAGATTTAATTAAGAAGTATCGTCATAATTTTACTACAGCTTTTATATTGTCTTTAAAATCTTACTTTTTTCGTAATATCAGGATCAGTGGTTTTGAAAATGGATTAGTGAGACATATGTTATGAAAACATATTGTTGAGACCCCTAGAACCCATAAATAAATGATACCTCACTCAATACATGGAATTTAAAAAATAAATGTGGGTACATAACTAGCCGTGCCAATTCCATTAAATATATTTTAAAGTTACCTGCTGAGATATATGTGGGTTAATGCGCTGAATATTATTACGCTAAATTTCAAATTCCTACATCTGAATTTTTTTGATAAAAATGGCTGTAACGAGCGGAGAGACGGATAAAGTGAGTGGTTGTATAAGGATTCCTTTTTTCCAATTTCCCCAAAAATACTTCAAAGGATATGAATACTGTTTATGAGATGACGTACACTTTACAAGAAAAAGCAGACGTACGAAAGAGGAAGGTATAATAGTCTCTTTAAGTTTGATAAAAAAATTCGAAAATACTTTATAAAAAACATGTAACATAAAAGTAAATTCGGAGACATTTATACCTCCAAATGTCTTAGATGATTACTTAATGTGATCTTCCTCGCATTTCCATATCAAACATTTTTCTTATGAAATATCTTCGTGTCATGTTGCCGTAGAAGCTCCTTTTTGTTTGTATACATTATGTGACTAAATTCATTCAGCAAATATGTCATACGCGCACTTGGGCCTATTTAAAGAAACAATTTTTTTTACATACAAAAAAATAATTGAATGAAATACGCACAACAATTGCCTTTCAATATTTATAAGCAACTGTTACATGAATGATAACCAAACAATTAAAAAACAATTATTGTATGCAAATCTTGGCAAGAAATAATTGCTAATATATTTTATTTACACCACCGAAATTATCGTCACGAGTTACTTGTTTTCACGTTTTGACATGTATAAACACAACCTTGTAGTTTCTTTACCATTTTCTGCTGCGTTGCTTCAAATATTGCACTTATTTGCGTTGGCAAATTTTTCATTTAATATTGAAACGTCTTCTCAAGAAACTACATTTTTAATAAGGGTTTTTATGCTTTAAAATATGATTCAAAAAGTATTTAAGTTTAATTCGACTGATGCAATAAATTTCGTTAAAATTTATTGCAACCTTGTGTGCTGAGACACTGAAAATATCAATTAGATTTCAAAGTAATCGTAGTGCTGCATTTGCATTTTTACAGGTAAATTTGGAGCTCAAAGGTTCGAGCCAAAGGAAATAACAAATAAAATAAAAATTTAAGGCCGCAGTTCCATGGGAAAAAGAAAAAAAAAAGAATTTACAAATCTAAACTTTTTTTAGTTATTATCTAATGGATTGTTTTTTAAAGAGAACTTCTAAATGCAAAGAAATAAAAAAAATTGTGAATTTTAAAACTTTATTTCTTAATCTTTATATTTTATTCAAAATTGATATTGTCTTGCCAAGATATAGAAACATTAATATTAAAGTAATGACAATAATTTTCACGGATGCTTCTGGCTTTTCTTGTGATGTTCCAATAGTTTTGCGAAGTCTTAATAGCGAAAGCTCGTTTTGAAACATTTTCTCTCCATGTACCAAGATGAAGACCACTCCTTGGACATTCTTCGACTATATAATCTAACTAACCTTTGTCTATAAAACTCCGAAAATATTTTCAATGATCCTTCTACATCTGTACAGTCTGTAGTTGTATTTTTTTTCGCCTTGTTAAATTATTATGGCGAGATTATGGTTTCATCAAATATTGCTTTAGAGAAAGGCTTCGTTTCCGACAAGTATTGGATTACTTCGCTAGTGTTTGAGTATTTGAGTGTTCTCTTTAATAGCATTTTTTAAAATACAATTAGTAAATATTCGACCATTAGAATTTTGTCCCTTTGCATCCACTTCATGTACGCGAAACAGAAATAGTAACCAACACAAGCTAGTAACATAATATTAAATGTAATTATATGATTAAAAAAGCCTGATATAGGATCAGGCCAGAGGGATATTTTATATTTATGTCACAACCAATGACACCAATGCAAAAGGAAAAATTCGATCCAGTTAAAAAGGACATATTATTTCAATCCAGTCCTCTTTAGATTTTGGTGGCTGCAAAATTATAAAATATTCTTATATTTTTAGAATGACACTTTGCTCGCATTACAAGATAACGGTGTTATTGAGTATGTGGAAAATTCGGAAGATATTAAACATTTAGCAAATTTAACTGTACGAGTCTTTGGCAAATCCAGAATATTTCCAATGCCCAAAAAAGAAACCAAACGTCATCCCGTTTGATACAATCGTCTTTAAATAAATTAAAAAATGTTAAATGACAAGCAAAATTTAAAGGAAAGGACGACGTTTTGGAAAATTTAGAAAAATATATTGCATCTACATTGTATATATTATTAAATGATCCAGATAAAATACAAAAAAATGTTATCGAAATATAAGCTGCAACATGTTTAAGTAAATGAGCTACAAAACTCCACTATTATTTATGCCAGATTCCCCATACTCGAAACAAAGCAGCGTAGACCAATGGTGACATATAATACAATAGACTGAATAAATACTCGTATATAACAATATCTAAAAAGAGTTTCTTTTTGCACGTAACTTTATAAAATCTTTTAATACAGAGTAAATAGCTTCAAGTACTTCAATCAAAAGTGACTACGGTAAAATTAGGTACTCTGAATAATAATGACAGTATACCTAAAGAACAAAACAATTTACATTAAAATATTGGCAATTGGGGATATTGCCAATATTTTAATGTTATTTTTAATTTCTTCGGAGCGGGCATAGCGTGACGCATTGTTGTGTTTTTTCTTCCTCTAGACGAACCAACTTTATCTAGCAAATAATAAAAGTGGATTCTGTTCACACAAAAAAACTTATTTAAGTCATCTTCTTTTCTGTTCGTAGCTCCAAGGAATGATTGTTAGATGCTCCCAGAACCTTCCTTCTTGCTATTTATTTGTTGACACAACACATCTTTTTTAGGGTGTTTGCGAGCAAGGCGATCAACGCGATCAAAGCGATCAACACACACTCAAGTCCACTGTAGTCATGTTTGCAAATTATATGAGAGGTGATATATGATTCTCATCTAATATTTGCATACAAAATTACTCATGTGTTGTTTATACCAAAAACAGTTTTTAATGGCTTTTGTCTCTACAGAGCTAAAAAATTACGTGTTGTTTAGACGATGCAACTATTTATTTTTTAAATTTTTTTGTATGTAACCGGCTAAAAAATTCCTCCTTTAAATGGGACTCTACTTTAACTTACTTGTTGCTATCTACTTTTTAATGTACTTTGGCGTTTTTATATATGCATATTTCAATTTCATGAAAAAGCATGTTAAATATTATTTTAAGCAATTTTATATGAAAATTATGGTACTCAGGATTCTCCGTCGAATAAATTCATACGTCTGGCATTGCTTATAAAAATATGTACCATTATAAATTTAATTACGTCAATATCATTGTAGAAAATATGTACCCTACCAAAGTTAATGGCTCCAGAAAGCAGTGAATTGAAGTAGGTAGTAAGTTTGATTAACTTGCATTTAAATATAAAAATAATTTGACAAATGAATCACACCTTTTTTTTAATAAAATAAATTTTGCTACAATTAGGGTTATATATATTTATAGTATAGAGTATAAGTTTTATGCTGTATACAAATTGTTATAATCTAAGAATAATTTACTATTCAGACGTAATCTAATTATTATTACAAACGGTTCCGTTATTTCGTAAAAAAAGCAAATATGTCCTATTATTAGGTGACCTATTATTGGGTGATATATATATATGATATATATATATATATATATATATATATGACCTATTATTAGGTGAGATTTATTTCCACACAAATATATAGCGAGTTATTTTGAAATATAAATAAAAGTAACCATAATAAGGCTTGGTTTTGGATATCCAGTTTTAAGGTCGAGAATTTTTTAATTTTGAAAAATTATTGAATTATATCCATTATATTCTGAATACTCCCTATTTCCTCATGGGAACTGCGAAATGCTTTTTGTATAAACATAGAATATTGTTAACTGTATTTAGCAATTTGTCTCGATGACCTTTTAGGTAGTGGAGTTCTACGTATGAAATAATATTTGCATGATATTTTAAAAATAATATGGAATCATTGTAAGTTTACAATCAACAAAACAAAATTTAATATCGATAAATTATTTTGAATTTAAATTACTTTTAATTGTCCATTAATTTAATTGCTTCAGTGTTAACATAGGAAGGTTTTGTATACAACGTATACAGAATTGCCTTATTGCTACAAAAGTATCCTCTCTTAATTTACTAAAGAAAAATTAAGTGGTGGACTGAGTTTGAAAATATTGTGGATAAAGTATAGAAGACCAAAAATTACCAAAAAATTTAAACTGAAAAAATAGCGTTCATAAAAATCTACTCGTATTACAATGATCACTCATTGTCTAAATGCAAGAATTTTCAATTTTAAATGTAGCACACTAGATCCGATAACCAATACTGGAAACAAATTTGCAGTAGCATATTAGGTATCAGGTGAACAAAACCGGTGATTTTATGGATAAAATGGAAGTACAATAGTCAATAAAAAAAATAAAATAGGCCAGAGTAATTATCTTGATAAAAAATATTTATTTATACAAAATATTTAGATAACGAAATTTTCCCCATTTTTATAGATTTATACCTCAAAACAAAACAAAAATCTTATAAGATAATTTGTATATCAGTCCGTCGACCAGTCTGTCAGAGTCGTTTGTCTCAGAATCCCTTTGATGAACAAACTTAAAATTTGTGACAATTAGAAATCGATGCAATTTGTTATATGAAGGTTAACTCCAAGTGTAGTCCCATGAAAATTTAATTAGAATCTAACAATGAAATATGCAGACACGCTATACAATTCCTCAACATCGGACAACAAAGACGCCGCCATCTAATTTGGATATAAGACTAATGATAATCCAATACGAGACGAATAATAAAGGCACAAATTTGCTCTTCTTTCTCCTAAGTATTATATATACCCAACATACAGAGGCCTAAAGCTACATTTTTAAACGGTTTCGTTTAGTTTCGTGTTGCATTTGCAAAATTTTGTGATCGATTTTTTTTTTAACTACTTCAACTTAACCGATTCTCGTGAAACATTGCATACATGTTCAGTCTACATGGCAATAAAACCTTCTGGTTGTGCTGTTTTTAAATTAATATCGTGGGCATCAAGCAGAGATTCTGTCATTAAACTTCGAATTCCAACCTCTCAGTCTTGATACTGTATAGTCTGCTTAAGTTATAAAACTTGAGAATCTCTATTTCTAAATTAGTATTGTGGGTTCTAAGCAGGAACTCTGTCACTGAATTAGAGATTCCAATTTCTCAGCCTAATACCACAATAGTATAGCTGGTTTTGTGTAGGTTAATTCGGATCTTTGGAAACAATCTATCAATTAGTATTATTGTTCTTTTTTTATAATATACCCACATTATAGTGTCAAATATGGTTAGAATTTTACCATAGGAATTGAAGGTACACCATAAAATATTTCAGTATTTCAGAACACCGCAGGTGCCGTTGTCGAATTTGATTGATATAGGTCTAATGACAATCTAATAATGAAGCCTCTAAAGCTTTGATACGACTAGGGGCAGCTGCCCTTCTATCAAATCGAAATCCATTGATAGAGCCGAGATGTGATGATAGAAACTACTCACTGTATAGATGTAAATTCATTGAGTTCGGATTCGTTTTACTCGTCTTGATATAAGCAAGAAAATAATAAATTAATTAGGTAGATAATTATATACAGGTATATACAAAGGCGTGAATCAACTAAAGTACTATCAGGTAGGCAGATGGGTAAGTAAATATAGGTAAAAAGAAATGTATAAACTGACTATACTTTAATACATTAGTAGGAAGGTCAAAGAATCACCGAATAAGAAACGCACTGAAAATTATAAATTAAATAAAATACAGTATTAGCTGGAACTTCTGTTGTACAAAATAATATCGAAATATAAATAAATTTACAAAATTGTACTATTGCTAGAGATTTTTCAAGCCAACTTGACATCGAATCCAAAAATTTCTTACATTACCAACAAAGTTCCTAGTAATTACTTGTACTTTCATTATTTTACAAATTTTCAATCGCTTTTTATTCTATGGTTGTTTGATCTACCTATTTACGTACTAACGTACCTGTAGTCACTTTACGTACAAATTACTCGTAGTAACGTAGTAAAGTACTAGTAGTAACGTAGTAAAGTACTATTAGTAACGTAGTCACTTTATGTACTCGGAAGAGTTTTGGAGGTGATTACTTGAAGTCGGAAGTAATTTTGAGTTGTAAAATAATTTTGTTCCATATCATATGCGATGTCAATAGAAAGAACAAGGATTCCATATTTTTTTTTAAGGATTTTACGTACGACAATGTTCAAAATATCGAAACAAATATATTCAACTTCCATTCACCCTCTATTTACAATACTGCTAAAATCAAAGTTATGGAAGAAATTAATGATTGCGTTTACACTTAATTTCATTGAATATAATTTATTCATTAAATTTTATTTTGAAATAGTATATCTTTTCAATGTATTTTGATGCCTACTTAATTCATACCAATAACGTAGTCGTATTTACGTGCCGAAAAACATTGTTATATTTGTTAATGGTTTAATAGAAATGCTACATACATTAGAATTTATGTATGCCTAAGTGTTGATAGTATACTGGTTTTTACACGGTTTATACTCGGTTTTATTTTTGTTGGCAACAATATTCAAAAATATAAATATAATCAAACAACTTTGTTTAAAAAAACCTAATTACTTTATTTATCTTCTTAATGTTTCAAATAGTCTATAAACCGCGAAATTGGCATAACGCCGCTTCGATTTCCCCCCCGGTTCCCCTATTTCTTCTTCACTATATAAGATTAGCTGATATTCGATTATCATCTGGACATTTCGATATTTAATTTTTCTTCGAGTGAAAAATATAAGAAAAATCAGTCCACAGAGTTTTCGGTATTTATAAAAAATAATCAAATTACTTTCGTTGAAAATTTTCCTCGCCTTAGAAGATGGGGATGACTGATCATAGGTATAACACGTTCATATACGTGTTGAGAATTCCTATCATCAATTCGGCGACTCGTCCGGTGTTTCTTCCCGTATCATTGAATACACTGTTGTTTGATTGTAAAATAGGAAATAATATTGAACTAGACATATGCATTACATCATACATAGAGAAGAATTTTTGTTAATATTTATATTTTACATTATAAATTTCTAACGTAAAAATAACTCAGTCACGCCCATTGATGTGCCAATGTTTTTATTACACTACTTACACTTTATATAAACAGGCAATTAGTGTAAATAACGACAAAACACTAAGCATTTTGAAGATGACAATCTATGCACTTTCTGTAAGCTTTGCAAAGCGAATATTCAATAAGCAACGACGAAATTAAAGCATTAAAGCAAAACGCGGACAGGAAAAAAGCAATAATATCATATATTTTTTGAGTTCTTTCCTGAAAATATCTTTCTACAGAGAGAAAAAGTATTTTCTACAGAGCAAACAAGTATTTTCCACATAGCAAATTAACAATCATTTTCTATGGAATTAAACAATATTTATCACATTTGTCGGAAAAATATACCATAATGTTTATAAGAAATACCGTTACCGATATAGAAACTGTAGAAATGATGTATGTAGGATGATCAAACACTGTGCTAATTAATTTTCCATGAAATTTGTTAAAAATTAATTAGCAATTTTATCCTTGAAATAGACTCATCTCACAGAGGAAATCGAAAGCCCATTGATGTGCGAATTTTATAATTTTGGACTTCTATGAATTTTCTACATCTAAAAATTAATGCGAAGTTAACAGAAGTCTCATCGAAAAACAATTTGTCTTGTACTCTATACACAGTGCTAAATATGCATCTAGTAATAATTGCGTTTGCCAAAGATATTAATATACAATTCGAATATTTTTGTGGAGTATTGTGATGATCACATTTTAAAAAATTGTGCAATATGGAACAAAAATACTATTTATTAACATGTAATATTTTACTTAATATTAACAGAAAATATTGCTTTCCGTAAATATTAATGGAGTTTATGAAAAATTTTTTATTTCAGTAAAAAAAGTATCAGGGTTAAGGAGCGCTTCTTCTTTCTTCAAGGTGCTTATAAAAACCTCGGACGTAATCCATATACCAAGTGGTAATTATTTTTTCAATTCAAGCACTGGATAGAAAAGAAAGAATTTATTTTTTTCCTAAAAAACATTTTTCAGAAATAGTACGCATGGAAAATTGCTCACCAATCTTTAAGTACTTTATGGGAAAATAAATCGAATCGGCATTTATTCACGTATTTTAATTTTTTATCAGCTATAATTATATATTGTTCTTAATTTTTATGGCTGTATTGTATTAATAATTTACCCGTTATGGTTTAAAAAAAAACAGTGGTAGAATTTCGCTACTCATTTGACACGCGATTAAAAGATTAATTTTATGGAATGGCTTTAAGTAAATTTGCAAATAAAAAATATTTCAATTGAATTAATAAAACAATTTAAAAAGACTAAAAAAAAAAAATATATATATATATATATATGTATATATATATATATATATATATATATATATATATATATATATATATATAGAAATGATATCCTTGCGAAAGTATGTTTTGTATAACGTCGGAGTTTTAGACAATTCATGCTAGAAAGCTTTTTGACGAAGTTTCACAATTGTATTATTTCTGAGGATTATCGAAAAAGAACAATGACGTTTTATCTGGAAATTTACTTTGAACGCAAATAAAATAGAATAATTCAGAGGAATATAAAACATGAATTTCTCAAAATGGTGCTTTTTTATCTTCTATTCCTGTGTTAAATGCGAGTATAAAAATAATGTATAATACAATGATTCACATAACAGAGACATACTAAACACTGAAATGGTTCAAAGCAAACTTTCAGTATAGTGTAACATATCTTCATGCATCGATTTCGAAGACCTTATGCTGGATATTAGTAGGATATCGAGATCTATTTTTCTAACTTTAATACCAAAACACTAAAACGTTCTAACCTATATTATTAATACTTTTTTATTATAGATATTAAGAATTTATAATTTTTCATACGTATGATGTTAATTAAATGCATTTATTTATTATCGCATTTAATATCTAAAATTGTTTTATTCAGAGCTTCCTTTGTATCCTCAGTTTAAATTAGTGTGCCATATTTAGAAAGTTTTTATACAACATTTCTTACACGTTATAAATGTATCTGTCTTAAAAGTTTCTATTCGATGTGAAATTAAAAGGTTTATTTTGAAACTTATTTTATATAGTATTTGTAACAAAGTAAATAGATATGAGTTAAGGAGACAAAAGGTTAATAGATTTTATTATTAAGGTTTAGAAATTATTTGTGCTTACAAAAATTATTACTTTAATTTGTTTAAAGTACAATATCGTATGAAATAATTTCAAATATTTTTATTAACAATTTTTTAAGGTATTGAAGGTTTTGAATAGATGTTCTAAATTAAAAATAAGCGCCAGTACGTATTATTTACGTTACTACGATAATGAACATTAGGACGAAAAACGTTATTTTTTTCAATATTTCAATCATTTCGCTACTACAATATGTTTGGTATTTTATACCGAAAGATTTGGTAATCCTGCCCCATCATCACATCAGACGCGTATACATCGTGGTGCGGCAGTATTTTCCTTTTATCGATTTCCCTTCCGAATATTATAGAAGTAATTATTTTTGAATTGAGCAAAAGGTAAAAAGAAAGTGAAAAGTTTTTACTGTTCTGTAACATGTATTATTTTTTCCATTTACTTTTTTGCGTATATTTGTTCAAAATAGTTTAAATTCAAATTCGTCTTACACGTTATAACTTTGCAAGAAACTTATCTTATATTTTTGCTCTAGCATAACGTAAATATGTTCATAATAATTTGCCCTCAAATAAAATTTCTCGATGCTGTGAAACAAATATTTTCATAATACATGTGACAGATCAAGCGGAAACCGTTATAAAAGATTTTTCCAGTTGATTAGACACGATTGTGCTTTTGTCATAACAACTACTTGAATTCAAGTTAACTAATGTTTTAAATTGTTTATTTAGATGTTACTTAGACTATCTAAAATTAATAGAATATACCAAGCACGAGTAGAACTCGAAGTGTGAAGGTTTCGTGCACATTTAGATACTAATTAATATTGAGGGGAAATTTATATTTCTGTTCAAAATTGTTTCATTATATTTTAATTAAATTAATTTTTCACGACGGAAAGATATATTTCATAGGCCTGAAAATATAATGTATATTTCAAAAATAGTTATGAAGTCACATTTTCAATGAATTCTCGTGAAACTTCGTATATGTATTCAGTTCCCACGACAACACAACGTTATAGCAATTTTATCCTTTGGTCAATAAATACTTAAATAGGAAGTTTCGAAGATATTCTGTTATTAAAGTAGTTTTGTAAGTCTCAAGTAGAGACTCTGTCAGTGAACTTCCCATTCTAATCCTAAGTCTTGGTGCTATAGGACACTACCAGCTTAAATCGTGAGATTTCAGGATTTGCTCTTTTTAAGTTAATATTGTAGGTCTCGAGCAGAAACTCTGTCATTGAATTTTGGATAACAAATCCTTAGTTATGAAGCAACATACCGATTATAAGATTCAATGACCTAATTTTTTTAAATTAATAATGTAGATCTCAGGCAGAGGGTGTGTCAAAGAACTCTAGATTCCGATTCGTCAGGTCGATACGGTCTACCCAAATTGCAAGGCTGGATGAGCGAGTTGTTTCAAATTGGTGAAAAGATCATATGAAATTACTCGAGTTATTTAGGATATGAAATAAAATCCGGCTAAGCAAACGAAGTGCATTAATAATTCGGACTAAAATAAAATCGTGAGGACGGGAACATAAATACTCTTAAATTAAATTACCCATTCGTTATGTTATAACAAACGATTTGATTAAAAATTAAAGAGCCAGATATAGTTTCCAAGTTCCAGTAAAAGATAATTTTCTGCTAAATGCACCTTATGATTTTATTTTATTCTGAGCAACGTCCCAGAACATTTTTGGACTTTAATACGGCATTGTTTTACTTAAAACGTTTTTTTACCTTAATTTTATTCTTGTTTATGTTGAATCATATGTCCTGATTGATACAACAAATATGATTCTTCTTTTACTTGAAAGGATTCTTCTTTTAATTGGGGTACCCCAAGTATAGTACTAGACAAATTTGGTTTGTATTTAACCATGGAAGTGGAAATTATACCATATAGGTCAATAATGAACCAAATCAAGTCCGGTGATAAAATTTGATTTCTATTTGTCTAATGCTAATGTAATAATAAAATCTCTAAAATGTTAATATGACTAGTGGCGATATAAATCTGCCCTTTAACTGAATTCGGGTACAATGATGAAACAGGATGGTGGTAATAAGAGTTTGGACTCGTTTCACTTGTTGATAAGTAGGTATATACACAGTTACATATAAAAGCAATAAAGATTTAAGTTATTACTAAGTAGGTAAATAAGTAAATATAGCTGTAAAAAATACATGAAGTGACTGAGAATTATTGATTTCTGAAAATTTGCAAAATTATGCTATGGCCAGAAATTCTAGAGTCGGTGACAAGTAAAATGTAGCATCATATATTTGTGTGGAGTGTGCATGTACAAGAGAGAGGAGAGAAGCGTTTATTTCACACGGTTACTCGAGTTATATAAGATATGAAATAAATACTCGAGTTATTTAGGATATGAAATAAAATCCGGCTAAGCAAACGAAGCGCATTAATAATTCAGACTAAAATAAAATCGTGAGGCATGGGAACATAATATATTAAATTACCCATTTGTCATGTTATAAAAAAAGATAGTAATATAAAAGTTATGGTAAGTTATATAAAAGAGAATTTTTTGCTAAATGCACCTTATGATTTTATTTTAGTTTGAACAACGTCCCAGAATATTTTTGAACTTTAATACGTCATTGTTTTACTTAAAAATGACCCGAACCGATATCAGAAAAGATATTCTACTGCAAAAGTTCCAACTACACGTGTTATGATTATTTAACACTTTTTAATGCGCTTTTTAGTCGGTGGTTATTAAAAGTCAAACGGATTTTTTTCCCAAAACTTTTATTTAAATTTTGCGTTAGGGTTATGAAAATCGAGATCACCAGTAATAGTTTTAGACCAGGACACATCTTGTTATAAAATATATTGTCAATGGAAATTAATTGCATATATTTTTAGTAATTCTTAATTATTTAATGTGAAGGTATTCTTCATTCATTTGTGGTTTAAAAAAGAAAAATGCTGGTAACAACATTTTTAGAGATGCAGAGAAAATAATGAAAAACTGGCTTTTGGCAAAATAAAATTAATTGCACGCCAAAATTTCTCACATCAACATCAATTCGTTTGATCACATAGTTTGAGACGTAGTACAATTTAAACCAAAATAGTTTTTGAGTAAGAAAATCAGGATAAGGAAAGAAATCAGTCTCCTGTTTTGCCAAAGATTGCGGCCAAGAAGCTCAATAAAATTAACTCGCTACGGAGTCCGACTAAGGCAAAAAATAATAAAGATTTTCCTGTTATCTGCTGCATCAGCTCTGAGGGGTACTAAATTGTATTTTACGATTTGAATTTACTTTGGAAGTAAAATTAGTACGTGTAGAAGTACATGCACCGTGAAATAGTATGCTACAAATGAAATGGGTTTGATAAAATTTTATAAATCTTTTTATAAAATGCCGTAATTTTTAAATTTAGTTCTTTAAATTAATATATATATATATATATATATATATATATATATATATATATATGCATATATATATATATATATATGTATATATATATATATATATATATATATATATATATATATATATATACAGACATCTAATGCAATATATAGCATGAGGAGTATCACATTTTCTCAGCCAGAAAATTATGTATAAATATTATTTAAATATATGTACTGATTAGTGGTCGAATATATTTTGTCTATGACAATATCTCTCATTAATAGCCTTAGTTCCTACTTCCTCTTAAAAAGAGCACAATAAAATTCGAAAGAGAGATTTTTCAAAACTTTATCAAATAATTAAAGCATCGCTTTTTTACCTCCCGCTAGGCTTATTTTAATGCAGTTATTATGTGACTATGACGAGAACATAAAATTAAGTTACAAAAACATGTGACGTTGCAATTTTATAATTTTAACAGTAGCAATTGAAAAACTATAGAAAAAGAATTTAGTTTTATATGCCTCTATAACAAGCTTACGATATTTTTAAGTTTATGCATATTGTTAAATAAAATGTAAACGATTCGTACTTTGGAAACTTCAAATAAAATTTTTATATCTGTGATATACATTTGTCCGGACATAGCTTAGCATTATCTTGCCTCTTGCAGTGGATGTCGTATAAGGTGACCAAATTAACTAACCAGAGGATGGGAAGCAGCGTTCTTCTGTACATCAAAAATCTATTACTTCGATCATTATTCTGACTGCCCAGTATAGTGGTTAAGGCAAATTCTCCCATATAATAAACACAATTATAAAAACTCATATTACCTGGCAGCCCTGTTAGTTTTGCTTTAGGTAACCACATCATAACAACAGAGCAGAGGGTACTAAGAATCCGGCAGAGATCCTGCTACTTATACCGCTCACTCACCTGATGACCTATAACACACACACACACACACTATGGAGTGATGAGAAGGTGGAGAATGATGAGCTGGAAGAGGAAATGACCAAATTACTGTAGCTGCACTTATATCATCTACCAAACGGCGACGGCTATATATTTTTAAAGGGCAAAAGGTAATTTCAAATAACGAAAAACAAGACAAATTCCAAATAATAAGAACGGAAGTCAACGTTAGCACGCAGTAAAGAATGACTGCAGCCCCACACATCGCATCGCTTCGGTTCAAGCGCAGTACGAGCGGTGGAGATCATCCAGTGCGGCGGGTGGAGAGCTACACAGCTCTCCACTCTTCATCTCTCCATTCTTCGACGGTTGGCGATAGAAAGGAAATCGCTCGAAAACTCCGCGCCTTTTTGCCTGTTGTGTGAGGCGCGGAGATTCTGGAGTGTGTACTTATCACTCAGTGATAGTCAGTCTCATCTCTACGTGCTTTCTCAAATTTCATGTGTTGCCGTTCATGTTTAATGCGTGTATAAAATAGTATGTCACGATTTTTAAATTTAGTCAGTATTTGGTATGTGAACTTTTATTATCTTATCTTGAAGGGTTCCGTATATGCAGAATCTCGGTGTACTTATGGATACACATTTACGGTCATATCGTGGAAACCTGTCAGAAAGTATGTAACGTACTAGGATTTGTCCCGCCATTTTCGAGATAATCAGTGTATCGTTACACTATTTAACTCTATAGTATATTTTAAAAGAATGATCTGATCTCCGTGTGAAGGTACTTATATCCCCACGTTAGAGAAAATATTAAAAAGTTTAATAAGTTTTTGTATTGTAAAATGTATGTGTATTATTCCTACTTATTTCTATCAGATTTTATAATTGGTATGGTTTAATGCAATTCCATTCAATCTCTATCGGAATTGCTTCAGATTTTGCATCTTTTTAGATTATCAAATCGTTACGTTGATAAGCCCTCCATTTTGAGTTTCATTGCTGTCTACGCTCCTGGATGCTACATGAGAGAACTATGTTAACGTTTATTTTATCTACCCAGAGCGCGTATGACTATTTTACAATATTCACCTCTTTTTCGTGCACTGCTGCGATATGCATCCAGTCTAGATAATTTTTCTGCTCCAATGACTGCTTCAGAAATGGAGTAATTGTGTTCCTTGGTTGCTTGGTAGTTGACGACTGATTGCTGAGGAATATTTATCCAAATTATTGTGCATTGGAATTTGAATTGTATTTTTCTGTGTGTGTATTGTTTTATTCGTTATTGTTTTATAACCATTTGTTATATGTTTTTCCAAAGACCCAGCAATTTAGATACATCGGTAAATTGTGCATGGGGTTATTAAGAAATAAATAAATAAATATTGCATTCTCCACAAGATTTTAATAAAAGTAATTACCTTAATACTTGCTTCATTATAATGGAATATTATAGGATTAACAGAAGTCCAAAGACGGGGAGAAGGTGAGTTAAACCTTCGGTCTATTTAATTTGTTCTACTGCGGGAAGCAGGATCAACAGTCCATTGTATTCGATCCGATCTCAATATGTTCAGTGACACAATGGAGGTCAATAGACAAAAAACCTCAGAAAGTCACTATACTGTTATTGTTGGAGATTTTAACGTAAAACTAAATATAAGGAGTGATAAAAAGCTGAGAGTGTGGCAACTTAATAATGACGGCGGAACCGTAGGGAACAAATACTGGATGAATGTATAGGAAAGCAGACGATGAGCTCCTCTTTATGATAAACTTCTTAAAAAATACGACTTTTTCTGATAGTGCAAGTAGGAGCTAGATAAATTTCATCTTGGTCGCCAACGGCAGATTTTCAATCAGCAAGGTAAAAGCTGGAAGTAATCACCGAATAATGAAAGGCACATTGATCCTTAACTCCAACCAGCATAGGTTTAATTCGATTATATCTACGATCTACCCAGTACCCACCAACATCCATTGCCCCAAAGGCTTTCAGTTTAAATTATCCAATCATTTCCAGTGTTTAGACGACTGTGTGTCAGTGGACAATTTGAATGAAACGTTGATGTAAACTGTTTGTGCTACGGGTTTTAAGCTCATTAAAACTCATCGTACTAAAAAGCCAAGAAATTCTTAGACTAAACTCTTCACTTTGTGGCGAAATGCGACGAAACGAAGTTGTAATCTCCACATGCCATGTTATAGGCAACTGTGTAAGTAGTTTTCCAATTCGTCTACACAACACGATATTCGCGATTTTAATACGTATTAAATATATTGAAGAATAATTAATGGCTTTAAAGTAGCCAAAGTATTAAAAAGAGAGAAATCTTACCTAAAATATTAATAAATTTCCTGAATTATAGTATAAACACATAAATATAATTCATTTTTTTTCTTTTTGGGCGTAATTTTCTAAATGTTGGATTAAAATCCCGGTAACATTTTTTAAATTCTGGATTAAAATCCCCGTAGCGTTAAAAACCATTTTGCAACCTTGACGTGGAGTTGTCATATATCACCTTGATATATGACAACTCTACATTAAGGTTGCAAAATTAGTTACAATGACATTAAAAGACTAATTCTAAAGTCGTAATACATTTTAAACATTACATTGAAATATAATTTACTTGCTGGGTTATCATCCAAACGAGGCTTAACCATACCACGTATATAATTGACGTGAGGAGAAATCTGTTTTATATACCACTATACTTTTCTAAACATTCCTTACAATATAAGCTTGTCTTTGAAAAATGACATGCGTCTCTGTTCATTATGATGTTCATATGTACCTATGAGGACATGCTAAAACTTTTTAATTTTGGGGTGTCTATTTTCAGTCGATTAATTCAAAATGATTTTCCAAATATTTTAATTTATATTATAAATTTTCTAAAAAAACGGTTTTTTATGTTCTGCGCTATTCGTATTCTTTCTTTTTTTCTTGTCCTTGTTCTCCTGTTTTCAATGTTTTTTTTTATTTTTAAATTTTATTTACTGAGTAAATTATTTTATTTATTGAGCAGAACAATTTATATCATTATGTATGCAAAAAGAACCCCTATTTACTATTTTCGGTCAATACATATATTCATTTTCTATATTATTCTTATGATAAAAGAAAATTAAATCGTATAGTTATAGTGTGTGGAGTCGATTGACGAGTATTAATATTAAAGAAATAATTTTAGTTGAAGTCAAGCATCGTGCCTGTCTACCCCGCTCTATCGTACGGAGGCATTAACATAGCGCCACATTCAAATTGAAACCGACTCCATAAATCTCTAACGACGTATATATTTTGCAAACCGATTAATTTTTGAAACGATATTTTACCGCACATATATTCGAATTGATACTCGTATTTTTATTGGAGTTTACTCCATAAGAAGTAGTGCCGGGCATAAAGTTTTATGAGGAGTAAAATCAGAAGTTCAGTGTTAAAAAAGTATCACAGTTCGTAAATTTGGACGTAGGATGTAATCTCTGAAATTATTCATCCGATTTCAAAAATTCTTTCACCAATATTTAAAAAGGACCGTAAGGATGGAAATAGGTTTCATATTATCTCGTTAAAAAATTTTTCATGGAGACAAGTTTTACAATGTAAGTCAACGAAGAAACAGTCGCGTGAATGCGTTTCTTTTGAACGCTGCCTTAACGGTAAGATATATATTGATAGATGATATTGATATTTATATTTATATAGAGTTTTTTTTTAAAAATCGTAATTAAGCAGTAAACTCCAGTGGCGAGTCGGAGCTGACACGCACAATGTTTTTTTTATTTTATACTTTGCATTGCATGTCGTGTTCATTGGTTATTTAAATTTTATTTATTTTTCTTTTTTTAAATAGTTTAATTGTTTAAATTTTATTACTCACAATGCCTTAAGTTACTCAGAATACTATTAATCCACGAAGAATTTAAAACTGTCTCCTTTAGTGAAATAAAAAATGCCGTTTGTGGCGTTTACAGAACATGAATATTTTCATATATACTTACAAGCTCACACGCATGCACACATATATAATCACCTACATAAGGACATAAAAATAAATATACAGTATTAATCATACTGAGTATTTCTGCTTAACGGTAATGGCGCTTATTGTTTTCTGAATTGCGCTATCGTTGCGTAATTTAGCTACTCTGTAAGCAAATATAGGTAAGACGCGACTTATCATTTTTTGAATTACATATTTTTTAATTATTTAAAATATTGTTCAGAAAATAAATACAAATAAAAAAATACAATAGTTCTTTTGGTTTGCAAATAATTTTGATGAAATTTCCGAGATGAACTTGAATTATATGTACACGTAAAAATAAATTAAAAAATATTTTATCATTGTTAAATATTTATTTTCATTTCTATGTGCATATTTTATCATTTGTCATAATTATATATGTCGTGGTTGAGGATGCGATGATATTTTTTCCAGGACCCTCAGGAGTTTGCGTGTCATAAAAAATATTATTTTTCTAAATTTATCAGAAATATTAAATAACAATTTTGATCTGAAGTATTTTTTGAAGTATTTTTTCAAGGTATGACTTACCAAAGCATTTATTAAGATATTCACACTCTAACTTTTTAAACGCGTATATGAATAATCTGAACACAATCAGAATAGCGGAATTTAGTAAAGGGTGTACTTTTCCAACTTGCATTAATTTTACACTGGCGCGGGTTGTGAATACTGGATAATATATTAACATAGTGAAAACTTATATTAATATCCATATTTCTATTAGTTAAATAATAAATATTATGTAATGAAAAAAAAATAAAACAATAATGAAATTATAATACTCTAAGTTCTTTCATTAAACTTAAATAAAGATTAATTTTCGGGAGTTGATAAAAAGTTTGATAAATGACATAATTGCTATAGTTATTTTTAATTAGAAAAATGACTTTAAATTACTTGTTTTATATGGTAAATACCTCCAAGATAGTTCTGAAACAGATAGTTATAGGCTATAAAATATGCAAACCTTAGGTTAATCCAACTTACAAAAATTTAACCTATTGATATTAACTATATGTTATAATTATGATAAATTGAAGAAATTGAAGAGGAGTATCACAATCAACAAACTGTGGGTAATTCTACTACAATAATATACTTCTTTTTTTTTGGTTCCAATAAAATAAGTTCAACTAAATTAAAACTACAAAACATTACAAAAATTATTACTAAACTTTACTTAAACTGTAATTAAAATACGAAATTGTTGTTTTAATAACGAAATTTCTTTGTTAAAAAAAACATGTATGAATTTTTAAATAACATGGAATATAACAAAATTATTATTAGCAACGAAAAATGTTTACTCCACGTTACATAATCAATTAATTAAACGAAAAATATAATTTTCCTTATCCTTGGAAATATGTTTCTTTCATTCATGACCTCATCAATAAATTCTCTTGCAATGAAAAACTGTTGTGACATAAAGGTCAATTATGGTCATGTTCCATTTGTTCAATATATTTTCATGGTTTTTAGATTGTTAAATTTTCAACTCCATTTCCTTCAATTTCAATAAATATAACACAGCTTAAATTTAAATTTTACTAGGGGAAAAAATATTATGTCAATGTTTTACTATAGTAAAGAAAATTAGTCACTCTGTTGTTTCAGATACATACTTAATAAGATGGGTATACAAATTAATCATACTATACTTCAATATGATTTAAAATCAGTTTTACGAGAATATCTATATAAAGCATATATATTTTTAGTGAACTGAGAAGCCACGGACATTATTTTACCGGTAATTCTTATTATTATATCACATTTATTATATCGAGAGTGTTTCCAAGTTACATCAATTGTTTAACTCTCTTTCGTTAGGAATGTATAAAGTGCAATATATCAGCATATGAGTATTATGCAATGAGTATTATGCAAATGTATATAATGAGACAATAGTGTACCTATAAACATGTCCAAAACTACGTAAATGTTACTATTGAATTATAAGATCTGCCGCGAGAATGGAAATCTAAATTTGTTTCGTACATATATAGGTATTTCAATGATTGTAGCTACGTAATTAGTACGGAACGTAAACTGGTCAAAAAAATATTTTACATTTTGTAATTTGTCTAAACATTGTCGTTACGTTACGTTACATGCATTCCGTGTCATTAAATATATTTTATATTGTAAAATATTGTTTTTAAATTTAAGTCCAAATATTGGCCACAATATGCATTTAGGAAAAAGTATAAGAAACATATCTAAAATCAGTTGCACAGTAAAATGTTCAACAAAAAATCGGTTTGAAATAAAATTTTCTTGTAATTTTTTCTTATCTTGGAAATAACTAGTAACTTGAAAATCTTTTGAGTTTATTCCCCCTTATCAAGGAGCATAACCCACAGCGATAGACGCTGTCTTGATGTTTGGCACCGGATCTGGAAATCTTGCACTAATCTCCCGTTTTCTCAGATGGTCAATTGTATGGTGGTTGTAATCTAGTTGATTCGATGAACTGGTCTTCTGCCACGAGGTCTTGAAGTTTCGATTATTGCTTATAGCCAATTACATATTAGTGGAAATATATGTTTTTCCGTAAACTTATGAATCGGGAAAAAATATCTAATAGGATGGAAGTAAAAAGAAAATTAGACGAAAATAACGAAAAATATATCTAAACAAACTAAATTTAGAAGCACGACGGTGTTGAAAAATTAAAAGTAAAAATTAAGGAGTTACAGTGAACTTGTGATTAAGAATACTAATATTAGACTGCTCTCAACTTTTAACCATAAATCTTATTTAACACAAAGGAATCTGTGTTCTTTTGATTATAATTTGCATTACAATCGTGCACAAACCTTATTATAATTTAAACAGGTAATACAATTTTATCTTAATGAAATTTTAATCAAAAAATACCTACCTCCGTAAGTATTTTCTGATGCATGCCTATTATTCATTGTTATTATTACAATAATTTTGAAGCTAAATATTTTCTCGTCCTCTCCTTTTTACGTTTAAAATATCTGCAATGTAACCCATTTTTGAAATCCTTTAAACGAGATCTTTGCAATTATATAACACTGGATATGCCACAAATATGTCTATTTTCTGTATTGAAAATTTAAATGTTACGCGCGCCACCCTAAAATTAGTCTATAAATTGTAATAGTCGAGATAATATACAGATTTCAACGGTGTTTTACCTATTAAAATCAATTTAACTGTTTTCTCATCATCCTATATTAAAAAAAACTCACATAACTTTATATATACTAGTGGTCGTCCAGGGGTCGAAATTCAACAGTAATATACTTAACTAGGAACTTTCTCGAAAACATTAATGGGTAAGCGTGAGTTAATAAACTGTATTTCACTAATATAAAAAACAAATATTTATTACACAAAATATAAAATAAACATTGCCTTGACATACACTGTAAAGACTTTTAAAAAAGGAACATTTGAAATCACAAAAAACATACGGCTCGACAGACGTCTAGCCAATCTGACATTTTAAAATTCTTTGGCGACAACCTTTACTGTGTGCGACTGTTTAACCACAAACTATACTGCGTTTCACATTGACAGTACGAACGTCAATAATGAATTTTTTAGCTTTCTACACTCTTTCTTCATTTAAACTAGGCCAAATCTAATAGTATTTCGTGCGCGCAATATGTTTAAAAAGAGATGCAAAGTTTTCTCTTCACGTATTAATATATTGAAATTATACTTCTTTAGGTGCGTTATGAAAAAATTATGAAAGTGGAATTTTACGATACGCCAATGCTCACTCATGATGCAACGAAAATCGACAGGGTAAAGATGCTCATTAAAATATATTTATATGCATGTAGTTACTGATAATACATTCATGACAGTTTTTATTAATTTAAATTTAATAGTGTTTACTGCGAATATTCATAATAAAAGCAGAGCTAATAAAGTTTTTGGCAGATTATTAATCCAAGATTTTATTTTTCTGCCGGTTTAACATTTTACGCCAGTCATGAGCCAGAGTTTTAGATAATTAATTTAAATTTATTCAATTTAATTAATTATAATAATTAACATTTCCGTTATTAATAATAATATAAAATATTATATTAAATAATAATGATTGTGACTCCAGATAAAATGATCAACTAATTTACTATTTTGTATGATAAAATAATAAAGTTGAAGTGCGATAATTTGGAAAACGCCTAGCAGATGATTTATTTACAACGGAAAACCAGCCTGAAAATAAAATGTTGGACCAATCATTTGTCAAATAAATTTTTAATGTTACTTTTTAAAATGTATTTGTGTAAAGATATATTATATACAAATTTTAGCTTTCTGCACTCCTCCATACAAAATTTAAAGATGCCAAATCTCGCACTCCTCTGTGCACGCAATATACTTAAAAAGGGATACAAAGTTTTCTCTTCGCATATTAATATGTATAAATACATAAATCTTAAATAATATCCGCATTCATATAAAATATACGTATGTAGAATTCGAAAGATGGCAACAGATCTAGAGAGTACGATGGGCAAGGAGCATATTCCATCCAAGTGAAAGTAGTTTTTCCCGGGTTATTTTTGCTAAGTGGAGTCGAGCATCGTCATGTAAAAAATAACCTTTGATTCGATTTGTAAGAAGTTTGAAAGTAACTTTGCTCAATTGTTTACAATAAATTTTCGCTGTAATTGTACCGTTAACTTGAAAGCGTTCCCAATGAATAATTCCATTTTTACCCCACTATGCACTCAAACGTTTCTTTTGTCCAATATTATATTTTGGTCTAGGTATACCTTTTTCTCCAGTCACTGGCGTCTACGCTTGAAATTAACATAAGCCACTCACTTTCTATCTGCTGTCACTGGATACTTTAGTTTCTATCTGATACGATGGGAATTCAGTAGCTCCAAGGACACATTAGCTCTTTTCTGAAGTTGAAAGGGTGTTAGCTCTTGTGGTCATTTTCAGTTATTCTTTAAAGCATGGAATTGTTTTTCCATTGTAGTATAAGAGCATTAAAATAGTTTTGCCAAACAACGGGAATAAACGCTTAATCTGGGATCTGTCTCAATAACATTTTTAAATGTTTCTACAAGAATTGGTAGTGGTCGCTTTGAATGAGGTTTATCGGACAGGTCAAAAATTTCCTTCGTTAAAATGGTGCTTGGCTGTTTTGATAAGAAAGCATACCTTCATCCATACTTGTGTACATATTGCGTGATGATTTGCTGGTTTTTGTCCCTAAAAGTCCTCTGAGTTCATTTCGAACGACTTCCATTTATAATTTGTTCTTTACTTGCCGATTACTTAATTGCAAACTGAACAGAAGTTCATTTGCCACACTCTTTACATACTTTACCGACGGGAAACAAGGTTAAATGAAGAAAAATTCTAATGGCTTTCAAGCCTTTATTACATTAAACGAAACTAATCTCCATATATTATAGTTTCAATTCAGTTATAAAACAGCACGTAATATTTTAAGGATGGACTAGACTTGGAAAGTAAATAAATAAACAAAATAATTTCACATATTTTGGTACACAATGTAACCATCTAATTAAATGATAATTAACATTTTATCATTTAATAAAACTCAAACTTTTACTGTAATTAGAATAATAATGTTTAAATAAACGTAAATCGTATATTTAAACGTAATCGTGCCTATGCATGTGCATATGTGTGTGTGTTTGTGTTTGTGTGTTCATACAAACACATCAATGAAATACAATTTAACATTATAACTTTAATATTTTTTTTGTATCTAAAGAACGCTTTCATTTTAGATATGCTATGAAGTACGAAATACAAACAAAAGCTTATTATGATAAGGGAAACGAAGCTAAACTCGATGAGTCTACTCATCACTGCTCAGAAAATTATTTGCCCACTTTCCATTTTCATCTTCAGATCTTTTATTAAAGTTATCCTTTGAATTTTCAACTTAGGGCTTTTATTTATAAACAGTACGTGCATTCTCAATCTATTACATTTATTTGATTATCATGTTTAATTTTGTGTATTAATACCATAGTAATATATGTAGCTAGGTTCATTGCGATTCATAATATGATATTCCAATATAATGTGGATATCACAAGATATTAAACTTTAGCCTAAAATTACTATGACATAACTCTTGCTTTTCCTTAAATCGCACAAATTATATATCGACTTGAAGACAAATCTGAAATCTAACTCTAATTAATATAAATCCTAAATATAACAAATAAAAATTGATCTAATGAATATAAATCCTCTGCATAAAGACTTAAGATACGGACTCAATCTAAGGTCGTGTGAGGCTTAATCCGGACGGATGACAACTTCATTAAATGGCTTAAACGTCTCCGGCTGTTAAGAGGGAGCGGTGCTGCAGCCGCGTTCAGTGCCATTACAACCTAACAATCTACAAATTACGGCGAAAGCCTTGAATGTAACGATTATGGAGTGCATCACGTTCTGTTATATTACGAATTTTGTTCGTGATTTGACGCAAAGTAAATACGTAAGAGTAAATATGTGTTGTTATATTATGAGTAAGTTTTACAGTTGGAGGTAATATCTACATTTTGTTTTCCTTAAGGCGGATTCTTGAATATTTTCTCTATTGTAACAATCCTTATTTTTTTTTCAAATTTAATAACAAGTTGACTTAACCTAAATAAGTTTTGATCTAAATATCATTATGTTATCACGAATATTAAATAAGCAGATAAATACTCACTCAAAATAAATCATTAAGGCGAATTACAAAGTTTAAGGTTTTTTAAGGATTGTGCAACGCAATAACAAAACTCTTACTTGCTAACGTTTCTTGCCGGGTTGAATTGAATTAAGTTAAGCTAGCATCTTAAATTTTTGTTTTAAAAAAAATCTTTCAAAACGATTTATGTGAATTCCATGGACATATAAAGTCTTACTCTTTATACGAAATAAAAATATAGTAAAGTGCTGATGCCAGAAATGTCCTAAAATTTAAAATGTTAAAATGTAATTTCTATGAGAAAGCTGAATATATACATTGAGGAATCACACTATGTTAATATGTTATACATAAATAATAGAATAATATTTAGGTTCATCATTTGGTTTAGGACACCGATTCAATACTTTTAATGCAACTATTAAATGTTATTGGTGAGAAAAAGGATTAAATTGGTTTATAATAGAAATCATAACTTTTTCTCTTTTCAAGCCATAATATTTTCTAAGCTACGTCTGCAGTAATTGCCCCATTACTGGCATAAGACTTAGTAAATTTAAATATTATCAGCTGATATAACCGAGTAAAAATACATATACAAGGTGGATTTGACCGTTCCATATTAAATGAATCTTCATATACCATAAGTTGTTCCTCAACTGTACACCAAAAATTAATGAACAAAACTTGGTTGTTAAGTCACAGAAAAGGTTTTAAGCTTATTTTTGCTTCTTTTTGTTGTTAGGGTAAACAAAAAGTTATGAATATGTGTAATTACTAGGCTGAATAAAATATTCTGAAACATTCCAACGTACTTTCTGTCCATGAACATGTCTGTTTATAGAAAATAGCGCCTCCGAGCTATCTGATAGAGGCGTTCTAAAGCTTCTGTCATCATAGGATGTCATGTGACACACGTTGCTTTGACGACGGTCTGCTAAAATATTTTACGCAAAGTCTACGATTAGTCACCCAATTGTGTAATAGTACGTCTGATACGCGGACCGGCATACAAATTGGTAATTGTAATGCAGAACAAGGCAATATAATTATGAAGTGATTGTGAAAATAATTATTTTTTGTTATTGCCTTATGTAATTGATAACTAACTGATATAAATGTGGTTAATTATGTCATTACCAGTTAACTTTTGAGAATTATCATATCTTTCTACAAGCTAAAATGTATCAAATATATCGTAACAACTAATTTGTTTAAATAATACGCGTCTATAAAAGTTTCAAATCAGTTTGCAAATTTTGCCTCACACATAGCGCCATCTTGGTTCCAAAAAGAAAAAATTAACGTGGAAAGTTTTTGTTATATATGTATGCTATTATATATTAAAATAATTGAAATTTATTTTGGATTGAGTTTGTTTACTTCGTTGTTTCAAATATGTAACCAATATAGCGATTTGAATACCTTGAATTCGGAGACGCGTGCAAGAATTTGAGTAAGCATTGTTATTCGTTTCTGAATTATTAAAATTATAAAATTACATACTTGCAGCGGGAAAAAACATTTCTAGATAATATATTAGGATAAATAATATTCAAAATTAAGCCGTTGTGTGTTGCAGAATTATGAAATGGGTTTCGTGACATACTGTCGAAAATGAAAAAAATAACGTTTTTGTGAAACATATATTGTTGTATATAAAAATATAGCACATTTATTGTGAATCATGAGTATATACTTTTTTAAATAATTAAAAATTGTCCCGATTTGCGTACCCATAATTCAAATTCCAAGCTTTTTTTTGAATAACTTTTTATTTTATTTTCACAAAAATACATGACTTTTTTTTTAAATTTCATAATAAATTTATGAACGAAAGGTTAAAATAAACAGATAATTAATTTTACTGCAGCAATTTTTTTCCCGCTCGGGACAAAATTCGACACGTCACTTTGTCCAATAATGATTATGCAGTTATTTTTTTCAACATTTACATGTTGACTTTCTTTCTTACAAAAACAAGTCGAAATTCATGAAATATTATGAAATAATTGAAATTCGGGCGAGAAAATTATCTTTTCCCAAATTTGACAATTTTTAAAATATCTTCTTATATACTCATAAATAAAAAAGTTATTTCATCATTTAGACAATTTTATAGCCTTTTCAAAAATCTATTAGAAATTGTTTTTTCACCAACTAATAAAAATTCAGCAAACAAAAAAAAACAAATCATTTTGGATATATGTAAGATTTATGTGCTCAGACAGACAGCTTCCCGCAACTATTACATTGATTGGAATCTGTCAGACCGCTGTGAACTATTCCAATTTCAAAGTTGCTAAAGTCTAAAATATGAAAAATTAGCGTTACTGCAAATTTCCACTAAATGGTTGTTTTATGAAAAATTTATATTATACACACACATATATACATATATATGTGTGTGTATAATATAAATTTATATATATATATATATATATATATATGTGTATGTATATATATATATATATATATATATATATATATATATATATATATTCTTGCAAAAATTTATATCATGGTCAGTGACAATTTTAAGGAGCTATTAACAATTGGAAACTAAATCATACAATACCAAAAACAATTCTTTTTTTTAATTTTGCTAACAATTCCTTTAGTGAATTAAAGGAATAAATAGTCATTCTACTATTTTAAATTATTCCCGCTTCCTGCACAGGAACGACAAACACCCTCTCTACCCCACACCCTCAACTGATAGAGGTAAAAAACTGACAGTGCCTCTGTCCGTATTTTTGTTACATTAATTTAGTTAGCGCCGGACGCTTTGACAATATGTATGTATTGTGTCTGTCAAGACTGCTAAAAAATATCTGTCCGACCATAATAATTGCAGATAAATTTGTGAAGTTCAAATTTTGTGGTGAACTAAGAATGTCAAAATGTACAAAGTCATAGAAAAACGTGCAAACTTGGAACCAGAATGATAATATATGAACAAAACTTGCTCCGTTACGTAAGTATTATATTATAGTAAAAAAAATAATTCCAATTCTTTAAATACACCTTGATTAGGTTACTGATTCAAATTAAAAGAAAAATAACATTTAATACGACTATATTGAAGCACGCTCAAATAAATATCACGGTCATAGATTCAAAGTCAAGGTGTGTTGGATCTTGAAACGGGCAAAAGAATGAATGTCTGAGTTTCAGGAAAGGTCGGTTCAATAGCGTAAACAAAGTTTCCACGTTTTTTAAAAATTAAACGAATGCTTTAATTTTTTTTACTTTCTATTTTCCCATCAGGCTGGAATGAATACAAATGTTTTTGTTTAAATTTGAGGAGGTGGAAGAGTTTTGGTTATTAAAATATATGAGTATTTCGGTATATATATATATATATATATATATATATATATATATATATATGTATATTTTATACATATATATATATATATATATAATATATATATATATATACAAGTATAAACATATATATTTTTCTTTTTTATTTTTTTTACAAAATCATTGCCAATACAATGATAATTACTATTTTGTGGAATGTACCTGGAAACTAGATTCCGACATTCTGTGGCTATGACCGAATGGAAAATATTGATCTTCTTTCAATTTTCCCTAATATATTTATGATGTATTAAACATAAAATGTATTAAAATTATATGACAACCATAGACAAATTGCTCTCGAATAATATGTTTATGGAAAAATATATATTTTAATTTAAATATAGTGTAAAAGGTCAAAGTAAAAAAATGTTTTTAGGAAAAATGTCAAAAAATTTACATTTTTCTGCTTCTTTTTCCGTGATAAATTTAATTTACAATTGCATGAAAATATGTGAGCGAAGCAAGTCAATAGAAATTGCGATAGTATGTTACGTTTAGGTTCAAGCTGTAATATGTAAACTTGTGTACCGTAATTTAGTACATTGCGTATGTAAATTTACGCGATGTAAAATTCCATAAAATTACATTATCTACCTAAAATATTGATAAGGTTATTTAACATATTAATGTATATTAAATTTAAAATGAACGAATGGGTTTTTGCTAGACCCTACACATTATTAAAAAGATGTGTCTCATTTACACATAAAACATAAACAGAAACTCCTCTAAGAGTTCATGATAGTTTATTTACACCGATGTATGATTAACTGTAATATTCAAATTATATTTACATATATATATATATATATATATATATATATATATATATATATATATGTATATATATATATATATACATATATATATATATATATATATATATATATATATATACATATATATATATATATATACATCACACGTTTATATGTAATCAAATTAGTTTCGTCCTTACCGATATATTTTATATTTATGTTTATATCACATTTTTGAAAACTTCAAATGACGTCAATAGCTTTTAAAATTCTACGAACAATCTCAAGGAGATTCCACTATATTCACATTACCAATTATTTATGCTACGCAAATGCATAGGTATAAAAAATAAGTAACCCAAATGAGCAATGATTTTTTCGTAAAAAAGTAACCAACCTTTTATAGGCCATCTCGAGAAACCTAACAATTTTATTCAAATATGATACTTTCATTTTTAAAAACTAACCCAAAAATGTCAACAATTAAGAATTTTTACACAGAATTTATATAGGTTTAACAGCACATATATGCGTAAATGTTTAACTGGTAACGAACATTGAAAAACTAAGACTGATTTATTTTACTTAACTTATTATATATCATATGAAGGTTTATAATAAAATAGACATATTACTATATGTCACAACTAAATTAGTTTGTAAAAATAAAATAATTTTCTATACAAATGTTATCATCCGTCTTATATTATTGAGGGTGGTGTCTGGCACAGTTGTGCAAAGGTTCATGTTTATAATATTACACATATTTTAGAAGAAGTATAAAAAAATAAAAAATAATTTTGAAAATTGAAAATGTTTCTAACATTTTGTTTAGTTATTCATTTTATGAAAGCTTTTGCTGAGAATAAAGTATCTAAAATATCTAAAGCTCTAGTATTTTTTTTCGCCTATTACTTTCAGACACATAAACAATACGTCCGGTTTGGAAATTACGGATCTCGGCCATGTGTCACTAACTGTAGTAAACCTACACTGTAGTAAACCTAAATTAATGACCGGGCTGACACAATATGGTGTCAGCCCGGTTATTAATTTAGGTTTACTTACGTTTCTCATTATGATAAATGACTGGCCTTCAGTGGTCAGCGGTTCTCGTTGCCTTCTATTTGACAAAATTTTAAAATTCTTCTTTGGTGTCAATAAGCAATCTAATAGTAAGCTATTTCGACATAATATGGAACCATTATTATTGTCACACCGCATTCCCACAATTTTCAAGATATCAAATATACCATTACTTCATTTTGTTCTTTAGTTTTTATTATTATAGAACAGAATGTAGTCATCTGGTCTCGATATGAAGCTACTTGTATCCTCGTGCTGGAAAAAGTATCTAAAAATTTAATAAGTTTTCTTCTCTTTTATTTTCTTTCCATTTTATGATCCTCATGATCGGATGGAATTTCCAGCAAATTCGAGGAGAATTTCTTTTAACCTTGCGTTTTTTTAAACCACTAAATCATTATGTTGATAACATCACAATCTTGAGTTGTTTGTGCTTTGAATCTTAATTGTTGGGATTATTTTATAGTTTATTTCACATGCTTTATAGTTTATTTCACGTGAATATTGTAATATCCGATAATATTCACTTGTCTTTTGTGTGCTCACATTGTTCAATACAGTATTGTGACATACACAAAAACTAAATATTTTTTATGGTCCCTTAACCGCTTTAGGAATCAGTTTGTGAATTAGCTTGGTGATTCGTGACTAATAACTGGTTAAGGGTATATTTATTCAAATCACTGAGGGTTTTTGTCTCAATAATTACTGTTACTACTTTTCTTTTTTATTTATTATTGTTATGAAACCATTGCTTATTATGTTCTTTGTTATTTTTAATGTTTTGATTATAAATTTTAGTTGGGTACAGGCTTTAGAAGAAGCGAATAAATACATGATCATACAAACATTACTGAGAAGAATATTCATTTATATTCGAGTAGTTGAAATGAAACCTAAAAGTGGATAAAAAAGAATGAAGGACTATTAACAAGTAAGTGAGGTCGAAAAAAATGTCGACAAGGATACATTCCCTGACTTGATAAAGTGCCAAACTCTTACTCCTTCAGATTTCACACTTACACGTTGATGTAAAGATTTTATACTTGTCATAATTTCGACTGAATACGGACTCCACGTTCTTACCTAAGGAAATTTTAAAAATATGTAGGATTTGGTATTGTAGATTAATAAATTAATAAGTTATAATTAAATGGTTAGTTTAAGTCATGCTACTATCATATGGCATATGGCAAGCTTTTTAAAGACCCTTGCCTTGTAAATGCTTGCCATATGTCGTGTTAAGTATTTAAAATACCTGCACATAAAGAAAATATCTTCACTTAGACTTCAAAAAAGTTAATGGTCTAAAAGCCTACCCAGTTAATCCGGAAAATTTTTTTGTACAATTTGTTACCATGGAGATTCTGCATTCTAGATTACTGTAATCTCTTGATAAAGCAGTAATCGATGACTTTTAAAACGGTCTCCATCTCCAGTGGATTTATTTTTAGATGTGTAGAAAAAAAAATAATTGAAAATGTTCAAAATAAATTATTAACAATAAATAATTTGTATTTTTTTAATAGTTTCCCTACATTCTTTGTAGTAAAAAAATCCTTTAGTTTTGGTACTGTTAACGCAGGTTGTGTAATATTAAAAAAAACTAGATGCGAAATATTACATTTATAAAATATGACATTTTCATAGTTTCTTATTTATTGATTCAGTATGGTAGTCAAAATATTATATTAAAAAACGTTATAATGATTTGATTTTTACTGTCATCAATTAGCAACTTAGTTTTAACTGTACTCGAAAAAAATTGTACTTTTTATTGTCAATGCAATTATCAACGATTCTTAGTGTTCCGTATCTTAAAAAGAAAATATAATCCATTTAATTCCCCTCACATGTTTGTTTGTTTTTCTGTGTGGCACAAACATTTCAATAGTTAACACCCAGCAATATTTATTTAGATAGGTTTAGAGGGCGCGAAAGAAATATTCGAAATAAAATTTAATTCCCCATATTCTCTGAGATGTCTATTGAATTGAAAAAGCAAGTTTTTAAAGAATTTAAAAGTAAACCTGTCAAACCTGAGTAAAACTCGCACTATGAGGATTTCATGCATATTTAGGCACTTATAAATATTTAAGATACACATAGTATTTCTAATTAACCTATTTTTAATATTAATTATTTTCAATATAAATATTATCTCTTTCATAGACTTAAGAACAAACTAATAATAAAAAAGTGTTGAGATGATATTACGAATAAAAAAATACGCTTATGCGGCATATATTTTTATTACGTGCTTCAAATACTTGAATTTTTTACGGCATTAGGCTTAGTGTATTCTATTAATCTGAAGCCGTTTCTGAGAGAAAGGGAAATTAAATATTACAACAACAATTCTGGCTTTGATTCCTTTCACACTATTTACGTTTACTTCATATAATGAATGAAGTTATTGTGATTTAATTTTTTCTTCACGTTAGTATTTACAATGAGTTACAATAAAAAGTTTAAAAACAAACATTATGTTAATTTCCAGTTAAATAAAGCACAATTAAATTTTCTAGGACTTTGTCCCGGGTTAGTGATAGTTTTAAATCTTAATTTGTTTCATTCGTCTACACGTGGATGGATAATTTTCGTAACTGCCATTATATTAACTATGTTATTGTAAAGCATTGCTGGCTGTTTAAATCGCTATTAACATTTTATTGATGTAAACTAGTAAACTCTTTTTTAATAATATTATTTTAATGATTCAAAATTATAACTCATAGGTTTTTAACACACGCGAACTAAATTGCAAAATATTCATGTTTAAAAACTCGAAATATGCAGAAAAAAGGGTTGCAGAAATTTACAATACAGTACATTATTCTGTTGTGAAATGAAGACCAAGTTAGGTGACAACTGATGTTATGAAACATTAAGTTACGGCAAACAAGTGATTTTCAGATATTGATAATTACTCATTAAAATGTTATTTGGTATAACGTATGGATTACTATATTTGTTAAGAAGCAATGACTGTAATTAAATGTAATTTCCACTAATTATAACATACATCATTTTAAATCATTATCTTGTGTAAGTACAAAAAGACGCAACGGCAGATATGTTTTGGATTCGAATCACCAGTATTCGTTTCTCATCATTAAAATGGAAACTTCATTAAATAAAATTTAAAATATTTGAAAATTTTAAAACGCGATGTCCTCAACACCCACATACGCTGTACATATGTACATATGTCGTAGTGGCACATTTCTACCCATATCATTCATGAAACATCGATTATGTGGGAAAACAGTCAAAACTTAATTACAATTTTAAAGGCACTATATTTGACCGGCTCTACTTTGACCCATGTATTGAACAAATGTATGTTACATTTGTTACCAAATACTTCTTAAATAAACTAGTATACAATATATATGTTTTAGTGCCAAATAAATTATTACGACGTATTAAATATCTTTAAAGTTTAATGAGTAATTAAATAATTAACCAACGATTACTATTAAACCGTCTCCAAACACTTAATGATGTAATAAAGATGCCGATAATATTCGGTTTACTTTATAATCATATTACCTTATTTTCCATCATAATTATCAACTTACAAACAAGCTCACGTATCGGCTGTACTATCCCGATAGCTACGGGTCTAATCCAGGGGTTTGTATAATCCCTTAGTCAGACCGTCGTTAAAGCGGCGCACGCCAGATTGTCACGTGACATCGTGCGGCGACATAGGCTTAAGCACGCTTCTACCGGAAAATTCGGCAGTACTGCTGTTTGTATCTTGACTGACTATATACAAGAATAGTGTACTGAAACATATTAAATAATTTTGGAAGATTTCATTTACCATTTTCTTAATAAAGTTTTTTACTGATATTTTGTCTTATTTTTAACTTATTTTCGAGAGGAAAAGAAGGAAGAATGGACATTTTGGAATAATAACATTTTGGAAAATATTTTTAGTATTGCACACATTGCCCTATAATCAAAGATAACTAATTGATTCTATTATTAACTGAAAAGTTCATAAATAAGTTTGAAGAACTAGAAATTTAATAATTTGATATTTGTCTCTTTCATTTTTAGTTATATCGGAAGTACTTCAAACTTTTGGGAAAACGTAAACTTGTTAATAACTTAAGAGCAGCTTTAGAATATTAATTTCATGGGATTATTATATAGACCACTACAATTTCAAATTCCATATCACTTAAATCTTATTTTCTGTGTGTGCATGCGTTTTCCTAAAATGTAAGTTTTAATGATGAACACCATCAGTTTAAAATCAACAAGGACATCGATAACTTTTGTGTACTTTCAACAGATCACATATTTAATCTTAAAAATTTGTTAATTTTACTTAACTAAAACCATTATAAATTAGAGTAACTGTTAATATCTAATATTATGATTTTATATAGATTTTTAAAATGTATAATTGAAAAAAGAGGGGTGGAAAAGTGAAAGAATTAAGAGTCTAACTGAGAAAATTACATGGCATTTTTAATTGCATTACAAAAGAACTTTTCCTGGGTAGGCGTAAAAAATTTCATCTCATGTTTCCTTGTTTCACAGGGTAATTGCAAAAAAATTATCATATAAAACGTAAATCTTGAATATATATCCATCCTAACTCGGTAATAATCACTGGAAAGTTATATATCAGAAAACTTCATAACATTAATTAAGCTACTACACCCACGGACGGGAAACTTAGTACTCACGTATGTATATTGAAAGGAGAAAATTTATGATTTCAATCTACTTTAATCCACTATGTCATGAATATTAGTCAATGATCAAAAAAAAATTCTTAATTTTAATACAATAATGGCACCTGATTCCTTGTGAATACATCCACAACTTCGGAGAAATTACGTTCAAATTAAAGTTAAACTTTTGAAGTAGTAAAGACATCAACAATGTGCACCCACCTAAACATAAACTAAACTTAGATTGTACCCTCCCCTATAAAACATATTCAAAACATATTCCAAACAAAAATGGAAACCAAAAAACATTTCAAAACAACTGTTATACAAAGCCATTTTCACGTAGCCCTCTGAAGCAACGATTATTATATTCTAAATAATATCCGACGTTGTTTCCCCCTGAAGAAACCGAACCACGTACATACGAGAAACGCAATACAGCATAACGTAACACATTCCGTAATCATTACATTCAAGTCTTCCGCTGTTATTTGTGGATTGTTAGGCTGTAATGGCACCGCACGCGACTGGAGTAGTACTCGCTTTCAGCAGCCGGAGATGTTTAAGCTATTTAACGAAGATGCCATTTGCCCGGATTATGTCTGCCACGAGCTTAGGTTAAGTTGGTATATTAAGACTTTACACAGACGATTTATATTCATTAGAGAAATACTTAAAGCTTCGGTATGTTACGTTTCGAATCTCGTCTTCAAGTTTTGTAAACCGTACCTATTCATATTAATTGTGCAATTCGGGGTAACATGATATTTTTTGCTTCCTAACACGTTTTATATTAGCTTCACTTATATGTAAGTGTTAATGGAACGCAATCCTTCAATTAAATATCCGCCCAATTCTAGATGTTCTAATCATAATAATTATATAAAATACGAAAATTTCATAACTAGAAATTCAGAAAATACAATTATAGTTCAAAAAAACTATAAAACTACACTTTTGTAGCAATATATACTAAAAGATAATAAATATACCTTGAATATTAAGAGTTTGGTAAAGAGAGAAAGAATATTTCAAAACTCAGTACAGATTAATTTTTTTAAATACACCTCAAATGAGAATAAAGGCATTGACAAAAATTAAATTTAATATAAAAAAAACATGGAGTGTTTTCGACTTACATTTTCATAACTAGCGCCCTTTTATCCAACTGTGGCGCAGCAAAGGAAGGATAATGAATTTAAAAGTTTATATATATATATATATATATATATATATATATATATACATATATATATAGATGTTCGATCGTAACCTAAAAACTGCTGAAACGATTTTAGCGAATGATATAAGAATTGAGAGAAAAATTTCGTGTATCTTATCGGAAAAGATGTCATTCGACAGCTCTTTAAAAATAATTGTGAGATTTATCCATCATCTTTTAATAAACCTGAACAAATAACAAAAATTCAAAGTTCTATGTGCACTCAGTTTTGAACTAGGTTTATGAATATAAGCTGCCAAAAAGCGTAAAGTAATAACGAAGGTATAAAAAAACTAAAACCCGACTACGTCGAAAAAAACTGAAAAGTAGAAAACCAAGTCAGGTAATCGTAATTTCATTGAAAGTAATTGCTACTGAATTCTGAAAACGAAAGCGGCGTTTAGTTTTCAGATGTCAATATTTTTTCTAGTACAACATGTGTCAAAACCTACCACCTACGGTTTCACGTTTCATTGACGATTACCTTAAAAAAATAAAACGTAACTTTAATGTAAATAAGGTTAAAGTTAATTTTTCCGTAGAATCAAGTTGTTCTGATGTTAAGTAAATTAAAAAAAAAAAATAAGCAATACAAGTTGTGAGACATCTTTTCGCTCTTGGAAATCTTTATATTCAAAGATTAACTTTTATTTTCAGTTCATACTTGAACAAAAGTATACTCCTTCAGTTTTTTGAACTGTAATTATATTATTCATAGTTTTGCCTAAAGTTAAATGGGTTCAGTTATATCTACATTATTTTTAAATATAATATCATAAGCTGCACTAGACATAACAGCTTATAGTGTTATATGAAACTCCATTAAATAATTAGAGTAGAACAAGAAAGCGCATACTGTGACATAAAGATAAGAATTTTAAAGTAACAGTTCGATGCTACCTCTAATATCATTTACATATGTCCCTAAAGAGAGATACTCAACAAAACTTTGGAATTCTAAATTCATCTGTTAAATATATGAATATGATATGAGTAATCTTAGTATTTTCGTTCTGTTATTTCTACTCACGTAACTCAAAAGACCACTCTTTGAATCTTACCCAAAGGTAGGAGAACAATGTTGGTAGGAAAAATAATACAAAACAGAGTCAAGTTAGCATATTTATAAAATTTAAATTAGTAAATTATTTCGAACTTTGCGCAAAAGAGAAGAATCCTAAATTCTTTTTACTTCTTTTCAATTATGATAAACACGCAAAAATTTCATTCAAAAATTTAAGTTTCCTTTTCAAAAATGTGTCATATTTAATGGGCCCGCCTTTTCCTCTTTCGTTTAGGTTTGACGTTAAAAATTAATTATTAATTTAAGAAACATTTTATTTTTAATAAGAAATTATCACAAAAAAGTAGTAAAATCAGTTTTGCTTTTTGAACACGCACTACATTTACTTTTTTAAATATTGAATGTTTTCATTACATTGGTCCAATGGCAAATATTTACTTAAATTTTATTTAAAATTTTGTTTTCCCAATAACTTTTGCTTTTTGCAAATTAAAATAACTATTTGTACTTAAATCTAAAAAAAACAGGCTCCAATTTTAATTAGACTACTGCAAATTATCCACGTAAGAATGTTGCAATGTTATTTGATGTAGAGCAAATTATTACAAGTATTGATTACACAGACAGTAAAGGAATATTCAAACTTGAATACGCGCCCCATCTTCTTATGAATAAATTACGAAACGGGGCTTTAAGGTAAATAAAACAACAGTAAATAAGGAAGTTCTAGGCTTTTAAATGAAATATGTATCTGAGAATGTCACGACGATGTCGACGTTCGAGTTACGTTGGGCAACTAAATAATTAATCAGACTTGCTCGCGAGCCCAAGTTTTGTGCTTCAAGGATTGGGAATGTGTCATATTCATATTATATATGCCATACTTGTGCAATGCGTAGAAGAATATTTTCTGAAACATGGGACCAAATCGAAGAATGAATGTTGTTTTATTTAATATTTAAAGTTTACAAAGAGAATATCAGTTATAATAAAAACAAATCTGGAATATTGTTAAAATTATTCATAATCTTTATAATTTTAACGGAAGTTTATATTGTAACTTAGAAATAATTAAATTTTACAAAACTTAACGCGCAAGTTGCGCATAAAGACGCAGCTTGTAACGCAAGAGACTTCTCTACGTCTTTTTTCATTAATAAATATCAATTATTAATATAAAATATTTAGTTATTAATTTTTTTTCATTACTGTTCTTAAAAAAATTGTATAAATTTTATCTGTTTCAAACTTATAATGATTTTAATAACTAAATTATAATGATTTTAATGCCTGAATTATAATGAGTTTAAACCAAGTAATCTGTACGTGGTTTATAAAAAATATAATTTCTATATTTGTTCTAAATTTATATTCATTTTCCGCTAAGGTCAGGAACAACACATTTTAATAGTTAATTAATTCATGGTAATTTTACATTGCATTGCAAATACAATGGACACTTCAATAGTAATATATATTTCTAGTATACAGAGATTTTTTGAACAATATTTTTTCCTAACATTTTAAATGATTAACGTTTAACAATTGGTTTTCAATTGGGACGAAGAATTTCCTTGTGGAATAAAACATCTATAGATGTTTTTAAAGTTTTCAAATATTAATTTTCATAGATTGTTTGAAAACTTTATTAAGATTACCAGCTTTTATTTTTAATATCAGTTTTTACGAAATAAAATCATCTAACGGACTTTGATCGAAACGTTTAAGAACTTTTTTATTCACCAAAATTATTAGCAAACACTTTTAAACCCGCTAGGTTTTTAATTTATTACATAGGTTTGATATTTTTTCTTTATATTTTAATAATTGATTTGAATGATTCCCCTCAGGCAATAGTTCTACGCTTACTTATTCTCATATATCATAAAATAAGCATAGCACAAAATTAAATTTTCCTCCGTTAAATTTAATCAACTTATTACACTGTTGTCAAAATTAATCAGCTTATCACAATAGGGCATGAAGAAACTGAAATAGTTCAATATAGATCGAAACTCTCTGAATTGATTAAAATCTCCAAGAGTTACAATATTCTTTCAGTTGGACGAACAACGAAAATTATCTAATTAAAACAGGTATATACTGCGAATGACAAAGCGCTGGAGGAATATACAAAACAGTGACGATTGTATAAAACGAACGGTAATAAATTGTATAAAACGAACGGAACGGTAAAACGTAGACATGCTGGTTATGTTATGTTGGCAATGTTAGTCACCTTGGTGTCCAGAGCTGTCACCATCACCACGGTCGGCTTGTTCCTAGGTTGCTAATTGAGGAGTTGAGCTATATTTCAGTCTGCGCGAACAAATTATAGGACATAGCAAGCATTATCTCATTCGACAGCTTCATTTTCAATGACAATTCTTTAACATTTTGATAGAAAATGTCAACTTATATATATATATATATATATATATATATATATATATATATATATATATATATATATGCATCTTTTTTGTGTATGTTTTATTTACATAAGTGTATAAATGTTTTTATATATCTTCTTGATATGTTCATGTGCAATTTCTTTTGCCTACACAGCCGACTCCAATTTGCTCCTTTGCCATATGATATGTTACTGTACATATAATAAAACGGGGTAAATTGCACATTGAAGACATTTACGATAAAAATACTTAAGAGCAAATAATAAAAGTTTTAAAATAAAAAATATCATTTCCGGAATTCCTGTTTGTATATTTATCGGTTTGTTTGTTTGTGTGTTTGTTTGAACATGCATTACATGAAAACTGCACACTCAATTTATAAGGAATTTGTGAACTATAGAGATTGATTTGAAATAATATTCAAGTAAATCAGATTAGTCAATCAGAATATATGTGAAATTAAACTTTCCAAAAAAATATATTTGTAGCTACTCGATGCGGAGTAATTATACAAACATATAGGATATCGCTGTATATTAGTAGATGGCGCTACATGTATTTTAAATATCTTAATGAAATTTACAATCCAAATATAAATTAGCGAAACGCACGAAGCCTTAGGCACGTAATTTTATTTTTGTTGCCTGTATTCGTTAAAAGGTCACTTTCCTTAATTTATGCAAAATTTGAGTCTGTTCTAAATATTAATAATTAAATAATTTTTAGGCTCAATATTAGGCTACTTAAATTTGATTGTTGCGTACTTTTTTGTTCATACATATGAAGAAACTGCCGAATTGGACTGTCTGTATGTTTAAGGTATTTTCTAAATGAATATACGAAAAATAACCAACGCAATACAACATAAAAATACTGCTTTTGCGTTTTATTACCCTTTTTGGTAAAAACGCAGCTAAAAAATATCAAAGGTTAAACGTAAAGAAAATATTACCAAAAATAACAAGCATACATGTTATGTAAGTTAGCAAAAGCATAAATTAATTTTAGCACACAAAATTTCAGTTGTAAAGTTTGTTTCTGCAAACCTGTCGCAGCGTATTAAAATCGGAAACATAATACATTTACGAGTAACTTCGTAAAGTTTATGAATGTAAGGAAGAGATTAAGTTAAGAAATTGAAATGAAAAATGTATTATTACTTAACTAGTAACTAATTAAGTCCAATCTTAGCTCAAAACGAGGTGTCGTCTATGCGGGATTTATTTGCGCTTTGACACATTTATATTTTCAAATATTTTCTTTTGGGGCGATTACAAGAAAGTGTCCTAAAGTAGGATAGATCATGATGATACTGCAGTCACTAAGATGTAAATATAAAGGCATTGTTGAAGTAAAAATATTCGCCAAATTATAATATAAACTTGTGGAAGATCCAAAGGACAATAAATTTACATTTTAAAATACTAAGATTACTAAAATTGCTTTTTTACAAAACAGGTGTTCTTGTCAAATAAATAAGTAGTAATCTCACAAGTAACTGCTAGATGCCCATGAGAAATAGAATATTTATCCCTATTGGACGTGTTGAACCAAATTCTAAGGTATACAATTGTAAAACTTCATTAAGATATTAAAACTTTTTAGTGAAACCTCACAAACATACGATGTAAACAGTCTCTAAATATTGCTGTGGTCTCTATTTTGTAGTTGTTTTTTTTATTTTTATTTCTTTAATTAACTTTTTATTTGGAGTTTTGAACATTTTACTTACCGATTAATGTTTTTTTTTAATTTTATCAACGTTTAATATAATTTGAAAATATCTCTTACTTTTGTAATTAAATAAAATTAGAAGAGGATAACATCAAAATTAGAACTTTTTTAATAACAATTATTGTGAAGATAATAACAAGATCGATATTTTTTTCTCAAAAAGCGCAAAATAAGTTCTTTCGTATACATTGAAAAGAGATGATACCACAGTCTTTTTTAAAATTTCTCGAAATATGTCGAGCCAACTGAGAAAACTGATAACGTAATAATTATTAAAACTAAACTCCACTAAATTTTATTGCGAAATCGAAGAAATTATTTATTGAAATTATATTATAATTAAGAAACCAATAGATTATTATTTCACTTCCAAAGCAATTTATGTAATTGTTCTTTATATCTGAACTCATTTAAATAACTTAACAGACATGAAACATAAAAATATATCGAGTCTAATTATGATGATTTTTTGCAGAATTTTTATGGAAACAGCTACCAGAACGATAACTACATTCACTACGAATATTTAATAACAGGTAAACAAACCTCTTAAATACGAATGAAACTCGCAATATGAAGATTTCTTTTTACTTACATACTAACAAAAATTTAAATGTGTATAATAGATTCTGAAAATATTTTCAAAATTGTATTTTTATTTTTTGATTTTTATTTTTATCAAGATCCTCAAGTTGCACAAAACTGATCGATTATAAAAATATCGTATCTAAAATGTTAAATAGCTAATTTCATAAATTCACATTTTTAACCAATATGTATTCAGGTAGTCATTTTATTGGATATTGTTTGTTACTATTTTGGTAGTGAAAACCACTACATATAGTTTCTTAAGACGAGTAGTAAAAGTCAAAATAATATAATTCATCAACAATTTTATTCTGTGCTCAAATGGGATCTATTACTTAAAAATGTAAGTCCCCCTTCAGCGATTTATTTGAATATTGAGAAAACCACCAACTCGGTATATCGACTCCTAACACCAGAGAAATTAACTGGAAAATCCGGGTCATCTCCAATTTTCTGTAGCACTTGCCGGCATAAATTAATTCATCGAAAATAATTGTGACATTTTGGCATTTTCATGCGTTGAGCTGAAGACGACATAGATTTTTCAAAATACAATCGACTGTCGATTTTGGAATAGGAGAAAAATCTTAAAAAATAAAGAAATTTTGATTCTATCATAAAATAAAACCAGATCGGTCGCGTCGCATAATTTTAGGCGAGCCTCGACTTGCAATACGGTGCCGCAGAGTAATTTAGGACTCCTTGGGTCTTCGGTTGTGAATATCAACTACTGATATTCCATATGTTAATACTTACATCTCTCACTTTTTTAAGACTTTTTTGAAGTTTGGATAGATAAACTTCCGATTTTATAAAGTTTGGCTCGCAATATATTGGCCGTCCTTGGGCTCAGTGGACAATTTTCTCCCGGTCTTGTCATTTTTTAAAGTAGTCGCTCTCCTGAAATATTTTTTGGGTCTTCTAATCTAGAAATCCTTCATAAAATTACTTACACCAAACTTTCACGAAACATTACAATATGTAAGTTTTCTTCAAGAAGAGTCACTATATTGCTGTCTTATCAGTCTTATCCGTCATAGTACCTATGTTATAAAATTTACCACGGAAACAAATTTGAACCAATTGAACAGCAATATTAATAAAATAAAATTGTTTCGTCAGTAACTTTTAAATAAAGGACGTAATATCTAACTAATTTTTTTAATTCCAATCGAATATTTTTTTATATTGAATATGTTTGGAATCCATTATCACCTAATGTTTATTCACAACTAAATGAAACTACGTAATGTAGTCCTATTTCTACTTTATTTATATTCTTAACCACGACCTAAGTTTCGTTGCATGACAATATCTTCAGGTGGGCAATTTGTAAAGATTGAATCTTTGCAAGTTGCTCATCCAAAGATGTTGTATCTTTACAAATTGCACTCTTTGCAAATTGCTCACCTGAAGATGTTGTCAAACCTAGGTGGTGGTTGAGAATTTAAATAAAGTGGAAATAATCCTACATCATGTAGTTTCGTTTAGTTGTGAATAAATATTAAGGAACATTTTTCAAATAAGTTTAAAAATTTCATATTTAAAACATTTTATCTTACCTGCCAGCACTTTTTATTAAACAGACAAATATTTCCGGTTATTCGAATGCATAGAAATTTCTTTTTTGTCAGATTTCCATAGCAGTAAATAAAAGTTTTAGGTGCCTTTTTTATTAAGGAATATAATTTTGATGGAAATGGTTTTTTATTGGCAATATATCCGTTGGTGGATACATGTTTCATATTTATTATTTATATATGTTTTCAAATTTAGACAGGTGGACCGATTTCTGACCTCGACCTATGCTGCATATAGATTTATGCGTTTATTAGATATGTCTAACGATGTGCGTATTTTAAAAATAACTTTTATTCAGGAATTGTTGTATACAGTATTCTTTATATTTTGGAAAACAGTCTCCTTAATTAAATTTAATGAATTTCTGTTCACATTATTTTATTTTGTTACGTTTTATATTTTTCAAATATATGTGTAAATAATAACAGTTACATTGGGATACAATGTTTACAAATGATTATAGATAATTCATAATTTAATTTAAATCTTGCTGTTTAATATGTATTCACATATTTTGAGTGTTAATTGATTGTAATAATAACTTAGTATAAGAAATTTAATATATAGTTAGTTATAAGTTGGGACAGTCACAAGTTATGGTATAAATGATTTGAATAAAATATTATTAGCTAGCCAGTAAATTTTTATTTCACCTGATTTTCGTAAAATGCGGGATAGCAGAATAAAGTTCTTAACATTTTTTTGTGAAAATAATTAAACAGTACTTCGTTGTAAATTATTCGTCGAGAATCGACGGAGAAAATTTTCGTGAATAAAATTTTCTTAATTGGCTACAAACTAAAGTGGAACAAAAATAAATGAACTATTCATTTCATTTATGGGCAAAATATGTAATAAAATTAACCTACCAAAATTAATGTAAATTAAAAAATTTAATAATGACAACCTGGAGAATTTATTACATATTTTATGAATCATTAAGGCTGAGTAGGTAAATGGATGTAATTTTAAATTTTCATTTATTGTGTATATTTAGAAAAAGTCTGGTACAAATAAAAATTTTAAAATATTTATTCAAATATCTTTATATGCTAATAAATTGCAATTATCATTTGTCATTTTTATTTCCAAAATTAATTGTAATTTTTTAAGAAAAATATGTATCACGTAAAAAATAAGTATCTTAAACGTAATCTGTACCTACCGTAAATTTGTGATTTTTAAAAATTTTTTCATCAACAAGTTTTGAAACAAATTGTAAGATTATTTCACAAGTATTTTCTTGTTATTTTGTTTTATTTTCTTTTTTTCTGCTATGTCTTTATCAACCTTTATTAATTCGGTAGTTTTAAGAATCACATTTTATATTAACAATAGTTTCCAAGAACTTCTAAAGAGTACATGACGCTAATTTCAATAATTATTTCTAACATAGCAAACTTTTTTTTTTAATTTCCCTCAATTAATCTCAGTAATATTTCATTTAATTACATATTTTACCATTAGTTTCATAATTTTAAATATGTATTAGAAATCTTCAATTATGCCTTATTCATGTTTTGAATACTTAGATGGCTCAAATTCACACATGTTTAAATTTTTATCATATTTGGCAATATTAATGTTATGGAAGCAAATATTGTAATGAATATATTTTGAAGAAAATTGTCAAGTGAAATACGTTTTCCTGGCCATAACAGTGTAACGCTTTTACACAGTTTCAGCAGTCGGACGGAGAGTACGGTTAATTAACAAGTTGACCCTTTAACTTGGTGTTAGTAGCGGGTCGGCGTAATCTTTTGGCTCAAGATAAAATGACCCAAGCAATCATTGAACTGAGAGTAGATAAGCTAGCGAGGTAAGAGAGTTGGCTAACCATAAACTGTAGATAAGACAATGATCCAAGTGTTTTGCGAATTGGTTTTACTTTATAAATTTAGATTGACATCGAAAAATGTAATACGTTTTTCATGTTAACAATTTGTTTTAATTACGTAAAATATCTTTTTAAATTCTATTTACTGCTACTATTGCAATAAGTATGACATTTCATATTTAAATAATTTCTGTACTTAATACAATAGATAAATTTTTTCGGTTTCTTTTAGAAAATTAATTTTGGATAAAAATTTTCGGATTCAATTCCCTAATTAAGTTTCCATGTTCATATTAGTTTCCAAACTTATCTTTAAGTTAAATGTTAAAATATCATAGAAAATGATTAGCATTAATTTAGTAATGATTTTATTGAATAATTTCTGCAAGTATTTTTTCATGGGCAACATATTTTTAGTTGAGAGTTAATTAGAAATATACAGCTCTAAAGTCTCCTTAAGAGATTTAAAGTGCATCGATGATATAAAAAAAACAGTTGAATTAATTAATTCGTTGAGCCATTTACATACATACACAAATATATCCAATTTGATATTCTCTATGTAATTTTAAAATATGTACCTGTCTCAAAACCTGTTTATTATTGTAAATACTAAATTTTTATATAAAGGATATATATATCTATAACTTATATCATGTCGGATATCTCATTATTGTACATGTATTATTTCTTTCGCCTCAATATCTGAAACTATTAACAAAAGATAACCGAAAATTAAAATTTTTATTCCTTCTTATGTATATATATGCAGTTTTCCATTTATATATTCGCTGCAATAGAATAATTGAATTTTTCAGTTATTTGTTATGAAATAAATTACAACATCGTCCTTTCTTATATGAATTAGGAATAAAAAGCAATACTAAATTTACCGTCAAGTAATTAACGTAAATATATATAATTTAAAAAATGTACAAAAAAAAAGAATTCCCCTATGAATTGAAGGGAATTACGTCTGACTATGTCCATTATAAAATCTGAAGGGAATAATTGAGGATAATACTCACACATATTGTAATAACTATTGAATTTTTTAAATATCCTTTTCAACACACGAGGACAGAGGTAGCGTCATACCCAGAGAAGAGGACTGTAATTGATTCAAAAAACTATGGACAAAACAGATAGAGAAAAGTCACGATATATTCGACATCGTGAAAATCGTGGAAATGCCGTATAAGAATTCCTAGTATTTTGTAGCCTTTCTGACAGTGATATGAAATGTGAAATAGTTATTTATAATTACATTAAGATCTGGCACAAATAAACCTTTTTCTTCCTCCCAGATCATAAGAGTGCCCGAGGGGGATACGTTAGTGGGAGTACGTTATCACTGCACATTTGTTTCCATTAATATATAGCTTAATGCTCAGACTCCATTGCAAAACTCAGTCGATGTCACGTTAGAACAGCTCACTGTCAGATTGATTTTAGAAAATTGAGGACAAGTCATTTATGATAGTGAGAAACAAAACTGAACCTAAAATACTAACTTAACAGACTACAAATTAATAAAAAAGACGGTGTTTTAAATTTTTCATTACATTCCTGCATTCCCACTTTCTACAATTTCATTATCAACTCAGTCAACTTGAATATAAAAATTAGTTTTCATGATGTAATAATAGAATAACATTTAATTAAAAATAAAAATAAGCCTTCGTTATCATTTCTTATTAATATATTTATTGCTTTCATCAATTTAAGAACAACACTTCTCACTACATTCCCAAAAATATGTCTCTTTCTACCTACAGTAAAAAACTGACCTAATACATTTAACTCTTTCAGACAAAGTTAATACATAAAAACTTAGTACATACGTGCAGTGAATGTAATCCAAGCGGACGGCAACTTCGTTAAACAGTAAAGACGAGCGCCTCTCCACCCTCAAGCAGCAGGATTACACCCCAACAAGTTTCACAAATAACAGCAGCAGGCTAAAAATAACAATCACGGAATGCATTACGTTACGTTACGTTTTGTGTCTGCTACGAGCTAGAGCGTGATTGGATCGAAAATGGCGTTGACTCGTTTGCGAAATCATTATAGTTTCTAGAAGTGTTATTTTTACTGCGAGATTAAATCAAAATTTAGAGTAATGTGAATTCGTAGTATTTATAAATAGGCATGTATATATTTGACAGGGGGTGAATTTTAAATTCTGTTGAAATAAGAGAAGGTATGCTATTCCATTAAGTCACTACTGATTCTAAGTCAATTATAATCGGATTATCTCTTCACATTATGGCTTTTTTTTCCATTGTAACTATTATCTTTTTTTTTAATTTTTATTATATTTAGTATTTCTATATCTTTAAATTTTATCTTTCTGAAATATACTCAGGGAAAAATTCCAAAGTCTTAAAATAATATTAATATTGTAAGTAATCACGCATATTCATAACAAGTTATTAAATTAACAATATTATTTAAAAAGAAGGTAATACGTCATTTAGCGACGAAACATAAAATTTCCCTTTCATGATATTTATTTAATAAAAGGAAGAGACTTCGTCAACATTTAATTACGAGATTATCTGCTCATTAATTAAGCAACATTATAGTTAAATTATAATCTCGGCGATTTTGATAACACATGATAAACAGTTTCTTAGGTATAAAAATGAAAAGTTTCTTTGTAGTCTATCAATTGATTGCGTGATGTGGACAAGACCTCATTACTACTTTTATATATGTGTTTTAAATTATGTAGCCGACAGTTTTTTTGTTTAAATAAAGGTAATTATTCAAATAGAACATAATTAAACAATGGAGGAAGATTAATGGAACATTACTTTTTTCTAAACTTTGGTAATTTAAAATAAATATTCGAATATTCGAATAACAAGATTTTCTACTTTATAATGAACTCATAAGAAGTTATTTTATTTGTTACTCTTATAGATTTACATATTATTTCACTGCGTAAAGTTTTGAATTCCTTTTAATTAGTACCACATACCCCTTGTATATACAAATATATATAAAAGATGTTTAAAAGAACGAAATATAAGATTCGGATATATTTCTATAAAAAATATGAAATATTATTTACAATAACAGTAAAATAGGTTGCTGTTTCACCGAACAGGTTTCTATTGTGCCAAATCATATTTTCACTAACGTAAGTATACGTATTACGAAATATTTCACATGGCTATAAAACTTAATCAAAAGCGATGTTTAAAAAGTATACTATTTAATTATATTGGTCCTTAATGTAATTAGGTTATTTATCATATGAAATAAAGATATTAACCCCTGCAACATTCGGACGAAAAACGCGGTGCCGACCGTTTTTCCGCTCCCGATAAAATAATAACTAACTCAGAAATTTCGTATTGGATTGCAGTAACATTTTCAGTTGGATTGTAATGGAATTGTAATGTAATGTACTTATGTAATTATGTGTTTAAAAAATTATGGAAAAATATAAAGAAAATTGAATATTCTCATAGACAATTATGTTATCGTTTAGTTTTTTTCGGAGCCCTCTTAATACGGTTCACAAAATACGACAATTGAATGCAACAAATAGAAGAGGCCACTGTAAACGAATAGAATAATAGAAGCTTATGTAAATATATTTATATTAATTTTGAGCAATTTATGTTAGGTATGAAAAAAAAGTACTTTGAAAAATTTAAATCTTCCAAATTCAATAGCTGAAAAAAAAACCGTAAAAAAGACAAAGCTTTTGAAATTACCATTTTGTTTATTAATTAATGAAAATACAATAAAAACATTGCATATCACTATAAACAAGCATATAATGACATTTCCAATAATAATAATATAAAAGTAAATACATTGCACAGAAAAAATGCACAAAATTTGTATATGTCAAATGAATAAACACAAATATAGATAATTTTTTCTTTTTATTTTGTCCTGTTTAGTTACGATATATAATTGTCTATATAATTATTTAATTTTAACCTACCCATTTACGGTCGAATCATGCTAGAAACAAATGACCCAGATAAGCACCAGGAACGCCCGAGAGTTAAGCAAAATATAAGTAATTAAAAATACATACTGAATTAAAGTTTATGCCTTTAGAATATCATTCATATTTATTTTATAGTGTTTCAAAGTACAAGGAAATATACAACTATTTCCAATTAACCCCAAAACTATAAACAAGTTACATTACTACATTTGTGGGATAGATTCATACTTAATAATACTAAAACTGTATATTCTATTATTAAGTAGATTTTTTAAAAATATTTTTTGACACTTTAGTAAAATACTGTTTTTGTGTCGCATATATTTTTAATACAATAGTTTTTTAAACATTACAAATATAACCCAACCTAATTTCTTCTAATCTAACCTTGCTTAATTCAACCCTTCGTATTCCAACTCAACCCAACCTAACCCAATATAACTCAACCTAGCCCATCCTAACCCAATCGCAGCCAACCTCATCTCACTTTATTCAATCAAACCAAACTAGGCCCAATAAAACCAAGCATAATCCTATCAAATCTAATATAACCTAAATCAACATAAAGCAACCTAACTTAAACCTAACCTCAGCTAACAACGCCCTCGGTCTGTTTTAATGGTGATGATTAAATTTCAAGTTCATTAGGATAAGTTTAATAAAAAAAGCATTTTAGATGTTAATGTGCGCTTGAAAAATTATCTCAGTCAGAAAGAGATATTTAGACAAAATATCCCTTACAAAATATCATATAATAAAGGACAAAAATACCGCAAGTTCGAAATTAGGCTTCTAAAATTATGGCAGTAGAAATCCTATTTAAATAGGTTGAGTAACTTCTATTTGATACTCGAACAAACGAATAAATTGATGGAAAAGATTCAAAGAAATGGAGTGAATGAATGTTGAGAATGTTTAAAAATATTTTTAATAATTCATCTTATATTTAGCTACCTCTTTTGGGATATCACGTAATTTATTTTATTTTAATTTATTTATTATTCAAATACGATATTATTGCTACTGTTAATTATAAAAAATTCATTATTGATTAATGGTTTCAAATTAATTTAGTTTTAACTGTGGATTTCAAGCGCGCAATTCCTACCAAATGTTTACTGATGTCAGCATCCTTTTAGATATTTGTTTTAACTAATTTTTATTAGTTAATATGAAATTAGTATATGTATTAACATAAACAATAACACTTTTCCTGAAATATTTTAGAAATGGCGAGGATTACAAAAATTTAAATGCTACAATAACAGTAAATAGTTCTTAAGTCTGAAGCGCACAAACGGACATCATTCATTCAAACGGATTATCTTTCTGCTCGTGGTACAATGCTTTGAGGGAGCAACGAAATGAAAAGTGATAAGCAAAGACGGCCCTTTAACATCGCCTACTGTTCGACCGCTCTTGAAATAAGGTTTTGGGTGTATTTTGGATGAATTTTAATTTGTTAAGATTTTGTGATAATTAATAAAAAAAAACACGTAAATTTTACTTGATACAAAATATTAACCACTTAAATCCACTACTCGTTTGAAGAGAGTGTGGATTTTATAAGAAATATACTAAATTCACTGTCGTTTTAAATAATTAAAGAAAAATTACATCAATTGTATTAAATTTAAAATATGCTTGTAAAATATGGAGGTTTTAGGTAAGATTATTCTTTACTAGGCAAGGTTGGCTCAACCATCAACTTTTTAGTTTTTCTTAGTGTTGCTGAGAGTTAGTAGTCGCTACGATTGTGAGACGTAAGCTCCACCTGGCAATAGAATCTGAGTAAGAAGCTTAATTATCATACAATTTAATTTGAAATTATAACTTGTTTTTTAGAAGATTCCAGTCTTGGGCAAGTTTTTAATGTTCGAAATCTAGGTACAGTCATAGATAACTTCCCCCTCAATTTCGCTATTGCTTTATTGATATTTTTGATTGATGATTTTGATTGCATAAAGGCGCTGTTTTGAGTTTGCGTTCGTGATAAGTTAAAAATAAACTCAATAATTTGGTCTCGATATGAGGCAACTTGAATCCTTATATTGTAAGTAATACTAAACATCGACGAAATTATAGTGGCGAAGGATTTCATGTAGAAAGAAAATAAATAAATAAACGGAAAACATGTAGGTACTCGTAAGGTCTGTTGCTCATAAATGATACTGTTAAGGCTATGTCACACTGGTGAAGATACTTTAAATTATTTATGTCATATCGTAGATACCACATCAAAATTTGGTAAGTATAATAAATTGCTACAATGTCGCTGTAATTACGAGTGAAAGCATTTACTTGATTACCTGATCTATTAACATATTAGAATAAGTAGTTTTAAACATTTCTATAGAACATTTTGATTAATTTGTGATGCCAGAAAATTAAAAATAACATGCGTCTGTTAATATATTCGTCCCACTGTTATTTGCGAGTCTAGTCGCGGGGTCAAATTAGTTCATAAGTGATACTATTATCCCAATATAGTACTACAGTGCAAATGTACATTTATGATATATTGCCATTAATGTATTCTAACTATTCATAAACATTCGTTTTATTTTTACATAAATACATATATATATATATATATATATATATATATATATATATATATATATATATATATAAATATATATTAACGGTTAAAATCAGGACCGTGGTTCACCATACATTCATCATATCTATTTAGGTTCTCCATGCATTGTATGGTATTTAAAATTATTTTTATTTTGATCTAGTTGTGCATATTTTACATCAGTAACATATTATTTTTTATTTTATTTTGTTAGTTTACCATTAACCGCTATTTTCAAACTAATTTCTATAGTTTGAAACAAATTTTATTTTAATTTGTCTTTCTGTAGTTAATAAATGATATTCTATATTCTAATAAAGACAAAATTCTATTTATTTTTATACCACTATGTTTCCAAAAAGCAACTGAAATTAATATTTATTATTAATTTTGCCCACGTTTCTTGAGAGTCTCCTTCAAAGTTAGAAGTTACATTAAAAATGGAACATGAATGAAATATAAAACCTTGAATCATTATTCTAAATTTACGGATATAATTTTATAAAGAAAAATCAAATATCTCAAAAAGAAATCTCTGTTGTTTAATCTTAATGTAGATTGTCTCTAAGACAGCTTTCTGTGGTGTAAACTAAAATTGTAATTCAGTTAATTATTGACTCCACGCTAGCCCATATTCGCTAGCTTGTATTCTACCTACCCTGTATTCGTTCGACACTCGATCCATTTGCAAAATGCATAATACACGTCGCCAAATTCTACCGCACCGTCGTCGCAATTACGTCTGCCGAGAGCGTTAGTGAGCGAATAACAGGCTTCGTCGAAATACATACTCCACCTATCTCAATATTAAGAATGTATGTACCGTTTATTGTTAGATGCGGTGAAGTATATTTCACTTACTTTCATATTAAATAAATCCGCGGGGCAAAGTTTCAGAATGCTTGAAACTTATTTAAAATCAAAGTGATTTTCTTACAGGCAACTACATATTTGATTGTCTAGAGTGGGAATCGCATAAAACCAGTTTATTTCACTTCCATAGAATAATATAGCTGCAAACATAACGTGAAGGCAAGCACATAGGAACTAAAAAAGAAATTTAAAAAATATACATGAGTGAGCTAATAAATAAATAAGAAAGACGTAGTAAAAGTTAACAATTTTTTAAAATAAACGAATTCCGGTTATCTATTCAAACGCATTTGCTAGCGGAAGCTGATCCTAAATATTAGTTCGTTTAAAAACTCACTTTTTCAACGCATTAACGTGAGCAATATTTTCTTAAAAAGAAATTTAACATTGCGTACAAGTTTTTTTTGCTATAACATAGGTATACTTAAGTTTATAAGATAAAAAAAACCGGAGTAAGATTTGTTATACTCCTATACATTTATACTCTTTATTAACAGGCGGCTGATTTATTTCTTTCTTAACTCCATCATTACAAACATACTACTAGTGTTCGATTTTTCAAATTTGTTTAATAAAATTAACAGATTCCCTATATGACTCGGATTTTACCTGGAATTGGATAATGAATCTCTATCGTTCGTATACAACTCATGAAATAAACAACTCAAATAGAATATATGATTACTAAGGCACGGACCGGAAAGCAGAAGAAGTAAACATTAAAAATACAAGAATTTTTCATCAGACTTTTTATCACTTACACGTGAGTAAATAAGTGATATGTAAAATCGTGTATCATGTAAATTTTTTTGATACTCGTAATGTTTTTAATACTATCGTAAGCTTTACAACGTAATGTACCAACGTATGGTACAGTTTAAGCAAATATTGTATTTTAAAATAAATATTTGTTTCAACTAAGCCATGTGAGATATTTGTATAAAATGGCTAATTTAATCTATATCTCTTATAATTTCTGTCTTATTTTTCATAACCCACAAATTTCATGTGAGATATTTGTATAAAATGGCTAATTTAATCTATATCTCTTCTAATTTCTGTCTTATTTTTCATAACCCACAAATTTTTTAAATAAAGAAGAAAATTACTAAATATCATGTGCAAAAATTACGCAGATTCGAGCAAAATGGATAATTATTCAATTTTTTTCAGAAAAAATGAAGCAGATTGAAGTAAAATAATTATTCGCATTAAACTACTGGATACCACGCAAATTCAAGCAAAAGCAGATAAATATTGACAATTAACTTAAATCATAAGTTTATTACACATGAAGAACTCAATAAAAATAAAATATCATTATCAACATTCATCTACTATCAAATATTTCAAATAAGATATGAAAAATATTTCGTAATATCCATTAAAAATGCAGCAATTAGATTTATAATATTTAAATTAAGGACAGTACTGAAGAACATAAAAAGAGAAGTGGGTGGAAGGGTAAATTCAACTTGAATTTTAATTAGCCATATTGGACAGCAAATCAGAGTATCAAATCAAATGACGATAAAAACACATTTTAATTTGAAACGTTCGGAATATGATTGTTTTATTTTATATAGTTTCGGCAAAATAGCAACCTGTTCGGTGAAACAGCAAACTGTAAAGTAGGTATTTTACTGTTTTCGTAAATAATATTTTATATTTTTTGTTAAATAAAGTTTATTGTGTCTTTTGTTCGTTACTACATTTTTAAATGAGTCATAAATTCTTCATGTTCCCTAGAATATTTAAAAAATAAAATAGATGTGAAATAATTGATATTAGTTTGAAAAAAAATGGATTCGAAAACACAAAATTATATTTTATAATAAAAAGGAACTAAATTTTGGTATCCATTTCTCATTTCATCATCTCTTTACTGAATATTGAAATAACATATACATTCAATTAGATTAACCATTAGATAACAAAGAAGAACTAAAATGTTAAACTTTCCATCTTCGTTCAAATTCAGATCCATTAAACGGTATGTAATATTCGCCTCTTCTACTGTATAAAATAAATGACTGCAATAAACTCAGGACATACAAGTGACCATCCGACATAGACAATGTCACAGCCAGACATGAAACCAACCCTTTAGATGCCACAATTATACGCACGCACATATACCGCGCACATTGTGAATTCCGTCTTAATGGACATACATAATGCGCGCTTAGGCGACCGCACATCGTTTGTCTAACTGTCTGGTTCAAGCCTAATTTTAGTGACAAAGTAGTAACTACATTAGAATGAAAGTACATAATTTTAGCAAAAGTGCAAAGGTTCAAATTAGATATTTCGCTGATAAATTTATTTGATGAAAATTTAGTGAAAGATAAAATATTAAAAAGAAATTCCTATAAACTGGAGCATTTATATTCTGGTTAATCCCAAGTTGAAATATTTTATCAACTCGAATAATACAAAAGAATTTAACTTCGAAGGGGAGTCCGGGTAAAACATATTTTTTGTAATTAATAAAGACATTTCGAATATAACAGCATATTCTGAAGCTAATCACCATTGTATCTAAAGTTATTAAAAATATGTGCCTAAAAATTACGATAAAGTTACATTGATTCATGACATGGCTCATAAATTTATTTCATTGCAAGAGGTTAAGCAAATATTGTTACATACTGCATAAGTATTCAATTTTGTATATATATATATATATATATATATATATATATACATACATACAGCGGATAAATTTATTTGTGTCAGAAACCCTACACTTTGAGAAAAATTATATATGAATGATATATATAATGACACTGTGATTCATTTGGTTGGAACAGTTATAAAAAATTATCAGATGTCGAGGAATACTGCTTTAATGTATAGAGGGACCTGCATATTTATTTCTTAATCATCATGATTATTCCTGCCGCCGATACATCCCGTTGACCAAAGATTTGTGGTGAACGGAGTGGAGGCATTTAGCTACTACGGGGAATGTGTGGGGGGAGTAGAGTAGCACAATTAATGTAGCACTGCAATTATTGCATAAAATTACTAAGGATGAATACTTATTTCATAACAGAAAACAATGCAATACCTACCTAATATTGTTTACCAAAATATATACGAGAATGAAAATTATATTTACCTCTAAAGACCACTCAACGGTTCACAAATCTAATGGCCTTGAAGTACCAAATGTAGACTCGACGCAACGTACAAAATATACTATGAGTAGAATAGCTTTACCTTTTATCAGTTCACTGACCGATAGGATCTTTTTACTTCAAGCTGAAATAAAATGCCAATCGTTAACAGCAGAAAATGAGGGAAATAATTTTTTCAGCTAGCATCATATGTTCCATTTCCAATAAAATTTACCCGCGACACTGTACGGTTGTTATGATAACCTTACATGCGGATAATTTATTTAAGAAATAATGGAATGATGTTTTCACTTAATATTCATTTATTGAATATATTTGGCGTTAATTTTGAAGAAATTCATTATTCACAATTAAATGAAACTACGTGATGTAGTATTATTTCTACTTTCTTTAAGTTCTTTACCACGAACTAGGTTTCGTTGTATCACAATATCTTCAGGTGGGCTATTAGCAAAGATCACAATTAAATGAAACTACGTGATGTAGTATTATTTCTACTTTCTTTAAGTTCATTACCACGACCTAGGTTTCGTTGTATCACAATATCTTCAGGTGGACTATTAGCAAAGATACCTTTGAAAGCAAAGATACCAAAGAATACCAAAGAATTAATTAATATTAGCAAAGATACCAAGGACTCTTTGCTAATAGCCCACCTGAAGATGTTGTAATACAACGAAACCTAGATCGTGGTAAAGAACTGAAAGAAATTAGAAATAATACTACATCACGTAGTTTCATTTAATTGTGAGTAATATTTATTTATTGTGTGAGCTATATAATTAATTTGAATATTAACTTAATCATTAGTACAGAGTTATTTGTTTACGTTTGTGCCAAGTTTGTATGTTTGTCACATTATAACTCTACAACCATTCTTTAAAAAAATTCAGTACCACACAAGGTAATAAATGATGCAACGTGTATATTAAATGTACTATTCAAATGATTTGAAAGTTCAAAACTTGTATGTAATTAATAAATAAGTTAATTCATTTAACATGTACATAAAGTTGCTATTGTTTTATTGGGTTAGGGACAACTTCCGTCGTTTTTGACAAAAATCCATGCAAACAAAAGTAATAAGTGTTAGTTTTGTATTATCGTAAAAAATATTTTGGAAATTTAAAAGAGAACATATGTAAATTTTTATTTTAACGCACACGTTCCATGAAAGCCATTCTTGCAAAAAAATCGAGGCAAGTTCGGCCGAGTCCCGGTAATTCATATCTTAAGAGTTATAATAGCATGACAGCGAAAAGGAGAGAACGTAAAACGAAATACGCGCTAATAGATACGGCAGATATTGTTACCAGATAAAGGGGTGGAAAGTCGGCCGCCTACCTTGTCACATAAAAGGTGGCAGTTGTTGGCGACCCATACTCGATCTATTTAAAACATTTTAACATAAAAATTATCCCGACTTTGGATAGCCACCGAATAAGTAGCGCATTAAAAGGCATAAAATAATGATAACACAAGAACTTAGCCGGAGTTTTAGTGGCACGATATCATTCTCGCACGTAAATAAATATGCAAAATATTGCTACTACCAGAGATTTATGAAATTAATGTCTAGTTGGTGCTTTTCTTTCTCACTCAAATACATATACTCTCACATACACAGATGAGTGCTGCATTTCACTCGGCTCTGACTTTAAAAATCTCTAGAAGAAGTATTTTTCAAATTTATTTACACGTGGGAACAACATTGTACCACAAAATTTTCATTAATTTTTCGCTTCACAGTAAATCGCCAGGAATTGTGAAATTGAAATATATTTTGTTGCGTTTAATGATACTATTTATATGCATATATACGTGTATACCTGTATATTACAAACATACGTTTATACATATATAGAAACATAGGTATAAATGAATCAGATTCTCTCTTTTAGCTCCACCATAGTCATTGTTATACTGTCTGGTATATACTGTCTATCTGCCTACAAATGTCCTAATTATTTCATGTATTATTTTTATCTATATTTAATTAATTATCCATCTTAATAATACCTTCATTACTGTATGTCTTTTTATGTACCTGAATTTATTTACCTCCACATTCACTTTGCTATATTTTTGCTTATGTGAAGATAAGTAAAACGAATCCAATCTTGGTAAGTTAATCCCTGATCAGTGAATATTTACACTAACCATCTTTTAGCTTCATCATTGTACCTTAATTTTGCTGAAGGACAGAATATTACACTGCGAGTTTACCATTCGAAATGAAAAAATAATAACCAAATTTGTTAATTAATACTGGAGATATTTGGTAATATACATAAAGAGAAACTTCATGCTTTTATATGTATCTGTATAGTTAACTACATATTTACTTTTGGTCCTTTCTCGCTTAATCTAAGATAAATAAAACGAAACCAAACTAGATTATTTTCCTCCTAATTACTGATGAGCTCCCGCCGCCATCATCCGGCTCTACCATTGTAATTGATTTTGCAAAAGAGCAAATTTGTATATCGAACTTTGTCATGTTTTACTAGATTATTATTGGACTTTTATAATGAAAACTTAATCACAGAAATTCCTGGGATAGTCACTGATGCGGAATTCTACGATGGGCGTTCAATTTTTATGGTCGAATTTAAATCAAGTTTTTATGAAACCACAGTGGGGAATACCCTTCCAAATAAAACAATTCATCCAAGTTGGTTGAATAATACTGCTTATAACAGATAACATATACAAAAAAAGATTTCATGCTTTTATATACCCATGTATATTTACCTATCTATTTAACTTTTTTTACTTTCTTACTTACGTTAAGATAAGTCAAACGAGCCTGAACTTGACAAGTTCACTCCTCATTATTAAAGATTTCCTTTTACCACCTTTCGGCTTCATCATTATAATCTTATTTTCTTAAAAAGCAAATTTGCGTTGCCTTTAGTAATGTCTCATTAGATTATCATTAAATATATATCATCCAGATCCGAATATGGCATCTCTGCTGTTTAATGTTGAGGAATTCCATAGTATTATTTTAGTTTCAAAGATCATATTCCAACTATATTTTCACAGTATCTCGCTAAAAGTATACCCTTCCTAGAAAAAAACATATCATCCAAATGGATTGATAAATACAGGAAATATGAAATAATAAACAGGTATTATAAAAATATAGTTATATTAAGAATTTCCTCCTTTTTTAATATATTTTTAATAGGCCTCGTCTGTATTGCATGTTGAATACTTATACCTAATAGGTAAGGAATTTGTCAATTAGAAACATGATCAATAAAGTGTCGTAACAAAAATTACCGGTATCGATTGCAATTATGTAAGCTATAGCAAATAATTTGGTTTGATTTTGTATCATTTTCGTTCATAATATTTTTCTAAATTGCCTTATATAGTTTATGGTAAAGCACAAAAAACCGTAAATTTAATTACTGTAGCATTTGCTCTTAATACAATTTTGTTATCTTAAACCTTTTACCCATACAATACATAACATAAAATTCCACGGGTCTTTCCAGGGATCCAGCATTGAGCTAGGTCTTTTCAGTATGGATTAAGCCCCTATGATAAGAACAGTGGAAATCTTGTAAAATATTAAATTCACGAACTCTCTGAGGATATTTTTCATAACAACAATTTTTAAGTGATTTCAAAAAAGATAGTTCATAATTTTAGCACATTTTTTTTTTTACGTTACCTTAGATTTCGGGCATTTATCAACCAATTTCGACAATTCAGTTTTTTTTTTTGGAAGGGTTTATGGTCAGTGTAGTTACATGGAAATTAAAGATACACCATAGAATTGCTCAATATTTAACAGCATAGGTGTCGCAATCAATTTGCATCGTTTAATTATAATGTAACAAGATGCAATTAAGAGTGTTATGAATTAGCTCTTTAGCAAAATTAGAGTACAATAATGTAGCCCGAAGGTGGGGACAGGAATTCCTCAGCAATAAGGAACAAATTCATGTGACTTGTTTAATTTGTGTTGATCTAACTAATAAAGTAACAAAACAAATAGGTAAGTAACAATATATAGGTACATACAAAGGCATGACAAAGCCACTTTTCTTTATATATGTTACACGATTTCTTTGATATTAATTAATCAATTATTTTTTTCCTTGAAAGGCTATACCGTAGTATAGTATCATGAAAATTTGGCTAGGATTTACCTAAAGTTTTGACATGATTAAAGGCGACACAAATCTGTCCTTTAGCAATATTGGTATAGAGTAATAAAACAGGAAACTCTTGACAGGAACTCTTTATTGCTGAAAAGTATACTCCTGGAATTAGGATTTATGTCACTTGTCTTGACGAAAGCAGGAATTTAGAAAAGTATATGGGTAGGTACTATACTGAAGTTAAAAGGGAAAATGTGATTTATATATCGCTATATATGTATATATGTATGTGGTGTATATAAATATATTTGGGTTCATTAAACATCCAAAACTCTGGTTCAATTCCAAGAATTAAATCACAAATTAATTGTTTTTCTGGCTAAGTTAGGATATAATAATCTCTAAAATGATTACCGTAAAACTTTTTAACAAACAGAAACTGAACAAACTTTAAATAACCACCGAATGAGAAGCGCACTAAAAAGTATAATATAATAAAAACATGCGCACTTAGTTGGAACTTTTGCGGTGCTATATCGTTTCCGAGCATGATTATATTATTAAAATTTTGCTACCATCAGGGATTTGTGATGTTAGTATCAAGTGAAATGTAGACTGGCTGTAGGGGTGTGCATGTACAGGAAGAGAAAAAGAAGCGCCGATTTGCAATGATAAATTGTTATGATATCTAAAACAAGAAGGTTTGACATAAATCTATATACACATTTTTTTAATGTAGCAAGAAAAAGAATGTGGGGTTCTTTTATAAGGATAGCTGTTAAGATTCACCTAAATCAAAGGAATATACCTGAACCCAGTATTATATTTTAATTTGATAATTCTTGCTTCAAATGATGATATAAACAAAATATATTTTTAATTAATATATTTTATGTGACCTATTAATAAAATATGTATTTATTAATAAAAGATGTTTTATATATGCGAGCAATTATAATCGTTTATAGAATAATCCAAAACTGCTAATAGAATTTCAAGACAATTTATAGAATTTTACGAAGTTCGTTTGAATCATTTCCCAACTATTCAAGCGATCTCGGTGATTTTTTTTTGTTGACGTCTCCGGATTCAAATAATTCACTCAGTCTTTATATCAGCTTTTTAAAACACAGGACCTTGTAATTATTTTTTTTGGTAACATTAACTTTATTTCATCATAGCTACACGGAGAATAAGCGTCCATACATTAAATATTATATTTACACAAATACATTATTTTTTATCGTCTCTCCACTCAACCCTAACAATCGACTCATATCCCATATACCATTACAAAGATTATTCGTACTACAAGTTAATAAAAGTACCTAATACCTGTTTTTATAAGCCCAAAATTTGAATGTGCCGATTGCATAACTATATTGTTTCTCAATATCCTTTCTTAGACAGCTTTAAACCGAAATTATTGACATTTAAAAAGAAAATGCACAATATATATTTATAAATTAAAATCAGCTAAAATGGAATTTAAGTTTTATTCAGTATGTTGAAAATAATATAATTCTTAGTTAATACTGACAATAATAATTGATTAATACATTTTGTAATATATTTAATATCCTTTAAAATGTATACATAAATGTTGTAACCTTTTTCTGACTATATATCAGAATTATAAATCCAGTTTTATAATATGTTACTTCTATTATACACTTACGTGACTAACATGTTTTGTGAACCTTTCTAAAAATAAATATATATGGTTGAAAAAGTTTTAGTGAGAAACGTGTTGGGTTTAACAAGAGCGTAAATGAACATATAAATACAGTCAAAAAAAGTGAGTATATTCAAATTAAAAACTGTTTCGCTTTTTTCCATGAAATTAGATAATACTTTCTCTTCTCCTTCTCCGCTACTGATTGCGAACTACTCTGAATTCCCAATGGCATATTGTTTTTTGATACAAAGTAAGAAGTAAGAATTATTACATAGTTGGGAAATTTGATAACACAGATGTTTGAAATTTCTTTTAATGTGCTTGCATTTAATTCTGACCAGGGTTCAAAGGAACAGGGTTTTTTGAACCCTAGTTAAAATTAATTTTTCAAGAACCAGGGCCAAAAATAAGTCTGCTTCTACAAATCAACCATTGTTTTTGGTATGTGGTCAAAAAATTTATTACATATTTAATATACACACCTCATAAAGTCACTACGAAACAACTTAATCAACTACAATTTTATTTTTCACGATACTGATGATTCAAAAAAAGTAGCCTGTTGGAATGATATTGAAAGGATTCATGATGCCGAAAAAAACCAGAATTACAAAATAGCTTTTAAATTGACTGAATCATATGTCGGACCAAATAATTTTAAAAAAATTCGTACAAAATACGCTATACAATTTTTGGGCGTAATAGTCGCGGTAACCATCAGTATTTTAATCGATACAGGAAAGATTTCGGGAAAAAGTTTAAGCACCACTAAATTTATAAAATAATTAATGACACTTTCGATATTTCAAATTCTTCTACATTTGATCAAATACAAAAAGGCATGTTATCAGGCAGATTTTCAAATAAATACTCTAGAAAAACACAACCTATCCTTTCTGTATTAAAAATAATTAAACATCAGAGTGGCAGAGATATAACAATGACAACGACATTTAACAAAGGATTTTTGATAAATATTAAAGCAGTATCGAGTATTGCAGTAAATTTTAAAAATTCAGGTTATAATTAGTTGTTTACAAAAAGGCTTAACCAGGACGCACCCAAAAACTTTTTTGGAAAAATTAGAGGACAATGTGGAAACTGTCGGGAACCGTTTGCCATTCAAATTTGTTTAGCCTGTAGGAAGCTTTTCATGGTTAACATCATCAGACACTCGGAATATACAAATTGTTCTGCAAACTTAGATCGATTACTTAGGAGCATAGCAGACGCCCAAAACTCATACGTACCAAAAGAACAACTAACTATTGTATTATTCGAAAAATCCTTGGAAGTTAGAACCACTGACTACAGGTTCGAGCTTCCAGAAGAAAATGCTTTTACGTATGTATGTGGATATTTATTCAAAAAGTGTCATGATCATCATAAAGAATGCAAAATTATATTAATAAAATGATTAAAAAAATATTTTCATCTACTTCAAAGTGCACAGAACTGACCATCTATTTGGCGCTTTAATTAATCCACCAGAAGATTTCAAACAATATTCATTACAAAAGGATAGGATCTGTAAAGATGATTTTGTGAATGGTGATTTTTATCATATTGGTAACGAAATAATTCCCAAGGTAAATGAAATTAGATTTGATTTGTTGTGTCTTTGTTTTCCTTTGGAATACCAGAAAAAAGTATTTGTGAGATTTAAAATATTTAATGTTGTAAAACATGACAATAAAATGTTTAGGGACAATAGCTTAAGAAGAAAATATTTCAGTGAATAGCATTTTAAATAAAAAATGTAGATTTTTATTTAATATTTAATTTATTTTTCAAACTCTATGCTAAGTAACTTTTTTCTAATTCTACCCTAATATTATTATTATGAAATCACTTTCAACGATTATATTTATAGTGCGAAATGTATATTTCCATAATTACATTTTTACAATTGGATAATTGTAAAGAAATGCACGCCGTTATAAAGTAATTGCATTAGCGCGCTATCCAAACGGTCTTCAGATTGACGCTGTTGGTTAGAAAGAGAAATCGGCAACGGCTATGTTGAGTCGTCTCGCTCGATCGGCGCGGACGCCCGCAAATATTGAGATCGATGCGTAGTAATAATAAATATTCTTTACCTGCAAGCTGCTGACAGCCCTACATGAATTTACGTACACTAACAAACGGATGCGGATAGGCGAATACGTATGTAAGTGTAGGCAATTCAATCTGTTCGCTAGAATATAGTGTCGGAGGCATGCTAAAGGAATTCATACTTATGTGAATGAATTGAGAAAAAAATAGCTAATGTCATTCTTTTAATAGATAGTCTTTTAATAGATGGTAATATTTATGCATGGCCTATAATATTATCATGTGAAATAAAAATTTAAAAAAATATCAAAAATCGAAACAATTACTCGTGGAATAATATTTTAATGGACGGCTGATAACCATATTTCACTCATAATATATGGTATTCTTCACATATAAATTATGCTTTTTATTCATATTTGAATGACCTATTTGACAGCAAATTTATCCTAATTTTTAAACATAATATATAGAAGCAGATAATTTGTTTTAAGTTCAATTTTAAAATCGTCGTGTGTTTAAACATAATATCACCTATAATTATTGTAACGAGTACTATTTTTTAGGAATGAAAATCGTAATCAGTTGGCTATTAGAATTTTGAATAACAATTACGTACTACATTTCTTGTTTTCCTTTCGTACAATTTTCTTCAGAGACACGAGTGTTAGTACACTCGTGTCTCTGAAGAAAATTGTGCTTCCTTATCTCAGTATATTTAAAAGAAATTCTTAGTAACATTAGAATATTTCTTTACTTTCGACGTTTCTTTTTAAAGAATAGAAATCGTATCTTCCCTTCTTAAGAACAAAAAGCTTATAAGGCTATCTTCGAATTTATTTGGCAATTTTATAAAAGAAACAGACTCAAAGAAAAATATTTTCAAGTGGAATATGCAATGAACACTTTTTAACTTCTTTCTGATATTTTGTTGTGCATATAATTAATGAATAAAAACATAATTTGGCAAATTATCTATCACATTTATACACTTTCATTACGATTACAGTGATATTATGCTAACAGCAATCTAATATATTGCTAATTATTTTATTCTGTTATAATAAATTACCATGTATATATAAAACAAGGCTTAAAGCAGACACTTAACAGGCGATGTGCGGTCTTCTTAGTGCAAATTATATACTCGTATGTCTAATAAGACGAAAATTATGTGTCCGATATATTTATGTATGTATAATTCTGACGTATAAAGGGCTTTCCTTTTGGCTGTAACGTAATTTATATTGTAAAGTCATTTATGTGTCTGAACTTTATTATGTTCACTTGCTTCTTATGAAAGGAACACTGGCCGTGTTATATGATTATTATAACAAATTCATTTATTCTTATATATTATAATTCTTTATTTTCTATTACTTATTCCGATTCAACTTATATTTTATTCAATTATTTATTAAAGAAATGATGAAGTTTCAATAAGGCTTGAAGGTTGAGCGTTATTTTTTTTGTAAAATTAGTCATGATTACCAAGAATTATTTGTTTTTAAATTAACGTTAACTCATATAAAATTTGTTAATTTTTCAGGTCTTGTTAATTTTTTTCGGATACTCCTCATTTATTAAACAATAATGTAGTTATCTCGTTATCTTAAAATGAATTTATTGCTAAGAAATGATAAAGTTTAAATAGGGCATTGAAGGTTGAGGGTTTTTTTTTACTGTGAAAATAGTGATAATCTCTTATTACTAAAAATTATTGTTTCTTAAATTAATTCCAATTCACATACAATTGCTTAATTTTTTTTAAATTCACGCTAACTCATCATTAGATCTTGTTAATTGGTTCAGATACTCCCTTGTTAATCAACACTAAAAGAGTTTACTCTTTATCTTTAAAAGATTGTATTTTTTTATATTCCAGTCCAATCACCTTAGAAATGAATTTAAACTTTAAGCAATTTTATATATTTTCTCAAAATCAAGCATCAATATTATTTTATTAAATTCAAAATATTGGTCTATCTTTAATTATAGAGATCAATTTTCGAAATAAATACGCTGTATTTAAAGATGCAAGAAAATGTATTATGCAGAAAATTTTATTAAACGCTTACTAGAATCCATTAGTAGGGAAATAAATATATAGTATAGGGATATAAATAAAGAGCAGGGCTATAATCCAGACCAATTATTGTGTGCGATTGTATAATGGCTAGTAAAACTGCGTACTGAATTTTCCAATATTACACATTATATATAAACATTGATTGGAATTTCCCTTTGACCATACACTTTACCTTGGTTTACTATCTACCCTAATTGCACCTGCATTCAGTTTATATTAAATTTTATTCAACTTTCAAAGAAGAAATCTATAGCTTTGTCTCAAAAAGTGAGAATATTAGAATGTCCTCTTAGTTTGGTCATTTGGTATGAAATTCTATCTTATGTAATAAATTAAAATCAGCTTTGCGTTTATTGGGTAATAACAGTTGGAAGGATGAAAACGACCTGGTTTTGATTGAATTTGGATAAAAAATGTTAAAAAAATTTATATTGTAAATAATGTATTTTTATTATATTGTAAATAAAAATTGTATCATAAATGTGCCAAAAATAATTATTTGTTACTTAAACATTTGTATTCTTATAAAAATTTATGTACACGGTAGTTATACGGACAAGTTCTTAAAACACGAGCCAGAGCCCGCGTTCTGTGTTAGTCAACGAGCTCTATTTATAAGAACCGTTTCCGCAAATATTTGACAACCTGTTTAGTTCCTCTTTAAAATAAATGCGTTGAAGTGGATCAACGAATTGTCCTGCTAGTTGTCGTGCAGAATACCGACATAATACAAATTTAATATAATAACATAAATTTCATTATCATAATTTAAATAGGTTCTGAGATACATACCTAAGCATTTTGTTTAAATTTAGTACTCTTAGAGTGACTCACTCCTTGAGAGGTCATTAAAATCTGTAAGTCACTTTTGATACACTATCATGAATTTTGATACGTAGAGTGTGTCTTATGTCAAGAATGTGAATTAATTGAGAAACTGATAATCTTTCTCAAATATTTTAATACGTTCCAACTTAATAAATAACTTCGTTTTACATTTTGTTAGATTTCCTTTATATTTACACTTTTAAACATAAAATAGATAAGTTATAAAATATATTTATCAATTTCAGAGATCCATGTCGGTGCCATATTGCCTCAGCTTAAGGAACTGGCATAACTTAGTAATATAAATAAGTAAAAGAATTAATAGAAGAAAATATCCAAGAGGGAAAATAAAACGAAACCAAATGTATCAAAGAAAAGTAAACTATAATGGTTCTGGAAATATACATAACAAAAATTGTAGGAATATCACCAAAAATATAATTGTTAGAAAACCGATGATAAGTTCCCTTTGAGAAATGATAATTCATTTGGCTTACAAAATTGCTGAAATCCAAAGCAATACATCTACTTAAAATGTCGTCACCGCGGTATGTTGGGTTGATCACAGATAAAATGGCCTTTTACTGCGCGGCGCAAAGCGGAGATCGATTAAAACCGCTCGTAGAGCGGACAGTGTTCTAGTTGACTCTAAGAGGTTGCTCTCGAAGCAATAAGTCGGCCATATGTATCAATTAGATACGGTAAAGTACATAAATAAAGAAATAAATTATTAAAATATAGTAAATTCTACAAGTATGTTACAAACAAGTGTGAATTTGACACGTTGTCGTGCTATGTTATATTACATAGAGACATGATTATCATTATGAAAATCTAGCAGTACGGAGAGTCAGGTCATTTTATTCCTCTGTATAATTTTATGTTGAGTTGAAATACGACACTCACCCATTTACATTCATTAAAAACAATAGTTTGTTATCATCACAATTCTTCCGCCCATTACAGCTTTTTAAGATGTTTTAGTTTCTTTATGGAACTTTTACAAATAAACTCGTAATACCGGAAAAAGTATAACTCGATATGTAGATAATCGTTTATATTATCACTTATATTTTTTTACACTAATTATCCTGTAAAATTATAAAAATATAAAAGAAATAACATTAACTAAACGTGAGTCAAATATCTTACCAAAAATAAAATCTTAATAAGCCCGGAATGAGTTCTCTTTCACAAAATTGATGAAATGCTATTCCCAATAGCATAATTCTCCATACATCAAACCTAAATAGGGTAAATTACTATTAAATTTGAACCCGTCTGGTTTTCGTGGCAGCAATCAAGTTTTCATTTTAATTTAAGGCAGCAAAAATACTCTTTAATTTGGCACTGCTTTGGATTTCCACAATATTGTGAGGTCATTATTACCCAAAGAAAACTATTCGTGTGCTTTTGAGTAAGAATTTTTTTTTAAATCATAAAATTTTCTTCATAAGCTTTTCAAATTAGGTCTTTTTTTGCTAATAATTATGACTTAAGTTTTCTGCGGATCCTATTAATTATCATCTATGTAGTTCTGAAATTAGCAAAAAATTAAAATAAATTCAAACAATCAAAATAGTAATTTTATACATAGAATTTCTATATTTCCTTAATTCTTGTTCTCTGACTCTACAGTTTTACGACTTTTCCACTTCGATTTATTAATTAAGATATTAAGCCACGATATCACACATAGATGGAGTACAAAATTATTAATAGCAACTGTATTTATATATGTATATATATATATATATATATATATATATATATATATGTATATATATATATATATATATATATATATATATATATATATAAATATATATATATATATATATATATATATAAGTAGAAATATTACGTAAAGCTTATCGAGTAAATAATACATAAGTTGCATTTATTTTAATTAAAATTAGTTTCAACTGTTCGATAACTTGATAAAACTTTAAAAAAGTAGAACTAAGTAGCAAAAAAGTAGACTGTTAACTGTTTCACTTTTTCTGGTTAGTGTGGCATGTGAGATAATTAAAATGAAAATAACGCCTACCTTCTTTTATGTACTACCTCCATTAGTAAATAATATTAAATCCAATATAATATTAATTCATTAAATAGCCTTTTTTAGTTTTTTGATGCTTATGTCCAATTTACGCCCTATTCAAACTACGATTTAATACTGACATAATTGTCCTTATTACGAGTATGAAAAACAAATAAATGTTTAATGAATATTTCATAATTATCAGTGTATTTAATATTTAAGTTACCTAAAGTAATAAAATAAAAAAGAAAAATAATTTAGCTCTGTGAAGTAGGTCATAAAATGTTTCATGCTTCACTTCTCAATCAATGAGAATTTCCTGGCATTCCTCCTTATCAAACGTAATATAGTCGTAAAAGCAACTCAATTTAAAATTGATTTCACACTCCCTTCGTCTCGTTAAACTAGTTTCTCTAGGTACACGATATCGATTTCACTAACAAGGCTATCGCTGCTTTTAGTTTATTTATGAAATAATTCGAAACACACACCATTAGGCGAAACACATTTTAATTCGACACCCGCTTTCCAGCATCATATTCTCGTTTTCTCTTATTTGGTGTTAGTTAAGGGGTATACTGAATTTTCAGAATGATTTCGAAACATAATATGCCAGCAATGTGTAATATGAAAGGTGACTGAATAATTATTGGTTTCGTATCTATTTACTCATATTTTTGCTACCTTACAATGCAAATTAAGACCATGGAGGTTTCGCTTAAAGATATTGAAAAATATTACTAAATAATCAAAAACAGATAAATGCAACAAATCATTTAAATAACTCCTTTTCCGAAAGTGTTAATTAAATGAAAGAAAATCTCACATTTCTGGCACTCATCATTAAATTAACAAATGTTAATGTGCCCCAGCAGATTATTAATGTAGAATATTATTTTTACGTTAAGAGACATAAAGGGTGTATGTACCGTATAAGTACAAAGTGAAATAAACGTCAATGGCACTAATTGAAAAGAATATAAATTTCATTTTTGTATAAAAATCAACAGTCTGCCACGAATTGTATTTGACTATTTGCTTGAAAATCGATAAAAATTAACACCGTATATCTTGACATATGATTATAAATTCTCGACTATTATCTCATTTGACATCACTTATATACACATGTTTTAGTTTACAAATTCAGTTAAAAATATTATCCATTATTACGATATGGTGAATTAATTATTTGTAATTAAGTAACAATTACATACTAAAGTTTACGTTTATCTATCGACTACAAGTGCTTTAATTTGATGTTTAATGTGGCTACAAATTGCAAATAATATTCTAGCTAACTGACAGTGCTTCAATTCAACATTTTTGACGAGAGTACTAACTTCACTTTTTAATTGGAATGTTATACTAAATTGAATAAAGTAACTTAGAATTATACTAACTAGCATATATACTATACAGAATCAAAAAAAATTGGCCAAATATAAACGTTTTTATATCCTTTATAGCCCATTTGTCCTAATTGAATAATTAGGAATATGAATTATATAGAAAATGGGGAAAGTTATGTATACTGTCTAAATTATATATATATATATATATATATATATATATATATATATATATATATATATATATATATATATATATATATATATATATATATTAACACTACTTGTTATTATTATATAGTACGGTATAAATTTGTAACGGATATTTTGCAAATACATATTTTTATCCACACGGTACAATGAAAATGTGCCCTTTACAAAGGAAAAAATACGTATAAGCAAAATGTGTACTGAAAATACCTAGACAGAATTTTGGTGTCGTGAGCTGCGTTAGAGGTTTAAATGAATGGATTCGGCGTTTTACCTTTGTAACGACAAAAATGCCGCAGTATTTCATGTTGTTTGTCAAGTTAGAGTAGTTAATTTTGTGGCTTATAGCCTACCTGAAGATGTTGTAATACAACGAAACCTAGGTCGTGGTAAAGAATTTAAAGAAAGTAGAGACAATACTACATCAGGTATTTTCATTTAATTTTGAATATTGAATTTCTGCAAAATTGAGGCCAAATATATTCAATAAATAAATATTTTAATAATATATAAAAACAAATTTAAAAATTACCGGTCCCTTATGTTAGTCTGACAGTAGCGTTAAGCAATTATAAGGCAGTATATATACATACCGGTGCTAGTTTTTATTTTATTATGTTGGTCACTGCTTAAAATCGTGCATAGTTTTCAATTTGACCTACCTTAAGTTATGTTTATATTTAAAAATATGTAGCTAAAGCGATTTTACTCCGTGTTTATTAATAACATTTTTAAAATGGATTAATATCCAAGTTTAGCTAGGCTTAGCGGACGTATTATTATAAATACAGACGCCAATGATTTTTATTGTAACTAAAGTTATAAAATTTATCTTTATTTTCTGGTGGGTTAAATACATCAATAGTTGTATAAATCATTGTCTTATGCTAAAATCAAAGTATTGTACATACCCAAATGCTAATTAAAACAAGTATTACGATAATCATAAAATATTTTTAAAGAAATATTTATTATTCCGCAAATATTTTATGCGTACCTGAGCGTATATTTAAATGTTAATAACTTTTTAAAGTGGTTTTTCGTGGTCTATTAAAATTATTTTATGTCATTAAACGTAAAGATTTAAAGTTATTACATACCGATGCAGAGGGAAAAAAAATAGTTTCTGTTTAATAAATATATATATATATGTGTGTGTGTGTATATATATATATATATAGTTGTTTTTTCAAATATTAATGACGACACTAAATTTAATAATAAAATAATATCACTTTATTTCTTATATCCCACGTTTATAAATTTAAATATATCATTTTAAGCATGTATGGTTCATTCTTCAGTCACCATATTCCATAATATAATCTAAGGTAAATGCATTATACTCAGGATATTAATGAAAACAAATGTAATTTCTAAAAATTTACTTAAAATAATGTTTCATTTATATTGAATCACATTACACTGCTACATCTATGAATTAATCAAATAACACAGTCGAAATGTAGAAAATTTTACTTTAGACGCACACACTTTTAATGCATTGAAAGCTAATAGTACTTAGTTGACTATCCTGAAATTTATATAAAACTAGCTATAATTTAGATTTTGAGAAACGCTACTTTATGGAATTTATTCCAGTGGAAGGCTAAAAAGTTAAAATTTTACAACAGTATATTCAGGAAGAAACCAAATAAAATTCCATCCTTTTAACACTAATAACTGTGTTGAATTTTCGTTCTTAACAAAAAAATCCTAAGATGTCATAACTTTCAATTTATTTTCCTTATTTTACTAAGTTAAAAATTTATAAATGCAATTTTATTGAGATAAGTTCAAAATCTTGGGATTTATCAAAACAAATCATAATATAAATGAAAAATAAAACACGGAAAGACTTTGCTAGACATTTAATATCAAATATTTAAAAGATTATTTAGGTTTACATTGTATTTAAGAAATGTTAGTACTCCAAATTTAATTATAAAAATTTAAAAAATCCATTTTTAGTATTGAATAAAACCATTACATATTCTTACTTATGAGTAACTAATTAAATTGCCTCTAAATAAAGTAGACTGTAAAAATAAGACACGATTAATTCTCAATTGAATAACACTACGTGATGTAGTATTATTTCTGCTTTCTTTAAGTTCTTTACCACGACCTAGCAAAGATTCTAATGGATAGATCTTTGTTAATAGATGTCGTAATACAACGAAACCTAGGTCGTGGTAAAGAACTTAAAGAAAGTAGAAATAATACTACATCACGCAGTTTCATTTAATTGTGAATAATGTATTTCTACAAAATGAATACCAAATATATTCAACAATTAATTCTGTTAAATAATAATGGATGTATTACCTTTAAGAATAATTTAACCAATATATTTTTAGTTGAAATTTTACATACTGGTTTTATTAACCTATAATACAATTCATAATATTTTAATGACAAATTTGTTATGCTTGTACTGACATAAAAAGGAACTAAAGCTGCAATTTGAAACAAAAGCTATTATTTAGGAAATTATTATAAACCATTTGTGTGAAATAAAACAAATGGTCACTCTCAAACTCCACTACCCAAAATAATGGTAATGAATTACACAGGTTATTTAACCAACGTAGTTATTTATTCCGTATCATTTTATTCTATACGTTTACAAATTCCCCCTTTACTGTACATATATCCCTCGGGACATTGCATTGGGAAGTGAGAAATAGACCGATTAGTTGGGGTATCTACATTGTTAATTTCGTTTATTACCTCAGTCGTATTTCCATCAATTTCATTTCTTGCAGCTACCTCAACTTTAGCGGTCGTCACATTCGTAGCATTTCGTAACATCGTATCTTCATTTTGAAACACCACCCTGTCTTCGTTGTCGATCACTCTTTTTTCTTCATTAATAATGTCTAGAAGCAAAATAGGAGGAAGTGTATTATTTCTGTTTTCACTTTTTTCAACCGGGTCAGAATCAGATCTTTCAATAAATTTAGTCACTTCCTTCAATGTAAATTTTGAATCACACATTATTAACAGTGATAAGTTTAGTGAAATCAATGTCATTGACAATAAAATACGCACCGACAATCTCATTTTCATCATTATATTCATTAGTTACAAATAGTTCGTTGCTCTGCACCGGAAACTGGTAGTCTGGTTGTAGGTTTATATGAAACGAATGAAACTCTCTGGGCTACGGTCATGTAAGAACTATTTAAATGAGGCTCAGGTAAGCCTGATTTTACTTATTGAATATACATCAACTGTGACAATTTAACCCTTTGGTGTACATAAATGTTGTCGACCATAGGAACGACAAAAATATCATACTTATGTTATGGGAATTAACTACGGGTTACGCTTGTCAAGGACATCCACCGCTAATGATTTTACCTATTGTGTACAAAATTGTAGCTTTGACGGAATTTCGTAATGATTATAAATAATTATGAAATTCCGTCAAAGCTACAATTAATGTTAAATATATTTGGCGTTAATTTTGTAGAAATTTATTATTCACAATTCAATGAAACTACGTGATATAGTATTATTTCTACTTTCTTTAATTTCTGTACCACTGTAAAACTACTGTGGTAAAGAATGTAAAGAAAGAAATAATACTACGTCACGTAGTTTCAATTAATTGTGTACAAGTAATGTTACAAACTGAGGAGCTGGCATAAAATTTAGCATTTTTATCTCATTTTCATCGTCTGATAATTAGATATGTGGTCAATTCCACAAGAAGATAATTTCGGAATTACCATATTATTATTGGTAATTAAGATACTGGTCAAATGAAAAAAGATCAATAATTTCTGTAATAAAATAAGTGATATAAAAAATACTCATTAATTTCTTAATATTCATTATTGAATACATTGTATTATTTATTTAAACATACCTCTTGCGAGAAAAGGTAGGGAGAAAAATCTACAACAATTTTTATAGATTTCTCTCTCTGCCCGCTAGTATGATCGGAATTTTCAAGGCAAGGATTCGATAGACACAATTAATTATTAAAGGCTGATTAAAAAAAAAATGCCGATTATTGTGGTGAAATACTTGAAAAAACCGTCTTATGAACGTATTTACCAATATTATAGACGTCGTTAAGATGCCTTATAGACGTCTATATCTTCATCAATATCAAAAATAATTTTCGCCTTATTTTGTATCGAGAGAAGACTCTGATATGATGAAATATAGAAAGACATATTATCAGTTTCTGCATGTAATATTTTTCACAGGCGTAAAAGTATCGGGAATTTCTTAAAAATGATGAAATCTGGAATTATTTTTCTAAAAAATAAAGTTTACATAAACTAGTGAAAATCCTGTCATTTCCATAATTTTAGGTTTGTTGTAATATTATAATTACAACAAACCTAAAATTATAAAAAAATAAACTCATTGATAATACTCATGATCTATTTTACCTGCTTGTGATAAAGATTATACAGTATTCTATCTAATTTCTGGTAGAAGTTCCTGAAGAGTTTTATTTTTAATTTCTGGAAAATTCCTCTCTAATGTCATGTCATAATCTCATGTCTCAGATTCAAGAATATTAACAGTGAAACCCTTATCTAAATCTATTAAAGTGTTTTTTATATAATGGTTTTCACGCGCTGTGAAATAGAATTTTCTCTTTATATGATTTATATCCTCTAAACTTCTTTTCTCCAAACAATATGCATTCTGTGGACTTTTCTGCCTTTATTCTTTTTCTACATATGTGACTAGATTTAACTATACCTGTACGCTCGATGCAATTACTGATAGATATATTTTTTCAAATAATCTTTATTAATGCTCATTGTGATTTTACTATTTGAGAAATAAATGAAAACACAAGACAGGAAATTGGTCAAAGCCTAATAAGAAAATGTTTGTTATATGTTTCAGGTATAATATTATTTTGAATCCAGTTCATTTGAAACTTTGGAATCGCTAATACATTAACGATAATATTAATCGGAAACAGAATTGATTAACCAATGTTCACATCTCCAGTTGCATTCAGCTGTATCGAAATAGTAAGTCAGTCGCATGTAATATTTCGCAAAATGCTTCGCGTATGTGACGAAAAGTTTTTGTAAAACTTGGTTTATAAAATTGAACAATTTTGGCAAGTAGGGAAAATTAAAAATGCTGATTCTAAATATTATTTATTTGATTATATATTTTATTTAAAAATTCACCAAAATCGGTCAAGAATTGTGATTTGTAATGATTCTTTATACATACATACATACAGACCAACAAACGTCGTATGCCATTTTACAATGTGAAATTTAGGTAATAAAAACATTATACAAAACTAAAAAAATATATCATTTTTAGCGACAGCTGTTCTCTTTCCGAATTTTTTTTTAAAATTTGTTTGTTTGTAAAATTATCTCAGTTATAATTACTTTTATCATCAAAATTCGAGGCCTTCGCACTAGTCAATATAAACCATATATGTGGTGTATGTAAAGTAAATTTATTACAGTAGGGAACATATTTTAGATAATTTTAACGAACTTATTCCAAAAAAGGTGATAAAAAAATCAACAGAGGGGAGAAATGATAATGCACATAATTTAGAATACATAAGATATATCTTATGTATGCTTATAAGCATGGAAAAATATTATTAAAAATAACGATATTATTATATTTAAATATTATAAATTTAATTAGATTAGAACTATCTAGCATGTATTTCACTTTAATTCACGTAAAGAAAAGGAAATGCCGTATAATATCTACGGTTATTTTTCAATGCACGTGACGTTAAATTGCATATCAGTGTAAACTGAATATTAAGCAATACTTCTTGCCTTTACTTTTTATTTATACGGTGCTGAAGTAATTTCGATTTTTAAAGTGTCAATGAAAATTATTGAATTATTCCGCTGGTTCAATCCACGCTACAGTGTTCTATACTTTGCGATAGCATTGGATCTCTATTCACATGATTTGGTATTGGAATGATTGCGTGCAGCGCTTTTATAATAAGCTTACTTTCCGACTGTAATATTCCAGTTTGCTTATTTGCCACATTTTAGAAAGCAAAGTATTGCCATAAATACTGGGATTCACTTATATGCAATATAATATATTAGGAGAGTCACTTTTTGAATTTAAATTCATATTAACCTAAAAATATGGCAATTAGTGATAATATTTTTACGCTGTGTTTATAAGGACAATTACACCAATCCAAGTCCATGTCAAAAGGCAAAATGAATAGTAGATAATAATTGGTAGTCACGACTTACTGTTGCTCCTATAAACTCATATGTGGAAGATAAAATGACTGTAAATAGCCATTCTGGTTAACTGACCTAGTCGATGGATAAGATCACAGTCGATGGATAAAATCATAATTACTAACCTCGAAATCGTATGCTGTAAACTATGTGTGTTTTTGAGGAAGATTCTCATTTAGGTATCTTCTGTTATAAAAGCCACGTCGACACATATGATAGTGTCCAAGGAAAAGTCCGGTAACTTTACACAAAACATCAACCGCAACGTTTTCACACACAAAAGTGGGCGACAGCTCACGAAAGAGATAGAGACTTGTAAGTCTATCCGTAAAGAAGCGACACGTATGGATATTGATGCGGATCCCCATGGCGATGACGCGTATGGGAGTCCAGTACTGAATTCTATAATTTAGCTTAGTGCAACTATTAAAAATATGTGGAAAGTAAAACATAATTGGTGAAATATGAACGTTTGATTATCATACCTTTATTCCTCGTATTAGGATTTTATATAATCATTAAATTACGTTCAAAATCTTAAGTTGAAAACATAATAAGACATATTTAAATCGATTGCAATGTACTAAAACGTTAAAACAATTTCAGTAGTATCAAAATAAATACGTTCTTTTAAAGAACAAAATGCGATAGAAATGATACCTTCATGTCAAAATTATGCATAAGGAACATTACTTTGAATTGAAAAGAGAACTATAAAACTTAGGATTTAAATCTGGTTTATTTTTTAAAAAGTATCTAAAGGAACTAACAAAAATGTATTTGAAAATTTTCTTCAAAATTAATATCATGAATATTAGTAGTATTGAAGGTGGGCAAAATCGTAATTCCACCTACATTATTCTGCCAGTACTATGGTTTTGTCTTGAACTTGCAATATTCGTCTTGATATATTTCTTTTTAATTTATGATGAATGCGTTCTGCAGACATTTCTTTTCAGCCATTATATGCATTTAGACATAGATAAATGAGATTGTAATAGTAATATGATACTATTCTCTTTATTTTTTTTCAGTTTCGAGTTAAGCGCTCAAATAATAAGGCAATTGGCTGTGTACTACTGCCTATACACAAGAAATGTATCAGAGGTATCAATTGCCTATTAAAATACGTTTTTATACAAATTTTAGTATGTCATCCAGGTCATTTATGCATTAAAATTTAGTTTTGGTAGCATAAGCGGCAATGGAAATGCAGACAGTGTGATTTTATAAAAAGGTAGACAAAAAATAAAACATTTATATAAATTTTTGAAACCTACCTTAAATTATGGATGAGATAATATATTTGTCTGTCTTTCTTTCACATTACAAAGGTAAGGAGTGATGTAATTTTTTGTACGAAGATGTTTGACGGATTGGAAAATGAAATGCAAAATTTTTATTTCGGGAAACCTTATCCTAATAAATATACATGTGCTAATCCTAAAGGGATCTTTTGCACGAAGAGAGTACATGAGCTAGGAAATAAAAAAGGTTACTCTCTATCGCGAGAAATTTTTTTTCTTTGGTAAAATTTTTAATTGCAACTAAAAATAGACAAAAGAAAAAAGAAGGAATGTTGCAACAGAGCAATTAATTTGTGTGATTTTATGAAATACTATTTACGCTATATAAAGGAGCAACAGAATCACACCCTTTCTATGTGTAAATTTAGAAGGAAATATTTCACTTTTCATTATAATTTGTATTACAAACTCAGGAAAATAAAATATTATTTAATTTCCATTAATTATTCGAGATGACGTTGCATGCTCTAATTTCTCCCAATTATTTTATAATGAATACAACGCGAGCAAAGTCGCGGGTAAAAGCTAGTTTTTTATATTGTTAAAAAAGATTATAAAAAGCGGGGCTAGAATTTTTTTTAAATATTGACGACAAAAGACAAAAATCTATTTACGTTTAAAAAACCCTATGATATCGTTTCTGGTTTGGATTCTTCTCGGAAAATGCATTCCTTCTTTATACAAAAAACAACTTTGCAAAACAAGAAAGAGCATATAAACTTTTGTAATAATAATAATTTTCCATGCAATTAAACAATATTTGCTATATTGTCTTAAGAATACCGTATAAAAGTTATGAGAAATAATATCAGCGAATTCAGATATAATAAATCTAATGACCAAGTTATGGACGAAAACTGTGGTGGTTATAAATGCGTTCGAATACTTTTTCACTGAAAGCGTATATTTATTCGTATATTCTAAAAACCATTGTTCAGAACCAGCAGTCATGAAAAATTACCCTCCAGTCTTTAAAAAAGTTATAAGCAATAAGAAAAGAGATTTATAGACCATACAATTTAGTATTCCATCACTTGTGCTTTATATTTGGTTTATAATTTTATACCATTCCAAATTAATAATGATAAAATTAAATTTCACGGTCACAAAATAGAAAAAACTTAGAAATGCAGAGAAAAAACTTGGAATTTTGCAGTTTTTTGCAAAAACAATCACAAAACGATTCTGTACTGAAAGTATTTATTTGATGTGTCCTGATTAAATTTAATTTATGTTTAAAGTGGTGGCTAAAAGTATTCCAAAGGTTTAATTTGACATTAATTTTTGATATCTATAATATAAAAATAAGTCGGGTTTTCCTTCCTGACGCTATAACTCCAGAACGCACGAACCGATTTCCACGGTTTTGCATTCGTTGGAAAGGTCTCGGGCTCCGTGAGGTTTATAGCAAACAAAATTCCGGAAAAATTTCAACAAAAAAGCAGGAAAACAGGGAAAATCATTTTTCACATACATCGCCATCTCTGATACATAGCATGTACTACAAACCAATATGGTTTTGCATGGTTGTGGAGCAGATGGCGCCAGTATTTTAAGTAGGTGGCGCCGGTGCGTGATTATGCGCACGTTCTTTCAAACGCTAACTTAAAACCGGTATTGTGTTCACTGTGAAATTGTGAAATTGAGGTTAAAGTTATTCGTTTCCTAACAGGTCAATTGGAAACCATCAAAACAATCACGCGTATTGTACAAATTTTTAGTCAATTTCAACAGCAGGCATTTGTCCTTAAGGTGGTAAGTTGAACTGTGTAAATTATGTGGATCGTGCATTTGAGATTAAATTCACCAGTCTGTCCATAGTCCAATATGCCTAGAAGACGACGTGCGAACATCGGCCGCCGCACAAGACGTGCAAGCCAGCAACAAGTGTATTCACAGAACTTAAGCGAAGAAAGACAAAATTTAATAAGAGAAAATTCCCGATTGAGACAACGCGTGAGCACACGAAGATCATTGGCATCATACAATCGCTTGGCATTCCAATATGATCCCACTGCGAACTACAGTGATGATGACAATTTAGATATTGAACCAATGACGACTGTATGCCGATATTGCAATGCATTAAAGTTCAAAAGAGAAACAGCTGGATTGTGCTGCTCAAGTGGAAAAGTCAAACTGGATCCATTACTTACACCACCACAGCCACTGAAACCATTGTTCGATGGAAGTTATCCCGATTCCAACCATTTTCTTCAACGCATCCTTGAATACAATAACTGCTTTCGCATGACTTCCTTTGGAGCTAATATCATTCGAGAAGGCGGCTTCATGCCGATTTGCAAGGTAAAAGATACAACACACAACCAATCACTCACACCAATCAATCACACCAACACAATCAATTGCAACACATAACAACTACACATACACCACACACTGCACCATCACACGATCAGAAGTCACACCATGTTGTTCAACAAATGATTGTTTGCAATTACAGATACAAGGACAAATATATCATTTGCATGGTTCAATGGTGCCAACACCAGATGAACCGCATCAATTTCTGCAAATATATTTCATTTCGTCGATGGTGGATCAGCTGAATGTGCGGTGCAATATACAGGGAACACAACAGTTAAAGAGACGAATTATTGAAGAGTTGCAAGCATTTTTTCACGCTAATAACGCTGTGGTTAATATGTTCAAAACAGCATTGGAACGAATGCCATCGGATACGCACAAATTTGTCATAAGAGCGGATCGTACCCCAACAGGTGAATATGTGCGAAGATTCAATGCACCCACCGTTGATGATGTTGCTGCAATTATTGTTGGCGATCCAACTAAATCACGAGACATTATCGTTCAGCGAAGAAGCAATATCACGCATCGTGTAAACGAGACACATCGTTTGTACGATGCGTTACAATATCCAATCATTTATTGGCAAGGGCAAGACGGATATGACATCACGTTGAAGATGGTCGATCCAATTACAGGTACAATATTCACACACTAATTATTGCTATTATTGGTTTCCATTAACAATCCATTTAATTTTGCATTTTCAGGCGTATCATCGAACAAAAATCTACGCGCAATGAATTACTATGCGTATCGTATGATGATTCGTACACATGAGGAGAATGTCATTCTGAAGTGCCGTCGGCTATTCCAGCAATTCGCTGTCGACATGAATGTCAAAGTCGAGACCGAACGTTTAGCGTTCATCCGATTCAATCAGGCAAAGCTACGATCTGAGGACTATATACACTTGCGTGATGCTATTCATTGAGATGGTAATGTTCAGAATATTGGACGCCTGACGATTCTCCCATCATCTTATATCGGAAGCCCACGCCACATGCACGAATACGCTCAAGACGCTATGACGTAAGTGCGAAATTATGGAATTCCGGATTTATTTATTACGTTCACATGCAATCCAAAGTGGACGGAAATTGAACGTGAGTTGGACCCGGGCCAAAAACCGCAAGATCGCCATGACATAATCGCCAGAGTATTTCAGCAAAAACTCAAGGTTATGATGGATATGCTTGCTAAGTATCAAGTTTTTGGTGACACACGTTGTTATATGTACTCGGTAGAATGGCAGAAGCGAGGACTACCACATGCTCATATCCTAATTTGGTTGCTGAACAAATTACATTAAAATGAAGTGGATGACATCATATCAGCTGAAATTCCTGATCCAGTCACTGATCCCCATCTACACGACATTGTGACGACACAGATGGTGCATGGACCGTGCGGTGCATTAAACCCATTATCGCCTTGCATGGCTGATGGAAAGTGCACAAAACGATATCCGCGACCGTTAGTTGCTGAAATAGTCACAGGGAACGATGGATATCCATTTTATCGTCGGCGTTCAAAAGAAGATAATGGTCGAACTATCAAAGTTAAAGTTCAAAATCAAGAGATTGAGATCGGAAATGAATTCATTGTACCATATTGCCCGCTGCTATCACGAATTTTCGAAACACATGCGAACGTTGAGAGTTGTCATTCGGCCAAATCAGTCAAATATTTGTGCAAGTACGTCACAAAAGGCAGCGACATGGCTGAAAATGCGAATGACGAAATCAGCAACTTCCAAATGGGCAGATACGTCAGTACTAGTGAAGCACTGTGGCGATTATTGTCATTTCAAATTCATGAAAGATATCCCACAGTTGTACATTTAGCAGTGCACTTGGAAAATGGACAAAGAGTTTACTTCACTGAGGCTAATGCAGCACAACGAGTTGAGAGACCACAATCGACAACATTGACTAGCTTCTTTGCAATGTGTGAAGCAGATCCATTCGCAGCGACGCTGATGTACGTTGAAATGCCCAAGTACTACACTTGGAAGCAATCAACAAAGAAATTACAACGTTGCAAACAAGGAACCCCAGTTCCATATTGGCCACAGGTGTTTTCCACTGATGCGCTAGGTCGCATGTATACTGTTCATCCTAGAAATGATGAATGTTTTTATTTGCGACTGCTGTTAGTAAATGTACGTGGACCAAAATCATTTGCGCATTTGAAAACTGTGAATGGCCATCAATACCAAACATATCGAGAAGCATGTCAACTATTGGGTTTGCTGGAGAACGATTCTCATTGGGATTTAACACTTGCGGATTCAGTTGTTTCATCAAATGCGTACCAAATACGAACGCTGTTCGCAATTATCATCACCACATGTTTCCCTTCACAACCAATTCAGTTATGGAACAAATACAAAGACGACATATGTGAAGATATCTTGCATCGCTTGCGCATTCGAACGAATAATCCCGACACGAAAATAACCGATGAAATCTAAAATGAAGGATTGATTCTGATTGAGGATCAATGCTTGACTATTGCAAACAAGCTACTGATTGAAGTAGGAATGATTGCGCCAAATCGATCGATGCACGATGCATTCAACCAAGAACTAAATCGAGAGCTGCAAAACAATGTTGATACATTGCAGGAATTCGTTCGAAATAATGTGCCGTTGCTGAATGAACAGCAAAAACAAGTATACGAAACATTAATGCAAGCGGTGGAAAATAATACTGGTGGGCTATTCTTCCTGGACGCACCTGGAGGAACAGGGAAAACATTTGTAATTTCATTGATTTTGGCCACTATTCGATCAAGATGTGACATAGCTTTGGCGTTAGCATCATCTGGAATTGCGGCGACTCTTCTAGATGGCGGTCGTACTGCACATTCTGCACTTAAGTTGCCACTCAATTTAAACACATTTGATACTCCAACATGCAATATTTCCCAATTGCAATGGGAAATTTGTGCAATGGGAAAATTGTTGATGAATTTGTGCAATGGGAAAATTGTTAAGCTTGCATTGCATCAACAATTTTCCCAGTGCAATGGGAAAATTGTTAATGCAATGCAAGCTCATTGTTTGGGATGAGTGCACAATGGCACGTAAGAAATCACTTGAAGCACTTAACTTCACACTAAAGGATCTTCGGCGAAATAACAACATCTTTGGCGGCTTGATGATATTGTTGGCAGGCGATTTCAGGCAGACGTTGCCAGTAATTCCCCGTGGAACGCCTGCAGATGAATTGAATACTTGCCTGAAGGCATCACCTTTATGGAATAACGTAAAAACATTATCGCTAACCACTAATATGAGAATTCAACTTCAAAATGATCAAAGTGCTGCACAATTTTCCAAACAATTGTTAGCTGTTAAAAATGGAAAAGTCCCAATTGATGCCACAACTGGATTAATTAGTCTTACCAACGACTTTTGCCGATTTGTAGAGATGATATAGTAAATTATCCAACGGAGTTTTTGAACTCCCTGGAGTTACCAGGATTTCCACCACATAACTTGCAACTCAAAGTTGGTTCAGTTATTATGATATTGCGTAATTTGAATCCACTGCGACTTTGCAACGGTACTCGACTTGCGGTGAAAAGACTTATGCCGAATTTGATTGAGGCAACCATTATTAACGGAAAGTACGCAGGTGAAAATTTATGTATTCCTCGAATACCAATGATTCCGACTGATCTTCCGTTTGACTTCAAACGATTGCAATTTACGGTTCACCTTGCGTTCGCAATGACAATTAACAGGACGCAAGGCCAATCGCTTAGTGTTTGCGGGATAAATTTAGAAAATCATTGTTTTTCACATGGGCACATACGTTGCGTGTTCACGAGTTGGGAAACCATCCGCTTTGTTTGTGTTAACGTCAGACCAAAAAACAAAAAATGTGGTTTACCAAAGAGCACTTCAATGAAACGGATAATTTGCGGACACGTATAACGCTTCGATTCAGTATTTACTTTGGATTCACTTTCATTTTTTACTTAGAGAAGTTCAACTAAATTACACTTTATTTTTGTAATCGAAATGAATTCATTACTGTTGTGAAATGAAATAAAATTTTTCATTTTCAAATATAAAAAAAAAAAAAAATTTTCTTCATCTTTTAATCCCCAAACGAAATGTTACAAAAAACGAAGCCATCTGGTGGCGAAACGGAGGTCGCCGGGTTTGCTAGTTATTTATATAATTATTGGAGTTAATAACTAAATTCTAAGTTACAAATACAAAAGATATACTGGTGAATTAAATATGTAAATAAAGTAAATAAATAATATTTTATTCTAAGTGCAACAGATTGATTAAGGTCAATCATTATTTTATTTATAAAAAAATTATGTTTGAGATTGATTTAAATAGATGTTCGGAACAAAAGATATATTTGATTTCATGTGATATAAGTTAGTATAATGACAAAAATAAAAAAAATCGATCCATCACGGGACTCCTAGCAGATGGGAAGCATCTAAATTTTTAATATGAAACGTTTTTATATTTAAATATTTTCATTTGAAGGAAGTGAAGACGAAAAGAAAATCTAATTTAACTCCACGAAAGTAAACAACTAGTGAATAATTATTAAGTATATTATTAAATTATATATATTTAAATATCTTTACTAACATTTTTATTATTATTATTATTATTTCAATATATATAACGTTTTTAACGTTATAATAGATAGAAAAATCACCTTCATTGACATTTTCATTTCGCCGCACAAACAACATACTTTATGGTATTGAGGCTGCTTTGAACGATTGTGGCATTGTAATAGTAGAGTTACCTGCTTGATTAAAAATATTATCACCTTCAAAAATACATAAAACCTTTCTGCATATCGAAAGGTGATCTAACGCAAAACATACATATCTTATGCTTATTATATATTGCAGTCTAGCCTGAGTATAGATGACTATTTACAACATTTATAATCAAGAGCTAATGATTATATAACAATATAAGTTGTAGCTGTTAAAGGTGAATAAAAATAAATTATCGACAAAATTATATAAATATTTTTCACATGTCCCATTAATATTAAATATTTTTCATTGTTCATAAATGTTTCAATTTTTTGTTTTTTCATTTTTATTTCTTTATTTACCTATTAGAATTCAACACATAAATAACACGATTAGTCCATAATGATTGACAAGAGAAATTATTTGTAATTTCAAAAATAATTTTGGTATTAAAATCAAGTAGCGTTTATAATTTCTAGGACAAACAGTTACAATTCATTTTGGTTACGTCTAACTGTCTAAGTTCTAATTAAAACGTATGCGACATGGGTGTAACAGTAGACAGATACCGAACTGAAAACATTGTTATTTAGCATTGTTTTTTTTAAGCATTGTTATTTTGATACGTTATACTATTTTGAACATATGTTGGATTCAAATATCATATTCTACTGATTTAAATCTACTTCACATAGGTAGATTTTTTTCTCGCCAAAACAGCACGCATGGCTTATATAGGTTTGATTAGCTCGCCCATATATACATACGTATCGGTAGAGTGAAAAGTATCAATATTCAACTAGAAATCAAGTAACTCCAATTGAAATTAACTTAGGGTCCAGATTAATTTCCAATAAAAACCTAAGCTGGTTTCTTTGACATATTCTAAATATTATTTGTAAAAATTAATTGGGATTCTAGTGTATCCATATTCAGGGTAGGTTCTTCACAAATTTTCCCTATTCGCATAAACTGTTACAAAATGTCTAAAGTTTAGGTTCGTGTTTTTTAATTATATCATGGTACAGATGTATTCTAATGTAAATTCGGTCTCAGCTTCAGGACTATCAACATGGTTTGCCTATTAGGCATTCTAATGCGTGCGAAGAAAAACGAGAGTATTTATGAAATTACTGAAGGCAGAAATGTCTTCCGATTCGGCTAAATTTGTTGCCATCTACTTTAAGTCACTGAGACAATTTGTGCAGTGTTGTTGTTTGAGTAAAAATATTTGCAAGTTGGGCGTAAGTTAGAGCGAAAAAAAATCTTCTATACGCAATAAATATTAAGAACTATTTAAAATTGCTCTACAAATAAATAACAGTAACAACTGTGAAATGTATTAAGTTCTATTTTGCAGCATCTCTTTAACGGCGAAGCCAGAAAACCATCTTATTGTTTTGTAAGCAAATGCGCGCTAATAGTCTAATTTTACAGGATCTAGCCCAGCACATGTTTCTCATGGTTAGATTTTTGGTGTGCTTATGATTTTATATTACAAAATCACAATACTTTTACTTTCAACTATATCTAAATCTAAATCTGGTTGTCCTGATTCAGTACCCGACTGAATCAGGACAACCAGATTTAGAACTGTTACAAAATCATGTTAAAACAATATAAATCTATTTTTTGCTCTCGTTTGCAATAAATAGGGATGTTGATTGGTTTAGAATGAATAGTAAAAAGAGAATAATAAAAAGATAGTTTCAAATGGACGTAATTTTTTAAAACGTAAATTGGTTTAATTGTTAACCCATTTGGGTTTTGATTGTGAACAACCCCAATCCTAATAGGTTATCAATGGGTTGAGGTCGTTCTCTGCGAATAAAAAGATAATTTCACCTAGCCATGGGTTTATTCAAAATTATAATTGGTTACATTGACAATCCATCAGAGATTTTTCGAAGCATTCGTTGGTTATATCGGCATTTCATCAGTGTAGTGATTGATCACACATAACTCTGTAAATTAGAAAATAATTTGTCCTATTAACTAAATAAAAAAAATTATCAATAAATAGTGAACAATAAATAATAAACAACTCACAAATATGAAGAGATACATTTATACAAAACCTGAACCTAATTTGATCCAAAAGTTTATAAAGAGACGCCAATGAATATTTTTAACTTCTTCTTGTACTTAGATAATTCTGCTCATACTAATCTAAATTTTGAAACTTTTATTCGCATCAGCTAAGCCCAGAATAATTGGTATTAACTCTTCAAGTTAATACCAAATTCATATATTGCTCGGAAAAAAGCCATATTGTTAGTGCGTCATCAGATACAAAATTTTACCATCATAGCCTATGTGTTGTTAAGAGGAAAATTGTTTCAATTTTTAATTCGTACTTCCGTATTATACAATAATTTAGTAAATGGTAACCATCTTAATATTATAAAAGCAAAAGCGAGTTTTTCTGTTTATTTGAGTAGATATTATATCTTAAATCTCAGTTAATCTTCAAAAAATTATCTGTAACATAACTATAACCGAGGGATATTATTTGTCCCGGAATCACATGTTTTAGGAAAAAAATCACTCCATTAAGGATTAGAGCATAACCATAAGTATGTATTGATATTTACATAATTTGTATAATCGTAAATAATATTAATCTTACCAATAATCTTATGGATTTTAAAAATATTTCTTTCCTTTCTCTCGAAGCAGCAAGTTGCAGATAAAAGCTATTATTTGCGTAATGACGTTATATTTAGAATTAATCGTTTTTCAATAAATTTACTTTCAATTTTTACGGCGTTTACTTGTACAGTCTATTATCATATGTACACCTAGGTTCCACTACATATTTACCAAAGATAATTCCACTACATATGTTTCACTACACAAACACTAGGTTCCACTACATATTCACTAGAAATAATTGGTTGTACTTATATCGAATTCGCCATCAATACTAGGATTGGCCGAATATTCACCCCGTAAATAAGAAAATAGTTTTACTTAGCCATAAATTTATTCTAAATATTGATGGGTTACATCGACAAATTATCAATGTTAAACTGATCCGACACATAATTATTTTTCAAAACGTGTTTTGATTATATTAACAGCTCATCAATGTTATGATTGATCAAATGTAGCTAATTATAAATAAGAAATTATTTTACCTATTCATTCAAAATTAGTTTTACTGATAGACAATCAATGTTAGGTTGGCCGAAAACTCTAAGTAAATAGATAAATATCAGCTAGCCAGAAATTGATTCCAAATGTTAAATAGGTACATTGACAAACCATCCATGTTTAGACTGATCTTATGTAGAAATCTGTAAAAGAAAGAAGAGAGTTCTACTTAATCGTAGATTTATTCAAAATATAAATTGATTATATTTTCAACTCATGAATATTAGGATTGGCCAACTATAACTACATATAAATGAGAAAAAATGTTACCTAGCCAGAGATTTATTCCGATGTTTATGAATATATGAGTTTTCGTTTCGTTTTTTTTTTATTCCGGCCTGTAATATCTAAAGCACAATGGCACCCACGATATCAGATAGAGAATAAAAATGAAGACCGTAGTTCACAACCCAGTCACTACTTCCGTTTATTTTTTGTATGCAATGTTTATTACTTGCTAGTATTTCTATTCTTCATTTGGAAGTGTATATTATATCTATAATGGTGTTCCTCATAAACCCTAACTCTCTCTTTTATACTGGCCAATATATTTTTATTTTACTTGTTGCCTGTAATTTATTTCTTTAAGTTGTCATTATATTTGTTATAATTTTAAGGTTTTTTTGCAATAGTATTTGCAATTTGCTGCTGTCTCCCTCAGCACAATATTTTATACTTGGTCCTTCGTTCACTGGCAGAGATACCCTTGTAGCATCAAGTCAGACTTACGTATTTGTAAATTAAATATACTAATATGAAAAAGAAGTAAAGTTCGTGAGTTTTTAATTCTACTTTACTTCAATAACTAATCCTTCCATGTTAAAATAAATTTTATTTTATTTTTCCTTTCTCTGATTAGTGGGTGCCACCCTGCACCCTAATACCGGTTTTATACAATGAGGTGGTTGAAAATAATTGTACTAATAATATATGGCTATATGCTACCCCCCTAAATGGTGAGAAATGAGTAATGAGGTTTTAGTCTAATTTCTCAATCCTTTATTGTGTAATCTATATGTAGTTTTTTTCTCTATGGGTAGGTGGTCCCAAAAAATCTCTGTGGTGTAAACTAAAATAATCCTTCTATCATTCCTTCCTTCCGTTTCCGTTCGAACACTTAATCGACTTGCAAAATGAGTATCACGAGCGGCCAGCTACCGCAGAGCCGTCGCCGCAATTACATCTACCTAACCAGCAGGCTTCGCGGACACACATATTTTTTCTATTCCAATGATCCAAATTTTATTTACCGTTTATTTTCAGATGCGGTGAAAATGGGTAATATTTACTTCTACAATGAAAAGTCAAATGAAATTGACTTCGGGTATAGGTGATTCTTTCAAACAGAATTATATATATGATGTGATATTATATATAGATATTATATATGATATGGTATGTCCGGAAACACAATGATAGAAATTTATTTCACTTTACTTCCACAGAATAACACAAAATGAATACGAATTAAAAATAATTGAAAAAATTAAAAATATGTGAAAAAAATTAAAAATCGGAAATGAAATAGAATAAAATACTTTTACAAAAAATTAAACAGAGTTCAAATTAACACCAAATGAGGGAAGAACCGGAAAGTATAATATAATGAAAATACTAGTAAAAAGTTGAAACTTTTGTAATGTATATTGTGAACACAAATCACTTTTGCATAACGCTGATACAGCTAGAAATTTTTGGGATCGATGTCAAGTCAACGCTTCTCTTCTCTCTGACTTTCATAAGTACATTCACACTCACATATAGGGATCAGTGTTATATTTCACTTGCCATCCTATGTTATTCAGAATTTTACGTACTTACGACGAATTCGATATAAATAATATTACATTTATGAAATGACTTTTGTAAGTCGTTGGCAGCATTTAATAAACCTATATATATTTACATATATCTACATACATGCTTGTGCACAGACACACATATATTTACATATACGCGCAAGTACAAATCACATTCAAACTTTTGACTTTACCGGAATGAGTGCTCCAAGCCTGTATATAAATTTATATACTATGTATCCATCTACTAATATTCTAGTTGTTACGTGTCTTGATGTATAGTTATATACTTACTTACCAATATACTTAAATACTGATAGTTGGTCAATTTATGCGTTAGTTTTGTATCTGTACTTACTTTCTTTTCTACCTAATAAACATAACATTTATTGCTGCATATCCTTGTTTGTACCTGTATGTGTTTAACTACCATAAAAATAAAAAAAAAATTCTAATCAAATTTTCATGGGACAGTATTGGAATTATACCCTTGTTAATAAAAAAAGAATCGTTTAAGTTGGTTGTATCCAGACGATCCAAACTCAATCACGGTGTCTATGTTGTTCAATTTTGGGGAATTTCACGGTACATCTTTAATTTTCTTAGTCAGTTTCTTACCATATTATCATGTAATCATACCGGGAATATACCCTTCCAAATAAAAAAAATTTCAAATTGAATGATTAATGTCGGAGATATGAGGTAACAGGTTTAAAAAAATACAGATGAATTGAGAAACTTTTTAAAATCGGTTAAAAAGATTAGATGGTATGAAAGGTAAAGAGTGAAGTCGCGAGTAAACGCCAGTCCTAAATATTTGATTGTTTCAGAAAATAACTTGCTTAATGTATTGACACCAATCTGTGACACGCAAAAAATTATTATAAAGATATTTAACGTTTCTTGCTTGTTTAATGTGAGAATTGTCTTCTTATAACAAATAAAATTGAATTTGTTAGATAAAAAAGTACCAAGATTTGTTATACTCCTGTGCATTTGTTCAGTTTATAAATTAGGGACTGATTAATTTATTTTCTGACTCAACCAATACAAATATATTACGTATACTAGATATTTTAAAAATATTATCTCGCAAGATGCAGATGATAGAAAAATATTTTTGTACTCACGATGTGTACAGACAATGTATACAGAATCCCTGCTATCGTCCGTGTGCAATTTAGCATTACGTACCCGAAAAAATAAAACGAAATGTCATAACTCTACTGTGTGTGAGTTTACTAAGATAGTAAATTTTACATATAATAAATAACAAAAACCTAAAAATATTTTTCAAATAACAAAAACCTCAAAATACTTTTTCTGTTACGTTAGGTAGTATGCCTCTCAAAGATATACTGAAATATATGAAAAAAAAATTGTTCCCTTTCTTACGTTCACCATGTTTTGACACCTGTGAACGATATAGAAGTGGATATATATGTACGTAGCGAATGGTATTTCTACCATGTAACCTTCAATTTAAGTTTGTAAATGGTCATAGAACACCCGTAGTACAAGTTATAATCGTGCTTAACTGGTTTATTTTTATGAAAATGTTGGTTATTTTTCATAATCGATTTTAAATTATATTTCTACGGAACTCTTTGGGCCAGCAATGTGACAAAAATTATTGAATATAACATTGTATTTTCAATATATTGATGTGACAAACTAAGAAGTCACAAAACTATCAGAAGCGCAAGAGTCGTCGAAAAAAAACCCCATAAAACTCAAAAAGGGCGAAAAAGTTTTCATTCATTTTGACAGCGAGAAGAAGAGTTGTCAAGGTTAGTTAAGAGTTTATTTTTATTTAATTTAGGAAATGACTACACGATATAAAAACAATTCGGTATTGACTATTTTTTGTAATCGTTTCTAAAAACGTATTATGTGCTTTATTATATTTTTATTTTCTAATTAATCATTTTCGATATATTAAATACATACTGTACGCGTGCTTAAGAAAATTGATTCCCTTTGGTATTTATGATTGTTAAAAGTTGCATTTTATTTTTTGCTTTTTCTTGATAGTGAATCACTTAACTTTTGGATCTTTTTATTCTAAAAAGTGCCAGGTTCTTCAAAAATCGTATTTAAAATTGTAAAGCCAGGTTTATTTTTCCTTCCAGGAAAATTTCTTTCCTAAAAGCTTCATTATTCAGCCATAGTTGACTAAATAAGGAAATGAGTTACCGAAAAATTACATTCGTATTAACCACCATAATTTACTGTATCAAAATTTCATCTATAAGTAAGGACCCATCCCGACTTCACATAGACAAACCCTAGTATACCCAACCTATACACAGTAAGCCTTTAATACGAATTCCATCTTAATGGACGACGGAAATAAATAAGATAACCGTATAATAGTTTTGTAAATATTATCCGCTTGTGAATTATTTTCCGCTTGATAATTAGTTTCCGCTTGAGAATTAGACTAAGAATGAGGTACATTAAATCAAAATGAATTAGTTGAAGATAGACCATATGATCTTGAATATTTTCATAGTAGTAACATAACTGCGTCAAAGTTAAAAGAGTTTTGTGCAACACATATTAGTTAGTTTACTTTTTAAAGTTCATTGAATAAAAGAAAAATAATAAATTATGAAATATGATCGTTTTGCGATAAAATAAAAAAAAGGTTGGAAAATATTGCAACGTATTAAAATTTGAAAAAGGAATATGGCGAAATAATTAAAAAATTTCCACGCAATGTCTAATTTTTTAAAATATTTGAGGTCTTGATATATTTATTTCATACAAAACAATTTCAAGTTTAAAAAAAGAGTTGTAAGAAAATTTTTAAATTTTCAAACTACTCTTTTAAATTTTTGGAGAAAATTCTCGTACATCGGGAAAAATAAAAATGTTTACATATCTCTAACTTTTTTTTTAACAAACATTCTACTGCTGAGCAAAGTAGATATATCCATGGTTTAAAGTTAATTCATTATTTATGAAATAATACAGGCTATATATGGTCTTAGTCACAATCGTTAGCTAACAACGGGATCAGCGCAATTACTTTAGTAAAAACTAAATAGTATTGGATTGGGAAGTAAAGAAGATAATGCTGGATCAGAGATACGAAACCATTTGTGTCGGTTAGCCAACTGTTAAGTTTATTGAAAACCATGTGACTGAAACCATTAACAAAAAAATCGGTATAGAAAAAAATTAATATATACAAAGACATTCTTTTTTGTAAAGAAAGCGAGATGTCCATAGATTTGGGCTATGTAATCTATATTTTTATATATTAAATAAACATTCCAACCAATTCTTATTTCACATAGACGTTAGGTAATATATATATATATATATATATATATATATATATATATATATATATATATATATATATATATACACTACTAAAACTTATAATCCTATCTACATACTAACTCAACTTATATTGTCACAAATAATAATAGCGTTCAAACAAATAGGTATAATAAAAAATAAAAAGCAAACACAAATGTGACCTTCAAAAAACAATGGTGTAACGACATACGTTAATCACATTACGGACCCATGTATACATAATGTAATCAGCATATATTTGCATTTTTTTCATTTGATTGTCAATAAAACTCCTACATTTTAAATAAAAATATTTTTATCTCCATGACCAATTAAACATTTGTGCTTCAAAAATATTTTTAAACGGTATATGAACCAAAAATGTCACAAGGTTGCTTTTGTGCTGAACGCGGTGACTACGGCCGGATTGAAATGAATGAATGAACTCGGCGTTGGCTCGTTCAAAAGATTCACATTGTGTATTGAATAGACTCTATAGCACGCTAAATTAAATTTAGCATGAACGTTGTTACAGTTAATTTTACGGTTTCCTCTTATAAATTATTAACTGTGTACGGCTGTCCCTAAAATATTCTGAGCAGATAATGATTCTTAATGAATTGAAAATGTTTTAACATAGTTTATCGTGAAGATTACGTATTTCTTATGACTAATGTATAAGTTATTAAGTATATTTTCATCAAACAGAAATAATATTGAATTAATTGATGCTCATTTTGAATCAATTAAATCATGTTTAATGTAAAGTGTATTCAAATGTTTATATTGTTTTCACCAAGTTGCTTGTTAGTAAAAGGGTTAGAAATTAGGTATCATTCCAATATTGTTACAATTATTTTTACACATTTCAGTTAATAATTGAACATTGAATCAAAACTTTATCACATTAATTTTTATATAAGTATCTTCTTATATAAGAAAGAGTATCGTAACGGGGCGTAAATTTTGACTAGATAATCGAATGGTAATGGAATATATGATATTAGCTTACTAACTACTATCTTCGTTTACCATTATTAAGGATAGGCATTAGTTTTTTGCTTGAGTTAAATAGATCCGATCGCGCAGTGAACTGTTTTAATCAACAAGACTTTCCAAATTATTAATTCCATTTACTCATCGTATATTAATATGTTTGCACGTTCTTTTAATATGTGTATGTCGTAATAATATAGTCAATTTGTTAACGGTTAGGGTCTAGTAAAGTTATTTACTTAAGCTAAATTTACATTAAGATTAGAGAGATATTCGGAATTTTCATCCGCAGCTTTGCCCGGACCAAAAAAATCCCGGTTATTATTTTGTTTTATTCCATTTTTAAGGCAATTAATATTTACAATTAATTTATTAACAGTATTTTCAAGGTTTGATTATGTGACCTGACCTTTAATCCACTACACAACTGCAGGATAATAAAAACGGCGCATAACAAAAGAATTAAAATAATCAATAGAACAAGTCATTGATAGCCCGATTTTGTAACAAAAAATGAACTTTAATTTACAATCTGTAATAAACAGCAATTTACACCGTTCCTTGTCTTCCTTGTAGTTTTTTTTTCTACAATAGGTTCATTCTATCGTCATTGCTTATTACTCATACATTCTAAAATTATATTGCACACCATATCCATTCTGAATTTTATAGTCTATAGAATGGTAATTTTTTGTGTCAATCAGATAAGCCACTTATAGACCAAGCCACAAAAAAAGGATAAACAGATAAGTAAAATGTTCTCTGTATAAAATTAGTAATATAAAAGTTTCTGAAAAGTGTACTTGTATAAACTAAAACATTCATACACAAAAAGTGAATACAAATGGATAAATAGTGGATAATACATGTTTAAACTAAACGCTAAAAATTATACCCCTAAAATCTAACACATCTGTATTTCTACTGTCTTATTTATATTCCATTCCATTAGGATTTGAAAAAATAATATTTTTATAAACTAATACAAAATTTAACTATTCAAAGATTTTTAACCTTTTTCTTATATTCACATTAATAATTTAATATGGTTTTATTTGGTATTTCTGAACAAAAAAAAATTATTTTTTCAATGGCATACAAACTTAACGCTGAATGTACGTAATTTTAGATTGTGTAGGTTATTTTTATACTTAAGAAATATCAAATAAGTCAGATGAAATATTGGTAATAATATCAACAAATATTTTCTACATTTTCTTGCCTTCAGATTGGCAGTTTTAAAAGATTGACCTATTTAAAAAGTTGTGGGTAGACAAATTCGTACTCTTAAAACCACCGTCGCTCAAATTTTAATTTTTGTTACATTTTACGTAATATTAGACCTCTTTATGTATATTCAGTGTAACGAGAATTAAAATTTCACTTTCTCATAACTTCGTATTATCATCTTCATGCACCCATTTTACAACAAATTAATTAAAAAGAAACGGAACATTTTTTTACAATAATGACTGAAAGAAAATTATTTAAATGGAGCATTTATATATTTTTCGAGACTGGACGTATGTTAGTCGAACAAAAATAACTTTTTAAGCTTAGCTGCTAATACATTTTTGCACAAAATTTATACCTTAAATTAAATTTTTAACGTTATTTTTATTCCATTTCCTTAACACTTATTGTGTGCCATTTTTATTTTTGCAAATCGAGAAATATCTACCTACATGAAATATAAATACTCCGGATATTTCAATAAACAATAAAAATTTTGTGCAAAATTAAAACTTTTATACATATGATTGTTAAACTTACCTTGAAATATTGTTATTAAGATGAATTGAAGCAATATTTTGCAAAAGATATTAGATGTGAGGTTTTTGTCCCTATCGTATAACTTCACATTAGAGGGCTGTGTCAACAGTAAGTAAGACACGCTAGACAAACATAGTTTGGTGCAACATATTTTTATATACAGCCTTTTCGGTAAAAGTATTTTTATGTAAGAAGAGGTGTCCAATTCCATATCCAATCAAAGATCCGTTTATAAGTTTGTCACATATAAGATGGACTAAAATCTGCGCGAATTATGTACTTAAACTAATAATGATATTCACATTCACTCATTAGATTTTGAATCTTTGCGAAACTGACAGATCCGCATTGCTTGTCCTCAAAGAAAAAACTAATAATTGATAAGAAATGGGAATCAGAACTAACAGAATAATACATATATAATGCTTCGACTTATAATGCTGTCTACATATAACGTTTTGTTTTGGTGGTCTCGTTTCCATATAGCTTAAATTATTTGAACATAACACATATATGTCTCGTTTGTAATGCTCGAATAATACATACTACATCGTATTGTGCCACCAGTGCAGGAAATGTTTTACATGTCTGATTTTATGTAATAAAAATGAAAGGTTATCCATTTTCCCTCTTGAATTTTACAATTCAAATCATTAAAATAATGATGTAATTCCAAATTTATAATATTATTAACCTTGATAGTGTATTAAGTTAAAGTAGTGATTATAATATAATGGTTAATTGTATTCTAAGTGTAATACAATGAATTTTGATTAAATTCAATATTAATTTGTAACTAAATTTATATTTGTACCCACCGTATTTTAAATGTCAAATTGGTTTGTTCACAAACTTTCTCTTTTGAAATGAAATGTTGTATAAGTGCCATAGTAATAAAATATTAACTTCTACACTCTCAATGAAGTGAAGAAATTTTACAAAATTAAATAAATTTTTAAACCTTTGGTAACTTCAAACCGACAGAAACTGAAGAAAACGCTAATAATCCAATTGACTTAAAGGATCAACGTAACATTCCCATACCTGCCTACGACATTTATCTGTATATATTCTTGAATACAGTAAAACCATTTATCGAACATTTTAACAGGCCGCAGGAAAATCGACCACAATCCGAGCCGCTTTACGAGGCGGTGATTGTGCAATATGATAACATGGTGATATCCCTGCACCAAACGTGCCCATTTCCCTTCTTCGTGCGCAAATTCACCGTACCTTGCGCCTTTCTACTTTTATCTACTTTCAAGTACCTTTCAATTTTACTTAAATCACTAATTCAAATTATGAAATATAAAGGGAACTGGGGAAGGATTAACAAATCGATTAAGCGTCAAGTTAAGTATTTTTCTTTAGTTTTTGATCTAAAACTTCTAATATGACGTTGTGCTATGAAATTTGGAAACAACAATACTATATAAAGCATACTCAATCAACACCACTTGTTTAAGTTAAAATATTTATCATGGCGTATTCATAAGAGGTAGATTATGTTGTTGTATAAAACTATATGGAATAAACTATTTACTTTTGCAAAGGTGATTAGAAGCATTTCTTTGTATTTCAATGGTTTCGGTTTGGGTAGTGAAGTAAAAGGTAACGAATACATTGTACTAATTTCTTAATTAATCTGTTGGAATTGTTTCGTCCAACATTCTAGCAATAGATTGTTTTTTTTATTATTATTATAACAAAATTTTCATTATGATATTATGAATTATTTAATACTTCAACGAAACTAATATATCAAGTTTCAGTTCAATAAATAGTTTCTAAAATTAAAATTTCCATTGTTATTAGTAAGTTAATACTTAATTGATATGTTAATACTTAATTTTTATAGTATGTTAATACTTAATTTTTCCTAATTTCCATTCTACATATTTTTATAGTCTACATTATTTAGACATAATTTAATTAGATACGTATAAGTAAATAGATGTTTTATTTCATGCGTCGTGTAAAACATTGCAATTATAGTAATTTATTAGATGTTAAAATATATAACGTCATTTTTATTAGGTAAAGTAGTATTTCATATTTATTCAATTATACTCTTTTCTTTGGTGTTATAGTTAACAAACTTGATTTTTTAAGAATGATTTTTACACTATTTTCTCATACCGTCCAAATTTTAAGAATGAATTTTTTGTACCACATCCTTGACAATTTTTCTTGCTTTATGAAAGTGGAATAATTTTTGGCATTTTTGGAATTATATATTTTAAAAGTAAAATACGGTAATATGTTGCATTGTGGCAGTAGCATATTTCGTTCAATCAAGCCTTAAACCATTGTAGAGGTAAAATAATTCATAACTTAGCAACTGACTGGTTCATTTTTGACGGTTGATATATTTTTCTCCTTATGTATGTATGAAAGATTTAAGAGCCTTCCTTTTGTGTCAATATTTTCTTTTCAATAACTCATGTTGGTAATGGTATTTTTTTTAGGTTTTTATCTCTAAAATAATTGTAAAGTAATAACGCCAATCTCAGGTGCCACGTGAAAAGGTGATTTTTGTAGAATTTTTGATCGCCTCTATTGTTTCTATTGTAAAAAAAATAATGAGAAAAAGTATCGGTGAAAAATCTTTTTTAAAAATGATTGTTTGCAAAAAAAATTATTTTAATACAAAATAATACGGCTTTAATCATGCGGCAACATATCAAATATCTCATATCTCAAACCAAAAAGAAGCTCGAACAAAGAAGAAAGAAACTAAAAGGTAGGCCTGGATGATCGATATAACATGGTCCATTTGAGAGGAAAAAAGGCTCCCAAACTACAGCGAATAATTAATTCTAAGGATGAGTACACAAATATCTAAGATAACATACACGCATTCTCGCTGAATCTAGAACAAACATTTCAAGAACATCACCCTCCAAATTGAATCTAACTTCAGCTTAGCTAATATACCAGGTAGTTTTATAAAAACCCTCGGCCAAGAGGTCATAACTTAGAAGAAAACAGCGTCTTCTAATAAGTTCTACTTTGATTGAATATATTTGGCGTTAATTTTGTAGAAATTCAATATTCACAATTAAATGATCTTTGCTGAATTAAATATCTTTGCTAATATCCCACCTGAAGATGTTGTAATACAACGAAACCTAGGTCATGGTAAAGAAATTAACGAAAGTAGAAATAATACTACATCACGTAGTTTCATTTAATTGTGAATAATGAATTTCTACAACATTAACGCCAAATACATTAAAAACTTAAAATTTATTTAATAAATAGTTGAATAGAGTGCCAATGATTATTATAACAATTTAGGTTCCAGGAATTTTAGGACCGGTCAGTAATGCGACCTATTACAATCATTATAAAAGTAACTTTTTATTCAATAATTAAATTTATATCGAAGCGTTAAATTGCCATATCTTCTTTTTAGTTGGTTCACTGCTGTATAATATAGCCTATATGTTATCTAGTCAACAAAATCTAAGAGTAAAAACTTTATTGAAATGCTGTTAGTTACTCTTGTATGGTAAGTGAACAAATGAACAGACTTATACTCATTTGAAAAATAATACTTTTGTTATATTACCCTAAACATTTCTTTCGTAAATATGTTTAATGTGGATACTGCCTAGTTCTACAGTTTATTATCTTAAATACCGTAATGCTAAACTATGTTTGTTTGCCCCTCTTTCAGATCGCAATGACGCAAGGGGTTAACGTGGTTTTTGATACAAAAATATCTGAGCTATCGGAAAATGATATAGAAAAATTTTAATTACAGTTAAATTCTTTTTCAAAACTATAAAAAATACCCAAAATTAAAAAAGAAGCAGCGTCGCAACAAAGCGACCGGGCGACGTGATTTTTGATTTTTGAAAAAAATGTATATTTGTAACGATTTAAAAATCACATCGACCCATTGCTCCGTTACAAAAATCAAATATACAATATAAAGAGGCAACAGAATCACTCAGTTTAATACTCAATTTTAGAGTGTTATTTGTAATGTTATGAACGCAAAAGTGTGTTTCTTCGTCCTTTTCTCACCTCAAAACTGAAAAACTTATCACCGTGATTTTTTTCTCGAAGATATTCTGCTTGCTGGAAAATGACGCAGGTGATTTTTTGCAGCGAAAAACTTTATTTCAACCAATATTATAATGCGAAAGTGTGTTTATTTCTTTTTCATTCTCATAATAACGCTATATTTCCCCGGTAAATCACAACCTTTCTTACTTTATAATCCTAATTCACATTATAAATGAAAAAGTGTGTTCGTTTTTCCTTTTTTCATGTCAATATGGAGCTACTAATTGACTTGATTTTTTTAGATCACTTTGTTTCTTTGTCCTCCTTTTATGTCGCAGCGGAACCATAACTCGACGTAATTTTTTTCACGGAGATAGTTGGTGAGTCGGAAAATGAAATAGGCTACTTTTTATCAAAGGTTGTCGTTAACTAATATTATAATTCTGTATTATAATTATGTAGGCTAGTTTTCAATTTGGAAAATTTCATTTCTTGTTTAAAGCAAAAAGTTCACAATAGGAATAACGAAACAACGTCACGGAGTCACAGATGGATGTGAAAACAGTCACAAAATTTAGCAACAGAATCACCCTTAATCCCTAATTTAAAGGGAAATGTTTTTATTGGCATTGTCATTTTTATTCACTTCGTTTTACATTAGTCACAAAAAATACACACGTGAGCGAAATCGCGGGAAAATTTTGGTATTTGTAGATAAAATGGTTTCTTCTTTAAACTTTCTTTACGCCAATTATTAGTAAATTAGTGTTATCCTAAAATTTTAGATTGAAATTTTTACAAAAAGAAAACAGAACTCGTGACATTTCATTCATTTTCATATATTCGTAATTCAAATCAAAACAGAGAAGCTAATGGAAGAAATAATTCAAGTATTTCTTAAGAATTTACTTACTAAAATAATTTATTATAATCAATAAGTGAAATACGCTAAATAGTTGAAAATGGAAACTAACAATAATAAGGCTGAGAGGTTATTAATTTCATAATGATTATAATGCTAGAACGACTACGGGAAGAAAAACTTTGAAATTAAACATGCACACGCATTTACATAAAATACGTAAAGACCGTTCAAAGCCGTATACATTTGTGCAGTTTTAAATATTTAAATCTATATTGCATTTTTATTAAATTACTAACAAATATTTTTTTTCATAACATAAATACATATATTCAGTGGTTTCGGAAATAAGGGAGAATGCATAATTTTTGCATATTATTTTAATAGCTTTTCTAAAATACATTTTAAAATATTTATGTATATTCCATAAGCAATTGTTTACCTAAAATACAGAGCACTTGAAAAAAGTTAAGCCATTTATTTTCAACCTTTGCGTGGATTTCAAAAACCCCTATATTTTCATAATTTTGGGTTTAGTAATTTCTGAATTATTGCATACATTACTTTGAATGCATTACTTTCAGTAGGTTTTTCTCACATTTTTGAGAATATCTGTCACTAGATAGAAGATATATCACTTAAAATTAAAGAAAAATTACCTACATCGTATTTAAAAAAAAATTCGACTCCGTATTCCCCTCCTGCCCAAAAATTTCGATATGAATATTTCTTAGCGAAATATATATTGAATTAAATGCGGTTTTCCTTTTATCTTTATATAAATATATATATATATATATATATATATATATATATATATATATATATATATATATATATATATATAGCTCGTAACCATGTAGAAAAAATCGTCGATATTTTTCTCAACATATAGGGTGTCCAGTGGCAGATTTCAATGTTTGAAAAATTGTAAAAAAAAACTACACCACTAATACAAAGTAGATTTCTTTTAACTTTATAACAACAAATGCAAATTTAATTTTTTAAAAACCACGTTTTCGAAATGGCGGCCATAGAGTCTGACACACTCTTCGAGTCTAGCACGCATGTTTTCAAAAACGCCTTTGCAGAGCGACTGGGGTATCCTACTGACTTCGGCTCGAATATTTTCTTTAAGTTGTGTCACGGTGCTCGGATTTGTTTTATAAACAACGGATTTTAAGTATATCCATAAGAAAAAGTCACATTGGCTTAAATCGGGTGACCTAGGTGGCCACGGTACGGTACCGTTTCGGGATATGTTTTTTTCTGGAAATAACTACCGCACTGCATTCATGATCACATTAACAGTGTGAGCTTTGGCCCCGTCCTGCTGGAACCATGTGTTTTGGTTGAAAGATGGACAATTCTATAGTTCTACTCTGAAAAAGTCACTCTCCGAATTCACAATTACAGTTTGGCCACGTTGATTTTCAAAGAAATAAGGCCCTATGATTGCAGATGCAGACATGGCACACCAGACTGTTACTTTAGGCTTATATAAAGGCTCTTGATGCATTTGTCTTGGGTTGTAAACATCCCAGTAACGAAAGTTCTGCTTATTCACATATCCTCCAATGTGAAAGTGAGCTTCGTCACTAAAGAATATGTTGCCCATCCGGGTAGCAGTACGAAATCTCAACAACATTACCTACGCGTAAGTTTTTCTTAATTCAAAGTCAGAATCGTGTAAATCTTGAACAATTTGAATTTTATATGGACTTTCAACGACTTTGAACGGGGATTTTCAACGACAGAAACCATAACATGCTCGACATTTTCATCCGTGGCTACCAACGGTGTAGGTCCTGGCTTGGGCCTATTTAATGTTGATCCTGTAGCTCTGAACCTTGCTACCCATGACTGAATGAGGTTGATCGATGGTCCATCACGTAATCGACGAATACTGTAACGATTATTAAATCGACGGCGTGCTACAGACAGCGAAAATCCACTCGAAATGTACGCCTCGATGGCAAAAGCGCGGTGCTCTCCACTCCACTGTTCCATGGCTACTAAAACATCTGCACCGCTTGCGCTTCTTCGGGGACGCCCCCCGCGCCCCTCTTATGTGTTGCGTTCAGAAACTATGTTTGTGTGTGTGCGTATGTGTGAGTGTGTGTGTATAAATATATGCATGTCAGTCATATGTAACCCAATATACGGGCGAGGTAAGTTCCGGTTCAATCTTTGCTAATAGTCCACCTGAAGATGTTGTAATAGAACGAAACCTAGGTCGTCGTAAAGAACTTAAAGAAAATATAAATAATACTACATCACGTAATTTCATTGAATTGCGATTACATAGTTTAAAAAAAGAAAATGGAGAGCATTTAAATAGATGAAACTTACATGAACATGAATTTGGTCTTACAAAACGTTTTTCAAAATGAATATTTTGCATATTAGCAGTAATGTTGTATCTCAGAAGAATATTAATTTCAATCTCAACTAAAGGTATTATATAAAAAGTTAGATCACATTTATTTTCCTTTCTTTAAAATTTGCAAGTATTTATTTTGACGTGTTTTTATTTAAATGAATTAAACGTAATAATAATAATATGTTTTGGCAAACTAAAATTATTAACAATAAACTACAACGAGTTAAATGTTACTGTATTTCCTTTATTACTCCTAGCCGATTCAAAATATCAGTTCCGAATGGCTTACTTTCTTCCCTCGGAGAACGCATAACAGGAAATGGCATCTATGAACCTAAATATCAAAATCGGCGAAGTGCAAAACTGACTTACAAATGGAGGACTATGTAGCTCATTTACAGTGAAAGAAGTTTTTTTTTCATACGTCATTACTGATACAGACTTCCTAGCGCAATAAATATTTATTAACACTCCATAAAATAAAGTGCCCCTCCCACTTACACAATATTATTTTGAACACTTTTATAATTTTACAATTTTACTTGGCCATTTACTACGTCTTCTATAAATCCTACTTATTTATAATTTTAGGTTAATTAGTTTTGGAAACAAACAGAAGCAAAAATTTGTCATAAATTTGTCAGTTTATCTCTGAAGATATTTCTAAAATTACGAAAAATATTTTTTTGAAATTATTTATGAATAGCCCTTCGAAACAATGTCCCACACTATACGTGGAAGTTAAAACTTATATTTCGAGTATTTAGTTTGCCACTACACATCCTCTAACATTTACTGGCCCTCTAACAACATTACTTACGTGGCAGTCTGTAAATACGGTTGTCATAGCCTATTCTCTCAATTAATATCTTTTAAACGTGCTTATTATAAGAAACATTTTTTGTTATAATTTTAAATTATATATTTCAAAACTATCACATTAAAATCATTAAAAAGGCAGGGTTGGTAAAATCTGACCAGAAGTTTACGGGAAATATCTATAATTTTTGGAATAGGCACCATGATTTTATACCTGAGAAAGATACAACAGGTAATAAATTTATGTTGTGAATAATGAATATTTGTAAATAGTTTAATAGAGATGTAAAAATCCTTTAAATATTTACAAATGTCTATGTCGAACCATCATATAAAAGTTCTAATCGAAATTGGCAAGTTTTATTTTTATTAAATATAAATTTTATTTTTATTAAATAAGTGCTAAAGAAAATTTTTAAAAACGTAGTTAATTCATTTACCTCTCTCTTGTTCATGTACACCTCCTTCCAAAAGGCTGTTATAAATCACCATCCAAGTACAATGCTTGTTGATTAATTGTGAAGTGAAAATCGTAATCAAACAGGCGCGCACATTTTATCTTGTTTATATAAGTTTTTTGCATGTATTTATTTATTATATTACAAATTTCAACTTCACTTATAACTCGACCGCACCCACCAGTTTCACGATTTCTGTTTCACAGTCTACACGCTACGGTCACGTACGTCCGGTCTACATGTTAATTATGTATACAATGAGCGCAGAAAACGATAAAAGAGCTTCTATATTATTGAGAGACTAATTATAATGACGACAGTACTTCCTTCAAGCTTTACAAGGCAAGTACCTTAACAAGTTAAGATCAAAAAAAACAATGATATCGTTTCTAGTTCGGGTTCTTCCCAAAAAATACATTTCTTCTTTAAGGAAAAAAAATTATTTACGAAGCAAGAAAATAAATATGGTAAAATGAAAATTTCCGATTAAATTTTAAAACACGTAAACATGAAATTTTGTTTATTTAAAATTATTTCTCTGACTTCAAATTTCAATTATTTTTCTGACTCCAAAAACATGGCCAATATTTTATACCGAAAGATTTGGCAACACAGTCAATGCATCGCGCCATACGCGTCGTTGCGCAGCAGCACTCAATATGGTGGTGCAGCAGTACCCTACCCGCTACCAAATTTGTATTATATACAATTAGGTTAGTAAAAAAATTACTGAAAATATATTTTATTTTTAATTACATATCACAGTCTACACACAGGTCAAATTTAAAGTTTCTACCATTACCAGAAGTACCCAGGGAGGGATAAGGTAGGATAAAAGTAACTGAATATATCCAACATCTTAGTTTTGATGCAGGCACCTTAAGTTTCCTAGTTTGAATATTGGTAATTATGAACCAGGTACGTTCAGGTCATACCATAATTATAACCATTAACCTCCAGGTCGGTCTAAAATATAGAGAAATAGATGATACTGCATATGAAGTGTTCAACAGTTTTATGTCCAACTGGAAAAGGAGAATCATTGCACCAACAGTCAATGCCTAGAGCATTGAAAAATTGCAAATTTTAGTAGATAAATATTGATTAAGAGAAAAAGAGCATGATGTGTTTTGTTAGAAATTCTATATATTTACGAAAACCTATTTCTCGCCATTCCAAGTTATTTTCTGCCTTTAAGCGCACAGGTGAATATTTAAATTAAATTTATTCTGGAAAGACGTGCATTTATAAATACGCTCTTTGGGCCAATGCTGACAAAGAAGCTAATATATCTTATGGAAATAAATTTATCATAAGTATTTTTCTGTAGAATGCAATTTTACTGCCAAAATCAAGAATTTTTATTTCGATACATTCCAACTGGGAGATAGTATGAAAATTCATAGATTGGAGCCCAAAAAAGTTTTATTGTAGAGTTAAACTTTCTATTATACCGTCTCTCCGCTACAACCTTCAGTGGAGTGACTGATAGCAGTTTTCCTTTTGAAAAATTATTTTTAGCTTTTTTGTGTTACATGTTAACGACCAGGTGGAACGAATAAATAAAAATATTCGAGAAGCAAATATTTACGCTCATTCAGTCAAAATTTAGTCAATATTATTGGACCATTTATCAAAAGATATAACTTTTAAAGGTTAATGTTAGAAATACATAACGTATTTGTTAACAATACAGTAGCAAAAATGAAATATACAAATTTATTTTAACAACATATTTTCCGAGATGGAGGATGAATAAAGTGATTGTGCTTGCATTAAAAATATTAAGAACAATGAGTATAAAGTTTTAACAGTTCCATAATAAATAGTGTTTTAGTATTTTTCACTAAAATTATACTTAAATTATATAAAAAAAGAAAATTTTTTTTAAATATTTCAAATAAAATTTCATGCTGCTCTTTGCTGCATGACAAAGAGATTAAGACTTTTCTTTGCCGTAATATAATTATTTTCATAATAAAGATGAGAAACAAAGTGGCGATCGTTATGAAAGAATGACTTTTTCGATTGATTGTATATAGATAATGCTTCTTTTGTGGGGTATATAATATTATTATTGAAAGATTTTTTTAAAAATAAATGTAACCCATTTAACTTTTTAAAACTCTTCCCCAAAATTTTATAACCCTTATTTGCTTAGTGACTTTTTAGTTTTCAATAAGTTTACTTACAAAATAGCCTGTCACATTTAAACACCTTATTTTAAAACAAAAACCTAATTCTTCCTTATTTTTACCTTTGACTTTATCATTAGTCTGGTTAAAGAAAGAAAAACAAGTTGAAATAATTTTTGAAAATCAATCAGTTTCGCGATATGTCAGAGTAAGTCGACATTTAGTTTTGTCGAAATTTGTTTTAGAGGAATGCAAACTAAGAATTAAATTTTTAAAAATGAGAACTGTAATGGCTACATTACAGTACTTTTTATATTTTTCCATAAGATTATGAATGACGATATCTTTCCAAAAGTACCTTACGTTATCCTTCATTTGTGTACCAGTATTTAGAAAAAATGTAGTAAAGATGAATGAGTTGTATATTTTTTCAAGATCTGCTTAATTATGTGTATTTTGCTTAAATATATCATTTGTAAATCTACAGTCCAAACACTAGGGTATTAACAATATTGTTGGATATATGTAAAACTATTAATCAAATCTTGCTTCTGGCAAAATCAAATTAATTGCACCCTAAGATGTCTTACATCAAAATCACTTCGCTTGATCACATAGGTTAACACGTGGTACAAATTAGAGCAAAAATATTTTCGCGTAGGAAAATCGCTATGAAAAAAGAAATCAGTCCCTCTTGCGACGAAAATTGCGGCAAGGAGGCTTTATAAAAGAACCCGATATCGAGTCACGATGAGGCGGAGAATGGTAAGGATTTTCCTGTTATCTACCGTATCAGCTCTGGAGTGCTAAATTGTGTTCGTGATTTGAATGTTTCTTATTTTACAAATTGTTAGCAGGATGAAGATATGATAGTATGATATAAATTTATTGAATTAAAATGTTAATAAGGACTAAAATAATAACATTGTACAGTAGTGTAAAATGTTATTATTATAGAATTTTTTTGCCTTTGATAGGCAAAGGAATATATTTTTTCTGTTCGTTTATAATAATAATAATAAATAAATGTCTCAAATTATTTTCCATACTCTCCATGAAGTAAGAAATTAAACAGAACTGACTTTATTTCCCCCTTCCAAATTTATTTCCATTCGTTAAAACTTTTATATAAATAATTCTTAACATTAATTATTGGAATACGTGCGGATTAGTGTGCTTCATTGCTATACCAAGATTACAAAGTTCTAAGTCAAACAGTTTCTGAAATAAATGGTTGACGTAAACTTATGGATACCTGAGTGATAATATAAGGATTTAGTTTTAAGTGTTTCTATATCAAAGTGTAAATACTCCAATTTTTTTTACAAAAAGGAGTGAAGAGTAACTGCTGTTGAGAAAAAATGGAAGAATCTTTGGTGAACTTGCTTGTTCATTTTAAATATGTACGTATTTATTTATGAGTTAACCTTTAGTTAACCTAATTTTATTGCTCGTATTCATACCATATATTACTAGTCTGTATATTAAATTTACGTTTAGGTTTTAAAATTAATTCGTAAAAATATTGGAAGTTAGTTTAAAATCGTACGTATTGGCCATGACTTCAGCAACACTTCCCAAACTGGGCTAACTAAACTTAATCTATAATATTAAATAATGTTCATTGAACATAAAGGCAGTTATTATAACAGATACAAAAATAATACATTTTTTTAATCGGTCAATATATATATATTATCTTTTCTGATATTATTGATATGACGAGAACTTTGAATTATCAAATTATTCTCCGTGGAGTTAAGCAAAATACCTTAATATTGAAGAAAATGCTTCAGAACATAATGCTTTTAAAGTAGGATTGCAGTCTGCGTTGTAATGGAGATATTATGTCTTGTGTTTTACATAGTGAAGGCAAACACAATAAGTGTATAAATTGATCTTGTAAACATTACCACGCGAAAGTAAGCGGTACGTTTTTTAACACACCGTATTTCAAAAGAAAAAAAATAGATATCTTGTGATAGTATCAAAGTTCTTTTGTCTCTCTACTTCTGTCGTATTTTTTTTAGAAAATGTGTGATGTAGAAACTAAATAGGTAAAGCTAAAACAATATACATATTTTCCCGCAAATAACACACAAAAATATTCAAATATTGGTCGATTTTCAATACAAAAATCGATTTATTTTCAGTTTAAAATACCATGTGGTATACCAAGAGAATTATAAAGATTCAAAAACCATGATTTTCAGAATTTTACATACGAAAAGTCTGGAAATATTATATAAACTGTTGATGCTTTATTATCAGAAAAGGATTGACGTAAAAACTTAAAATAGGGCATAGTGATAATTCATGTTAATCCACATATGTATACTACAAAAATTCTGTACATAAATTTAAGAAATATGCAAACGAACTAGTGGAAACAAATTTATTATTCTGCATTTTTTGTAGTATTTATAGAATAACACACAGTACAGTTAAAATAGTGGAGAAAAACAGCGTTAAACAGCAAAAAATATAACAGTGATCCTTAATATAAGAATGATTGTGTCAGTTATTTTATTTTCAAGGTTATGGAAATAAAATAAGGCATATATTTACAACCTAAAAATTATATTATTATTTATAAAAAGTTTAACAGAATTGCTATGTACCCTTAATGTTTCTGTGTGCTTAAATATGTACGGAACCACAGTAGTGCGAAATATTCTAGGACTACTATTAAGGTTTTCTCCATATCTTTAATGTTTCTATATGCCAAAGCATCTACGGAATCCTAGTAGTGCGAATATAATCATATTTAAAAAGCAGTAAATCTATGAAAGTTTATAAATCTAGAATCAATAAACGTTTTAGATATTGAATATCCATAAATGAAGTACATATTCCCAATGTTTAAAATTTTTCTGAACGTGCATTATTAATCAAGTTCGTTAGAGCTGCGAAACTATTTTAATACTCCTAATGAATCCTAAATAAATAAATCCTATGATTATTTTTACAATTTGGTACTGCAGCAAAAAATACTATAAAAGAACAATTTTGAGATAATGATAAAGATCTTTAATGTATAATGTACAAAGCTAAAATTATCCTATTTGCATAGATTTAACGTATTGATATTAGCTAAAATAATATAATTACGATAAAATAAAGGCTGTATGTCATAATTGCTGAGAAACCGTTGGAAATTTCTATGAGGGAATTAATTTATTACAAAATTTATTGCCATTTATGAATGCAAAAAACACAAAAGTAGTTGCGTTTACACAAGTTTACTAAACTCTCCTCGAAATATGAATTCTTTATTTTAAAAACGAAATTTCTTTCAAAAAATTATATTGTATATGACTTGATAAATAGCACTGAATACCACTAAATTTTTATCATAACGACATTTTATTAACTTCGTAAAATTGGAAAACCATTTACATCGAATAAACTTTTTTATTAATCACACATTACACGATTAAAATATATTTATTAAATTCTTCACAAAATTTTTTCCGTCTTTTATCAATAATTGTTTTTCTTCATAAGTAGAACAATTTTGATACCAATATGTGAGTTACGGTTATGTTCCGTTTGTTTCATCTGCTTCTATTTTATTTAGCCTGCTAAATTCTTACTTTTTTTAATTTATCCCAAATCTGACATTCTTTCATATTTTCGTTTCAGATTAATTTTAGATATTCTTCTGTCCCGAAGATCAAAACACTCCGCTACGTTTTAGTGCAAATTTTATAAAATAGCGCCTTATGAGAATACCTGAATATAACATATACATTTTTAATGAACAAAATACAAGAGATCTTATTTTCCTCTAAGTTCGAATCATTCTGTAATACGTTTTTTATAAAGTATGTTAAAAATTCCACCATTACGTAACTCTTTATCGTTGTAAATTTGTCAACTTGCACTACGTTAACAAAATTATACGTAGTAAGCAAATTAATAAATATACACAATGAGACAATACGGATACAATTAAAAATATTGTCCGAAGCTTACCTAAATATTACACTTCTATTACGGGCTCTCCTATCATTATTGGAAAACATTATTTGTTTATAAATATATGTGTATTCCACAGAATGTATCATATAATTATTATTTGTGTTATAAACTAGAAGGTTAAAAAACGATTTTGATGTATTGTGAGTCTGTTTGAATAACGTTCTTACACAGAAGCTTTCACATGATATAAGTAACATTTTATTGGTATATACATAGATAAATTAAAAGGTACAATGTCATTTACATGGTCAATTTTACATTAGAATTTAGGATGCAAAGACTCCTCCTTATTTAAATTAAACAAATTTTGAGAAATATAACGTTAACTATGTTGGTATATATAGTTAGCGTCATATTTTTTTAATGCTTAATAATATATTTTGGAGGCTGCGTTGTGAATTAAAAGCGAGTTGGTCATAAAATTTAATTAAAAAATTAATATATTACTAATATTTCCATTACGCTTTAAGAAAGCTTATATCTGAATATAATCAAAATTCACAGTAACATTACATAATTATGTAAATTGCAATAAATTTCAACATAAATAAAAGTATCGTGAATCGAACAAGAGCATAAATATATATGCCTGGATATAGTAATCTTGTGTGAGATAAAAGGACTTTCTTTATTTTACTCGGCTAAAAGTTTCCATGTAACTTTTGCCACACTACAGGAAATTTTAGTTTTTAATCTTCTTCGAATCTTCCGTAATATTTTTTGTTATAAAATAATTTCAGAACTTCCACTTTTTGATCTTACGATAAGATATTGATTACTCATTATAAGTATAAAAAGGCATTCGTTTTTGTCGAAATAATATTGGGATTATTATTTAATTATTAGTATCATTGAAACAATTTCCAGAATTAAATGAAGCTCATGATTTTATATTATTTTATTACCAACTATATCCATGGAGAATCACTAAAAATTGTTTTTGGCGCAGTGATAGCTAGATTTAGATTTTATCATAGAAAACTTGAATTTAATTTGAAATATTGAACATCCTGTCTAGCTATTAGTGTTTTATATAATTATTTTTCATGGCAAAGTGGAAATTGATCTTTCAAGAAGATTATTTGGTTCGAGAACATATTTCAAATACTCATACACAACAAAGCGAATTTTTAAATTGTTCCCGTAGCCTCCATATGAAAAATACATCCTCTCATATTAGAAGAAGGTGTATAGGTTTTTCAAGAAAAAGTATATAAAAGGAAATGTTTATTAGGACATAAGTTTGAAGAATAAATACAAGAGAAGAAACAGATAAAACTATATACTAATCAAAGTAATGTCTAATTGTGACATATTACCAACTTTCATTACACGTACTTCTATCTAAAACTTCAATCCACTGTTAATTATAATACGTATTTCCACCATTATTTGCTGTGGAAATTAAACACTTTCTTACTTCAAGTTTCCATAAGAAAAATACATCCTCTCAAATTAGAAGAAGTATATGTTTTTCAAGAATAAGTATATGAAAGGAAATGTTTATAAGGACATAAGTTTGAAGAATAAATATATGAGAAGAAACAGATAAAATTATATACTAATTAAAGTAATGTCTAATTCGTACATATTACTAACTTTCATTACACATACTTCTATCTAAAACTTTACTCCAGTGTTATTTATAATGTGTATTTCCGCCATTATTTGCTGCGGGAATTTAAATACTTTCTTACTTGTTTGAAGTTATACTTCTTTAGGAGCGTTATGAAAAAATTATGAGAGTGAAATTTTAAGATTCGTGACACAAAAGTTACAGTATGAAGTTGCAGCGGTTGCAGTCTCGAAACAAAAGCTACCAACAAAATAGAAATAGAACCTCTATTAGTCGCGCAAGTTGGCACCATCGTCGCCTCTGTTCACTGTTTCATATTCATAGTATTTATTTTCCACATGTTTCTAGTGTCTACATTCACACACGTGTTTTAGTTTCATATAAGTGCGATTTATATATGTGCTGATAAATTATATTCAGTAGTGATTTATATTCAATATTTTGATTAACATATTTACTATTCGTAAATATTAGTGAAAAAATTGTGTTTATAGACTTTTTCAAGTGCTCCAATATAATTGAGGTTATCTATCCATATTTATTTATATAAATTAAAATATTATTATTTAACATAATTATTACTAAATAATATTAAATTATTAATGTTAAATATTTATTATTAATTATTCAATATTAGTAAATAAATACATTTAAATAAATAAATACATTTAATAATAAATTCAATTTGAATTCATTGCATTTAAGTTTATGGTAGTAGTTTATAATTTTCTTACTTTAATATTCACTTTTCATTTTTATCAAAAAGTTTTCATTAAATTTGTTCATTTATTTTTATAAATATTTATTATTGTTCATTTATTTTTATAAATATTTTTTATATTGATTTAAATATTTATATGTTCCCATAATTTCAATTTCTACTCTTTATTACAACTTCAAAACCTTCCTCTCGCATAAGTTTTGCAAATAACCTAATTTAAAATTATTTTCAGAATTAAAATTTTGGATGTTAGTATCATAAGGATGTGATATTATTTTATTTGTGTCCATAAATTTATTTAAATATCTTATTTTAGACAATAAATTCTCGTTTCAAATTTATTTAACTGCTTCAATGCCACTATCGTTCTCTACAACAAAAGTGTATAAATCAAGTACACTTTCATTATATAATAACTTTTATCTAGAAAGGTCCTAAAGTCTATTACAATCTTTAGACCCAAGATACTTACGGTGTCTCCATAGAAGAAAATTTCATTTTGATAAATTTTTATTTCAGAAAGGAAAAAATTAATAGTTAATATTTATTACTAGCCGTATAGTATAGGTAAGTATCTTACTTCGGTAAAATAGACACGTACTTCTGTCTAGTTACTTCGGTAAAATAGACACGTACTTCTGTCTACTTACTTCGGTAAAATAGACACGAGAAAACGTCGTGCAACCAATTGTAAACTTTATGTAAAAAAGTTTAATTTTATTAAATAAGTAATATGACATATTTTAATTTCTGTTCGAAGTTTAACTAGCTTGGAGTATATTTTTATATTTTTGTATTTCATATGATTTTTTTGCAAATAAAACTGCAGATTCAAAACTGGACTCTTATATATATATATATATATATATATATATATATATATATATATATATACAATAACTCTCTTCTCTTATACTCTTATATATATCCTCTATAACTGAAATACAAATATTTGTCCGACACGCACTGTTTCCCATCATCATTTTTTTTTCAGAAATATAAACCATATAGATAATAGAATAGTAAAAACTTCACCTTTCTGAATGGTACTTGCCTCCGACTTTAATTTTGTTAGTGGGCGTATAATCATCGGGTAATTCGAATACCATTCCAATCCATATATCCAGAATATAATTTTGAGTAACGATTTAATTAGATTGACTTACTATTTTTGATATTTGGTATCATTCTGAATAAAATCTTTGTGCCCCCGGCGACTAGAAATTTAGTTAATGACAAATAAAAAGAATTAAATTTTGATCATATTTTTGTTGAATACTGTTTTCTCATTTACCAAACAATTATTGGCTACTGAGGATTTGTTTTACCATCTTGTGAATTACCATGTGCGTAAGTTACGTATCTACTTTAACATTGGCTGAATCATTAAGAGCATAATTTTTTGGATACCGTTTATCTGTAAGCCACGCGAAATGGAATGAAACATATCTTAAGATAAGCTCTCCACGAAGCTTTTACATTAATTGCCAAAGTTCACATTGCCCCTTTTCAGCTAAACAAATAGCTACATATATTCTACAACATAATTATTTCCGCTAATAATTTTTCCAACGTGTTTTAAAGATTTCTATATTTTTGTGTTCTGTAACATGTCAGCAGTTGCCAGCAGTTTATGTTTAATGTAAGCCTACAGATAAAATAAAAACCATATTGGGTTTGGTTTTTGGTATAAGCTTTTACATATTTTCGGAAAATTTTTTTTTCTTTACTTTAATTTCGAAATCTTCATATAAATTTTCCGCACGTTATTTAAACCACTTATAAAACTGTACAATGTCTTCATGAAGAAAGGGTAATAATTCAGCATGTAAATTTAACAATTGTGAAATATAATTTATATTGTCTGTGCAATGTTTTACAAAACATATTTTTTCTATAGATTATTAAAGTAGGGTATATAATAAGCTATATATATTTGAGCCGAGTAGAAATGCATTTTAATTTTTTATATGCCCTCTGTTTCCACCATTTTTTCTTTAAAAAGAACTTTGATCTTTCATGTTTCTTTATACGTTTGTTTAAAAACACATTTATAATACGAAATCATGGTAAATGAGGATATTTTAAATTACTTATGCCGTAAGAGATATGTGGTTAATGAAATTATTTTCGTACTATATACTTTAATGTGAAAACTCTATGAATAATATTAGAAATTGGAAAGGCATTAACAGTAATTTTTATATGAGATTATTGACAATAAAACTAGTGTATTGGTTCTCCACGTTTTCGCCTAGAATTTTTGTTTAAGGAACTTATAATTTTCATATTGAATTATATTATGTCGCCTTTGACCTATTTAGTGGTTTGGGGAAGTTTATAATAATAAATGAAATTGAAAAAAAATACTTGAAAATAATGATTTAATTATTGAAAATATGATTAAATTATTATAAAAGATACACGCATCGCCATAAAGATAAAACTCATTGGATTCAAATCTGATATGGTTGTTAATAATAATATACAATTATATATATATATATATATATATATATATATATATATATATATATATATATATATATGTATGTATATATATATATATATATATATATATATGTGTATATATATATATATATATATATATATATATATATAAGTATATGTATGTATAACTATATGTAAAGTTTCAGAATATTTAAGAATTTTCTAGGTTGTATCAGAGTGTTTCAAAGCCTTTAAATGTTATGAGTTTTATTTTTTTATTTTGTTGCGATTTTCCCAAATATTTCAAAATTTTCGAGAAAGTTCTAAAATTTTAAAGGATGTTTCAGAATTTTGTCGAATATTTCGGAATTATCTAGAAAGTTCCAGCATATTCTAAATTTCCTAAAATGTTCTATTCTGACGCGTGTTGCTTGCATTATTTTTATTACTATAATAAATCGTTTCAGGCATATTTCCGCGATTACGTAAGAACATTGTGAAATCATTTACGCAAAGATATTCCTTCATGACATATTTTTTCCAATTTGGATAGTGTTACAGTATCTTACTTGTTGGTGGGTTTACCCAATGAATTTAAAGAGCTTTATTTTCTTGTAATACGATCTTCAACAAAACGGAAGCTTCCATGAGATACGCGTTTTAAAGTTTCATTGCTAAATAATGATTTTAAGCGATCATTCATGAGTACGTTAACATTATTATGTCGTTCGCCAATGAGATCCAAAGCAATTTTATAATTCATCCCTGTAAATTCAATTGATTTAATTACTTCACCCGGTTCACCCTCCAATGACGATCTTAAAGAGTGGCATTTATTAATTACCGGTATTTACGCGTTTAAATTAATTAATTAAATGCATCTTCGAACTCTATATAAGACGATTACCATCAAATTTAAGCAATTTAATTTCGGGTAAAGGAGAGCTACCACAAATTTCCAAATGTTTCAAACATTGAATTTAAAGAGATTTATAATTATTTCTAGGAGCGTCACAGGAAAAGATTTTTAAAAAAATTTGATGAATAGATTATAAATTAATGAAAAGTGTTTCAATACAATCTCTATGCAAAATTTGTTCATCAATATCAGAACCCAATGTATCAATTTGGTAGTGAGGTTAATTGAATTCCCCGTACAATATTTCTATATTAGTAGTTTTTTAATAAGTTCACAAAATTGCAAATCCAATAAAGCTTGAGGTGATATAATTTGTATAGCAGAAATTTATCTTCCAAATATAGTTAATGAACCCTTTATAAAACCGGGTTTTCTTATTAAATCTCTTAATATTTTTTTCTCCTCTTTCTTTATTGATACATCGTCTAAGTTATTCGTATACATTGTTAAATTGGGCTAAATAATAAATGAGGATTTACTTTATTAGCCCAATTTAACTATGAATAATAAATATATTAATCCCAAGTCCTCGGTGAACGATCAACTGCACCACTCGATAATCACGAATCGCCATTAAATTCCAACTCATGCACGGGCAATTAGATTGACGCAGCTTATTTCGAATAATTCTGCATTGTAAATCATAAAAGGCTGAAATAATATTATTACGTTCCAAGTTGCAAATAATAATAACTATTAATCGACATTTAAAAGTAAATTTAAGATTAAAATTCTATTGAATATTTTACGAAAATAATCCCTTTATTGCTTAGTAATTTACTTTAATGCTTATTAAATTAATAAGAAACATAAAGGAAGAAGTACCCTCCTCCTTTGACAAAAATGTTTGTCCACTTTTTGCTGTATTTACTTCTCCACTCCGGATCGCAAGTGTTGCTGTCACCGTCTCCACTTTTTTTCGCGCCGAATAGTTTGGGCGTGAACCATAAAAAACACGTTTCAAATACTCATAGTATTAAAATTATTTATTATTAATATTATATTAATAATAATATAATATCAATTATTATAATAATTATTATTATTTTATTTAAAGTCAAGTGCAAAGGTAAAATAAACTGTATAATGGTAAAATATTAAGGCGCTGGAGCGCCGAATAGTGAAGACGCGGGTATCCAATACGGAGACGAATTATCCAATATGGACACGTCGTGCCGTACTGCATGATTGCCTGGACTAAATCCCGGTCCGCGCCTGCGTTGAGAGCTCATAGTGTCGCAAACAATATATGTACATTGTCGTTTCTCCCGTTTGTTGAACTATTATTATGATATTTACAATAAGTTCTTAAAAATTTCTTAAATTACATTTCTAGCTTTAATTAATTTATTTTGCACACCCTATACCCATAGGGTGTGCAAAATAAATTTTATTTAATGCATCAGCCTCAAATATAACTATTATAACTTGGATAATTACACAAGTAATAAACTCTTAAAAATCATCGAAAAGGAGAGATTTGCTTCTGAAATGGTATAATTTTTTGTTTTTTTTATATATTTTTTTTATCCAACTTTTACTTGTCATGTGGTACATAACATGCAACTTCGTTTATTGGTTTATACGTATGTATATTTGTGTATGTATACGCCACAAGTCACAATCCTTCACTGATTTTGGTGGGTTTTTCTATCTATTAGATAATGATTAAAATAAAGGTATTAACTTTCACAATTATTTACTAAATAGTTTAATTTAAAAGGACCGTAAAGTATTATATTTATAGTAAAATTAATATCGTGACTCATATTCAAGAAATTTAAAAAAAAAAAAAGTTTTTGCTGCTGCTCCCCGAATTAAAAAAAAATTAAAGGTAATTTTTAATAAAATTCATTAGCCTGTTGGAAAAACTGCTGCTTATAAAACTTTTATACTATTCGTAAGTACATAAAGTGCAGTAAATTACCAGACCTTGTTTCACGTGGCGTAAATATATCTAAATAGGTATATTTCATATTAAATAAATATATCTATGCGTTATTTTTAAAAATGTAAGTAATTTTTAAGAAACTTTCATTGTGTATGGCTTCATCTAGTATTAGGTTATAACACACCAACAACTTATCATAGGAATGTATAAATTTGTGGAATCCGCAATATAGAATCCATAAAAATATATTTTATTATCCTGTGTACCACACATACGTGGCACGATACTAAATATTACACAGGGTTGAATTAATATTCCAACTCAAGTGCCTGCAATTGGAGATGTGCTACAAACAGATCCCACATTGATTCAGTGCGAGTTGTCGAATATTGCTTATAATCTTTGCCAAAGTTTCAAATTAATTGTATTCAAAGTAGTAATATATATGAAACACAAAGAAGTAAAAATTATGTATATACCATCAGAACTCTTTTTAATACGTTTTTATTAGATCGACCTGTCACTAACTAATTATGTAATGGAATCTTCATGCATTGTATCGTCGTGGGACTTGGTAGTTGTGTGTGTTTCTGACAAAAACATAATATAATGGTACCATTGGACTAATTCCATGGAACAGAACTAGAAGCTGTACTAAAATCGATTCTAAAACAACGTATCCTAATAATGCTTAGGCTTTTAAAGGTTTTACCGACATGAAATTTGGCAGTAGTATGTAGTTCCGATAACAATACAATAAAATGGTACCATAAGACTAATTTTACGAAACGGAACCGGAAGCTAGATACTGAATTCAATAACAGAACAATATATTCTAACCGTGTTTGGGGTTATCACTTTTTTATCATCATAAAACTTAGCCATTGTGTGCTGTTCTGACGACAACATAATAAACTGGTACGATCGGGCCGCTTCAATGAAATAGAATAGGAAATTAGACACTAAACTTGATAACGAAACATCGTATCCTAAATATTTTTTGGCTTCCAGTTGTTATATCATCATATAACTTGGTAGCTGAAGTGCCAAGTTTTATGATGATGAAACTTGACAGCTATGAGCTTTTTCTTGATAATAAATAATTTTGTTTCTCAAATGAATATTAGGCTTTAAATAAAATTTCACTGTCGAAATCCTGAAAGTTTGGAAAACGACCTGAGCTATTTAGAGTTTTACGAATTCGTCTAAAGATTTGATTGTTAGTATGTGTTTTGTTGTAATTACGGTGAAATTTTTGAATGATATTTTCACTGTTGCAATTATTTATGTTGTAGTGTTAAGAAAGAAAACAGGTTAAAAATAAATTCAGTAATTATCAGTATATAATGCTCAAGTTTAATGACAATAGTAGATGCGTAAGTAAATAACTTAAGCATCTACTAGTTATTCATCTACTATTATCATTGATAATCGTTTTTTTTACATCTACTATTATCATTGATAATTGTGTTTTCTTATTCATATATTCCACTATCAACATTGCTAAGATTTACCATTTCAATTTATTACAATATTCTACTTATAAGTCCCTTATTTAATTACAATATAAATATTGAAGTAATTACAACAATGTTACCAGTTATTCATAATGGAATAAGCAGCTCCGAAACCTGATGAAATGAATCACTATAACTACTCTTCTTAATAATTACTTTTCCTGTTACAGTTTTTGCATTGCACCAGGGTTGTTTAACTCCGTCTCTCTGAGGTTGTAGTCTATGCAAAAGTGATCTGTGGACGTTTTTGTTGAACGGTTATTCAATATGGGAGTACGGTCACTCTTTAAGGTAATGATTTTAAAATACGCGGCAAATTTTTACAATATCATGAAGTATGTTTGTATAGATGTTGTAAATATCATAGACGGTAGTTTAATGGAGATAATAAGTGTTAATACTCGTAATTTCAGTGCACGTAAATTTAATGATATTATATCATATTTTTGTGTTTTCTCGAATTTCAATCATGATTTATTGGACATATGAAATCTTAATTGCTTGAAGCAATTTGTTAAGTAAAATTACTCTAGGAATTTAAAGAGAAATTTTCTGGGAGTTAAAAATGAAACTCTTTTGGGAATTCAACCAAAAATTAGATAGAATAAAAGTAAGATTGAACAATGGTATTGTTAGTGTTTATTTATAATGTTATATCTAATGTAAAATCATAGAATTTACAGGGTTTTTAGCACTTTACGTAAATTTTGCTGGAAAACTACGGCGATGATTCTAGGTTTCATCATTCTTGAGAAATCTTCACGCCTGTGAAAAATATATTACTATGAGAAATAGATTAATATCAGAAATAATTTTACCGTGTGTAGTGAAAAATATTGTTTTTTCGATTACCATGACAGAATACTTTTAAAAATTAAGTTGTGGTTTTCTTCCAGAACGGAGAAAATATCTATGGTCTAATTTTACACTGAGATATGCCCCTGGTTCTATGGAGTGCCCTCAATAGGTACTATGGAATTCACTCAATAGATATATTAAATGCAAAAATTTAGATCTATCTTATCTAATAACAATATAAATAAGCAAAGAATATGCACGCCAAAACGTGCTTTGGCGTGTATATATATATATATATATATATATATATATATATATAATGTAATGCAGGGACTATATTTTATCATATAAGTTACATTTTATCAGGTAAACTTTATTTAAAAATATATGTTATGTTTTATCCGCGACTTTAAAGTCATGTAATATTAAACCACGAAAGGTATGTTCGAATGCCAATAACTCTATCATGCATAAACGACATGACGAATTTTTACAAATTTGATACAAAATAATTCATTAAAACTAAGTAAAACACTATTAACCTAAAAAGGAAGCATTAGGATGAAACTTGTTGTTTTTTTTTAAATAATCATATTTTAGGTCTGCAACACGTCACTAGCTCATGCAACGAGTTTCAATATTTAACATTATTTATAAATATATTATATTCATACATGATATCATTGGCATTTTAGATAGAAATTCTTTTGTTTTACTAAAAAATCTGTATGAACGATGCCGCGAATAAAAAGCTGATGCTCCATATTTTGAAGCTTCAACATATCAATGCATAATTTGAAATATTTTTCGCCTCAATATAAAAGTTAGACGAAAAATACTTTTTATTTTATTAAGTACGTCTATAAGAGGGCTTAAAGGCGTCTGAAATATTTTAAATACGTCTATAAGACGAAATTTTTCAAGTATTCTGTCACGATAAACGACAATTTTTTTAATCAACCTTTAAATATTTAAAATCGACTACTAATAGGCGAAGAAAAAGAAATATACAAAAACATTTATAAATTTCCCTTTCTTTCTCTTTAGTTTTCTACAAAAGATATGATATAGTAAACAATTAGCTTCGTAAATGTAAAGAATTTTACGAATATAACCAAACTCCACACAGTTTTGCACAGAGATGATATACTTTACATTTAATTTTGTCGCAATGTCAATTATGTCCCAAATAAATTTAAATATATATTAAATGGACACCACTTACATTATAGAAATAAAAATGCACTTGAGTACACATTTCTTTCATTAAAGAAATCTTTGAGCTTTTTAATTTAATCATTATCTTAATAAACACCAATAATATCATAACTTCTAAATCATATTTTTTTGGAATTTACCACAAACCTAAATTTCAGTGGATCAAAATAAGAAAAACTCCTAATTTTGTGTCAGCCCTACAGTTTATCACATTAACTGTAAATCATTACGCAACTCTGTCAAAGTTACAATTTTTATACACAATAAATGAAATCATTACTCGTCATTTCCTTGAAAAGCATGACATGGAGTTAATTCCCAGAAGGTAAATTTGATATTGTCATCGTTGCTATGTTCGACGGCATGTTTATGTACATTGTTTATGTACATCAATGAAGTTATATCGTCGTACTAGTTTATCAATAAGGATATTTAATAAGGTAAAATTAGGCTCAACTGGCTCTTATATGAATAGTTTTTGCGTGACCGTAGCCGGGAGAGTGTCACTCTTTTCGTATAAACCCACAACAAGAATACTAGTTTCCGTTGCGGAGGAACGAGTCATTTTTAACTGTGATTATGTTTATTGTTACTTTCCGTTATAACGTACAAATGTGTTCAGTGTGACAGCCAAAAAATAATTTTACCAAATTAACGATCAACATTAAACAGTGCTTTTAGATAAAGATTTGTAATTTTTCTTCTATAAAGCGTATCAGACTACAAAATGATATCAACTGCCCGTGTTTTATTATTGATGACATTCGTTTCACAAAATTTATCACTGTCAATAATTTGTGATTCAAAATATATGCTAATGAAAGGAACCAAATTGACTGGAAGATTTGATCTCGGTCAGGTTGAAAATAGTGAAAACAGAAACGATGCACTTCCTCCTATTTTGGTTCAAGATGTTAAAAGTGGAGAGAAAAAAACTCAACGAATTATACGAAGTATTGTAAATGTGAGGAGAGCTAAGGTTAAATTAGCTCGAATAAATGAAATCGATGGAGCTGCGACTGATAAAAGAAAACAAACTATCGATTTAGGTGCCCTAGGTAATCGTTTTGGTAATGACGTTCTAGTAGTATGTCCTATGGGATATATGCATAGCAAGAGTGGAAGGTGTAAACCTATAGAATAAAATAATGTTGAATAAATTGTTAAAAAAACAAAAAAGATCTGAACTGTGTAATTCATTATTGTTGATTTGGGTAGTGAAGTGAAATCAAATAAATACATTGTGTTGATTTCCTAAATAATCAGTTTGGGTTGTTTCGTTCGTTATTGCAGTTGTAGGTTGTTTTATTTCAATATTAGTATAACAAATTTTCCTTAAGCATATTATGAATTGTATAAAAGTTTAAAAAAATTAATGTATGAATTTACAACTTAAAACCACTTAGATAAACTATTCTTAATATTTATATTTCCATTATTGTTTAATAGGCTTAATTGTGTATAATTTAGCTTCAATACATTCTATATACTAAATTACTTAGATTTTATTTGATTCCAAGAAGTTTTTTTTTATTTTTGCAATTTAATTTGTAGCTTGAATCTTTTTTAAATACGATATAATCCTAAAGAATCTGAATTTTACGCGAGAAAAATTTAAGTTTAGACGAAAGAATTTGCATGTAATTGAAGTTTTTAAGATGACTTCAGTGGTTTATTTAATTTATATTTTTTTTATTTATATTTTTTTAATTTATATTTTTAATTTATATTTTTTTTGATCCTTCAGTGGTTTTTTTAAATTTATAACATGGTTATGGTTCAAACGCTCTAAGATTTTTAATTTATCTTAGAAACATTTTGAATCAAATTAAATGAAATAGATGTACAAAGAAATTCAAACTTATGAAAGTTTAGAATATTTTCTAGTGAAAACAAAAATTCAATATGGTTTATAAAGAGTGAAATTTTATTTGAATTTTACCTTACTAAACTGGTGTAAAATTTGGCTTTTCTGCTTTTTAATAAAATTTCCATGCCCTGGTGGTTTTTTTTAAATCTAGGTGACAACTATTTTTATATAAATTTCTGGATAAGCCAACTAAATACTATTAGCCTTCGAGCCACTAAAATATGTGCGTCTAAAATCAAACTTTCTAAATTAGAACAGTTTTAACTAATTTATTCATAGATGTGACATCTTCAGAATGAAAGTGGCAAAACTGGATATTTTCGTGTTAATGAATAAGATTGTTTTTTCGTGATTAAGATGGTTAAAAATCATGATTTTTAACAGACATACGTCGTTGTTAAATATGAAATGTGTTAATAAATATATAACAAATGTATTATTTTAGGGTACAGTATATATTCTTGTAAACCAGTTTGAAAAGAAACAATAATCTATTTAAAAATACAATTTTTCCAATCACTTTAAGAAATGTAAGGATAATATAATAATAACATCACTTCAGTTTTGTTTCCACTGTTCGCAATATTTGATTCTATAATTGCCTTATATTAAAATGTTACATATTAAGTATAAATTACCTTTATTTTAGGACAAATTTACATTTTTGTATTCGTAATTTATTAGCCCAATTTTACGGCTTATTGCGAACAAAAAACGTTTTAAATATTTTTACGCTCACCGGAAATTTAAAATATTTATTAAATATAACAAGCGTCAAAAATACTTTGCAAATTTGCCTTCAAAAAGTAAGGTTTACTTTAGTGAGACCCCAATATTTTTTCTTTTTCATATTAGACTGGCATACAAGATAATTAAAATGGAAATAACACCTCATTTCTGTAAGGCACTACCTCCAATTTTGTTCTTGCAAAATTTACAATACAGATAGTCAATGTGTCAAATTAAAATATAACATTAAATCATCAAATAACTTTGATTTCACAAATTTGTGATATTTATGTTCAATTTATAGCATATTCAAAGTATCGTTTAATTCTAATAGTTGTATTATGCATATTTAAAATAAATTTAAATATTATGAAAATTTGTAATTATAAGTAGTATATAATTTTTAAATTATCCAAAGTATATTTAATAAATTATTTAAATTATCATAATTTTATAAAAATTTGTGAAGTAAGCCATATAATATTTAATGCTATGTTTCTCAAACAATGAGAATTTTCTTGTATTCTTCATTACATTTATGTAATATAAAAGGAACTTAATTGATAATGGATTTCACACTTTTTTCGTCTCTTTTAATCAGCTTTAAATTCAGTAGCTATACGGTATAGATTCTATTAACAAGGTTGCTACTGCTTCCAGGTTATTTATAAATTAATTGAAAATATTTTAATTAGACCCCCAATGTTTAGCACATTATATACTATTGAATGGCAGTATTAAATTCAAAAGGTCACTGAATAATTATTTTGTCTTCGTATCCATTCACTCAAATTTTGGGTACCTTACAATGCAAAGGAACACGGTGGAGTGGTCGCTTATACATCACGAGTGTTGACGAAATATTTCTAAGTGTTCCGAAACAGAATAATATAACAGGTTATAAATTAATAAATCGTAATAATTTGTAAGACATTCAAATATTTCACAACTGCTCTTCCAAAGGTATTACTGAATGAAAGAAAATTTAAAATTTTTGGCACTCATCACTAAATTATAAAATGTTAAGGCACCTCAACAGATTAATACGGTAGAATATTATTTCTCGTTAAGGAACAAAAACGGTATACATACAGTTTAGGTAGGGAGGAAAATAAACGGTACACAGCACTTTTGATAGGAATATGGACAGTATCCAAAAAAATAAATTTCGACAGCGACGGTCATTGAAAAGGTACTCTGAATAACAAGAAATTTTAACTGATCATATATGTAAGATAAAGTTTGTGGAAAATAAAAAAATAAACACTATACATTTTGACATGGGCATGGGTACTATATTTAATCTTCTTTATATACATGTGTATTAGCTTACACATTTAGTTTATAATAAGGTTAGTTGTTATATTATAGTGAATTAATGATTTGTAAATAAATAATGATTATATAATGATGTTTACGTTTGTTTTTTGATTACAAATGCTCTAACTTAATGTTTAATGTGTATACAAATTATATATAATCTGCTATGCTGGCTAACAGTGGTTCAATTCTACAATTTTGATGATTGTGTTAACTTTCGTTTTTATAATGAATTGGATTATTTTAGCATACATACTCAACAGAATTTAAAAAATAAACCGAATACAAACGTTATCATATCCTTTTGTAGCTAATTTGCCATAGTTGAACAAGTAAAATTACTAGAGAAGGAGGAATATGAATCAGAAAATGGGAGGGTACACTAATTAACCTATATGATTCAATATGAAACATTTTATTATATTAACGTTACTCGTTATTAATTGTTACGATATAAACTCGTAACGGGTGTTTTGAAAATCGTTTGAAATTAATTGTTACGATATATACTCGTAAGGAGTGTTTCGTAACGAGTGTTTTAAAAGAAAAAAAACACATATCTGTACTGAAAATGCCTCGACTGAGTTTTTGTGCCGGGAGTTGCATAAGAAATTTAAATGAATTTGTTAGGCGTTCGCCCTTTGTAACGACAAAAAGTGCCGCGGAATTTTATATTTTTCGTCAGGCCGATCGTTAGAGTTATTAATTTTGTGGTTTCCAATATTTTATCGTTTAACTTCTTAAAGTAGCTTTAATGTATGTGTCATTACCTCTTGTTCGCATATTATCATGACTATAAATATGCTCTCGCTGAGCATATATATTTAAAAACAATGCTATTTCTTATCATATAAATTAAATAAACTTTTCCTCATTCACCAGAGGATGATAGTAATGTGTGTTCAGATGAAAATTCCTCATAAGAAATTATAATTGAATGTGTAATTATGGATATGGACGTCAATGGTTTTGATTGTAACTAAAGTTATAGAATAGAAAATATTGTTAAACTATTCATGTATATTGGAACATAATGCAGAAAGCAAACAAGCATTTTTTTTGCTTTTAAAAATTATATTTATTTTAACAAATATAATTTTATATTTTTATAATAACCGCTAGGCAAAGTCATTAGGAAGCGAAGAATGTAAATTATTTTTTTAAATAAACCTACATAAACTCAAATTTTGCCGTTCCTGGCTTGTAACATCTAAGTGAAAATTTACAACTTAAAGGCGAACGTAATAAAAGCTGCCTAACTATTGAAGATGAAAATATAAATACACGGTATTATTCGCTTAGAAGAATTGTAGTATTTTCAAGGCAACACTGATGTCTCCCTAGGTCAAGGTTTCTTTATGGGAGAAGAAAATTTCATTTAAAATCATGAAATTGATGTCACACCAAAAGCATAATTGTTAAAAAGCATAGGCACTCACAACATTATTTAAATCTAATACAATGCCAAATTCTAGGTCATTTCTGTTGCGACGAATTACATTGAAAACATGATTATTGCCACGAAAACCTGACGAATTCAAATTTAATAATATTTTACCCTATTTCAAGTTTGGTATATGGAAAAATATGAAACTTATAATAGCTTTGAATTTCAACAATTTTGTTAACCTTATAATTCGTTATCCTGAAAAAAACCCGTCCCGGATTTATAAACGCTTTGTTTTGTGTGAGATATTTCTCATATAGTATAGTATAGTAGATATTATTTATTTTGTAATTTTTAAATTTCACAACATAGTGTAAAACAATATCAATAATAACATTAATAGTATATACATGTTGAATATATTTGGCGTTAATTTTGTAGAAATTCAATATTCACAATTAAATGAAACTACGTGATGTAGTGTTATTTCTACTTTCTTTAATTTATTTACCACGACCTAGGTTTCGTTGTATTACAACATCTTCAGGTGGGATATTAGCAAAGATCTTTGCCAATCTCTTATTAGACAATCTTTGCCCTCTCTGATTAGACAATCTTTGCTAATATCCCACCTGAAGATGTTGTAATACAACGAAACCTAGGTTGTAGTAAAGAAATTAAAGAAAGTAGAAATAATACTACATCACGTAGTTTCATTTAATTGTGAGTATATACATGATTGGTATCGAGTCATATATTATTTCGTCTTACGAGTTTATTTGTCAAAGTTCCATAACGAAAGTAAATTGATCTTAAATAGCTGTAATGTACGGAATAATTGTAATGATAATAAACTATTATCTTTAGTTAGTGTAAATGAAGGATGAACCTCGTCTTCCAACTTGCAATAAAATTATCCGGAGGGATACGAAAGTGACAGTACGTGCTGTTTTCATAGGGACAACTATGGTTTAATGTCATATAACTAGACCACCTTCTTAATTCAAATTTGATAGTATTTTAGTTTCAGAATTAGGAAATATTTTAAGTTCAGGTATGGAAAAATGCTTTTGAACTTGGTTTGCATTGGATTTTAACAGTTTTGTTAGCCAAATAATTTATTATCTCTCAAAGAGAACTTTTATTTAACATTTATGTTTTTGGGGTCATTTCTACAAACTTTGTTAAGTATCTTTCTAAAACCATTGTAAATTAGTACTTGCAGTTATTAAGTATCTAGAGCTAACTTTTTTACAAAACAATACAACTGGTTCCGTATTCTGCACGACAACTGGTAGGACAGTTCGCCAATTCACTTTAACCTTTTATCTTAAAAAAGGAACTGAGCTACGGGGATTTTAAATATCTACTGAAAGGGTTCTTGTAATTAGAGCTTGGTGTGCGTATGGCCGCTGTTTTGAGAACTTGTCCTCTTTACCCTACACTTAAACTATAACAACGTTATAAACGTTTAAGTTAGAAACATTGTTTTGTGGCGTGTTAAAGATAATTATATTTAGCAGTTTTTTTTTAATCCAACCAAAACCAGATATGTCTTATTGGTCTAACTGTTTTTAATTACCAAATAAATACAGGACTTATTTCAATTTATTAAAGAAGATAAAACGTCGTATCAAATATTGAGACCAAAGGGATACCTCGATGTTCTTACTTTTTGGAACAAAGCTGTAAGTTGATTCATTGAAATGGAAAAAAAAATTATGTGTATATATATATATATATATATATTTGTATGAATATATATATATATATATATATATATATATATATATATATATATATATACATATATATATATATATATATATATATATTTATAATATTACGTGTAGTTTAATGTGCGTATTTAAAAATTCATAATGCCTTTATTTTCATTATTTACAAACTGCAAGGTATAGTTTCACGGGCTGCCCCTAAGTGTAAAATTTTTCACAATAATAGGTTTTGGTTCTGAGATGATTTATACTTATATTCCTGTTTTCAAAAGTTATAAATCTATCAAAGGAGTTAACTCCTAGTTTCAAGTAGAAGTTAAATGAAATTTACGACACAATACATTTCCTTGTATCTTTTAATAGACCACATCTTTCAAAACCGGATCTCCGTGAAAATACAAATAAATATTATACATTTACGAAGCCAATATTGATGACTAATTTTGAGAAAATATATAAAAATATCTTATTTCTTCTCTATCTTCGCTTCCTGGGAAAAAGAGATATCTCACAAAAAACCTTTATTAGTGTTGATTAAGTAGTCGGACTGAATAATTAAAAACAAAGAATGTTAAAATGGTAAACTTACCATTGTTATTCAATTGTTATATAACAATGGTCTCTTAAATTAAGCAAATGACCGTAATAAAGTTCAGACACATAAATGACCATTTTATGTAAACTACGTCACAGCCAAAGGTGACAATGTACCTTTAGACGTCAGAATTATACACACACAAATATATTGCAAACATCATGATTTTCATCTTAATGGACATACGAGTGTATAATGTACACTAAGAAGATTCTTGGCTAGTTTTAGTAGTAGGCATAACCGGAATTTATTAGGGCATTATAAGATTATTAGTGATAAACTTTTACTGTGAGTATGGGATAAATGCCATTATTATATAAGTGTTTTTATATTTGTCATTTCTGCGTTCGCCACACCGCTCTCGGGCGTTTAACCTACGTAAACAGCGAGTTCAGTCGCCTAGGGCGTCGTCGCGCACGGCGTCCGCCGTCATTCAATTGTTGTCACAGTATTGTTTTCGTTTTTAACCTTCGATACAGCACCACTGTTGATCCACGCACCGGGTCCGCTCTGCGTGCTCAGTGGTGTGCCGAGGTAGAAGCGCGTGATAAAAAGTGAAGTGAAAATTAATTTAGTTGGGAAATAAATATGTTGACGGAATTAACAAGTTTTTGTAGAAAGAAGAAATCCCAGATTAAGAGTATAAAACTTTTCAATATAATAGTTTCATTCACAGAATTTAAACCCATCGTTCCCACATTATCAGTGACCGATACTTAGGTAATTTGCAAAACTCCCTAAACGTCGACTGATCGGAAGGCATGAAATTTCTCGTTCATTTTTCTAACGCCTAGCTAAATTAAGAACATTTTCTACCCATTTTCAGATTTTCCCTGTGGCGCTTTTCTCAATGAAAAATTTAACATGGTTCAAACCAACACGTTCTCTCCCGTACTGGCAATCTGCCACCATAACGGAAGATACATACAGCGCAGCTATGATTTCCATGACAATGCGGTTATTATATAATTTATTATATGTAAACTCGAACAAGTATATTGTAATAAAACTTGTCAATAACAAAGTACTACAAAGAACTTAGAATGTGATCATAGTATAACCTACATGAAAATATTTCTATTTGAATCTTTTCTTTTATAAAATTGGTGTCGGTGTTCAATTATTTAAAAAGAAATGTCGAATATAAGAATATATTGTAAAGGTATAAAGAATTTTTTTTGAAGTGGCTGAGAAAAAGACATATAATTTTCTTCTAAGAGAAAAGTGTTATACATCGAGTAAAACGATAAACTTACTAGTCAGAATCCTATGGCGAACTGATCAAAATTTTCAACCATAACAAATAGTACTCACTACATTGATTGTAGGTTATATTAAGTTTAATCCATGACGATATGAAAATTTAATTAAAAAAGTTGTCTGTTACAATATATTTAAAAATTAGGATTAATATGCTATTCATAGCAGGCCTTCCAAATGTGATGAAAAAGCATAAGTTTTCGTACGATGAATACTAGATTTTATGGTTAAAATTTGTCAGCCGTTCACTAACATTTTATTCCCGGGCTATTCTTTTTTTAACTTTCAGTTCAATTTTTTCACACAGTCGCGTTTTAAATTTTTTTGTGCTAGTTGATTTTTATTTGTTTATTGACATGTATCATATTAGAGATGATCTATAATTCATAATGCTTCAATTTGGATTTTTTTTTGACAACGGACATGCAGAAATTGTTGCAAATCTTGCACCCTCTAATGAAACAAGGAGTAAATATGTAATAATGTTCTAATAATTTCTTAGACCGTTTATTAATTCGGAAATCTTTTTTTATTATGGAGCGTATTGTTGATTTTCTTGGAAGAGTTATATCTATCTTTAGCCATAAGTGTCTACAAAATCATAGTATAAAAAAATATCTAAATTCATACAAACAAAATTCCAATACAATTTTTGTACGATAAACCCCACTTAATCACAAAAGTTAAACGAAGATCCTGTTCAAAGTCATTTTACTATTTATTGGAATTAAAGTTCGGATCCGAAAGAAAAAATACGCTTAGAGTCCCCTCGCAACGAGATGCACCATCACCTCTTTGCACATTCGGATTACTCACTCGGTGGTGTGCCCCCGCATCTCCTCACTGTTTACGCGACATATTGCTCATTTGCAACAATGTACCCGATCACGCGGTTGACCTGAAAGTAATCTTGGTGATTATTATTTATTTTTATTATAAAAATAAATTTTCAGCATAATTTTTTCGCTTTTATTTTTATTATAAAAATAAATTTTCAGCATAATTTTGTCGCTTTTATGACGAACATGCTATTCAAATATATAAATTATTTTGGAAAGAATCTTATGTTTCAGAAAGGTCTATAAAAAGTTGGCAATAGTGTCCATGTCTATCTTTATGGATAAGCCCTGGTAAATGTTTTTAAATTAAGAAAGTAAGAAAGTGGTTTAGCTCGGATTGTCATAGATTTTCCTGTAGCCTGTTCAAATATTTGATAATTGGTTTTACTATATTCAAGAATTCAGATAACGGTTTCAATACATAGAAAAACAAATGTTACTGTGTAGCTCTTAGTTATACTAGGCTTATGATTGTCTGTAACTTTAACAGAGTTGTTAGAGTTTTCTTTAATTTTTCTTATTTATATATAAGTGTAGGTTAACAAATGTTAGGTTGGCAACTTATATGATAAACACATTTTTTGTGCTGATTTTTGCAATGTTATAGAAACTTCTAGAATATTTTTTGTAGGGTATATAAAAAGTGCGGCATTCGAAATTCTGTTCGGTTAGCGATTGAGTAATCGGCGAGCAAAGAATCAATTAAAAACAGAAGTATTTTCCAGTGAACTTAGAGAACTCTTTCTTCATGGATGTCGTTTAGGGCGAAAGACCAGCAAAGCATCACGTAATATGTACACAACGATAAGTGGAGGTATGCCTACTTACGACACAGTTAAGTACAGGTTCGAAAGACTCAAAGAAGGGAATTTTGATCTGTACGATAAAACTCATCCAAAGTGACTTCATACCACAGACATGGAAAAAGACTTACATACCACATAGACTTGGAAAAAATTTAAATGCCTTATTGAAACAAATTTATCTTTTATTGAACAGTTTAAGTTTGCCTTAATTGGTCGGTAGCTATTTTCACTCTCTTATAAGGCAATGGAAAAACAACTTCGCTTTGAGAAAGAAGTGGAAATATTCCGTTTGGCTCCCACATGATCTAATACACTTTCAACTTCAGAGCAAAATTAAAGTAAGTTTTAGCTACTGAGTTTCACCGCACCAACGAAAAGCTAAGGTACTAGGCACCTGGAGATGAAAATTGGGTAGCTTATATTAATTTTTAACGTAAACGCCAGCGGCTAGGAGCTGGAGAAAAAGATGTACCTAGACCAAAATATAATATTGATCAAAATATACTTTTGAGTGCATGGTGGGGTGTAAATGGAGTTAATCGTTGAGTCGGAACTCTTTGAAACTAACAGTATAATTACAGCTAAGATTGATTGTGAACAATTCAGCAAAAGTTACTGCTAAACTTCCTTCAAATCAAAGCAAAGTGTATTTTTTATATCGCAATGCTCGAATCCATGTGGCAAAAGTAACGCGTGAAAAACTACTTTCACTAGTATGGAGTATGCTACTTCACCTATTGTACTCTCCAGATCTTTCGGCATTTAATAACCGTCTGTTTTACTCTTTGTCTAATAATTTACATGATAGAAAATTTAAAAGCCAAAGTCATATCAAAATCGAATCAGTTCCCTAGTTATTTAATAACAATTTACTTAAGAAATTCGCAGAATATTTAGCCCTTTCTTAAATAATTCTGTTATTGACAATAATTCCTCTTGTGGTACACAAAATTAATACCTTTTCTCTCTTTTCGAGTTTTACATACCTTGTTTTGACGAACCACTCAGGTTCTTGGTTTCCATGAGTTTCTTGGTTTTCCATGAGTTTCTTGGCTTAGTATAATACATCTGTTTATGGAGAATAGAACGAAACCCAATCTACACTTGTTTCATCTTGCTCACACAAAAAAGTACCACAGAAATAAAATTTACAATCCGCTATCGAGTAAAACTCATACTGTGAGGGTTCTGTGTTCATTTACCAACTTATAGATATTTTACGGACATAGTATCTCCTTTAAACTTTAACAAATGTCAATTTATCACTGCTTAAGTATATTACCTGTTTTATCTTTCAGAAGCCTTAAAACAGGACATATATATAAAATGGAAATTCGAGAATTTCAGAAAAATTAAAACTATTATACTTTAATTTTTCTGAAACTCTAGCGTAATTTTATAAAAACTCTTTTCCTAATTTTATATAATTTTTCTTATAATTAGCGCTTCCAAACTATACTCCACTCTATATGTAGAATTTAATCAAATTGTTATTGACTATTTAATTTGCATGCACAAATGCCAAAATTAAAAGCTAGCAAATGACGTGACTAATTACAGAATTTTCTATAATCGACAAATTAATTTAAATAAATTTCGTCGGATATTAATAAAAACTTCGTTTGCACCGATACGTGTCAGTAGTGCAGGACGCTTGATATCAATATCACATCAGTATCGATAATATGAGTAAGTTGTCATTTTAATAAAATAACATATCATATTATACAGCGGCTTTTTTACATAGTAATTCTACAGTTACAAAGATCTTTGCTAATAGCTCACTTGAAGATGCTGTAATACAACGAAACCTAGGTTGTGGTAAAGGACTTAATGAAAGTAGAAATGTTATTATTGGAAATATTCGTACTTTAGAGAAAGATATATTTTAATATATCCTAGTATCTCCACAAAAGAGAATTATATACAAAAATTTTCTTAATGTCGTATGAAATATACCGTTCACAATTATTATAAAATTATTATATTAAATTTTACTTTGGTTTATAATTTAGACATTCAAGTTATCGTGATATTTTTTTTTGTGTAGACTTAGAAATTTTATTAATTTATGATATTAAACCATTATTAAATTTATTTTTAACTTTGCACTTATATTCACTCAATAGAATAATATAGGAAGTAAGGAAAGTATCTTTGTCATTGAACTGAATGGTTTCATTGTTTACAGGGCTATTGCTCGTTTTATTGTTTAATTTGCATTAGAAAATTGAACAGGATGTTGTTTGTACATTATGGCAAAATAGGTATGTTGAAAATTAATAGAGGGCGCAAACATTTTCTGAAAATAAAAAAAAATCGTTTTTATTATAATGTTTTGAATAGACGAAACTCTATGAACAGAATCATCGTCTTTTCATTGCTCAGTTTTTTGTATTGCATATATATAACAAATTTTAAAATATTTTAATACATACGTTTATATTACAATTTCCTAGAATTTAAATTTCCTTTAAGAAATTAAATATAGATGTATCGGTTTATTTTTACTGCTACTTTAGTTCGATATTGTGGTGATCGTACCGTAAACGTGTAAACAATATTAAAATTGTTGAATACTATTATATGTTTGAGCAAAATAAATATATGTAACTCAAGCTTGCAGAAACTAGAAAGCGTTTGATATTATTTGGACTTGTATGGGGGCGTATATTACAATGTGCAAAATTAATTTGTTATAACTGGCGACACGTGTTTTCACACATTACGATGAATATGCCGCTTCTCTTTTTCTTGTTCTGTGTGGTTAAATTTGTAGATACACGTAAAAGCGTGAAGTCCCTTTTTTGTATGTTATCACATATCTCCAGCATTAATTAATCAATTTTTATTGATAATGATTTTCTTCCAAGTCAAAAGATCTTATCTTTCCTTTAGCAAAATTAGGATATATTGATAGATCCGCAATAAGTGTAAATATTTGATCAAGTTTGGGTCGTTTCACTTGTATTCACATAAGCAAAAAAGAGAACAAAGTAAATAGGTAGTTAAGTATATTCATGTGTAAAAAAGACATAAAGCAACTATGGTATTAGTCGGTATATAAGTAACTAAGTATAGATATAAACAATGCATAAAACAACTAGGATATTTGTAGGCAGATAGCTAGTATGTACAGGTTTAAAACATTGACTATGTTGAAGCTAAAATAGATATTCTGATTTATTTGTCCTTATGTTTTTATATATGTACATGTTTGTACATGTACATATTTAAAAACATAAGTACAAATAAATCAGAATCTCTATTTTATACAGGTACTTATGTCTATGGGTATATTTACATTCATTAAAGGCAACAAAGTCTGTATCGATGTAAAAAATGACGCGGTTTACTGAAAAGCATGAAATATTCGAAATATGAGAGCTTAACTGCAATTTTTGTGGTTCAACATCGTTTCCACGCATAAATAAATTTTCAAAATATAGTTATTTTGAGACTAGAGATTTTGTAGTCGGTGCTGAGTGAAATGTTGCACTCATCTGAATATGCGAGTATACGTCTGTGAGAGAGAAAGAGAATCATCGGCTTGGCACTGATCCAAAAATCTCCAGGAGTAGCACTGTTTTGGATATTTATTTATACACTTAATTATTTCATAACTTTTCGTGGGCTTCTTATTCGGTAGTTATTAAAAGTCGATTCAATTTGTTTATTAAAATGTTTTATGTAGGTGGAGGGTTGATCATCAACCGCTGCCACCTTTTATAGGACGAGGTAGGCGGTCAACTTTCCACCTGCTTACCAGGTAACAATATCTGCCGTCTTCGTTAGCACATGTTCCGTCTTATATCCTTTTCTTTTCTCCATTAGCTAGTTTTAACTCCTAACGTTCGATTCAGCGACATTTGACCAGGTTTGGCGCGATTTCTTTTGTAAGAACAACTTTTGTGGTATGGATGCCTTAAAATATAAAATACCATATGTTCTCTTTTCTCCGTTCATCGTCGATGCCATTATGGTCAGTCGTCAGCATTAGCCGTCATTCAATAATAATATTGTTTGTATTCATGTTCATTGAATCATACAGGTAATATTCTATAATGCAAAATGCATTTAAATACATGTTTTACTGTAACTTTTTTCTTTTAATATAAACGTACATTGATTGCTTTTTCCTTTTTGTTTCTACAAAGTTCCTGTTAAATGTGATAAATGAATTATAAATAATTTGCAAACACATTAGAATATATTTTACGACAATACAAAAATATCTCTTATTGCTTTTGTCGGCGTGGATTTCCGTCTAAAACGGCAGAATTTGTGACTATCGCAACTCTCTGTATATGTCAAATGATTTAACTTATTTACTAACAACATGGAAGTTCAGAATTTTCAAGCACTTTACTAATAACTTTTATGTATACATTGTATGATTTATTAACATATTTTGTACTGCATTTTTTTAATAAATGGTTATAGAATTATAATGTAACAAAGAAATAAACTTAAAAAATAGCTTTGTACTTATGATTTAGTTAATGTGGCCATTAGTTAAATAGAATAAATATAAATGAATACATATTAAGTAAAAACCTCATTCCATTATCTATTTCTTATATAAATTATCTATGTCATAAAAGTGTAGCTAGTGTATTTTAGTGGTCAGAGAACATATGACATTAGGTGAAAAACTATTGTGTCCATTTACGGTTTTTAAAGGTTGATATTATATTTCAGCTTAAAGGAAACAGATCTGATCAGGTAGGGAAATGTAAAAAAATAAACTATAATACTCATTTTGCACATTGTGTTGAGTCTACCTTTGTAAGTTCATCAGCTTGTTAACCGTTGAGTGGTCTTACGGAGTAAATGTAATTTTCATTCTCGGAGACATTTCGGTAAACTGTATTAGGTAGGCATTGTAGTTTATTCGTTATGAAATAGGTATTCATCTTTAGTAATTTAATGCATGCCTCGTACCTCCCTCCCCGCGATTACTATATACCTCTTCTCCCTTCATCATAAGTCATTGGTCATCGGGGTACACCGACGAAAGGAATGCTCGCGAAGATAAGGAAATTAATAAACCAGTCCCTCTCTTCGTTGCACCATTTAAGCAGAATTTATAATTTTAGTTAAATCCCCAACCACTGATATTTTTTATTATTACCCAAATGAATCATAGCGTGATCATATACATCATTGGTGCAATCAAACACTTTCAAACTTTCCCGCTATATATGAATGTGTATTTATATGTATATGACATTTAAATAAACACATATATGAGATCTAACTTATGCGCATTTAATAAATAAAATTCTAACTTGACGGGATTTTTTAATTAATATGTGTGATTTGACTCTAAAATTGAATTCTTTTGGAATATGCAATAGTACTTGTTTACTCTTGCAATGCAATCAGTTTGTAAGCTACGCCATGAATAAACGTAATCTCATCGTAAGTTTTAGATATATGTTTTTAATAACTTTAAATACAATACTTATTAATTTTAGCATGTGCCGTAATATTCGAAATGGCTTTGTAAAGAATCACAAAAGTGTTTTCTCTTGACGGAAAGTCTAGCTTGGAAGTTAGATTATTTCGTAATATAAGTTGATAAAAAAGGCTAAATAGGGATTTATCAGAACATATCTATAGCAATTTCCCTATAATATTTTATTTTGTAAAAGTCTTGATAAAAGAAATATTTGAGTGAATTATCTAATTTGTACGTTTATCCTTTCGCTACAATTATGCAACTCTGATAGTATTTTAGTTAACCAATAATTATCTGACTTTATTCTGATATAATTACTACTTTGTCACTAAAATGAGGCTTGAATCAGACACTTGAATCACCATTAAGAGGGAACTCACAATGTGGGCTGTACATGTGCGTACTTATAATTGTGATGTCTAAAGGGTTGGTCTCACCTCTAACTGTGACGTTGTTTATGTCTTATGGTCGCTTGTGTCTCCGGAGTTCATTGCAGTAATTTTTTTTTTGAGTGCAAGTGGTGAATATTACAGAGATTTAAAGGACCTCAATTAGGATGGAAATGGTAAGTTTGACATTTTAGGCTTTTTCTGTTACCTAATATTTAATATCATTGAACGTATGATATTTTGTTTTAATGTTTAACCATGAAATGGATACAGAAATTTTGTTCCTATTTTATTATAAAAAGTGATATTGTGTTTTCGAGTCTCCATTTTTCTAACTTAATGTAAATTGTTTGACGTCTTTTTTATATTTTAAGTCTTCTAAAAACGTGAAAAATTTATGACTTATTTAAAGGCACAGTAACGCACAAGAGTTTCATTAAAAGTTTGTTAAAAAGAAACATAAAATTTTATTTACCAAAACAGTAAAATATTGATACGTATGGGGTTATTTCGCCGAAATGAAATAAAATAAAAAAACACATATTCCAAATGTTTCAATTTAAAATGTATATTTTACCGCCATTTGATCGGATAATCTGCTGTGCAATATGGCTAATTGAAATTAAAATTGAATTTCCTATTCTATCCACTTCTCATTTCAAATATTTAGTACTGTTTGTTGTTAATTGGAAATAGTTGTGTCTTTCATTGTGTTATCAAAAACATGTAAACCGAATGTAGAAGATATTTCGAATTTATGCACTTCAATGCAGTATACATTTTTACTAGCATCATTTTGTCTATTTCCATGGGTATCACTGATCCATAGCTGGGTCATTTGCTCTTAGCGCCACACAAATGTAAATAGTCAGGTTAAAAGGAAATAATAATATAGGCGGTTATATTTCGTAGGAAAGAAGACGAAATAATGAATCTAATGATGGCCCAGTTTTCTTCAGAATTTAATTATTTTTTGCGACAGTAATTATCGTGTGCATGCGTTTGACGTATACAAAATTTTATGCCAATACAAATGATATTTAATATATTTTAGATTTATTATTTTGCTTATTGTTTCTATGCAATGTAATGCAAACTTTTTTATTATTTTTATTGGAAACGTCATTTTATGATGGTTTATGGAAGGGTCCAAAGTTATGGTTTATTTTCATTCATAAACAAAGAAAAAGCGTAATTTGAAAACTATTGATTTTTTGGCATTTGAAAGTTTTTAAAGCATTTAAAATACGTTATGTCATTTTTTTAACTCGAATTGCATAAAGAACCCAGAATTATTAAGAAAATATTTACATTACTTTCTGCCATTGCATTTGTTGAGCGACCTCTTCCATTTGTTGGTTTCAATTGTCGTATTTTGCGGATGGTACGAAGATGGTAGGAAGGTCCAGAAGAAACTTATCGAAAAAATAATTTTTTATTAGAATTGTTACACTTTTATGGAAATATCGCTAATTTTATTATATAAAGTGTTTTCTTTCATAAGTCTTTTTCCTTCCAGAAACAGGGATTTGTTTTAATTTTTCCACTAATTTTTACACTCATAACTACATAAATACAATAAAATACTTCCTGCATTTTGCAACTACTCTTCTTTTCTATAAAAGAAAAAAAAATACAATCCAATGCCAAATTTTGGAGTTATGTATTATTTTATCGGAAGCGGCTAAACGTTTGGGTGCTTCCGTGCTTAATAATTTTTAATATTTATTTAATATGATAAAAAGCCCAATCTAGCTTTTTAGGGTTGCAAAGCAAAACTAAGGACTTCTTATAGTGTTGTCATATCCATCTGCCCGTCTGTTTGTATGTATGACACGACCGTTTTATTCGCAGACTATTAGTGTTATGAAGACTATTACTTTCAAGAGGGTTATAGTTAAGAAATAAATCTGGTAAGATGTAAAAAGTTTAATATGTGTGTACACACAAATATATATTTATTATTTTTGAAAACACCATTACCAACTTACATATTTACGAAAAACCTTAGACTTGTTAAGGAACTATAAGAACAAATGGTTATAAAATATAACAAAAAAGATAAAAAATAAAAAGGCACCACAAAAAAATTCGAATGGGCTATTAGCAAAGATATGATCAGGTGGCCTATTAGCAAAGATAAGGTCTTTGCCAATAGCCCATCTAAAGATGTAATACAACGAAACCTAGGTCGTGATAAAGAACTTAAAGAAAGTAAAAATAATACTAGGTCACGTTGTTTCATTTCATTTCAATAGAATTACCAACAACCATGCCCATATATATTCTAATAGCTATATATATATAGTAATACCTATTGAATCTTATTTAATACAGCCTCTAGCATAAGGATACAAGTAGTTTCATAAGAATATCAGATAACTGCATTCGTTTCAAAAATACTACGGAATAAGATTTAAAGGAAGTCGATGAAATATCGGATATCCCGATAATGGCGGAATTTCAGTACAAGAAATCCTAATATATTGTAGGTTTTCTGCCAGATTTTGATAATTTGGCTGAAATTTGAGATAATCGCCTATAATTACACCAGGATCCCGCACAAATGACTCGAATGGAGATTTAAAGAATTTAATGAAGAATGTGCACAATGTGTCCCACGAGTACGTTATCATTTCACATTTGCTTCTATTAAAATAGTAGCGTTAGAACAGCTATGTCACGTTAAAACAGCTTACTATCAGATAGATATACTATCAAATAGGTATTAAATCATCGAAGAACAGAAGGCAACGACTAGCACTGACAACTAGGTACAAGTCATTTATAATATTGAGAAACAATCCTAACGTCCTAAATTGCTACCTTCAAGGACTCTGAATTAAGTACTATAAAAAGGAGTTTCAAAATTTGCTCTTTAAAGGTATTGTTTAAGAGTTAGATAGTAACAAGTAAACATTTTCATAAGGAGGAAGAGAGAGCAGCTTTCAAAAATTATGCTGTTATCATCGACTCGGTCAAATTTCATCTGGAAAATTAGTTTTCATTGTAATCCTATAGATTAATTTTAATAATTTATTAAGTATAATAATACGCCTGCATCATTATTTTTTGTTATATCCCTACATTTCATATTTATCAAGTTTTCATCAATTTAAGTAAAAACATTTTTTTCCACATTTTCGAAAGCACATCCCTTTTCAACTATAATAGTAAAACATTACCTAATCCGTATAACTCCTTTAGATAAAGTAAATATATATATATATATATATAAATATATATATATTTAATACATATGCGCGATGATTGTAATCCACTGATGGAAACTTCGTAAAACAGCTAAGATGAACACTGCTCCAGCCTCAAGCAGCAAGATTACAGCCTAACAAGCTTCACAAATAACGGTGGCAGACTAAATGTAACAATTGCGGAATCCATTAATTTATATTAGTTCCGTGTCTGCTGCGCGCTAGATCGTCATTTGAGCGGTAATTATGTTGACTAGTTTACGAAATAATTATAGTTTCCCGTAAGTGTTATTATTATTGCGAGACTGAACCAACATTTAAAATTATTTTAATTCTGATTTTAATTTCGAAGCTTTTATGTTTTTGACAAGGAGTGAATTTAAAATCTATTGAAATAATACAAGAAAATATGTTTTACTTCTGCCTAAAGAACTAAATATATTTTAAGTAGGTTGTTCAAATTAATTCACCTTGTTATTATTTTCAAATATCAATTATTCCCAACTTGCACGTGGAAAAAGTTGTGTTATATTTCGTATTTCTAAATCTTCAAATTTTGTATCCCTGGAGTATACTCAATAGATATAATAACTTCAACGATACAGAAAGTACAATAATTTCTTTTTCATATTTTATTTCATAACTTTTTACATCTTACCAGATTTATTTCTTAACTATAACTCTCTTGAAAGTAATATGTGTGTACACACAACATACACACACACACACACACACACATATATATATATATATATATATATATATATATATATATATGTATACACATATGCTTCTATATATTGATTTGTTCAACTGTTTTCATATAAATATAGCACTTAACTAAAACCTGCTCCCGGTGACCAAATCCTTGCAGAAATTATTCAATAAAACCATCCTCAAATTATTCTTAGACATTTGCAAATTTGTCAATCCAGCTTGAAAATAAATATATAGGCTAGTACGAGTATTAAAACTTAATTAGGGTATTAAGTCTGAAAATTTTAATCCAAACTTAATTTTTTGCTAAAAATTGAGAATAAATTTTGACTGTATATTAAATAAAGAAAATGATTAGTTATGATATGTCACACTTACTTCAAATAGTAGCAGTAGATACGATTTTTAGAAATGATTTTCATAATCAAAGTCACATGTCTTTAAGTGGTAAAACATCGAGGTTCCCCTCGAGAGCCAAATTAAGTTTATAAACTAAAACAAATTTTATAATCCACTTAGATCACTGTCTTATCTAGCCGTATTTGATAATTAGCGAGGTAGAGGGAGGGATAGAGCGATGGAGAGAGGGATAGGGAGAGAGGGAGATAGAGAGGGAAAGAGAGGGAGAGTGGCTGAGGGTATTGGCTTTCGCTTCATTACTTGCTCGGACCATTTCATTTTGAGCTGAAAGATAACGCCCGTCTGCCACTAACACCAAGTTAAAGGATTAAACTGTTAATTAATCGAATTTGCCTCCAATTATTAAGACTTTGTAAGGGGATTACACTGACATGGCTCAGAAAATACATTTCACATGGTAATTTTCTTCAAAACATATTCATTACAATATTTGATTCGATAATATTTTTATTGCCGAATTTGGTGAAATTTTCTTCTTTGACGCAATTAAAACCACCGTAAATGTTTAAAAAATTAGTGAGGCAAATTTTAAGTATTACAATATTTGCTTAAAATTTCGAAATTAACGGATAAAACACATAATTATAGCAAATATTAGTGAGCTCGCTAACGCCACAGTGATGATATTGTTTCCTTTTATTCGCTCCATTCCGACGCGATGTGTTTTTCGTTTTTCCCCTCTCTTCACCCTAGTCTCTTTTGTCTCTCTCAGCCTTTCTCTCTCTAATCCAGTTCCTTCGTACTTTGCACGCGTTGCGTTTCATTTATTTTAAAATTATTCATAATGTATAATGTAGAACAAAGAAACAAACAAAAATATAAAAGATAATCACGATATATAAAACATTAAATAATGTAAATTTTTCTTGTGTATTATGCTCTCGTGTCGTCCGGCTTCGAGTAGCGGACCTTGGCCGACAAGCCATCACAGTCGCGTCGTGTTGCCAACAGTTACGAATAGTTTCTGAAACTTACTTTTAAAAGTACTTTGCGCTATTTTGATAGTGAAATCACCGTGATGGCGTGTCGACGTTTTGACTATGATAGCGTGTCGCCTCGAGTCCGACTGAGGTCCGCTACTCGAAACCGACAGCACAATATACGAGATAGAGCGTAGACACGCGCTCTGAACTCGAATTGCGGGATCGGCTCTCTCTCCGGCAGTCAAAGCCGGGTAGTGGAACGTACGCCGCGGCGCCCGTTTCTAGTTTTATTTTTCGCCAAAGCCCCGATGCGTAGAACTCCCCGGTCGCCCCTGCGCGTTGCTAGTGAAAAACCTCCAAGCGCGCACGCCCCCTCTTACCGTTCCGCGAGGCGTTTTGATGCAAGGCGAGCCGGTGCGCCGCAGCCCGCGTAGCCAGACTGCGATATTAAACCCGGTCGCCTGTCGCTACACGTAACATAAAATATGATTCTGAAAACATCTGCATTAGTAAGGGTTAATAAAGAAAATGGCAGAAAAAAAACAAAAGGAGGAAAAACTAGAATACTTTTGGATAAAAAGTCAATAAATAATCTATATAAAAAATGCGGGAAAAATCTCCTGGTAATTTACCATTTATCGATATTTTGAAATATTACCGAACAAATTAAAAGAATGTAAAAACCTTTGGAAACAATTAGATTAACAATATACAAGAATAATTGATATTTTAATTTTAAAAGTTTTTAGTTATTTATCCACCCACACACACACGCACACATACACACATCCACACACACACACACACACACATATGAGTGGCACATTTCACTTGACACTGACTCCAAAAATTTTTAGCAGTAGCATAATTTTGGACGTTTACTTGTGTTTGGAAACGATATTGAACCACAAAAAGTCAACTAAGTACTCTTATTTTCATTATTGTTATTATTATATTATGTTTATTAATTGATGGTTATTTATATTAATTGAAATTGCTTAAATTTTCTTGTAAAAGTTTTCTTTCTCTATTTTTAGTGACTATGATATTTTATATTACCCTGGGTCCCAGCAGAACTTACAATGGATTTGATATAAATAATATCTACTTTAATGATATCGGAGTAGATGTTTGCAGCCTTTAATAGATTTAAATATATTCGTATATATGAACATATATACACGCATATATATGTATATATATATATATATATATATATATATAAATATATATTTATATATATATATATATATATATATATATATTTATATATATATATATATATATATATATATATATATATATATATATATATATATATATATATATATATATCGGTATATATTTATATACCGATATAAAAATCACATTCTGTCTTTTGGTTTCACCATTGTTAGTGCTTCAAGTCTGCATATATCTGTATATATGACATGCCTGTCTATTAATATCTTCGTTATTTCATGTATGCATCTACATATATATATATAGTTTTTATTACCTGCCAACTAATATCTTAGTCGCTTTATGCCTTTGTACGCACCTGTATATATTTCCCTACCTATTTACTTTGTTGTTTTCTTGACAACGTCAAGACAAGTGCAACTAGTCTATTTCGTTGAGTCTCCTCCTTATCAGTAGAGATTTTCTCTCGCTACCTTCCTGTTCTATCGATTTACCCTGATTTTGCAAATAAGCCGATTTATGCCGCTCTTAATCTCGTTTCGTTCGACTATCATTAGACCTATATTATTCAAACTCAAGCAAGGTTTCTGTGCCCTTCATTGTTGATCAATTTTATTGTCTATCTTTAATTTTCATGGTCAGGTTCTTTTACCAAATTTTCATGGAACGATACGGAGAGTATAGTTTACTAAATAAAAGAAATATCTGAATTTATTTACAAATGTCGAAAATATGTGGTAGCCATTCGCACAAAAAATACAATCGAATTGATAGTATCCTCCTTTTTCCAAATCTTTTAGGTAGTATCAGTTAAAATAGTTGGGCGAATACACGAGTGGTTTTATAAAGATTACGTCATTTTCTTTTTTAGGTATGAAGCCATAATAAGTTTTGTATAATATCCTTATTCAAAATTTTACCGTATTCAATTTAGCATTTTTACGCCTAGTAAATTACTAACTTTTATTTTATCCCTTTACATTTTCTAACAATTTCGTATTAAATAAGGCAAGCAAAGGCTTACAGGGAATTACTCATTCACGCTATTCCTGGCCATGGTATTTCATCATGTCGTCTAGTTTTCGCTTTTTTGGAGCACGGTTTGTAGAATAACATCAGTCATACTCAATAGTGTTGATGGGTGAATTGTGTAGTTAAATAATGGTTAACTTTTTTTGTTATACCGTGTCATTTCTGGAATTACGAAGTAAGCATTAGTTCATTTTAACTGCTGTAAATTATTTGCGACCAGAGGCACAAGGAATTTACCAGTCCAGCGTAAGCACGTACAAGTTCTACGTAGACCTGGTTCAAAGAGAACCTGACTTGAACAATAATAATTACTCGCACGTTCTAATCCAAATCAGATCGCTTTTTAAAATATTAATTTGAAATTCTATAAATTTAATAAGCTGAATTAAAATATAAGATTGTTATTTAAAATGGATCGCAAAATTTTGGTCACAAATTTGGCAAATTTAGTTACTATTGACCAGATACTACCATTCAGGTTTCACGACCGTTAAACACATCGGAAGTGCGTTTAACTCGACATTAACGAATTATTTTGGATTTTTTTATATTTATAGTGGTTCTTGAAATAATATAAATGGCAAAGTCGTAAAGACGTCACGAAGAAGGAACTTATATGCCTGTGAATTGAAAATAGCAGCGGACATATATAAATTTTTCATCTAAATGGCATAGTCGTAAATACGTCTCGAAGAAGGAACTTATTTGTATGTGAATTGAAAATAGCAGCGGACATAAATAAATTTTTCATCTAAATGGCACAGTCGTAAAGACGTCTCGAAGAAGGAACTTATTTGTATGTGAATTGAAAATAGCAGCGGACATATAAATTTTTCATCTAAATGGCATAGTCGTAAAGACGTCTCGAAGAAGGAACTTATTTGTATGTGAATTGAAAATAGCAGCGGACATATATAAATTTTTCATCTAAATGGCATAGTCGTAAAGATGTCTCGAAGAAGGAACTTATTTGTATGTAAATTGAAAATAGCAGCGGACATATTTAAATTTTTCATCTAAATGGCATAGTCGTAAAGACGTCTCGAAGAAGGAACTCATTTGTATGTGAATTGAAAATAGCAGCAGACATATATAACATTTTTAATAATTTTTAATTGAAACATAAAAATTAAAAAAAGAAAAAATTTAACGTACCAAGTAAACTACATTTTCTACTGCAGTTTATATATACCCTTTCCATTTAATATTCCTGTCTTTTTGGACTATATGGAATTACATGTTAGTACCGACAATGTGCATTTTATTATTTAGAATATAATTAATTGATATCTTAGAAATATTTGTGTTTAATTTTACATAATTAATTTTGTGTTAAAAAATGTTGCCGATTTTCTATAAGTAGTAAAAAAAATTACTACTAGCCTACACTGTTGGAGGGGGTCTACACTTTTATTTACAATGCATGACTTTTTCTAATTTGTTTAATGACATGAGAGTAAAAAAATATTTCTCGACTTTATAATATCGAAATATTATAACACACTTAGTGTGTCATAATATTTCGCTATTATTTAATTTGCATTGTAAATGCATCCATTTAAATTATTAAATTTAAAAATCTAAATTGATCGTTGCTATTAAACGTTAGTTATAAAATTATAATTATAATAAAGAACATAAATGGATGCTTGTTTGTAGATTTTTAGTCGGTCGAAAATTTAGTATTTCAAAATTAATTTACTTTATCTGTTTGAAAATTCGTACGATTCATAAAATTACCTGCAATTCAAGGACAGGTAGCAAATCTGTATTTACAACATATCAATTATGGAATTTAAATTATTACGTAAGCACTAAGTGGATTTTATGTTAAGTAAACAAGTGGCTGCTTCAAACTCCGTTTGAGCATTGAAATATAAAGTGTGTGAAGTTAGAATAAATTGTTGGAATAATTCAAAATTTACATGCTTTGTCAGTGTGATTAATAATTCACTTAATTATTAAAATTACCTGCATTTGAGGAATAAGTAGGTACATCAAGCAACATGAGGAGTAAGCACATCTTTTGTTAAAAGTGTTAATCGGGCAATTACAATCATCACTTTAAACATTTGTGTTTAGGTTTAATATTCAAACTTGACGAGGTGAGTATAAACGCATAAAATAGCAAATATATTTGACGTCAATTCTGCAGAAATTGATTACTCACAATTAAATGAAACTACGTGTTATAGTATTACTTCTACTTTATTTAAATTCTTTACCCGACTTAGGTTTCGCTGTATGAAATGATTCGATGAAATATTAATTCGATTTATGAAATATTTCAATGTATGAAAGAGTTCGTTGCATAAAATTGTTTTACTTATTCATCAATCTTATCCTATATAGTGAACTGATTAAATTACAACATTATTTGTTAATACTATCTTGAAATCGCGGGATATAGTGGAATTCCGCAGGATATAATGGAATCTGTGAATGAAGTAATTATAATTAAGAAATGCACCAGGTATGTACCTTAGGTAACAATAAGTAAGGCAACAAAAAGTACAAGGAATTCGTACCAAATTTAAAATTCTTACATAAATTAATATTGGTGGTAAACAGATAGAGATATAAGAAGATTTATTCAATATTTTGCATAAAGCAAAAAAACAGTAACAAGTCTGTAAGTGCATCGTTCATCGCACATTGTATAAAATACATTCATACTATTACAAATATAAAAGTTGCGAAAGAATTTACGAAACTATGCATTAACCGAATGAAAGTTGATTAAAGAAACTTTACTTGGCCAAATGAGAAAAAAATTATAAGTGTATTTCCAAACAGTCGATAGTAAAACTGGAAAAAAGTAGATGTACCACTTCAAGTAATGAATTTTACGTACAGACAGAAACGTAATAGTAACTATACATAGATATATAGTTAATGACAAGGTTTGGCATTGAATCTATTTAGAGGATAGAAGGCAAAATGAATGGAGAAATGAAGTATGATATTCTCAGGATGCTTAAAATGAGACGGTATTTCACTTCATAATAATTCAAAATATACATCCGCACTAGATAAAATTGAATAGAAGCAAAAATTTAAAGTCAAGATCACTATGTCAAGAGACATAGTCTCTTCAGAGTCTTGATATAAAATCAATTGAACATTTATAGTCTTTCATTAAAAGCAGCTTTTTAAGTAATAAGAAACACACCATTCAACTATGACATTCTATGGAGATTTTTACATGAGCAATGACATAAAATTCCACCAAGTGTTATTATAGATGCACTTAAAACTATTTGTGGTAAATATTGAAACTGTATGTTCAATATTTTTCACAACTAAGAAAAAAGTGAACCTATTGTAAAAGTGATGATTAATAATTGATTTGCATCTGCAAACACAAGCCGTTTTCTATGAATATGCCCTAGGGATTAGGTCTTAAACTAGGCGTATATTTTTATTGCAAAACTACAGTTCGATTTGTTGATAAAAATACCTTAAATAGATTTGAGAACCTTGATACTTTTGTAATAACATGGAACTACATATATAAGTTTTTATGAACTTTAGTCTTAACTGGATTTAAGTTTACTTTTGGCAGTAAAGGCTTGAAATCTCCTTTAATATATGTATATTTGTTTATAAATGCTAATCGTTAATATCTTGCAAAGATTCTTCAGAAAATATAGAATTCTTACTTCGTACTGTTATCATTTTATCACATAAATGACGGATATGGAATATTTTTTAATTACAAATACAAAATATAATTTATACATATATATACATATATATTTGTGTGTGTTTGTATGTATTGTCGTTCCGATGCAAGTTGTACAGCGGACAAATTAAATAATAGATGTGGCTACACATTCTTTAAGGTCGCAGGGCACGTGTCCTTGCAGAACGTGTTGTTTAAATCGGATACGAGGCCAAAAGATATATCTATAAAGAAGTGGCGATTTTGATGTCAAGCGGGAGTACATAATTACCCACTATACATAAATATAGAGCCAGTCAACATTTTCTACTAATGTGTCAGAGGATTGTCATCGAAACCTTAGTGGTGGTCACCGAGAAGGAGATGCGCTACTGGTCGGACGCGTCCCATTACAACTAACGATGCTAGTGTCAGACGTGTGTGTGTGTCAACGTTCGTTTTGTGCAATTGCTGTGTTTTACACATTCCTGTCAGCGTTTATCATTAAAAATATATGTCTGTTTTTAAATAATTATAAAATTTTGTTTTGAATTCAGTTGCATGAACATAAATGTTACAATGGTTTCCATAAAATAATTTTTTAAAATTTAATAACTTTAAAATACATGAATTTTCTAACTCAAATACTTCAGCATATATAACCAAATTTATGTATTTAGATCACGTCTCAGCTAAATAAAAATACATTCGAGGCATTTTCTGTATATTCCTTATTTAATTTTAATATTTTTAAAATTCTCTACCCTAGCTATACTTCAATACGAGCATTATATTTTGAATCCCTTTTCATTCTCTTTATACCTACAAACAAGTGCTCTATTTTAAACCGTGTTTGAAATATTTATATATACTTTTATAAGTATGCTTAACTGAATATTTCGCTTAACTCTTTGATTTTAATACTTTCAGTGCAAATAACATTAAAAAAATTATTCAATATTTTAAGCTTCTTTCTTATATAGACCCTTCTGATGTTGTATAATATTTATTCAATCAGTATATTAATCGAAATTTTGACATATAATATGTTGCAATCTTTCACAGCAAAATATGACTAATTTATCAATATATGTATAGACATAACATCGTACCAAATCATAAAGGAATGGAGAAATATGTAAAACTATATCTTTTTATTATGAATATGAAGAAAAAACGAAAATCATAAGGATTGGTGTAAAGGATTGATGCAATTAGTAAGTACTTAATTCATATTAATTACATTGATATATTTCGTGTCAATCCTTCTCTTGTTCAAAAATATACTTAATCAGGGGAATTCTGTTATTTCCCGTTGTTTCTCGAATAAGGAAAAAATTGGTGTGCAAACACAGGTCGAATGGTCAGTGTGTCATATTATGCTATGAGAAAGCAAGTGACTAACCGAATTTTATCATATAATGACATGAACATGTAAAGTGTTAAACTTGCGACTTTTTGAAATTGATTTTATTTATATAATAATATATTTCTACATACGTTTAAAATTTCTATGTTTTTTTACTACAAATATAGAAAGTGTCAAATCGGACAACTAAAATTTAACTAAATTTATGGGGAAGCCATATTAATTTGTATGCTTCCTGACCTACTTACTTTTTAATTTTGAAACATTGTGTTTTCATTACAATATTTTTCATCGTTAAATTGTATTAAATCATTGTCATTACTATGTTGATGGAAATTCATATTTCCAATAACTTAATAAACATATTTCCTGTTCATATTTTATGTATCCAATAACTTAATAAACATATTTCCTTCATATTTCCAATAACTTAATAAACTAGAAAATTCAAATTATGAAGAATTACTAAATTACATGGATATTTGTTTAACTATTTACACGATATATTGGTCACTAAAAGAAGAGTTGTATTTATAATAGTAAGTCTAAGAGTTATACTCTTTTAAATATCAGATGGCCATACTTGCTTCAAAATACAAAGCAACCATTTCCAATAAATAATGTAATAAATAAACTCAACTTTAAACTTTAATATCATAAGTCACATCCCGCGATTCACGTGTAGGTGATTTACTGTCAAAAGCTCTTAATACCTTATGGGTACTATGCTGAGTTAAAGTTGAGCTTATAAGCGTTTTACGGAAAATCTAAATTATAAATTATACCAAGTGAAGTGTTTAAATATATCACAATTCCTCATAAAAATGAAACTTTCAGAATTCTCGTCGATGGAAGAGTTTGTATCATTGTGAAAAGAGAATAATATTTTTATGGTTTACAAAATGAGAAAATTCTACATTTTTTTAATGTATGTCAAAATTTTATTAATATTCAAAATATAGTTTTAAGTGTATTAGCTATTTAACAGCAATTTTACCAGGGAGTTTGTTTCGTGAGATAATAAGGAAATGTAACACCATATTATTTATATTTCGCTATATCAAAAAAAGAATTCTCGAAACGCGTTAATTAGAAGTTTGAAAATAATTATAATTTAAATAAATTCTTTCTAAATTTTTAAAAAATTTGTTTTTCTGTTAAGTTTTAAAGTTTTTTAAGCTAAGATCAACAATTACGCCACAATATATTTCAATTCTTCGATTATTTAATTCATATAAAATATGGCTATTTTTGAAAACCAAATTAATTTTTTGACCGAATCAGAGAGATTTATGGTTAAACTGTTTAAAAAAGGCGACTAAGATACAAAAGTGGAATGTGAATGATAGTGACTAAATACTGGTGACTAAAGATTGGTATCCACTGGAATAACATATTTGCTCTATTATGTGATAGCTAGAACTGGGTTTAATGTCAAATAACGAGTTTGGTGGGAAAACTACTTTGCGATTTGAAGTATGATGTCTGTACACTTACATCGAACGAGACGGCTTATTTTTCATTCAATTAAATTTATTACGCAAAAATATGGAATCAATTTTTAAAAGTAAATAAATTCTTATCTATTTTTGGCTTAACACAAATACACTTCATTAACAAGTTCTTTTATTATTTTGTCTCTATTTTTTTGCTAAGTAGTATACAACAATTACCGACAAGTACATGGATACATTGTATTTTAATGCATATAGAATAAGGATTTTTCTTTAATTTACATGTATTATATATATTTACTATTATAATTGCAAAATAAAAAATCTTAGACAATAAATACTTTTTACATGGACTTACGTGACTATTTATCTTGACAGTGTACATGCATAAGGTGTTATTGTAAAATATTCATTGATAATTAAACTATGACTTTAGATTAATCTATATTACTGTTGTAACAAAAATCATTACATAGACGCTGTTACGTAATACTTTCATCGCCAAACTCGTGACTAATTATATTTTCATATACGTACTTATAATTTTATAAACGCCCTGTTTTGAGTTTATATATTCTGATTCAATTATCGCATTTCTTCTTACTTATGAAACGGCATATTTACCATATATTCATTTAAAATTTAGAAATGTATAATTGACATAAATCCATTGTTGTAACCAATAAATAATTTCAATGATATTTATAAAATTTTAAACTATTAGCTTAAGAATATCTGTAACATTAATTTTTGTACGCAGTGGATATGACTATGAATATTTGCCATTGTCACTTATGAAAATAATAATTTCGTTTAATACATTTTCATTCCTTTATCCATAAGAAAATTTTCATATTTTATATATTATATATAGTTTAAATATATTTTATATTTTCTCCATTTTTGTTACTGATGTGCAAGAAAATATACATTGTTTGACGTAAAATTATGAATTAATAGAAAAATACTTCTTGGCGATATTTCCACATAAATGTTCATTGTTGTTATCGAATTAATTATTTAAAAAGTAAATTGTGTCAAACAACTAGACGCTGAAAATTCTTATCATTATAAATAGAAAACTTTGTCTTCAAAACATTTATACAAGCAAAAGCAAGGTGGAAAGCGATGTATTAAAATCTTACTCACGTCGTATTTAGAAAATGGTTTAGAAGTCATGACTATTGCATATTTGCTATATAAATTGATTCAACTTAATTATGTTCCTAAGTACTATCTAAATGCTTCAAAATCATAAAAATATTCAAATGTGAGAATTTAATTTAGAGCTCATAACACAATTGTTTCAGACAATCGTAGTAGCCGCGTTGCGCAGCGTGGTGGCATGACAACCGATACACAAAAGAATCGAACTACAAAAAGAGATCACAAGCAGCTGCATAAAAGTTGATACGATAGCGCGAAAATTAGTTCCAGAAGTTAAAGTTCAGTTTAAGTTCAGTTCGATCAAGCAGTTCATAGTTCACTTATTAGCGATGCACATCAGTTCTTGAAATCTATAGTTCAACAGTGATATAGTCAACTTTGTCAAAAGTTATTGTAAATTATGAAGATATTATCATACATTTGACTAAGTGACCTTTACATTGGTAATCGACCTAGTAACCTTACTCCAGGATTTATGTTAACAGCGGCAGATCTGGTGAACTTTGAATAAATTCCTTCAAACCAGCAACAGATAAGTGAGTGTTCGTGGTTATGAATTCTGCCTATTGTACCTCAAAACAATTTTAGTCGTTCGTTTTCGACGTTTCTTTTACAATTGTTGGGAGATATATTAAATATAGTTCTGTTAATGTACAAAAAAGAAGTTCCATTTAATAATAAAATCCATTAAAGACATGTTGAAAAATACGGTTCGATTTTGAGATTTTTTTTATAACCCTTGTTTAATAACTCTCCATTTAATTGAGTTGTACAATGCTCATGTTTTTATTATTAAACATGTGCATAAAAAATATTTAAAAGTGACGACTGAGTGATGTTGAAGCACTCATTTCATCATCCCAAAGCTCCGAACCGTAAATCATAGAAGCTGCCAAGCTGTAATTAGCGACCGGGTGGTCGGACGAATAGACGGAGATTACAGAATTATATGAAATACTAAAATGAACTTTTCAAAGCAATCGGATTCGCAAACACATTCCAATGTTCATTATGTTCTAAATGAGTTGCGCTAGCTTGTTTATAAAGTGATTCACAAATTTAACACTTGTTTTTAAGGATGAACTCTTCTTTCTAATAAAATGTCGTAATTCTCCAATGTTTTTGCAGCTTATTACATTTTTCACAATATGATCCAATTTTTCCTTCAAAATAAAGAAGAAGTTGAAGTCTCAAAATTTTACTTGTCAATTCAATCTTAGCACAAATTATTTTCCTTCAATGATAGCAAAGAAATGTGAAATTACACACAGCAAACATAAGGTTCCTTGCAGTACCTCTAGTGATTTAGCAACCACTTCTGGTTGATTACATAATTCCTCAATTTCAGCTACAATTCCGTCAAAAATTTTTGCCAGTACTATTACTGCCTTAAAATGAGCACTACAACGCGTTATTTGGAGTATTTTAACAAATGCTTTGTTGTATTTAATAAGCACTCGCCGGCTAGTGAAAACACAAAAAAATATATAAATTGTCTCTGCTCTTCCGAAAAATTGTACACATGATACAATTCGTGCAAATGATTGTTGATTATTAGCATTAAAACTACAAACACTTGGCAGTTATGTGTAGTTTTAATGGCAACACAATAAAAAGGCACTATTGGACAGAATCAATGAAGTAGAGCCGGAAGTCAGATCAAAGAATTGGATTATTTCAAGCTCACTGGAAGGACGCCTTGCAATACTTACGCATTGGCAGAAATGGAGAGGAAGCGTGTTCAGTTGTTCACAGATACCCAATCAAAAAGAGACACCTCAACCTGACCAACTGTGTTGCTCTACTAATTTGAGTTCCTTAGGTATTCTGCAGAATTATTCAAACCAAGCCGTACTATCCATTTATTATATGGTATCAACCTTAGTTGGCAGACTGTTTTAATGACAATGCAGATTTCGAATGATATTTTGACTGGTAATAAAGAAATAATAAATTCGTTTTTTTATTTATCTACTTGTAAATATAACGTAAACTAATGGAAATTAATTGCTTATAATTTTTTTGCTCCTATTTATAAGTTATATAATTAAAAAAAAGAGTTTTGTAATTTCTTTAATCTCTAATAATCAAGTTATCATTAGAAATCTGCTTTATCATTGACACAGAATAACAACTAAGGTTAGTACTATGTAACAGATGGGCCGTAAATGGTATTGTCTTGGCTAAACATTGTGATGTATTTATATGAGGCTATATAAAAACCTTTCTCGCATTGCCTATAACCTTTTTTTATAAAATTCAACTATTCCAATGCAAGTTAAGATATTTTTTTGCTTTCATATCTTTTAAGTTCCATTTTACTGATTGTTTTTCTTAATAACCCTCAATATTCATAATTAAATGAAACTAGGTGATGTAGTATTATTTCTACTTTCTGCTATCAAAGATTCTTTGCTAACAGCCAAACAACAATTGTATCTAAATATCGAATAAATTCATACGCAGCATTAAAGCGCAAATGATTATCTCAAGCTTTATCTCTAATTTTTCTTATCGTAATATAAAATATATTTTAACGTAAAAATATTTTTTACGAAAAATATATGAACAGAAAATTTCTGAGATGAAAACCGCACAAAACCATTTCATCGTTCACGATAATTAAATATGTTTGTTAGATTTCTTTTCTTCAAAAATAAATACAATTACTTCTTTAACTAAACTCAATCGTAATCTCTGCTGTAGTAATTCAAAAGCTTTTGATAAAAATTTAAGATCGTTCTAATGCCAGAATGACATAAGGTAAACTACAGTAGACAAAACATTATGTCCTTGATTATGTCAAAATTCCCAATAGTAAACTCCATATTTATCAACAAAACGTCACCTTAACTATTAACATAATTTATGTTGTAATTAACAATAAACATTCCGCGTCGATCTAAGCGTGTTGCTAGTGACACTCATCGTACAGATTTTTACCCAAATCTTAATATTAACCGTTATTCTAGAAAGTTGCTATACTAAAATTTAAATAAAACTATCAGACGTATGTAATAAATAAAAACTTAACTGGTAAAAATTAATAGGGAGTAAAAAGTGTTTTGCCAATAATATTAACAAATACAAATATTCGCGAATGTTTCGATCAAATTCCGTAATTTAATTTTATTTCACAAAAACTGTTGTTACAAATAAAAGCTAATCACATCAATAAAGTTTTCATACAATTTTTTGAAAATTGCACAAACGTTTAAAAACATGTACTGAAAATTCATTCCATAAATAAATTCTACGTCCCATCTATCCAATGAAATGAACACTCCCGATCGACTAGTATATCCCAGATAAATATTATTTTATTTTAATCTACGATTAATGCACAAACAGATGTACTTACTACATTTCAATAATTATTACATTTTGAAATCACAAAATGCGAGTAATTGAACCAAGTAATAATTTAAAGGATGGATTGATGGATAATAATTTAAAGGATGGATTGAGATGATTAATAAATATTGAATAAAGGTTATATCTGAACTTGTGGTCAATGTATAACAGAAAGATAGGTCATTTATTTTTAACCGTCTGTCAAGTTTACCTACATTTAAAATATGGGAAAATAAATATAAGATTAGATATGAAAATAAACAAATAAATTATTTCTTAATTTAGGACTTGGAGTTTATAATAATAGTTTAAATAAAAACTTTAATATTGCTACTAATAACTTTAGAACTAATTTGACATACAATTTCAGATAGATTCTCTGTAAAAAAAAATAACAACTGTTCCACTATCAAAAGATGTTTTCCCTTTTATACGATTTCGAAACCAAAATTAAAAAAGGCCTTACCATTTATTAATTGGTATGTTTTAAAATATTAATATTTAAAAACTTAACAAAATTTAAAAAACACGAAGCCCAGAACAACATTTAAGGGAATAAAAAAATTAAATACGTTTTTTATTCCGAATTTTACGCCTGTAAAACTGTAGGGTACAGCTAGTATTATACAAAAAAAAACATTCTTCCTTCAATTCGGTCCCTTGTTTCAGAAAATATTCTGATATGGATTCCACAAGTATTGAATATATAAAAAGAGTACGGCACATTTCCAATTCACAAAACTTAGGCACGCGTGCTAGCCTGATTAATTATTTAGTTATGGAACGTAACGCGAACGTCGACATCGTTGTGACATTTTTTGATACATATTTCATTTGGAAGCCTAAAACTTTCTTATTTACCACTGTTTTATTTACTGCGAAGCCCCGTTCGTAATTTATTCATAAGTAAATGGGGTGCGTTTTCAAAGATGCGGGGTGTTCAAGTTTGGACATTCCTCTGCTGACGTTGTAATCAATACATGTAATAATTTACTCAATATCAAATAACATTGTGGCATGCTTGCCTGGTAAGCATTAGGAGCTTTTTCTATTGACTTAAGTGTAAACAAATATTTTAATTCACAAAATAATCAAAAGTTATTGAAGAAACAAAATATCAAATGAAAACTACATAAATATTTTGCCATTAGGCCAAGCTAATAAAAGTATTCAATATTAAAAAGAACAAGATGTGATTTGGTAATTTTTAAAGATATTTGCTTTTTAAAAGTAATATTGTTGTAAATTTATAGTGATTTTTTAAAGATCGAAACTAAAAGAAAGAGAAAAAGGCGGGCCTTTAACAGATAATATATTTCTTAAAAGGAAATAACAATTTTTGATGTGAATTTGTCTGATATGTGTCGGTTAAATTAAAAAGAAGAAACAGAACTTAGAATTGTTCTATCTCGCACAAAGTTTCTGACAATTTACTATCTTCTTGTTCCAAACTGTGTACTTAAAGCGATCGGAAACAAATAGGATTATCTTCGAAATATGCTAACTTGGTTCTAGTTTGTGTTATTTTTCTACAAATGAAATTTCAAGAAATAAAGGAACAAATCTACTTAGAGTCTTATATTATGTTCGTATATTTTGCAAATGAATTTAGAATCACGAATTCGAAATAATTTAGAATCACGAATTTCCTAGAGTCTATTTCTTTACAAAATTTTGTAGGTACTATTAGGTCTGGCATTCAAATTTCCACTTTATCATTCAATTAGCTTAAGATCAAATTAGGTCACAATATGTGTTTTGTTTTTCCACTGCTATTATGTGATGGTGTTTATATATCACTATAAGCTTTTATGTTTAGAACGGTTTATGTTATTAAAAATAATATAGATTTAACTGAACACATTAAAATTTGACTAAACTGTAAATAATAACATTCTAACTAATACATAAACTAATCACACGTTACTGAAATACGCAATATGAACTAAAAAAATAAATATGATCTTTATATATCAATATTTGGTCATTATACTTAAAGAATGTAGGGGCTAGTAAACGTGGCATTCGAATTGCTGCTTCTTACTTTTAGGCCATTGATGGTGATTGATGGTTATTGATGGAAAATCCTATCTTTAGGTTATTGAGTCTAGGTGCGGTGTACAAAACTTGAAGACAAGACTCGAAGCGTAACGTTCTCAAGCTTTAAGTATTTCTCTATTGAATATAAATCCTCTGCGTAAAATCTTAATAATGGTCTAAATCTAAGTTCGTGGCAGACATAATCCAGACAGATGGTATCTTCATTAAATAGCTTAAACATCTCTGGTCGCTGAAAGTGAGCACTGTTCCGGCGAACAGTTCATGCGGTATGATTACAGGCTAACAATTCACAAATAACGGCGGAAGACTTGAATGTAACGATTACGAAATGCGTTACACTGTGCCGTATTACGTATCTCGTATGTACGTGATTCGGCGTGCTTTAGGGAGGAAAGGAGGTCGGCTGCTATTTAGAATGTAATTATGTGAAAATGTGTTTGTATCGCAGCAGTTGAAATGTTTTTTAATTAACATTTTTGTTTAGAATTTGTTTGAATATGTTTAACAGGGGAGTATACAATCTATATTTAATTATTGTTTATGTGGATCATATTATTGAACATCTTTATTATTGAAATTATTATTTTTCGATTACATTAAATATTAAGTAAACATATAGAAAATATGCTTCGATTATTTTTAACATGAATTAGTAAATATGGTGAATTTAAGTGAACAAGGTTATTGATTACTACCAATTACGATTAAACATATTTATTTTAATAGCTTTTTGTCACAATTCAAATAACAAATTTAAGCTTTTAATTTTTGTTTTCCATGCTGCCTAAATTTTTTCTTTATTAATTTATGAATACCGAACGAATTTTCCTTATTTTCAAGAATTTAAATAAATATTGGACTATGTAATAAAAGAATATTAATGAATTTTCTTAATCTTTTCACCAATTAATAATATAAGTACGCTTAAGGCAGAAACTTGAAACAGATGATAGTATTAAAACATATTTACGCACATATATAATAAACCAACACCCATAAAAACATATTAACTTTGTGATAGCAGAGAGCAGGGGACAAATTACGCATACAATTTTCTTTAATTCAGTATAAGGTGTATACGAAATACATATTATAAGGGTCTTGAAAATTGTTTTCATAATTTTAGGTTGTTTTTAGGTAGTGTATAGAAATATAATGACAAATATGAATAAAATTTGTCTCTTCCCCTTATGTCCAAAACTACTGAGAGTAAAATTAAGGAAAACACACAGTTTTTAGAAACGTGCGAAAGTTTTATATGAAAATATTATGTTAAATATCAACGCCATAGTTTTTTACGTAATCACAGTAAAGTATATGTCTCCCCCGCTTAACCATATTAAGTATTATTTAATACATGTTGCGCTTGGAAATGATGACATGATAAATAAAGTAATTTTATTTCAAATAAGAAATAAAGTCCTTGATACGTAAGCTAGGTTCACATTTGAGCTTTTTTTGTAGAATTGAAACTTGGATCATCAATTTTAACACGAATATTATACTAATTAGGTGACTAAGTGAGTAGTTGATACCAAATGTTAAATATTAGTTTAAAATGATTTAAAACATCAGGAAAAAATTCTAACAATAAGTTCTGTCAAGAGTTTCATATGTTTACTCGTTGAGTATACATTTTGTTTGCAATGCAATGCAATGTAAAACTATTATAAATTATTTAACTACTATAAATTTTTTATATTACGCTTGGCAAAAATCGTAAACAAGTTTGGAACAAATATAGGTGTAATATATTTTTCTAACCATGTATTCTTTAAGCATTAAAATCATCCAAATTTTCAAAAGAAATAAAATTATAAAGATGTTTTATGAATATTAGTAATGAACAAACATGAATACTTTAATTAATGAATAAACATAAGTAATTTATAATAATAAATAAAATTTATTGACTAAAAAAAAGGTAAAACCTCCAGCGTTACAAGCCTTGATCGCTGCATCACCTCTTTTTGCACAGCTTGTGCGCGTTAACTTTTTATTAAATTTAATAACCTCCAAGTTAGGCAAAACTTCCCTCTGAAATATGTCGAAGATTAAAAAGCGTGGGATTGACTACTTTTAACAATATTAATCAACATTCAAAATACGTTATTATTAAAGTCTCTTTATAAGCTCTAAGTATATACTATTAATAAAATTTTAATAGAGTGAATTGTGCATGCGGAAAATATTTTAAATAGAGTGACTGATTTAGCATAAAGAATGATAATAGGAGCCAGAAAGTCTCAGAATTTTAGTCTTTCTGTCTGTCGGTATGTTAATTTCTTCATCAATCATGCGTAATCTACTGGACGAATTTTGATGAAATTTCATGTGGTTATAATTCATATCCCAGAGCAACATATAAGAGAACAAAAAAATTATATCACTTTTTCATTCCGAATTTTACGTGTGTAAAACTGTACGGTACAGCTAGTATTATACAAAAAAAAAAAATTCTTCCTTCAATTCGGTCCCATGTTTCAGAAAATATTCTAATATGCATTGCACAAGTATTGAATATATAATAAGAGTATGACACATTCCCAAGTCTCGAAGCACAAAACTTAGGCACGCGTGCAAGCCTGATTAATTATTTAGTTACCCAACGTAACGCGAACGTCGACATCGTTGTGACATTTTCCGATTCATATTTCATTTGGAAGCCTAAAACTTCCTTATTTACCGCTGTTTTATTTACTGTGAAGCCCCGTTTCGTAATTTATTCATAAGTAAATGGGGTGCGTGTTCAAGTTTGGACATTCCTCTGCTGACGTTGTAATCAATACATGTAATAATTTACTCAATATCAAATAACATTGTGGCATGCTTGCCTGGTAAGCATTAGGATCTTTTTCTATTGACTTAAGTGTAAACAATTATTTTAATTCCCAAAAAAAATCAGAAGTTATTGAAGAAACAAAATATTAAATGAAAACTACATAAACATTTCGCCATTATATCAAGCTAATAAAAGTATTCAATATTAAAAAGAACAAGATGTGATTTGGTAAATTTTAAAAATATTTGCTTTTTAAAAGTAATATTGTTCTAAATGTATAGTGATTTTTTAAAGATCGAAACTAAAAGAAAGAGAAAAAGGCGGGCCCTTAAAAGATAATATATTTCTTAAAAGGAAATAACAATTTTTGATATGAATTTGTCTGATATGTGTCGGTTAAATTGAAAAGAACTTAGAATTGTTCTATCTCGCACAAAGTTTCTAGCAATTTACTATCTTCTCGTTCCAAACTGTGTACTTAAAGCGATCGGATAGAAATAGGATTATCTTAGAAATATACTAACTTGGATCTAGTTTGTGTTATTTTTCTACAAATTAAATTTCAAGAACTAAAGGAACAAATCTACTTAGAGTCTTATATTATGTTCGTATATTTTGCAAATGAATTTAGAATCACGAATTCGAAATAATTTAGAATCACGAATTTCCTAGAGTCTATTTCTTTACAAAATTTTGTAGGTCCTATTAAATCTGGCTTTCAAATTTCCACTTTATCATTCAATTAGCTTAAGATAAAATTAGGTCACAATATGTGTTTTGTTTTCCCACTGCTATTATGTGATGGTGTTTATATATCACTATAAGCTTTTATGTTTAGCACGGTTTATGATGTTAAAAATAATATAGATTTATCTGAAGACATTAAAATTTGACTAAACTGTAAATAATTTAATTCTAACTAATACATAAAAACACGTTACTGAAATACGCAATATGAAATAAAAAAATAAATATGATGTTTATATATAAATATTTGGTCATTATACTTAAAGAATGTAGGGGCTAGTAAATGCCAATTCGAATTGCTGCTTCTTACTTTTAGACCATTGATGGTGATTGATGGAAAATCCTATCTTTAGGTTATTGAGTCTAGGTGCGGTGTAAAAAACTTGAAGAAAAGACTCAAAGCGTAACGTTCTCAAGCTTTGAGTATTTCTCTATTGAATATAAATCCTCTGCGTAAAATCTTAATAATGGTCTAAATCTAAGTTCGTGGCAGACATAATCCAGACAGATGGTATCTTCATTAAATAGCTTAAACATCTCCGGTCGCTGAAAGTGAGCACTGTTCCGGCGAACAGTTCATGCGGTATGATTACAGGCTAACAATTCACAAATAACGGCGGAAGACTTGAATGTAACGATTACGAAATGCGTTACACTGTGCCGTATTACGTATCTCGTATGTACGTGATTCGGCGTGCTTTAGGGAGGAAAGGAGGTCGGCTGCTATTTAGAATGTAATTATCGTTGCTCGTAAGGGTTATGTGAAAATGTGTTTGTATCGCAGCAGTTGAAATGTTTTTTAATTAACATTTTTGTTTAGAATTTGTTTGAATATGTTTAACAGGGGAGTATACAATCTATATTTAATTATTGTTTATGTGGATCATATTATTGAACATCTTTATTATTGAAATTATTATTTTTCGATTGCATTAAATATTAAGTAAACATAGAGAAAATATGCTTCGATTATATTTAACAAGAATGAGTAAATATGGTGAGTTTAAGTGAACAAGGTTATTGATTACAGCCAATTACGATTAAACATATTAATTTTAATAGCTTTTTGTCACAATTCAAATAACAAATTTAAGCTTTTAATTTTTGTTTCCCATGCTGCCTAAATTTTTTCTTTATTAATTTATGGATACCGAACGAATATTCCTTATTTTCAAGAATTTAAATAAATATTGTACTATGTAATAAAAGAATATTAATGAATTTTCTTAATCTTTTCACCAATTAATAATATAAGTAAGTTTAAGGCAGAAACATGAAACAGATGATAGTATTAAAACATATTTACGCACATATATAATAAACCAACACCCATAAAAACATATTAACTTTGTGATAGCAGAGAGAAGGGGACAAATTACGTATACAATTTTCTTTAATTCAGTATAAGGTGTATACGAAATACATATTATAAGGGTCTTGAAATTTTTTTTCATAATTTTAGGTTGTTTTAGGTAGTCTATAGAAATATAATGACAAATATGAATAAAATTTGTCTCTTCCCCTTATGTCCAAAACTACTGAGAGTAAAATAAAGGAAAACACACAGTTTTTAGAAACGTCCGAAAGTTTTATATGAAAATATTATGTTAAATATCAACGCCATAGTTTTTTACATAATCACAGTAAAGTATATGTCTCCCCCGCTTAACCATATTAAGTATTATTTAATACATATTGCGCTTGGAAATGATGACATGATAAATAAAGTAATTTTATTTCAAATAAGAAATAAAGTCCTTGATACGTAAGCTAGGTTCACATTTGAGCTTTTTTTGTAGAATTGGAACTTGGATCATCAATTTTAACACGAATATTATACTAATTAGGTGACTAAGTGAGTAGTTGATACCAAATGTTAAATATTAGTTTAAAATGATTTAAAACATCAGGAAAAAATTCTAACAATAAGTTCTGTCAAGAGTTTCATATGTTTACTCATTGAGTATACATTTTGTTTGCAATGCAATGCAATGTAAAACTATTATGAATTATTTAACTACTATAGATTTAAATATTACGCTTGGCAAAAATCGTAAACAAGTTTGGAACAAATATATGTGTAATATATTTTTCTAACCATGTATTCTTTAAGCATTAAAATCATCCAAATTTTCAAAGAAATAAAATTATAAAGATGTTTTATGAATATTAGTAATGAATAAACATGAGTAATTTTGAATAATTTATATTAATAAATAAAATTAATTGATTAAAAAAAAGTTAAAACCTCCAGCGTTACAAGCCTTGTTACAAGTCTTATTGCACAGCTTGTGCGCGTTAACTTTTTATTAAATTTAATAACCTCCAAGTTAGGCAAAACTTCCCTCTGAAATATGCCGAAGATTAAAAAGCGTGGGATTGACTACTTTTAACAATATTAAACAACATTCAAAATACGTTATTATTATACCTGATAGTCTCCTCATAAGCTCTAAATCTATACTATTAAAAAAAATATTACAGAGTGAATTGTGAACGTGGATAATATTTTAAATAGAGTGACTGATTTAGCATAAAGAATGATAATAGGAGCCAGACAGTTTTAGAATTTTAGTCTTTCTGTCTGTCGGTATGTTAATTTGTTCGTCAATCACGCGTAATCTACTAGACGAATTTTGACGAAATTTCATGTGCTTGCGATTCCTACCCCAGAGAAATATATATTTTTTATTCCGAATTTTATGTGAATAAAACCGTAGGGTACAGATAGTATTAAAAAAAGACATTCTTCCTTCAATTCGGTCTCATGTTTCAGAAAATATTCTAATATGCACAAGTATTGAATATATAATAAGAGTATGACACATTCCCAAGTCTCGAAGCACAAAACTTAGGCACGCGTGCAAGCCTGATTAATTATTTAGTTACCCAACGTAACGCGAACGTCGACATCGTTGTGACATTTTCCGATTCATATTTCATTTGGAAGCCTAAAACTTCCTTATTTACCGCTGTTTTATTTACATTAAAGCCCCGTTTCGTAATTTATTCATAAGTAAATGGGGTGCGTGTTCAAGTTTGGACATTCCTCTGCTGACGTTGTAATCAATACATGTAATAATTTACTCAATATCAAATAACATTGTGGCATGCTTGCCTGGTAAGCATTAGGATCTTTTTCTATTGACTTAAGTGCAATCACTTATTTTAATTCACAAAATAATCAAAAGTTATTGAAGAAACAAAATATCAAATTTAAACTACATAAATATTAGGCCAAGCTAATAAAATATTCAATATTAAAAAGAACAAGATGTGATTTGGTAATTTTTAAAGATATTTGCTTTTTAAAAGTAATATTGTTCTAAATTTATAGTGATTTTTTAAAGATCGAAACTAAAAGAAAGAGAAAAAGGCGGGCCATTGAAAGATAATATATATCTTAAAAGGAAACAAAATTTTTTGATGTGAATTTGTCTGATGTGTGTCGGTTAAATTGAAAAGAAGAAAAAGAACTTAGAATTGTTCTATCTCGCACAAAGTTTCTAACAATTTACTATCTTCTTGTTCCAAACGGTGTACTTAAAGCGATCGGATACAAATAGGATTATCTTAGAAATATACTAACTTGGCTCTAGTTTGTGTTATTTTTCTACAAATGAAATTTCAAGAAATAAAGGAACAAAGCTACTTAGAGTCTTATATTATGTTCGTATATTTTACAAATTAATTTAGAATCACGAATTCAAAATAATTTAGAATCACGAATTTCCTAGAGTCTATTTCTTTACAAAATTTTGTAGGTGCTATTAGATCTGGCATTCAAATTTCCACTTTATCATTCAATTACCTTAAGATAAAATTAGGTCACAATATGTGTTTTGTTTTTCCACTGCTATTATGTGATGGTGTTTACATGTCACTATAAGCTATTATGTTTAGTGCGGTTTATGATATTCAAAATAATATAGATATAACTGAATATATAAAATTTTACTAAAGTGTAAATAATAAAGTTATAATTTAAAAAACAAAAAAACATATTTTTGTAGCAATATGAAAAACAAAATTAAATATGATCTTTACATATAAATATTTGGTCATTATATTTAAAGAATGTAGGGGCTAGTAAACGTAGCATTCGAATTGCTGCTTCTTACTTTTAGGCCATTGATGGTGATTAACGGTTATTGATGGAAAATCCTATCTTTAAGTTATTGTGTGTAGGTGCGGTGTACAAAACTTGAAGACAAAACTCGAAGCGTAACGTACTCAAGCTTTAAGTATTTCTCTAATGAATATAAATCCTCTGAGTAAAATCTTAATAATGGTCTGAATCTAAGTTTGTGGCAGACATAATCCAGACAAATGGTATCTTCATTAAATAGCTTAAACATCTCCGGTCGCTGAAAGCGAGCACTGTTCCAGCGAGCAGTTCATGCGGTATGATTACAGGCTAACAATTCACAAATAACGTCGGAAGACTTGAATGTAACGATTACGGAATGCGTTACACTGTGCCGTATTACGTATCTCGTATGTACATGATTCGGAGTGCTTTAGGGAGGAAAGGAGGTCGGCTGTTATTTAGAATGTAATTATCGTTGCTCGTAAGGGTTATGTGAAAATGTGTTTGTATCGCAGCAGTTGAAATGTTTTTTAAATGACATTTTTGTTTAGAATTTGTTTGAATATGTTTAACAGGGGATTATACAATCTACATTTAATTATTGTTTATATGGATCATATTATTGAACATCTTTATTATTGAAATTATTATTTTTCGATTACATTAAATATTAAGTAAACATATAGAAAATATGCTTCGATTATATTTAACAAGAATGAGTAAATATGGTGAGTTTAAGTGAACAAGGTTATTGATTACTGCCAATTACGATTAAACATATTTATTTTAATAGCTTTTTGTCACAATTCAAATAACAAATTTAAGCTTTTAATTTTTGTTTTCCATGCTGCCTAAATTTTTTCTTTCTTAGTTTATGGATACCGAGCGAATATTCCTTATTTTCAAGAATTTAAATAAATATTGTACTATGTAATAAAAGAATATTAATGAATTTTCTTAATCTTTTCACCAATTATGGTTAATTCATTAAATATACGCCATTCTTATTTCACATAACTAATTAATATATCCCTGATTATAGCATAAATTAGCCATTTTTATTTGGTAATACAATTAAATGTACTGCCATCATTCGTTAGCGTAGTGACACATCTTATTCAGTGGAGTACTGAGACTGTTTTAAAAGACAGCGACGTTATTAATATTAACGTATCCCTATTTGCTATGGCTAATAGAAATCAGCAAATTGAAATAATAAATTGTATTTAAGCGTAAGGAAATGTTTTATTATAATATGCCAATGACAATATTTTTCTAAAGGTTTGTACACATTAGAGATCGTACACATTATTTTTCTAAAGGTCTGTACATTTGTTGCGCGCTTACAACTTTTACATTGCCCATGCGCCGCGCGAGTGTACTATTTGCGCTGCACCTGAACTGCGCCTGTACTGCTTACTGTTCCTGCCTTCCATTCTTCAAATTGCTACTAGCAATAGTAAAACGAGGATGCATCTTTCAAAACAATCGAATGGAATGAGGAGGCGAGTTTGCAATTAACTAAAACTTATAAAAATAGTCCAATTTTACGGTACCTTAAAAATATTAATCATTGTTAATAGAGATATATATGAATAATTTACGCATTCTTGCACACAAACAGAGCACAAACGGCGCATGCAATGCACTAGCCTGGACAAGAAAGTTATAAAAAGGAGCGTAATTTGAGCATACGTTGCGCAATTCGCTTATGTGTACTTACCCTAACATTTTCAACAGTTTTGACTTTAAAATAAAGGTAATTTCTTCGAAATTCTGGATATATTCATGAAGAATTAGGCTGCGCTATTTCATATAGGAGAACATTTCGGATTCCAATCTACTATGGTTCGTTCTTTGGTTTTGTAATTCGACACTTGTTGCATCAAAAAATATTCATGAGATAGAGGTTTAAAGTAGATTGAAATCTTAAATGTTCTCCTTTTAATATGCATATGCGAGTAATGTCTGCCGTCCGTAAAAGTAGTAGTTTCATTAAAGACATGGGTCTTTCTAATTTGCAAATTTTCAGTTATTATATACGATTTAAGATGGGTATATATTCAAGGTCCATGTTTCAGTTTGAAGATAGGATAATATTTTAAGTACGCTGCTATACATGGAAACTCTAGATGGATATTTTTATCCACCCCAGAATATATCTTTCAAAATGCAATTAAAAATGTTATGTATTATTTTAAGTAGACTCATAATTCTCAGACATTTTTACTTCCTCTTTTTTTAATTATACATTTTAAAAATCTAAACAAAATAATACACCTTAACAATTACTCAAAATCAAAATTGTTTTAGTTTTCCCGTAGTTACATTGAAAATTTATAAAAATAAATACAGAATCTGTTGAAAATTCACAAAATTATTCGATATATCTCAATATTGCAACTAATGGTGTTTATTACACACACACTATAAAGTACTATAGACAAATTTATGCATATATAAACAGTAAGATTTCGGAGACGCAGAATTTAAAACTGAAATGGTCTAAATAATAAACCTATGTAATTAATATTCTGTTACCCTTATATTTATTTATGTTCATATTTACATACTTTACTGTATCTAAATTGATACATATGTCTGTCTTATTGCTACGAGACCAATATCTTACAGCCAATCATAACACCAGTCCAGCCCCGCTCGACGAACGGCCGGGAATCAAATCCGGGTTCCCGTGGTGTACCGGTTCCTGAAAGGCTGTATGCCTTGTGATCAACCCAACACACCACGGCGATGCTCTTCATTTATTTATAAGTTTACGTTATCCTAAAAAAGTGCCAGCGAACTAGCATTCAAAAAATTATTAAATTTCTGGCCCCCTAAACTTATTTATGAACTTTTCAGTTAGTACTAGAATCAATTACTGACTTTTATTTGCAGAACAATGTGTGCGTTACTAAAAATTATACATTACGGTCCCGAAATAAAAAAAATAGCACTAGTTAATAAAAAAAATACGTATTAAATAAATATTGAATAAAATTTTCCATTACTTTCAATATATTTTTAGTATATTATTCATGTACATAGTTATTCAAAATACCAACAGGAGTTCTGCCAGATTTTCTGGTAGAAGCGTGCTTAAGCCTATGTCACCGCACGATGTCACGTGACAATCAAGCGTGCGCCGCTTTAACGACGGTCTGACTAAAGGGATTATACAAACCCTTGAAGATGAAGAAGAGGTCATGTCTTGAAAATGTTAACTATCTTTAATTCTCGTTAATAAAGTTAATAAAAATAATAAAAGACGGATACTCTTTATTCGAATACAACAAATGTATCCAATTGCGTCTTGTTGTACTAACACTAATTAATCATATAAAGTCATATATAGCTTATCACATAAAATCACATAAAATTATAGTCATTACTTCTCAACAAATATAGTAATACAAAAGTTATAAAAAATACCTAAAATTCAGTTGTTTGCAGTAATATAATATATACGTCATCAATTGCTAAAAAAACAAACTTGGTACATATTTAATAACACCGTTATATATTTTATTGAAAATTTCTGCAACCTTTTTTCCCATATATTTAAATTTTTTTATACACGAGTATTTTGCAATTTAGTGTATTAAAAACGTGTGAATTATGAAACTAAAAATATTAGAAAAAAGTTTACTAATTTATGTCAATAACATTTTAACAGCAAGATCAGTTCAACTATGTGAACAATTCTAGTTCATATTTCTGTCAACGTACATAGCCAGCAATGCGTTATAGTAACATCATTTATATAAAAGCAAAGTCTTAAAAATTATTTGTCCATATATAGCGAAATGTAACTGATAAAATTTAATAATAAATTGTGCTTTAATTACTTTAACTGGAAATTAACGTCATGCATTATATGAAATAAACCCAAATGGTATGAAAGGAAATGTAGAAAGAATTATTGTTTTGACATTTTATATAAAAATATAGATTTTAAAAACACCATTTCAACTTAGTTTATGGATACTATTAATTTTATAAAGTCAGACATTAAAATTCAGTTTAGATCTTAATTTTCAATAGTTTATTCTTTGTTGTATGCACTACAGTTGTTTAAAAAATGGAGTTAATTTACACGTGTAATAAAAAAAATGGTTGGTTATTAATTATTGGAATAGTCAACCACCTTTAACTTTATTCAGCCAAGAGTGAATGGATGCTCATCGATATTTTATGGTTTATTTAATTAAAAATTTCACACTTCCAAATCACGAGTCTATAGATTTTCAACAACTACCTTATATAAAATTAGTAAAAAATTATTTTCAGGAATCCATCCATTATAATGAAAACCCTAAATTTATAGCATTACTTGATCGTAAGTGGGTACATCGATCCGTCTCTCTGTCAAAGCCCCTTTTCTCAGAAAGAACTTGTGATGTAAAGTTGAAATTAATAGCGTATACTGAGGTCTTACATCACTATTAACTTTTCGGATTTTTGAACTTAATAACAAAAAGATGTGGTTCTAAAAATCGTATTTTTTATTCATATAATAGTCTCACTCATTGATCGATATCTCATTGAAATCCATAGGGTTCTTTCGGTAGACCAACAGTCTGGAAAGTCGGCATAGTGAGAGGTCTTATAGCAAGATTGTTGCTAATATGGGTTTTGGCAGATGTTGATTATTTGAGATTGACATCATTTTATGTTGATGGGAATGTTAAATATATTAATTATATTAAATAATTGAAAGTACGTATTTTAATGTAAGATGAGTAATGATTTGTAATTTTATTAAGACAATTATGTTTGAATTAGAAACTAATAATACTTGAATTAGAATTTAATAAGGAATTTAAAAAGCGTGTAATTGAATAATTTTATGATATTACACAACATTCAAAACAAGTTATTATTATACCTGAGAGTTACTTTATAAGCTCCTAACACTATTAATAAAATTATAACAGAGTGAATTGTGAGGATGGAAAATATTTTAAATAGAGTGACTGATTTAGCATAAAGAATGATAATAGGAGCCGGAAAATTTCAGAATTTTAGTCCGTCTATCTGTCTATCTGTATGTTGATTCATTCATCAATCACGCGTAATCTATTTAATGAATTGTGATGAAATTTCATGTGGTTATAACTCACACCCCAGAGCAACATATAAGAGCATAATAAAAAATTAAATAACTTTTTTATTTCTAATTTTACGAGAGTAAAACCATAGGGTACAGCTAGTATTATAAAAAAAGACATTCTTCCTTCAATTCAGTCTCATGTTTCAGAAAATATTCTATTATGCATTGCACAAGTATTGAATATATAATAAGAGTATGACACATTCCCAAGTCTCGAAGCACAAAACCTAGTCAAGCCTGCAAGCCTGATTAATTATTTAGTTACCCAACGTAACGCGAACGTCGACATCGTTGTGACATTTTCCGATTCATATTTCATTTGGAAGCCTGAAACTTTCTTCCTAAAAGCACGTTACTGAAATACGCAATATGAAATAAAAAATTAAATATGATCTTTAAATATAAATATTTGGTCATTATACTTAAAGAATGTAGAGGCTAGTAAACGTGGCATTTGAATTGCTGCTTCTTACTTTTAGTCCATTGATGGCGATTGATGGTTATTGATGGAAAATCCTATCTTTAGATTATTTAGTCTAGGTGCGGTGTACAAAACTTGAAGACAAGACTTGAAGCGTAACGTACTCAAGCTTTGAGTATTTCGCTATTGAATATAAATCCTCTGCGTAAAATCTTAATAATGGTCTAAATCTAAGTTCGTGGCAGTCATAATCCAGACAGATGGTATCTTCATTAAATAGCTTAAACATCTCCGGTTGTTGAAAATGAGCACTGTTCCAGCGAACAGTTCATGCGGTAAGATTACAGGCTAACATTTCATAAATAATGGCGGAAGACTTGAATGTAACGATTACGGAGTGCGTTACGCTATGCCGTATTACGTATCTCGTATGTACGTGATTCGGCGTGCTTTAGGGAGGAAAATAGGTCGGCTGTTATTTAGAATGTAATTATCGTTGCTCGTAAGGGTTATGTGAAAATGTGTTTGTATCGCAGCAGTTGGAATGTTTTTTAATTGACATTTTTATTTAGAATATATTTTACAGGGGGGTATGCAATCCATATTTAATTTTTGTTTATGATTCCTGTTGATGAACGTCTTTACTACTGAAATTACTATTTTTCTATTACATTAAATATTAAGTAAACATAGAGGAAATATGCTTCGGTTATGTTAAACAAGAATGAGTAAATATGGTGAGTTTAAAAAGTGTACAAGCCTATACATTATTGCCAATTACGAATAAATATATTTATTTTAATAGCTTTTTCTCACAACATAAATAATAAATCAAAGCTTTTAATTTGTGTTTGGCATACTGCCTAAATATTTTTTTTATTTTACGGATAATAAGGGAATATACATTATTTTTAAGACCTTAAGTAAATATTGTACTGTGTAATATCGGAATATTAATTAATTTAATTAATCTTTTCACCGATTATGTTAAATTCATTAAATAAACGCCATACTTATGTCATCTAACTAATTTATATATCCCTCATAATAGCATTCATTAGTCTTTTCTATTTGGTAACATAATAATCTTCTGCCGTCGTTTGTTAGCGTAATGACGCATGTTATTCAATGGCGTACTAAGACTGTTTTTAAGGATAGCGGCGTTATGGGTAATAACGTATCCCTACCTGGTTTAGCTCATAAAAATCCAAAAATTGAAATAATAAATTGTATTTAAGAGGAAACAAAATGTTTCCTTATAATATGCCAATGCCAGTATTTTCCTGAAGCTTCGTACACATTAGAGAATTACTTAAGAAACGTAAGTTTTTTCTATGCCTTTCTTTCTATACATTTATTGAACGCTTACAACTTTTACTTTGCTCATGAGCCGCGCGGGTGTACTATTTGCGCTGCACCTGAACTACGCCTGTACGGCTTACTGTTCCCGCCTCCCATTCTTCAAATTTCTACTAACAATAGTAAACCAAGGATGCATCTTTCAAAACTATGGAATGGAATGTGGAGGCGGGTTTACTATTAACTAAAACTTATAAAAATATTCTAATTTTATGTGACCCTAAATATATTAATAATTATTAATTGACACTTATGAATAATTTACGCATTCTTGCACACAAATGTTATTTTAGGTAGACTCATAATTCTCAGACATGTTTACCTCCTCCTTTTTTTAATTATTACATTTTAAAAATCTGAACAAAATGGCATACATTAACAATTACTCAAAATGAAAATTGTTTTAGTTTTCCCGTAGTTACATTGAAAAAATTATAAAAATAAATACATCTGTTGGAAATTCACAAAATTTATCGATAACCTTCTCAATATTACAACTGATGGTGTTCATTACACACACACTATAACACACTATAGAAAAAATTATGCACATACAAACAATAAGATTTCGGAGACGCAAAATTTAAAACTGAAATGGTATAAATAATAAACCTATGGAATTAATATTCTCTTGTTACCCTTATATTTATTTATATTTATATTTACATACTTTAGTGTATCTAAATTGATATATATGGGGGACTAATTGCTACGAGACCAATATCTTACAGCCATTCATAACACCAGTCCAGCCCCGCTGGACGAACGGCCGGGAATCAAATCCGGTTTCCTGTGGTTTACCGGTTCCTGAAAGGCTGTATGCCTTGTGATCAAACCAACACACTACGGCGATGCTCTTCATTTATTTATAAGATTAAGTTATCCTAAAAAAGTGCCAGCGAACTAGCATTCAAAAAATTATGAAATTTGTGGCCCCCTAAACTTATTTATGAACTTTTCAGTTAGTACTAGAATCATTTATTGACCTTTATATGTAGAACAATGTGTGCGTTACTAAAAATTATATATTACGGTCCCGAAATAAAAAAATAGCACTGTTAATAAAAAAAATACGTATTAAATAAATATTGAATAAAATTTTCCATTACTTTCGATAAATTTTTAGTACATTATTCATGTACATAGTTATTCAAAATACCAACAGGAGTTCTGCTAGATTTTCTGGTAGAAGCGTGCTTAAGCCTATGTCACCGCACGATGTCACGTGACAATCTAGCGTGCGCACTTTAACGACGGTCTGACTAAAGGGATTATAGTTTGAAACCCTTTCGAGTATAGCTTGCTGCAAGTCATAACAGTATATATGGGGGATGCGTAAGCGGGAGTGGGTCATCATTGCACATTTGTTAACATTGATATAATATTGAGTAGATATCGTATAGAAACAGCTCACTATCGAATTGGCTTTTGGCACCTAAGACGAAATTTAAAACTGTCAAATGACAACTAATGATTTAACATAATGAGAAACAAAAGTGAGCCTAAATTAATAAATTTACTGATACCATGTAAAGTAACATACGGGCGAGATTCATCATTTCCAAACTGGACGTAATATTTACGGGTTTGACATTCCGGCCTCTTAACAATTTTACTAGCGGAATATTATTACCGACTCGGTTAAATGCCTTTTTAAAATCCAAATACGAATCCTTCGCCACTCCTCTGAAAAAACTAGTGAGATTAGTGGAATTTGCAAATAGGTACGGCGTTTTTTATACCGGATCTTGAACTATATTTTAAAACGAGAATAATCCAAATAGATGGATAAATTTCAGGAGTTAATGCAAGATTTATCACAAATGTAAGCGGTTTAACTAATATATCAGAACGGGTCTTAAAACATACGAAGATAAGCCATTAGAACTGGGAGCATGTTTTGCCTGAAGTTGTTTCAATGTAATTCCGACTTCTTCATTATCTAGCTAGACATTATTAGCAGTGACCTATGCTGCCATTGCAAAAGGTAAGTCCGACATTGGATTATTATTAAGATAAACTTAATTAAAATTCTGGGGATAGGCGGTCACGGCTTCACGCCAGTATGAGATTCCATCATGTTTAATATTTGCGAGAAGTTGTTTGTTTGGACACTTAAAACGTGCGTACGTCCAAAATGATTTATGTGTTTTGTTGATAGATTCTTACAAGGTGGTATATATTTCGAAGACACTATTTCAAATGATAAAATATCATTTTAGGTAGTCCCTTCGTACCTTTACAGTTTACGGATATGCACGTAGTAGTGGCTCTTTTATTTTAAAATATACACAAATCTGAATTATAAATTTAAATACATAATTTTTTTTCTTTAGAGAAAAACTGCCTATATTTTAATTAACTTGATAAATGTATTGTTAAAAATGTGTACTTACCTTTAAATTAATTAATTATTGCAATATATTTAATACATTTAAATACTGAAGAAAGTTGTAATAGAGGTCATTTAATTAACTACTATTTACGTAGTTAACCACATTAACATCAGTTCGTTATCAATTACCTTTAGCAACAATTACCTTTAGTAAAAAGATCAGTAATTTTCACTTTCGTTTCATAACTACATTACATTATTTCGTATCACAATTACCAATTTAGATGCCGGTTTACTTGTCAGCCGTACTATTACACAGCTGGGAGGTTAATCCTATACCTTACATAAAACCTTTAAACAGACCGTCGTCAAAGCAGCGTGTGCCACTTGTCACGTGACGTCCTATAATGACAAAAGCTCAAGAACTCCTGTACCGGATAACTCGGCGGGCACTATATTCTAAACGCTGGTATGTTCATGGACAGAAAGTATGTTGAAATGTTTCGGAATATTTTATTCAGTCTGTTAAGGACCGCTACTTCATCCACAAAAAAGTAGCGAAAATAAACAATTTCAAACTCTGAATAGCTCTATTTCAGCCTCATATATACTTTCTTACATCTGAAGATAGCTCTTTTGTTCTAAAATTAACTCAAATTGTATGAATTTCTTTTAGTAATTTTATGGATATTTAATGTTTATGAACAAGTTTAATCATTTTTTAGCCTATGAACAAGTTTAGATATTTTATATTTAGATGATTGCTCTCTTACAAATTTATGGCAAACAAATATTTTTTCGTAACACTAGGAGTTCTTTAATTTTTTAGAGATAACATAGACTTGCGAATAACTTAAGAGTGGTCATAGAGTAATAATTTTTACTCGTGACATGTTAAATATATTGTATTTTTACTCTGATTGTACAACTGATAATTTTAGAAATTGCTAACCTTTATGCCAATTATAGCTTCAGAAATGTTATGCTTAATATTTTGCTATTGTGTAGCATAATCCTTGAATACTCTTTAACGCTGTAATTCGCCTTAATATTCATAACAACAAAATGATGTTGAAATCAAAGCTTATTTATTAAAAGTGAAAAATTAAGAATTGTTTCAACACAATCAAGGATCCGCCTTAAAGACAACAGAATGTGGATAGAACCTTCTACTGCAAAAGTTAGTTAAACATATGGTCAATTAATAAAGACGTCAAAAAATATTTGAAAAAACTGCAACACCAACACGTTTTCTAATAACCTCACAGGCAAAGATTGTGTACTAAATAAAGGCAGAACTTACTTCTTCACTGAAGTGCGCTGAATCAAGAACAAAATAAGTAAAACAGCAAAATGTGCTGCATTCTGTAATCGTTACATTCAAGACTTCCCCCGTAATTTGTGGATTATTGTAATCGCACCTAACGTGACTGAAGCATAGCACGCTCTGAACGGCCGAAGACGTTAAAAACATGTAAAGAAGTTGCCAACTGCCCGGATTAAGCTTAACACCACTTTACGTTAAGTCCATATGTTAAGTCTTTGCACATAGAATTTATATTAATTAGAGCAATATCTAATTCCTGCGTATATTACGTTTCAGATTTTGTCTTCAAGTTGGCATAAAATTTTCCCAATTCGAGGAAATTCAAAAGTTTTGCTGCCGTTTTTGTAGTAATTTTGGGTTGGAGTAGAATGTCTTGTGACATTAAAATTAATTTAAGGATTTTACGGATTGCAATGTACCTAGTTACATGTATTATAAAGATATTAATACCCGAAATCAAACGTTATGGTCAATTAAATATAGTAAAACGAGAATGCAGGTACCGTTTATAACTGGGAGCTCTAAGTTGAAAATTCAAGTGATAGCTTTAATAAATCATCTGACTATGAAGATTAAAAGTGGATAAATAATCTTCTAATCTTTAATAATCACTTTGTGTTTCTTACTTTATAGTACATCTAAAATAAAAGCATTTTTCAAGTCAAAAAATGTTTTGTATTAATATTTTCATTAGTGTTAAATCTTATTTCATTCATATGCGTATATAAACACACACACGCGCGTATAAGCGCGGTTACATTTAAATATACTAATAATTTTTATATGAACTATATGCGCGATATTTAATTGAATAACTCATATATATTACGTGTTTATTTTTCACTCGAATGCTCAGTCGATGCGCCTTTATTCCCATCGTGATAGTTTTGCTATATTATTTCATAACAATGCTTCAATCGATTTTTATTTTTCTTTTTATTTTGTGTTGTCATTACGGCCACTTGCTTGTTTTGTTTTCTCTATTTCATCGAAGCCGAATTAAATAAACTCTCGATATGTAAAATCAATTTTATTGACTTGAATAGAATCTGAGTAAATAATTGAAGAAATATAACAAATTATTTTTTTCTGTAAGTGTGAATTTATAACTTATTGCAAACCTAAATTTCGTGCATGCCTGATTTTTGGTATAAATGTACACGATCTTATAGTTCCCAGACGGCACATGAATAAGATTACGCTTAAAACATGGAGTCAATTAATGTAAATAATTATTGAGCCGACTGAGTTCTCGAACCGAATGACCTCCAAGCCCACTAAATAATCATGGTGACTAACTTCCTGAGCCGATTGACTTTCTAAGCCGGCTGATTTCCTGAACCAACTAACTTTCCCAACCGAGTAAATAATCGAGCCGACTGAATAATTGACCCGACTGATATTCTGAGGCAACAGATTTCCCGTGTCGATTAACTTCCCGAGTCGAATGAATAACCGAGCCAATTGACTTCCGTAATGGACTCATTTTGCAAGCTGACAGACTTCTCGACCTCACTATATTTGTATTACAAATTTTGAGGTAAAATACGTCGCTGATACTTGTCATGTCAGTTTTAACCACTTTCTGCTGCAGATATACTTTTCTGTCATATATAGACTTATATCCTCAATTTTTATGGCTAACTTCCAAGAAATTCTGGTCTAAAAGTAATTTTCGCATCAATATTTATATTACGCTCTACGCATTATAAGCAATAAAATTTTATTTAAAATCTAGTTTGAATGTTTGAGGCAAAAGGGCAATAAACACTTTTTGCAGTTACAATAACATTAGCCGATCCTAGAATAAATGTAAGTAAGTTGAGCCATTCGACCGAAGAAAACTCTAGTCTGGCTGCTTTCTCTCAAAGAAATTTTCAAATTCTTAATTTTAAACAAATGTTATCTACCAAAAAATGAAAAGAAGTAAAAACTGTGCTAAACGCGATAGATTATTACATCGTTAATCATGAAGTGCGGAAGGACAATTTTGTGTGTGCCCAACTATGTACACACACATACACACACACACATATATATATATATATATATATATATATATATATATATACATATATATATATATACATATATATATATATATATATATATATATATGTATATATATATATATATATATATATATATATATATCTATCTAATTATTCTACCACCTAGTACGCTGCTGCTCAATAAAATTTCACAATTGTAGAAAATCAATATTTTACGTAATACTACAAGCATCTAAATCATATTATCTACGAGAGACTGTGAAGAGGTTCTTTTAATATATCCTTAGAATGCTCTAATGTAATTACTAATTTTATATACACTAAGTAACCATCCAATCTATCGATATCTAACGAAGATAAACGCCAGTCACAACAAATAGTTAATTTGTCAAATAGTTACATTGTTTAAAGCAATCTAAAAATTAACTTCAACTCAAATAGTTAAATTATATAAAGCAATCTAACCATTAACTGATTGTTTTCGGTGTCGAATAAGAGCTTCAGTTTAATGGTAATAGATAATTTAGTTTTAAGTAATGAAATGTTAATTAATTTCTTGCAAAAGACATAATGTTACAAATCTTATAATTTATTTTGACTTTATATTGGAACTATTACAGAAATTACGCGAAGAAAATAATTTTCTACGTATTTGTTATTTATACTTCATTATATTTCTCTTACCAGACAAGACACATTTTTTGTTAAGGATTAGGTAAAGAAATAATATATACTAGTAATATTTGTTAATTCAAATAAGACGAGATATTTTTTTAATATACGATACATTTATTGAAAAATAGTTTTATACAACTTAACTTGTTTAGATTTCTAAAAATAGTAATCCTCATATTTCTATATCAAGCACCTTTGCTGCGATCATAAACACTATTTCAAAATTTGTCTGGTGTTATTATTATCCTCCTATGTCATTCTAAATTTGATTCATATTTCGAATAGGCCGGATCTTCGTCTTGAATTATCTAATTAGATGCTCAAATTGAAAAAATATATTGGTCGCCTGGAATGAAATCGTTAATAAATCAGTTGAAATATTTTACGACTTCCAACTCAACAATGGTTTGAGACATGAATGAATGCGATGAAGAATACATAACGATTCTCCATATTTACAGCAACACTTCGTTTTCTCAAATAAATTCAGAAGCTGAAATATGAAAGTAAAAACTAAGGGTCTTATCAAGCGCTTCACATAACCAATTCAGTAATATTCCAATACGAATCCAAATGAATAGAGCTCCAGTGCTATCGCAAAGCGTGGAGCATTGCAGCACGGATGGTCCCAGTGGACGTAGATTTCAATAATTCTCATCGACATTTAAAAATAGGAGTTACTTCGTATCGTATAATTAAAAAACCCAGGAAAAATATACTTTTCATATTTCCGGTTTATGCTGATATCCGTTTTTTCAGTGAAAAACATATATATGAATTGTGGGAATGGACTTGGAAGTGCAAGTGTAAGAATGAACTTGTGATGGTGGATAATTCTAATCTAATGTAATTTTTTAATAACTCGATCTTCATTCTTCAATAATATTTATTCTTTATTTTCATTTTATCTTTATCTGTATAATCGTACATGCTGACAGCGTAGTGTAGCGTGTAGATTGTGCGCTCATTACAAAATATTAATAGTCTGTCATTTTAAAAACTACGTAACTAAATGTAACTTGTAAAATTGCACGAGAATCATATATATGGTAGCATGAATGAGACAGGTATTGAGTTTAGTTTTGAAAGTTATAAAAATGAAAATTCTATTCTAATACTGTATAACAAACATTTATATCGTATATAATTTTTAGGTTTACGTAGTCAAATGGAAAAAAACCGAACTCTAGTGGAACCGAAAGTTGAACCGAAAAGTAGGAATGATATTGTGATGGTAGATAATTCTAATCCAATGTAATTTTCTAATATTTTGATATTAAATTTTTTTATTCTATATTTACAAATTATCTCTAGCTAGACCATCGTCTTCATAATATATATATATATATATATATATATATATATATATATATATATATATATATATATATTGTGTGAACATAGCCTCAATCAGTCAAGTCCCTCAGAAGTTACACGATCACTACTAGATGTAGAGTATTATATACAGAGTATTACATACAATAAAACGTATTTGAAATGGTACACAGTGTATTTTTTTGTACTGCTAACAGACTTCTTCTTGTAATATGTATGATAAGTTCGTTATAATGGCTTAAATTAAAATAATTAAATCTAAATTACACACCGCGCGGGTATATGCTTTATTATTGACCAGCGCACCAGGCCCGAAATTTGCGATAGAAGTAGTTATAACTTGGGTAATTTCACGAGTTATCAACTTTAAAAAACTTTCTTGAAAAACATCTATCTCTAAAAATATACCTTTTTCAATTTTTTTAAAACTTATATTTATCTAAATTTGTCATTCGAAAATGGTAGTGGCAAAGTTGATTTGTACATAGAATGTAGGGTCTCGATAAAATGACATAAAAATATTAATCTTAAAAGGTAAACTCTATTCTGTTGAAAATTTAAGACTAATTATAGAGACGTGTACTATTAATGTACCTTATTAACAAATACTTAATAAATATTTCAATTCCTTATATTTTCCTACTTTTCAAATATTAGCTAAAAGTATATACTATAGACGCTGGTATCTGATACAAGATACAAATTCTTTAAAAAAAACCTTGGTATTTCAATAATAATAGATATTTATAAATTCATACTCAAAGCTTTTCTTCGTATAATTTATTCGTATAAAAGTATAACATCTTATGCCACCTTTTTTTTAATATCTCTCTCGCTTATTTTTAGACAACATTTAGGCAAATAATTTATTGTCACTGAAAAAATGCAAAATTGAATTTATTTCATAGCAAAATTTATGTCGTAACTAATAGGCGTGAAATTGAAAAAAAAATTAAAAACTGTGAAGTTTTTCATCGGTTTATAGATTAAAAAAACATAACTAAATTTTTAATAAAATCACGGGCCTGAAAATTTTAGCAGTTAAAAATATATTAAACTTTTGTGAGAATAGTTGTTAATGAAATTGCTAGAGTTTATTTTAAAAATATAAAAAAAAAAAACTCTACATTTAGAGAGAATATTTATTGTTTAAAAGTTCGATGTTGGTTGTCATTCCTTACTTGAAATATTAGGTATTTAGTCTCTTGAATGACAAAGCACGAAATAGAAAATTCTCTTTCGTAGTACAGAAACTACGTCTACTTTTATAAGTAAATTTTTTATAAACAATAAAAATGTATAATAAAGTTTCCATATATGTTATTTAATTTGGGGTTGAAAAACAAGTACACGAACTACTCGTCATTGGAATCTTCAAATTTGTGGAATTTACTACATATAAATTACAAAAACACATTTTACTCGTATGATCCCGTTTACCATATACTACACACCAGCGTGCTTGGACACCAACTAGCGTTACACATAGCCGAATTAATATTCCGATACAGCTGCATGCAAATGACAATTCGATGCAATCAGATCCCTCAGTGTTTCAGTGCGATTTATTCTAGCGTTATTGGAATATTGGTTAATTAATTCTGTTACCGAAGAATATTATTGGTTAATGCATTAACGATTACTGCACAGAATCATTGTAAAAATTTCCAGTCAACAAAATTTTGAGATTACACTCAAGAAAATTTTGTTTTGTTGACAAAATCCTTATGGTTGCACATTTATTCCATACAAGAGTACGGTTATATACTAATTTAATATAAATGAATGGTTTCAAAAGGAGCAAGTTCAAAAAGAGCAAGCAATTAAACTTTATAATATTTTTTTTAAGTTTTTGTGTCATTAACTTAACCAGTTTTATCGAGCGTTAAAAATTTACTCTAAAGATTTAAAAGTATTCTAACCGCAGATAAACATTAATATAAAAATTAGACTCATAGATATAAAATAATCAAAACTGATTTGGTGAAAAAATTAGTTCCAAACATTTTTTATTTTGATGTTATTAAATAAGTCCTTTGCTGGGCGTTGAAATAATAGGATAAATAGATTTTCTAAAATATTTGTTATTTGTTGCGCCCGCGACTACGTTCCCATGTGGATCATCAAGAAAATATAATTAAGTTTTGTATAGCTCAATTTATTGTAATAAACATTAAAGTGCACTTTGTATTGAAGCGTCAAATTGCCATATCCTTATTTTTAGTTGGTCGACTGCGATAAAATCTAGCTAATCTGAATCTATGTCTCAGACACCATAGAATTCATCAGTAAAAACATCATCAAAATCCTTTTAGTTATTCTTGCGTGATGTAACAATAAAGAAACAAGCTTGCAGAAAACGGACATCCCAAAAACATTTTCGTGTTGTGTTACTTTTATTATGATTTAAATATTTTTTTCGTAAATACATTAATGGTACATAGCTTTATATATATATATATATATATATATATATATATATATATATATATATATATATATATAAACAATAAATTACATAATAGCCTAATATTAAACCCACCATAGTGATTAAATCTTAAATATAGACATCGAATTAAAACTTTAAACAAACTGAGGAAACAAAATAAGTTTATAACGCATATATAAGTTTATAACAGCATCAAAAATGTGCATTATTTGTTACCGAGCAATATGCAAACATACAATATGCAAACAAGAAATAATGACACATAGAGAAAAACTACTTTAAGGAAATAAACGGAAAACTACAGGAAACCATAAATTGGACTACTCCAACCGTCAACAACCACCGACCATCGTGAAATTCCGCGGCCTTTTTTGTCGTTACGAAAGGCGAGCGCTGAACCCATTCATCTAAACCTGTGTCGCTGGTTTCGGCACAAAAATGCTTTTGAGGCATTTTCAGTGACATATTTTCCACACGCGTTTTTTTCTTTTAAAGAGAGATTTTCATTGTGTTATGTAGGCGGAAATATTTGTTTCCGAAATATCTGTTATGACTGCCGTATATAACAGCAACAAAAAATAGTTTACGCCGCTGGATATAATAAAAGTAGTATAAACAGAGGAGACATAAACCGCGACAGAAAACGTTAATATATGCAGAATGTCTTACATGGACCTATCCAATTTAGTCAGCATACATTAGTTTCTACAAATGTTTTTTTTACTATATTTGATATTAAAATCTGATTACAAAATTAAAGTTTAAAAACTGTGTTACAATTACTAAAAGTATAAATACTGTATATTAGTTATCCAGTTAAAATTTATTTAAATACTATAGCTACATTAATTATCCAGTTTGAGCACTTGTAGTTGGCAAACAAATATGAACTTGAGTACATTAATTGTTACTTGTTTGCAAATAGTTCATTTAGCATAATCGAAGATGGAGATTGGTAATTGTTTCAATATATTAATGAAATATGGAATAAATTAAATAATACACTTATACTAAAGAGAGAAAAGATGCGCTTACATATTTAATTTAATTTGGTCAGTTGTCCACCGAGTAAATTTCAATCAGAGACTTTGTCTTGGTGAAGAAATAATCGATTCGGAAGAATATGTAATTACCCCATTCAAAGTGAAATTTTATTGCGGGAAAATGAAGTAATATATATATATATATATATATACATATATATATATATATATATTTATATATATATATATATATATATATATATATTTATATACATATATATATATATATTTATATATATATATATATATATATATATATATATATATATATATATGCGTAAAAATAGGGACACATATAAATAGTAGTGGAGCTAATCTTACCCATCGTTTTTTCCGGACGTCTCGTTTTTACATTTTCTCCTCGTTTTATTTGGACACCCTAACCGATTTTTACAAAACTCTGAACATTATTACTTCATATAATTATTTATTTTTAAAAAAAAAAGGCGATATAATCTTTATTTCACCTAATTTATATTATCACTCAGAAGCCCAAAAATCCTCTGCTTATGTAAGGACTACAAGTAACATTGGTGATATGTATTGAATACTGATTTTTGAATCACGATTAAAAGGTAATATAACCTTTCCACATTTCGATTAGGTTGTTTCTTTTTCTTTTTGGAAGGAACTTTAAATTCCATATTTTTTTTACTTTACACCTCTGGTTAATAGGATTACATATTATCAAATATAGTTTGAGATAGTTCGAGCACATTAGGGTATTTCAAGTTACTCACGCGATGAAAGGAGAAGGCCAGGATGGATAAACAACAAAGTACTAAATTAATTGTACTTACAAAAAATCGCAAAATCAAATTATGAAAATAGAAAAAAAATAATTATTTTGTGTCAGTTCCGACGCGCCACTGGAGTTTAATCCTTAATGGCGATTATCTTGGAATATATAAAATAGGTAGCACTGTATATAAATATTAATATCAAATATCATCTAGTCAATATATCTCTTACCGTTAAGGCAGCGTTCATAAGAAACGCATTCGCTCAACTGTTTTTTTCGTTTACTTATGTTGCAAAAGTGGTCTCCATGAAAAACTCTTTTTACCGGATAATATACAACCTATGTCCATACTTAAGGTCTTTTTTAATGTTGGTGAAAACATTTTTGAAATCGGATTAATAGTTTCGGAGATTATGAACAAACGTACAAAATCTAACTTTTTTACAAGGTATGAAAAAAAATTGTTAACAAGATAATAACAATCTGTGTCCATCCTGAAATTCCTTTTTAAATATTGGTAAGAATTTTTGAAATCGGATGAGTAGTTTTGGAGATTACTTCACAACAATATTTAGTATATAATATATAACAAAATTACTTCACAATACCCTAATAGGAATTTCGTTACATAAGAATGGATGACGAAACAATCTACGGCTAGAGAATTAAACAAAATATGCCAAGTTTATTATGAAATGAATAAGGACTTGCTGAGAAATCATATGGAAAGCTCGGACAATTTTTGTTAAGTAAAAAAGCAATTAATTACTTATGTCAATCGTATATTTCATCAACGTCTACTAGGCAAAGTAGAAGTTGCAGTCTCATTTTCTACAATTATATCATCGTCTTTTATTATTGCATCATCCTCTTCTTCAATTACTTTATATTTTTCCTTTGTTAGGCAGATATACTTTGCGACATTCTAATGGAAGATCAAGTACGAAGCGAGTATCTAGGTTATCTAATTTCATGGTGTAATTTAGTATATTATCCGTAGTTTCCTCAATTTCTTTTCTTACTATTACAAAAAACTTAGAAGTCGCGTCACTTCTTAACGTCGTGTCTTCATCTCAAAACACTTCACTGCCTTTACTCGCGTACGCTAATTCAATCTTGTCTTTTTTGGTAGGGACATCTTAAAGCACTACAGAGGGAATACTATAATTTCTGTATTAAATTTTTCCAACCTGATGCAATCTAGCCGTCCCAAAAAATTTAGACATGTCATTTAACGTTATTTCAGAGTTACATATCATCAAGGGCAATAAATAAAACGGAATCGGTGTTATTGATAACGAAACGTAAATAATTGATATCTTTCTAAAGCTCCCCTTAAAAGCTGGTAGTTCGACTATTGTTTATATAAATGAGAGCAACACTCTCCGGCTACATCGCCCAATAACTGATTGCAGGAGAGTAATCTACGTTTGATGATATCCTATTAATCTACACCGACTTTAAATAACCAATAAAACGATTTAGTTTCATTATGAAACCTAAATATCGTTGACCATAATCGCACTTTAGAAAAAAATTTACGTCGCCAGAATTAACAGCTGGTCATGATTTTAAAGGAAGAAATTCCTAATAATTCCACATATTTTACATATTAATTTTAACTTATAATGTAATTCCTTAATATTTTATAGCGCGTGTATTAAACTGGCGGACTGACGTCAAATTAAGCATTTTTCTTATCGCCTTTTAGATTTTTGTTAGGGAAATTCTGTATGAGATTAACTAAGAAATAACTTAACATGATATATTTCATTGCATTTTAAGATACGTTAAAATGAAAGAGAGAAAGTACGTATGTAATTTGCGCTGTCTTAATAAATCACCTCTTAGAATAATAATAGTTTAATTATTGTTCAGCAATCAATATTCACAAGCAAGAAAAAAAATTGGTTGTCTGTAAAGTCAGTTTACGGACGATAGTTTTACGTGATAACGTCATAAAGAAACATTGATAAACAATTGCATACTGTTATGAATTAAATTGCATTATTATCATTGAATTATTATTATTTTGTATAATACAAAGAAGGAGTTAATTGAAAATTAAAATTTTTTCGTTAAATGAACATTCATTTACACTCGTTAATTCAAATATTTTTTTACTTAAATTATACCGATTAATTACAAGTAACAATGTGGTATTAACAATCTATTTACAAATTATATACAAGTGTTATACTTAAGATCATCCGATCTGCGTTATTCTGTTAAGGATAGGATGATGATAGGAAAAGTACGAAATCAAGGGTTGTATTTCAAGTGTAACATGCCTTGAAAAAATCAAATCGATGGTTGTCGAACTGCTAGCTCTGACGTCACGCGAGAAGAGAGATAAATTCCGACGATTGGGCCGATCATGCCTCTCTATCACTTGTTCCGCTCTCGCTTGCACGCTCAGGCTCATGCGGAACGTAACACTTTTTCATGCGTGCAGCCGGTGTTAATCGATTTATAAGACGTTATCACGTAAAAAGTTAAATATTAAATAACAACCGTGTCTTTTTACTACTTATAGTTCATCTATTGGTGTAAGAAAAACGTATCGGATATTGGGTGTCGATAATAGACGAGGAAATGTGTGATATTAATTAACAAAATATGAATGAAGTTTTTTAATAAGCATAAAAGAGTGAACGGTGATAGGTTAAGACCATTCGATATAACTTATCAACTAGGGTATAAGATTACGAGTGTTTCGAATCTATTCCTGATATTATAATACCAACAATTTGTCAAAAGAATAGCGTTTTTTTTTAAATACGGATAATTTATATCTGATTAATGGTTTAATTAGGATTTCAATGTTGTTTTGATGATAAAATTAAATTATTAATTCTTTCTCATACCATTAAATCGATTTGTAACCTAAATTTATTCAACATTTTTTAAATGATATCTCGTCTTGATTTTGTTAATTGATATAATTAATCTAATCCAATATGTTTATTTTATAATATGAGTCGTAAGCAGTAATTTGTCTTTTGGGAATTAACTAGCTCAGAAATTTCATTATTCTACAAAAACAGATCTAAACAGATGGTCTAGAGTAAAGTTAAACAGAATATTTAAACATGGCATTTACTAACGTTTTAAATCTAAATTGATTTAATTTTTTTCTTCCGATCAAAATAAAATTAAACAGCCTAATGTTTTTCTAACGGCCGATTTAAAATGTCATATTTGTTATAATACATATCGAATATATGTACTTATATAATATATATAAGTACATATATTCGATATTAACTGGCACGTAAAAAATTTCGTTTTTAGTCATTTCCGGAAGTATTTTTCTCGATTATATGTACAAAAATATAGATATAATCTATGCTTAGTTAATAATGATTGATCCCACAAACTGTCTACAATTCGTTTAGTTCCAATCGAATTAGTTTTCCTTTAGTTTTTTTATAACAATGGGCTCAGTATTAACTCGATAAATTATATTAATGATAATGAGAGCCCATGGAGTGTCCGCGGGCAAAATCTAGCGTTTCGCGTAAACTAATGCATAATTCCTATTGATTACTCGATACAATTAAATTGTTACGTATGTAGCAGAAGGGTAGTGATAAAATAGTCGAAATATTGAAATACACAAAAAATCCCCGTTTGTAAGAAAAAAGGCTATAAAGCCAAGTTTATTACAAAATACCACTTTTATTACTACAATAAAAAATTGTAAATAATAAATAAAAATAAACTTAACTAAAAAATCATTTGTTCTAATAGAAAATTAAGTTACGTACACAAAATATGGCAAATGGAAGCAACAAATGTAAATTTAAAAAGTAAAAGTGAACTTAGGATAAGTATGATTTATAATAAGGCATAAAAAAATAATTCTATAACATATTTGAGGTCCTTTAAAAACTTTCAAATGCATAAAATGATTTTTCCGGCAAAAATATATAAATACATTGCACAAAAAAATAATATATTTGATATATTTAAAGGTTGTAGTAGTTCACAAAAATTAATTTGTAACCATGTACTTAACAGCAATTTATGGTAGATAGTTTTTAATCACTTAAAATAAGAATACTTGTCAACATATTATAAAATTATTGATTGGTCATTTTCACTTGCACTTCAGATATATATATATATATATATATATATATATATATATATATATGTATATATGAATATATAGCGTCATTCTCCATCATAACTACCAATTTGGAAACAGGTTCACGTGTTAATCTGATAATTACACAATCGGGAGTCTATTCCAAAAATTAGCATAATCTCTCTAATCGAACCGTCGTCAAAGCCACGCACGCTGAATTGTCACATGACGTTCTGTGGTGTTAAATGCTTAACCACGCCTCTACCGGATAATTTAACTGGGTTACTTTTGATAAGCTGCCTTGTTCATGGACAGAAAATAAGTCGAAATGTTTTAATGCTATATTGTTCAATTTTTGACTACTAATATTATTTTGATTCATATCCTTCAATTTTTTTGTGTCCGTAAAGGGAAACAAAATGAGTAATTTTGAATTTTTAAATTTTTTTTGGTTTACGTAGAAAGTCTTACCACAGAGAGTCGCTCTGAGATTTTAGGACTGACCGAGAAATTTGGAAATAAATTTATATATATATTATTTTGAATGAGCGCTCTTTTACGAGATTGCGAAAATAGTTTTAAAAACGTTACGAGTTCTTTAATAATATCTTTAGCTTCTAAGATAACATAAACTTGTGCATGAGTATAGAATGGCTACAATACTCGCAACTTCCTTACTCGCTACGTGTAAAATATTTATGCAACTTTACCCGGATATAATACGAAGTAATTTGGAAAACGACTAAGCTTTATGACAATAATAAGGTCACTACCACAAGCTAAAAGTTATGTTTTAATAGTATTCCACTTAATAAAAGGGTTGTCCTTTTATCATTATTGTTTTGTTTTATATTTGCATTGAAAGGAATTTAATCGATGCCCTAAATCAAATAGGAATCAAAATGTCTTGTAATATTTTATAATGTTTATATAATATGTTAACAGGTAATGATTTCTAATGAATATTTTTAGACTTATCATGGAAATTACATTGCAACGTGAAAACAGCTAAAAATTATGGAAAATATTACTTCTACTTAAATCGAAATATTATTTATTTTTCAAGTTAAATGGAGTCATATAAGACATTTTCAAAATCGCCTAATGAGATATTGAAACTCATTTTGTGATTACCTTACAATGCTAATAATTGATAGGTTATTTACAATTTTAAAAAATGGCTAAACATTATGACCGATTCAAAAGTTGGTCAAGTACTGGAAATATCGCTTTTGACAGGAATTGCATTTAGCAAAAATTTACTTTATTGAATATTATTCCAACAAAAAAATTCAGTCGAAAGTTTATAAACAATGAACAAAAAGTATAGATGCCACAATTTCTTGACGTTAACATAATAAATCTTGTAAAGTTTAGTGGTTTATCTTTAAAATTATTTTAACTGTAACATACCCTGTATCACACCTCAATCACGTTATTTTGTTAGGAATACACATCCACTTGCTTAATATTCACGAACAACGTGGTAATAGTAAAATAAAACCAAATTAATGTTACATTTTCTTAATTTGAAACATCAAAAAATCAAGAATTATCCTAATTGTAAAAATATTTAACAATTTACCTTAAGTACAAAAGACCATGAGCAGTACTCTCTGTTGAAAAACTTAATTAAATATATCCATGCTGAAGAAATAAAAGTATCAAAACTATTTAAAACATAGCATACAAAACGAACACATTTTTGTATAATCCTTAGGGGAAAGGATAATTACATTCTAAATAACGGTCGCCCTCACTTTCTCGCAGAAGAATGCCAAATCACGTACAGAATGCGTGATACAACACAAAGTAACGCATTCCGGACTCGTTGCATTTGAGTCTTCCGCTGTTATTTGTGGATTGTTAGGCTGTAATCACCCCGCACTAGGCTGGAGCGATGCTCGTCCTCTGCGGCTGGAGACGTTTAAGCCATTTAACGAAGTTGCCATCCGCCCGGATTAGGCCTGCCACGAAGTTAGATTAAGTTCGTATATTAAGACTTTAGAGGGTTTACATTGGTTAGTACAATACTTAATGCTTACGTATATTATGTTCCCAAACTCGAGTTTCGTATGCCGTGCGTAGATGTGCAATTTGTACAATTTCAGGATATACAATATTTTTTCTATTGCCTTTTATAGTATTTTGAGTCTGAAATTCTGTAGTTGAAGATATCCCTTTTATTGTGGGATACAATGTTATGAACCGCAACGGACCTCGTTACACATTACCACCTGATATCAAATGTTATCTTCAGCTGAACATATTAGTATTAAAATGCTTATATTGTTTATAAACAAGAACTTTAAAATAACTATGTCTTTAATAAATAATCTAATGATGGGAATACAAAGTGGATTAAAGATCTTGTTGACAGTGAATATTGAACGTATAGAGCTTCGATTATTGAAATGAAGTTTCTTTGAGATGAAAGTAAAATGTGAAGGTCGTAGCGTCCTTCATGCAGCCTTTTTGCAACGATTAAGACGTCAAAATGTCTTGAATCTATAGCAAGAAGGACGGAAAATGGGAACTAAACTAGAAACCGAGAGAGATTTATGTACACGATGGAATAAGAAGAGCGGTGTACGTATGTGCGATAATAAATAAAAATGGCGTTTACCGTACCGTTACCAGTATCAGCTGTTTTGTACGTCCTGTGTATAAAAGTAAACTGTCAAAATGTTGGTGTAATTATGATTAATTTATTTCTTATTTTGCGTATTTCATCTATTCTCAACACCATATATATTTAATTTATTTATAAATCCGCAATAACCCGCACATACAGTTGTAAATATAACTTATATTAGGAGCAATCAGTCACATTTAGCCGTGTTCTGGAACAGACATGGCGGCTGTTTTTTTCTTTTCTTATTGGCTTACTTGACGTGGTTAATAGGGAATCTTCAATTACCTCATAGGAAAAATTAATTGTCAATTTTCAATGTATACTTATATGAAGGTTAATTTTTACATTTTATATTTACATATGTGCATGCATGCGTGCGAGTTTTTTTCAATTTTTCCGAGAGATATTTGACATAAAAAGCCATTTTAATATGTCGTTTTAATACTAAATCCGGCATTGTTTTATTGGTACAACAGTTACCCCTACTTAAAGCCTAAAAACAAAATGACCATTATTATTCATCTTAATCCTACATTAACCAGTTGAACGATAAAAAAAAGAATTAGAATGCTAAGGTCAATTGCCATTTTAATTGACAATGTAATTTTCCATCTGAGTACAGCTATCAATAACAAAGTAAGTCAAGTAATTCACGCGAAAGGCATTGAAAAATCAGAGAGAGTTTTAGAATATTTTATTTTACGATTCAGTAATTGTAGATATACACATTCTTACAGAGTATGTATTCTTTTATTGTATTAGTTCAGAATGTTAGTTAGACAATTGCATTTCTAAAAAATTCATAATCAATTTTATAAATTTAAGGTTGACTATTATGACCCAGTGCTTAATAGTCGGACTGATAAAAAGAATATAAGGGATTCATTTATCACTTTTTAGGAAAATGGAGCGGAATAAATTAAGGTATTTATCCAGAATTCAATATCATTGAAAAAATATTAACGAATTATAAAAAGGTATTCAGGGTACATGAATTGTAGGTAAAACAGAATAATGTTATCGGTGAAAAGTAATTTGAAACACATGATAACTTTAATAATTATACAAATCCTTTTAATCAAAAGGATTAATATCTTTGAAATGTAATCTTTTTTCTAGTTATATGGCCAGCAATTGGAAAGTAAGTTAACAACAACTATGTTAAAATACAAATGAAGTCATATTATCAAAATTATTGCTACAATGTTACAGAATGCACAAATATAAAAAAATGTATGCAAGGTTATAACCAATATCAGCAGGCATAACATACATATATATGTACGCGTGTAAAATAAAATAAAACCGTTTAGACCAAAAAAACTCGTTTAAAGCCACTGTTAGGAAGATTTTTGAAAATAAATATTTAATTTTTATATATTGATCCTAGTACAGTTTGAATGATATGAGTAAATAAAATAAAATACCCATACTTTTCAAGCAGCGTAACTAAAAAAATTATATATTAATATACACTAATTATAAATTAAGAAACCATAAAGTGATTACTGTTATTTACAATATGCAGAAAATTTAATGCAACGAATAAACATCATCAAAATGCTGATACAAATTAAGTGAAAATAGTATTTAGGAAATAACGCAAGACATCAGCTTGAAACTTCATTTAATTTTGTTCTACGGAAAGAAATTCAAAACTATAATAGTAACACGTAAACCACCAAACGGAAATAATTTCAAGAAATTAAAAAAAAACGTTTAGCAAAATTAATAATATTATATTGTATTGTATTTTATATTTCAGGATATTCGATTCAGCTGCTTTGCAATAAAGGCGAAAAACATTAATATTCATGGAGTACATGTTTCTTAATTCGTTCCGAAGAAAGAACTCATAATATTTTCCACTTAATCAATTAAAGCCATTAGACAATCGATTATAAGTTTTTTTTCAAATTTACTACGTATTTGAGTATCTTAATTTTAAATTTTTTATGTGTTTTTCACGACCAACTTGGTCAATAATATTAATTTCATTTTATAAAATGTGATTAGTTTAATCAATATTATAATATAACTTAATCAAAATTGCCAAATAAATACACAGAAGAATATTATATTCCAGATTAATTTTTATTAACTTTGCGCTCCATATCAACATATAAATAGAAAACTGTTCTTTGTGAAACTAGTAAAAATAGGAAAAAATTTGACCTTTAATTAAAATTAGATAAAATGAACAAACAAATGATCACGATCACAACTTCATACGTATTTAGCAAGGTTCTGCATCTTAAAGACAATCATGTGGACACAGCCATTTGCCTCAGATATAGCTCGACAAGCACTTGCAAATACAAGATGAACATATTTCAGTAATTGATATTGAGAGATATTGATCCGATAATTTTATACGTGTTGAATAAGATAAGTGTATGTTCAATTTGATTATTCTGAAATTGAGAATCCCTAAACATTTTTTTTATAATTTCACATAAGACCCGTTCAATTTTGGCATAGAAGATGATTAGTATTCTCATACGAGTAGTTTATTTTTCATGAAATTATCACGCGAATTTTATAAGAAATATAATATATTAGACTGCAATCCAAAGATTCAACTGAGTTCATATATTATGGACAACGTTAGAACTAGACGAGAACCTAACATTTTCACACTTAATTAGCTTTATTTCTAAAATATATCGCATAAGCATTGTGAATTCTACGTTCATTGACCTTCATAACAACACAGATTTTTGGCCACATATATTATCTTAGTGGCACGGTTGAGCATCATTTGGATGACAGCGCAGCAAATAAGTATAAATAGTTACTTTACATTGTAATGCTTAACATGTCGTATGACTTTAGAATTAGATGTGTCAAACAATTAATCTGTGGGTTTTAATTTTTTAAATGAATTCTATAATCTTATAAAACGTACAAAGTGATACAGTCACCTTCTAACAATAAACATCTTGTTCAGAGTTTAATCCACTATTTCCAAAGAAAAGTCGGTACTCGTGAAACGTATTTATTTACCTATATATTTTGTAACATATGGTAAATACAAGTTTTTGAAAGTAAAAAAACTGATTTGACAATATATTTTAAACACTCTCCTCTTAGTTTAATTGTTTCAAAAATAAAACTGATTGCTAGAAATACTATATTAGTGAAAGGAAAAAGGAAATGAATACTTAGCTTATAACACTTTTTTTAGAGGTATTGTGATATACAAGAGTATTTGGCCATTATGCAACATACATTTTTGCAATTTGTACACAGATAATATTTTGGAATTGGATTTCAAAATATTTATAATTACAATCGTTTACAATGTATATAAATTAAAAAAAAAAACAAAATGACGTAAGCTGCGTGCAGAGGAGATAATATTTAACTGTCTCTATATTATTCTTGAATTAACAGCGAGATTTACATTTCTAATTGCAATGCACTTAAACATTATAAACGGTATGTATTTAACAATATATTAAATAGTCTAAACATTCTCCGCTTCAAATTTTTTGAAGCTATCATGTCTATTTTTGGAGGCTTTCACACTCTTGAACTTTTATTGATCTTTAAATTTAAGGTTCTCTTTAAACATACTGTAAGTAAATAGATCAGGTTTTAGCTAAATCAATCTTTAGATCAGTTTTTAAATTGTTTATTCAGCTAAATATTACAATAGGAGACGTGAATAATGCCCTTTAAAAACTTTAATTTACTTTTAAATAAATCTCAGATATTGATTTAATTTTGTTCAAAATAAATTTAAAAACGGATAAAATTGATGCAACTGTGTGTAAATAAATCATCAATTAATAAATGACTCTTTTATTTAGAATTAAATTTTTATTATGAAATGTGTGTTTCCGGCTGGTTTTACATAATTTCTATGGAAATTAGTCAGCGTTTTTTTGGTATTTTTCCAATGAAATAAGAATAATAAGAGTAATATAGTAATAACATGTATAAATTTTGAATGTATTTATAGAATTGAATGATATTGTTTTAATCAAGGATAACGATAGCATTAATACAAGTTCTTTAAAAAGAAAAATTTATACCGTAACTATTCGACAAAATTTTTACAAAAAGTCTTGTTTTAATTGAATTGTTTTGATGAAAATAGTGCTTTTGAGAAATTATATATCAGAGAAAAGAAAAAAAGAAAATGCACATTTAGCCTGTACCTCTTTGATGAGGAATATAATTATAAGCAGACGATATTGGATCACTATTCAATACATATTTTTACGATTTCTGGCGGAGATGATTTATTTTTCATTAGGAGTCTGTATATTACTCTGTCGACACGTTAATTTGATAAAACCTACTTACTTTGAAACCAGACCTTACCGCAATTGAGTAGTTTATTTTTAAATAATTCCAAGAGTTTAACTTAATAACATTGCAAAAAAAATTGCGGTATCCCGGAAAATTTATGAATAAGGTAACATTTTAATATGCTGAATATATTTGGCGTTAATTTTGTAGAAATTCATTATTCACAATTAAATGAAACTACGTGATGTAGTATTATTTCTAGTTTCTTTAATTTCTTTACCACGACCTATTTTTCGTTGTATTACAACATCTTCAGGTGGGATATTAGCAAAGATATCTTTGCTAGATATCTTTGCTAATATCCCACCTGAAGATATAGCAAAGATAGTTTCTTTTAATTGTGAATTTTAATATACGTTATTTTGTAACATATTACATTCCGCTGTATATACTACTAATAACAGATATTAATTTTAATTGTAAAGCACATTTTAGTACATTAAATATCTTCCCATTTGCCATAATTTCATCCTGCAAACATTTCATAAAATAAGAAACACTCAAATTGCAAAACTAATTTTAGAACCCAACAGAGATAATGCAGTATGTAACAGGAAAATCCTTATTATTTTTCGCTTCACCGCGACTCGATATCGGTTTCAATTTACAAAGCATCCTTGCCGCAGCCTTCGTCGTAAGAGGGAACTGATTTCTTTTTTACAGTGAATTTCTTACGCGACAATATTTTTGCTTTAATTTTTACGGCGTTTTAACCTGATGATCAAGCGAAGTGACCTTTGATATAAAAAATGTTAGAGTGGAATTCAATATTATTTTCCTACAAGCAAGTTTTTTTGACACACGTTTTTCATTTCTTTGGCCATAAATCGAATAAAGCCTTAATATATTCTATTTTATTAGCCTTAATAGAGTCTAGTTATTGCATTTTTTAAAAGTAATTTTTTTAGATTGACTTTCGCGAATAGAATTTTCGGTGAAACAAAATATTGGTTTTTTATCATGTTAATAAAACTGGTAGGTTTTAGAAATCATTTTACATGTTTTTTTAAACTTCACTCTGAACAGGGTAATTATTGAGTTAGTTAATAAGTTTTGAACTGACTGAAATTCGTTAGCTAATCGGTCCAATTTTTCACAGTAAATTTGTGCATTAATTGTAAATCCCTCTGGAAGTATACTAGAAGTACTAACGCCCTTAACATCCCACCAGCAGTTGAGAATTCAAATTTTTTGGCACTTATTTTGGGTTTGGATACTGAAACTCCTATTTCTCTGACACCCAGTTATTGACGTTTGCATGTACAGTAAACCTATGTAAACCACTTTCCATCTAGTTACTTACTGAAGTTAGGTTTCAATGTCAATAACTGTTGACAAGTATCAACTCTGCGCTGAAGGTGATATAATTACAACTCGTAGGGTATCCACACATCGTATTTTGAAAATTTTTCCAATTCGTGAAAATGTATATCTGTGATGCCATAACGGCAGTGTAGCTCATCTGCCAAATGACGAGTCGTCAATCCAGGATCCTCTTCAATTAGGCGTCGTAACTGTCAAACATCCAATTCAATAAAATTTTCGGTAAACAATTCGTCCTAACGATCGTAGTTCAAATTTTTGAACTTTCTAAACGAAATATTTGCCGTCGTGTAAGGCACCGAAGACTTGCCCATTGCGTGACAAATATTATTTGTTGCAGTCTTTGCATCGTGACCCACATAAAATTCGTAAAATAACAGATTCCGTATTTGATATGGATTTAAATCTATTATCTTTTATCTAATTCACTTAAAGTTTGTGCAACAAACTGCATTTTGACTTACTTACACCCTACAGTAAAATCTTCTAAAAGTTTCGAGAATCTTTGTAGAAAAGTCTAGACGTTGTGGCTAAAAATCTACTTGCCAACCTAATACATTATTAGAAGATTTTTAATATTATAAAAATTCCATTAATGAATTAGTTAATTTTTTTCATTTAAGTAGTTATAATCAATCTCTTGTACAGAGCGAAATGTTAAACAAAATTTAAATTTAAAGTATTGCAATCGAACATGGCAATGTGTATAATTATTTTGCTATTAAAGCTACTCATATTATAGTAGTAGGGTAGAAAAAAGATAAACTGCAGTATTTATTAACGAATGTAAAATGTTACCTTACTTTTACAGCTTCTGAAGTTTTCCGAGTTGAATGTAACGGAAACAGAGGAATATATAAGGCAGAAAATTAAGTCTTTCAATTAAAACAAAAGGTTTTAAAACATGATGGAATTACTAAAAAGTAAAAACGGAAAGTTTTTTTCGGAAATTTATATTTATAATATTTATATTTATAATACTAGAGTATATACCATAAACATGCACTATTTACTTATTATCAACGGAATGATAATTATTTTCTAAAAATCTATATCCTATATTTATTACGTACGTAATTACCTCACATCGTGAACTTGCCTTATTGTAATGCTATACATTATGATCATAATTATATTATAGAAAAACCGTCCATATTTCAAGATAAGTTTGTTTTATAACGAAAACATGCAACATGAAATTTAATTTAAAATATTCTTAACGAAATTTAGTATTATTAGAACTTTATTATTCCCCTTATCATATTATTTTTAATTCAAGAATATCATTTCGTGTATTATAACAACTATCTTCGAAAATATATCTTTAAAAAATTTAAAAATTTCATTTCCCTGACTATATTATGAATATATAAACCATTTATTGTTACCTCAAATCTTCTAAAAGTATTATTTTAAATCAATGGTTTAATTATGTATTTTGACTAATAATGTATTAGACTAATATATAATTAGGTTATAATTAGGGAATAAGTTTTATATTTCAGGTGAATTGTTTTATCATTTGAATTATTTTCAAGCCTGAAACTATCTAATGACCATTACTAAACATTTAAATTTAGAATAACAAATTTGTTTTCCCTATTATTCAAATAATCCATTTAATAATAAAATATTTTATCCAAAATCATTATAAATTGTATTTAGGACATATTAAGATATTTTTGTTAAATTAAGACATCTTCATTACAGAACTATTTAAAATTATAATTGACTACATATATGAATACCTTACCAGTACATTTTTTGCAAGTGTTAGACATTTCTGAAAAACGATCGCATTATGCGAGAGTATGCTTCTCATCTGCCGGGACAACGCGCGCTGCAGTGCTGCGATCTCTGATTGCGCCGGCACTCAATTTGTTTGTAACCGTATTGGAATACTAATTTGTCCGTACAGAGCTTCGTAAAGTATCCACTTCGTATTACGCGAGTGCCGCCGGTACGACTTGAATTTTTGAATATTCTCTTGTTCCTCGTGGGAAATGCGAAGTGCTTTTTGCATTCACGTCAAGTATTGTTAGTTATGCATAAAAATTCTCTCGATAATCGCTCAGTAAGTGAAATTCTGTACGTAAAATAAAATTATTTACAATAACTAAGGTAGAACCGGTCGTATTTCAAAATAATTTACTTCTCATGTTTTATTCTAAATATAACTATTAAATATTTATTTATGTGTCGTTCTTTCGAATCTCGTTTTATAAACAGTAAATCTATTATGGATTCTAAAAATATTTCTCTATCTGTATAGATTCTAAAGATTCTAAAAATAAAAAAAAATTCAAACTCTCGATATAAAATTTTCCGCTCTTACAGCAAGTTTGACACTGATTTATTATCATTTGTTTATTACTTTAATCCTTTCAATGTTATTGTTGGCTTTAATGCACATGAACTTGCATGCAGCGCACATTGGATTCATTTATCGCATCAAGTGCATCCTCTCCTAACTTACTGAAGAACGTTTAAGTGATGGAAGTAGGGAAATATTGCGGGTACAATACAAGAGTTTAATCTTAAATGGTCCTTAAGAGTTTAATAATAATTTAAAATCTTGATACTAATGAATAAAACGTGACTACATAAATGGAAAGTGCAGGTATAAAAGAAAAAAAAAACAAAATAGACTCTCTGCCAACATTTTGGTTCTAATAAAAGTAATTTTTTCTTACGAAATATTTATACAATCAATCTTAAATAATCACAAAATAAAAAGGGTAACCCTTATAATATCACTCAAATAACTTTCCGTCTGTCCGTATGTCACAGCTGCATTTCTTAGAATCCGTACGGTATAAAAACTTGAAAAGGTTGGCACTTAAAAATATGCATATGGAAATTTTAGGGCTAGCAAATAAATGCGTAATTTATTTCTTTTCTTTTTTTTTTTAAATTTGACATGGAAAGTAAATTGAAAGAACATTACAATTATTCACATCAGCATTACAATTATTACAATTATTGGAATTATTCCAAATTGTATTTTTTTAGAAGTTTATGTAATAACTACAAAAATATAAAATTTTCGTTCCCCTCTATATACAAAATTAAAATCAATTTAAATCAATCAAAATTAAAACCAAAGTCAAAATTATACAAATTTATATAGTATTTGAAATTTATTTGAATTTAACGAGAAAACTATAAAGACAACTCTAATTTCATAATTTTTGAGATATTTGAAATATTTTGAAACCTTTGAAAGATATGCTATCAATACCTTTATATAACGAAATGTATTGTCAACATTCGTTAATTATTTTATATAAATGCTATATGGGCTTAAATGCTTATGTTTGCGTAAATCTGTATTCTCGTAGCGAAAATTCTATTTGAACTTGGTGGATTTTATTTTTAATAAATAAATAATATTTTCAAAAATATAAAAGTTTTTAAAGGCCTAATTACTTCAACTATATCCTTTATGTTTGTATCCTATCTAATCTAAAAAGTTCATATATCACTATCCTGGCACTATACCGCATGCATCCGTTGTCATTCCTTTTGAGCTCCTCTATCCCCACCTCTTTCCACTAAGATGAGTTTCACATCCGAAAGAAAATTAAAAAAAACGGACTAACAAGTATCAAATTTTTTAGCAATTAATCGTAATATTATTAATATTACGATTCCGGGAATTGTCTGTACGATTGTATATTATTCGTATATGACACTATTCTCTAGCTACGATTTACGCCCTTAAAATTGTCTTATAGCAGAAAGTTTATTTAAGAAGTAATGGAATGAGGATTTGATTTAATGTATTATTAATAACTTAAATGTGTAAAAAATTGCAGTGATATTAGAAAGATAACTAATTTATAAAAATCACTAATTTTATAATTGTACGTAGTAAAAATCAACATAGTTATTTGGAAGTATTTATGTTAAACATGATTTTATTTATAAACCGATGAGCGTGAATTTAATCAATATCATATTAATAATAAATTAGCTATTTATTATAACAATTAGTATTTAATAAGCCACGAGAGAATATGTAGTCATCATGTCAAACTGTGCGGAAACATTTTTTATTTATTTTGAATTATTTTCTTTTAAGCATATTTTTATGGACAGCCGACACAATTACTAATTAATCATAGCTAGCAGTAAATGTGCTCAATATAATTAAGTATGTCATAAAATATATACAGTACACAATGTAATATACCGCCGATCTTTTCACAGAAGGAGCGAGCACCGAGTTAGTCCCATTCGTTCAGTACGACGCGACCCCAGTAGACGCATTCAGTACAAAAAGCAATTATGTAGCATTTTCGATTCACATGTTCTTCAAAAAAATTTTAGGAGCATGAAAGTTTAATTTATTATGCAGATAAAAATATTTTTGTGTGAAGTATAACAGCTTTAACAACAAATAAAGAAAGGGAAAACCTCAAATATGTACAGTTAAATTATGTTTTACATAGATATGAAATTTAATTAATATGTTGTTGGACCTTTGTTTTTCGAATTCGAACAAAATGAGATTTGGTTAGAAATCGTTCATAATTTTATTTTATTTATATATATATATGTATATATATATATATATATATATATATATATATATATATACATATATGTATATATATATATTATATATATATATATATATATATATATATATATATAACTATATATATATATATAGATTATATAGCCCAAAACTACGGACGTGTATCTTCCCTTACAAAAATATTGTTGAAAACTTTGTCCAAGTTACTAAAATTCGCCCTTATAGTTCATTGTTATAATGAATGACTTTTCTTTAACTACCAACTTTATTGTAGTTAGAATGTTTTCCATGTAATTATCAATATACAATTTTTAATTATATTTAACTTAACAATATCAGACAAATTTATGAATATTACTTAATAACAGTTCTCAAAATTTCGCTGAATTATCCTAAAAATATAACGTAAAAATGATATGTACGTACATCATTTTAGTTTTATTTATCGGAATGTCTATTTACGTAAAATATAAATTACAGAGCTTAGAACAAATCATGTGGTTTTCAATAAACCTAACGTTTGGCCAATCAACGAAATCGCTTTATATCTCTAACTCAGCAGTATTTTGTCGACACTATTGTCACAACTCAACGCTATATTGCCTGCACCAATGTAATCGCGCTAACCCCTTTTTAGCTTACGACTGCGATTATATATAGGTATACAGGTTTTCTCATAAACAGTGATGATCGTTTAACCACTGACAGAGGGAAGTATATTTTGCCCAAATTTGGAGTTGCATGTTAGGTAAAATTTCTACGGTTTTTGAAATTTTTTTTTGACCTCAGAAATTTCTTGAATATTTAGCCATTTCTTGAACCATTCTGTTATTTATAATTATTCCTTTTGTGGTGCACAAAATTAATGTCTTTTTCGCTTTTTTCGAGTTTTATGTATATTTTTTTGACGAACGATTCAGATACACGAGTTTCTTGACTTAGTATATGATCTGTTTATGAAATATATAAAGAAACACAATCTACACTTGGTTTCATCTTGGTCGCTCAAAAAAGTACCGCAGAATTACGATTTACAGCCGATTATGAAAAATAACTTGAGTTTCCAAGAAAAAAAAACAATTTTAGTTCGAGCAAAACTTATTAATTTTTCTTATAATTAGGGTTTCTAAACTATACTCCACTCTATATGTAGAATTTGTATATTTAATTTGCCTGCCCTCCCCCTCTGAATTATTCTTTTAACTGTTTTGAAGTGACGTATATGCGGGATATATTAATACTTTATCACTGTGCCAAATTTTAAACTTCTACGTCAAGTGGTCTCTTTGTGCCAAATTTTAAACTTCTACGTCAAGTGGTTTTTTTCATAAGTATATTTTCTTCCAGAAGCAGAGATTTTGTTTTAATTTTTACACGATTTTTTACACTCATAACTACATAAATACAGTAAAAATACTTCCCGTATTTTATAACTACACTTCTTTCCTATAAAAGAAAAAAATTATTTCAATCCATTGCCAAATTTTGGAGTTATGTATTATTTTATCTGAAGCGGCAAAACGGTCGGGCGCTTGAGTGTTTAATAATTTTTAATATTTATTTAATATGCTAAAGACTAACTTTTCAGCGTCGCAATTCAAAACTAGGACTTCTTATAATTTTCTCATGTCCATCTGCCAGTCTGTTTGTATGTATGGCACGGTCGTTTTAATTCTAGACTATCAGTATTATGAAGACTATAATGTTCATGAGGGTTATAGTTAAAAAATGAAATCTGGTAAGATATAAAAAGTTATGAAATGAAATGTGAAAAAAAAAGTATTTTACTTTCTCTGTCGTTGAAGTTATCGTTGAAAAACCTATTTGTTTTAAAAATATTGCATAGACGAACTATATTTATTGTAAAAGGTTTAATGAGAATTTTATATAACAATGTGTAATATAGAATCATTTAAGCATTGTTAATAGAGAATGGGAATTTGATTATTTGTCGATTTTTATGTAATCATTAAGCAAATCAGAACCAAATACTGTGTTTTTGCATATTTAATAATAGAAAATTAAAGACATATAAAGTTTAAATATGTAGTATTGTTCCATAACGGATATTTTTTTTTAATTTATGTGATTTGTTTTCTTTCATTTAAAACAATTAGCTAAGTTTTTCATACGATTTTTGAAGGTTCAACTTTGCAAGAGCTTTTTCTAAATACGTGACATCTTTTTAACTCTATAATAGTCACTATTTTTTTCGCCGACAAAATCAGTTTATTTTTGGAGTTGGAAATCTCAGCGGTTTTCACCGTTATTATGAATCTGCATCGTTTATTCCTTGAAGTTTTAAAATTTTTTAAATAAAAATCGTAGCTTAGTTGCAAGCAAAACATAAATTGAGGGATAGACATAGAAAGCTCTTACTACGGTGATTTTTTTAATTTTCTTTCGTTGCAATTCTATGATAAATTAAACGTATCAAACTTTATTGAGGATAACGTGCAATCATCAGGGCGCAACAAATGGTCTTCAAAAAATCAAACTATGAAAACGACATAATTCAAGTGCTATTGAAATGGCAAAACTTTATTAAAAATATAAGCTTATAATTTAATACATTAAATAAAATATTTTCTCAAAATATATGTTTTGAACATTAAGAAATAATCTTACTTTTAACCGTTATACTATATTCGTGCCATATATAACAACATAGGAGCATTTTTAAACTTAGCTTTTATTTATATTTTGTTTTTAAGTATCTTGTAACATATTTTACTGTCCTAATAATAAGTATATAATATTGCATAGACAGAAAAACCTATTATTTTGAACATCATTCGACAAATAATTTTTTATTTTTTAATTATTGAACATTTTGACATGTTACGTAAAAAAGACTATCCATGAGACTATCCATATTAAATATAAATATAATTCAGCCTATTCAAAATTTTAAAAGAAGAAAATTTCATTACGTCGTCTCAGTTTTCTCTGAGGTACTTAAATTTAGGAAGATGTTATTAAGATATATCATATCCATACTACTTCTCATATAGTACTAATTAAAAATAATTCAAAACATTGAGCAGAGTAAAAAAATCTGTAACTCTGTAGCAATAATAAACAAAATTATTTTAGGAATTCATTAAAAAATATGAAATCTTATTTTCCTTTTGATCTATGTTTAGAAGTAACCAAAAATTAACGATCCTTTGATTTTGCAGAGTACTTTAATTATGTTCCATTTCAAAATCAGCTTTATTTACGCGAAAAAGCTACCGAGTGCTTTGTTATACATATGATAAAATGGTATCGAAGCCTATAATATATCCGAGGCCACATAACACAAAAACTAATTGATAAATTTTAAAGAAATTTTTGATTTTTATAGAAAAAAGACTTGTTCACCATACTCTATTTCAAAATCGTTAAGATAGTTATTTAACTAAAGTTTTGCTCACCTAATAAACCATTTACTACTAAGGAAACATAATATCTTCCTTTTATAAAATAAACTATCGTAGATTTGCAGTTTTATGTTACATCGCTAGAGAATGGGATTTACGTTATTTTTAAATAATACTGTTAATAAGGTATGTGTAGCCGCATGTTAATAATTATAGCATTAATATTATTTTTGAGGTTCTAGAGCACACTATTGAGTATACCCCAGAGATACAAAATTTAAAGATTTAGAAATACTAAATATATTATAACTTTTTACACATGAAGGCTTTATATTTGAAAATAATAACGTAGTGAATAAATTTTAATAAACGAATTAAAACTGATTTATTTCCTTCACCAGAAGTAAAATATATTTTCCTATACATATATAAAATATATTTCAACAGAACTAAAAATCCTCTCCTTGCCAAAAATATAATGCATCAAAATCAAAATTTACATAACTCCAATGTTGGTTCAGTCTCGCAATCGTAATAACACTTACTGGAAACTATAATTATTTCGTAAACGAGTCTACATAATTACCGTTCAAATCACGCTCTAGCTCGTAGCAGACACGGAACTAATATAAATTAATGCATTCCGAATTTGTTACATTTAGTCTGCCTCCGTTATTTGTGAAGCTTGTTGGGCTATAATCTTGCTGCTTCAAGCTGAAGCGGTATTCTTAGCTCTTAGCCGTTTAACGAAGTTGCCATCCGCTCGGATAACATTCATGGCGCATATATTTACTTTGTCTAAAGGATTTACATGGATTACGTAATTTTTCACTTTTGTAGTTGAAAAGGGATGTGTTTTTGAGAACGTGGCAATAATTGTTGATACTTAAATTGTTGAAAGCATTATAAATACGAAATGTATGAATATAACAAGAAATAATGATGCACACGTATTATTATACTTAATAAAATATTAAAATTAATCTGTAGCAGTACAATAAGAACTAATTTTTCAGATCAAATTTGACCTAGTCGATAATAATAAAAAAAATATTGAAAGCTGCTCTCCTTTTTACCTTATGAAAATTTTCACTTTTCACTATCGGACTCTTAAACAATACCTTCATTCAGTTTGAAAATTTTGAAACTCCTTATAGTACATAATTTAGAGTCTTTTAAGATAGCAATTTACGTGTAGTTTTGTTTCCCAATATTATAAATGACTTGTACCAAGTTGTCTGTACTAGTCGTTGCCTTCTGTTCGTCGATGATTTGGAACATTTCCTGGGTATCAAAAATCAATGTGATATTAAGCTGTTACAACGTGACATAGACTCAGTATTTCAATAAAACTTGAGCATTAAGCTACATTTTAATGGGACCAAATGTGAAGTGATAACGTACTCCCGTTAACGTGTGACATTTTGTGCACATTTAAAATCTTGACGGAATTATACCCGGAAAATATTCATTTGTGCGGGATCCCGGTGTAATTAAGGACGATTATTTGAAATTTCAGTCATGTCATCAAAACCTGACAGAAACCCTATATAATAGTAGGATTTCTTATACGCCAATTCAGGATATCGAATATTTCGAGACTTTATTTAACTCTTGTTTCGTAGTATTTTTGAAACGAATGCAGTCATCTGACATCCGTATGTAACTATTCGTATCCTTATACTAAAGGCTGTATTAAATAACATTCAATAGGTATAGGTATTACAATATATATGGGCATGTTTTTTTGTAATTCTCTTCAACTTCGACGGGCTTTTGATTACACATGTTTTTTTTTATTATCATTTTGAGTTTAGTAGCGTTTTATGCTCCCGTATGTTATATAAAAGGACTATGTCATGACAAAACTGTTCACCTGTCCGCACACTAACGATATTTAAGACGAGATGCGCCCAACCTTGTTATTTTTCCTGTTACACTGATCGCTTCGGTAAAGGTGTTATAGAGTTGAATTGTGGTTTACAGCTAATAACTAGTTTGACTGATGTTTATTCGAACTTCTCCTTGTTTCCTTTTTATTACTTTTCGTTAGTGTCACATCTTATAACCATTTATTCCTAAATTTCTTTCACGCAACGCTTTCTATAAATATATAAGTTGAGTGGGGTTTTGAAAAAAAACAAGAAATTAATAAATGAAAAATTGTATTATCTCATTGTGGCGAAATTATAATTACTAGTATAGTCGCTAGTATACATAAGTTGGAATATAAAATAGCATTTTATCGATTCTTCGTTACTTTCTTCAGATATTAAGACGGAAGAAACGATAAATGCACAATAATCATATATTTGATATGACATAATTTATAAGTAACTAAAGTTATCCTCTACGTAAAAATTATATATATATATATATATATATATGTATATATATGTATATGTGTCCATGTCGTTCCGATGCAACTTACGCAACAGACAAGTTAAAGACTAAATGTGGCTACGCATCATTCAAGGTTGCCGTGCCCATTTCATTTCAAGCTCACTGGAAGGACGCCTTGCAAAACTTACGCATTGGCAGAAATGGAGACGAAGCATGCTCAGTCGCTCACAGACGCCCAATCAAAAAAAAAGACCTCAACCTGACTAACTGTGCTACTCTACTAATTTGAGTTTCTTAGGAATTCTGCAGAATTTCTGCACAATTATTCCCACAAAGCCATACTATTTTCATATGGTATCAACCATTTATTACATGGTTGGCACACTGTTTTATAATAATCAATATTTTTTTCAATATTTTTCAATATTTTTTCAATATTTTATAAAAGAAAAGAGTTTTGTAATATTTTATTCTCTAATAATCAATTTTTGCTTTCATATCTTTTAAATTCCATTTTACTGATTGTTTTTAATAATAACCCTAAATATTGGGTGAGTATATCAAACATTTATTAGATCCTAATCTATTTAACTTTCTTTAGGTTCTTCTGTTAATTCTGCAAAAATAGGTCAACACTTATTGGTGACCTATCTCAAGGGTAGAACAAATTTCCGAGCTCAAAAATTTAGTTTCAAAACCTACGTAAGTACATATGCAAAAACTGGTATCATTCTTACTTATTCGCTAATTTTTCTTTTAAAAACACCCTTTTTCTCTTATTTCTATTGACCCTGGATTCTAAAAAATACTTTTATTATTTCGATGAAAGCCAAAATTCGTACTCCGATTCAATTGTATCTAAATATCGAATAAATGCATATGCAGCATTAAAGCGCAAGTTATCCTATCAAACCTTATCCATAATTTAAAAATAAAAAAACTTCTCGAATAAAAACTGCTCAAAACCATTTCACCGTTCACGATAATTAAATATGTTTGTTAATTTTTTTTTCTTCAAAAATAAATACAATTATTTCTTTATCTAAATTTAATCGTGGTCTACGCTGTAGTAATTCATAAGATTTTAATAAATATTTAAGATCGTTTTAATGTCAGAATGAAATAAGGTAAACTATAGTCGGTAAAATATTGTATCCTTAAATATTTCAAAATTCTCAATACTACACTCCATTCATAATTAAATGAAACTACGTGATGTAGTATTATTTCTACTTCCTTTAGGTTCTTTACCACGACCTAGGGTTTGTTATATTACAATATCTTCAGGTGGGCTATATCAATCTTTGCTAATAGCCCACCTGAAGATACAACGAAACCTAGGTCGTGGTAAAGAACTTAAAGAAAGTAGAAATAATACATCACGTAGTTTCATTTAATTGTGAATAATGCATTTCTACAAAATTAACGCCAAATATATTCAGTACTACGCTCTATATTTATTAATATAAATTCACATTATTTGTTACCTAAATTAAAGTTATAATTAAAAATACACATAACGTCTCATTCTAAGCGTGTTGCTAGTGACACTCATCGTACGGTGTTTTATCCAAAACTTAATACTAACCATTACTCCTGAAGGTTTAGCAATTTCCAATTAAATTTTAAATAAAAAAATGTAAGTCGTGTGTAATAAATAAAAACTTATGCGATAAAAATTAGTAGCAATTACAAAAGTATTTTCCTGATAATGTTGATAAATGCAAAATGTTCACAAATGTTTTGATCAAAGTCTTTAAGTTGCTTTTATTTCACGAAAACTGTTGCTACAAATAAAAGCAAATGACATCAATAAAGTTTTCCTACAATTTTTGAAAACTTCATGAACGTTTAAAAACATGTACTGAAAATTCATTCCACAAATAAATTTTACGTCCCATCCAGTGAAATAAACACTCCCGGTCGATTTATATATGTCAGATAAACATTATTTTATTTTAATCTACTATAAATACACAAACAGATAGACTTATTAAGTTTCAATTATTATTACATTTTAAAATCATAGAATGTGAGTCATTGAATTTATTAATTAATAAATGTAATATCTAAACTTGTGTTCGATGTATAACAAAAAAGATAGATTATTTATTTTTTAAATTCTATCTAGTTTACCTACATGTAAAATATGAGAAAATAAATATCAGATTAGATGTAAAAATATACAAATATTTCAATTCTTTATTTAAGACTTCAAATTTATAATAGCAGTTTAAATAAAAAGTTTAATATTGCTTCTAATAACTTTTGAACTAATTTGACATATAATTTCAGATAGATTCTATGTAAGAAAAAATTACATAACTGTTCCACTATTATCACATGCAGTCACTTCTTATGATTTCAAAACCAAAATTGAAAAAGGCCTTTCCATTTATTGATTGTTATGTTTTAAAATATTTATATTAACAAAATTTAACAGAATTTAGGCAATACAAAGCTGTTTTGATTATTTAAATTTTTTTTTATTTAATATAGTTAAGATTTCTTCTATCGATGTTTAGCCACAAATTTTTATGTTAATGTCATATGAGAGTTACTTATGTAAAGAACGTGTTATTTAATTCTTACTTCTTTACAACAATCATGGAAATGATTATTCTAACCGTACATTACTTTACAGCATGTACGTTAAAAATTATAATTAACATAGAGGAGTTTAATTGATCACAACTATAAAGCAAAATCCTGGAGTCTTTTTCAACCACTAAATGTAATTGTATTTCAATAGAATCAGCGTAAGTCTTAAGACTTACACTGATTATTTTGAAATACATAAAAAAAATAATGTGTGTAAAAAAAATAATACAACTTTATTCTTACCGCTCTTCCTTATAATTACCCAAGCGCGAGTTGAAACTAGCTCAATGAGGATTTTGTTGAAAGTAGGTAAATACAAAGTTTTCACATTATTAAAACTGCATATTCAACTCCTAAAAGCAAACTTATATATAGGTCACACATACGTTAACCATAAGTCGTATGTGACACATACTCAATCTTCTGGTCTACAGCGTTATTATAAACTGTTATATTTACTTTTTTAATAATGTAATAACTAATTAACAAATTAAAAACAAATATTCAAATTCTTTTTATACATGTATATAAAAAAATTACGCAATATTTCCTTCCTTGTCGCTGATAGTTTTTTTGCAAATTAAATCTGACAATTATTTACGCAAAGAACTGTAGTTATTACAATTATTTTTGTCGATATTGGCGTTATCACCAAAATAACCGATTTCTTTTTCAAACGCCGATATTGGTTGGCTGGGAAAAATATTGTTTTAATTTCCTAATAACTACTCAAAATATTTCAATTCATTTGTCACAAAATTTAAAAAAAGACCATAGCATTAAAGCATGTTTACGCACATATATAATAAACCAACACCCAAAAACATTTATACATTAACTTTGGGAGAGGAGAGGGCAGGGTACAAATTACGTATTAGATTTTTTTTTAATTCCATATATGGTGTGTAGCATTATACGAAAGAGTAGGCGAGAAGGATCTTGAAAACTTTTTTTTCATAATTTTAGGTAGTATGTCTTTATAAATACAATAATAAATATAAATAAAAATTTGTCTCTTTCACTTATTTCCAAAACTAAAATTAAGGAAAAAGCACAGTTTTTAGAAACATGCAGATGTTTTAGAAAAAAATATTACAATAAAATTTAACGTCATAGTTTTTTATATAATCACAGTAAACGTATAATAACAGTAACATGTCTCCCCTGCTTAACCATATTAAGTATTATTGAATATTTATTGCGCCAGGAAATGATGACTTATGATAAATAAAGTAATGTTAATGCAAGCAAGGAATAAAATGATACGTGAGCCCTTTTTGTAGAATTGGAACTTGCCTCATCGATTTTAACACGAATATCACACTAGTGAGACGATTAAATGACTAGTTGAAACCAATTGTTAAGTGTTAATTCCAAATTATTTAAAACATCACGGAAAAATCAACCAAATATTTCTGTCAAGAACTTCATATATATCTATAGAGTATCCACTTTGTTTGCAATGCAATGCAATGTAAAACTACTATGAATTATTTAACTAATATAAATGGTCTGTATTACTCTTGGCAAAAATCATATAAGATTTTGGAACAAATATAGGAATGATATATTTGTTCAAACCATGTATTCCTTAAGCATTATAATAATTAAAATTTTGCTAAAAAATTAATTTATAACAAACTTTTATGAACATTAGTAATGAATAAATATTAATAACTTTAAATATTTTATATTAATAAATATAATCAATTAATTGAAAAAAAGGAAGTGAACATCTTCAGCGTTGCAAGTTTCAATACCTGCATCACGTCTTTATGCACAGCTTGCACGTTAACTTTTTATTAGATTTAATTATCACCAAGTTACAAGCAAAATTTCTCTCTAAAATATTTCGAAAATTAAAAAGCGTGTAATTTAATAATTTCTATATTACACAACATTCAGAACAAGTTATTATTATACATGACAGTTTCTTCATAAGCTCCTAACACTATTAATAAAATTTTAACAGACTGAATTGTGCAGATGGAAAATATTTTAAATAGAGTCTGATTTAGCATAAAGAATGATAATAGGAGCCGGAAAATTTCAGAATTTTAGTCCGTCTATCTGTCTATCTGTATGTTGATTCATTCATCAATCACGCGTAATCTACTGAATGAATAGTGATGAAATTTCAAGTGGTTATAATTCAAACTCCAGAGCAACATATAAGAGAACAAAAAAATTAAATAACTTTTTTATTTCGAATTTTACGGGAGTAAAACCGTAGGGTACAGCTAGTATTATAAAAAAATGACATTCTTCCTTCAATTCGGTCCCATGTTTCAGAAAATATTCTAATATGCATTGCACAAGTATTGAATATATAATAAGAGTATGACACATTCCCAAGTCTCGAAGCACAAAACTTAGTCACGCGTGCAAGCCTGATTAATTATTTAGTTACCCAACGTAACGCGAACGTCGACATCGTTGTGACATTTTCCAATTCATATTTCATTTGGAAGCCTGAAACTTCCTTATTTACTGCTGTTTTATTTATTGTGAAGCTCCGTTTCGTAATTTATTCATAAGTAAATGGGGTGCGTGTTCAAGTTTGAACATTCCTCTGCTGGCAGTGTAATCGATACATGTAATCATTTACTCAATATCAAATAACATTGTGGCATGCTTGCCTGGTAAGCATTAGGAGCTTTTTCTATTGACTTAAGTGTAAACAAATATTTTAATTTAAAAAAAAAATCAAAAGTTGTTGAAGAAACAAAATATTAAATGAAAAAAACATAAATATTTCGCCATCAGATCGAGCTAGTAAAAGCATTTAATATTAAAAGGAACAAGATTTTAAAAGTAATATTGTTCTAAATTTATTATTTTTTAAAGATCGAACCTAAAAGACAGAGAAGAAGACGGACCCTTAAAAGATTTATATATTTATTAAAAGAAAACATAAATTTTTGATATGAATTTTGGCCTATTAAATTGAAAAGAAAAAAAAGAACTCATAATTGTTCTATCTCGCACAAAGTTTCTAGCAATTTACTATCTTCTCGTTTCAAATTGTGTACTCTAAGCGATCGGATACAAATGGGATTATCTTACAAATATGCTAACTTGGCTCTATTTTGTGTTATTTTTCTACAAATGAAATTCCAAAAAATAAAGGAACAAATCTACTTGGAGTCTTATATTATGTTCGTACATTTTGCAAATTAATTTAGAATCATCAATTCTAATTAATTTAGAATCACGAATTTTCTCGAGTATATTTCTTTACGAAAGTATGTAGGTGCTATTATATCTGGCATTCAAATTTCCACTTTAATATGAAATTACCTTAAGATAAATATAGGTCACAATAGGTCTTCTGTTTTTCCACTGCCATAATGTGATGGTGTTTACATGTCACTATAAGCTATTATGTTTAGTGCGGTTTATGATATTCAAAATAATATAGATATAACTGAACATATTAAAATTTTCCTAAAGTGTAAATAATAAAGTTATAATTTAAAAAACAAAAAAACACGTTTTTGTAGCAATATGAAAAAAAATTAAATATCATCTTTATATATAAATATTTGGTCATTATATTTAAAGAATGTAGGGGCTAGTAAACGTGGCATTCGAATTGCTGCTTCTTACTTTTAGGCCATTGATGGTGATTGATGGTTATTGATGGAAAATCCTATCTTTAAGTTATTGTGTGTAGGTGCGGTGTACAAAACTTGAAGACAAAACTCGAAGCGTAACGTACTCAAGCTTTAAGTATTTCTCTAATGAATATAAATCCTCTGAGTAAAATCTTAATAATGGTCTGAATCTAAGTTTGTGGCAGACATAATCCAGACAAATGGTATCTTCATTAAATAGCTTAAACATCTCCGGTCGCTGAAAGCGAGCACTGTTCCAGCGAACAGTTCATGCGGTATGATTACTGGCTAACAATTCACAAATAACGGCGGAAGACTTGAATGTAACGATTACGGAATGCGTTACAATGTGCCGTATTACGTATCTCGTATGTACATGATTCGGCGTGCTTTAGGAGGCTGTTATTTAGAATGTAATTATCGTTGCTCGTAAGGGTTATGTGAAAATGTGTTTGTATCGCAGCAGTTGAAATGTTTTTTAAATGACATTTTTGTTTAGAATTTGTTTGAATATGTGTAACAGGGGAGTATACAATCTACATTTAATTATTGTTTATATGGATCATATTATTGAACATCTTTATTATTGAAATTATTATTTTTCGATTACATTAAATACTAAGTAAACATATAGAAAATATGCTTCGATTATATTTAACAAGAATGAGTAAATATGATGAGTTTAAGTGAACAAGGTTATTGATTACTGCCAATTACGATTAAACATATTTATTTTAATAGCTTTTTGTATAACAAATTTAAGCTTTTAATTTTTGTTTTCCATGCTGCCTAAATTTTTTCTTTATTAGTTTATGGATACCGAGCGAATATTCCTTATTTTCAAGAATTTAAATAAATATTGTACTATGTAATAAAAGAATATTAATGAATTTTCTTAATCTTTTCACCAATTATGGTTAATTCATTAAATATACGCCATTCTTATTTCACATAACTAATTAATATATCCATGATTATAGCATAAATTAGCCATTTTTATTTGGTAATACAATTAAATGTACTGCCGTCTTTCGTTAGCGTAGTGACACATCTTATTCTTATGGAGTACTGAGACTGTTTTAAAAGATAGCGACGTTATTAATATTAACGTATCCCTATTTGCTATGGCTAATAGAAATCGGCAAATTGAAATAATAAATTGTATTTAAGCGTAAAGAAATGTTTTATTATAATATGCCAATGACAACATTTTTCTAAAGGTTTGTACACATTAGAGGTTGTACACATTATTCTTCTAAAGTCTGTACATTTGTTGCGCGCTTACAACTTTTACTTTGCCCATGCGCCGCGCGAGTGTACTATTTGCGCTGCACCTGAACTGCGCCTGTACTGCTTACTGTTCCTGCCTTCCATTCTTCAATTTGCTACTAGCAATAGTAAAACAAGGATGCATCTTTCAAAACAATCGAATGGAATGAGGAGGCGAGTTTGCGATTAACTAAAACTTATAAAAATATTCCAATTTTACGGGACCTTAAAAATATTAATCATTGTTAATAGATACAAATGAATAATTTATGCATTCTTGCACACAAACAGAGCACAAACGGCGCATGCAATGCACTAGCCTGGACAAGAAAGTTACAAAAAGGAGCGTAATTTGAGCATTCGTTGCGCAATTCGTTTATGTGTACGTACCCTAACATTTTCAACAGTTTTGACTTTAAAATAAAGGCAATTTCTTCGAAATTCTGGATGTAATCATGAAGAATTAGGCTGCGCTATTTTACTAAACTGCGTCGTAAAATAATACATAAAATTTAGGTTCGTTCTTTGGTTTTGTAATTCGACACTTGTTGCATCAAAAAATATTCATGAGATAGAGGTTTAAAGAAGATTGAAATCCTAAATGTTCTCCTTTTAATATGCATATGCGAGTAATGTCTGCCGTCCGTAAGAGTAGTAGCTTCATTAAAGACATGCGACTTTCTAATTTGCAAATTTTCAGTTATTATATACGATTTAAGATGGGTATATATTCAAGATCCATGTTTCTGTTTGAAGATAGGATAATATTTTAAGTACCCTGCTATACGAGGAAACTCGGGATGGATATTTTTATCCACCCCGGAATATATCTTTCAAAATGCAATTAAAAATGTTATGTATTATTTTAAGTAGACTCATAATTCTCAGACATTTTTACCTCCTCTTTTTTTAATCATACATTTTAAAAATCTAAACAAAATAATACACCTTAACAATTACTCAAAATGAAAATTGTTTTAGTTTTCCCATAGTTACATTGAAAATTTATAAAAATAAATACAGAATCTGTTGAAAATTCTCAAAATTCATCGATATATCTCAATATTACCACTTTACAAATGGTGTTCATTACACACACACAATAAAGTACTATAGAAAAATTTATGCATATATAAACAGTAAGATTTCGGAGACGCAGAATTTAAAACTGAAATGGTCTAAATAATAAACCTATGTAATTAATATTCTGTTGTTACCCTTATATTTATTTATATTTATTTTTACATACTTTAGTGTATCTAAATTGATACATATGCCGGACTTATTGCTACGAGACCAATATCTTACAGCCAATCATAACACCAGTCCAGCCCCGCTCGACGAACGGCCGGGAATCAAATCCGGTTTCCCGTGGTGTACCGGTGCCTGAAAGGCTGTATGCCTTGTGACCACCCCAACACACCATGGCGATGCTCTTCATTTATTTATAAGTTTACATTATCCTAAAAAAGTGCCAGCGAACTAGCATTCAAAAAATTATAAAATTTCTGGCCCCCTAAACTTATTTATGAACTTTTCAGTTAGAACTAGAATCAATTATTGACCTTTATTTGCAGAACATTGTGTGTGTTACTAAAAATTATACATTACGGTCCCGAAATAAAAAAATAGCAGTAGTTAATAAAAAAAATACGTATTAAATAAATATTGAATAAAATTTTCCATTACTTTCAATATATTTTTAGTACATTATTCATGTACATAGTTATTCAAAATACCAACAGGAGTTCTGCCAGATTTTCTGGTAGAAGCGTGCTTAAGCCTATGTCACCGCACGATGTCACGTGACAATCTAGCGTGCGCCACTTTAACGACGGTCTGACTAAAGGGATTATACAAACCCTTGGATTAGACTCGCAGCTATCGGGATAGTAGGGCCGATACGTGAGCTTGTTTGTAATTAGTTAATTATGATGGAAAATAAGGTAATATTACTATGGAGCAAAAGCGAAAATGAGCATCTTTATTGTATCTTTAATTATTTATAGAGGATTTTTCAGTAATCGTTGGTTAATTAATTAATTACTTATTAAAACTTGAAGTATATTTAATATTTCGTAATAATTAATTTATTTACCACCGAAATACATTAATCCTACAATATTTTACTTAGGATGCATTTGGAAACAAACGGTTTTTAAATACCTGTGTCAAAGTGGTGTCTTTAGTATCATAACTAAGCGTTGTCCGTATTTCCCTATTATCGATGTCATCAATGTCATCATGACAAAAGATCGTTATATCACTATAACATATTTACATACTTATAAAGAATGTACATGGATGAAGAAGATGTCATGTCTTGAAAATGTTAATTATCTTTAATTCTCATTAATAAAGTTAATAAAAATAATAAATGACTGATACAGTTTATTCGAATCCAACAAATGTATCCAATTGCATCTTGTTCTACTAATACTAGTTAATCATATAAAGTCATATATAGCTTATAATTAATGAAAATCACATAAAATTAAGTCATTAATTCTCAACAAATATAATAATTCAAAAGTTATAACAAATAACATTTGATTGAGTAATTATCAATACCTAAAATACAGTTGTTTGCAGTAATATAATATACACGTCATAAATTACTAAAAAAACAAACTTGGTACATATTTAATAACACCGTTGTATATTTTAGTGAAAATTTCTGCAACCTTTTTTCCCATATTTCTAAATTTTTTTATACACGAGTATTTTGCAATTTAGTGTATTGAAAACATGTGAATTATGAAACTAATACTATTAGAAAACAGTTTACTAATTTATATCAATAGCATTATAACAGCAAAATCAGTTCAACTATGTGAACAATTCTAGTTCCTATTTCTGTCAACTTACATAACCAGCAATGCGTTATAGTAACATCCTTTATATAAAAACAAAGTCTTAAAAATTATTTATCCATGTATAGCGAATGTAACTGAAAAAATTTAATATTAAATTGTGTTTTAATTACTTTAACTGGAAATTAACATCATGTATTATATGAAATAAACGCAAATGGTATGAAAGGAACTGTAGAAAGAATTATTGTTTTGATAATTTATATAAAAATATAGACCTTAAAACCACCATTTCAACTTATTTTATGGATACTATTAATTTTATAAAATGTTATAAAGTCAGACATTACAATTCAGTTTAGTTCTTAATTTTCAATAGTTTTTTCTTTATTGTATGCACTACTGTTGTTTAAAAAATGGAGTTAATTTACACGTGTAATAAAAAAATATGGTTGGTTGTTGATTATTGGAATAGTCAACCACCTTTAACTTTATTCAGCAAAGAGTGAATGAATGCTCATCGATATTTTATGGTTTCTTCAATTAAAAATTTCACACTTCCAAATCACGATCATAATTATTATTATTTATTTCCTATAAACACATTTTCTCTACATTTTCAACAACTACCTTGTATAAAATTAGTAAAAAATTATTTTCAGGAATCCATCCATTAAAATGAAAACCCTAAACTTATAGCATTACTTGATTGTAAGTGGGCACATCGATCTGTCTCTCTGTCAAAGCCCCTTTTCTCAGAAAGAACTTGTGATGTAAAGTTGAAATTAATAGCGTATGCTGAGGTCTTACATCAATATTAACTTTTCGGATTTTTGAACTTAATAACAAAAAGATGTGGCCCCAAAAATCGTATTTTTTATTCATATAATCGTCTCACTCATTGATCGATAAAATCCATAGGGTGCTTTCGGTCGACCAACAGTCTGGAAAGTCGGCGTAGTGAGAGATCTTATAGCACGATGATTGCTAATATGGGTTTTGGCAGATGTTGATTATTTGAGATTGACATCATTTGATGCTGATGGGAATGTTAAATATATTAATTACATTAAATAATTGAAAGTACATATTTTAATATAAGATGAGTAATAATTTGTAATTTTATTAAGACAATTATCTTTGAATTAGGAACTAATAATACTTGAATTAGAATTTAATAAGAATCGTTAAATGTGTAAAAGTTCTTAAATGTGTACAAAACCCTCGTAATGGAAATCTTACTTGTGTTTTACAGGGATATTTTCAATTCTTTTAAATTGCTTTTTCTATTCAATGGATGTCTCACACGACAAATGAATTTAATTTTTATTCCGATTATTTAATTTTTGCGCTCTACAACTTTCTAAATAAAAATTACTGAGTGTTAACTATTGAAATGTGTGTGTGATATGGAAAAACTAACGGATAGGTGAGGGTTTTAAAAGGGTTCTGATTTTTGTTTTCACCTAACCTAAAAATGTATGATAATTTTGTTGAAAATAAAATGTAATATTTTTTATTTAGCACAGGGAAAGCAAGTAAAAAAACAATAAAAACTAAATTACTGTAATAATATTTACTATAACATTTTGACTGCCATACTGTATGACTAACGAAGAAGCTAAGAAAGTATCATTTTTATTCTTGTCGTATTTTATAAATGTGATATTTTTTCCAAAATATACTAATTATCGACACAAAAGGTACCAAAATCATAGGACTAATTATTAATATCATAGGAAAATAAATACAAATGAAATCCAGACAGAACTTTCATAAGAAAAACGGCATGTATTAAGCTATAAATAAAATTTAAAATAAGGGCGATTTTTAGACAAAAACAATTATCGGAATTTTTAGCTAAAAAAAAAATTATCGCGACTTTAAGACAAAAAACAGTTATAGCTATTTTAAAAATAATTGGGCCACTTTTTTAGAAAACGTTGATTCAAAACTCCTCGTGACTGTTTTAAAATAAAGGTTATGCGGCAAAAACTAGCAAACAAAAAATTAAGTTTTTTGTCTTTACGGGCAAAAATTCATAAAGCATGCGAACGTATATATATATATATATATATATATATATATATATATATATATATATAAATATATATATATATATATATATATATATAAATATAAATATAAATATATATATATATATACACACACACACACACATATATATTCACATATATATTTGTGTGTGTGCGCGCGTGTGTATAGGTATATATACACATACATACGTACATACATAGGTAGACTCCTATGTGGTTCAAATTTCCCCACTAACATTTCTTTCAAAAATAACCGTCTTCCTTACTTATTTATACCAGCGCAATACTGTAATCATTTTCTTGAAATTACAGAGAGCGTTAAACATTTTATATAATGTTGCTTACTCGCAATTAACAAGTAAACTATGTTACAGACTAAAACATTATTCATAATGAACCTTGGTCGGCTTTGACAAACACTAGAATCAAATCTGCAATGCTTAATTTTCGTAGGCTAAGTGATGTACCCTGGTGTATTTTTACTGATCACGTCCAGTCAAAATTATGACCATAGTGTGATTTGAACATGTCATTTCACCATCGCGCAAATTTGATATCTAAAGGAGCAGAGTTTTCAAGTATTTTTATCAAGTTGGGGAATATATACTTTTTCACGTTTTTGTTTGAACCGACTTAATTCTTAATATTTTTTATTGCTTTTTCTCCATTTGTTTTCACTTCGACTGCTAGTACGTAAATGAATGTAATTCTCACTAATGTTTGTATGAACAATTATTGTTAGTACAATGATGCGGTCAAACGTAATGAATATAATCAATTATATTCAAATAATTAAATGTATTTTATTTATTTGCTTGTTCTAAAGCCCATATCCAAATTAAAGCTTTCTCCAAAGTGTTTAACGAACCAAAGGATATATTAAGAAAGGGTTGAATATAATAATAAATAAGACAAATATAGTAATAAATATAGTATAGTAATAAAAATAATTAAGACAGAAACACACAATAATTATACTAAATATTTTTATAAATATGACTTATTAGTAACGAGTCATGAAAAATCAAGTAACTATATGGGCCGATTCCTAAAGTGTTCAATTAAGCATAAAAATATCTAGACTGATTGCATGTCACAATATTATCTTAATTAATGTGAGTGCATGAAATATGAAAGAAAATCGTAGAATATGAAAGTGCGCTCCCGGTGGCTGAAATAAATTATAACATCCTCTCATGTAGAAAACAGCAGTACAAAGCGCAACTGAATTCAAGATCCAGGGATTATCAACGTAATGATTTAAATCATTATAAAATCAAAAGAAATCTAAAAAAATGATATAAAATCCATTGAATGTTTTTATTTTTCTCCAGCACGAAGATATAAGCAGCTTCATATGGATACCAGATGACAGAATTATGTTCCGGAATGATATAGAGTAAAGAATAAAATTAAGTAATAATACTTTCGACTTCATAAAAATCACGGGAATGCCGTGTGGCAAATCTTAATATCCAGTAGGTTTGAAATCCTTTCGAGTGTAGTTTGCTGCAAGTCATAACAATATATATGGGGGATACGTAAGCGCTAGTAGGTCCTCATTGCACATTTGTTAACATTGATAGATTGATAAGATATTATATAGAAACAGCTCACTATCAAATTGGCTTTTGGTACCTAAGAAGAAATTTGAAACTGCCGAATGATAACTAGTGATTTAACATAATGAGAAACAAAAGTGAATCTAAATTAATAAATTTACAGATACCGTGTAAAGTAACATACGGGCGAGATTCATTATTTCCAAACTGGACGTATTATTTACGGGTCCGATAGTAATTGGCGAAAAATATTACTAGGGTGGTAGACATTCCGGCCTCTTAACAATTTTACTAGCAGAATATTATTTCCGACTCAGTTAAATGCCTTTTTAAAATCCAAATACGAATCCTTAGCCACTCCTCCGAAAAAACTAGTGAGATTAGTGGAATTTGCAAATAGGTACGGCGTTTTTATACCGGATCTTGAACTATATTTTAAAACCAGAATAATCCAGGAAGTCTTCCAAATAGATGGATAAATTTCAGGAGTTAATGCAAGATTTATCACAAATGTAAGCGGTTTAACTTATATATCAGAACGGGTCTTAAAATATACGAAGATAAGCCATTAGAACTGGGGGCATGTTTTGCCTGAAGTTGTTTCAATGTAATTCCAACTTCTTCATTATCTAGCCTAGCCATATATTAAAGACACTATCCATTATTAGCAGTGACCTATGCTGCCATTGCAAAAGGTAAGTCCGACATTGGATTATTATTAAGATAATCTGAATTAAAATTCTGGGGATAGGCGGTCACAGCGGCTTCACCCCAGTATGAGATTCCATCATGTTTAATATTTGCGAGAAGTTGTTTGGGCACTTAAAACGTGCGTACGTCCAAAATGATCTATGTGTTTTGTTGATAGATTCTTACAAGGTGGTATATATTTCGAAGAAACTATTTCAAATGATAAAATATCATTTGAGGTAGTCTCTTCGTACCTTTAAAGTTTACGGATATGCACGTAGTAGTGGCTCTTTTACTTTAAAATATATACAAATCTGATTTATAAATTTAAATACATCATTAAATACATTATTGTTAAAAATGTGTACTTACCTTTTGAATTAATTAATTATTGCAATATATTTAATACATTTGAATACTGAATAAAGTTGTAATAGAGGTCATTTAGTTAACTACTAATTACATAGTTAACCACATTTACATCAGTTCGTTATCAATTACCTTTAGCAACAATAAAAAGATCGGTAATTTTCATTTTCGTTTCATAACTACATTACATTATTTCGTATCACAATTACCAATTTAGATGCCGGTTTACTTGTCAGCCGTACTATTACACAGCTGGGAGCTTAATCCTATACCTTACATAAAACCTTTAAACAGACCGTGGTCAAAGCAGCGTGTGCCACTTGTCACGTGATGTCCTATGATGACAAAAGCTCAAGAACTCCTGTACCGGATAACTCGGCGGGCACTATATTCTAAACGCTGGTATGTTTATGGACAGAAAGTACGTTGAAATGTTTCGGAATATTTTATTCAGTCTATTAAGGACCGCTACTTCATCCACAAAAAGGAACGAAAATAAGCAACTTCAAACTCTGAATAGCTCTATTTCAGCCTCAAATATACTTTCTTACATCTGAAGATAGCTCTTTTATTCTAAAATTAACTCAAAATGTATGAATTTCTTTTAGGTATTTTATGGATATTTAATGTTTATGAACAAGTTTAGATATTTTATATTTAGATGATTGCTCTCTTACAAATTTATGGCAATCAAATATTTTTTCGCAACACTACGAGTTCTTTAATTTTTTAGAGATAACGTAGACTTGCGAATAGCTTAAGAGTGGTCATAGAGTAATAATTTTTACTTGTGACATGTTAAATATATTGTATTTTTACTCTGATTGTACAACTGATAATTTTAGAAATTGCTAACCTTTATGCCAATTATAGCTCAACTACTAGAAGCGTGGTTTAGAAAAAATTGTATTCATATTGGTTTTGACGAGAAAAAGTTAAGATTTGTATTTTAATCTGTATACTCATTAATTTGCATTGAAAATTTCATTAATAGGAATTGCTAGGTATTACTAAATCAAATAATTGAAATCAATTATTATTTGATAATGTGTACATAATACATAAACATGTTGTGATTCCTCATTCATACATAAATATTTCTCATAGAAATTGCTTTCTAACACTGAAATAGCTAAAAATTATAGAAAAATACTGATACCAGCATTTTAATATACCTTTGCTTACGTTAAAATCCAGTTTATTTCCATAGTTTCTATTCGTCAAGAACTTTACCTTTTAATCAATAGTGAATAAGACAGCACACGATGCTAATAATCGATAGCAGGTCTTTTACACTTTAACCAAATAAAAATGGTTAAATAAAATTAAATATTATTGCAATGAAATTCGCATTTGACAACCTATTTACAATTTGAATAAAAAGAATAGACACTATATTTTTTTGGCATTCACGGCATACATTTTGAAAGATTAGGATCATTATAAGCTTAAGATGATAGCTAAAATTAATTAGATACAAAGCGGTCAGAAATTTTATGCTTAATATTTTGCTATTTTGTAGAATAATCCTTGAATACTCTTTAACGCTGTAATTCGCCTTAATATTCATAACAACAAAATGATGTTGAAATCAAAGCTTATTTATTAAAAGTGAAAAATTAAGGATTTTTCAATAAAGAACACATTCAAGGATCCACCTTAAAGACAACAGAATGTGGATAGAACCTTCTACTGCAAAACTTAGCTAAACATATGGTTAATTAATAAAGACGTTGAAAAATATTTGAAAAAAGCTGCGACCCCAACACGTTTTCTAATAACCTCACAGGCAAAGATAATTGTGTACTAAATAAAGGCGGAACTTACTTCTTCACTGAAGCGAGCTGAATCAAGAACAAAATAAGTAAAACAGCAAAATGTGCTGCATTCTGTAATCGTTACATTCAAGACTTCCGCTGTAATTTGTGGATTATTGTAATCGCACCGAACGTGACTGAAGCATAACACCCTCTGAACGGCCGAAGACGTTAAAAACATGTAGCGAAGTTGCCATGATTAAGCTTAACATCACCTTAGGTTAAGTCCATATGTTAATTCTTTGCACATAGAATTTATATTCATTAGAGCAATATTTAATTCGTACGTATATTACGTTTCAGATTTTGTCTTCAAGTTGGCATAAAATTTGTCCAATTTGAGGAAATTTAAAAGTTTTGCTGCCGTTTTTGTAGTAATTTTGGGTTGAAGTAGAATGTCTTGTGACATTAAAAGTAATTTAGGATTTTACGGATTGCAATGTACCTAGTTACATATATTATAAAGATATTAATACCCGAAATGAAACGTTATGATCAGTTAAATATAATAGAACTAGAATGCAGGTACCCTTTATAAATGGGAACTCTAAGTTGAAAATTCAAGTGATAGCTTTAATAAATCATCTGACTATAAAGATTAAAAGTGGGTAAATAATCTTCTAATCTTTAATAATCCCTTTGTGTTTCTTACTTTATAGCACATCTAAAATAAAACCATTTTTCAAGTCAAAACAGGTTTTGTGTTAATATTTTCATTAGTGTTAAATTTTATTTCATTCATATGCTTGTATAAACACACATACACACACGCGCGTATGAGCGCGGTTACATTTAAATATACTAATAATATTTATATGAACTATGTGCGCGATATTTAATTGAATAACTCATATATATTACGTAATTATTTTTCACTCGAATGCTCAGTCGTTGCGTCTTTATTCCCATCGTAATAGTTTTGCTATATTTTTTCATAACAATGCTTCAACCGATTTTTATTTTTATTTTTATTTTGACCACAAATTTATAAGTAAATATTTTTTAAGTATACCTGTATGTCATTACGGCCACGTGCTTGTTTTGTTTTCTCTATTTCATCGAAGCCGAATTAAATAAACTCTCGATATGTAAAATCAATTTTTTCTGTAAGTGGGAATTTATAACTTACTGCAAACCTAAATTTCATGCATGCCTGATTTTTGGTATAAATATACACGATCTTATAGTTCCCAGACGGCACATGAATAAGGTTACGCTTAAAACATGGAGTCAAATAATGTAAATAATTACTGAGCCGACTGACTTCTCCAACCGAATGACCTCCAAGCCCACTAAATAATCATGGTGACTAACTTCCTGAATCGATTGACTTTCTGAGCCGGCTGATTTCCTGAACCAACTAACTTTCCGAACCGAGTAAATAACCGAGCCGACTGAATAATTGACCCAACTGATATTCTGAGGCAACAGATTTCCCGTGCCGATTAACTTCCCGAGTCGAATGAATAACCGAGCCAATTGACTTCCGTAATGGACTCATTTTGCAAGCTGACAGACTTCTTGAGCTCACTATATTTGTATTACGAATTTTGAGGTATAATACATCGCTGGTACTTGTCATGTCAATTTTAAGCACTTTCTGCTGCAGATATACTTTTCTGTCATATATAGACTTATATCCTCAATTTTTATGGCTAACTTCCAAGAAATTCTGGTCTAAAAGTAATTTTCACATCAGGATTTACATTACGCTCTACGCATTATAAGCAATAACATTGTATTTAAAATCTAGTTTGAATGTTTGAGGCAAAAGGGCAATGAACACTTTTTGAAGTTACAATATCATTAGCCGATCCTAGAATAAATGTAAGTAAGTTGAGCCATTCGACCGAAAAAGACTCTAGTTTGGCTGCTTTCTCTCAAAGAAATTTTCAAATTCTAATTTTCAAATTCTTCTATCAAAAAATTAAAAGAAGTAAAAACTATGCTAAATGCGATAAATTATTATATCGTTAATCATGCAGTGCGGAAGGAAAATTGTATGTGTGCCAACTATCTACACACACACACACATATATATGTATATGTATATATATATATATATATATATATATATACATATATATATATATATATATATATATATATATATATATATAATTATTCTACCACCTAGTACGCTGCTGCTCAATAAAATTTCACAATTGCAGAAAATCAATATTTTACGTAATACTACAAGCATCTAAGTCATATTATCTACGAGAGAATATGAAGAGGTTCTTTTAATATATCCTTAGAATGCTCTAATGTAATTACTAATTTCATATACACTAAGTAACTATCCAATCTATCAATATCTAACGAAGATAAACGCCAGTCACAACAAATAGTTAATTTGTCAAATAGTTACATTGTTTAAAGCAATCTAAAAATTAACTCCACCTCAAATAGTTAAATTATGTAAAGCAATCTAACCATTATCTGATTGTTTTCGGTGTCGAATAAGAGCTTCAGTTTAATGGTAATAGTTTATTTAGTTTTAAGTAATGAAATGTTAATTAATTTCTTGCAAAAGACATAATGTTACAAATCTTATAATTTATTTTGACTTTTTATTGGAACTATTACAGAAATTACGCGAAGAAAATAATTTTCTACGTATTTGTTATTTATACTTCATTATATTTCTTTTACCAGGCAAGACACATTTTTTTTTAAGGATTAGGTAAAGAAATAATATATACTAGTAATATTTGTTAATTCAAATAAGACGAGATATTTTTTTAATATACGATACATTTATTGAAAAATAGTTTTATACAACTTAACTTGTTTAGATTTCTAAAAATAGTAATCCTCATATTTCTATATCAAGCACCTTTGCTGCGATCATAAACACTATTTCAAAATTTGTCTGGTGTTATTATTATCCTCCTATGTCATTCTAAATTTGATTCATATTTCGAATAGGCCGGATCTTCGTCTTGAATTATCTAATTAGATGCTCAAATTGAAAAAAATATATTGGTCGCCAGGAATGAAATCGTTAATAAATCAGTTGAAATATTTTACGACTTCCAACTCAACAATGGTTTGAGACATGAATGAATGCGATGAAGAATACATAACGATTCTCCATATTTACAGCAACACTTCGTTTTCTCAAATAAATTCAGAAGCTGAAATATGAAAGTAAAAACTAAGGGTCTTATCAAGTGCTTCACATAACCAATTCAGTAATATTCCAATACGAATGAATAGAGCTCCAGTGCTATCGCAAAGCGTGGAGCATTGCAGCACGGATGGTCCCAGTGGACGTAGATTTCAATAATTCTCATCGACATTTAAAAATAGGAGTTACTTCCTATCGTATAATTAAAAAACCCAGGAAAATATACTTTTCATATTTCCGGTTTATGCTGATATCCGTTTTTGCAGTGAAAAATATACATTTGAATTGTAGGAATGGACTTGGAAGTGCAAGTGTAGGAATGGACTTGTGATGGTGGATAATTCTAATCGAATGTATTTTTTTAATAACTTGATCTTCATTCTTCAATAATATTTATTCTTTATTTTAATTTTATCTTTATCTGGACCATCGTCCATGCTGACAGCGTAATGTAACGTGTAGATTGTGCGCTCATTACAAAACATTAATAGTCTGTCATTTTAAAAACTACGTAACTAAATGTAACTTGTAAAATTGCTCGAGTGAATCATATATATGGTAGTATGAATGAGACTGGTAATGAGTTCAGTTTTGAAAGTTATAAAAATGAAAATTCTATTCAAATACTGTATAACAAACATTTATATCGTATATCATTTTTAGGTTTACGTAGCCAAATGGAAAAAACCGAACTCTAGTGGAACCGAAAGTTGAACCAAAAAGTAGGAATGATATTGTGATGGTAGATAATTCTAATCCAATGTAATTTTCTAATATTTTAATATTAAATTTGTTTATAATATATTTACAAATTATCTCTAGCTGGACCATCGTCTTCACAAAATATATATATATATATATGTATATATATATATATATATATATGTATATATATATATATATATATATATGTATATATATATATATATTGTGTGAACATAGCCTCAAGCGGTCAAGTTCTTCAGAAGTTACACGATCACTACCAGATATAGAGTATTATATACAGAGTATTACATACAATAAAACGTATTTGAAATGGTACACAGTGTCTTTTTTTGTACTGTTAACAGACTTCTCCTTGTAATATTTATGATAAGTTCGTTATAATGGCTTAAATTAAAATAATTAAATCTAAATTACACACCGCGCGGGTATATGCTTTATTATTGACCAGCGCACCAGGCCCGAAATTTGCGATAGAAGTAGTTATAACTTGGGTAATTTCACAAGTTATCAACTTTTAACAAAACTTTCTTGAAAAAGATCTATCTCTAAAAATATACCTTTTTGATTTTTTTTTAAACTTATATTTATCTAAATTTTTCATTCAAAAATGGTTGTGACAGAGTCGATTTGTCCATAGAATGTACGGTCTCAATAAAATGACATAAAAATATTATTCTTAAAAGATAAACTCTACTCTGTTGAAAATTTAAGACCAATTATAGAGACGTGTACTATTAATTTACCTTATTAACAAATACTTAGTAAATATTTCAATTCCTTATATTTTTCTACTTTTCAAATATTAGCTAAAAGTATATACTATAGACGCTGACGTAACAATAAAGAAACAAGCTGGCAGAAAACGGACATCCCAAAAACATTTTCGTGTTGTCTTACTTTTATTATGATGTAAATATTTTTTTCGTATATACATTAATGGTACATAGCCTTATATATATATACATATATATATATATATATATATATATATATATAAACAATAAATTATATAATAGCCTAATATTAAACCCACCGTAGTGATAAAATCATAAATCTTGACATCAAATTAAAACTTTAAACAAACTGAGGAAACAAAATAAGCTTATAACGCATACACACAGCATCAAAAATGTGCATTATTTGTTACCAAGCAATATGCAAACAAGAAATAATGACACATAGAGAAAAATTAGTTTAAGAAAATAAACGGAAAACTACAGGAAACCATAAATTGGACTACTCCAACCGTCGACAACCGCCGACCAACGTGAAATTCCGCGGCCTTTTTTGTCGTCACGAAAGGCGAGCGCTGAACCCATTCATCTAAACCTGTGTCGCTGGTTTCGGCACAAAAATGCTTTTGAGGCATTTTCAGTGACATATTTTCCACAGGTGATTTTTCTTTTAAAGAGAGATTTTCATTGTGTTATGTAGGCGGAAATATTTGTTTCCGAAATATCTGTTATGACTGCCGTATATAACAGCAACAAAAAATAGTTTACGCTGCGCGGATATAATAAAAGTAGTATAAACAGAGGAGATATAAACCGCGACAGAAAACGTTAATATATGCAGAATGTCTTATATGGACCTATCCAATTTAGTCAGCATACATTAGTTTCTACAAATGTTTTTTTTACTATATTTGATATTAAAATCTGATTACAAAATTAAAGTTTAAAAACTGTGTTACAATTACTAAAAATATAAATACTGTAGCTACATTAGTTATCCAGTTAAAGTTTATTTAAATACTGTAGCTACATTAATTATCCAGTTTGAGCACTTGTAGTTGGCAAACAAATATGAACTTGAGTACATTAATTGTTACTTGTTTGCAAATAGTTCATTTAGCATAATAGAAGATGGAGATTGGTAATTGTTTCAATATATTAATGGAATATGGAATAAATTAAATAATACACTTATACTAAAGGAAAAAAAGATGCGCTAAAAAAAATAACATATTTAATTTAATTTGGTCAGTTGTCCACCGAGTAAATTTCAATCAGAGACTTTATTTTGGTGAAGAAATAATCGATTCGGAAGAATATGTAATTACCCCATTCAAAGTGAAATTTTATTGCGGGAAAATGAAGTAATATATATATATATATATATATATATATATATATATATATAATATATGCGTAAAAATAGGGACATACATATAAATAGTAGTGGAGCTAATCTTACCCATCGTTTTTTCCGGACGTCTCGTTTTTACATTTTCTCCTCGTTTTATTTGGACACCCTAACCGGTTTTTCCAAAACTCCGAACATTATTACTTCATATAATTATTTATTTTTTAAAAAAAACGACGATATAATCTTCATTTCACTTAATTTATATTATCACTCAGAAGCCCAAAAATCGTCTGCTTATGTAAGGACTACAAGTAACATTGGTGATATGTATTGAATACTGATTTTTGAATCACGATTAAAAGGTAATATAACCTTTCCACATTTCGATTACGTTGTTTCTTTTTCTCTTTGGAAGGAACTTTAAATTCCATATTTTTTTTACTTTACACCTCTGGTTAATAGGATTACATATTTTCAAATATAGTTTGAGATAGTTCGAGCACATTAGGGTATTTCAAGTTACTCACGCGATGAAAGAAGTAGGCCAGGATGGATAAACAACAAAGTGCTAAATTAATTGAACTTACAAAAAATATTAATATCGCAAAATCAAATTATGAAAATAGAAAAAAAAAATTATTTTGTGTCAGTTCCGACGCGCCACTGGAGTTTAATCCTTAATGGCGATTATCTTGGAATATTTAAAATAGGTAGCACTGTATATAAATATTAATATCAAATATCATCTAGTCAATACATCTCTTACCGTTAAGGCAGCGTTCATAAGAAACGCATTCGCTCAACTGTTTTTTTCGTTGACTTACGTTGCAAAACTGGTCTCCATGAAAAACTCTTTTTACCGGATAATATACAACCTATGTCCATACTTAAGGTCTTTTTTAATGTTGGTGAAAACATTTTTGAAATCGGATTAATAGTTTCGGAGATTATGAACAAACGTACAAAATCTAACTCTTTTATAATGTATGAAAAAAAATTGTTAACAAGATAATAACAATCTGTGTCCATCCTGAAGGTCCTTTTTAAATATTGGTAAGAATTTTTTAAATCGGATGAGTAGTTTTGGAGATTACTGCACAACAATATTTACTATATAATATATAACAAGATTACTTCACAATACCCTAATAGGAATTTCGTTACATTAGAATGGATGTCGAAACAATCTACGGCTAGAAAATTAAACAAAATATGCCAAGTTTATTATGAAATGAATAAGGATATACTGAGAAATCATATGGAAAGCTCGGACAATTTTTGTTAAGTAAAAAAGTAATTAATTACTTATGTCAATCGTATATTTCATCAACGTCTACTAGGCAAAGTAGAAGTTGCAGTCTCATTTTCTATAATTATATCATCGTCTTTTATTATTTCATCATCATCTTTTTCAATTACTTTATATTTTCCCTTTGTTAGGCAGATATACTTTGCGACATTCTAATGGAAGATCAAGTACGAAGCGAGTATCTAAGTTGTCTAATTTCATGGTGTAATTTAGTATATTATCCGTAGTTTCCTCAATTTCTTTTCTTACTATTACAAAAAACATAGAAGTCGCGTCACTTCTTAACGTCGTGTCTTCATCTCAAAACACTTCACTGTCTTTACTCGCGTACGCTAATTCAATCTTGTCTTTTTTGGTAGGGACGTCTTAAAGCACGACAGAGGGAATACTATAATTTCTGTATTAAATTTTTCCAACCTGATGCAATCTACCCGTCTCAACAAATTTAGACATGTCATTTAACGTCATTTCAGAGTTAAATATCATCAAGGGCAATAAATAAAACGGAATCGGTGTTATTGATCACGAAACGTAAATAATTCATCTCTTTCTAAAGTTCCCCTTAAAAGCTGGTAGTTCGACTATTGTTTATATAAATGAGAGCAACACTCTCGGCTACATTGCCCAATAACTGATTGCATGACAGTTGGCTACGTTTGATGATATCGTATTAAACTACACCGACTGCAAATAGCCAATAAAACGATTTAGTTTCAATATGATACCTAAATATCGCTGACCATAATCGCACTTGAACTTAGGATAAGTATAATTTGCAATATGGGATAAAAAAAAAATGCTATAACATATTTGATGTCCTTTAAAAACTTTTAAAGATATGAAAGAAAACTTTTCAAAATGCTTAGGAAAAGTCGAACAAATATGGTTTTCTTATTTATGAATGGCAATACACCGAAAATGATTTATACCGCTTTAAACGAGCATAAAATGACTTTTCCGACAAAAATATATAAATACATTGCACAGAAAAACATTATATTTGACATATTTAAAGGCTGTATTATTTTACAACAGGTGTAACTTATTAATTAGTAACCATGTAGTTAACAGCAATTTATAGTAGATCGTTTTTAATCACTTAAAGCAAGAATACTTGTTAACATATTATAAAATTATTGATTAGTCTTTTCCACTTGCACTTCAGATATATATACACACACACACACGCATTTATATATATATATATATATATATATATATATATATATATATATATATATATATATATAGCGTCATTCCCCACCATAATTACAATTTAGAAGCAGGTTCACGTGTTAAACCGATAATTACATAATTGGGAGTCTATTCCAAGAATTTGCATAATCTCTCTAGTCACACCGTCGTCAAAGCCATGCATGCTGAATTGTCACATGACGTCCTGTGGTGGCAAATGCTTAACCACGCCTCTACCGGATAATTTAACTGACATTTTTTAATAATGTATTGTTCAGTTTTTGACTACTAATATTATTTTTATTCATAATCTTCAATTTTATGTGTCCGTAAAGAGAAACAAAATAAATAATCTTGAATTTTTTAATTCTTCTAGCGTTACGTCGATAGTTTTAGCATAAAGGGTCGCTCTTAGATTTTTGGACTGACTCAGAAATTCGGAAATAAATTTATATATATTATTTTGAATGATCGCTATTTTACAAGTTTGCGGAAATGGTTTTAGTAACGTTATGAGTTCTTTAACAATATCTTTAGCTTCTGAGATACCATAAACTTGTGCATAACTATACAACAACTACAAAATATTAATTCTTGCTCGCAACGTGTAATATATGTATATACACACACACATATATATATATATATATATATATATATACATATATATATATATATATATATATATATATATATATATATATATATATATATATATATATATATATATATATGCAACTTTACGCCGATATAATAAGTAATTTGGAAAACGACTAAGCTTTATGATAATATTAAAGTCACTACTACAGATTAAAAGTTATATTTTAATAGTAATCCACTTACAACCCTTTTATGATTAATGTTTTTTTATTATATTTGCATTGAAAGGAATTTAATCGATGCCCTAAATCAAATAAGAACCAAAATGACTTGTAATATTTTATAATGTTTATATAATATGTTAACAGGTATTTATTTCTATTGAATATTTTCCGACTTATCATGGAAATTGCATTGTAACGTGAAAACAACTAAAAATTATTGGATATGATACTTGTACTTAAATCGAATTATTGTTTATTTTTGAGGTTAAGTGGATTCATATAAGATAATTTTAAAACCGTCTAATGAGATATTGAAAGTCATTTTGTTTTTACTTACAATGCCAATAATCAATGGCAGGTAATTTCCAACTTAAAAAAATAAAAAAAACTAAACATTATAACTGATGCAAAAGTTGATCAAGTACTGGGAATACCGCTTTTAACAAGAATTTCAGTTGGCAATAATTTACTTTATTAAATATTATTCCAACAAAAATCCAGATGAAAGTTTATAAACGCACCAAGCAAAAAGTATAGATGCCACAATTTCTTGGCGTTAACATAATACACATTTTAAAGTTTAGTGGTTTATCTTTGAAATTATTTTAATGGCAACATAACCTGTACCACACCTCAATCACTTTATTTTGTTATGAACTCACATCCACTTGCTTAATATTCACGAATAACGTGGTAATGGTAAAATAAAACCAAATTGATGGTATATCTCCTTAATTTGAAACGTCAAAAAATCAAGAATTGTCCAGTTGTAACAAAATTTAACAATTTACCTTAAGTACAAAAGACCATGAGCAGTACTCTCTGTTGAAAAACTTAATTAAATATATCCATGCTAAGGAAATAAAAATATCAAAAATATTTAAAACATAGCATACAAAACGAATACATTTTTGTATAATCCTTAGGGGAAAGGATAATTACATTCTAAATAACGGTCGCCCTCACTTCCTCGCAGAAGAATGCCAAATCACGTACAGAATGCGTAATACAACATAAAGTAACGCATTCCGGGATCGTTGCATTCGACTCTTCCGCTGTTAGTTGTGGATTGTTAGGCTGTAATCACCCCGCACTAGGCTGGAGCGATGCTCGTCCTCTGCGGCTGGAGACGTTTAAGCCATTTAACGAAGTTGCCATCCGCTCGGATTAGGCCTGCCACGAACTTAGATTAAGTTCGTATATTAAGACTTTAGAGGGTTTACATTCGTTAGTACAATACTTAATGCTTACGTATATTATGTTCCCAAATTCGAATGTGCAATTTGTACAATTCGAGGATATACAATATTTTTTCTATTGCCTTTTATAGTATTTTAAGTCTGAAATTCTGTAGTTGAAGTTTTTTATTGTGGGATACAATGTTATGAACCGCAACGGACCTCGTTACATATTACTACCTGATATCAAAGGTTATCTTCAGCTGAAAACATTAGTATTAAAATGCTTATATTGTTTATAAACAAGAACTTTAAGATAACTATTCAAACGATGTCTATAATAAATATTCTAATGATGGGAATACAAAGTGGGTAAAAGATCTTAACAGTGAATATTGAGCGTATCGAGCTTCGATTATTGAAATGAAGTTTCTTTGGGATGAAAGTAAAATGTGAAGATCGCAACATCCTTCATGCAGCGTTTTTGCAACGATTATGACGTCAAAATGTCTTGAATCTATAACAAGAAGGATGGAAAATAGGAACTAAGCTAGAAACCGAGAGAGAGTTATGTACGCGATGGAATAAGAAGAGAGGTGTACGTATGTGCGATAATAAATAAAAATGGCGTTTACCGTACCGTTAACAGTATCAGCTGTTTTTTAAGTCGTGCGTTTAAAAGTAAACTATCAAAATTTTGTCGATTTTTTTATTTAATTATAATTAATTTATTTGTTTGCGTGTTTCATCTATTCTTAATAACACATGTACTTAATTTATTTATAAATCCGCATTGAACCCGCACATATTGTAAATAAAATTTACATTAGGAGCAATCAGCCGCATTTAGCTCTGTTCTGGAACAGGCATCGCGGCTGTTTTTTTTTTCTTAATGTCTTACTTGACGTGGTTAATAGGGAACATTCGTTTACCTCATAGGCTAAATTAATAACCTAAAAATAAAATTACCATTATTATTCATCTCAATCCTACATTAACCAGTTAAGCGAAAAAGAAAAAAATAATTAGTATACTAAGGTCAATTACCATTTGAATTGACATTTGATAATATAATTTTCCATCCGAGTACAGCTATTAATAACAAAGTAAGTCAAGTAATTTACGCGACAGAAATTGCCAACTTGAAAATAGTTTTGTAATATTCCACACTAATTTTATTTTACGATTCAGTAATTGTAGATATACACATTCTTACAGAGTATGTATTCTTTTATTGTATTAGTTCAGATTGTTATACAATTGCATCTCTAAAAAATCTATAATCAATTTTATGAATTGAAGGTTCACTATTATGACCCAGTGCTTAACAGTCGGACTGATAAAAAGAATATAAGGGATTCATTTATCACTTTTTAGGGATATGAAGCGAAAGAAATTAAGGTATTTATCCAGAATTCAATATCATTTAAAAATATTAATGAATAACAAGAAGGTATGCAAACTACATGAATTGTAGGTGAAACAGAATAATATTATCGGTGAAAAGTAATTTGAAACACGATAACTTTAATAACCATACAGATCACTTTAATCAATAGGATTAATATCATTGAAATGTAATCTGTTTTCTAGTTATATGACCAGTAATTGGAAAGTAAGTTAACTACAACTAAGTTAAAACACTAATGAGGTCATATTTCTAAAATTATTGCTACAATGTTATAAAGGTATAAAAATTTGTATACAAAGTTGTTACCAATATCAACGGGCATAATTGTATTTCAAGATACACGTGGCAATTTGTTTGAATGAATAAAGGCGCTGTGAACTTTAGCAATTAATGTAAAAGCTTCGCGGAGAGCTTATCGTAAGATAGGTTTTGTTCTATTTTGCGCGGCCCCGCAGCCAAACGCTATCGAAAAAGTTACGCTTTTAATGAATTAGTCAATGTTAACTTAGATAAGCAATTTACGAGGCTGGTAGTTCACAAGATAGCTGATTCTCAAAGATCAAGTTTTGTTTGGTAATTGAGAAAACAGTGTTAGGAGGCTGTTCTGAACAGAGACCAAGGGATTAAAAAAAATATTAGTTCACCAAAAACAAAGTGGAAATTAAATTCTTTGAGTTAATAATTCGCCGAATCTTTAGTTTCCATAATCATAATTATTTAACCGAGAATGCTTAATAAATTAGAAAATAATTATTCACGATAAATTCAACATGTAAAACAAACAAATAAATTCAAAATATCCAATAATTAGACGTTTGTTAAGAAATAAAGTCGACAGCAAGTTCCGAAAGTCAAAAAGATGAATATCATAGAATTTTTAATTACTTGTATCATTTAGATCGTTAACGAAAAAATATTAATGAGAACCAGTATATGGGACGGATGTTCTACAGTCAGGTTAATTATTTGAGAACTTTTTTTAAATCAAACAATAAATTTGTAACATAATGTCTATTTTCCAACCAACAAAATTATACATAGCCAGTATGGGTTAGCGCAATATTTATAATGTTTTTAAATTATTGAAGTTTTTAATCGAACGAAACCATTAGCTTAATTTCGTCCTAAATATAATTTCAGTTACGTTTTATATAAGGGAATAATAAAAACGAACGCATGTTTATTATATAAACGAGAATTCGTTAAGTGTATGCAATAATTTAAAAGCACTAAATAAAATTATTTTGATTCGTCAGTGTGTTTTTCATAAAATTATGCACGTAATTTGTTTATTGTGTTATTTACATTAATTCATAGCTTACATTACATGTATATACTAATGGGTAATAAATATATTATTAAATGTAAAATGAGTTATTATTTTAACATTTCATATTATTACAAAAAGATATTTCTGAAGATTCGGAATAGAGGGACGAAAGCAAAATTTGCTTAACGTACGAAAAATACTTTCCCTTTTTTTTAGCCTTGGAAGATACAAATGAAATACATAAAATATTTTTACCTCATAAAAGTTACTTAATAAAGGTATAAGCATGTAAGTTCTATTTGAGTTATTATGCTCCAATTTATGTTGCAGTTCACAAAATCATTAAATGTTACACGATCCACCCGTGGACACCGATTAATTTACAAATCTCATTTTATGTAATAGGATCGTGACCGTGATTGTTAATTCAAATTCTCGTTATTTATTAAGTATATAAGAATTTTAGTATTAAAATAATTTCTGCAACATTTATTTAAAGTTTAAAATATTATATTTAGTTTTCATACGAATAAATAAATAAAAACGTAATAACTTATAAACTGTCGTAGGATCAATTATGATATAATTGTATCAAACATTTAAAATTAATCGAATTCCAAACAAAATGTTCTACATTATATTTGTAACAAAATTATTTACAACACTATGTTGAAATATTTCTCGTTGAGTAAACAAATTATTTCCAAATTGTTTTCTTTGTGATAGCAGATTATTCACAATTTTTACAGTTCCATAAATATATTTGGGATAATATAGAGTACATTAAAATTGTAAACCGTTTCTGATGATTGAAAAATAGATTGAAAATGACATAAATATTAATAAGCAATTATCATTAATACATCCAAGTACGTCAAGAATAGTGTTTCATCCCCGGAATTCTCAGTAGCGTAATTTCGAGAATTCTCGGTACTGCACCATTGTCTCAGTTTCGGAACTGAATAATTTATTTTTACTTTCGGTATATATTTGATGTTCTTATGATAAGATTAATTAGTCAATGTGTTTAATGATAATTAAATTAAAATATTTGTTTTCAGTTAATTTTTCTGTCGTTTATTTCTAGTTTCGTCGTTGCCCACTATAGAAGTAATTATACGCGTATTGCCAGCCGAGTGGCATAGTCAGTTGGGTGCGAATAAGCCTTTTAGTAAGAATAGTAATTCATTTCTCTTCGGTCTAGCCGACTATAATTGATATTTTATATAAGTAATATTTAACAAAGCTTAAAGGAGTGGATGTGAAAATTTGTGAATTTTGTGCCGAAAACAAAGGCAGTAAATAAAACAAATACAATTTACACGTAGATATTACCATTTTTTTTTAACAAAGAAAAATATTATTGATGAAACCAAAGGAGAAACTTTTCAAAGAATTCAGAAAATAATATTATAATCGTCTAATGTTTGGTAGAAAAAACATTCAAGAAATTAATTACTTCCTCACGAACTTTACTATGAAACGAAATACAGAACTAATGATCAATTTATTGCATTCAGGGTTATTTGTAAATTCTCTTTTCTTGTAATTTCCTTCTGTTGCGCTATTAATACAGAAACTTTGTTTGCAAATGACAGTTTTATATTCTGAGGATTGTTTTAGTAAAATTTAATTATAATTTTTTGCAATATTTGCAATTTTCAATTTGCAGAAGCGTATTTTTTTGGAATCAATATAAACAGGTTTAAAAACTTAGATACATTAATTTTTCCTCTTGCATCCACTAAATAGTACAGAAATTTTCTGCTTTTTCTTTACATTTATAACACTACGTCTTTAGTATACCGTGACTATACCATTTTAGCTATGACCAATTTGTTAAATTTGTGTAAATCTTATTAAACTCAAGTTGATAGTTTTGCAAATATATGTTTGCAGCCAGCTAATATACATTTGCAATGTACAATAATTAAATTAAAGTTATTTTAATTTAACAACGCTACAGTGAACACGTCGTTAATCAAACTTTTCATTGGCTCCCAAAAATTTTCCTTTCGTTCAAGTTTAATGAAAAGTTTTTCTTTTATTGAACTTGAACGAAGGGAAAATTTTTGTGAAATTTATGTGAAATTGATTATCTGGTTCACCTCTTCAGTAAATGTAATATTTTTAGCAATAGTTATTCTTAGACTTTATCGCCCTTAAAATGAATATTATGTGCAAAATTTATTTTTACGAAATATATAAATACATAATGCATTTACATATAACGCGGAGTGAAATATACGAGTAAATGTTTCTATAGATCTTAATTCCATTAACCTAATATATTGTAACGAAAATAGTCTTCTTGGCTATGCTTCAAAACATGTTCTCATTATGAACGGGAGTTTTATGACGTTAAATTTATTTATTTGTATTTACTTATGTTAAAAATATTACATTTAAATCAAAGTGCTTAATGACATTTGTAATATGTAAAATCATAAGATTTCTTTTTTTGTGTCCTTTTTCCTAGATATAATTTAAAAAAGGTTTTTAATAAAATTTTCCACAATTAAAAGTTAATATTTTAGATTAATTTTAAATTATTGGGTTGGTCAGAAAGTAATAGACTCTTTCTTAGAGATTCTATATTGTTCTAGAAAGTGATAGAACAACTAGATTGCAACAATTTGAAAAAATGGGAGTAAATTATGTAAATATGTATCACCTGCCATGAGCCGTATCAGTATTTTCTAGAATATGGAAGTATAAAACAGCATATACGTCATTATATTTCGTACGAGTTTCGTTGATTATATTTTGTACGAGTTTTGTTGCTGTAGCTGTTAGAAATATACGCAATGGAAAAAGTGAAGATGCTGACTTAAATCAACTGCAAGACCTTAGTTTTAGAGGTTTAGAAGTAGGAAGTATGATTTAAAATATTCAAATACACATGTGTGTGTGTGTCTTTCCCTGAGGAGCGCCCAATAGTGGCTTGGCCAATATGTAACTGTAGATAAAAAGTGGATTTTATATGTAACCTATACGTGGAAGCACCAATGGCTAAGCTCACAGGAAAAACCGATACCGACTCTAAAAATTAAGCTGCATCAAAAGATAGTTTTATTATTTCTTTGGTGGAATGCAAAAGGACTTTTGTATTTGGAGCTACTACCAAAAAATACCACAGTGGACTCAAAAGTATACTGCATTCGACTTGACCAATTTGGCACATAAGTACAAAAACAACGTAAAAACAGTCAAGAATATATTTCTTTCACCATAACGCCCGGCGGCATTTAGCTAAGCTCGTCCGCCAGGGGTTATTGGATTTTCATTGGCAGATTCTACCATTATATTACATTTATTTAGCATTAACAGATTTTTAAGAGTTCCGGTATTTAAATAATTACTTCAAGGAAGAAAAGTATGACAATAGAGCAGTTGTCAGATTCATTTAATTTTTTTTTTGAGTCACTACCATGAAGTTTTTATGCAGAGAAAATCCACGCTTTAGCTGCGTGTTGGCAATGGGTTATAGACGATAATGGTACTTAATATATGCAAGAGTACTAACAATGAACTACAATACTTAAAAAAATAAGATATATGCAATCATAACGCTCAATACTTTTTTACCAAACCAATAAATTCTGTATTATGTTAATTAATGAAAGAACTGAAGATATATATCGGATGTACACAGATAGTCTTCGCATTACGTAATTCAATGCACACAAGTAATTTTCTACTAAGGTCTTAGAATTAATAATACTTAAGTAATTTTTGACTTTATAAATATACAGTACAGAAATTTCTCGCAGGCGTAAGTTAAATAATTTGTTGCCTATATCTCTTTAATTTATTAATGCAAATTAATGGATATTATTTGTTGATATTTTTAACTGTGTTTCTACAATGTTAACTATAGTGTTAATAAACAAAATATAGGTAAATTAATATGCTTAATCAATCTGCCAAATTTAAAATTTTCTACATTATTCTGTTTTTGTTATACTGTTTCTAAAAAAAAACTTCGAAGATGTAGAGTACTATCTCTAAATAAAAATAATACTATATATAGAATTTGCCGATATAAAATTATGAAAAAATGTTAAAATCTTTATAACATTCTCTTTTTCTTGATATCCCATAAAAGGTTTTTTGTGTCAACTACTGAAATTAATGCAGGTTAATATATTTTAATAATATGCCAAATGTTTATTCTGTATATCATACGGTCTCTCAGAAAGACAATTGTGACTTAAGGATAAACGAACGAATGAGGAGAAAAAAATAGAACCCTTGTATTCTATTTTTTTCTGCTTTTGAAGTATCGAGCTCTACATAGTATAACGTTTAGCTTCGCTACCATTACTTTCTATTGAAAATGATTAGGTTAGCTACGTTGTAGTTTCAATTGATATGTATTTAATACAGGTTTAGGGTAATTAAATTAAAAAATTTATCCACTATCTTCTTCTCTATAATTCTACCGAAAATGTATAGAACATCCATTTATCTCCTAATTTTGCCCACCTTGAATATAACTTATACATAAAACAAAACATTAACGTTACAACGCACACTGAGTTTACTTCAAATGAATAAAGTAATAAAGGACTTTATTAAATATTGAGCCACTTCCGCAAAACAGTGTTTGCTAATTGAAATTTGTCGTCTGAAAAATATCAAAATCGAAAATGTATATTAACCGATAAATTGAAAAACGTATTGTTTTACGTCTACCATAATAAGAGTGAAATTTCTAGATGTTGTAGATTAATCGATTAAAGCGATTAGAAAATCGATTATAGTTTTTTTTAATTGTACTGTATATTTCGGTACTTTAATTTTAAATTTCTCATTTATTATTCACGACCAAATTAGTCAATAATATTAATTTGAATTTTTAAAATGTGAATAATTTATTCAATATTATCGTTTAACTTAAATCAAAATCGCACAATAAATACACAAAAGAACATTATATTCCAGAAAAATGTTTATTAACTTTATGCTCCAACTACTAACATATAAATAGAAAACTGTTCTTTGTGAAAATAGAAAAAGATTTGACCTGTAATTAAAAGTAGATAAAATGGACAAAGAAATGATCACTATGACAAACTTCATACGTATTTAGTAAGTAAATTTTAAATTCACATAGTATTAAAACAAATACAAGATGCACATGTTTCAGTAAGTGATATTGGGAAACATTTATCCGATAATTTTAGACGTGGTAAATGAAGTAATCAGTGTGTTTAATTTGTTTAAATGTAAAAAATATTGCGTGATATCAATGAAAACATATTAGGAGGATCCTAAAACATATTTAATATAAGATCCATTCCATTTTGACATAGAAAATGATTATAACTCTCTTACTCCCATATTTTATTTTTCATGAGATTTTCACGCGAGTTTTGTAGGAAATATAATAAATCAGACCACAATCTAGAGATTAAACTGATTTCATATGTTAGGGACAACGTTAAAATAGACGACGAACTAAATTTCACACTTAAATAACTTCATTTCCATAAATATATCGCATAAGCTTTGTGAATCCTACATTTTTGACATTCGTAACATAACGAATTTCTCGTCACATATATTATCTGCCACTGTTGAGCGTCATTTGGATGACAGCGTAGCAAATAAATTATTTTACAATGTAATGCTTAATGATTTTAAAATTAAATGTATTGAAAAATTAATCTGTAGATTTTAATTTTTAAAAGAATTCTACAATCTTAACGTAGAGTTGTAACGTACGGGTCGCTTTCTGAGAATAAACATTTTCTTCAGAGTGTAATCCACTATTTCAAAGAAAAACTCATACTCGTGAAACGTATTTATTTATCTATTTATTTTGTAACATAGTAAATATAAGTTTCTTGGAAATTAAAAAAAAACAGATTTTGTATTCATTTGTCAATATTTTTCCTCTTAATTTAATTATTTTAAAAAAGAAAACTGATTTCCAGAAATAATATATTAGTGAAAGGAAAAAGAAAATGCATACTTGGCCTATAAAACTTTTTGAGAGCTATTGTGCTATATTGTATTTGGCCATTATGCAATATACATTTTTGCAATTTGAACAGAGATAATTTTTTGGGATTGGATTTCGACGTTTTTATAATTAGTCGGAAATCGTATTTTATTATAACATTTGTGACAGAGGAATCTCTAAAATCTTTTCCAGATGGACCAAAATTTCCAAATAATTCTCACAATTTTCAGATTTAAAACATTTCACATTCTAAATGAAAATCGGAATTCTGTGGAACGTCCTTAAAATGGAGATCAATAACTTCCGCTGTTAAAAGATTTTTAAAATACGGCAACTTTTGTTTCGTCACAGACAGCCACCATCTTTCGTGTTTTTATACCTAAGCGATCTAAACATCAAAGTTCAAAAGACATTCATTCTTCAAACATCATGATTAAAGTTTAACACGTATTGAGATTTAAAGTACAATATTCCATGTACAAATGGTTTACAATGCATATAAATTTAAAAAACCAAAATGTCGTAAGCTGCGTGCAGAGAACAGCCAGGTTTATATTTCTAATTGCAACGTACTTAAACATTATAAACGGTATGTATTTAACAATATATTAAATGGTCCAAACGCTCTTCACTTGAAAATATTTGAAGCTTTCCTGTCTGGTTTTGGATCCTTTCATACTCTTGAACTTTTATTGATTTTTGAATTCAAGGCTATATTTAGACAAACTGTGGGTAAATAGAGTAGGTTTCAGTTAATTTGGTCTTTAGACCAGTTTTTAAATTGTTTATACAGCTGAATATTATTACAAGAGGTGTGAATAATATCCTGTAAAAACTTTAATTTACTTTTAAATAAATGTCCAATATTGATTTTGTTTGTTTGATTTATTTTCAGCATAGTTCCATGTTGAACATTTTTGCAGTCATTTTGATGCAACTGTGTATAAATAAATCAACATTTTCTAAATTACTGTTTTATTTGGAATTAAACTTTGGTTATGACAGGTGTGATTCTGGCTGGTCTCACACAATTTTTATAGAAATTAGTTAGCGTTTTTTTTGGTATTTTTTCAATGAAATAAGAATAATAAATGGTTTATATCGACATATAAATTTTGATTGTTTTTACGGAATTGAATGATATTTTTTTAAATTTAGGATAACAGTAGCATTAATACAAGTTCTTTAAAAAGAAAAATTGGTACTGAAATTATTCGACAAAATTTTTACAAACATTTTTGGTTTAATTGAATTGTTTTGATGAAAAAAGTGCTTTTGAGAAATTATATATCAGAGAAAAGAAAAATGGAAATGCATATTTGGCTTGTACCTCATTGATGAGGAATATAATTATGGGTAGAAGATATTCGACCACTATTCAATACATATTTTTACAATTTTTGGCGGAGATGATTTATTTTGGATTAGGAGTCTCTTTATTATTCTGACCCGTTAATTTTATACAATCTACTTTATTTCAAACCAGACCTTACAGCGAGTGAGTAGTTTTTTTATTAAATAATTCTAATAGTTGAACTTATATACATTGCAAGTCTTTGTCCCAATAGTTTAACTTATGTACATTGCAAGTTGCTAAGTCTCGGAAAATTTCTGAATAAGGTAACATTTTAATGTACGTTCATTTGTAACATTTTATATTACGCTGTAAGTGCTACTGATAACACGTATTAATTTTAATTACATTTTAGTACATTAAATATCTTCCCATTTGCCATAATTTCATCCTGCAAACATTTCATAAAATAAAATACACTCAAATTGAAAAACTAATTTTAGAACCCCACAGAGAAAATGCAGTATATAATAGGAAAATCCTTATTACTTTTCGCTTCATCTCGACTTGATATCGGTTTTATTTTATAGAGCATCCTTGGCGCGGCCTTCGTCGTAAGAGGGGACTGATCTCTTTTCTACTGGGAATTTCTTACGCGACAATATTTTTGCTTTAATTTTTACGGCGTTTCAACCTACGTGATCAAGCGAAATGACTTCTGATACAAGAAATGTTAGAGTGGAATTCAATATTATTTTCCTACAAGCAAGTTTTTTGACACACCTTTTTCATTTCTCTGGACATAAATGGGATAAAGCCTTAATAGATTCTATTTTATTAGCCGTAATAGAGTCTAGTTATTGCATTTTTTAAAAGTTATTTTTTTAGATTGCCTTTCGCGAATAAGATTTTTGGCGAAACAAAATATTAGTTATTGATTATATTCATAAAACTGGTAGGTTTTGAAAATCGTTTTATCCTGTTTTTGTTAAACTTCACTCTGAACAGGGTAATTATTGAGTTAGTTAATAAGTTTTGAACTGCGAGTGGCGGTCAACAATTTTTCTTTAATTTAATTTATGTACGCACCATTATTATTTACTATTTGCCACCATCTAGTTGACATTGACAACCTGTTTTTCTTATAAAATTCTGGTGAATTTGATTTAAAAAACTATGCGACGTCGTTTTGGGGATCTTTAATGTCCAATTTTTTTCACATAAATGGTTACTCAGAGCCCTGAATAAATAATAATTAGACAGCGAAATATTCGGTAAATATGGTGGATAAGTGAGTAAAACATAAATTAAATTAAACAACCAAAACCCAACCAAGCTCCTCTAATTTATCACGAATACGTTTTGCAACATGTGGTCTGGCATTATTATGTAGAAAATAAACTCGATCTTGTTGACTATTCAATTCGTTAGCTAATTGGTCCCATTTTTCACAGTAAATATATTTCATAATTTTTTTATTCGTTCATAAGTTTTCATAATTTTAAATTTTTGACATTAATTGTAAATCCCTCGGAAGCAATAACACCCTTAACATCACACCAGCAGTTAAATATTACCTTTTTGGCACTTATTTCAGATTTCACTGACTACCTTGTGAATAAACAAGCCATATATTGTTAACTCATATCTTTTAAAAGTATTATTTTAAATCAATGGTTTAATTATATGTTTTGACTAATGATGTATTAGACTAATATATATCTAGGTTATAATTAGGGCATAAGTTTTATATTTCAGGTGAATTGTTTTATCATTTGAATTATTTTCAAGCCCGAGACGATCTAATGATCATTACTAACCATTTAATAACAAATATGTTGTCCCTATTATCCAAATAATCCATTTAATAGTTATATATTATTTTTTCCAAAATCATAATTAATTGTATTTAAGACATAAATATTCAAATATTTTTGTTAAATTAAAACATCTTCAATATAAAACTGAAATTATTATTGACTACATATATGAATAACTTACCAGTACATATTTTTCAAGTATTAAGACATTTCTGAAAAAATGCGAGAGTACGCTTCTCGTCTGCCGGGACAACGCGCGCTGCAGTGCTGCGGTCTCTGATTGCGCCGACACTCAATTTGTTTGTAAGCGTATTGGAATACTAATTCGTCCGTACAGAGCTTCATAACGTATCCACTTCGTATTATGCGAGTGCCGCCGGTACGACTTGAATTTCTAAATACTCTCTTGTTCCTCGTGGGAAATGCGAAGTGCTTTTTGCATTCACATCAAATATTGTTAGTTATGCATAAACAATTCTCTCAATGATCGCTCAGGCTTTTTAATTTTAATTTTTTTTTATGTAGCTTGACGTATAGCCATTAAATAAAATTGGCGTTTTAATCGTTTCAGTAACAAAATGCAAAATTTTACCATTATTTTATGTAGTAGCATGGAATTTTCTTTTTTCAATGAATAATGCTGGGATGCCATTAAATTGTAAACAAAATTTATATATAAAGGCTAGAAAAAGAAATTATGTGACTTGGCCGAGTCGTTTCTTGTTGCCAATAAATTATTTAAAGACCTGAGAGCAATTTTTAATGTAAGCTGTCTTTGAAAAATATTTCTTTTTAGTCTTTCATTTTCTTAATATTTAATTGAAGCTTATACTTGAAGCAATGCTAGCCATCTAGTAGGTACAATATTTTTATTCGACATTTATTTAATCATTTTGTATAAAGTAATGCTTCCACTTTTTCAATCGTTCTACAACTTTTAGTTCTGCTACTTTTTCAATGAAACTGAAAATTCGCCACTAATTTTACTAATACAATTTTCTACAGTTACAGAGTACACTTTCAGCTAGAGCCATTTTTGTTTCACAATTACGTAAATAATGATAATTATAGAGAGCCGCAATAGGATTCGGATTTTTTGTTAATATCTTTCGGTAAACGGAATTGTTAACACTAAAAATAATAGAAGCATAATCGGCAGTATATGCAGAGTCTAAAACAATTTTTTCTCAAAGACCTGGGTTAACTTCATATTAATTGAACTGGAATATTCATAAAAATCCGATATTTTAAAATCTATATTATGAAAAAAACACTGCCGATTGAAAATTCTAGTAACAACTTTCAATTTTCTTTATCATATGCATATGCATATAATATGTGCATTGAGATGCATATAATCAGTGGCAACGCTAAATAATAATCCGTCTCCTTTTTAATTTCTTAGATTACGAATTTTAAGGAAAAATGATACAATACGTTATTTACGATCGCCACTGTTTTCATTCGTCTTCCAAGCGTTAGTTTTACAGTTTCTGAATCTTTAATAGTCTTTTTATTCTAATATTTATAGTGTATTCTTGAGATAAATATGATAAAAGGTATTTGATTCGATGAACATTTTACCAATTCGGTTATTAACTTCTAGGTTTGTGAAAAATAGTTTTGCATAAAAAGGGAAAGAATTTTTTTGGGAAAAACGCGAAGCAATACCAATTTGTTTTCTTTTCGTTACCCATGTATTGGTTTAGGACTTAAATCTATCGTAACTTATTAATATTGATATCAATGATGATAATCTACGATTTTTCTGCAATATTTCCTTGCGGGGATTCCAGAAAGCTCCTAGATTACCATCACTAAAATCCGTTACCGAATCAAATGGAAGGTGTTTCGTAGTTTTCTGTTTTAATAGAGAATTTAATCAACATCTGACTGTGAGATAAAATATTGATAAACTTATGAACGTAGTAAAATACATAAATATGTATTATTATTGAAGTATATAATTATTATTAAAGTTCTAATTATTAGTAAAATACATAAATATGTACGAGAATACGTATCCATGTAAAATAGAATGCGCTTATCTCTGTCATCTATTTCCCAAATCAAAATAAAGCAATATCGTTTCGTAAAATAACGTATCGGACTACAGGGTACATCGAACCTGTCGCGTGCTTCATATTAGGAAATCGCATCTGTCTTCCAAAACTTACAATCGCACAATAATCTTACAATAATTCCGGGAAATTATTATTATAATCGCTAAAAAATCAGATATTCCGTAGTCCGGTTCTTTTTAATTTTCATTTGGATGTGACACTGATCACAGTGAAAATAGGTGCGAACGGAGAAGTTCTCAGAAGAGGGAATGATAAAGGATCCATGCGTTATTGTGCCGGGATAGTGAGATATGGCATTTTTGGATTAGATATAATTCGAACATAAAGGAGGTAATTAAATTAATTCAGTTTTTAAAAACTTTTTAGCAATTGTTTATTTTATTTCTTTTAGATTTTTTAAAATATTTTTTATTTAATGAAATTAAAGTCTACCAAGTTCGAACAGAACTTTCGTTATGAAGATTCAATAAGGTTTACGTTAAGATTTTGATTTCAGTGATTTTGAATACAGAGGGGAAGGATACTTTTATATTTTTATATTTATTACATAAAGTTCTAACTTTCCCTTTAAATATTCATTCCACGTGAAATTTGAAAAAAGAAAAACTAATTTCGATTACCAATTTTATTTTCGCGCTTCAAAATTCACATATGCATATTTTTGAGTGACATTTCTTTTATACCTGCACTTTCCATTTATGTAAAGTCACGTTTTATTCATTTTGGTAAAAAAGTATGTAAAGTCACGTTTTATTTTTTTGTCGCAATTATAAGTCACTATGTTAAAACTCATAAGGACCATATTGTTTGTTATTTTTAATTTTTAATTGAAATTTTTTTCCCGTATTGTACTCGCAATATTTCCGTACCCCTTCCACCACTTAAACATTCTTCAATAAATTAGGAGGGGACGCGCTTTTAGCGATAAATCAAACCTATGTGCGCTGCATATAAGTGCATGCAACGCAACATTAACATTTAAGCGAGAAAAGTAACAAACAAATGATAATAAATCAGTATCAGACATGCTGTACGTACAGAAAAATTTATATCTAAATTTTAGTTTAGATTACAATATTTTTGGCTTTTTTTTTAAATATCCATGATATATTTAATCGTACTATTGTAAAAAGAAATACGAAAGAATGACACATATATATACATGTTGATAGTTATGTTTAGAATAAAACATGAGAACAAAATTATTTTAAAACACGACCGGTTCTACCTTAGTTATTAGAACGAATTTTATTTTGCACGAAGTAGTTCACTATTTGAACGATAATCGGGAGAAATTTTTATGCATAACTATCAATATTTGACGTAAATGCAAAAAGCATTTCGCATTTCCCACGGGGAACAAGATAGTATTCAGAAATTCAAGTCGTACCGGCGGCGCTCGCACAATACGCAGTACATACGCTACGAAGCTCTGTACGGACGAATTAGTATTCCAATACGGTTACAAACAAATTGAGTGCCGGCGCAATCAGAGACCGCAGCACTGCAGCGCGCGTTGTCCTGGCAGACAAGGAGCGTACTCTCACATAACGTGATCGTTTTCCGTAAATGTCTGATACTTACGAAAAATGTACGTGTAAGGGATCCATTTATGTAGTCAATTATAGTTTTAAACAGTTCTATAATTAAGATTTTTTATTGATCAAAAATATTTGAATATTTATATTCTAAACACAATTTACTATAATTTTCGATATTACTAGTATAATCTTTTATTTAATGGTTTATTGGAATAATACGACAACATATTTGTTATTATTAATTTAAATTACTAAATAGTTAATAACGATCATTAGATAGTCTTGGGTTTAAAAATAATTTAAATGATAAAATAATTCACCTGAAATAAATATATTCAATAATGAGCAATGAATGTAATTGTTGATTGAAATCCATGTCAAGACCTCGATTTCTTATATAACTGGTACTATATCTTCTTGTTAAGTTTTTTCACGATGTTGCATTTACTTTTCAATAGAATGACAGAGAGTCAAGTAGTGGCTATAGCTTCAATGGTTTCACAATGTTTAGGTTTTCAGTAATTGGCGTATGATGCTGAAAATCATTGTAGAACAGATACTATGCGTAAAAAAATATTTACGTTTTCTAACTTTCTTTTCCTTCTAACTATAACTTTCTTTATGTTATTGCTTTTCCGAATAATTGCTGAGTCGTGAAAAGTAATCTTCTTAAATAAATTTATGTTTTTACAATACTAACTTCAACCCCGGCATTTCTCGGTAGAAATGTGTTTGGGGATCTCGCTGCTTTCTGGAGTTATAAATTTCATAATAACGTGATAAATCATAGTTGGTACAATTACATCATACAATCCATGCTTCGTGAGGCATGCATAAAGATGTGTGATAATATGACGTATACTTTGTAAGAAATAATAGACTTACGAACATATCTGGTGGAGAATCATAAATATAAGAATATTCATATAATATTAACTAATAGTCCTTAATTTTTTTAGAAAAAATTAAGATAAATTTGTAAAAAATTCCAATGTCAAATAATATGCAGGTGCGAGAAAAAAAGTAAAAGAAGAGCATATTTGCTGAGTAAATTTAGGCATATAATATGTCCAAACCGAAAAGGAGCTTCCGTAGTAACATGTTTATTGTACGTAAATGTTGATAAGAAAATTATTTGATATAGAAACGCAAGGAAGATCATGTTAATATATCAGTTAGGATACTCTCTGACACAGAAAACAAAACAAAGCTAGCATTGGTAAGTTCGGACAATTTTATGAATACACCTATCGATATTAAAACAAATTCACTTTGAATACGCCAATTAGAAGGCAGAGCACGAGGTGGGTGGACCTTTGGCAAAAATCATGAAATGCTTCCGTTTCTGCCTTCTAGAGTGACATATGATTTTCTGCTCCACAACAAACGTTCTCAAATTTTAGTGGTGTTTAAACATTCATCGATCGCTTATCACGATATCAAGCTAAAGCAGCGTAATAACGTAAATTAGTTGACATTTTTCAATATAAACTTTAATAAAAAAAATAACTTTCAAATTCTAATGTTTATGAGTACAAATATATTTATTATCTGCACAGAGTGATTATATGTAAATATGTGTATGAGTACTGAAATAGAAATAAATAAAAGAAAAAGAAGGAATAAAGTTCATATAAAAACAGGATTAATTAAATGTAACATGCAAAGATTGTGAGTTTCCTAGGCTTACTAGGTTTTCAAACATATTAAGGTTTGTAGTGACTTAAATAATTTTAGTTTTATTTTCTTGCAATAATAAAATATTACTTATATAATTAATCGATTGCCCCAAAAATCACACATATTTATTAAGTAGATGACGTTTTCAAAGTTTAATAGTATTCAATCAAATATCTTCGGGCAATATTCAGGTTTATAACATGATCTAAAACCATTATTATAATTTATGAGTTAATTGCAGTAACTAAAAATACAAGAATCCCTTTACCTTATGTCAGATAGTCACCATTTAAATCAATTCCTACATCTATATAATTATAAAAATGCTATCCATTCCAATCGATACAAATAGATATTGCTATTTTATCGATGATACGGCTGGCAAATATTTGTGGATGCTTTTGTGTATGAACTATAATTCCTTTTGAATAGGAATATCTTTTATAGACTAATTTACATCGAAATAATCTTATGAAAAGTATACTGACCAACCTGTTCCTTTTTTGTAGGAAACCGATTCTTCCATCCAGTGACTTTAGCCCATTTTTCCTTCGCGTGGGTCTTTAGGGTATTTAACAGAATATATTTCAGTGATACAACCGGGTTAATCCAGATTTAAAATTGATCTAAGTGCCAAAATGTTCAATGTTTACTGTTTGAAAGTTTAGCCCTTTCTCAGTTACCATGAGTGGAAAAGTAAACCTGGTCGATTTAGGTGTATACATGTGTACAATCATTTTTTGAGATGAAACTTTTCTCATTGGTCATATATATTATTTAAACAATGTAACTTGACCCTTTATCATTAGTGACTTTTTTAATCTTGTCGTATATGTTATAAATGGAATGAAAGAAATATCAGTGGTTTATTTTCAAATCATAATCATATCGTAGAATTATTATGTAAATTATAATGCTTTAAAGTGTGAAACTTATATCTCATTAGGAAGACAGACTTCAAGCTTATTCACTTTGTCGATACTTATGAGATAATGACATCAAGTATCCTTCACTAGTGATGCGTACCAATGCAAAATGTTGCCTGTAACGTTTTGTAATTAAAATTCAACAAAACGTATTGAAATTAATTTATCGATTAGAGAAAATTCTGTAATTAATTACATTATTTTGCTGGCTTTTATTTTTACATGGAATTATATCACAAAAGTATATTTTTGAGTACTAATTTATAATGAACTACAAAGGTATACCATTTATGCCATTTGAAATGCGATTATAGCGATTATAGTGTCAGCACACAGAAAAAAAAATATTCGACATGCGGATGATATACGTGGCGCATGTGCCACGCCTAGTTAACATATCTAGTTATATTCCTTGTGCTATCTGAATACACTTATAGTATTAATCTTTATATATACAATACACTTCATGTTACATAATTTTGTAAAGTATTTCTGAATATTTTTCCACAAATTTAAAGAGATAAATACATCCTTTACTCTCTCATAAATCTGCCTTTTCTTGCAAAGTTCATGTCTTAATATAAATAGTATTCATCACTTTGAAGTAGTTTAGCATTCCGTAATCCTCGAAACGAAAAACGGATCAGAAGATTATTTCAGCCTCTCGTTCTTTTTTCTCAGAAATTACTAGCAGCAGAGACTTGAAATTTAACATAAAAATAAAGCACATTAACTCGTACGATCTCAGAAGATAATACTCAAAATATTTGTAAAGATATTCAGGAAGAATTGGCAAATGAAAGGATGGATTTTTTTTCAATTCCATGTATGTAAAAGGATTATAAAGGTCCTTAAAATATATTTTTCTTCATTTATTAGGTACCTTCAAATATATACTGCTTTCAAAAATATGCAAGAGCGGACTGTTTCCGCTATTCTGTTTTCAAAACTACTGAACTTAAAATTATGAAAACAACATAATTTTCGGAAAACTGTGCAATTGTCTATTTGTTGGAGTTTGTGTAAATTAATTTTCAAATAAAATATTTGTGTTAAAATAAGAAGTATGCAATCTCATGTTCGATATGTATTAAAATAGAAAGTGCTAATATATTTAACGACAAATAGAGCTATGGTCTAAATGCCTGTAGCATAAATGTAGATAAGACTAAAATCATTTCTGTGATATAACCGTTATTTTCAATATGCACAATATTTATTTTGAAGAATATTTTTATAGACAAAATTCTTGTTAATTATTTCATAATTTTTAATAAATAATGCTCCAATTATTAAAACAATTCTACTGGTCCTATGACCGATACACTAGATATCCAAAAATCCTAAGTTTTGCAGATTTCTTTGCGAACTAGTTAAGTTCTTACTGCATAGTTTTCCCATAAAATTTCTACACATTTCTTTTTCTTTGAAAGGACATATTTATTTTCTAACTATTAAATTTTTTTACGTCTTAGTACGTTTTGGTTGTTAAAAGTTCAATCGATTTAATTTATTTGTATTATATTTTTTTAACTTATATAGCAGTCAGGAGGACAATTGAATGACTGTAATTCTGGTTTTAATTAGAAAATCATTAGCACAAAATAATATTCGTTTATAATAATATTATGTTTATGTTAAACATATTACTGAGTTTATAAAAAAATAATAAATAGAACTAAACAATAAAAATATTAACTCTTGATAATATATGTCGAAACTCAAGTTGTATGTAATGATAGATTTATAAATACGAGTCATTACCAATACCCTGTGTCCTAATATTTTTATACCTCTTAAGGCAATTTTATGGAAACTATATGTGGGAGGGGATATTAAATACAGAATTACTTCTTCGAATCCCCTTTGGCGAATAGTAATAAAACTAATTCATAATTTACCAGATATTGATTAAATAAATATTTGCGTCACGACATATAAATGATATAGTGATCACTTAGTTTGTTGGAGAAATTTGTAAACAAGCCTATTTGTTTAAAAGTCTAGACATTTTGTGATTAAATTTGTTTTTTCTTTAAAACAGATTTCAAATATTAAAAAAAAGGCGAAAATATTAACGTTTGGTTAAATTATAATTGAAATTTTTTTCGACAAATAAGAACAAAAATTCTTATTATTTTAAAATTTTAGTTCTTGCATTTCATTTTCTCATCAAAATTTGAAGGATTGTAATGGTGGAAATACATTTTATGAAACAATAATTTTAATTTATAAAAATCGAGAATAATATGCCATCCATGTTGCAATAATGTACATTTCAAATTATATTTGTTAATATATAAATATACCACATTCTTTGAATAATATATTGGTTTATCAAAAAACATAATTACGTAAAAGAAGATTTTCTAGTTTTCTGAAAAGAAATTTTCGTTTAATTATTTGACATTTAAATGTATGTAAAACATATGATCGTTTAATTACACGAAATAAAGGAAGTATAAAATTTATATAAATTTTAAATGTAAGTAATATTACATACTATCGGGTTATCCGGTATTATTAAACATACCACCTTTATTATTCGTATATGCAATAGAGACTATGATCTCAATCACCCTAGCGATGCATAGATTCGAGACACCTCCAAGAAGGCTTAGGTTTGAATGCCACTTATAATTAGACCACACGTACATTTTTCGTTATTATCATTTATATGTATATATCGAATATCTACCGACAAATTCCAACTACACTTACAATTTCTGTCACTGTTTTTAGTTAATAACAATTCCATCAAATTTCTTTTTATAGAGTAGCAGGTGACTAACAAGTTTATCTTTGCTTTTTACAACCCAGCAGCGTGTATAAGATACCAAAATTGAATGCTCATTTCTACCTAATCCTAGCAGGATGAGCGCACCACGTTGGGAATCTGGTTTTAACCTACCCCAGAATAAGAGTAAATCAGAAACTTAGTTTTATTTATTATAATCATTAGTTTTTGAATCATAAATTCACACAACGGCTCACACACTATTAATATATTTCAAACGATAAAATCACGTTTTAAATAAATACTAAGTACCGTGTTCTTCCAATACCTGGATGAAACCAGAAACAATGTTTGCATAACTAAATTTTATGTCAATGAATTTATATAAAACTCAAATAATATTCAGGTGTTAAAAACAACATGCATAAAACATATTTGAAATACCTTTTTACACCCGTATATATAAATATCGACATTATTTTTTGAGATACAAATTTTAACTAAAAATAAAACTAAACTTTTGAGGAAACTTCACACTGGACTCATAAACTTTGTCCAGTATGAATACCCTAACATTATTCATGAAACAATACATATTGTTTTTAACTTACTGTACGATAAGCAATAGGATTTGGAATATTTTCGTATACTTAAATGAATATCTAATATATAATGAATAATTACTATCCCAAAAATGGATCTGTACGTAATTTTATTAACTTAAATTTGTTTTATTTGTATGTATATAACTAAGTTGCCTTTGTAATATTTTTTTTGAAAACGGAGTATCGCCCTAAAGTGATTTGAACTTAAGAGGCACAATTAATTTTTCAATCTTTCATATTTCGTAGTGTTTTTATTTGTATATTACAAGAGTACTAAATATTGACACACAATATTTATTCAGGATGTAACTGAGCAGTGTTTTTGCGATTGTCTCTATGACCGTTGTTTGTGGCAGAAAATTTGCCGTGGACATAATTAACACTGATTGTATATCAGTGTTAGCTTTGCCCGCGGCGTGATCTTTATCCCGTAATATTTTTCATGTATACAGAAAGTTCTTCGATGGTTGACAATCATCATAAAGTATAAAGTAATATTGTACCATACGCCTCAGTTAGTAATACGATTTACTTTTTATCAATAAAGTGCGAATGGCGACATAACATTTCTAACCAATTATAATTACAGCTTGTTTTAATATTTGACATATCAATCTTAAGTACCTATTTATACAAAATAGTTACGAAACATTTCGTTAACTTCCGTTAATGAAGTATAATTGCCCCACAAATTTACAATATATAAGTCAGAGAATTATCTACATAATTTTAAGATCATGAAACTTCATTCAGTTGTAAAACATAAAAGTTTGTTCTTATCCTTCTTTTGACGTTCTTCTAATTATTTTGTTTCTTACAAAATCTTCTAAACATATTCTTTCATAAATAATTATTGTTTCATTTATTGTAAATAATCTCTTTTATTTTTTATGAAATTTTAATATTACATAGATTATGGAAACGTCGCTACATCTTTAGTGAATTGGTTATACTTGCATTTTTTACTATTTAATATATTTCACTTATTTTAACCTGCCGTCCGTATCTATTTATATAGTGGTAGAAATCTAAATTATCGATTCAAAGTGTTAAGCAAGCCAGAGATCATATGACCATTTAACTGAAATATTTAAAATTGAAGTCGACTAGATAGACTAGTAGATAATATTCACACATTTTCACTTTAGAATTACTACAAAATAATCAATAAGTATTTATTTCTGGCGTAACGTTCTGTTCTTTTAATTTACTTCTATATTTAGGTAATTTAATTTCTATTATTAATATAATTACCTCCGGGTAATTTAAATTACAACCGTATTAATCAAAATTAAATTATAGATAATAATATATAATAATTAAAATAAATAATGTATTTGAATTATAACCTACTTAAAATTATGTAACATAAGATGTCGGCTTTCAATAAGCAATACATAAAATATAACTTAAAAAAGAACAAACCATGTTAGATTAAATTTGAGACGTAATTACACGAGATTAATACAAGATTGATAGTAGAAGTCTGCTTTTCACAAAAAGTTTTTTAAAAATAGACTCGCGTACGCTTATATGAAACTTTCATCTAGGTATCATTGCAAATTTCAGGTTAACGAACCGTACTAAAACGTACATACCCAACCATCAATAAATTTTCTGAGTGCAAAATTAAAGATTCACTCGAGTAATAAAGCAGAAATTACACTAGGCACGCCGAAATGATATAATTCGTTTCATACTTTGAGAGTAATATAATTACATTAATGGTGAAGTTTCTGTGACTACCAAACTGCAATTTATGAGTTTCTAATTTAAGCAGTTTGACTCGAAGTATTCACAATAAAATTATGAGATACTAAATATGGTTTAACAATCCCTTTAAGATTTCCATATTTTTCAAATGAATAACGAGTAAGAACGAGAAAAATATTGAAAACACTCGTGAATTTTTCATTTTGTATTTAGATTACACAACTGATCCAATATTTTAATTTCGTACCATGTATTTCCAATTTAAAGTATTAATATAATGAGTGCATACAAATATAATATTTTATTTGTTAGGCAAATTAATATTTTTATTAATTTGCCAATCAGTTATTTAAATAAATGAAAGAAACAAATTTTAGACATTTTTTATGCATTTAAGTGAATTACTTGTTAATATTTTTACTAAAAATTATAATATTGCCACTAATTGAACTATCATAATAAACGATTTCGGGTATATCTTCGTTGCTACAGAGGTACGTTAGTCGGACATAAAGTTCAAAGATATTAAATATTTTTTGTTCTTATTTCATTCTCTCCTTTGGTTGTCAACCTTATTTTGATACATGTACAACCCTTTTCCAATGCAATGTACAACCCTTTTCCAATGCAATGTACAACCCTTTTCCAACATTCAGGCAAAAAGGATATAGTTTGCTTAAAAAATCACGTGACTCTTTATTGAAAATATTTGAAAGTCATTTTTGGATCTTGCTCACTTTCAAATCTTTTGCCGTTAAAATATTAGATAAGAATTTAAAATAGTAATAATCTATAGATGAAAGGTGAGGAGTGTATGGTGAGTGAGCAACTTCAGTTAAGTCTGATTCTGTAATTTTGCTGCGTATCTTTAAAATATATATGGTTGAGCGTTTTCATGGAGAAGATTAATTTACATTATTTATCACGAAGTTTTGCAGCAATAACACCTAACTAGGTACAATAATTTACAACGTACATTACAGATTGTTACAGTAGAATATTCCAACTTAAAACGCATTCATAAGTCCACCAACGGGTCATTAGGGCCTTCATTTCAAAGTGGTCAGCTTTAGGCGGTTTTGCTGGTTTAAAGCAACTGAGGTTTACAAAAACATTTGACAGAGAATACTCATTTCTCATCAGCAACGAGATTTTTAAGCCATTCTTCATTGGCATATCATGTCAAATGAACCATGTAGATATCAACACGCAGTTGCTTCTGTGTTTCATTCAACTTGGACGCGATCCACGACTCAAGTTTTTAAATCTTCAAGTCACTTCAAGGCATGCTTTTGGAGCAATAAATTCGCTATGTTAACCGCCTTGTTGTCTGCCGCTGATCTTCTTCAATAAAAACCCAAACATCATCGTTGTGCAATGATCGCGGTCGTCTGGACCGTGGAGCCTCTCTTAATTCCACGATTATCATACAATAGCGATGGAATCATAGAAAAGCCGTCACGAGACGATATATCCTCCCATTGTTTGGTCAATTTCCGTTGCAGCCGTTCATGCAGAAGTTCCGAAACGGTACTCATGAAGAAGAAGCAAGCGCAGTGGTTCAGGTAAATATATATCTATATGGATATGTTTACCATGTCAGCAATTATAATATACTATTTATATAACTGGATAACTTATGTTGTCTTTATAGTTGAGCAATAAAGCATATCCGAATATTTGAGCAACTTTTAGAGTAATCATGAAAAGCGTATCAGAACTTTCTGCTCGACCCAACAGTTTAAATCCAGTTACAAATAAAAGTCAAATTGAGTCTTTCCTATATAACGTATACACATATACCTGCGACTCAGGGACCCAATTTCCATATTTTGCCCAACAAATACATTTCGGAATTTTTTATCATATTTTTTCGTATTTTATACATATTTCCAAAATTCAAGATTATATTTTGCTAAGGCATATCGGGAGAATAAATACGGAAAGAAAAATGAAAAGTTATTTTCGACATCAAACCAATTATGAACAATAAATAGAACATAATATTCTATAAACTATAATTTTAAATCGAACGAAGCCATAAAATTTAATAAAATGATAAAATGTAATTTATGTTTCAGTCTTGTATATTTTTGTTGTTCTAATTTAAGTTTCTAATTTAAGTAATAACACGAAAAACTCCAACTCACTTGACGTCATCAACAAATAAAGAAACGAATTTAAACTACTATATATTCAATGAATTTAAACTACTGCCAAACAACAGTATTATCCTATTTATTATGTTTGGCGTTTACACATCTGTCGCCGTACTAAGTCAGAATTAAAATTAGTTATTAAGAAACTAGATATTTTTTAAGAAACCTAACAATGTGCACCACTACTTCAAGATCTATGTTTTCCAAATCCTTTTTATTCAATTGTAATTTTCTCGAATTCATTACCAGTCAAAAGAATTACTGAGGCACGAGGAATTGTTGGAACGAAGTTCCTTATCGCGCGTTGCGAAAGGGGGCTAGACGGAAAAAATTAAGACCAAAAGTTGTAACGACACTTTTTGCTATAGTTGCTAGCGGGCGCGCTGCAAGCCGTGCGGCGTGCGTGTGTTTCTCTTTCTGTCTCTCTCTTTCTCATAGAAAGCAAGCCAGTTATTTTCGTTTCGTCTTTCTTTTTCGCATTGAACGGTGTGGTGTCGCGACGATTATTTTTGTTGAGTGTATACTGGTTTTTTGTACATAATAAATAATAAAAAATAATACCAATAATTATTATTATAACTTAAAAGAAATAAAATTTTATTACAATTCCTTCACTAATTAATCGAAAGGAACTTCGTTCCATCCGGGTGTCACTTGACACCTCTCAAGTTTCTTTTTTTAAATAAAATTTTATTATTGTAACGTTTGCATCACCTGCCGCGAATGCAAATCTGCTTGGAATTTCATTATGTTCCGGAGCCATAAATTCCATAACGAAATATGTCATAGTTTATGCATTTAGATTAGGTAGTTCATAAATAGATTAGGGTAATGGCTAAGTTCAAAGTTGTAAAAAAGAAATGGACATCACCTTTACCCATTTCTATTTCTTCTTTTAAAACAGTAAAGACTTCAACTTTGTAAATCACTAAAAATTCTTCTCCCAATGAATGAACGCAAACGACAAATCATAAAACGAAGTTTTAAATTACTTCAACGTTTGACTGAAAATGATTTCTGCATCACTTATTAAAAATAATTTATGCTCTTTCGACCATAACACCAATGATATTTATGGCATCTGCATATAACATGACGAGTATTTCACTTTAATAGATAGTATCTTTGAGAAATGCTGAACTTGATTATTTATATTTGTATACTAATTAATAAAAATCTCACTAATCAATTATATCATATTTATTTTTTATCGTTTGGTATGAAAGGTACGCCATTTACATTATATTAGGAGATAATGTCATACCCAAAACAAAATTAACCTCTTATCAACTTTCTACCAGAAAAGAGCGCTATATTATTTATAAAACGAAATTAAATTTAATTTTTTTTAAAAGAACGCCATTTGTCTTCTTCCCTATTTTCAAGTTGTATTGGTTCTTTTTTACGACACTCTCGAGTCTACGATTTGATATATCATATATATGTGCAATCCGTGGACGAAATGTTCCGAAAAAATAACATTTAAAAACTATTATAAAAAACAGTATGACTTTCATAAATAAAAAAAGACATGACTTTCATAAATAAAAGAAAATACAAGAAGCTCACGAGCCTAATTGACTATTTAAATAAACCTTTTAAAAGACATGTTCTTGTTAATTTTTTTCTTTTTTAGAAAATAATTTTTAATCTTGTGATGCCTGGTCTCGACACTATATGGACTTTTGTCATTTTGCTCTAATGAATCACGAGTCGAAGGTAATAAAGCCCTTCATTATGGCGACATTGTTTATAGCTTCTGTCTGATATTACCAAGAAATAAATTTTCTGTGAATTTTTTTTCTAAAGAAACGATTTGGAAGAAATTTAGATTAAATATGGAGATAAATCGCACAATGGAGGTAATAAAAACGTTTATGAAATTAAACTTTCCGGCTGTATTATTAATAACTCAATTATATTTTTGTTAGGTATAATTATATAATTTTAATATGAATAATGAAGTAAAGAATTCATCGTTACTAGTTACTTTTTATCTTAAAAGGATAAATTCAACCTGGTATAACTTTAAAATATGCAAAAGTAGAATAATTGATTATTGATCCAAAATTAATTACCCAAGAAATTATTTATAAAATCTGCCAAAACTTAAAGTTTGTCAGAGGCATGAATGAAACGACGTGTTTCTGCAGGTGCAAAATATTATCATAAGTCAATAAACATAAGTTAATATTTTTAAACAATAAATATGTAGACTTGCATTATTTCGCGCTAAATACGAAAAAAAAAATTTTCTTCTACCTTCATTTTCAATTCTCAATATAAAAACGTTTACTGCACCATAGTAACGTTAGTAAGAGCCTAATTCACCCTCAAGAGACCTCTAATGGAAATATATTTCCTTAACAAGGCTATTGCAAGTGAAAAAGCTAAATATTTAACATATGGGAATAAATTATGCGTGCGCGTTGACATTCTTTGCTGAAATTATTAGATAAAAAATTACAGTAGCTACATAATTTGAACTTTCATTAAAATTTTGGAACAAAGAAGGATTTCATGGCTTTTAAAATATATAATTTCATAAACTTTTAAATAAAGAATATGAAATAATTTTCCAATTAATACAAATGATCAGTTGTAATATAAATAATGTCACAAGACAAATATAACTACTTTCATATTATTCATTTTTTAAACTTGTTCACATATATACTATAAATACTGTACATTCCAAATTTATGGCATTGATTTCTTACCATTTGTTAAACCATTCTATTCAAGTGCCGTTCGGGCGAATAATCAAAAATATTTTTATGTGCCGCTTAACAATATTAATAATATGTAATTTATAATGATATCCTTATAATTATGTGAATTGTATATGTTCATAACAATAGAAGTATTGCCAAGTATAAACTGATGAATATAAAATGCATACTTTAGACATAACATTATTAGATATATTAACAATTCTGCTTCAGATATGTTAATATTTCACCATAAAAAATTAAGAAAATTTTAAAAGTTAAGATAAACCTCATCATTATATTAAAAAGTACGTTTTATTAGCATTTCGCAATAACACACAAAATAATTGCAACTGAATAAACATGTTTACAATTTGAATGTAAATTTTTCAAAAACGAGACGTTTCCTTAATTGAAAAGAATAGAAATATGATACATATAGAAATCAGTCCGTTGGGAGCTTAAATGAGCAATAGCTATAAAGTGTCATGTACTCAAATACGAACATGTAATAGTGAATCGGGACTTCGTCCACGGAAAATAAAAAACAAAGTGTCTTTTAAATAAAAGCACATTAATAAAGGAATGCATACTAGTAAATGCAAGTTTAAAATTTGTATATATTTAAAATTTCGTGGGTGTTGGTGGTTGGTTAGTGGTTGGATGTGTGTGCGTGGGCGCGTGCGTTCATGCATGCGTGCGTGCGAGCATGCGAGCGTTCGTGTATGCGTGCGAGAGTGGGTGTGTGCATGTGTGTTTTTGTGTGTGCGTGTGTGTGTGTGTATGTGTATTTGTGTTATTGCATTTATGTATAAGGGATATAAGGAAATTCTGAAAGCGATACATATTTCTTACTTGATAATAAACCCTGGCACAAAAATAGATTAAATCATAGTCTAGGCTAAGTTCATCGAAGGTTAAAATTGATTTGATAGTTGCAAAATGACGTCGATCCAAATTGTATAAAAACCACTAAAATCGTTTCTTCCGTTAAATGTACACAAACGACAAATCGTGGAAACTATTGATACTTATGGTATCTGCATGCAATATTACGAGTATTTCACTTTAATAGATAGATCTTTGAGAAATATATCAGGGTCAGTATTTCTCTTTTCTAGACTTCTGTCGTTTTGCTCTAATGAATCACGACTTGAAGGTAATAAAAGCATTCATTATGGCGACATTGTTAATAGTTCCTGACTCTACATTACCAAGAAATAAAAGTTCTTTGAAACGGTTTTCCAAAGAAACTACTCGGAAGGAACTTAAATTTATTATGGACTGTAATTGTACAGTTCAAATATTTTTCTGTATACTGTTTCTTATTACAATTTTTTAGCAATATAAACAATAGAAGTAATCAAAAATTTTACGAAATTAATCTTTCCGACTATTATTAATTATATTTTTGTCAAATATAATAATAGTTAATAATAGTCGGAAAGATTAATTTATAATATAAATATAATGGATTACAAATCCATTATATTTTTGTTATGTGTGATTATATAATTATAAAGTGAAAAATAAAGCAAATGATCGTTATTATAAAAATCTTTTTGTCTTAAAAGAAATAATTTAACCTGGTATAACTTTAATATCTACAGAAGTAGAAAAATTTATTACGATCCAAAGAAATTATCCAATTTTTTTTTATAAAAACTACCAAATGTTTATTACAATTCTATGAAACAAGCTACTCATGGATATCCTTCCAATATTGATCGTGTAAAAAGATTTTGTTACAAATTTAAAAAAAATAAAATTTTTCCGTTACCAGACAGATTTTATAAACAAATATCAAAGAAAAATAATTAGGTGTGTTTAAGATCTCACAGTATAAGTGGAAACAAAACTGTGTATACTCAATCAACTCATCACAATAAATAAGTACATCTCTCTCAAGATAAAATGATTATACGTCTTCACTATAAAGGTGGACTTAATAAACTAAATATACGCAAAGAGAGAAAGAAATAGAGAATTTAAAAAATATTTACTCACCAAAAATAAATCGCAATCTCTCGTACATTGTTTACTTCAAGCCAAACGGGTTTTGCGCTACTAGTCATGATGCCCCGAGAAGCGCTCGTGAACGGTTGTTCAAGACGATCTTCATTTTTCATTTCTAAAAAATGCGTGACCTCGTCTACTACCAAAGTAATAAAAAAAATTAATGTAATGCAATTATTTTATTTTATGGTGTTTATTACTTTAAGTTTTGTACGGAAATAACTATATGTATGTATGTATATAAATAAATATATATATATATATATATATATATATATATATATATATCGACAACATTTATTGGATAAACTAGTACGACATGATTATCCCGTACAATAAAACATGAGACTGATTGTACGCGGAGGGTTCTCGATTATGAGAGTAGAAATAAAATTACAAAAATGACTTTCAATATTTATGGGAATCCTCTGAATTCTCAAGTAAACACCCAAGCTAAAATAATATTTATAAAATGGGCCCATCATCAAGCTGTGCACGTATTCAATTCAGTATTCCAATAATAATGGACATGTAAAGAGATCCAGTGCACTCGCGAAACACAAGCATTGCAGCGCGGATTGTCCCAACGGACGGTCTTTTCAATAATTCTCGTTTCTACTTAAAAGTTTGAGTTATCTTGGTTTGAATAAAGGAAAAGTACAGGCAAAGTGTACGGTTAAATTTTCAGTCCATTCTGATATATGCTTTTAATATAACGATCGTCAAAAGATATACATATTTTACAATATACTGTGGAGTTCCTCTTTGACAACCAGTTAAAATTTATTTGTAAATATCTTGAACGTGCGACAAGAAAATCGTTTTTTCACTTTAGTGCATCTCTAACAAATGATTGTATTTTTCTTTATGTGTTTGCAGTGAAGACAAAATGTTTGTAATTTTTGCAACAAAATTTTCCCCAGTATGCCTGCGTTCATTAAATATCTCTGTCTTTAACCTACCTATCACCTTTCTATCAAATGGATCCGTAATCCATGAGACATTTAATTAATTTTTATGGAAATCATGTTTTCTGTCAATTTTAATATTTTGTTGAAAATATGAAGAAAAAATATTAGTTTCTGAAGTATTCTTCTTTTCCTTTCCGCCTTTTTCTAATTCGTTATACTGTTTTCATGCATGGGTTTCTAATGATTTTTCATATCCATGTTAGCTTTTCCGTTCTGTGAGCATTTAGTGTTACATACTTTGCATCTAGGTATATTGCACAAAATCAGCACTAGATATTTTTAAAATAAGCTCACAATTTGCTATTGTAGGATTTATTAATCTTCCAAATTCACGAAATTAGCTCTAACCTCATACTTCAGTTTTTATTATAGTTACTAAAAGAAACAAACGTCAGTTTTGTTCCGCAATAAATACGATTGGCCAATTTGCACCTAACGCAAATAAAAGTGTGCGTGTGTAGTTAAAAAATTTTAATCATGAGCAGACAACGCTGGATTTTAAGTGATGTCAGCATTAGAACTCGTGAATACCTACTTGTGCGTATAAACGCATCCGTATTTGCATACGGGAATGAGTAAAAATCTTTGTCCCTTACATCATATTATTCTTGACCGGTTGTGGTGATTCTTTTATCCGTACATTAGTTAACTATCGAAATAGAAGTTTACTGATTTTTACATTGACTTGTCAAATAGTTTAATTTTTGCAAAAAAGTATAGAATCTCTTTTCTCCATGCTCATTATGCGTATCTTCTCGCCCGTACTACCTACTGGTGTTTGAGTTTTAAACTTCATATATATTTTTATTAGATATATGTCTGAAGATCCAGTTACTAAGTTTTTCATTGAGTTTAGCCTAGTTATATATTACAATTAACTAATATGAGCGTATGGCATTATTTAGATACATACCTAAATAGACGAAAGATAATTAATATAAAAATAATTTTAAAAAAGAAAAAAAAGCGTGGTGTTTAGTATGGTTTTATCAACTGTTTATAAAAAAATTAAACTCGTTGTTAAATAATTTTTTTGAAATAATCTTTATAAAATGATATGAAAAATACAAGGTTTTCAGAATGAAACTGTAATTTCATCAAATATCCATAACCAATTGTGAAAATGGCGTTATTAGAGATATATACTTTAAAAATGTATTTATAGGTTATGTATTCTATTTTTATACGTTCTTAAAATTAGCTAAATTGAATTATGTGAACGCAAGCTCTAGGTAGCAAGTTATTATAAAAGGACAAACTTTTAAAACTCGGTCCTACGAATTAGTTCATCTTTGTTCTCATAAAAGCACAAACTTCTCCTTTAATATCACATTTTTATCATTAATCTCACTTTTGGCAAAATATTTAAGTGAATATTATTACCGTCATACATAAATTTGTATGGAAATTTTCAACTCAATTTGTGGCATTTTATGTCTTTAATTTTGTGGTCATATCGATTTCGTGATTGATGTTCTTAAACTGAAAAAAATATTGGAAATATAACGCTTAACTCTTTTATTTGTTACTCTCCAAAATGTAAAAAAAGTAACAAAGTTTTGAATAATATTTACTAGCCTGTTGTGAAAAAACTGCTGTTAAAGCTGCTACAACATTATTGAGGATAGTGGCTAATTGAATTGGCAGATTTTGATTAGTTTATATAAGAAAATGACGGTCTATATTTTGGGAGATTATTTATTATTTAGCAATTCGATGTTGCTTGCATAACGACATATATACTTATTTGTCTGGCACGGTATAGCCTTCAAATTTTCTAGGTACATTTTATCGCAATAAAAATTAATTGCATTTTTACTGTTTTTTAATTGGCAATTTTTATAACAGCTTCTACACATATTATTTAATCCAGTGTTCAGTTACAAATACATAAAAAAAACTCATCGTTGATATCTTTGAATCTTCAAGTTCTGCAATTCAGAAATATATATTTATGATCACAGAAGCTACACACACACACACGAAGCACGCTAACAAGCGTTACACACGGCCGAATTAATATTCCAATGCAGCTGCATGAAAATGGACATTCGATGCAATCAGATCACACAATGTTTCAGTGCGAGTTGTCCAGGGGTGGTTAGAACATTGGTTAATTAATTCTTTTACCGAGGAATATTAGTCCTTAATGCCATGGCGATGATTATTTATAATCTCTGCAAAATTTCAAATCAATTTGTTTCAAACTAATATTATACACCTAACACGGACGTAAAAATGTTTTAGTATAATCAAATTATAATTATATAAGGCAATGTTTTTGAGGGGTTCTGATATTTTGTCTGTAATGTCTTTTTATTAATGCCTCAATAATTTTTAAAATTCATTACTATGTATTTATATAATACATTAGTATGAAAAATAATAATAATTTTAGAAAAAGTTTAATAGAATCTTTATGTTAAAGTGAAATGAAAAACACTTTTTTTAACAGAAGACCTCTCTTCATAGGCATCTCTTATTATAAGTTGGATCAAAAAAATTTTTTCTTTGTTATGCAAAGAGCTGACTATTGAATCGATGAAATAAGCTATTTTAGCTTATTTCATGGATTCAATAGCAATAAACAAATAAAAATCCTTTCTCACTTCGCTCTATTTTGCGACACGGACGTTTTCCAATCTACTCTTAAATATTTATAATTTATTAAGAATTTGGAACCTCCGTCAGACTGTTCTGCTCATAGGTAATAAGTATTTTTTCATATGTAAATTTCTCTACATAAGATATGTTTAAACTTACAATACTATTAACTTTGTAAGTAGAATGATTACTGTGAAATTTAGCGTGACTCCAAAAGGTTTACTTTATTTTAATTTTTAAATAATATGCAAAGTTTATCAATTCGGAAATTAAATTAAATATATTTTTAATTGGCAATATCTAAATAAGAAAATTAAAAACAAATATCCTTTTATTTTGTTATATAAATCCATCAAAATATAATTTTACGAAATGGCTCGAATTCTTTCCTTCCATTGGTTTCAGTCAACAATTTCTGATTATGTCAAGTTACATCCCAATACGAAGTTACTCCAATACAAAAAAAAATTAGTTTATATACCTAGTTTATAAATAGTTTTTGCCTTTACAGGTATTAACATAATTTATATCGTTTTATCAAATCTATGGTCTTTAAGGTAGTATTAAAGAAATTAATTCTTTTTTTTTCTTCGTAAAGATGACCTTTTGATAAAATATATATTATAAAATATCAATATCATTGAACAAGAAAATTATGGTACAAAAATGAAAAGCTGATTCAATTCACATTGATATTATTGTTATACATATATACGTGTATATTGTTATACCTATATATTGAATTGAATACTTAATATTTGTGTATTGAGTAGCCATACTTATTTAAAATTTGGAGCATTTAACAAATTGATATTGAAAAATATTTTTTCGTTTCTGAATTTTAACGTTAAGGGAATAATATTTTACGCAGAGTTTTCCCAATTTTGCAGATTAGATTATTATATAATATACAAAAAAGTTCATAAAATCCAATTTTTTTTTATTAATATGAAATTTAAAAGAATTAAAGAATTAATTAAAACAAGGAATATTATATTCCAATTCTTATCATATTAAAGTATCTCCAGACATTTTTAAGACAGTGAAAGGTTTAAAAGTCGATAGTTACGATAAATGTATCATATACATAATTTACGCTCTATAATCCATAGTTTTAATAACTCTCCAGTAATTTGCATAAATACGGGAAATTTTCTAATCTAGCTTTTTTTATCTTCCTACTCATTTTCATCTTCATAAAAGTCAGTAATATTTATTATACCTTCGAATTTATTTCTCTTGCTATGTTTCTTTCTTAATATATAATTTCCTTACAAATCCATATTTTTGGGTAATTCTCTCTAAACCAGTTCTCTTCTTGTCGAGATTATTCCTTTTTGGAAATAGATAGAAAAGGAAACAGATACATCAGTATATTTATATTTTTCTTTTCATAATATTGTAATTCCAAATTTTCCCGTCACACCGATATATTATAATGAAAACAAGGTAACAATAAGTAAAACAATGTTTGTATCAATATAACTCTAATATCTACGAGATATCGTGTATACTCATTTACGTTACAACCATTTCGCAGTGTAAAAAACGAAAAATAATAAGTGGGTATAAACTTTTTTGGATATATAGTAATACATACTGCCATATTTAATATTTAATGACGTAATTCGAGTGGTCACATTTGTAGTTTTCATTTTATGGACATAATTATTGTTATATTTTCTGTAGTCTATTCTTACCTTCCATTTATTTTGAGCAAAAAAAGTTGTCACTAACTCATATGCTTACCTTTCACGTCAATTCCAAATTACAATTTATTTCTATTTCGTGATTACATATTTGGATAAACTTACGATTAGGTTAACTCACATTTGTTATAATATAAATATGCTCATGTTATCTAATTGCTGTTAGAATTAATAACGCCGGTTGATTTTAAATCAACTTTACAAACTATGAATGTTATTTTTTTATTTGATCAAAAAAAATATTGTAACTTTTGTGTCATTCCTTGAGAAATTATCCAAAAATTTAAATAGAAGGCGATCTAAATTAGAAAAACTCTTAACTTGCATATCAATCTGTAAATTTATCACATATACTATTAACCATTATGAAACCCAGTTAAAGTTCATTTTTTATACACACTAGGTGGAATTATTCATAGTCACGTCCTTAACAAGCATAACCTGTGGTTAATTCCCACGAAGTTAATATGGCATTGTTGTCACGATCGACGGCGTTTATGTACAATAACGGAGTTTAATTGTCTTACTGATTCCCCACAGTTGGTGTATATTCAATAAAGTATCACCAGACGTAGCTGACTCTCGGCGAATAGTCATTGTGGGACCGTAGTTGAGAGAGCTTCACTCATTCCGTACTTAAGCACAGCCATAATACCAGTTTGCGACGCAGAGGAACGAGTTATTTATAACTGTGAGCGTACTCGTTGTGAAGTTCCGTTATTATGAGTAAACGTGTTTAAAATGATAGTCAAAAAATAAGTAATAATATTAACGTTCAATAAAAAACAGTTCTTTTAAAGACAGAGTTATAATGGTGTTACTATAAAGGATATTAGATTTTATTGTAAAATGAAACCAGTTTTCCGTGTTTCATTAATAATAACATTTATTTTATACAATTTATTGCTGTCATTCATTTGTGATACTAAAGTAATATTAACGAAAGTGGCCAAGTTTACTGAAACATCTGATCCTGATTCGGTTGAAAAAAGTGAAAACAAAAACGGTACTCTTCTCATTGTGCTTCGAAACGTAACCAGTGAAAAGGAAAAAACTCAAATAGTGATCGACGATGTTAACAGTGAAGTATTTCGAAAAGAAAATACGACGTCGAAAAGTGTCGTGAGTGTGATGACCGCTATGGTTGAAGTAATTATAAGAAATGGAGTCAATGGAACTTCGACTGATGTATTAAACCAAACTATCGATTTAGGTGTCCTGGGTAATCGCTTTGGTATTGACGTTCCAATAGTATGCCCCAAAGGATACATGCACGACAAAAGTGGAAGGTGTAAACTCATAGCATAAAATGATATGGAATAAATAATTTACATTAACAAAAGAAATGCAGGCTTCGCATATCATAGGTTTATGATAAAAAGAAATAGCAGATTCTATTCTATCGCTGGTGTGATTATTAACTAATTTGCTAAATAGAAATTTTGGCTTATTTCGATAAATATTCCAGTAACCAGAACCTTTTAGTAGATATTCCAGTAACCAGACTTTATCCAGAACCTTTTTATGTCAATATAAACACGACGTAATTTAAGAAAAAATGCTTTAAATTATTCAATAACTTAGCAAAATTAAAATGCAAATGCGAAACTCAAAAATATGTTGCATAAGGCTGTACTTAAAGTTAATATTTGTATTATCAATTAACAGACTAAATCATATCAAATTTAAATTATGCATCTTTTATAGTCTATATTTATTTATATGTAATTGAAATATGTACGTATTAACGAATAAATATAATAGGTACCAATTGTTTTTTTTCTCTAATTTTTAGAATTAATTTTGTTTAATAAAAATTTCTCACACGTATAAAGTATATTTGATTTATTTAAATTCAAAACTTAAAGAAAACTAAAAGATGGATGAAAGGAAAAAAATGTAATTTAAGGTGTTTCAATTTGCTTATCCGTAATTTTGTTCAATTAAAAGATGTGTAATTTCCTGTAATTTCCTTCCACAGATATTTTAGAAAAATTTGTAATATTTAAAATTAATATAGATAAAAAATAAATAAATGAATGACAAACAAATTTAGATTTTTTATGAAAATGGAAAATTTAATATAGTCTTGAATGTTTAGCCGTGGAATTTTATTTCAACGTTATTTATTAATGTGAAATTTTAACTGTTACGCACTCTTATGGAATAACTTCAATTTTTGTGAAATAGGTTAAGAATATTATAATTGCATTTTTGAAAACCTAGGTTGTGATTATTTTTATTTTAAATACAATAAATGTACTTACATATTGTTTACCACTTTTTCTTATCTGCAAGTTATGAAGAAGACTTCAGTTAACTCAGTTCAATTTGTTTTGAGTTAGGTTGGTTTCTTTCTGAATGTAGGTATATTAAATGCGAATGGTATCAATATGTATTTAAGTGTACAGAATTACAGTATAAGAAAATATTCCCATAATAAATCATAAAAAATAACAGTTAATAATATAAAGTATAACATTTAATTGTTGTACCACTTAAAAAAAATTAAAAAAAAAATTTGATATTATTTTAAGATATATGGAAATAGAAAGGTAAAAATATCACTACAGTTTTGTCAGTTACTGTTCTCAATATTTTTTCTATTATTGTTTTATATTCGAATATTACATACAAAACACGAGATATTTATATTGAACAATACATTAACACTTTGACGTTTTTTTTATTACTTACTTTGAATTGTATATCTTCGTACGTAAACAAATTACTTAAAAAATTCGTACTTTACCCGCTTGCAAAAAAAACAATATACATATAAATATATATATATATATATATATATATATATATATATATATATATGTATATATGTGTAATAGCAATGAAAGTATAAAATAAATTTTTTTTTGGCGAGGAATGAATTATTTATGCTCAAAGATGAGAGTTTCAATATGTAAACCTGATTCAACGGAAGTATAGGATTATGATTTTTATTATATCGTATTTGAACATAATAACTTTGTATTTTTTACGCTTCTTCCGGTACACAGTTGACTACTTATTCTTGTTATCTAGTTTTGTACATATTTTCAATCTATACCTTTTATTTCATTAATTAATAATTATTTATATGCGACAGCAAAATCTTTTCCAAATCTAAGGTCTCTTAGTGGATCGGGTGATGTGTATTCTATGGACAGTACATTGCATCACCGAGAAGTAATCAGTAACTGTAATAGACTCGACAGATACGGCTCAAGAATAATAAAAATATGAAAATATGTCACTGCATTACAAATTAAAAAATAAATACTTTAAGGTAATTGAGCATAAAATGCCAGTTTCATATCTCGTTTGATCGATAAAATACTTAATAGTGTTATTAGAATCATGAAAGCAAAAAAATAAGAAGAAAAAAACTTGCATGGGGCGAAAATAAAAGTAATTATTTTTCTAAGAGAGGTTCTTTTTGTTGCTGGTATATTTACATTTCACGATTTTTCACGGTTTATGACTTCGTAAATATTAAATGAATTAAGAACTTTAGACCATGAAAAATCAGTTTGAATTATTTAGTTGAATTTTAAATACACCTAAAATAATAAACAAAACATTCACAAAACATTGCTATAACATACAAATGTTTGAACATACATACAAAACATTTATTACGATACTTGTTTAATTAGCTTCTTGCTAAATATTATAATATTATTTTAGCACAAAGCAATATTTTATGCAACTAATGATAAAATTCTCTGGAATTAATATACAAGTTGTATAATATTATGCGACCTATGTGATTTATAATATACAAATGAAAGGTTAGTTAAGGTAATTTCACCTGACCTTATCACCACCACTCTCTTGCAAATGAAGTAATAAATTAATTATACATTTTGCAATATAATCTCGGATGTTTATTAATTTCAATAACGTGGAAAAATTAAAATAAACTAGTTTTACTTATCCACTTTCATAATTTTTCCAGTTAAATACACTGTAGGACGTTTGCTTAAAGGTGAGAAATAAATAAAAAACAAACAGTACATTTAGCGTAAATAAGATGAAATTATTTCTATAAAAGGAAACTGCATTATCTTTTGTTGACCATACTTAAATTCATAATAATATGTGAACAAAAATTAACGACACATATAAAAACTACCTAAGTAGTTAGACAAGCGCCAAACCCGTGAATTCAAACCTCTGACGCTGTTCTCGCCACAAAAATGGTTTTGAAACATTTTCAATACAAATATTTTGGAGACATATTTTTCATTTACAAAAGGAAATCTTTTATTGTACCATATACATAGAAATATTGTTTTTCAAAATATTCTTTAGAAATTTATACCGTAAGATTTAATAAAAATAGACGCATGCGGGTGTGATGTACGTAATTCCGTTATACTCCGTTTATAGTATTTTTGTTAAACCTTATTATATGATAGAAATCGTATAAAATAAACACAGAATGTTCTACATTGACTCATGGAATACAATTGATATGCATTACTTTTCCCATTTTCTTTAAATTTATATTCCACTATGTATATTAAATTAAGTATTTAAGTATATATATACATATATATATATATATATATATATATTTATATATATATATATATATATATATATATAAACATGTTTATAGGTGTACATAATTTCTGGATGTTTATCTAGGATAGTTCCCTAATTGTGTAAATTTATTTTATTTCTTTTTGTAAATTGAAAATTAAATAACATTAACGATTAGGAAACATATATTACACAGTCATAATTTCAGATACGACTAATACAAATTATTATATCGGAATTAAACCATATTCAAAAATTTCTTAAAGCAAGGCAATTTAACCACTTGATGGTATGTTTGAAGTTGTTACACCGACTAGTTTAGTTTCAAAATTGGCAATAACTAAGCTGGAGGTAATGCATAAAAGAAGCTAGGCTTTTTTTTCTCTTAATTACCTAACATCTAGTCAAATAAGCAGAAAATGCAAAACATTTAATTTTCCATATAAAATGTGAAGAGTGTAGCAAGATTATTAATAAAAATGTCCTGCGTATTTGGTAAATTATGTTTTGGTGGGGATAATTATGTTTTGCGTAGTTACGTCATATTTTGTGCTTTTGTCATTTTGCAACATAATTAATGTGAAGAGTATAGCCACGATGTGAAGAGAATAGCAACATTATTAATAAAACGGTTTATGTGTAAAAAAAATATATTTGAACATAATGCAAACAATAATCTGATACTCCTGTCGTCTTGTACTTTTTAACAATTATATTTTGGGTGCGATAGTTATCTCTTGCGCAGTTATATTATTTTTTGTGCTTATGTTATTTTATGATAATAATATTAAAGATAATTTGAGCATATGGCTGACTGTCTAGTTATATATTCTTCCATATTAACAGTTTATTTATAAAAATTCGATAACGAAAGTAGACCGATCTTAGCTTGCTGTAATGGGCAGAAAAATTGTGATGGTAAGAACCTATTATCTTTACTTAATGGAAATTGAGGTTGCGTGTTTTTTTTCCAACTTGAAATAAAATGTTTCGCGGAATGCTGGACTGTGAGGGGATGAAATAATATCTGATTCATTCGATTCTCCATCAACTAATAACGCAAAATCACTTTAATAATTTCTTTCCATTTATTCATAATAATAAGTATGAATAAACATTGCCAATAGGTTAGTTTCATAGAGAAAAAAATGTTTTTTTTAGTTTTAATAAATATTAATACTGTAATTTTGTTAGACGCATTCATTCTTTATATTTAACTCTTCCTTACTAATTTCGCTGAATGCTATCAAATTGAGCTTACAAATATTTATTTCACGAAGTTTCATAAAGGGTATTCCTTCTCACGAAATATAGTTTTGTTTATATTTTCAGTGAAGCTAAGCTTCGCGCCAAATGAGATATACATGTACGTAGATATATATATATATATATATATATATATATATATATATATATATAAATATATATATATATATATATATATATATAAATATATATAAATATATATATATATATATATATATATATATACATATATATATATATACATATATATTTAATGCACCACAATGCCTCAAAAAGATTATGGTATATAAAATGTCGTTGACTTCTTGTCACTATCACAATGATCAATGTTTCCTAAAATCATGTCACTTAAAATCTGAAATATCATACGGTAGGAGAGAAAAGTAAATTGCATTAATCAGAATGTTTTTTTCTTCAAATGATAGCATCGACGTGGATAGTCAAAAACAAAGAAGTTTAATAAGAGAGTTCTAAATTTATATAATTTATAGCAGTGCAGTAAATAAAGTGCAGTAACATATTAAATAAAAGTGCATTTTACTATATTCATTGGGAGCATCTAAGTGCAAAATTTCAAAAGGAAATTGATGCAATAAATTTGAAAGTAAATTCAAAATGAATTTAAAATTCTTCGTGAGGTGTAAATCACACCAAATATGTAAATATTAAAAAGTTTCTTTAAAGAACTTTAGGTTGTTTAGCATACAAAAATGTTGAAACTCAATGTAAGCCAAGTGCAAAGGCCAAGTGCCTTTGCACTTTGCACGTTTGCTTTGGATTTCCAAACTTTTGTATGCTAAACAAATTTCAAATATTTAGGTTTTTAAATAATTTTACTGTCAAATTAGAACGTGTCAGGTTTCATAATGATTAATACCAATCTATACTTCATTTAATGCTGTATAAAAATTCACAAAGTTCAAATTTGATAGAAGTTTCTCGCCTGTCTCGTGCTGTTTTAACTCCCATATTTTTGGCGGAATTAATACAATGTTTATGCATTTTTCTAAAATAAATTTATATATATATATATATATATATATATATATATATTTATATTTAGTACCCACATTCTACAGATCGTTTCACCTTGCTTAGATGATTTTTGCGATTAACGAGTATACTGATTGTCTAGCCTGAAGCCAAGTTTGGGCGTAAAAATATTCAAAAGTAATAAATGTATTTCATAGTGTATTTATTTTATGCTTAAAGTTTGAATACAAAGTAAATTTAATAAAATGTAAAACAAAGCTCTTTCTTCAGTTGAGATGTAGTTGTAAAGTAGTATGTGATTTGAGAAAAACTGCTTAAAGTACTAAAACTACTTAAAGTTTATCGAAAGGTTGCGATTAACCCAACTCACACTTGTCCAAGTTCATAATTATAATAATCATAAAAACTCAAGAAACAGTAATTTTAGTATTTTTAAAAGTAATATAAATAGTTTTATGACTAGTCAGTATGTGAGTAAGTCAGTAAAGGCCAATCAATCAAAGTTATCATCTTAGATTCATAACTTATGATCTTTTTTAGTTGTGATATTAAAAGCATTTTACGCAATAACAAGTAGAAGATTACATCATTTCAATTAAGCCTATTTACCTCAAATAGAAATTAAGCTACAGCGATGTTAAATGTGTCTCAAAACAATTTAAGTAAATAATGCCCGGCATGAGTGCGGCTGGTGATTAGTGAATTGGTTCTACCCACTGCCATGCCCTTACAACGTTATTTAATTATAAACTGTTATTTAAGTATAACTAATTTAAAGTAAATTTAAGCTGAATGTTTTAATTATTTATGATATATTAAGTTTTCGGCCATTTTTTTTTATCCAACCAAGAAAATCATTTTTATTCTTCCAATTGTTTCGTGTAGCAGATTAAAGACTCAATTAAGTGCAATTTGTTTAAGACGATAGAACATTATACCAAATAGTCACACCAAAAACACAACCTAATATTTTAATTGATGGAACAAAGATGAAATTAGCTAGAATAAATTTAAGCAAGCGTATGTAGCAATGAAAGTTCGTAGCAATGTAGCGCAAGTTTTTCGGCCAGACGGCAATTGTATTTGCAATAGTATTTTCATGTAAATGAAAATTCACATTGCTCTTATTTTTTCCTAATTCTCAATCTGCAATATTTAATTCTATGCTTGTTCGGAGCAACTGGTTATGATTTTAGACTGATCTATACTCATTTTCCTATTTTCAAAGGTTAAAGATTTATCAAAATAGTAAATTATTGCATTTGAGTTTTTAACCCAATATTTAACAAAATATATTTTCTTGTATTTTCCATTTTTTTTAAAGAGAACATTTATAAAAAAATGCAAATCAATAATTTATTATTAATGACCTTATTTTTCTCCTAAAGGACTAAAGAACAAACTACGTTAATTTAAAAACCAATAACTATTTATAATAACAGACCATCAACACTTTTAAAAAAGGATGTTAAACCTTCAGTATCTTTTCCGCACCTCATAATTTATTTTATCAATAAAATAATCTACATTCTATCAGACTTAATAATAGACATACACCAATAATTAAAATGGTAGACTAATCATTTATGTACAAATTAAGTTACTCTGGCCCCTTCTCCGCGAAAAAACAAAGGACCGTAATAAAGTACAAACAAACAAATGACAAAATGACACGGCCAGACGTGAAACCAACCCTTTAGACGTCAGAATTATACGCACACAAATATATCGCGTACATCGTGAATTCCGTCTTGATGGACATATATAATGTACACTGAGTCGACCGCACATCGTTTGTCGGAATGTCTGGTCCAAGCATCGTTAGTGATAAAACAGTAATTTATTAGGGCAAAATGAGATAATTAATGATGACCGAGGCTGCCTTTTGGAATGACATAACTCTACCAACAATACAAGTGTATAAATTGTTTAATTCGCTGAAGTATGTATTTTTCAACACATGTATATCTTTCATGAAAATATAACTATTTGAGTTTCTTTCTTTTATGAATCTCAGCAATAAAGAATATGATTTCTAAGGCAATCTTAGACAAAAATTTATGTTTTATTCTAAAAAAAATGTTAGATGTAAGAAAATACTATAAAGTTGCCGAGAATTTTTTTTAAAGTTACTTAATATAAATTCAAAGAGATTAACAAGAGTAATTACATATTGAAAACAAGGAGATGCAGTATCATTGTAATTAAGCATTGGAACAGCAGACAACTTTCGGCCATAAAAATGGCACTGATCATACAAAAATGTATTTTCTTGATGGATGTTTGCCTGACATTTGGAAGATCTATTTAATAACAGACCGGTGAAAATCTTAAGCATAGCACATCATAATTTAGCGAAAAAAATTATTTTAAATTAAATTTTCTTAACAGTGTATTTATAGAATTTAATGTAAATAATTGAAATATAAGGCGGACTTATTACTATGAGATCAATCTCTTACAGGCAACCATAACACCAGTCTAACTCCGTTCGACGAAAGGCCGGGAATCAAATCCGGGTCCATGCGGTGCGCCGCGTCGTCAAAGGTCGTATGTCTTGTACTCAACCCAATACACCGCTGTTTTTTTTAATTACAATTTATAACGTTTTAATTTAAAAAAATATTTGGTTAAAGTATGATATGTAATCAAAATGAAAAACCAAAAATAAAAGTCTGTCAGCTGTGAGATTCTTAATCACAAGGATCCTATAAGTACTTTGTTTTTTTTTCTCTACTCGCACTTACTTTTTAGACGCAAACGTGTTTTAAATTTTTTTGATTGTCATATTTGTTTTCTTTTATAGACTTTCTACAATTTTTATGACTTTATTTCAATAGAGTTCTTCTATAACAGACGCAGAAAAATTATCACAAGTCTTCGCAGAAAAATGATTACATCACGGAACTGAAAATAAATGTATAAAAGAATTTACGTTCATTGTAGGAGTGTTTTTTCCTCCAAGGCTCATGATTAGTTTACCTTTGGAAGAGCAATATCTATATTTTGTCATAGGTACTTACACAATCACTATCAAAATTCGGACAAGCATAAGGATAATACTCTTACCGTAAAACCAAAGTCAATACGTTATTTCCAGAAATAAAATGATGAGAATTTGTAAAATCAACTATAGAAATTCACAAAAGTAAATCGAATATCCTGTTAATATAAAACCAAACTCATATTATTTCCTCAAATCAAAGTCGGCAACAATTCTAAAAGGAAACAGTGCTTAGAGATGTCAACTGGCAACGAACATCACATCTGTCCATGTTTAAGTTACTCATTTGCTGATGTACTTTGCTACCTATTCGCGCACGCAGCACGTCACTTTCTCGTAGACTTGTGTGCGACCGGCCAACGGCAGGTATTTACTGACGAACGCTTATTACTTATGCGTATTATTACAATAGTTTACGAAGCCGAATTTTCTGTTACTGTCATAATGGACTCTGGTATAACTATTACAGATACACCAGTGGAGAATGCAAGTTTTATGTTGTCCCTTTTATTGGGTTTCTCGCTCGTTTTTTTATTTTTATATTACAAAAATTATAGAAATTTATTTAATTACATTACAATTTTTTATTACTTTGATAGGGTAGATGTATTTTTAAATTGATTATCAGTAGATTTTAAATTTTAAATATTGTTTAAATATATAATTCAATACCCATATATCATACAATAATTTATTACTTTGGTTCTACGGGTCACGTAATGTAGGTACAGTTTTCGATGGGTTGTAATCGTTCAGTTTTAATACGCACTGTCTTCTTATTGTCACCGTTGAATTTTTTTTCATATTTAAATTTAACAACTGTTTACAAATTTTTATTTCTTTTTATGTATGTTCGTTGTGGATTGTGGCGTTTTGGAAAAAATTTTATTGTACTAAGTTCACAAAGTTGAATATTTTATTGGTCTGTTAATTTTTTTAAGACTTGGTTTAATAACGATTTACTTTAATCAATTAAATATTTAACAACTCATATGTGTTAAATAATTACTTTATTGTAGGACTCATATTTATATGTACATTTCACAGGGTTGTGTAATATATCCTTATAACGTTGGAGTAATGAAGCCTAACGATTTGAGTGAAGAGAGTTAAAATATGACGGATGCACTTTGAGTTAAACGTTTAACATATAAGAAAATAATGTAGAAAACCAGAAAACGTGTAAGGCAATTGGACATTGTACATTATTTGTTAATATTTTTTAATATCGTATAGTATACTTTGTAAACTCACAAAATACTACCACAGAGGCCTTTTTTAGTAAAACAAACTAAATTAATTAAATAATATCAAAATAATGTTTGAAAGAATTGTATTTGATAATGAAATTTACGAAAAGTAACCAGGGGGTATTTATCTAATTTAGAGATTATTTATTATTAGCCTTTATATTGTCCTTTGGGATGGAATAAGTAACTAAATTATGATAATACTTTTAATAAATTAATAGTAACTAATTATCGCATTCCAAACTCGAATCAAACAAAAGAGCAGTCACGATTAATTTTTAATTCGAAAAAAGCCGAGCGAGCCACTAGTGTTACATAAAATTGTTAATGATTTGAAAAATAATTAATTATTTGAACATTAAGAAATGACAGTATCACTCTAATAGTGCTTTTCAAGTCAGAGGTAAATTATCTTTATTTCACTACACCGCTCATCAGGTTACAAGCTGACGATATTATAATACCATACATAGATTTGAAACAACGTGCAATATTAATGGATGGTGAGCGAATTGTATTAATGGGTAGGATAGTCTTATCCTTTCACACTTCACTGCCCGACCGGACCTTTTACCTCAAGCATAGAGATAATGCCTGCCCTTAGCAACAATAAATGAAGATAATAGCTAACTAATATCATAGGTTCCTTTACCATTTACAATTCTCTAGCGAGAATTTACGCCCCGGTACGATATCCTTATATGTAGATAGTTTATTAATGATATAACGGATTTGATTTACTATTAAATTATTATTTGAAATATCTGAGAAAACAAAGTATTAATATTGGAATAAAAGCTGATTTCTGAAACTCATGCTAATAAACAACGTACTGAAAACAATATAGATATTTGAATGCTTTTCATATTAAACATGATTTCAATTATATAATAATCATCAGTAATTAAATCAGTATTATGTCTTTATATAGCAAGTATATGTAATAATTTATAAATTCGTCGCAAAGGATAATGTGTTCATCATATTAAACTATTATGAAATATTTTCGATTAATTTTGAATAATTGTCTGCCGTGTATATTTTTGTAGACAGTTCTACACAGTCATTTGTTAATTCAAAGAAAGTGTAAAATTAACTATTATAACGTATGTGCTTATTTAATATTATATGCCCTAAAGTATATACAATACACAATATGAAATACAGCGGTCTTTTTAAGAAGCGTGCGTAGAGTTGGGTCCATTCTTTCAGCCCGGTTTTGTGGAATTTTCGTTACATATCTTCTTCAAAACATGTTAATACATAAATGTTTAATTTATCATGCGGGTTGAAATATACTTGTGTGAAATATAACAGTTTTAACTTTACCAGAAAATAAAAACCTCAACTGTATGCTGAATTCATTGTTTTATATAGATCAATGTATTTTCATTAACATAAGTTGTTCCACTATTGTTTTTTAAAGTTTATATTTTTGTTTGTATATTATTGTTTGAAATCTACTAGTCAAAATATTATATGAGTTTATTTGTGCCACCAAAGGTCTATATATAATAGTGAGAAATTTTTTGATGATTTATTTTAATGTATTATTTTGCAAATTATATAGCCAAAGTCTATGGATGTCTCTCTCTCTCCCTTTACAGCTAGGGTTTCTTCAACCAAATTGATTGGCTTTGTTAAGATTTATACTAAATGTGACCTCAAATTGTTATTCTACTGTTCTGTACTGTACTACTATGTATGTAATTTTTTTGTCGATATTAAACGTGCTAATGTTAGAAAAAAGGTATAAATATAAGTATTAAATATAAATAGCCTTTCTCATGATTTCGCTATATTTTCCTAGAACAGTAACGCAAAAGTGAGAAAAATATGCAGAATTTCAAATGTATTTATTGATATTTCTGTTCACCTAAAATATTTAAAACGGGAATACAAACAAATTATAAGGTTTTCCAACTATAAAAAAGATTTTGTAGATTAGACTTAGCATTATCTTCTTGACGTCACTATTAAACATTATGACCGGCACCCAAGTAATTGCGCTGGTTCCGTTATTACCTTATGATTGCGACTACGAGTACATGGACATATAAAACTCGATTCGTAAATAGTGGATAAACTTAATAACGGATAAACTTTAATAAGGTAATCATATTTAAAGGGATATGATGAGTATTTTGTTTTTTTCAGAAAAGTGGTTTCCAGAAAGAATCCTCATTTATTTTTTTTTATTAAATTTTTTTTTTCCTTTTGTGGTGTGAAATATATATATCGAAACCGATTGATTAATCGTTTAAAAAATTAAGTTATAGAGTGGCAGTTTTTAATATTATTGTAGCACAGTCTTTTTCATTTCCGTACTCTGTTTTTAAAATTTAAATTTCATTTATTATTCTCCAATTGTTTTCGTAATTATTTCACTTAATTTTGAATGGTCATGGACATTTAAGCATTTTTTTTAATTTCTTTGTTCAATAAACTTTGAAACATAAAATCGCTAATAATTATTTAACCGAAAATCTATGATGACTTTATTCGTCATTATTACATTACTGCTGTGATAAAATTTATGAAAGTACGGTCCGTTTTCACTTTATTTTAACCTTGTATAATTATTATCCATTAAATTAATATTTCCATTAAAAAAGGGCCCAAATGAGGCAGTACATGTGTGTAGTTAATATAAAGAATTATTTCAAACGCCATCTATTTCTGCACTAAAGTGAACCTGTCTGATGTCGGGATGGATCGCTTGTTATTTAATAAAATTGTATGGTCTGAATTGTGAAGTTTAAGTATGAACATAATTTTACCTAAATATTTTTATTGGTTGGTTAAGGTTGGCTAACTAATATAACTATAACAACTATTGTTGTTCATTTCTGTTAAGTATGAAGTATACAATCTGAAGTGGAAAAGATAAAATTTTAGCGCCAACGTGAATGAGACTCGCCACGCAGGCGCGGACAACGATCAGTCCAGCCAATCAAAGTAGAGTGGCTTTAACGTATTAAATTTCTTCTTCGCTGATTCACTGCACTTTCGGCTCTGGACGAGACAACATCTGCGCGGACGCGCTCTTACTTTTTAATACCTTCATGCTTTAAACTTTGAATTTATACTTTACATTTCAAATTATACATTACATTCAACATTCTACATTGAGTTTCATCATGTTCGCGTGTACCTCTGTTTAGCGTGAACATAAAGCAATATGTAATTTAATGTATAAATGCACATAACTTTGTAATTAGAATGTGTTTAATTACCTTTTTCCCGTATTTATATGTTCATTAATGTTGTTACTAACTTTACCACGTTTCATACAAAAACATGTTTCTACCCTTATAATAAAATCAAACCCCTATTACAAAACAAAATACTTTTAGAAAATATGCGTAGGGAAAACGATGTAATATCACTTTGTTCCAAAAAGCGGGTATTAAGACTAGTTGAATGAGTCCGGTTCGGAATTCAACACGTCAACAGAAAAATATGACCTTGAAATTTTGCGTGCTTTGTTGTGTCGACTTTACAATAACATTATATTCTGCATATAAATATTAAATATTAGTTAATTTCATAAATTCCTGTATTTATCCATTTAAGTACCCATAATAGTCACTAAAATTATTTTTAAAAAATAATTTTTCATTGGAAATTTATGATCGTTTTTTTTATGTTTTTATTACCTATTATTATTTCGTATCTTAAATTATTGTTTCACATCCTGTCTATTATGTATGGAACACAGTCGCTCAAGCTAGATTGAATGGCCCCAGATCGGTATTTGATTCGTGAAAAGACCCGCGGAATTCGTCATTGTGTACAGTACAGATTTATGGTAAACGAAATTGTTCGAAGTGAGAACGTTGCGGTTAATGATTTTACGTTTTTTGTGGTTTACTATTAACTATATAAGGCAGTTTACAAAAGTATCATAAATACAAATTAGTTCAATATCACACAATAATATTTTATTATGGTGATAATCGACATTGATAGTTTTTCTTACGAAACATTTATTGGTCATTTTTCTAATGGCTCATTCTAGTTGGTTACTTTTATTTACACGCAAATCAGTTGGACGAGTTTGAAAGGTGTAAAGAGGATCACCAACAATTGTGGGATAAAGTAGGTGGCTGACTTTCCACCAATTTGCCGCGCGACAATGTTAGCCGTTTTAGTTGGCGCATGTCCAGTCTTATGTTTTATCACCATTTCCGTTAGAGTTTTTTAATTCACAGCGTTCGGAAAGACGAAAGTCAACCAGAGATTCTACGAATTAATTTGAAGTTTTATTTTCTTAATTTACCGTCGGCACCTTTATTGTTCGGCTATTTACGTTGATTATTATCCCGCGATAATTTTGATTATATTCATATTCATTATTACATGTAATATAATATTTTATTTAAAAAAATGCTAAACTAACTTGAAAAATATTTGTTTTATCCTCAATTAATAAATTAGACAGAGCATAAGTGAAAGGTGACTTAACTGAAAACGGAGAGCGACTACTTTGATATCTTCGATAAAGTTGTATTCTCACATTTTGGTAATGTATTTTTTGTGTCTGTGAATTTTTCCTAACATCTTCTTCTGTACATAAAACCAATAAGCTTATGAATGCTTCGTGATTCGGACGATGCAATGCTTTTGTAAGAACCTATGAAACTATGTACTGAGTCTTCACTACTTCACAGAGACTTGTTTTGGCCGAAATTTTCTCTCGTATAAAGTAATAACGAACATCGATGTGTGCGCTTCCTACACTATATTCTTTGGGTACTTGAAGGAGTGATGGTACTTTGATTACATCAGTATAGATATACTTATTAAATCTTGCTAGAAATTCTCGTCTATTTGCTTTAACCATAGAGCTTCTTGATTTGTTGAATCTAAAGACATGCATTCTGCCTCTGTGCTCGAAAGTGCCAAAGTTTGCTGTTTTTTATGGCAAAAACTGATGACAATGTCCTGAAAAAGAAATCCATTGCGGAATATTCTGTCTTTTGAATAATCTGGTATAAAGTTTAACAGTTCTGTTTCCGTTTTAGGGTTTTGTAGCCTAATGACAAAAACAAATTTATAATTTGATCCTGTCCGCCTAACCGTATATCATAGCCATTTTACTCGGAGACTATTGGCACTATGTAAATTAAATTAAATTTGTGACAGGTGTCCTCTACGAATCAGTATGGAATATAACAATAAAATTATGTAAAAAAATAGGAAACATAGACGTATGGGATATTGTCAGGTAGGTCTTAAAAATAATATAAAGGTCCCAAAATAACGTTTTAATTTTAGTTAATAATTGGTAAAACATGCGCTCCCAAAACTATTAAAAAGTGTGTCCTCATCTCCCTCTAAATTATCAACACATGTGTGTAAAATTGTGGAATAAATTAAGGAAGTAAAGCATGATATGAACTTACAAAGAAAATTAGTTTCAATAAAATATGTTGTGTAGTATTTGAGGTATATTTTCAATTTGGTACCTTACGGTTATTTGATAGTTTAATCTATTTTGTTTAGGCATGTATACTTTGGGTATTTGGATTTTTCAAAAGTTTTAAATTTGTATATGTGTTTGTTAGTTAATTTAATCCATTTTGTTCAGACCTCTACGGTTTGGATGTTGGTGTCCACGTTTCATTAAAATACTTCAAAATTTATATCTATGCTCTTCTTTTCATTATTAATTACACAAACTTTATCATTTTATCTAGTTTATTTCCTACACAATTAAGCATTTTATTTCCTACACAATTTATTTCCGAAAAAATAATCAACACTTTTTTTCATTTTACTGATATTTTGCTTAGCAATATCGAATAGGTATTGTAATTTTTTCATTAGTAAATATTCATTCTACAAATGCTTTAGAACTGTTACTAATCTTGATATTCAAAGTGGTTCTGTACCCATGACCTAATGAAATAAACCCAAAATTAATTTGGAGCACCATTTATTTTATCTTTTATTAATGAATTACCACAGAGCATAAGTGACAAATGTCATAATTGAACGCAGAAAGCGACTATACTTATATCGGTAAGGTTACAATCTCACATTTAACTAATGTGATTTTAAAAATAATTTTAGGTCCATATATGTTTTTGAACACATTTCATGTAAAATGCATTGAAATACTTGCATATCAATGATTTTTTTCTCTATTACAAATGGTTTTTCTTTTTTAAGTTTACTTACACCTTGATTAAGAATATTAGCGGAGTATTATAATTTTCTCTGGTCATCAAATAAATATTAATTCTACAAATGCTTTAGAATATTATTCAGTACTAGCTGTGATCGGCGGTTTTATTTACGTAGAGTTTCCAAGTTCCTAACCAACGAAATGAGACATACTACCATCACCTTTACGTCTTCAGCTTAATAAAGCAATTTATGTTTTGTAAAAATTCAATAATATTTAGTTAGGTAAAAATCTAATTGTAATTATATTTAACTAATTAAACAAATAAATGAAACTACGTGATGTAGTATTATTTCTACTTTCTACAGCTTCAGGTGGGCGTTTTTTCTTTTCTAATTTTACTTACACCTTGATTAGCGGGGTATTATAATTTTCTCTAGTCATCAAATAAATATTAATTCTACAAATGCTTCAGGATATTATTCAGTACTAGCTGTGATCGGCGGTTTTAGCCCATCTGAAGGTGTTGTAATACAACGGAACCTAGTTCGCGGTAAAGAACTTAAAGAAAGTACTACATCACATATTCTCATTTAATTGTCAATAATGAATTTCTACGAAATTAACGCCAAATATATTCAATAATCAAACAAAATTGAATATGATGTAAATATTCAAACGAAATTTTCCTAAACTGGAATACAAAATGCCTGTCAGCCAAGTGACTTTAAATACAATTGATTAAAAATTTATAGACTCAGAGAAATTATATTTCCAGGCAATGTAAAGAAAAGTTACTCTAGATTGTACCCGTGGCCCTATAGACCTATCCGGCTTTACAAAAACGCTTTTGTGTTAAATAAAATATTGTAGCCAGAATAAACGAGAGATGCATTTATAATTAAATGCGTCTTTCACACATATATGTATATATGTGATTTTCCTCAAAGTATGGGATTTCTAAGACAAAAAGAATTTTTGAAATCCGACATGTGGTTTCGATTAATTTGAACTAATTAACAAACGAACTTTTCCGCTTTATATGCGAATACGGATAAAATTTAATTTAGGCACTTATTAAACAAAATTCCGTTTTGAAGCGATTTGTTGACTAATATGAATAATCTCACTGGGATATTTAATGCTTTAGCATTACGTAATAACATTCGATTATCTCTTGCAGTACCATCAGTTTGTGAGTTATGTGATAAATAAACGTAATTTGTATATTTTCGAGCAATTTTAAACACAATTTTTACTAACTTCATAACATGATTTAATATTCAACATATTATTTTTATAAAAGATCGCATAGGTGTTTTAATTACACGAGTAATACTAACAAATTTAATTAAGAAGTTTATTACTGGGTTGGTAAACAAAATTCTCGACTAGGGACATTTTTAAATTAAAATATACAACAACAGTATTTTTACGAATTTCGTTCATATATTTTATACATACGTAAGGGATTACAAAAAAAAGGAAAATACGGCAAACAAATAGTTTTTATGTTTACACCATTACTACAGTTATTTAACTCTGACAGTATTCTGTTTTACTATTAATTAACTCATTATTCTAATGTAATTACTACTTCGTCACTAAAATGAGCCTTGAACCAGACTCCTGGACAAATGATGTGCGGTCAGCTATGTGCGCTTTATATACATATATCCGTTAAGATGGAATTCATGATGTGCGCTCTACATGTGCGTGCGTATAATTGTGGCCTCTAAAAGGTGTGGTTTCACGTCTGACTGTGACGTTGTTTATGTCATATGGTCACTTGAATGTCATGAGATTATTGCGGTCATTTATTTCAGTGAGTACAAGAGGCGGATGTTACATGGGAGTAAATGGTTAGTTTGGCGTTTTAGTTTTTCATTATTATCTAATATTTAGACTAATTGAACACATAACAACACTTCAAAATGATGAGGGTCGAAATAAGTACTGAAATTTAATTGTATATTTCGTACCTCATTTTATTTCCTCTTTATTATTATAAATATTTTTACGTTTCCGTCATATTTTAGTATGTATCAATGTCATTAATTATACGTATGTTTATGTGCTTATAATTATATACCTTTTTATCTGTCACAAGACATGAAATACAATGTGTGACACATATAATATATAAGAACATTGTTACATGGGAACTTGATCCTACAATCCATACGATTCATTATGTAATACATAGTAAATATACTATTTTATTTTGCTAGTATCGTTATAATTGTATTATGGGAAATGGCTGGAAAACTAAAATTGCTCAATTAAAGAGGAGGAGCATTGTAGGACAATGTTAAAATATCTAGTTATACACAAAATTAAAAAAATTAGCTGAATTTTTGTTGGATATTAAGAGACCAAGTTATATTCCTTATTTATTTGTTTACTGACCTTCAATGTGATTTTAGTTTGGTTTTTCCCGGTCAAGGATAAAGATTTGATTAAAATTTTGATGAGAATATCTCATGAACGCGCAATTTTTTGTAGGTTATTGTTTGCATGTGAATATAAATGTCATAGGTTATTGCGTTTCTGTAGATATGTAAGTGGAAGAGTGTGTTGTTGTAAATGGACAACATGAATGAGATTATAACTTAAGAAAATAAAGTAAAGCCAAACATTCTAATTAGCAGTTAGGCATATGGCATTTATGATATACTTCGCAAAAACCTTCACAAGCTGTTTATTTAAGAAATTATTGTGCCATTTATGAACAAATTAAAATATAATTATTGTGAAAAACTTAAGTAGTAATTATCATATGTTTCATTATTTTATTATGACTTATTATGATTGTTCTTAATTTCATCCTTAATCTGATTCTTCTATGTACACAAAATATTTTTGTTTAGAATATTTATATCCTCGTTTAGTTTTCGCATAATGTGATGTTAATAGAACCGCAACATTTCAGTTATAATTACAAATTTTGTATTTTCCGTTCGGCCTAGGATGTTCCATAAGTAAAATAAAAATATTACATAAAATCTTCTAGTCCTTGTCTCCAGTCTTTTTTTTCCTGGTTAATTTACGGAAACTCTTAGAAACAAAGCAACAACTTTAAATACAGTTGTCTTTCCTTGAGCAAATTGTAGTGCGAATGAAGAACTTAAAATTTAATTCTCATACGACTTAAATTAAAACTTAATATTTCGCATCAAATATAAGTAAAGTAGTTCTAAATTACCAGTCTGTACAAGAAAACAACACTAAAGTCACGTACTTTTTTATGATATTGAAAAAAACTACTTTTTCTTCAACTCGTATGGTCATTTGCCAGTTAAAAAAATCACATTCCTGTATTTAAAATGTTTGTCTCTCAGTTTCTCCGGTCTACCTTTCAATAAGACTTAATAGATTTTGACGTTAAATTACAGTTAAAAAACTTCACAAGGAATGATCTGGCCTACTCTTTATCCGGGGAATATTTAGGGTTCTTTCTTAAAAACGTAAAACTGTTGAAAGTAGGTGCACATTTTAACTGTAACTCTCATTATTTCGCTGTATATAAATAACAATAAATAATATATTGATGACGTATTGCGCGTAATATAAGTTATATATATACTAAATAGTGTAAAAAGTGTGCCTTCTCGCCGCGCCCCGTGCCGCTATTCCGCCGAGCTGCAGCCAACCTCTACATCCCCACACGCGCGACCTCACAGTGCCGAGGTGAATGAAATTTACGTAACAAACGTCCAATCGCGCTGGCTCAGAACACTTGAGTAGACAAATGCGAATAGTCGTGTCGTTAATAATCGTTATAATATTTGTTTTGTAGGCATTTATAATTTTGTTCTTAATTCCCTTTAATATTTTTTTAGTGAAATTCAAGTAGTAATTTTGGTTTTGTTCTATATTAAATATGAATGAATGCCCATTAATCAAACCTACCTCGTTTGATTAGTGGGCATTCATACGTGTTTAAATGATAATAGGTAAGTGATCTGTTTTTGATTTTTCCAACAGAATAAACTTACCATTATTATTTAAAATTTCTCACGGGATCTTGGAAAACTTGGCTCACTCGGACCAAGTCGCGGATAACAGCTAGTTAAATAATAAATATTTCGTTATTTTTATAGTTTTTGTGTCTTTAGTAATTCGGTAAGTAAAATAAAAGCCGGCCAAATAGCCGGCTTTTATTTTATTCCGGCCGGCAAAACTAGCTCAAGCATCGAGGGCCTATACTTCGTATGAAGTGAAAAAACTTAATTTTTCGTACATTTTAAATACAATACAAATTTTTTTGTACGGGATTCCTAGCGCATAAATATTTAATAGTACCTAACATGAATATATAATGTAGTATATTCTAGTACATAATATAAATATATTGGTATGTGTCACAGGCTGATACATGTATATTATCATGAATATCTCAATAACTATAACATCAAGAATGATCATTCTTTTTTTTGTCTATAACTTTGGCTTGATAAAATCCAGTTTATTCCTAATTTTAGTAGTTTCATAAAAATAGGAGGGAGGGACACTTTTTTCTATATTTTTAGTATAATTCTGATAATATACTACGTGAGTAAAATTTTCAAATGGAAACCTTTAAATATTATGTATGAAATTTAAAAAAATTGTATAATTAAATTGCTATTTAATTCTATAAAATTTCTTCATAAACATTTTCAGTGATAGCTACGGGAATATGTGCAAGTTAATATGCCTTATTACTCTGCGAAATTTCAAGTTGTTATGACCAACGGTTTTTGATAAAAGGGGACTGTGGTAGATAGATAAACGGACGACCTAAAAAGGAGAAGCTATTTACAAATAAAAAAGTATATGTAAATGTACAGAAAATGTTTTCATAGAACGCCTTAATTTCCCATAAGTTATAAACATTAAATAGGCAAACGATGCATGTTTTACACATTAATTATTTATGTATCATTAGTAAAACTGCCTTCGTAGCAAATTTCCCCACTCTAGTAACACAGTGTTGATGTTATTAACAAATCCATCCATTGTTTATTTTAGTTTATTTGTAAATGAGGTAAAACTGCCTTCGTATAAATTTTCCCCACTCTAGTGACACATTATTGAAGTTATTAACAAAGCCATCCACTGTTTATTTTAGTTTATTTGTAAATGAGGTAAAACTGCCTTCGTAGCAAATTTCCCCATTCTAGTGACACAGTGTTGATGTTATTAACAAAGCCATCCACTATTTATTTTAGTTTATTTGTAAATGAGGTAAAACTGAATTCGTATAAAATTTCCCCACTCTAGTGACACATTGTTTATGTTATTAACAAATCCATCCACTGTTTATTTTAGTTTATTTGTAAATGAGGTAAAACTGCCTTCGTAGCAAATTTCCCCACTATAGTGACACAGTATTGATGTTATTAACAAAGCCATCCACTGTTTATTTTAGTTTATTTGTAAATGAGGTAAAACTGAATTCGTATAAAATTTCCCCACTCTAGTGACACATTGTTTAGGTTATTAACAAATCCATCCACTGTTTATTTTAGTTTATTTGTAAATGAGGTAAAACTGCCTTCGTAGCAAATTTCCCCACTTTAGTGACACAGTGTTGATGTTATTAACAAAGCCATCCACTGTTTATTTGTAAATGAGCTAAAGAAAATCGCAATTAGATAAACATATTTTAATATAATTAGACATTTGTTTTTGTTATTTTAGCACGTTTGAAGTAAAATAAGGAAAACTGTGTACCCAATCATTTTATAAGAAGAATAGGAAACTTCTATTATACCTTTAGCACGTAATATGACATTACATGTTAAGGTAAATTACAAAATATAGACTAAGTGTGATTATTTTATATTTATTTTCTCAATTTTGGACTCTTAAAAAAGTTAAATAAGTTACTCCGATGTTATATATACAGAAAATTATTATGTTGTATATATAACATCGGAGTAACTTATTTATATATACAGAAAATTATTATGGTGTTTAAAAATTATAGAATAAAACTAAAAAGTACAAAATTAAATATATCATGAATTAACCAAATATTCTACAACAACATGTCCTATAGTGTCAATCGAATATAATAGAATCCCAACATCCGGGAGAGCAATCGTATAAAATTGAGAGATGCTAGTGAGTATGCGGCAGATGAATTTCATAGAATAGTAGTTTATCCTGAAAAATATAAATAAAGTTAATCGTCCGTGGGTCCTTCATATAATTGTTGATAAATTTTGTGGAATTCATGGAAAAGAACTTGTTTCTATATAAATAAATAATTACATCTGATTACAGCTAAGGTAATGTTTATTAAAAATTTATAAAAAAAGAACCGTTGCCTTTTAAATCATGAAATCTCACGGTAACGGTCCACGGCTCTGCCTCTTATAATTATATTTAAAATGAATCTATTATTTAAAAAATTGGTTTAAAATGATTTACGTAATTCATATTTTATTGCTTTGAATAATTTTTTTCTAACTTAATAACAATATACATGTTCAAGTGCATATTTATTTATCGACTACTTACGTTCAAACTTTTTTATTAATAAGCCTTCCACTTTTATATATCACTGTATTCGCTGGCCATAGTTTTATTTGAATCAATGAGTTGGATATTTCTATTCTATAATTTTGGTTATACTGCTAACTTGAATTTTTAAAACTCCAAAACATTCGGTAAAATTTATTGAAGAAACCTATATTTTCCTCTTTAACTCTTTTGATATAATTATACAATATAAAGCAATAAAAAAAGATGAAAACGTTGAAGGCAAAGCAATATTCATAATTAAATTTTAAGGATAAATGTATGAAAATGTCTCCGTTTGCTTTATTTTCGGTGATACAATATAAACTTCTAGGGGATATTCTAAAAAACGAACATTTCTATCCACATCGAAACTTAAGGTGTATATGTATCCATATACATAATGTATATGTACATATATATTAATCAACACCTAAGCTGAGCGTCCAAACCGGAAGAACTATTTAACATTACGTATATAAAGATAGTTAGCAATGAAGCCGGTTGAAATGTTCTAAACTTAGCTTGTATTTGTATATAATCGTTATAGAGGTTAATGTTCTTTGTCATGACAACTAAATATATAGAACTTAGGTAGGTTTTACAAGTATTCAGTTGTGTTAGTAGTAGCCTGAAACATTGTTTTATATTAAAATAGTTATTTTGGATTGATTAAGTAAAAATTCGGAACGTGAAATGCAAAATATTGCCAAGTCCTCATATTATTTTGCAAACATTTATTTGTTATTTTGAACTTACTTTTAAGTACATGATTTGTCACAGTAGTTTCATTGATTTCTATCTTGGACTACTACTTTCATTTTGTTCGCTTATTTGCGACTTTTGAATTTAAAATTTTCAAATGTTAAATTAAAAAGTCACAAATAAGCGAACAAAATTCGCTTATTGTGACAAATAAGCGAGCTAAAAGTCGCAAATAAGCGAGCTAACTTTTATTTACCCTAAATAAATTCTGTTCACGTTTGTATCACTTTTAAATTTAAAATCCTCAAATGTATATCGTTTAAAACAAGTTAACTGTTATTTACTCTTGATTCAAGCATTAGTCTGATATACTACTCTATACATATATGTGATATACGTCTGTGATATACGTCTGATATACAACATAAAACTGACTATTTATAGGGTTATAGATTGTAGGTTGAGTAACCGACAAAAATGTTAGGTTTAGGTTTTCAAACATAGAAAGAAAAAGTAATTTGACCTTATTTTCCTTACTTCACATTTACAAACTTCTAATATAATTTATAAATTTGAATAGATTTACATTTGCCTCATATAACAATCGGTTGAAGATACCTGAAGAGTGTAAATATATGAAAATAAACAAAAACAAGTGTTTTTAAATATTTATTAAACTACTACTGTAATGTTATTCATGGTATAACGAATATGTTTAATCATATATTTAAACAAATCTATTTCGATTAAACAACTTACCGTATTAGTTTAATTGCGACATTAGTTTTGACTTAACTTTATTTTAATTAACTATACTAGGAATCTAAAGTATGAAATTTAAAAAATTACATTTACTTAAAAAATTGTCGCCATTTAATGAAACTACGTGATGTAGTATTATTTCTACTTTATTTAGATTCTTTACCACTATCTAGGTTCCGTTATATGAAAACTTCTTCAGATAAGCAAATAACCAAGATATTCTAAATATGATTATAATGGGTAATAATACTATTACCTCACGTAGTTTCATTTAATGGTGAATGATGAATTTCTACAAAATTAATGCCAAATACATTCGATATTTAAAAATATTGCAAACATTATTTTTATTAGCAAAACTTTGATCTTCTCTCATTGTTTATTATATTTTTAACGATTGCGACTAACTCATCATCGTTGCTTATTATCATTAATTTCTACTAAAGTTATTTTGTTTACCAATTATTAAATATAATGCCAAACATTTGCTTTTTCATTCGAATAAAATTAGGAAACATTACGAAATATAATTTATAAAATTACAATTGGATTGTTACTATTTTATTCCCACATAATTTAAAATAACAGTCGTATCTTTTTTACATTATTTAGGATTCACCAGCTGTTGTATTTTACAACTGACTATGAGGATACGTTGGGTGGTTAAATAATATTTTGAATTCTTTTGTCTTGAGAAATCAACGTAAACACGCTCTCGTATGCCTATAAGCGTGTGTGTATATGTGTGTGTGTACACATATATGTATGTAATAGATATATGCATATATAGGTTCGTTAAACATCGCAAACGTCTGTTCCGATTTTAATAAATAATTATTCTGAGTAACATAGGATATAACAGGCACTAAGAATAGAAAAAAAAAACTTTTTTACAAAAGAAAAAACTGTTTACAACTAAAAATTACCACTGAAGAAGAAGTTCACTGTGAAAAAATAAAGTAATGCAATTACGAGCACTTAATTGAAACTTTTGGTTGTTATATCGTTTCCGTATATAAATAAACTTACAAAATACTGCTAATGATGGAGATTTTTAGAGTCGGTGCTAAATGAAATAAAAAAAAAAAATTTGCAGTAACTTTTTAAAATACTCACGTATGTATTAAACATGAGGTAAATACATGTTGGAAATATATTTTTCTTTATTTTATATATCATGTGGGATAACACTGCAAAGGGTTTGTTGTGAAAAATACAAGAACTTTTGTCAGAATTTTAAATGGCCTATTAAATACATTGGAATGCAATATAGAGCATTCTCTTTTGTTTCTGAAACTAATGAGTCAAAAAACACCGTTGATTAAATCTGACTATGAGAAAATATAGCAATTATTCTGGATCTTATAACTTTTGAAATATTGACCAAGTTTTATGCCTGTGAAAGATATTCTGTAATGAATAATTAATATTTTTTAAATAGTTTAACAGAAATACTATGTATTCTTAAATAAGTGCCTAAACTTCTATGGAAGGGTGTATTGCGAGATCTGTGTGTATTGTATTGCAATACAAGGATGTATTGTGAGATCTTCGTATGCTTCACAGGGTTTATTTACAAAATACTCTTCAGTATCAAACTTATGGCACTGAATCGTGATAATACCTTAGTAATTCTTTCGATTGACTTTATAAGGAACATTTGACTGTAAATATATTAGTTAACACAGTTCAGACTTAGATATTTGAACTTTGCACGTAGGTATTTTACAGCTTTGTTATTAATAGTATCAGGCAGATATATCGAGAAATTAATATGCAAAAAGTTACAAACCAGTTTTTAAAAATGATATTACGCTAGAGACATTTCAGAGGGAATACAAACATAAAATTTCGTAACAGTTAATAAAAAATATTTATATATTTGGTTTTATTTTTATAAAATTTGTAAATATAAAATTCAACCATTCCAAATTTCACAACATCTTAATTCTTATTCTATTGCCAAGAATATTTTAAATTCCCTATATTTAAATTTTTTTTTATTATTATCAAGTCCATTTGATACAATTGCTGATTTTATTGGGATAGTTCACACACATTAGGGCATTTCAAAAGTACTTTTACGATGAATAGAGAAACCACGGACGGACAAACTTAAAAAAATTGAATTTATATGAAATATATGACATTTTTTCATTTCAGTTTAAATTTTAAATATGAATAAAACGTAAATTCGATAATATTAAAACTATTAAAAAGTTACTAGAAAATTTTAATTTTAAGAATGGTTTCTAACAACATATTTTTTCACTTGCCAATTCACCTTTTCGTTTTGATACACTATCGAACAACACTATAATTGACATCTTAAGTACTAACATAAAAATAATCTATAGAAGGAAAATTGAACTAGTCAAGATAGTTATTATAAAATCAACTTAGATAATTTTTATCAAATAAAATTAAATTTAATTATTTTTGTCAATCCATTTCAATCTCCCCTTGCTTAGGCAATCAAGGCCACACTCAAGGCATACAATAATGTTTCTTCGAAAATTGATTCACAATAATGTTTTGTATATTTAGAATGTTTTTTCAATAACATTTGATAATTCAAGTTTACATTTTCATGCAAATAAATTCATATAACATTTTTCATTTCTTGAATTAAATTTTTTTTAAATTCAATATTGATAAACAATCGTATACCCATATAGAAAATGCGTTAATTTTAACAAGAATAATGAACCTATTAGAAATAGGCGTGTGTCAAATAGTTTAATAACCACATTGCAATTAGCTTATATGATGTAGCTGCATTTTTGGTTTCATTTTTTATTATCCAAATTAAATTAAGAGCGTGAATGTAAGTATGTATTGCAATTAGCTTATAGACATAGCTGTATTTTTGGTTCTATTTTTTATTATCCAAATTAAACTAAGAGCGTGAATGTAAATATGTATTGCAAGTAGCTTATAGATATAACTGTATTTTTGGTTCTATTTTTTATTATCCAAATTAAACTAAGAGCGTGAATGTAAGTATGTATTGCAAGTAGCTTATAGATATAGCTGTATTTTTGGTTCTATTTTTTATTATCCAAATTAAACTAAGAGCGTGAATGTAAGTATGTATTGCAATTAGCTTTTAGATATAGCTGTATTTTTGGTTCTATTTTTTATTATCCAAATTAAACTAAGAGCGTGAATGTAAGTATGTATTGCAAGTAGCTTATAGATATAGCTGTATTTTTGGTTCTATTTTTTATGATCCAAATTAAACTAAGAGCGTGAATGTAAGTATGTATTGCAATTAGCTTATAGATATAGCTGTATTTTTGGTTCTATTTTTTATTATCCAAATTAAACTAAGAGCGTGAATGTAAATATGTATTGCAAGTAGCTTATAGATATAACTGTATTTTTGGTTCTATTTTTTATTATCCAAATTAAACTAAGAGCGTGAATGTAAGTATGTATTGCAAGTAGCTTATAGATATAGCTGTATTTTTGGTTCTATTTTTTATTATCCAAATTAAACTAAGAGCGTGAATGTAAGTATGTATTGCAATTAGCTTTTAGATATAGCTGTATTTTTGGTTCTATTTTTTATTATCCAAATTAAACTAAGAGCGTGAATGTAAGTATGTATTGCAAGTAGCTTATAGATATAGCTGTATTTTTGGTTCTATTTTTTATTATCCAAATTAAACTAAGAGCGTGAATGTAAGTATGTATTGCAAGTAGCTTATAGATATAGCTGTATTTTTGGTTCTATTTTTTATTATCCAAATTAAACTAAGAGCGTGAATGTAAGTATGTATTGCAATTAGCTTATAGATATAGCTGTATTTTTGGTTCTATTTTTTATTATCCAAATTAAACTAAGAGCGTGAATGTAAGTATGTATTGCAATTAGCTTTTAGATATAGCTGTATTTTTGGTTCTATTTTTTATTATCCAAATTAAACTAAGAGCGTGAATGTAAGTATGTATTGCAAGTAGCTTATAGATATAGCTGTATTTTTGGTTCTATTTTTTATTATCCAAATTAAACTAAGAGCGTGAATGTAAGTATGTATTGCAATTAGCTTTTAGATATAGCTGTATTTTTGGTTCTATTTTTTATTATCCAAATTAAACTAAGAGCGTGAATGTAAGTATGTATTGCAAGTAGCTTATAGATATAGCTGTATTTTTGGTTCTATTTTTTATTATCCAAATTAAACTAAGAGCGTGAATGTAAGTATGTATTGCAAGTAGCTTATAGATATAGCTGTATTTTTGGTTCTATTTTTTATTATCCAAATTAAACTAAGAGCGTGAATGTAAGTATGTATTGCAATTAGCTTTTAGATATAGCTGTATTTTTGGTTCTATTTTTTATTATCCAAATTAAACTAAGAGCGTGAATGTAAGTATGTATTGCAAGTAGCTTATAGATATAGCTGTATTTTTGGTTCTATTTTTTATTATCCAAATTAAACTAAGAGCGTGAATGTAAGTATGTATTGCAATTAGCTTTTAGATATAGCTGTATTTTTGGTTCTATTTTTTATTATCCAAATTAAACTAAGAGCGTGAATGTATGTATTGCAAGTAGCTTATAGATATAGCTGTATTTTTGGTTCTATTTTTTATTATCCAAATTAAACTAAGAGCGTGAATGTAAATATGTATTGCAATTAGCTTATAGATATAGCTGTATTTTTGGTTCTATTTTTTATTATCCAAATTAAACTAAGAGCGTGAATGTAAGTATGTATTGCAAGTAGCTTATAGATATAGCTGTATTTTTGGTTCTATTTTTTATTATCCAAATTAAACTAAGAGCGTGAATGTAAGTATGTATTGCAATTAGCTTATAGATATAGCTGTATTTTTGGTTCTATTTTTTATTATCCAAATTAAACTAAGAGCGTGAATGTAAGTATGTATTGCAATTAGCTTTTAGATATAGCTGTATTTTTGGTTCTATTTTTTATTATCCAAATTAAACTAAGAGCGTGAATGTAAGTATGTATTGCAAGTAGCTTATAGATATAGCTGTATTTTTGGTTCTATTTTTTATTATCCAAATTAAACTAAGAGCGTGAATGTAAGTATGTATTGCAATTAGCTTTTAGATATAGCTGTATTTTTGGTTCTATTTTTTATTATCCAAATTAAACTAAGAGCGTGAATGTAAGTATGTATTGCAAGTAGCTTATAGATATAGCTGTATTTTTGGTTTTATTTTTTATTATCCAAATTAAACTAAGAGCGTGAATGTAAGTATGTATTGCAATTAGCTTTTAGATATAGCTGTATTTTTGGTTCTATTTTTTATTATCCAAATTAAACTAAGTGCGTGAATGTATGTATTGCAAGTAGCTTATAGATATAGCTGTATTTTTGGTTTTATTTTTTATTATCCAAATTAAACTAAGAGCGTGAATGTAAGTATGTATTGCAATTAGCTTATAGATATAGCTGTATTTTTGGTTCTATTTTTTATTATCCAAATTAAACTAAGAGCGTGAATGTAAGTATGTATTGCAATTAGCTTTTAGATATAGCTGTATTTTTGGTTCTATTTTTTATTATCCAAATTAAACTAAGAGCGTGAATGTAAGTATGTATTGCAAGTAGCTTATAGATATAGCTGTATTTTTGGTTCTATTTTTTATTATCCAAATTAAACTAAGAGCGTGAATGTAAGTATGTATTGCAAGTAGCTTATAGATATAGCTGTATTTTTGGTTCTATTTTTTATTATACAAATTAAACTAAGAGCGTGAATGTAAGTATGTATTGCAAGTAGCTTATAGATATAGCTGTATTTTTGGTTCTATTTTTTATTATCCAAATTAAACTAAGAGCGTGAATGTAAGTATGTATTGCAATTAGCTTTTAGATATAGCTGTATTTTTGGTTCTATTTTTTATTATCCAAATTAAACTAAGAGCGTGAATGTAAGTATGTATTGCAAGTAGCTTATAGATATAGCTGTATTTTTGGTTCTATTTTTTATTATCCAAATTAAACTAAGAGCGTGAATGTAAGTATGTATTGCAATTAGCTTTTAGATATAGCTGTATTTTTGGTTCTATTTTTTATTATCCAAATTAAACTAAGAGCGTGAATGTAAGTATGTATTGCAAGTAGCTTATAGATATAGCTGTATTTTTGGTTCTATTTTTTATTATCCAAATTAAACTAAGAGCGTGAATGTAAGTATGTATTGCAATTAGCTTATAGATATAGCTGTATTTTTGGTTCTATTTTTTATTATCCAAATTAAACTAAGAGCGTGAATGTAAGTATGTATTGCAAGTAGCTTATAGATATAGCTGTATTTTTGGTTCTATTTTTTATTATCCAAATTAAACTAAGAGCGTGAATGTAAGTATGTATTGCAATTAGCTTTTAGATATAGCTGTATTTTTGGTTCTATTTTTTATTATCCAAATTAAACTAAGAGCGTGAATGTAAGTATGTATTGCAAGTAGCTTATAGATATAGCTGTATTTTTGGTTCTATTTTTTATTATCCAAATTAAACTAAGAGCGTGAATGTAAGTATGTATTGCAATTAGCTTATAGATATAGCTGTATTTTTGGTTCTATTTTTTATTATCCAAATTAAACTAAGAGCGTGAATGTAAGTATTTATTTAGTAAACTGATGTATATTTTACCAACTTCTATTTAGCTACTATATTAGAACAACTTCTATTTCTACTTAGCCAGAAGTTGATATATCGTCTTTCACTATTGCCTCGTAATCTTTTACAATTGCATCATCATCTTCTTCAATTAGTTTACATATTTCCTCATTGTCATGCTGCTTTTCCTTGAAATACATTAATGTAACGTCAAGTCTGAAGTGACTATTTAGAAAACCTAAGGCAAGTCAGCTAAGTAGAATAGCTGTGTATAATGATTTTATTTTCTGCATGCGACTTAATTGAGGTAGCAATAACTCGTGACTACTAATTAGTGTCTACTAGTATTTTGCCTTTTGAGGTGATTTGGTTGGTATAACTGGTTTCTGTCCGTATATTAAAAATGTTAAAAACATTAAAGACATGGCCTATGTTTTTAGGCCGTGAAATCACTACATGTCATATTTTTACGTGAATAGGAATTGAAATAAAAAATATCTTATCTTATATATAATTTAGTAAACATCTTATATGGGCAGATAGGACAATTCTACAGTTTTATTAGCCTAACTAATGTAATGTCAAACTATGTTCGTTTGTCTTTTCTTCACGTTGTAAAAACGTATGATATTAATTTAATTTTTGTAAAGATAGCTAAAGGATTAGAAAATAATACAGAATATTTCAATTCAGGGTAAAATTCTTACTTAGTACTAAACAAGTACATAGATTTAATAAGGAAAGAACGTCGCCACGGAACAACGAGTCGACATGAATTTTTAAAACGTAAGATACGCAATAGAAAGTAACAACACAATCACTTAGTTTAAGCCTTAATTTAGAATTCTACCTCTAATAATTTAAATGCGAAGTTTGTCCTTTTTTTACGTCACAGGTCAACAACTTATCGACGCGATATTTTCCCTGAAGATATATAATATATGCTCCTTTTTGTGAGTGGTACAACTAATATTATAATCCTAATTAATAATATAAATGTAAAAATGTGCTTATTTGTATTTCTTTCACATTGCAACGTAGTGTTGACATGATTTTTTTCACGTGGGCGGGCTAGGAAATGACATGAGACTTTTCTACCCGGTTCCTGATTAATATTACAAACCCAACTTATATTAATACTGGAAGTGTATTTGTTTGTCCTTCATTCACGTCACAACGGAACAACGAATCGAGGCGATGCTTGCATATATGTTGTTGGCGAGCCGGGAAATAACTACTGTTTATTTCGGGAAAGTCCATTTCGATGGGAAAATTCTTATTTGAAACAAAAAATCACAATGGAAATAACGAAGCAATATGGCAACAGAGTCACCGATGACGTAATCTTTTTAAATGGTACATGCGCAATATAAGGTAGCAATAGAATTACTCCGTTTCATCCTTAATTTAGAGAGAAATATTTTAATTTTAATTGCCATTTGTACTCGCGAATATCATGAAAATAAACATTTAGGTTTTAATTTCCTTTAATCGTTATAGACGGCGCTATATATTATAATTTCTTCCTATAAGTTTTTAACTGTAACCATGTGAGAGAGGCTATGTTTAAAAATTAGTATTTATAGATAAAACGAGTTCTTCTTTTAGATATTTTGTATAAATACTTTGAATAAATTAGTGATATTATGGATTTTAGATTAAAATTTTTATAATTCGTAGTTTTTCAATCGTTTGTATATATTCGAGATTCAAATCAAAACTAACAAACATACCGGCTAAATAATTCAAATGATTCTAAGTGCTTACTAAAATAATAATCTGGAACTAATAAACGAAATGCAGTAATAGTTAAATAAGTGAAATGAAATTGAAACAAATAGTAATAATACTGATTAATTTGATTATAGATGATTAATTTGATTATGAATATAATGCCAGAATGGCAAGAGCAGAGAAACTTTAAAATTATAATATGTACACGCATTTACAGACATTTGAGAGTACGTAGTATTTTCATCAAATTATTTGAAAATATTAATTTTTTATAAGGTAAATGTTTTTCAGTCGTCCCGAAATGATAGAATGCAAATTTTTTGCATATCTTTGGAACACCTTTTTCAAAATACAATTTAAAATATTTGTCTATGTCTCTTAAGCAAGTGGTACTCGTAAGTTATATAACATTAAGTAAATGGAAGTCTTTATCTACCCCGTTTTTAATTTTATATTTAGAAATTGTAAAAATTAATAAGATGCTTTACTATATCAATTTCAAGCTTTTTCGTCACATGGTTTCTGAGAAAATCTGTTGAGAATATAGAAAATTATAAGCATATTGCCTACTGTACCTTCATAGGCGTAAAAATAGGTTGTATATTTAAAAAAAGTATGATATGTAGAGTCATTACTATATTTTTCCTACAGGCTTTACGTAGACTTCTGAAAACTAATTTTTTTTTCCATAATTTTTGGTTCAGTATCTCTCATTTAGGATGCATTATTTTTCATATGTTTCTCATATTTTTCAGAATATTTCTGAACACATCATACCTAAAATTATTAAATGGTACCCCAGACTACAATTATAATTTTAAAAAATCTATTTCTTATCTTCTCAAAGTGTGTTCATTTTGAAACACTATACCATCTGTATCCGCTTGCACTGGTTTGATTTTGTCTTATTTGCTAGTGACGTCGTGATGTGGAACACAGGAAATAGTATCATTACTGTTTTCACATTTTTCAGGCTGATGCAATTTAGCTTCGTTAGTAAGCTTAATACTTTAATTACCTTTATTTTAGTGTCACAAGTTTCCAAGAGCAATATATTAAATTTAAGTGACTTCATTGATAATACAGAAAATTCGTCTTTTTTTAAAGCTAAATGAAATTCACGGAAAAAATCATTATAACTCGGTAAGTAAAACACTTTTTAATATAGAATATTATTGTGATAATATTATTACTATTATATTTTATTTCAAACCGAACAGGTTTATGGAAAATAAATTGTTCGTTTGACCGTCATGTTTCTGGAAAATAAAATTTTTTTTTAGTTGTAAGGAAAATTTAAAACGTCTATGATAAGGGCAATAATATTCATCTATAGGCTTGGTTTTTCACGCACATTCCCTTCTGTATGTCAGAAACCTACAGGCCCATTGATGCTTTATAAGAAACAAAAACACCTTTCTCAGCTACGGTTGCACAAGAGCTGTTTGCTTGAAAGCAATCTACGTTTGATATTATTTTATTTTGTACTCCGACTGCACCGAACAAACAAAATTACTAAATTCTCTCATACATCATTTTCGTTGACCATATTCGCAATGGTCATAAAACAGTTATCTTGACGGACTTAACCATCCGTAATACCTTTCAAGGGTGGGGAATTAATAAAATTTTTCATATTCACACATGAATTTTATCTTATGAACGAATTTCTTAATGGTCCATAGTGCATATAATAAACTGACAGACTAACATCAAATTAAGTGTTTCTATAATCGCCAGATAAATTTTTGGTAGATAAATCCGGCATGCCAAAAACTGAGAATTTACACACTGTTTTCTATGTTTACTAGATCTTCAGACATTACTAACATGTAAAAGAGACGGCATTCGTAATTTGTGTAATCATATTAAGTTCTTTTAAAATAATAATAGTTTGATTCTTACTAAACTACTAATGAACACAACTCAGTCAATAATTACATTTTTAATCACGATCATATCCCGTTACATCTTAACAATTATCGGGGTAAGAATACCATAACGAGATGCAAGCTGATGGTAGAATGTCATAATATGCTACAAAGTACTAATTGCCCATCTATGGATGAAATTACTTTTTATTTTTTTTAAAGGTGAGCATTATTTTTTACCTTGAAGTAAAACAAAAAGTATGGTATTAATTGTCCATCTATGGATGAAGTTACTTTTTTTTTTTGATGAGCATTATTTTTTTACCTTGAAGTAAAATGTACGATCAGGTAGTAAAAGGTGATAATATGTTTATGTACTACACAGAAGATATGTTTACAGCCGTTTCAAACCTACTTGTGGTATATTAATATTATCAAATTCTAAATGAGACAGCGATCTGATGAAATACTAGTAATTTCCATTACACTAATGTTTTCGTAAGCTATATTAGGAGGTATATTTTTGAGGATCAAATAATTATTACCTCCGCAAATTAATAACAATTTTACACAATCGTAGATTTATTTATAACAGCACTTTCGTTCAAATGAGATTCCGTGTTGACGTGATTTATTGACCAATAAGTGTAATGTGATGAAAGCGGATGAAGTTACTTTTTTTTTTTGATGAGCATTATTTTTTACGTTGAAGTAAAATGTACGATCAGGTAGTAAAAGGTAATGATATGTTTATATACTACACAGAAGATATGTTTACAGCCGTTTCAAACCTACTTGTGGTATATTAATATTATCAAATTCTAAATGAGACAGTGATCTGATGAAATACTTGTAATTTCCATCCCACTAATGTTTTCGTAAGCTATATTAGGAGGTATTGTAATTTTTTGAGGACCAAATAATTATTACTTCCGCAAATTATTAACAATTTTACACAATCGTAGATTTATTTATAACAGCACTTTCGTTCAAATGAGGTCCCGTGTTGACGTGATTTGTTGACCAATAAGTGTAATCTGATTCAATATTTATTTTGTAGCATAAGCATTTATTCAGCTGTTTGTCTCTTGGGAAGTTAATGGGTAACCTGAGAAAATATTGAAGAAATTCTTTATTATTTGATTTAGTGGCAATAATAAAAGTAATGGAATACAACAATATTGATTTAAAATTATTTTTCTTTGTCCGTCTGTTTATTTAAACATGCCTCATGTAAAAGCTACTGACTCAATTAAGACAGAGTTTTTTGAAAAACATAAAGATTGTCTTGATCATTTAGTTTTCATTTGATCGGAATCGGCCTGCTCAATCAGAAGATAAGATTATGTAATATTTCAAAACACACATCGCATTAGCACATTGACAATACAGCGTGTGTGTATACGTGTTTTTCTTAAATTGTGCCCTTAAATTCCTCACCAGATATATATTGCGAAATGGCGTGCCCGGATGTGAAGTGTGTACAGGAGGAGTAGATACTTGAGTATGCAATCATATTACAAGCAGCGGTACGAGATCAAACGTCGTTTTCGGGCACCTTCTATACATAAAACGTGTCGATATTTTATGCATTCGTTATATTTTCAGACTTATTCGGAATACCTTAATTGTCCTTGAGTAATGCGCAAACAAACAAACGGTCTCATAAAAAACTTTTCACGAACAATATTTTTGTGTTGTATTACATTTAAAATGTCCCTCTATTTTTAATTTAATATTTCAATGTACTGACATGGCAATTCCAAAATGTTATTATTTTAAGTTTTTCCGTTTTATCAACCGAATTTGTTTTAATTATTTAATTAAACAAAACATTAAGTATTAAGTAAGAATCTGTAGATATAACGGAAAAATACATAAATAATAACATTTTGGAATTGCTATGACAGTACATTGAAATAATTAAAATTTTTCACTCTTAAAGCAGTTTTGGTTAATTAAATTGATAAAAATATTAAATAAATTAAATTATTTCTGGCCATGACTAGTTGATAAGAAAAAAAAATAATTAGTTGCACATCATTAAAAACATAGTCGTTATTTTCTAATCAGAACTCTAAAAGTTTTATAAAATTATTTCCGTTAAGTGTGAAGTACTTAAGAATTGCAACTGACACCCATGGTTATATATAAATTAAACTTAGTCACAATCACAATAGTATATCATAAATTAAAAAAGAACAGTGTATATTCGAGATATAAATTAAAACAATAAATGTTTTTAGAACATACTTAAACAATGATTGATGTATTCACAACACAACGAATTTATTTAGTCAATACAACTAGAACAGTGAAAAGAGACATTGTTTCTCGCATACTCACAAAAATTTTTCTGATTACTAATTCCAATCAGTTTAATTAAAGTATCTAAGACGAAAAGTTTAAATTTTAAAATTAATTTTTTAACATACACAAAGTGGCTCAATCCGTGACATGATAATGAAAAGAATTAATTTATTATAAAATATGAAAATTATTATAAAAAACTTTCCTTGTCGCTGAAAAGTTCATTCCTATCTCACCAAATGATTGAGTTTTAAATATAAATAAAAAATAACTAGTTTACATTGAAAATTACTTTTTAGCATACTTAATTAAAATATTTTATTCCATTTTCGGAAATTCAAGGTAAATATTTTCTATTATATATTTATTAAGAAAGTAAAACTAATAAAATAACCCTATGAAAAACAGTAAAATAAAAAAGTGAAACGAACAGCTATAGAATATATATATATATATATATATATATATATATATATATATATATATATATTTATATATATCAATTCATGTCCACACGTATTAATTAACTGGTAGGGAGTACGTGCGCGTGTGCATTTCTTCCTCCAAATACAAATCTCAAAACAACTTGAGGATGTGGGATTCCGCAATTCGTCACTCCCTCTTTTAACGTTACCAAATTTTCTTTCAAATATGTCTAGATGCATAATATTAGGAATTACATCCCTTCCACGTCAATAAAACCTACTGAATTATAAGACACAACGGTAAAAAATTATATTGATTAAAAAAATACTGCGATATACGTAAGCGTATTCGGAATTCTATGGCTACTTGTACTTCCTGTTCATCAACGTATATGCAATCGCTTATCATAACGCACAAATACAAAAAAGACGTGGGAAAACCCCATCGCCTTCATTGTACATTTAGCAATGAGTTATAATTTAAATTCAAACGAATATTTTACAATATCTCGAAGCATCGCTTGCGGCAGCATTTGTCATCTGGAAAAACTTTTACATTAAATCTTGATGACTTTTGAGTAAATGATAATTATTTTAATAAACAAATTCAGTTTTCATAATTTCATTAAAATTGTTAAACACAAAAACAAATATTTTAATATTTTTATATCTGTCGGCGATACTGACGTTATACGGCGCTCTTAGTGTCGTACATAATTAGTTTAGCAATTATTAAAGTGTGAATGTTTTTAACTTGTAACTCTACAATGAAGAAAGTAAGCAATTAATTACTTAGTAAATGCACAACTAAGCAACTACGAGTAGGCAAACGGTAACGACTAATTTCGGCATGCATATATTTTGGGTAGCGCAGTAATACGTAGGCTATTATTAATCGCGGCGTCGCATACTTGGCATATTAATAATAAGTCTATTTGGGTATATATAACTAGTTTAATAATTATTAAAGTGTGGATGTTTTCAACTTGTAACTCTATAATGAAGAAAGTAAGCAATCAATTACTTAGTAAATGCACAACTAACCAACTATGAGTACGCAAACGATAACGACTAATTTTGGCACTACATTTCAATTTCTTTCCTTATTAATCTTATTGGTAAATTTTTTATTAAATTTGTTGGTAAAGCTCATTGGCCATTTTTGAACGTGTGTTTGATACATTTTGGAACATGTTGAATCTTGAATATCAGTGTTTTATTCACTTTTCTACATATCTATTCCCACACACAAAATTGAAAATTCTTCATTCAAGTTATCCTATTATGATAGTGTGATGAAATTTTGAAGATTAATAAGAAAATTTCGAAAATATTTTTTAAAGTTTAATAACTTGACTTTAATAAATTTAAAAGTTATGTTAAAAAAACGTTTATTTCAAATTACAGTATGTTATATATTAAAAGAGAACAAGTAGAAATTTTTAACGAAACTCATCTCACATAGTCGGGTTGCAAATTCAATTTTTAATAAAGCTTATGACAAATATTATGGCAAATTTAAATATTTGAAGTTTAAAAATTAATTATGGTATGAAAATAAGATTTTAGGATTTACTTTATGCTTATATATACGATTCTAAAACTTGTTATACCAAATTAGATCATATAGAATGTTTGCCAAAATTGTATCAATTTCATATCAAATTTACGCATGCATAAAAAAGCTACAGCAAATCTGAAATTAATTGCGCTCACAAAATTACGACTACGAATGCGACCATAATAATGATATCATTAAAATTGGTATTACACTCGAGGTATTTCCAAAGATTTTCACTCGCATTGTTTTATTTGCATGTTAAGAAAAGGAAAATTATGAGATCGGGAATTAAGAGATCGAGAATTTTTTTAACACTTTATAAATTTTTGTCATTCTCAAATCAATCATAATAATTTATATTATTTCACGGGCATTTTAAATAACACTCAAATATTAGGTATCCAATTCAATATATGCGTGCAATAGTATACGAGCCAAGTCTTGCTTGCAGTAATATTAGGAATGTATCAATATAATTTGAACCAGATTACGGCCTAATTTCCTATCTCATATTTTTCCTTCCATTAAATTCACACTTAAAAACTATTTACGTCACTAAAACCGGCTCTCTTAAGACACTAATGAGTAATTTTTGTGAACATTTAATTAAAAAAAACATATGTCGACTATTTTATTAGAGTCTTAAAATGATACTACCCTTAAGTTTTCAAAAATTAATCTAATTTAGTTAAAAATTTGTTTTTCAAAATCGACCGACCGATGTTGGACATGAGTACTGCAAAAACAGAAAAAGAAACTTTCTATAGAGGAAAAGATAACAATAAGTTACTAACAACAAGTTTTCTTTATTCAATTAGAATTGTCGGTCAGATTAATTGGTATTCATATATATTATTTATGAAAAATATTTACGGGACTCTCAGAGCCATGACGGTGAATTTAAGTACAATTTGTGTACCCTGATACAACGAACTAATTTATGAGTTACATCAGGGCCATTGAAAAGGTCATTTTAGATAGGAAAATGTCTGAGAACATATTCACTCGTGCAAAATTATGAATTGAACATTATGGTTAATTAGCTACTTCTTTTAAATTCACATTGGTAATAACACGTAAAAAGCGATCGAAGCATTTTTCATCTATTTGCCTAATTTTCAAACTCATACAAGGCCCTCGGCAAACTTTGTTACTTTATTTAACATATATAACTTTGCTCATTTTTTAAAAATATGTATCTTCTGATGTTAAATATAAAAACATTAGTTAATAATAAATTTCTCAGCTGCTAGAATAATGTTCTTATTTAAGCCCTGTGTCTTTTTATCAAAGTCCATTTATGTCGGTTCATTTTCACATTACGTTGCTTATCTAAGAGAAGAGTAAAATTGGTTCAGTTTGCTTTTTGAAAGTTCCACGGTCTTTTTATTTCCTCTTCATTTTCAGGTTGTTCTCTAAAGGCAGTAGTTATTGCTCGGTGATCACTATGGCATTCTTTAGGACCCTCCAACTGCAACGGTAATATATTCGATAGCTTATTGCTGTAAGGTAAGGGCTGATTCTCTTCAAATTATCTTACTTCCTACCTAGGGGCTGGTTCTCTTCCTATTATCTTACTTCCTATGTAAAGGTTGATTCCTTCCATTCCTTATCATTGAAGGATAAATTGGCTATTTATTATTCAAGATGGAAAGTCCAATATTATTAAGTAAGTCCTCGATTGGTTTTCCCTTTTCTTCCAAAGTTGGGGAGTCCCAAGTAGGATTCTTTACGTTGAAATCGCCCAGTATGAAATTTGAGTTGAAGTTGTTTTTATAGATAGAATCAAGGGCAGAGTATTTATATCGGAAATATCTGTATTAAAATCAGACTTCTTTGTTGTAGTATTAGTTCATTTGTAGTCACGGAACTATTCGGACGCCGAACTGAACCCTCATAATACTTGTTTTATCCCATCATTCTGCCAAAAATATAACAGATCAGTGACTCTCCATGTGAAGATCTATATGAAAAAATTATCTTAAGATTGAATACATTTATCATAACAGGTAAACCTAGGTTTCGTTATATGATATCTTTGTTCACTTGAAGATGTTGTCACAATGAACTGTAGGATATTATGAAGGTCTGATTTATTTTATTATCTGATTTACAAAACCCTAAAATATAGAGAATATCGCAGAATATCGACTACGAAGAAACTTTTGTAATGAATTTAGTATTAAACATTTATATCAACATAATAAACAATTTAACCGTGTTCCTACTCTTGTGAATAATTTATATTATAGTATTTTTACTCTCATGGTTGAGAATCCTTCTCTTGAAGTTACATATATATATTTAGTCATATGGTGTTTTTTAATGATGTCGATTCAAAGAGTTGAAAGCCAAGTTTTGACATAAATATGTGAATTTAAAACATATCAAACAAAAGCTTCTTTATAAGTTTTCTGATACTGCTTATATTATATAACAATTAAATAATTTGAAAAAAACAACAATCTCTTTGCAAACAGTTTGTTATGAAGTGACATACTTTTCCGAAATAATATTACTAATAGCAATAAAACTAGTATCACGATTTTCTACTCACATTAAGAGTTACAGAATAAAGAAAACATTTATCAAAACCGGCGTTAACATATGTATTTAGCGTATAACTTTTAAGTAACTACACTAATATTCCTCTGGTAAATTAACTTTTCTTGGCTATAACTAAGAAGTCTTGTATTTTACGGAACGGTCATTAAAATGAATATGAAATTTGCTCTCATCACAATTAAGGATGCTATCTCACGTATTGTATTCGTACTATTGAGTTCCACAATATCTGCTATATTTAAAGAGATGTTTTAAATTCTTGAATTAATAATAGGACAAAATTACTTAACTCTTTCAAGTTAAGCCTATAGTTATAGACTTCCCGTGCCACAGCCAGAGAGATCTTCTGATTTCCTTTGGGGTCTCACGAGGTTATATGCAGAAAATTGCTAACCAAAGCAGAATATATGTAGTGATTTCAAATTATTTTGAACTTTTACAGTCTAGTTATAGTGAAGCTCGCAGCGCTAAATTGATCAAATATAATTTTAATTAAATTATGAGGGTAATATTGTGTACGAATTAGAAACAAGATTTAGAACAGAATTCAAGTTGAGAAGAAAGGTTTTGGAAGTGGATATGAAAGAATGGTTACATTAACACTATTCTTAATAAAATTTAAGTCTATTTAGGTGTTAGATGCCTTTTGCTACAAATGACGTTTTTAAAAAGTTTCTTAAATTTAAGTATCAAATATGATAAAAACGCCAGTGATGCCAGTCGAAACGGTGGATTTGGGAGAGTTTTCGTTTCGCGTATGTTTTGTATTGTTAATGAAATATAATGGTGCACGAGAGGAAAATGCAATAACTATAGAACTTAAGTTATCAAAAATTTACTTTCTAATTAGCACTTTATTCGCAAAAAAAATTATAATAATTATTTTCCTATATCCGCGAAGTAATACTGACCAAATTAGTTAACTTCGGGTTAAATTATTATACACTCTTTTGCATAAAAAACGGGCGGTTTTGATTTTGTCATATTATTAACAAAATATTATTTATTAAGAGGTTGTATTAATTGTAATTCTTACTGGCAGGTATAGTGTATTCTGGAACATAAAAACGAACGTTCTAAATTTGAAATTTATTCTTTTTGAAAGAAAATTCTCTTTCACTGACAATTACGTATTTTTTTGTCGGTAAATGAAATCCAACTCTTATTAATTTCTTTTTAATTTTTTACGTCTTTTATTTCAATGAATAAATTTTAATTAAATTTCTGCTGTTTGCCGCATTAGTTCACTTCCGTTTGCTGTTCTCAGTATGGTTAAAAAAACGATAAGAGCTAGTAAAATTATTGCGCTGCTTGAAGAAGGTTATAATTTTATGTGTCTCAGCAGTATAATGTGAGTCATGTGAGCAGTATAATGTGAGGCCAATGTTATGTGTCTCAGCAGTATAATGTGAGTCATGCCACCTGACAACGATACCGAGAAACGGGCTCCGTCAGTAGAAGGCCCGGTTCTGGAAGAAAACGGTGCACTTAGCCACGGGACGAACGCTTCATAGTCAGTCAAGCGCTACGAAATCGTCAAGTTACGTACGTGGTCTCAAACAGAACCTCGAGGACGTTAGAGGTATACGAGTAAGCCTATAGACAGTTAGAAGGAGACTTCAGGCCGTCAATATACGTAGCTATCCCCCAGCCTGGGGCCCTATATTGCTCCGTGAGCATCGAGTTGCCAGATTGAGATTCGCTCAAAATTTTTCGTCACGGACTCAACAAGACTGGAATAGTGTTTTATTCTCCAATGAAGCTCGTATATCGATTGATGGTAAGGATTGACGTCGGCGGGTCTTACAAAAACCTGTAAAACGCTTCGCAGAAGTGTGCTTTGAGGATATCACCCCTTACGGTGGAGGCTCCGTAATGTTTTGGGCTGGTATTAACTCAGATGACTGTACCGAGTTAGTTTTTATTGAAAATGGCAGACTTAGTGGGCAAATGTACATAACAGAGGTTCTTATTCCTCATGCCCAACCCGCATTAACAGCAGTTGGAGGCGAGTCCATTTATATGGACGACAACGCTCGCGCTCACCGCTCTAGAGACGAAGATGCGTATATGCAGGAGGCCGGAATTCGTCGTTTAGACTGGCCAGCCAGAAGTTCCGACCTCAATCCGATAGAAAACATATGGGATAATCTCAAACGATGCGTCAGAGCCGTAAAACCAGCTCCAGAACACATTCAGACCCTTAAAAATGTGATCGTCGCTGAATGGTAACGTATTCCTCAGGAAATGATAAAAAACGTCGTCGAAAGCATGCCTAGCAGACTAAGCGCATTGATTTTAGCTAGAGGAGGCCATACTCTACAAAATTTTCAAATTTTATGTTAAATTAATAAAAAATATTCAAAAATAAACTTTATCCATTTTTAATGTACCAGTATGAAAACGCTCGTCTGTGGACTTTACATTGTTTATTTTATTTATTCGCATTTTTAATGATTGAAGTAGGTAAAAACGATATCTCAATAATAAATAACAATATTCTCATCATATCGCCATATAAAATGCATCAAATGATAATAAAATAACTCTGATATGGTTTATTCCTATAAGTGCCCGATTTTTTTTTGTAAGAGTGAATGTCTTTTTCATAAATGTAAATCTATTTTTATTATTTTTACAACAAAAAAACCGGAATATGGTACTATATTCCGGTTTTTAACTTAAGAGGCATTTATTTTCTTTTACAACGTATCCACGAATTTAGTTTAAATGGCGACCTTACCTATGTTAAACGAGAAAAAAATAAACGTTAATTTATTATTAAATTAATTAACGAATACAATAATAGATGATTAATTAATGAATGAAAATAATTAAACGTTCCATGGCGATACAGTGTACACCATTTTAACCAGCTATTTTATCAGAAATTTAATTAAGCTAGAAAAAATACAATGACATACTTTACTCATTGAACTTTTTTTATTTTTCATTCACTAAGTTATAGACAACTAAGTTATAGAAAAAAATTGTTCCTTGTTTTGTTTTTGCAACTGTGAAACAAATGTTATCAGTTTTTTAGAGTGGAAATTTAACCAAATTAAAGATTGGTAAAAAAAAATGGTATCACGTCTAAGGATAATATCTATATGAAACTGTAGAATGTTGTTAATCGGAATCATTGTAAATATGATGTGTTTGACTATAGTGGAGATACATAAATACGCTTCATTTATACCTTAAAGTACATAATTGAAAAAATATGTTTTTCAAGAAGATTATATATATCTATAATATATATATATATATATATATATATATATGCAGATATATATGAAAATCTGAATATACAAACGTGAAAGTTAATTTCTATTGTGCACCATTACATAATTCCATGATTTCCTTAGTTTCATAATGATATTTAGTTGTAATAAAAATATAAAATAAAACAATAAATAGCTTTATTTCTTAAAGTCTTATTTTTCATCATTATGTGGTAAATAAGATAACATTTTTCCTTTCCATTAAAAATAAATTATTGAAAAGCTGGAATAAAATAAAATTGTTTGCATTTAAAATAAAAATTAAACAGAAAAAAGCTGAGAAAACTGAAAAACAAATTTGCGGCAGAAAAAAAGAAAGATGAAGGCTAAAGAATAACGTGTTAGTGTGTACTGTATCATTGAAACGCGTATATGTGTGTGTGAGTGTGTGTGTGTATATATATATATATATATATATATATATATATATATATATATATATATATATAATACATTTTTGAACCTATTTGCGATAAATTTTTCAAAATCTCAAATAAGTCAGATGATTCTGCATACCGCTTTATGATAAAAATTCGATTCTTGACAGACTGACGGAATTTAGAGATTTCCTAGATTTTTTACTTAGCCTACATTATAACCGTTTATTATATTTTACATATGATGCTTGTAGTAGGAGCAAAACTATTTCAGAGTGAAAAGAGAAGAAAAACACTCACTGTATGAAACGCAAAATAGAACATATTTAATTTGGAACTACTTTTACCAAAAACTTATTCGTATTTTAATAAAACTTCTTTACAATAAAATTTAGTAAGTATACTTCAAGTAACCACCGTATAAGAAGCGCTGTGAAAAGTACAAAATAATGAAAATGCGACTACTTAGTTGGTTCTTTTGTGGTATCATACTATTTCGAAAATATAATATATAAATAAATGTGTAAAATACTGCCATTCCATCAGTAGCAGTATTTTTGGAATCGTTTTTTGTTTGTATCTGCGTACATACACGTATACGGCCATATAAATCACATTCCCACTTTTGGCTTTGCCGTATTTGGTTCTTTATGCCTTTATATATAATTTTTTAATTATATATAAAGGCATAAATAATACTAATAAAAAAATACTACATCACATAGTTTAATTTTGAAACTTTGTGATGTAGTATTATTTCTACTTTCTTTAATTTCTTTACCACGACCGTTGCTCTTTTTTTTTCTTTGTTTCTTTAATTTCTTTACCGTTTCGTTGTATTACAACATCTTCGGGTAGGATATTAGCAAAGATTAGAAATTAAATAAAGTAGAAATAATACTATATCACGTGGTTTCATTTAATTGTGAATAATGAATTTTTACAAAATTAATGCCAAATATATTCAACGTTTATGGTTACTTAACTATTTACTTTGTTATTTTCTTTTCTGAGTTCCAACTCAATGCGTTTACTCCTCATCACTGAGGAGTTTCTGTCAATACTTTCGAGGACAACGCCGTTATTTCAGTAACCAACAATTATGAGAACTAAGCAAGAAAATAGAAAAAATCATTTCACCTGATTAATAATTGAAACCTGATTTGAGGTTGGACATTACGTACCACACATATTATTATTTTCACAAGACATGTTTATATTTTTTTATTTCTCATAGTTTATAGGAAAAGTAAACACAATTCATGGATTACTCTTTATTTGTTAAGAAGAGCTCATCCTTGTTAATTTTTCTTGGATCTTTGATATGTCCTTCTGGTAACGTTGCATTGTTAAAGTATAATCGTATGAATTAATGATACCCTCAGGAGGGGCATTATTTTTATAGAATTCAACATCTTGTTGATAATCATCTCAATATGATGCTCCTATTATTTTCGGTCATATTCGGATATAAATTTGAAATGAAAATGTAAGGTTTATTGAGTATTCGTGATATAAATACCCCTGAAACAGGTGTAATATATGATTTAATATGCTTGATTGATAAATCTATGCAGTTTTATCAATTATGAAAATTATATTTTCATAAATATTTTTTTTGTAATCCTATATGATGTAACCTAAATGACTATCTTAATTTTTTTATTCCAACAAATTTTAAAAGGCCATAACAGCAATTTAATAAAAAACTGGTTATTTTACCTTTTTACTTTTACTGGTTATTTTTTTTTTTTTGAGCTAAACGCTCAAGGGCACGAAAGTATAAGAAGGAAGAAGGTACAAGATCTTAAAGAAAAAAAAACAATATTTATCAATGCTTTTAAAGTGATTAAATTATTAAATTTGTTTTTTAATTTAAGTTAAAGTAAAAAAACCATTTGTGTTTAATAAATATTTCTTTGCTTTAACTTAAATTAATTTGCCATACTAATCGGATTTCATTTTTGGTTAGAAAAAGCTAATAGAAAGAATTTAATTTTATTGCATTATTATTAACTAGTGTATGCTAAAATGCAATAACAGCTTACTTATTATTAAAGTTTAATATGATATATTAACCAAACAATTCACACTGATATTATATAGAATGAACCCCACTTCATTTCATAAAGAGTTTTTGAAGACGTAGACTTTTTAAATCGTCTAATGCATTGGTTCTGAATGGTGTGCGTTTTTTATTTAAATGTGTCCTATTTTACGAAACACTTGTAAAGGAAGTAAAACTTTTCGTAAATAATATATACTTTTTTGTTTATTTAATATCCATTATAGTTATTCGGTTTGCAGATATTCCTCTTAAGGTATTGTTGAAATATAATCATCTGAATACATTGAGTATGGTACTTGTATACTTTCCGTTGTGATTTTTATTTGCAGCGTCAATATATTAATCAATAAAGGAGATAGATGGAATTTTATATATAATATTGAAATTAATTACCATTTAAACAGCTGAAAATAGTAGCGTAATTAGTTTAACTCTCCTCCTCCTACACCCATTTATTCTACTTTAGTTATTGTTGAAAAATATTTATACCTTTTCTTGCCCGCCTTTTAATCGGCGGCAACTTTCCCAGAAGAAAATATAACATCTTAAAACATCTCTATAAAATGCATATTCGGTCATTTATTGACTTATTTTCGCTAGATATTTTTATTTTTGTGTATACTCTATACCCTAGTAATTTGAAAGTTTTTGAAAAACAGTTTCAGATTCAACGGTAATTTCACCAAATTTAATTTTTTTGTATTTAATACATCTTTATCTTGTTTGTTATTTGAAAAAATATCCTCCTCTCACCTTTACTAAATTGACTTTTGAACTGGAAATTTTTTACGTTCTTGTTAAAAATAGTCTTGAGCAAATACGCGATAGCTGAACTAAGAATGAAAGTGTTACATTTATATCAAAGTAGGTAGGCTAAAGGAGTAATGAATACAATTTTTTTTCTTTTCTTTGAATTTAACAATATCCGTACTTGGTTTAAAATATGTATATATAATATATATATATATATATATATATATTTATAACCATATTTTGAAATATTAGAGAATATTAAAAAAATCAGTTATCAGTAAAAAAGTGTTAACCTGAGCTACACTCGAATATATTTTATCTCCTAAATGTCTTATATGGCTGATTTATTAATGTGATATTCCTCGTATTCCCATATCAAAAATTTGCCTTGCGATCGTGTCATAAACATGTTACCGCAAAAGTATTTCTTTATATAACATGACTGAATTTAGTCAGAAAACATTTTCCAACTACGATATTATGTTTTCTCTTACTTTTGCTTATATTTTTGTAGCCAGGATTTTATATATTTGTATCCGATAAATTCATGACATTTTTTATTTTAATATGTCCGTCATATTATAGATTTATTATACCACGCATTCGTTATTGTAATATACAGAATGTAAAAGTTATTCTCCAATTTATAACATATAATTTTATTGTAAACTATTTATTTTCACAAAACGATAAGATCCTCGAACACATTTCCATTGGTCTCTTTAATATTTATAATAGGGCTTAAGATCACGAATTGAAACCGACAAGGCGAGGGAGTGTATGTATTACGAATTTCTTACAAATATTACAATTTTTTATAATATGAAAACGGTTTGCTGCACTTCAGCAAATAATCGAGTAGATAGTAAGGTAGATGAAGGGAAGATCTTGGTAATTTGACTTTTTTTTGTAGTCAGTATCACCGATATAAAAGTACTCACCATTTATAGCTTATAACACTTCTATAGTCAACAAAACTCTTTTGACTGCTTACCCGCCTGTTCGCTAACGATCCTCTGATTTAATGTCTCGGGATGGTGACATATATTTGCATGTACAATAATATTTGTTGATTATCGTTGAATAATATTCAATATATTAGGGAACGAAGTCAAAAATGTAGTATTATATGTACTTTCTAAACTCGTGGATGTTGAAGTGGTGATAAGTTAATTATCGGAATGTTATTTTAGACATGTATGCCTTTAGTCTAAAAAAAATTTCCCAAATTACTTTTGACCTTGTAAAAACCAACCAAATTTTAAAATTTTAAATCCTATGTTACACAATCTAAAGCCAGCCAAGGGAGCCACTTAAGTCTATTTTTATTTCGCTTTGTGAAAAATTACTTGAACTTCTGTTAAACAGAAGGCAACGAGTAACCGATGATTACTCGTTGCCTTCTGTTTAGCTATTATTTAAAACTCTTCTCTGAAAGAGCTCATTATCAGATAGATATTGATGCATACATAAATAATCTATCGGACAGTAAACTCTTCCCGAGTGATATTGACTCAATATTTAAATGGAGAAATAAGCTATATTTTAAAATGGACAATTGTGGCTTACTAATATTCCTAACTATGCTTTGAAATGTTTCATTCGTGCTGCATCTCGATGTAATTATGGATAGTCTTGATCAGAATGTAATTATAAATAATTATAAGTCCACAATTCCATCATGATCATGAACAATCTCTGCAGCGATGAAGTATTGACCACCAATAAATTGAAATGCTGAAGTGTTTGCGCAGTAAATCCATTAAATCTATCCAATTACGGGGCTAGAGCATGACATCGACTCAGCTGTAGAAAGGTGCAAGGCAAGGAGACGTAATTTCTCCGAAACTTTTCACTACTGCGGTGGAAGATGTCTTGAATTGTATGGATTGGAATTGATTTGGCATCAATATGAAATGCAAATATAATGCTTACATTTGATTTGTCAACAACATAGTAATTTTGGCTCAGGGTCCTAAATAGGATTTCTGAATAGATAGATCTAAAAACGTGGAGTATTAAGACAAAGAACATATGTAACATCAATCTCTTTCTTATACCTGGACAAGTTTGGAATACTACTCTTAAAGTTGCTCATAATAATGTATACCTAGGAGAAATTGTCCAATTAGGTTAATCCAATTTCGAGAAAGAGGTCTAAGAGAAGAGTCTATCTCGACTGGGCAGCATTCGAGAAACTTTGCCATGTATTTTTGTCCAAAATACTCCAGTGTTTGAAGATGAAAGTTTTCAACTAATGTGCTTTTCCAGTGATGACATGTGGAAACAATACATGTTTGAAAGAGATAATTTTTTATTAATATTGTCCTCACAAAAAGATTCCATAGCACCCAATGAGTTTTGGAAAGAACTAAGCTCGGGGTTTCTTTACGAGATATAATCCATAAGGTAATCAATAAAGTTGCTAGGATGGGGAGACTAAACTCACAATGGGGATGTCATATAATACCCAGAACTCATAACCACTCAGGAAGAATGGTTCTTTAGAGGCTCCTAGCTAAGTAGACAAATCACCTGATATAGGTAACGAAAAGATTTTGTATGCAGGTATTTTTGTATGTCTCTGGGGAAGGCCTACGTTCAGCCATGGACAGCTCCCAGCTAACGATGATGTATATACATAATTTCCTTTATTAACCGTTCAGACAGTGAAATTCTGAGTATTCTAATATTATTCACATTACATTTTATATATAATCAATAATTGCTATAATAAACAAGAAAAAAATCAAAACAGGATGATAAATAGAGGTGATTCAGTATTCTTTTTTTTAAACTTGTTTTCGAGAAATAATTATCAAAATGTAATGTTTATATTGATTCTGTTATTAGTTTTGTTTTTGCATTTACAGACAGTGCATGGAGATTAGTTGATGTTTTTTTGAGGAACGCGAACATCGTAAAATGAATAGGATGGGCTTATCACAAATTAATTTTACTCAAGTTTACGGTAGAAATATAAGGTGGTAAAGTGAAATGTAGAAAAAACAAAAATAATCATTATAAGTGAAAAAATAATACAAAAATTTAATAATTTAAACTATAATAAAAATGGAACAGGGGTGTATTCGCACATTGAACATATTTATGAAAAAAAAATGTATTGTTCTTTGAATAAAAAAAATATTTTTGGACAGTTTATCCTTCTGTCGATTTGTCTGTTTGTGCGTTTATTCGAGTACCAGGAGCGTTGCATCGAGAAACATTGCAGCAATTTGAATGAAACTTTCTTTGGTATAATTTAACAAAATTTAGGCCACTTTTATCAGTTTCAGATGTTTGCTAAGGACCATCTAATTCATTTGTCTGTTTTTGATTTCATGCTTGTTTTTTAAGTATTCAGAATAAATAGCCAAACCGATTTTAACTAAATTTTACCCTCGATAATACTTAAGGTACATTGTAAAATTTAAAGTGTTTCCTCTTCAATCATTCTCGAGGAACGATAATTTTATTAATTAGTGCCCGGAATTAAGTTTAAGCCAAGAGATAAGTTACTTATATTATGGTTAAAATTTCTTCCAAAATGTAAATATTATTTTGACCAAAACTTATAATTATATGCTAAAGTTAGGAAAATGTTACTTGAATTTGAAGTTAAATGGGAATGAGAAGTAAGGTACAGAGTTTTTCAGAAAAAAAATGTAAAAATTTACATACTGTGCTCGCTAAAGAATTCGGTATAGAAAAAAATTCACAAACACTTTTGGAATCTGAGGCGAAGCGGCAGGTTGAGGTGTGCTGAAAGGTACAACTTTTCTATATCTTACGTCACCAATTTGATATTTAAAATAAAATACCTCTAAAATTAAAAAGATTAAGTAGCGTTAAGTTAGTTTAGACTTAGCTTAGCTTGGTTAGTTGAGATTCACTTGGCTTATGGTGAATTATGGTGAATTATGTTGAAATAGACTTTATTAAGTTGAGTTAGCTTGGGTTAAAATGATAGGTTAACCGTTTTTATTCCGACGTGATTCAAGTCTATGCAACCCAGCATGGCTTACATTGACTCGAGTAATATCAGATTAGGTTAGGTGGGATTAAGTTCAGTTTACGTTATTACCGTGAATAGTACTGTTATGGGGCATAGAATTATTAACAACATTAACGTAGAGAGTGTGGGCGTTTCAAAAATTATTATTGTATAATGTACCAATAAGAGAATAGCCAAAAAAATGTTATCAGAAACTAATACATTTTTGGAAAATACGCCCAAAATTTAAGCATATCCGCACCCGATTTATGCGATTGCCCCTAATTTTACGGTAAAGTCATACATATCCCTCATTGCACTAAAACAATAGCGCCCATTTTAATAATTTCTAAACGTTTGTTACGAGTATTTCTAATAAGGATGATAGATAAAGAGCCTAAGCGACAGGTGGCTCCTACAAGACGATCCTACGTGCCATGAAACGACCGACCTGAAAGAAGAACTTTAAAGGTTTTTTATCTTGCTTCATAGTAACGAAAACAGGACACGGACATCATTTAATTTAACAACCTGTTATTATTTTTATAAAGCTGATATTAAATTTTAAGCTTATATCTATACATTACAAACAACTAACTCAAGAACAGTCATCTTATACCCATTTTATATGAAGCTGTCATTAAAATGTGTATTAAGGCACCATCACACGATGCCACAACGGTGGTTTTTCATGGTTATTAGAGTAACTAAAGGTATATTAAAGAAAAATATATTTTTCTAGAGGAAGGCGAACGGAGATAGTAATAAAAATCATTGCCATTTCCAAATTATTGAAAAACTTTACAAATGGACATAAATGTAAGTTTCTGCAGTATTATTAACAACATACGAGTATTTAATTACAAATCTACCCTACATTTGCCCTTTTGGCAGCGGAGAGTTCATTCTCCCCAAAGCAAACAGAGCGTTGACCCGTTTTTACGTACCCTGTGCGTAAAGAGAGCTTTTAAGCGAAAGGCCGTAAAATTTAAAGAATATGAAAATGTTTTCGCTATATAATAAAACATGTAAATGCATATTACTATAAACTTCATTCAAAATAAAATTACAATAAAACAATTTCAGGTGGGCTATTAGCATCGTGTGATGGTGCCTTAATATATTTGCTAACAGCCCACTTGAATATGTTGTAATACAACGAAACCTCGGTCGTGGTAAAGAATTTAAAGAAAGTACAAATAATACTACATCACGTAGTTTCATTTAATTGTGAAATATACGGTATAAAGTTAACAGATAAGATGGAGTCTATTCAATAGTTTTAGTGTGAATGAGATTCAAACAATTTCGACACATCGTTAAATAATGTTTATATCTTTTGGTATAATTACGTATTTTACTAAAATTGACGTTTCAAAAATAATAGAACGATAAATACATTTTTATGCACCTTGGTACACAGTTTTCGAATTTTTTTTACAGTTTTATTTTATGTATACTGCCAAACAAACTGTAAAAAATGTTTATCTTAAATATTTTAATTTAAATGCCGATACCTGATAAAACTTATTCATGAAATTTTAAGTATAAATATGGAAGTTTTTTGTAAACAGAATCTAAGAGAAAAAACATTTAAAATAAAGGTTGTATTCAAAATCTTTTATCATTCAAAATTCCTCTGGTCCCTTGTAATTTCTTTCTCGAACATTTATTTTTCCCAAAGCGATACCTTGAACTATTTGAGGACTAAAGTAATGCAAAATGAAGAAGTGACTTTCTATCGGATAAAAAAGATACGATTATTTTTTTCTAAAATATTTGCTTTGGTCTCATTAATTCAGTTGAAATACGAATCTTAAGTAAATTAAATATTATTTGGAAACCCAGACTTTTTTTGTGAAACTTTTGAGAGGTAAAAAGAAAGTGTCGTAAAATATTTCGATTCCAATTGTTGACAGGAAATTTTAAATTTCCAAAATATCTACTAAAAGGCCAATATGCTAATAAATGTATGTTATTGGTATGAGAGGTGTTGGTATGTTTTTATAAATTTTGTTTTAAACTTAAGGGGATATTTTTAGTTTCGAAAGAGCAACTGCAATCTTTTAAATACAACGACGCTACATTAATATTGTAAATAAAAATTGTTGCGAAAAAAAATGATGAACATATTTACTTTACAATAAAATTACAGACCTAAGTCCAAAATTAAAAGATTGGATTGTATTGGATTGTATTTTAATTTACTTTTTATGTTATAAATTAGATGATATTGGACCGTGCCAGTTAAAGGATTGACATTTGGTCGTCTTTATCAATAGAATCAAAATAAACGTGGTCCTCTTTGTTAAATACATTTATTGTGTGTTTCATATTTTAAGTCACACATTGATTGTATTTTTGGGACGCTTAATCTTTCCCTTAAAAAATATCCCTAAATTTAGAAAAACAATTTAACGTTTACTCTTTTTGCAACTTTGCTTGTTTTTCTTGAAAACCTTGTTCGCACCGGAGGGTTTTTAATAAATAATTAAGTACTTCTTTAATTCAGAATTTTTTTTTCGTTTATGACCTGTGATTGCCTGTATTTATAACCTTAAATATAAAAATTATATTTGTCAGGGTGCTGTGTTCAAAATACAGAAAATATGAACAAAATAGCCATTATGCTATATCTCTCAGGAAATAGCTTGAAGTCATCTAGTAAGTAAATTATCATTGGAAATATTTGAAGTAAAGTCATAGTAGCAAAGCCATAACAAATTTTGAGACTGCAGCAAAGTGAATGAACATTGTCCGAATTCTAACCATTAGTATCGTTTGTTTTAGGTATTTTAAGTATCTTATAAGGGAAGTATTAAATTATTTTATTTCCAACATAAAAGAGGCTTCAACAAAATTCAAGTAAAGTATATTTCTTCTTCAAACACCTACACCTAAATTTTGCCTTCAATTTTTTCGAGTGTTCCTTCTAAAATATTTTTACAATAATTGAATATGAAAAAGCTCATAAACCACTCTACGCAAACCATTGTCTAGAAAAATAAATGGCTGAAATTATTGTTTCTCTGTCTGACAAGACATTTTTTCTGAAGAATATTTTATTTTTTGTTATCTTAAATAATCTCATGAGAAAGGGGACGTATTCGTGAAACCATTGTGCGTATGGATAAATTTTTAATGGGAAGTAGACTGAAAGATATTGTCGTATATCTACCGGGAAATAATGCCAGAGGTATCTTATGAAATTTTAAACGAAAACGACTTTCAGGTCGTAATTATTTTAATTGTTTATTTAAAGTTTGGTACCTAAAAAGAAATTTTAATATTCAGAAATAATTTTTAAAAAAGTCCCTACCCTGAAAATAAATTTTTAATTTTTTGTCTCAAATGTTCCAGTTTTTATATCTTAATATAATAGAAACAGATATAAATTCAGCTTGCAGAAACCTATACGAATCACATAATTTTATAAGTAAACTAGAGAATATTTATTTTATTTGATATAAGCAAAACAGAAAAAATATTTCCCTAATATAATATTTTTAACCATCAGCATAACAAAGTTCGCATTGTGTTATAACAAATGTTGAAAGTAGTATTTCTCCACTACAATAATAGCTAGTGGCTGATAGTAACTGGCAAATAAACTAAAAGAACTGTCCATTTTATTTTTTGGCTGCAATTTCTTGATTAAAATTAGTTCAAAATAATTTTCACGCAAGGCTTTCAATGAAATGGGATAAGTTTTCTGTAGTCCTTTCGATCGAAGATACTAAAAAAAATCCTTGTAAAATAGGTATTTTGGTCTTGAAATAATATTCCACGTATATTTTTATATTCACGCTTTTCTGTGCTGGATTTTTTTACTTTGTAAACTAAATTCATAAATTTAATTTTGTAATATCATCAAAATGTAAATAAAACACAGGAGAAGTGTTTTTTACCCACAAATCACGTGTTTTTTTCAAGTTTTCGACCAAAAATAATATATTGTAGAAATAATATTCTCTGAATTTTTCAAGTTTACATTTTTATGACATTCGGTGTTTCACTTTAAAAACTATCCATTTTTGCAATATATGTACTTAAATGATATTTCTTCTTTTAGCAAAATATAAAACAATAAAATAAATTTTCCGGTGAAGAAAAAAGTGCCGATTTTAATTTTCTTGCAGGAAAAGGCATTTTACACGTAATACACTTCAAATGAAATGTTAAAACTAAACTGAATACATTGTAAAATGTTAGTTACTGTAATGTCTAATTTAATCCGTAGGTACAGCATTCTTCACATACTAATACAAACAAAATTTACGCAGAAATTATGAAGTAACTCATACCTAAAAACCTTTACATTTTATTATTATCATTATTGGAAAAAATTCTATATAAATAAGACCTTGAAGACAGAATTAGTTTCCTAACTATACCTTTACTTGCGTATAAATATCAATGTCCGTAACAACGCACTGCTTCAACAGACGATGGAGGAACAAACATGGGACAAAATAATATTTCTCTCCACTACAATTTATTTCGCCAGACGGCATTTGGAGGATTACTTTTATTAGTTTCTATCCAAGTGCCCTCTGGAAAAATCGGGTCACCATAAATACAAAAAATAGAGCCATTCTTTGGTGCACATATTTAGCGACAATCATTTCTTTGCTGAAAAGAAACTTATTTTTCTAAACATCCTTCGCGATGGACATCACGTGTGTTCAGATCGCTTATAGCTATTTTAAGTTAATTCAATGGAATTTTTAAGAATTATCAATTGCTTTATTCAGTCAGATACGTTGCCTTTATGGTGTGGAATAAAGAGCTTATTAACATCTAGTGAACAATTCTTCAACAGCTCAGTTTCGTACATGATCAGATTTAAAAATAATTTCCGGTTTGCTTGAAGTATACAGTCGAAAAATTAAATATACGATTCTTTGTGTTCATTTGCCAATATTGAAAGAAACGTTTATACAGACATCATAACCTAGTGTATTTTTATCATCTAAATTGTATAAATACAGCTTGTACTATCTGGATTGATATGGAACAGGGCGTAAAAAATGATTTACCCATTATTATCCCAAACTGAAAAAATAATACCCTTGAAAATGTTATTGTCATAAACGACACATAATTGTGAAATTACAGAAAATTTCCACTTAGGGCGGACATATTTACTTAAGCGGACACTATACTCGTGAGGCGTTGTAAGGTGTGTGAATTTATTTTGGTTTTCATAGGTTTGGTTAAAACTTTTGTCTCAACTCATCGTCAAACTCATATATTTGATAAAATAAAATAACAATTTTTAATCAAAATATCTATAAAATGTAAAAAAATTAGTAAATGAAAACCAAAATTTTTGATAAAATTTTTCTGAACTAAATGAAACTACATGCTATAGTACTTTATTTAAATTCTTACAAATTCCATGCAAAATCAATACAAATCTACAAAATAAATACAAATTCTAAATATCTTTGCAAATTGCCCGCCTGAAGCTGTTTTCATAAAATGAAACCTAGGTCGTGGTAAAGAATTTAAGTAAATTAGAAATAATACCACATCACGTAGTTTCATTTAGTTGAAAAAAATTTAATTATAATAAATTTCTACAAAATTAACGCCAAATAGATTCAATACTAAACCCTTTGATTTTCTAAAATGTTTATAGATTATTACAAAATAATAAATTCGACATCTACAAATGTAATAATTTCAAATATAAAATATTTTTCGTGCTATATGATTTTTATACAGATGGTTCAGGTAATAGACCAATGAACGTACACATAGGCATTCACGCACTCACGTACGCACACACGCACGCTCATACACATAAACGTAAACATATATTTTTAAACTTTTTTTTAATTTATGACTATTAATATCATATAATAAACTTCCATCCAAAATTTTGAAATACGTACATTTTTTGGATTACATTTAATTCGAATGACATTTTTTACGCAATAGTAAATCACGCATTTTAAATAAAGAAATAAGGATATTACAATATTTCCTTTAGTTCTTACATTATTCGAAACGTAGACAAAATAAGGTGACCAAAAAAAGTTCGTAAGCTCATAGCGGCTTAATTTGTTTTAATGACTGCAAATAAGAAGCGTTTTATACATGAATAACTTTAAAAGATATATATAAATTCCGACGTGGACGCCAATAATTATAATAGACATATAGTTGATTATAATTATTTTAAAACGTGTTTAGATGTTGAGAAAAAGAAGTCAAATTGATTCTCACAATAATGGGGTAGCATAAGAGATTGCCCTAAATCGTTGAAAAAAATAAAAATTTGAATTGAATCTATTACACAAAAACATCATTACGACGGCAGCATCTACCAGCTATACTCATTGTATTGGAATGCTTATTTAGTTTAAAAATATTATTATTCCCATTAAAAGTTTGCTATGCAAAGCGAATATTCCTCGAAAGTAATCATTAAATATAAATGGATTCTTCGCTCACGATAGTATATCAGCGAAATTCGCTAAGTCGTCGGTACATTTTGCATGCTTATTAACATGTCTTATTTTAAGACATATTCCTACACTCGAAACTGTTTTCTTTGTAAAGTTACTAGATACACTAAATTAGTCAAATTGATTAATGTTTAGTTCAAAATTTTCTTGAGAATTTTATTACTTAGCTTTAAATATTTAAGGGATATCATGTTAATACTTACCTTATTTTGAAGACACACTGAAACAGTTACCAAAATATATGGGAAACTTGAATCTCATAATTGGGCGCATAGTAAACCGTGTATATTAAATGAAGAAATAAGTGTGGAAAAGCCATTTTCTTACCAGATTATGTTTTAATGCTTTATTAATTCTCGTCTTATAAATGCGCAACTCACGTTTTTGAAGAACTAAACGAATTATTAGTATGAAGTATTTTAAAAAGAGAAACTTTGCATCAAAATAAAATATCTTTGAAATATCAATATGAAAATTTGTGCAAATATCTCGATACATTATCCATAATAACCAGGTCAGGAATTTTTATGCAAAGGAAGTGGAAAAAAACTGTTTCATAAAATTTGCCTACAATATAAATGTTTGTCTTTGATGTATATATAGATGTATTCCTAAAAGAAGTAAGTATGCAAATATGCCAGATTCGGATTCTCAGGATGAATTATAAAAAGTGAATTAAGGACGCAACGTAGATACGTGAAATAGGTATTTCACAGATATTGAAAAATTGTATATCTGTATAATAACTAAAGTAACTATATGATAACTAAAAGACATCATTTAATCAGTAACGCTTGCTAAGCTTCTATTTCTTATTAGGGATGAATTTTCCGACATGGAATGGTTTATATGTAGTTTTTTCTTCAAGTACTCACGTTTTCTATCGAAGATACAATCAAATTTTTGTCGTAATATAGTTTTTGTAGAAGTAATATGCTCTGTTTATTTTCATGTTTTCATTTTTCTCTAATCTAATTGTGACATAAGCACCAATCAACGTAATTTATGGTTTATTATTGAATATAAATATTTTCCAAAAGAATTTTGAACGCATTAAGTGAAGATATTTCATTATTAAATAAGACTATTTAAATATTGACCACAAATTCATATCTTATTAAGATAAATTTATGAAATGCCATTTTCCTATTTCCATCGAGCTTTAATGAAAGAGACCTGTATTGTTTATTCATGAGATATTGATACTGTGACAGAGCGTATCATTGAGTTACTGCCATGGACTAATGTCAAAGTATATTTATATTCCTATTAGAAGAAGTACAAATTTAAGTTCCATAACGGTAAATAAGTGACAACGACAGGGAAATAATTTAAATATTTATTACAAAGGTATGGAAATAAGAGACATGAAAAGGTCTTCTGTTTTGCCGTGAATATTTATTGTACAATAAGCACTTGGCTTTGTTACGAGATGCTATTTGGCTCTGGAAAATATATGCAGTGAATTAAATGGTTTAGTTATAAATATTGTTATGACATTATAAAATCCAATGATATATATATATATATATATATATATATATATATATACATATATATATACATATATATATATATATATATGTATGTATATATATATATATATATATATATATATATATATATATAAATTATGTACAAATTTTAAAATAACTAGAAATTCAAGTCATATTTCCGACAAGTAATTATGATTTCGCTTTCATTATAAAAGCATCCAAGAAATCGAGTGTTGCATAAATAGTCATCTCAGCCAAATGTGAAGATATGTGAATATTTTTTAACAGCATGAACTTTAAGCAATAATTGCTTGGCCTTAATTATGACGAAGCGTCAACTGTCCATTTTTTATTCTCCTGACATTCATTTCATAAAATTGTGAAACCAGGTCTAGTCCAACTTTATTAAGAATATGCTACTCGTAACGAATAATTTAAATTCACTCAAGTTACATAAATATTTGTTGCTTCTCATATTTTTGCTAATTTTATGTTCAGCAATGACACTATTAAACCATAATATTCAAATATTTGAGGGAACGTCTCATAGATATATAAAATAAATCGTCCTGGTTCGTGTGATTAAAACTTTTTCTACAATTATACCAAGAATATTATTTGGTATACCTGCAAGTGCCACGTATTTTGTGCAAAAGTTTCGATAGAAGGAAAAATAATTTATATAAGCTATGTACACACACACTCACACACACACACACACACACACACACATATATATATATATATATATATATGTATGTATATATCATCAGTAATTATTTAATATATACCAATTATTTGACGTTTTAATATCAAATATTATAAAGAATAAAATTCTAACAATTCCTTGGGCCTTAGTTTTTCCGTAATAAAAAAAGGGCAAATCCGAGATATTGACCACTTTCAGTGCTTTTCTTGCCATCTTGCAAAATATTGCAGAGAATGATGTAATATCAAATATTATCAAGAAAGTTTTTGTAATGATTCGATATGATTTTATAATTTACCACAATATTATAAGCAGAATTCATTCTAAAATTTGGCAATAAATAAGCGAATATAAACAACGTCTTACATTGAAAATAATAATATAGATTTTCATTTTATTTTTGTTACCGGAAAATTTGTAATTGTCAGGGTCTTAAGCCGTAATAAATTTATTGATACTAAGGTAAAGTTTTTTTTCGCGTATTTGTAATAATTTCTGTATATTCCCTCAAAATATGTTACAAAAAAGAAATTTTTGATAAATTTTATCAAATTGAAACAAGTTTTCTTATTGAATATGTAGTAAAACTAAATTGTACTTATTCCTGTATAATGCCTAAAATATATTTAAATAATACGAAGCTTTTCATATATCATTTTAGTAATACGAATAAATATATTGATTACTATTCACCAATTTTCTAAAAATCGAAAACATTCAAATGCAGACTACATTTGAAAGTTTTTGATTTTTCGTCGGTGACATTAATTTTTTTTGTTAATTATAATTTAGAATTACAATTTCAATTAATATTTGCTTTTTTAAAACCGACAAAATTAGACAAATGTAATATAGAAAAATTGTTTTAAATATAATGTTAACATCAAAATAGTTTTACTTATTATTATGAAATTCAAATATTAACAATAATTTTTTTCGTATAAATTTTCATAATTTAAACATAACATCTAGAAAGTGACATATAGATCATGCGATCACGAGTGGTGTCATGATGTAAAGGTAAGAAAGGTCCTCTAAATGGTACTTCACCTATATTACTATTATTTTAATATGTATTATACTAACAAAAAATGGAGTGTACTAAATTAACGAAGTAATAATTTATATTTATTCTGGTATATAATAATAATACTTGTTCCTATTTTAGAATATTATGATAAACCTTCATAATATGTCTTATTTATTACAAAAATTCCACAAATTGACATAGTTTATGTTTATTTTATGTAAATGTAAATTTAATAGAACAAAATATAGTAACCGTAAAAAAAATGTTTCACAAATTTGATAAAGTTTTGAAATTTCAGTAATGTTTTTGTTACATATTGAAGCATAACGTAAAATGAATTTTGAATCCTCGATATGTGCTTAACAATAATAAAAGATCACTTGAAAGTTCATTTAAAACTCTAGCTTCATTTCTATTCCAGTCTCATTTCCAGTTTTATTTCTATATAGCTCTAGCATGCAAAGCTGCATATAAAAAATTAAAAATACCTAGAATTTATATTAAATTAGGTAGATATTAATATTTTTTCACCATGTCTGGATAATGTCCAGTCTATCCCCAGGCGTATAAGTTGTCTTTTTATCCCATAAAGTATGAGATCTTGGACCATCTTCATAATTGTTTTATAAACTTTAAGTAACTCCTGGAAACTCATTTATTTTCATAGGTTGAGTAATTAAACAAATAGAGATTTGGGAAATATGCCACTAAAACTATGGAGAAATTTTTGAAACCCATGTAATTCATCTAATCAAAACACTGTCAAACCCATTTTTGAGAGAAATCGTAATATATATATATATATATATATATATATATATATATATATATATATATGTATATATATATATATATATACACATATATATATGTATATATGTATATATATATATATATGTATATATAATAGGATATGGAGTAACGCAGATTTTTTCGAACGAAGAAACGTTCAATAAAATCTATAGTTTACTTACACAGTTTCCTATATTTACTCACCAAGTTTTACCATCAACTGATGGTAGAATTTGGTGAGTATATGTGTTACATACACATATATACTTGAGTTTATCTGTATTTTATTTTTATAAAATTTAAAGCTCATAATTATTTCATTTGAAAGGGTATGCTAGCAAGGTGGTCTCTCATAAATATGTTGATGATCTAACGATAAGATTCAGAAATAAAAAATGGAACTGCTTCCATTATGGTGGTAAATCAACTGTGATTCAAAGTACTTCCTACCGGTAGATGGTACTTTGTAAACTAAGTAGATCATCGACAAGATCAGGGTCTGATTAAGTCCATTTTAGGAGCGTCCAATACCTGTAATATTGTGTAAAATGCTAAATTTTTGAAAACGACCATCGACGTACACTTTTACCTAGTTTTTAACTGTTAATGTCATAAGTGTACCTACACCAGTGTACCTACACCAGCTATTATTAGCATAAGAAAGTGCTCCCAAAGGAAAAGGAACTTTCGAGAAAAACGACATTTTGGCAAACTCGGTCCAAATTTTTTACCTAACTTAGTCTCTTTTAACATATTTTTATGGGAAGTAGCAGTTTTTAACAGTGCGTGAAAATTTTATTTGCCAATCCAGTAAAAATATCAAATGATCTACTTCGATACTTTTACACAAAATCGTCGATTTTTACACAAGTCCGCCATACCATAATAGACGAGGATCCCTTTTAAATATGAAAAATTACTCTACTCTTTTCTTCACAATTTTTTTTCTTAAAGCCATGATCTGGCAGATCATAAAGTTCTTTACCTCAAAATATCGTTTCACCCATCTCACTAAATGTCTTTTTTATTTGTACATCTTTAATAATGACTCCGTCAAAACTTTTGGTGTTTTCCAATGCAAAGACAGAAACTGATGACTTCGTAATATAATGCATACACGATACTTATAGTAAAATTTATTATTATCATGAAGGTAACGTAACTGATTCTGTGATAACGCGTTGTTTATGATGAAGCTTCCGCGAACTGCTCGCATTTTTACATACCATCTAAGGATTTTCAGAAAAAAAGATATACACGCACTTGTGAAATAGCCTGTAGCAATGATATGATGGTAGCTTTATTAAATATCACAAATTTGAATGTACCGTATATCAAAGTAATTATTAGTTTTTTTTTTTTGCATTAATTAGGAAAAAATTATGAGATAATTTATTGTAAGATAAGTTTGGTGCAAAAAAAATGCAAATACTTCAGTCTATATTTTTATTATAATAAAGAGCAAATTCCTACTGTAACATACGAACGGAATACAGCTTTGAAATTTAAAATATGAATACGATAATAGATTTCTTAAATACCTTTTAAACTATGTGCGAAATTATTTTATTAAAGTACAGTTTATATTAAGAAGGGAAAGACTACAATGTACTAAAATATGATATTAGACTAGCGAATTTAGAACTAATAATTAAGACATTTTTGAAATAAAATTAAAGAAAACAGATTTTTATCACGTTTTCCCACCCACTATCTTTCCAGTTAACAATGTTTTTTGAAGTGATATTCCCGCGATCAATCTGTAATGAAAAATATTACGTTCAATTGTTAATCAAACTGCATGCATATTAACTTTTTGATTACGCGCATTTTGCTTAGATATTATATATATTATGGCTATAACTTGCAACATTTTCGGTATGCAGTTCCAAAATGTATGTACAATTTTTGAGTGTACTTTGTTTTATATTCTGATATGAGACCCAAATAATTCGGTAAGAGTCAGATAGATGCCAGAAAAAATGAATGTAAACGTGGCTAAAGCAGTGAGAAAGTGACACTCATTAATGTTTCCTTGCGTAAGAGAAAAATTTATGAAATCCGATTTTATGAATCTTAGAAATTCATTTTTCGTTTCAAATTATTTTTGAAACGAAATAATGACTTTGTAAACAATTTTAAAAGTTACCTTTGAAGAGATACACATATGTGGAAGTAAGTTACTTCTTTACAAATTTTATTAACGTTTCAAAATAGTAATTTTTTAAATTACTTACAATTATATATTGAATGCCATGTTGGCTCTGATCTATGCTGTTGGAAAAATTATATAAGTGCATCATTTGTTGCGTCGGCTTGTCGAATTTTGTACTACTTGGTTTGTGTCATTCAGTTACCCTTTTATCATTTGACGAAATTGTCGTTAACGTTGCTGTAAAGAGAACTTCTCCTACCTATACATATTTTAATGATGCATGTGTAAACTGCAAAAGATCCTGGATGAAAACGAAACATGGGAATAAAACAATTTCTACCCCCACTGTCATAATATTGTATATTTTAACTATATACTATTTGGACTTTTATGTACCATTTGGACACAAGACATATCTGTCATTTTCAGATACAGTTGATAATAAAAAAATATAATGATGCTAACGCAGACGAGAGCATACTGAGCTTTCTCGCGCTTGTCTCCATGTTCTTTTATTTGTAATGAAAAAAACCCCGAAACGATTTTACATAACTATCTATCTATATTACTAATTAACTATCTAATTAAAAAAACGGTCAGAGATATGTGAGAACTGCACTATGTAGCAAAACATTTCAACTCAAAAATAATTACTCAAAATGTTTTCTACTTTCATATTAACCATATTTAATTCACAGAATATTTGTTTGTTAAAGTATCTTTTAAGAAGAAGGGTTATATATTTGTCCCTAGAATACAATTATCAAGAAGATTTTGTGGGTAGATTTCCTGTTCACTGTGTTACTATATACGTAGCAATATTAATTATTTTATTGTTAAAAACGTGCTAAGGTTTTCAGATCGTAATAAAATTTTGGACAGAAATTTACCGAACGTAATGTATGAAAAAAATTAATTTGATTGATTTACTATGTTAAAAAGAATGCGTATGATTCCTCATAATTTTGTTTGCAAACACCGCATATTGCAGTATATAGCAATATTTCAAAGCGCATCTACATTATTCTGACGGCTGTATATAACTGCGATCATATAACAGAACTAATTTAAGTCAAATCGTCGTTTGTGCCAGGGGCCGATACAGCCGTTATAATGGATTAATTAACGACCAATAAATTGTGCGCCTACCTACCCCGGTATGGAGCACATAGGATGCAACCGCTGAATCGTAAACAAATAAATTATTTAATAACTTAACTTTTTTAATATGTTGTTCTTTATTTTGATCCTGATATAATCCATATGATAGTCTTTATATGCGAAAAAAAATATTTTTTACTGTGTTACAACGGAATCTTCTACATAAAATATATAAACTATTTCATAATATACGTGAATCAATACATATGTACTCCATGGCATACGTACATTGCAAGAGAAGTAAAAATAATGTAAAAAAACATGGGTTGCTCTCGACTTACATTATAATACATTTGACTTCACAAACACGTAACTGGTATCAAGCATAGGCACGCGTGCATAATCACGCACACGTACTCACGTGCGGGTGTATACGCATGCTCACATACTAGAAACGCACTTGTTTAGTACATATTGACTATGGAAGAACGGTGCTGTAATTCATTGTATTCATGACACGCTGTTTTAACGTTAACTGAAACGATGTTCATTTTAAATTGCGAATAGGAAATTTGCGTAAATAATAATTTTAATTGCATTGCATTTTATTTAATATCTACTAACCATCATGAAAACTGGGTTTAATATCAATACATGTTATCATATTAGAACATAAATTAATATCACTTAAAGAGATGCAAAACACACAAAAGCCGAATAAACTCAAAGTACAATTAATTTTATATAAAATTAATATTTAAATTGAAAAAGTTAACTTCGCTCTTATTCGGCTATCTTTATATAGCTTTTGTATATAACTTACATTTCACTATAGACGACCTATAGTATTTTGTTTCCTTTTGACCAATAATTAGATAAAGTAATGTCAAATTATGCCTGACATATGACTATTCTTATAAAATATTGAAAAAGAAGCTTGATTATGAAGATGAATTTTGCAACATTTCAAATCATTTTTGCTTATATAATAAATATATATTTATTATGCATAAATTAGTGAATCAAATCAAGAATGTGTAATATATTCGTTAGGATATTAATATTCAGATTAAGAACAATGGTATTGGTAATTAATATAGAAAAATTATACATTTCAAGTATTGTAAGCAGATATACAATGTGATTTTTAATTTATGTATCTGCTGGGCCTGAATCAACTCAATTCAGAAGAATATATACTCCTATTCAATTTATTAAGCAAATTTTATTTATCTATTTTATTTAGATTATCTATTTTAGACAAGAGAATAAATAAAATTATAACCAAAGTTTAAAAAAAATTTAGGGGATATGGTAATATATAAATATCGCTGACTTTATCGATAAAAACTAAATGATTTCTGAAAGAAAAACTTTGTTAATTTTTGCTTAACTTGCAAAGTCGGTGTTAAAATCCAAGTCATTCTTAAAAATAGGGAATAAAATGTAAGAAATTTATTTGGGTGCTTTGAAATCTTATAATACCTTCCACTATTATAAATGCGAGAATAGGGTAGAGCCCTTGCAGTTCGAGTTAATAGGATTTCCACCCTTGCAATTCGTTTGCACAAACAAATATTTCCAAAAGACGCACACATTCTCCTGAAATGTTTGTTGATCCTTTCAACGATAATTTTTAGACTAAGAACTATTACTTTTACCAAGAAACGTTGCGGCGCCGTTCAAATGAAGAAGTTTGTATCCATCGAGAACAGAATCAGGTCACATTCCTACCTAAAGTAATGCTTCTTATGATATTTAATTGCTACTAGTGGGATCTTCGTTTTGTTAATTACATATTTAGCAAATTATGATATGTCTAGTACAAAAATGAAAAATGTGAAAAAATTTAGCAATAATATAAATGTAGCAATAAACATTTTTCGGAAAAAAAATGTTCAAAAGGTGTAAGAATAATCCTACTGAAAACATTAATTTATAAAAAAGGCTAAATTCGATTACGAGAACAAACGTATTTGTTTCTCTTACAGAATTTCTGTTATATATCCGTAAAATATACAGAAAAATAATATTATTTAAAAAGAAAAAAGTATTATTTATTCATATTTTAAAAGTGACAATTTTTGTACATTATAATTTATAAATAAATCACATGTATTGGAAAATATCTTCAAAGTCTAGAAATACTAATCTGTTGATAAAATTAATTTTGAATTAAGGGGCTGGTTGTCTCAAAATGACTTAAAATGGTTTATGTAAATACACACACAAAAAGTTGCTTGATTATGACTATAGTTTAATAATTTATTTAAGAGGACATCTGCCTGAAGAAAAAATCGAGATTAGAAATAATACATTCGAAGATACAAATTTATTTAAAAATATTTAACTGCCTTTTTATATGACATCTTGTAGTTTCTTACCTTTTTTTATAATATTGTTATTCAATATGTCCTAAAACATTCAAATCATTAAGTACCGGTATTTTATTTAACGTAATTATACAGTATACAAGTAAATACCTATTTTGAAATTTACATTTATTTTTTAATTCACTGGCACTGTTAATAAGAACAAGAAATATACACGGTAAGATTTAATTTAGTTTACACAATAACGGTACATACCACAAATTAAGGATGTATTTACAAAATCCTGCTGCCCGAGAAAGAATATATACTAGTCGTAAAATCACCAATACATGCGTAGCTTGTTGGTGTGTAATAAATTTATAGTATATTGGCAATATCTTGATAACGCACATAGGCTATAAATTCGTCAGCTAGTTACGGCGTTGACTGTATTCAACCTCCAAAAATATAAAAGGCAAAAGAATAAGATAACCGCAAAGTAAATATTTTAGACTGTTTTAAATATTTCGTACTATGAGTCCTAAGAAAACCACAAACGACTGAACCTACTCTCTCGAGGTCTCCGTGAAAACAGATTTCACTCATACATGAGCAAATAAAAAACAAAAAAAATTTACACTCGTGAACAAAGATCACTAATTACTCAAAATCACGAAAGGTATTAATTATTAAATATAGCACGTATCCGTTTGACGCATTTCATTTCTTACCATCATACTTGTATGTTCAACTCCAAAACGAGTACAGTTTGCTTCAGTTCCCCAAAATGATTCGCCTGATGAGGCACAAAATTGTCTAGTTAAAATTAAATTTATGTACCAAACTTTATTTCAAAACACTTTGTTTTATATTTGTGTTTGTGAAAATTAAAGCTTTTATTTAGTAGTCACTTTAGTTAGTTAAGCTATCGTAAGTTATTTTTTTTTCATTTTGAAAATATAAATCGATACGAAGCTTGTGTTTAATAAAATTACGGATACTTTTTATTGATATTAATTTTTCCACAAACGTATTTTAAAAATTCCATGCATGGATTCTGGGTACAAATTGAAGCTAGATAATGGACACTTAATTTCTCATCTCTGTTGCCTGCGTACTGACCATTCATGATGTGACTCCTAGAAAAGAAAATTAATTATCAATGAATAAACCGCAACTCCTCAACATTGACGGCCTATGATTGAAATCATTCCCGCATAAAATCGATTTAACTAATAAAGTGCAATTCGCATTTACACGTCTCTTGCACATATTTGGCAAACCAAGAAACTATTAAAAACTTCCGCTTAAGCTCTAATCAAAGTAGGCTAGCACTTTGTTGGATTGTTTTATTCTCTACATCATGCCGCTGTTTAGGGGTAAATATAAATTGTTTCAGAAAATCTTTTTTTGCTTTCTCGTATACTCCTTCAGTCACATTTGGCTTCTAACAGTTCTCACCATAGTAAGACTCTTTTGACAAGGGCTAGTTTTTCTTTTAATTCCTTTAATATCTCTAATGTCATTGAACCTTCTACGAAATATTTGTTTTTAAAGTTTGTTTTTAAAGTAAATTTAGGCACAAAAGGGTGAAAACTGCCTTTATAAAAGATACTATAACAATTGCACATCGCCCAATATAAGAAACCTTGGAGAGAAAAGTTAACTCTTTCTTCTTACGTATTTGCGTCGACCTGTGCCAAATTGTGAGCGATTTGATTTCTGAAGAGGTGGATGTGTAATAGTATCGCAGTAAATAAAAATATATTTTAAATTCTTATGTGGGCAATTAAATATTGCATTTAAAATTTCGAATACCATATCGTATTAAAGAATAACGAAAATGTTAATGGTTACTCCATTAACGTTTTAACTTCTATATTGTGTTTATTACTTTATCGTGGTAATAAACAATATGTGCTTTATAAAATAAAGTGCTTAAAATTCAATAGAGTGATTTGCTTTCCGATTTTTCAACATTTCGCGTAGATATAAATGAAAAATAAAAATGGCATGGCAATTTTCAAAGCTCAACGCACAAAACGAGGTGGTTTCATCAATGTCCGTAACAATTCGTAGTGGTTCTGCTCCCTATAGGGAAAAAAATTGGTCTATTGGTGATTAAATGCAGGTAACTGAATTAGCCACGAGAATTAATTTGGAATTTTTTGCGCCAGACGTAAAAAAATGGTGCATGTTTAATAAATTATGACTGCTAGAATTATCGCTATAGTTTACGTATTATATTTAAGTGGACTTCTAAAAGCTATAACTTCAAAATTTTTAGTTAAATAATCCTGGATTTAAGAGGGGGAGTGGGTACATTTTTTGGCTATTTTTAGCTTGTCAAAATATGATACCTAAAATTATGAAAAACCTCATAACTAATCCTTTCAAAAGATATTTTACACAAAACATAATTAATAAAAGTTTAAAACATAATTATAATTAATAATTTGACCTTCCACACACACACATGTATATATCCACACACACACACACACACACACACACACACACACACACACACACACATATATATATATATATATATATATATATATATATATATATATGTATATAAATATACATTTTTTTTTCTAATACGTAAGCATGATTTAGCTGATAAATATAAAATTTAAAATAATACACATAAAATAAAATATAAATTAATTTTCAATTTTTGATAAATTTATTTGCCTTGATTGCGAAATGATCAATCCAACTATAATTTCATCAATAGTGTAAGCGATATCGCGAATATTTTTGTTCACGACATTGAACCACGAGCGTATCTCGGCGCGTCATGACTAGCGGTTATATTGTAACGCAATATTTATATTGGCGGATGAAACTATATTTTCCTTGACTAAATATTTTAATTTTTCTGTTTTGCCATTACGGCAACGTAAATTGCTTTTCTGACATAATAAAGAAGAAGAAATGAGCATTTTATTGCTTTTCTTCGCATTTCAAATGAAAGTATAATTGTTAGGAGTGAATCCTGTAAACTCACCCCTTTTTAGGGATTTTGGTAAGGAATGAGTTGCAAAAAGCCAATTTTTATGAAATAAATATACGTAACCTATAAAAAGTAGTCTAATTGAATTTTAGGTAAAGGTCAGATCTATTTTTTATATACAAATTATTATATTACATATTCCCAGAGTTTAGAGTAAACTTGACAAAAATTATAGTTTTTCGTCAAAAAAATAAACACGTTCTTAATAAAATTAGCGAGAAAAGTTTATTATTACGTATAACTGTAGATAACATGCAGATCGCAGTGTATTTTTTTATTTCTTGCCATTCTTTTTACAAGTACGAAGTAGACAACCATGGGAAACATAGGAACATGATTCTTTTAAATATATTACAAAAACACATTTTATGTGATCATAGAAATTGTCGGGATGCCAAGATCGTTGAAATCGAATATCGATGTTACCCGTTCGATTTTATTTTTCAAATATTAAAAAGATATTCAGAAGTTTTGCCACTCTTTCAGTAATTATACTCAATAATTTGTAAACTGACGTGAAATTCATGTGTTCATTACTTGATGCAACTTCAACGGTTGTCGCCTTTCCGATTTGACGTAAAAGTGGAGGTATTAAAACTCGCCCTATACAAGTTGGCACAACTGTACGATTCGGTACTAAGATAACAATAACAAACTGAGTGCATATAGTAATAGTAGATTCCTTGTTATTCAGTCGTCATAAGGTCCTGATGGTGAAATATAATTTTTATTTCTTTGGCTTTTAAAGATACTTAAAACATTAGAGTTGTTAATACAAGCTTCTCTATTACAAAAACATTTCTTCATGTTTTAAAAATAAAACCCCAACCTCAGCTGAACTGTCTTTTTGAATAATTAGTTGCTATAATTCTTCCTAAATAACATTTTCATTTTAATAATAATTTATAAAATTGCATCCAGTTAACTTAGAACAATTATAAATTGTGTGATTATTCGAGGACGATATACTATTTTAAATGTGACGATTGAACATACTAATACATAAGGACTAAATACGTAAACACACATTTCATTATTTTTCATTTATTTTTCTGATGCCTTCAAAAAAAAATATTAAGTATGCAGTGACTATTCACAATCTTATTATAAAGTTAAAGATTTTTTAAAGATTTTGTTAAGTTTAAAATTGCTACGAAACAATAAAACAAACGAGTGCTCCCTGTTCGAAAAAATTCAAGGGCAATTAAAAGATTGTGATTCGACCGTACTCAAGTAAAAATTTTTTTTTTATATTTTGTCAAATGTCATATAACCGAAGAATAAGGATACGGTTGATAAGAATAAGGATTTCTTAACATAAACTCCTGAAAATATACCCAAAATTAAGAAATATCTAAAGTATTATTAGCCTTAGTAGCCCACGAAGTTACTATTGAATCTTTCATACACTATTTCTTACAAGTCACAGAGCAATTCTAATCATTGTACTAATGTGTGTATAAGAAAATATTTTGGAGCATAGAAAAAGCTCAATTTTATATTATAATTTTAGTTTTAGAATCTTCAATAAATGTTTAATGTTGAGTGAACAAAATTTAGTTGGTCACATTAAAATATGCACTTTCATTTCAATTCTGCCACTTCATTAATATGTGTGAAGTATTCACAATTTATCATATTTATTATTCACGGGAAATAATTCAAAGCTCAAAAATCACATTTATACGTGATAGTATAAGATACCATATAAGTGCGACACAATGCTATGCAGAGCGACAAAGTTACAAAATATAGTATGAAATAATTTGAGGAAATTATAGTGTCACTGAAGGGTGAAAAACATAATAATCTTTAGCCAAGTGAATGCTGCATAAAGTTTTGCAATTAATATGTAAGCCCCGCTAGGAGATTATTTTAAGTCTTTTCCAAGGTACGTTTTCATCTCTCACGGGTTTAATATATGTGGAACTGGAAAACATAATGAAAGTATTGAAGCCATCTTCATTAGAAATAAGAAAGTCCTGGATTATAGTACGGACCATATTCTCTCACGACATTTTATTTTCCGAAATTTGTCTGTTATTACAAGATATCTTTTTTTGACAGTTTAATAAGTAATATAAGCATCGTTACCGTAATTTATTTTAATTAATTTCAACTTCCGAATAAATTATTTTAAGACAAAATTCAATACGTGTATTGTTATTTTAAAGATAGCTTTATTATGACAAAATATCAATTATTTCAACAATTTAGCTATGTAGGGGAATAATGTTTATGCATATTATCTTAACCACTAGGGGGTGATTAGTGAGGAATGCGGGTCATATTACATATTTGCTTCAAACTCTTCAATTTATGCACAGATTATAATAAACTTTAATAGGTTTTTTTTTCTTTTTACAGCAAAGATAAAAAAAAATTAAGAAAAAATAAAAGTATATTTTTAAGTAAAGTAATACAAATATTTTTTATATTACGTATTTATTACAAGAATGAACTAACTGATCATCATTAACGGAGACTTAAGTACTAAGAGAAACCGGTGAATTTTGATTTTGATGTACCTTTCGTCTTTAAATTTTCTATCAGTAAATTATTAGATAGAGAGCGAAACAGACGGTAATTAGATAGCGAATGATCTGAAGTATACGGTGGACATACTCCATGTGAGTAAAATTAGTTTTTCGCACGTTACTTTTGATGTGTGGGGTCGAGTATTCTCATGTAAAAAATAAACTTTAATTTGATTGGAATGAAGTTTAGCGGTAAATTTGCTCAATTCTTCACAATAAATCTTAGCTGTAATTGTGCTGTTAGCTTGATAGAGTTCCCAGTGAATAATTCAATGAATAACTCCATCTATAACCTACCATGTACTCAAAAGTATATTATATCCAATATTATATTTTGGTCTGGGTACAATGTTTTATCCACGTCCTAGTCTACGCTAAAAATTGACATAAGCCACCCACTTTTTATCTCTTATAATCAGATACTTTAGCTTTTTCTCGTTGGTACGACAGGAACTCAGTAGCTTCAAGCACACATTATTTTCACTTCTTCCTCGTTGTATATATATTGCGTGATGTTTCGTTGGCTTTTTGACCCTAAACGACATTCATAAAGAAAGAGTCTTCTAAGATCACTTCAAAATACTTATATTTTTAATTTATTCTTTACTTTCCTGTTATTCAATTGCGAACTGGCAAGAAGTTCGTATGCCATATTCTTTAATTACTCTATAAGAAATATTCTATTCTAGAAGGGTTTGTAAGTTGCCAATTAAGTTGCAAAATTCAAGGTGTCTATAAATTAGCAATGGACAAATAATCTTTATGCGACTAAACATTATGATTTCTCAAACTTTTAATCACGGCGCGCATATGAGTTGTCATATGCTTTCATGTAATTATCATAAATATTAGATTGGCAACTAATAAATCCGCCCTCTTAATTCATAGTATGTATATATATATACATAAAATTTTGCAATAAAGTCATATATACATACATACACATATACATGACATGTGTATATATATATATATATATATATATATATATATATATATATATATATATATACATGACATTATTGCAAAATTTAGAAAGCCATCGTAGCGAATTTTTTTATCAATCAGCTTATTTGATGAATTTTGTGCGTGGTACTGACTTCAAAAAATAGGCAGTGTTCTTGTCAGTAAATTTGTAAAATTAATGCCTAATTATAACATCTCGAAAATACGCTATTTATTCATTTTCCGTGTTTAGTAAAAACATTCAAAGAATAATCTAAATTAACCATTTTAATTTTACACTGTAGTAAAATTAATAAATTTAAAAGTCCCGTAATTAAATTTATCAAATATAAAATATAGGGATGTGCTTTAATTTACGAAATATAAGTTAAGTCTAAAAATTTTCTAAAATTGACTCAAAGTCAATAAACAATCTCTTTGCCATTTATCCCAGATATAAATAACGGTTAATGCTTCTCTATCTCGTCTTGAAAGCAATTTCCGGCATATGGTGCAAATCTTAATAACTATTTTCCCTTTTACTCAAATATCAGAAATTTATTATAAAAACTAATGGAGTAGACACATGAAAAAACTGTGGAAGATCAAGGTTGATAGAGTTTTGAATCTTAAAAAGAAATATGGAGCCGTTTTAAAATTATTCATCTATTTGTTCGTTTTTCTTGTCAGTCACAGCAATTTTCCTCAGAACCAATTTAATGTAGAAGCTTAAAATTACAAAGTAATAGACCATACTAACTCCTATACATCTCAATTGTTAGTAAAAAATATTCATATGGAACAAAGACCGTCAAAAATGGGCCTCTCGTTATAGATTTAGAAAATAATTTTTAAAAAAACTGATATCTTTGGTGAGGTAAGAAAACAAAAAAATTAAAAAGCAAGAAATAAAACATAGTTTGTGCTATAAAATAAATAAAAAAGCTTTCTTCGTAAATGCAAATATTTAGTATTCCTAATATATCAGGAAGTGTCAACGAAATTTTTTTTTTTGGAAACAAATATCTTTAGTAAGGTAAGAAAACAAAAAAACTAAAAAGCAAGAAATAAAACATAGTTTGTGCTGTAAAATAAATAAAAAGCTTTCTTCATAAATGCAAATATTTAATATTCCTAATATATCAGGATGTGTCAACGAAAACTTTTTTTTGGAAAGAAATAATAAACATGTTTAAAGACGTAGAAAGAGAAAATACTTTCTCATTTTTTCGTGCACTAAACAAATTGATAAATAAATATTACGGCAATATAAAGTAATTTGAGAGCGTTTATATGTTGCCTACGATTGCTCTGCTATTGTGACATTGTTTCTTCAATTTGACATAACTTTATCATTTTAACCAATTTTATGTTAAATTACGTTAAATTTATGTAAATCGAGCTTTGAGTTTTTACATTCGATAACTTTAAACATTCAGCGTCATTATTCGAACCTGACAAGACGATGTTTACAAAATACTGTGATTAATTTAAAGTTACTTAATTAATAAATCACCCCTCCAGCAAACACTTTGTTAAATAAACTTATAATCAACCACCTACAATTGAGATTTTACTTAAAGTCTACTAAAAACTACACATTTATATAATATTAATTTGCGGTTTGATACAAATTTTTAAAACGTAAGTGAAATATCTTTAAACTTCACATAGTTCGTCTATCACTATCACACCTCTAGATTTGAAATTTAACATAATAATTTAAAGTCATGCCTAGATTTGTTATCTTTAGTTATTTTTGTATTTAAACCTTTTACTAAATTATGTTTTGTTAACTAAAGTGTTTTTATTAATTAGAGTGTTACTAAAGTCATCTCTTAGAAATTTACACAATTAATGGGGTTATAGATGTGTAATATTTGGAGAAAGAATGTTAAAACTATAAGTAATAAAATCGAATCGCAATAAAAAAAAAAAAGAAAAAAAAAAAAATATATATATATATATATATAAATATATATAAAATATTCAATAGCAGGTAGCATTTCTATAGGTTCTTACTGATGTTATCATTATTTTTCACATTTGCACAAATTCTTTTTTGTATATTTATGTATAACTTACAAGTTAAAAACCGGTCACTTTTTCCAAGGAGTTTGAAATATTATAGAAAGTTTTCGAAAGTCTCCGGTAGGGCATGTCAAGAGCGTGGTATTCGATCTTCTGTTATCTTATAATAATAACCTAAATAACGTTTAACGTAGCGTCGTTTTAACGTAGGTCGTTAAAATTTTAAGTAGGTACGTAAAGAAAAAAAAGGTGCCATTTTAACATATATTACCATTAAAATAAAAGTTTAGTTATGATTCACCATGCAAACGTCTGCTTAAAGTGTAATAATTTCGTAACGTTTCCGTTATTCATAAAGTAAAATAATACAACATGGGACTGATTACTCGCTTTCAAATGGTCACAGTTCCCAGTAAAAATAATTTAAAAATCGATTTGAAGTTAAAGTGGTTTTCTTATGGATAATCACATATTCGATTTTTCAGAGTGAAAACTCCATAAAACCTACGAAACAATAAAATTAGGCACACCAAATAATAAAACTAAAATCATGTTGTACGGAAATATTCTTACCGATTGAAAAGAAAATATTAAAAAACGGAATTATAATAAAAAATACGTTAATACAAAAAATAGAAAAAATTTAAAAAATTAAACACAGGCAAAAAAGCTCAAAAAATCCTTTAATCCATTTCCATTTTTGAATATTTGGAAATAACAATATTAGTATCGACACCAATTTATGAATTATACAAGACTTAGATAACAAATAATTTATAAAGATATTATTTGAAAATCCTGCGGGTCCCGAATAAATTAATAATGTTTACGTACTTAAAAAATAATCACCAACTAACACACTGTAAATATGCAAAACTCATCGAAAATAAATAGTGAAGGTAGAACAGGATCCAATAAATTGATAAGTTATTGAAAGAAACGGAAGCAATATTACATCGACGGAGAAAAACGAGGAAAGTTAGCAGCTGGACAATATTATTCACGCTCAGCAGTGTTGTGCTTCATTCTGACAGAGACTACCATAATGTTCTAAAAGTACCATGCGAGCTTATAGAATATAATAAAATAGGCAAGTAATTCAAGATTGTGAAGTGCCCATACATTAGGGATAAATTTAAGCACCCGCATTCATTACTTACACATACATATCGCAGATTTTTTATGAATCTCACGTTAACTGTTTTTTTTTTATTTCAGGCTAAGGTGACCATATGTCAATAATTTAAGTGTTTTGTTAAGAATCATTCGATATCAACATAGCAATTCAATTATATGGCAGTATAAACGACTCAAAACTTTAGAATTTGATGTAAAATTTTATTAACGAAAATCACTATAGTAGATATTCATTTATTTTTACAAACAAATAACAATTTTAATAAGGGATTATAATGTATCAAGGTTATGTAGTCGCTTATTAAGAAATAAACATTTACCCCGACTTTTACTCAACGTTTATGAAAAGATATCAACAACAGTGATATCCGTGACATGCATGTAGTCATCTTTTCTCATTTACCTCAAAGCGTTGTTTTGAATTTTCTTTCAAATTTTCTGTAATTAATTGCAAACATAATATTTCATCAGCAGTCTTTTCATTTCTCTCAAAAAATTCAAAATTCCCAAATATTTTTTAATTGATTAAAGTTTCGGGCTAATATTGAATTAACAAGATTAATAGTCAATATTTTCAAAAGATTATCATTTATTTTATTTATTTTTATTAGCTCATGGAATGTCACCTTCTGGTAAAATGGTTCAAATGTTTTCACCATATAAAAATATATGATCAAAATAAATGTATTCCATATTTAAAGTACTTATTCGCGTTCCGTTTGCGTTTTAGTAAAAGTTAATATAGTTTCATAAATAACTTTTACTAGCTATCGGCATTTAAAATAAAATATTAAGATACATGTTGTTTATAGTTTGTTTCACAACATTTCCACAAGCTTACACAAAAATAACGTAAAATCGGTTTGTCTGTTGCTCTCTAAAATTTCTTTCTTACTTAAAAAAAAAAAAAAAATATTTATATATATATATATATATATATATATATATATATATATATATATATATATATATAATTATTATTTTAGGCAAATAACTCCACTACCTTAATTATCATCGATAGAAATTAATATGTACAACTAATAATATTTTACTCGTTCCCATTTGGAGTTCAGAAATTCATATTGTACAAGCAGCGCCCGCATAAGACGAAGTGGATAAATTACCGAGTTCTATACGGACGGATTAGTATTTCAATACGGTGCAAACAAATTGAATGCTGGCGCAAAAAAGCGCGCGGCACTGCATCGCACGTTGTCCCAGTAAACGATGAGCCTACTCAGACGTAACTCGATCGTTTTCCAGAAATGTCTGACATTTGTAAATATAAAATTCATAAACACGGAATCTATACGTGCAATCAATTAAAGCTTTATCCAGTTGTCCTACAAGGGATTTTTGAATAATGACAAATTATTAAAATTAAAAAGAGTTTATAATATCACAGATACCAGTAATAAAGTAAATTTAATGAAATAACTGAGTTTTGTATTTACAGCTTCACATTTTACGTCTTATATTACATTTTTCCGTGCCTTTCTTCCAAATTTGTTTTTCCGTCAGATCGTGAAATGTAAAGATTTTGCAACAAAATTTTAACTTCAGTAAGACGTAAACCGATACGATAGTATAATCAGTATACATCGGTTTAGAAACAGTTTTAAAAACAAACTTAAGATAGGGTAGCTCATTTCAATTCCCTAAATATGCCATTTTCACTTTTATATTTTGAATAGAATTTATGTTATTAGCTGAATTACGTATTTCTGACTTTATCACAATGAACATTTCCATATTAAAGGTTTGTCTGTCTGTGACAGAAAATATACACTTGCTATTTTAGGGTTTCGTACCTCAAAAGGAAAAAAATAATCCTTATAGGTTCACTTCATCGTCCGTTTGCTAGTCTCTTGGTAGGTCAAGGCCCTTTTTGTCAGGGGCTTGTGAAGATATCAAATTAAAATTAATATCAAATACTTAGGTCTACGTTCCTTTAGAGATATAAAATTAAGCTTCTAACTCAACGCAATAAAAAAATATGGCCAATGACGTATATTTTCTCATTCATTCTCAAGTAAAACAAAACCTATAGAAACTTTGCTGTTGACATAAAATCAAAAAAATTAGCAAAAGCAAAGTCGCACAAGTAAAGAAAAAAAACGGAAAAATGTAACAATTTTTTTTGTGATTATGTCATTTAAAAAAATATTTTTTTTTAAATATACGACTGTCAACAATATAGTAGGTCATATATTTTATTTTTTAATAAATTACAATTTAATAAATAGTTTAATAGGAACATTATGTACCATTAAATTATTATAAATGCCTAAAGGTGTGCAGAATCCTTGTAGTGCGAGTTCTACTGGTATTTTACAGTTTTTTTTATTTAAATAATCTTATCCTATAGTTCTCTATGCTGTAAATCTTATACTATGTAATTAAAGATATATTTTATAAAAAATCGGTAGAAAGTGAAAAAACCGAGTATTAAAAACAACAGATTGAAATATATTTCAAAGAGCTTAAGAGACTTATTAGAAATACAATTAAAGGCTACAAAGATATGGATTTGTTTTTTTTTTGTTTGTATATAACAGCGTAAACCTCTCTCAGATTATATATTCTACTGTATCTTACGCAGGTGTAAAATATGGCTCACATTTTTAAAAAAATTATGACATCTAATAACATCGCCATTGTTTTCCTCTAACCTTTGTTGAGGTTTCTAAAAACTTTAATTTTTCACATTCATCCATGGGAGAGAGGAACTAGACCTTATTTTTGCATATATTTAAGTATATCTCTGAAAATATTATGTCTACAATGATGAGAAACAATATCCCATACTATTATGGAACTTAAATTTCTTATTCCATACATATTTATGTCTTTATGGAATAAGAAATTTAAGTTCCTTAGGTTAAGGTAAGTTATTACTCATCCCTAAAATTTGTATGTGAATATTCTTGATTGTTATCTATTGAAGTATATACGAGTTAATATGATTTATTATTGTGCCAAATTTTAGTTCCAACGTCGAGCGGTTTCTGATAAAAACAACTATGATAAAGAAACATGCAAGCGATCCTATAAGGGTTCCGTTTTTACTTTTGAAATACAAAATCCTCAAAAAAAGAGCAGACGAATAAATATGTCCAATTGGGAAAGAGAAGCACAAATATATTCTCTCACATAATAGAAATGTTAACATAAAGACTTCTAAAGTGGAGTAAAATCTAGATGAAAATAATATAAAATAAAGTAAGAGAAAATATAATATCGTAGATGGAAAATGTTTTCTTATTGAAAATAGTCACATAATTCAAACATTAGGATACTTTTGCGTAGTAACAATATCGCTAGACAAATGGTTGATATGAAAATGCGTCGAAGCTCACGTTAATGAAATAACTAAGATCTTATGGTATATAAATATGTTCAAAAAATTAAGCCAAAATGTGCTTAATTTTTTTTTATTTTAAAAATGTTTTTAAATTTTTCTTCAAATTTCAATATTGGGTTTAAAATATTTTTTTAATATTTAGGTACATAAATACACTAGGTTTTTTTTCTGAAAAAAGAGAGTGAGTTACTTTAAGTCGATATGTCTATCTCTATGTCTATGTCTACTTTAAATCGATATGTCTAATCCGTATTGATTTACATTAAAATGAAAAGGAAAAAATGTATTTTACTTCTTACTGTTTTAGGGTTTATTACTAACCTTGGTAAAGTAGGACATTTATTTTCTCGTTTAGGTGTTCATCTGTAGGCCCGATAGATCATCATATTTTTAGGATGTGACCCGATGGACATAAAAAATTGTCATTTCACATAGCTGTTGTGTTAGTCTAAATCTATTTTTATAAAAAATGTAAATAAATCTTTGTTTCGACAATCACTTTAACTAGGAAATAGAGGGATAAACTTGTCAGAGGAAGAGCAAAATAAAATTATATTTAAAATATGTAATAAGAATTTGGCGAGAATAATTTTTAACAAGGAAGTCTTTGTAGGAAGCATCAAATTGCTCAGAAAGCTAATATAATAATTGTTGTATATTTTATATTAGATATATTCGTTATTGGCTCAAAAATATTATTATTATTAATTATATATAATATTCCTACATATATGTTAAGTTATCTTATTAGTCACAATTATTTTTAACAAAAGAACCTAGAAAATTTTAAAAATTTCCAGAGCGTTCTACGATCGAGTAAACCTAAAGAGCACGCAGCGTTCTTTGACATAATGTGTAGTTTGACATTGAGACAATGTGGACGGCGTTAAAACCTATGTGCACGACTGCTAACTTTATGAAATCCAATGTATTCATTCTGTAGCAGAAACCATATATTATATAGTAGCCCTCGATGCTATCTCTGAGGTTGTTGCATGGCGACGAATCCAGCGATTTCATAATGGCAATTATATTTTAAGGAACCTGAACTAACTGCACGATTGGTTTTGATATAAACTAATTAAAATCACTGATAAAAGAAATTTCAGACATTTAACGCAAGCTTTGTCTACTGAACTTGAATGTTGTCATGACACAGTAGACAACATTTACACGAATTTCGCAAAATCAACAAATATGGTGTTTAAAGTTTGGAGACCCAATGAAGTGAGTTATAATCGGCTCACTTAGCATGTGTACACAAATTTTATATTTTTGGTACACACTAAATTGGATAAACCACCTTGTCGTAGGGATGCATGTGCTATAACTCGATGTGGCGTAAACCTACATCTACTACTGATGATTCTTATTTATTTAAAAAGAAATATTTTTGGATAAATCCCTCATAAATATGGCCAAGATTCAATGATGCACCCGGAAAATATCGTGAGGCACCCTTAAATGGTTAGAAGTACAAGGTTCTTTCAATATACGGATTTTGAACTCATTTGATTTGTATAAGATCATGGCCAGGTTTTGATTATGAAACTTGTATTTTATATTACAATATTAGGTAAGTCGTTAAATTAGTAAGTAAAGGTATATAAAAAAGCATGAACGAACTGTCATATAGGCAGGTAGATAAGTATGTACAGGTATTTGTAGAGGTTTGAAACCAACATTATATTCATTATATTAATAGGTAGGTAAGTGGGTATACGCATGTATGTATGAAGGCATGAAATATCGCCTAGGTTTTATTGATATACATGTATGCATGCATGCACACACACACACACGCGCGCGCGCACACACACACACACACACACACACACACATATATATATATATATGCATACATGTATATATATTCAGATAAATAGGTTCATTAAGCACAGAAAATAACTATGTCAGTTTCAATAAATGAGACATTATTAAACTCCTTCTGAGTTCATGATACTCGGATAACACGAGTTAAACATTAAAAGTTAAAAACAAAACTTTTAACAAAAAAATTGAGCAGACTTCGAATAACCAATGACAAAGAAGCATACTATAAAGTAGAAAATAATAAAAACATCATAAATTGGAACTTTGGAGCGTAATATTGGTTTCGAATTTAAATAAAATTTTAAAACACTTCTTATACCAGGGAATTTTGGAGTCAGTGTCTATATATTATAAGCGTTATTTTAAATATTTCTGGTTTATATGGAAATGATAACGATAATTTCAAATATCATAATTTAACATGAATTCCCGACATTTTTAAGCATGTTAAAGATATATTAGACAAAGTTAATAAGTTTTATAGCAACAACTTTTATCCTACCTATTATTAAGAAATTTTAATTCAGATGATTTAAAATAATTTTTTATTTTATTTATAGTAATTATTTTAATCATGCAGCTTTAAGCAGCGAACCCGGTTGAAATAAAAAAATATATAAGTATTATTTTAAATATTTCTGGTTTATATGGAAATGATAACGATGATTTCAAATATCATAATTTAACATAAATTCCAGATATTTTTAAGCATGTTAAAGATATATTAGACAAAGTTAATAAGTTTTATAGCAACAACTTTTATCCTATCTATTATTAAGAAATTTTAATTCAGATGATTTAAAATAATTTTTTATTTTATTTTTAGTAATTATTTTAATCATGCAGCTTTAAGCAGCGAACCCGGTTGAAATAAAAAAATATATAAGTATTATTTTAAATATTTCTGGTTTATATGGAAATGATAACGATGATTTCAAATATCATAATTTAACATAAATTCCAGATATTTTTAAGCATGTTAAAGATATATTAGACAAAGATAATAAGTTTTATAGCAACAACTTATATCCTACCTAATATTAACAAATTTAATTCAGATGATTGAAATTATTTTTTATTTTATTTTTAGTAATTATTTTAATCATGCAGCTTTAAGCAGCGAATCCGGTTGAAATAAAAAAAGATATAACTTGACCAATTTATAATATTTTAAAATAAAATTAATAGCATTTTGTCATATTATTTGTGTTATTTTTAATCCCTTTGCATGATACGTGAACGGTATTGCTTGATTTAATATTCGTATCGGTAAATATATGTATAAACTTTTGTCTAAGCAAATAAGAGATGATACTAAAATTTAAGTTTAAATTAAATAAGCGGAACATATGCACTTTACAACCAAAAACATTTCGATAATTTTTTTGAAATGAGGTGAAAGTATACACATTAAAACTATATATCAGGAAAGAAATTCTGCAGCTGATATTTATTTATTATAAAAAAACCATTTTTAAAAATTAAAAAATCACCAGAAATATGTCGAAGTTTGTACATTACATGGTTATTTCTCACTATATTCACAATAAATTTATCACTAGACACTACACATTTGACACACACACAAAGTAATTAGAAATCAATGAAATTAAATCAAAAAATAAATGTTTAAAATTACTTTAAAACAATGAAATTTTTAACAGCCTTAAACGTCAAATCAGTATAATTATCAATTATACCAACTTCATAGGTTTTACTATCTTTGAATCAATATATATATATATATATATATGTATATATATATATACATAAATGTAACTAAAATAATTATCGGCCTTGGCTAATGCATTCAAAAAATTGTTTAATAAATAACTTCTATAAACAATTTATATTTAAAAAAAAAATATTGTCATAAGTATTTCGAAATTATAAACAAAATACCAGCTAGGGCTGGGCTGAATTTAAATAATCAAAAATAAATATTGTCAATACTAATAATTAAAAATTTAGATAACTACAATATCAAATTAATACCATAAACTATACAAAAAATATATATGCCCCAACCTAACCTAACCTAACCTAACATAACCTAACATAACCTAACTTAACCTAACCTGACCCGACCCGACCCGATCCGACCCGACCCGACCCGACCCGAGGCGACCAAACCCAACCTAACCTAACCTAACCCAACCCAATCTAACCCAAACTAACCTAACATAACTTAAACTAACCCAACCCAACCCAACCGTAACTAAAATAATTTCTAGCCGTGGCTGATGTATTAAAAAATTGTTTAAAAAATAGCTACCATAACAAATGTATAATTCCAAAAAAAAATTGTTAAACATATTTTGAAATAATAAGCAAAATACTAGCGCAGCCTAGCCCGCCTGCAGGCTGAGCTAGGCTTGAGCTAGACTAGCTGGACTAAATTTAAATGAACAGCAATAAATATTATTAATATTTGAATTTTCATTATTATTTAAATTAATAATAAAATTATGATGATGAAAAAAAATGAATTTAAAATATATTTAAAAATAAGGCAATTACAAAATAAAATGAAAGCCATAAAATTACTTTTATCTATGGACAACAAACCCATTTTAGGATTAATCATTCGGTTCATAAGAAAGAAGTCGTTCTTTCTTATCAAAAAATAGAATTTTTCTTATTTATATTCTTTTTTATTTTTGTTTTTATATTTGTTTGTATATACTATCTTTATATTATAATTTAATTTTCTTCTTTTTGTTTAATAGTAGCCAACTTCTTATTTAATTTTTATTATATTGTTAATTCTTTTGTTAACAAGCAACAATGACAAATATCCGAAATATGGCTTAATCAGATCAGTTACTTAACCATTTTTTCCACACTTGATATTGGCAAAAGTTCTCTCTGCAGAAAACAAACGCCATATAATCAAAAATAAAAATAAAGATGTTATGATTCGAAATATAAACCATAGACAAATAGGCTTTACTGTTTTCTGAATGTTAGTACAAAAACAAAATGTAGTGGTGAAAGTGACAGGTTGAAAAAACATTCTAATTAAATAAAAAAATTTACTTATTTATTTTTATTATAAATGATAATTTATTATAAGTTTTGCTTTTAATTGTGTAATAAGTGCTTAGTGATAAAAAAGAAGTAAAGTAAGTGGAAAAAATAAAGTTTAAAACACATTACCCCGCAAACAAAATCCTCAGGTAGAATTTTTTTCAAATGGCATTTTTTATAATAAATAAACATCAGCTGCAGAATTTCTTTCCAGGTGTGTAGTTTTTAATGTGTATACTTTGATGTGAAATCAAAAAAATTATCGAAATGTTCCTGGTTGTAAAGTGCATTTATACCAAATAAGCTACTAATTGTCACTTTAACACTGGTGCTTACCTGACTTCATCGTCAATGTTGTATAAAAATTAAATAGAGGGTAGTACAAGTTCTCTCGTCAATTGGCTGCCACGTTAGGTATGAGTTTTTGTATTTGTTTTTGGCACAATAAAAACGTGTTTTTCAATTGAAGTGTTAAATTAAAATGTTTTTTCAATTAAAGAATTCAATTTAAGTGTATTGAATAATCACCTAAATAAAAATACGGTTCAACAATCACCATCCTCAATTTCTCATGAATCACTTTCGTAATTCATTATTTATTGATAAAAAGATCATTTGTACTTATATACGCACGTCAGATGTTATAATTCATTAAAATAACACAAGATAAACGTTATTTAGCATGTAAATAATTAATCGAAATAAAAAAATAAAAGGGTTGGAGCGTGATTATTAATACGGTTGGTAAAATCTAAAATAAATAAATCATTTCATTTTTAAAATTAATTTGGCAGATGAGAGGTGCACCATTTTATTTTTCTGCTGGCTTTCCTTTATAAACCAATCTATCTGCCAGACCGTTTCCAAATTATCACATTTCAATTATTATTTTCTCACATAGAGTAGGAAAGAATTTGATCTTTTTAGCTAGAATTACAATTATTATAATTTAATATTATATTATTATTATTAATAGTATTATTTATAATAATAAAAATAAAAATATGTTTCAATATTAATTACAAGTATTTAAAGAAGTTTTAAAATTAAATGCCATTATCTTAAAAATTTAAATTAATAAAAAAAATGTCAGCATTCAATCATCATCATCATCATCATCATCATCATATATATTAATACGCTAAGGTTAAGATGTTACTCTCCTATTTTAGAAAAAACCTCACAACTAATCCACATAAATTATATATCATTTTATAGATAATTGCTTGCTCTACCGGCATCCACAACTAAAAAAATTATTATTGCTATTGTTTTTGCAAATTAATTAATTATTAAAATTATATACACAAAACAGCAATGCTGCCATCTAACGGCTCAACGTCAATATGATTGACGGTCGGTAAAATTATTGTTTAATTTCAAATCCACTCACGTATATATAAAGTGGCGCTTTAGCTCAATGCTTTTGATACTTGCGCCTCTATATGTTAATTTTAGTAAAATATTTGTTTGATCTGTCATCTGAGCTTCATAATGGAATAAATAATGCGAAGACTTCGCACGGGTCACGCTAGTTTAATATAAACACGTAAATTTAAAAACGGTCTGGCAGATGCTTGGCTTACAATTGAAAACCACCAGAAAATGAGAGTTTTAATGTGGATCACTCATGTAGAAAATTTTTATTATTATTATTTTTATTTTATACTATTTTATTTCTCTATATATATAATCTTTGCTAATATCCCACCTGAAGATGTTGTAATACAACGAAACCTAGGTCGTGGTAAAGAAATTAAAGATAGTAGAAATAATACTACATCACGTAGTTTCATTTAATTGCGAATAATGAATTTCTACAAAATTAACGCCAAATATATTCAATATGTATATTTTTTATTAAATTATTTAAATCAAATTTAAAATAAAATTGGAAATTAATTTTTAATTGAAATTTATTTATTTTAAAATTTGAAATTAATTTTTAAGTGATGCCTTATTATTTCTGTTCCAAAGGGACCACATTTTAAAATTTCCAAGACATTAAAATTATTTGCTTGCAATTTTTGACTTTCAAGCAATGGATTTTTGCTTGAAAGTCAAAAATTGCAAGCAAATATAATCGAATTTCATTCTGGTCTTATTATCAACATTTGTGATAATAAGATCAGAGTTATTTGGTATTATATCACATAAATTTATTTAGAATACAAATGTAACAAACTTAAATTCCTTGCCGAGACCGCTAGAGTTGCGACACGATACGTAAGCTAACTGCAAAAGTAAGAGTTAGTTGGTAAGCCCCTATACGTACACATCGTGTCGGCTCCACGAACGCGGACAATGAAGTCGACTACGGCTATAGTCGTGAGTCACGTTGGTTGCGCATTCCGGCGAATTGTCGGCGGTGAAGCCGTACACATGCTACTACTGTATGCGGCTTTAGCCTTTATTCGGGCTGCAGCGGCGCGCCGCCGTGCGCTCATTACGCTCTGCGGGAAAAGGTAGACGAGTACAGTCAGTTTAGTTTATAATGGTGTCGTGTGTAGATTTTTGTAAAAATAATATAGATATAATCTAAATTGCAAATGTATATTTATAGCATTCTAAATTTGAGTGGGATACTCTTTGTAATATTAAGTTATATCAGCCCGTTTAGAAAGAAGATTTCGCTTGTTTTATAAGTCTTAATATAAATTGATTTCATTTACAACGTAGAAACTCACACTTCAAATAAGAGATCGTAGAATGGTAAATGCTATAATTAAATGAAATTTTTGACATAAAATAATTAAATTAGTTTATGTCAAATATTTTGTTAGTAGAATTGTTTGCTGATTATATTCGCATTTAAATCTTAATGTAGCAATTATGAGGTTGAGTATCTAGTATTTAGTATTTGTTAACTTTTTTGTGAAATATTTTATATCATTAGAAAAAAAATGTATGTTTGTTTGTCCAGCTCTGTTATGAGGATCATTTAAATAAAATTGATTCGGCCGAAATTTTATGCCCTATTTATTCAGGTAGATTATCAGAATTTTGATCGAATGGCCTCCTACCACTCTCAGTCATAAAAAAATGGGAGCAACTTAATATGACAAAAAATAATTTGATCTGTGTACAGTAGCATCTGACAGGACATAAGTCTTTTAAACATTAAAGATTTTTAAATGAGACAGGCAAAGGAAAAAGCAAAAAGATTGGGATTTATAGGATACGAAACCTATTGTACAGAATTGTAAAACGTAAAAAAGCTTCTGCAGTTAAATTTATGAAAAGAGATATATAATTTACAGCACGCTATTGAGAAATTTTAAAAAAAATTTGAATGGTCTATTATGAAAATTTGTTTTTATTTACACATATTTTTTGGAATAGAGGATTAAATAATACTTTTATATATATGTATATATATATATATATATATATATATATATATAAACATATATCTTATACTATTAAACACGCAATTCTTGTACGAATATATGTATATATGTAAATGGTTTCTCGGCAACGACTCTAACGATTTCGATGAAATTTGGTATATTTCTTGTATTGGTGATTTTATTGAATAATTCTGAAGTTGAGCCATGTCGGTTATTTTTTTTTAAATCGCAGCCATTTCAAATTTTCAAAATTACTATGAACACTTTTGTATGACTTAATAATTTTTTAATGGAAAAACATAGATAACGGGTGGGGAAGAGCAGGGGAAGGGGAAGGCGATGGCGAAGGCGAAAAAAAGGCGGTGGGGAAGGGGAAGGGGACCGGGATGATGAAGGGGAAGTGGAGGGGGAGGAGGAGGAGGATGCGCAGGGGTAAGTAAGAAGAAGGTGAAGCGGAAGATAAGGGGAAGGGAAGGTGGAGCATAAGTGAAAGGAAAGGGGAAGGGAGAGTTTACGTGGGTGGTGTAGGGGAAGGAGAAGGGGAGGGGTAAAGGGAGGTAGAGGGAGGGTAGGGGTATGTGAAGATGAAGGGAAGGGAAAGGAAAAGAAAATTTAATACTAATACCATGAAATAATCATTTTCATTTTCCTATGGGAAACTAGAAATACACATCGGAACTCGATGGAATGGATGGATCGGAACTCGAAATACATACATATATATATATATATATATATATATATATATATATGTACACGGATAAATCCGCAAGATTTATATCAAGATAGAAATAAATATCCTCTACCATTTTTTTAGACATTTTTGCTTGGTTTAGAGGTAAAGTTTTATTTACAGGTACTATGTACAATTTCTTCCACTTTGATAGGATGGAAGCAATCACAAGTGATAAGCTAAGAATGTTAGTAGTAACATAATATATAACGTGTATACTAGCTTAAATAAAACCTAAAATGATAACACCGCTGCTGTAAGATTTAGATTTCAATTGCAAGAAAATCGGTCTTGGCTTAAGTTGTTTTGGCAACAAATACAAAAAAATAATACCTAAAATGCGTAAATTTATGATGATATTATTAAACATGACTGACATAGTCAAAAATCTCATGGTCAAAAAATGTGGTTTAGCTAAACCCATGTGACAAATTAATGTCATTTTGGCTGTTCGAATCTTCACGAGTCTTACCTATACCGAGTGTGCTAAGGAATTTACAATTACTATCAAAAGTGAATGTATTAAAAAAGGTCATTACAACACGACTGAGTAAGTTTACATTTCATTCATTCCATTACACCGAACTATATAAATGTTGTGTTTTTGTAACAATCGGAACTTACCTCGCCCGTATATTGGGTTACATATGACTGACATGCATATATTTATACACACACACACTCACACATACGCACACACACACACAAACATAGTTTCTGAACGCAACACATAAGAGGGGCGCGGGGGGCGTCGTTAGAAGCGCAAGCGGTGCGGATGTTTTAGTAGCTATGGAACAGTGGAGTGGCGAGCACCGCGCTTTTGCCATCGAGGCGTACATTTCGAGTGGATTTTCGCTGTCACGCCGTCGATTTAATAATCGTTACAATATTCGTCGATTACGTGATGAACCATCGATCAACCTCATTCAGTCATGGGTAGCAAGGTTCAGAGCTACAGGATCAACATTATATAGGCCCAGGCCAGGACCTACACCATTGGTAGCAACGGAAGAAAATGTCGAGCGTGTTATGGTTTCTGTCGTTGAAAATCCCCGTTTATCACTGCGTACAGGTTCATCGATATTGGGAATTCCAAAATCAACTTTACAGATAATAATGCAAAAAAGCTCAAGATCCATCCATATAAAATTCAAATTGTTTAAGATTTACACGATTCTGACTTAGAATTAAGAAAAACTTACGCAGAGGTGATGTTGTTGAGATTTCGTACTGCTACCCGGATGGGCAACATATTCTTTAGTGATGAAGCTCACTTTCACATTAGAGGATATGTGAATAAGCAGAACTTTCGTTACTGGGATGTCCACAACCCAAGATAAATGCATCAAGAGCCTTTACATAAGCCTAAAGTAACAGTCTGGTGTGCCCTGTCTGCATCTGCAATCATAGGGCCTAATTTCTTTGAAAATCAACGTGGCCAAACTGTAAATGTGAATTCGGAGAAATATGCCCAGATGTTAAATGACTTTTTCAGAGTAGAACTACAGAATAGTCCATCCTTCAACCAAAACACATGGTTCCAGCAGGACGGGGCTACAGCTCACACTGCTAATGTGTCCATGAATGCAGTGCGGGAGTTATTTCCAAAAAAAAAACTTATCCCGAAACGGTACCTTACCGTGGCCACCTAGGTCATCCGATTTAAGCCCATGTGACTTTTTCTTATGGGGATACTTAAAATCCGTTGTTTACAAAACAAATCCGAGCACTGTGACACAACTTAAAGAAAATATTCGAGCCGAAGTCAATAGGATACCCCAGTCGCTCTGTAAACGCGTTTTTGCAAACATGCGTGCTAGACTCGATGGCCGCCATTTGGAAAACGTGGTTTTTAAAAAATGAAATCCGCATTTGTTGTTATAAAGTTAAAATAAACCTACTTTGTATTAGAGGTGTAGTTTTTTTTTACAATTTTTCAAACATTGAAATCTGCCACCTGTATATATATATATATATATATATATATATATATATATATATATATATATATATATATATATATATATATATATATATATATTACACGAATAAAACATGAAATCCAAATATTATGCGCTGTTATTTTTTTGTAAATGCACTTTGAAAATAGAACGTTAAACCCAGAAACACACGTTAATAAAATAGGAACATACGCAATATCCATTAAAGATGTATGTAGTGTGATTTCATTACTTTTTGTCGGATGAAAATGGTGGCAAATAGTATTTCTAGCTTCCAACTTCGCGTCAGAAATTTGAAAACTATCTTGTGACTTTAGAGTTTGTGAGAGTGTTCCAGATTTAAACTTTGCAGTCGAGTAAACTTCTGTAACCACAAAAGCTGACTACTCCAAGAGCTGTGTCGTTACCCACATGTTAACATCAGACTTAGTCATACTAATTTAATCTCAGATAGTTAACAGCTACGGTTGAAACCATTAGTCCGCCCATTTATGAGGGTAGATGTCGCCTTACTTCATTCAACTCTACTCACTATTAACACTTTAACACTCTACACACTACTCACTATTAACACAGAAACGAACTAATGGTTTCATATGATTACTTTAAATTGTTTCCCACTTTGTTATAAAGAGTAGAGGCAAGTAAATTAAAATAATGATGATAAAAATGCAGCAAGAGGACATATATTTATTTTATTAGGACCTTTTACCTCGGTTTCCATGACTTTATGTCTATAAGGGTTACATAGGAAGTGGCGATATTACTATAGTATAAAGATGTTAACGAAACGAAGAAAATGCGGGACGTTTGAATCTTCTTCTCTTAGTTTGCAATTCAGATTTTTAACGATAGTATTCAGATTGCGAGATGGAAAAAAATGTAATTGGAGTATACATTTCTATGACGATTTTTGTTGTGTTAAATGTTAGTGATATTTCATATTAAATCTTGCTTCTGTAACGGAGATAAATTCTTCGACAAAAACAATAGATCTTTCAAAACAAAAAGTGTCGATAATTTTAGTCAAGAAAGTGTTTATGTAGAAATGTATTTTTTTGTTTATAACTTTAAATTCGAGTTTTTTATTATAAAACTAGTAATTAGTATAAGTAGAGTAATTTACTATAAAACTCAGAACGTTTTTTAAACTAAAATTTCGTATTAAAGTCAAGACCGTGAAGATCATTTTGGATTTAAATTAATGTACAAACCGATGACACAAATATTATTACTTATCACAACGTAATTCCTCGTATATTCTTCAAGGTATAAATTTTGCGAAGAAACTGCGAAGAAATCACAAAGCATTCAGTTGTGAAATGTTGCAAACCAACGGAATTGTTTCTTGTTTGAAGCCAATTATTATTATTACGTCTCAAGATATTAATCATTTAAGTATTTTTTTATTTTGGAAACTTGTCCGTAAATACAGATCCATATCGATTCTGCAATACAAGCAAATTATTTCTTTTAGATTGAGCCTCGATAGCATGTGGCATATAATTTATACGTCAGTATTGTTACAATGAATTTTGGCCTTTTTTTATTGTTTTGAGTTACAAATTTTTAATGAGATTTATCCCAAGTTTAGTTTTATACAAAGAACTCTAGCTTTATAAGTTTCTAGTTCGACTTTTTCTGGTTTTATTCTCTTTTAAATATACAATTAATTATTTGTTTCACGTAATAGTCTCAATATTCCAAGCATTCACATAATTTGAAATCAGTATGAGCCGCTTCTTAAGCTTATCTATATCTAATATTCAGTCTTCATATAAAACATTTTGAATTTAAAAATGAATATTTTTTTAAGTATGGTAATAAAAAAAATTTAAAAATTTGGAAACTAACAGAACAAAAGCAAAACTTCATTAAAATATCCTAGTTAGATAAATCGACCGGTATGTTTATCAAAATCAGCCTATTCACCTTGAATTGAGATTCTGCACAATTATCCCTAACGCATGATATCCGTAAGAAGTCATTACGCTCACAATAATTGACTCTGATTGAAATAAAACGTGCCATAAAAATATGAATACTGCTGGAGTATTTACTTGAGTACACTTGATTAACTATATTACACATGTAAACAAGGTTAACTATTATTTCCATGATATCAGATTCCGTAGCAAATTTCAAGGAGTTTGGCTAACTTCACTTTTACGGCACGATCACATAATTTACGTTAGGTGAGTCTCATATTTTTCTGAAATAAGAGTTGATTATTCTGAAATAAGTAGACGGACTTTCATATTTATATATTAAAACTTCATCGAATTGTATCTTTTTAATTAATTGAAGCGACCAGTATTCATATTGCTAACAGTATTCATATTGCATTTAATTATTTAGCATTTTTGTATTTTATTTTGACCAATTTTAAGAATATTACCTCATGATAATAAATATTTTTTAAAAATATTCTGTATCACAGCCGTTTTTGACACATACGCACACATGCTCGCATATATGAACAAATATATATATATATATATATACACACACATATATATATATATATATATACATATATATATATATATATATATATATATATATATATGTATAGGAGTGGAATATAAAAAAGTGGAAATATTACATTTGGCCACCACATGAGCTGACACCTCTTCAACTTCAGAGGAGAGCTATGTGTGCTTGGAGCTACTGAGGTCCAATCGTACCAAAAGAAGGCTAAAATATGTAGTTACAGGCGATTAAATTGGGTCGCTTATTTTAGCTTAAACACCAATGGCTAGTAGCTGAAGAAAAAGGTGTACCTAGAATAAAATATAATATTGGACAAAATGTACCTTTGAGTTCATGGTATATTCATTGGGAACTCTTTTAAACTAACAGTACAATTATAGCTATGATTTATTGTGAACAATTGAGCAACATTACCGCTAAACTTTCTTCCAATCCAAGCAAAGCTTTTGTTTTACGTGACAACGCTCGACCCCACGCAGAAAAATGTACACGCGAAAAACTAACTTTCACTTGGATGGAGTATGCCACTTCACCCACCGTACTCTCCATATCTTTCGCCATCTAATTCCATCTGTTTTGCTCTTTGTCTAATACGTAAATTAACGTGTTACAAAATTTAAAGCCGAAAGTCATTTCAAAATCGAACTTTACCGATATTTCAGTCAAAGGCCCAAAGATTTCTACAAGGACAAAACTTGAGCTCTACTTACACATTGGTGAGAAGTGCGAGATACGACGGTGCTTATATAATTATAATTAACAATTGATTTTATTGACTACATACAAAAAGTTGAATCGTTTGTGTATAGAGACGACAGGTTTATAAGTTGCCAACCTTATATATATATATATATATTTATATATATATATATATATATATATATATATATATATCCAACAGGCAAGTTATAGGAATTCCGAAACTATTTTTTTATAGATTTTTTATATGATTCAAGATAAGATTTAAAAGTGGCCGCCTTGAACTTTACATGACGACTGAAAATAAAAATAATTGCTATAATTTTTCGAAATTGTTAAAAAACAAATTTAATAACACTCTGTGGTTAATTCACCCTTAGGAATTTAATCACATAGTGTTATTAAATGTTAGTTACTAATTTTTTAATTCACTCACCAGTGAGTGTTTACCGAAAAATAGTTGTAGAGCAAATAAGCTAACTTTGTATTATTTATGCCACTATTTATTAACTGATAGGAAATAATATATCTATAATTCAATCAATTACTTCAAAGTAGGTAAGCCGAACACTACATTTTAGTGCTAGAGATAATACTGAATTGCATATTCAATTTCTCTTAGAATACTGTTTTTATAAATTTGAAAGCAGAGCGATAATAAAACATGTTAAGTTACATATAGTTATTTTAAAAAAAATCTTATATGGTAATTTTAGAAAGACTAATAAATTAATAAAAAATTTTATTTTTTCACATGGAACATAAAAAAATTGTTTTCAGTATTTTATATAAGTTAGTTGTAGATATATTATTAAAAGTCTATAAAAATATATTCCGTTAACTCCACTTAAAAATTTCTTAAGTCATAATTATAAAAAAATCCCAAATTTTATATATTAACCAGAAAATTATACCAATGATTCTAATGGTAAAAACTGTGAGAAAATCACGATTCTTTACTACTTGTAAAAGATTAGGCAATAAATTTGCGTAGTGAAAAATAATATTAACATTTGTTAAGAGTTCAGTGGAAATAATAAACAAAACTTAAACGTTTATATGCCTAAGTGTGTACTTAATAATTGCACTGCAAGTTCTTGTAATTAAAAAACGAGTTATTCTCTTTGATATCTATCTACTGTCTGAAGATATGTATTTGGCAAGTAAAGAAAATTTTAGTAACCGGTTTGGATAAATAGGTACAGAATTTTAAAATATTTCATCGAACTTCCAACATTGGGCGAGCCTCCATTCAACTTTTTTATATCAAAAGGGCTTATTATTAATATGGAAAACCAAGGAGAATAGCGAGCGAATGTAGTAATAAAGGCATAATCTCCAAGCGGGGGCGGTCAGGCATGCTGAGCGAAAACATAAAGGCCGAAATAAATTTCGATTTGAAATTAGATATGGATCCAGGAAAAAAAACGCCTCAGTTTAGATCTTTGGGATTACATTTTGTTGAAGTTTCTTCATATGCTGCTTTGCTTACAAAATTGTAGGTAACTATCAGGTTTATTGACGTATTAATTATTATTCCATAACTATCTTAATAAATGGTCCGTATTCCTTATTATAATATCCTTGGTTCGATTGTTCAAGTTCAACACGTTTAATAGCGTTATGTAGGCAGATTAAAATTGATTTAACACTTATAGAAATTTTAATAAATATGAGAATAATATTGTTTGAAAAAGTTACAATTGTGTACTGGAAATAATATAGTGTTTTGTATGAGTAGCACACGCTCCACATACACTGAAAAGAACTATCCCTGTGGAGACGCAGAGGAGCCACTAATAACCCAAACACTACTGACCTGATTGATTGCAGCCGTGCTTATCATAGAACGTCGCTGAAATTAGACTAGATGTTCAGTAACTAGGTGTTCTTCTTCATCTTGACCGTCGTTTCGCTCTTGACAGAGTGGTCTTGATCAACATGTAGTATTGTTATTGGTGGCCGTTGTTACTCGCCTCACGATGCCTCTCCATCTCTTCCTATTTGTCGTCGACCTTTTGCACTCATACAAGAGACCGCCTACAGCAGATTTAATCTATCTGTCCACCGCATCGACGACCTCTCACGTGGTCTAGTGCCTTCTAATCTTTCCTGCACAATAATGTGCTCTATGGAGTTACTATCTACACGTATAAACCGATAAAAAAATTAGAATCCGAGTCTGAACATGTGTTGATAGACGTTGTTTGATGCAGAGTTCTTGATATATAGAGACATTCGTACAAAACTCAGTCCACGATACCACAAGCATTTTTCTCACGCACCACCTTTCCAGAGCGTCTATTTTGGTCTTCTCAAGTATTCGTAGCATCAACATCTCTGCAAGGTAGAGAAAAATGGGAACACCAGAGTTCGAACGAGTGGGGTTTTAGTGGCCTTGCTAATATTTTGATTCCTCCATATTTTTTTTCAATGTGTCCATAGCACATCTTGTCATCGCCATACGTCTCCTCACCTCATCCACACATCCGCCGTATACTGGATAAACATTTTTCGAAAAAGGAAGCTGTTACCTAGTCCAATAAATATAAAAAAGCGAAGTCCTACCTGCTACTGAAGCTAACTTCATGACAGGTTGTGCAACCTGTAAAGTAGCTACGTGGTTAAAATTATATTAAGTGATATAGGTGAAAACAATCACAAACTATGTTCTTATACGAGGTATCAAATAAATGTTATTAAAAATGGTGAATTTTGTAAACGATGGAAATATATGGACGTTAAGTAAAATTTTGTAACTAAAAGTATAACGAAAACATCATTGATTATGCGTTTACAATCAGTACACTAATATGTTTATAAAAGCCCACTGTATTTAATTTTTGGTTCTGTCTGTACTCTTGTTCTACCTTTATTCAACGTTGTAATTTTATTTGCATTCTATTTATATAATAAAGATTCTTATAATGAGAAACAACTTTCACTATATGTGATTGTTCAACTTATGTCTTATGTTACATTTAAAGTTTTTGTATCCTTCAGGATGATTCTAATTTGGTGGAAATATGGAAATATCAGCATCATTTCTGTCATCTGTACATTTTGCTCCTTCCTCGACAATCTATATTGTCTATGGGAAATTTTCTATGACCCAATTATCCTACCTCCTCTATCTACTCGGTGGTATTACAAGTTGTAATAGTTATTTTTAAATTTTTCGACGTCTTTAACGATGTATTAATATTTCTACGGGAAATATTTACATGCAATACCTATAAATAATCTTAGGAAAATATCAATTTTTCATTATTATCTAGTGATGATGTATTAATATTTATTAACTAAATTAAATGTTACCACACTCTCCCCTTATTTTACATAGTACGCAGTGCTCAGTGGTAGTATTTCTATATTGCGTGTATTCATGTTTATTGCAAGCTTATTGTTCATAGAATTAATTTGGTAATTTCATAGGATACGTTGTATTAGCTGTCCGGAAATGTATTGAAAAGACCTTTAATATGTTAGAGGCTACTTCTATTAATTCACAATTTTCACAAGATTACCGGTTGAGATTTTCTTACTGTTTAATCTCATAAGTTTCCATGCCTACTTATCATTTAATATATTTTATAACCTTTTATTTCAATTAATCATTTTAAACTTTTCATTTAAAATGTCTGAAAATATTGAAAGTTATGCGACCAAAACAAACATATAAGGGAAATATAACGTTATTCTTCCTACAGAGGGACTGAAAACGTTAAGGGGTAACGTTAAATGCTTAAAACTTTGAAGTTAATATATACCTTGACCAACCGAGAAGAATTAAAAATATCTTTTATTTTAGTTCACCTAGATGGTACTTTAAATTATAGAAGAACTAAGGGACAACTTATTCTTAGAACTATTCTCAAGGTCAAGTACTAGGGTTGCATCCATCACGAATCGTGAAAAGGGTAGTTGCGTCATATCAGAAACTACCATTATACTTTATATTAACCGAAATCCGCGCGAACTAAGTCTGGTGCGAGAGAGGGTTTACTTATTTTTTAATAAAATCAATTTATAATAAAATGGCATATTGTCAATTTATACACCCCCCCCACCCTCGAGTAAAGTCGGGTACAAAGCCAGTGTACTTGTGTCTATATTATTTATAATAAAATTGCATAATGACAAATTTCACCCACGCGAGCGAAACCTTGTGCAAAAGATAGTGGTAGCTACTTATTTTTATACGATTTGGGATAAAATCGCATAATGAAAATAATTTTCATTGAAGAAAGACAATATTAATGGTTTTCTTACTGAAATGGGATAAACTATAAAATAATGAAATGAATATCATAAATTTAAATAAAATACAAGTCTAATTGCAGCAGTTATAAGCTTAAAAATGCATGACCTGTATACATTTTCTGTTTATCTAACTATTGCACTGTTGTTAATCTAAACGTGATTACTCGTAATAACTAGTAATGTTTCCCTTTATTAATTTACGTGTAATATTGTAATAGCATGATTTTTGTAATGCTAATGAAGTATCACTTTAAAGACGCTTGTGTTACCATATTTGTTAGTTTTTAAAAATTGAATGAGTGAAAAATAAAACTTATTATTTTATAGACAATAATTCCTGCAATAATTACAAAATATATCTATTTAATTTCGTCAATGTAACAGTAGATTTTCTTTTTCTTTGTCGGAATTTTACCTTCCCAAAAATATATTTTGGAAAAATATTTTTTTTTAAAAACGTAAGAGACTAAAGGAATCTAGATCTGTTAAAACCAATTAGTGGCTTATAGTAAATCTAAATTGGAATTTCGGGAGCTTAATTAGTTTTTCACATTTGCGTACGACTTTCTCACAGGATGTCAAATATTCTATAATCATCGCAAAACCACACCTACTCGCCGTAATGCAATACATTGCATTGACTACACATTCATTAGATGAGATTGCGGTTGGTGTCCATTTTGCCCCTTTTAAAATGACCTATTTCTTCCACAACTACCGTAATTTTGGTTTTTAGCTTGTTTCTGTAACATGTTTAAGCTACCATAAAATATGACTTAAACGACAGATTATTTATTTTTATAAACATAATATGGGTTGGGTGAATTGGATGGGATTGGGTTTGCATTTAGTTGGGTTGGGTTAGGTTGGGTTGGATTTGATTAGATTTTGTAAAGTAGGGCTGGGTATAGTTGAGTTGGATTGGGTTTGTTTTGAATTGAATAAGGTTAGATTGAGTTTTTCTTGGGTCGGGTTGGATTGGATTTAGTTTCTTTCAGGTTGCGTTAGGTTGAGATAAGCATTGTATTTGGTTAGCTTGGGGTGGATTGGGTTGGGCTTACTTTAAGTTATGTCTGGTAGGTTAGTTTAATTGGGTTGGGATTTAATTGGATGTGGATTTGGTTGGGTTTACTTTGAGTTAGTTCAGGTTGTGTTGGGTTTATGTGGGTTTGCTTTAGATTGTGTTAAGTTAATTGTAACACAACGAAAGGAAGTGTGGTTCATTTCTGCATATTATTAGTTATAGATGACATGTCGAATCATCCATAGAAATCTGCTTACAAATTTTATTTATATCGACTGAAAATAGATGAGCGTGTTATACATACTTCAATATATAATAAAAATACTGAAGATCACTTAAATTCTTTCGGAAGATGACTCAGCTGTAGCAGGAAAGACGAATCTCATAAAAATATGTAAGGCTAATGAACGTTAAATGCAAAATTTTAATAGAAAAATTCAATTAAAATATCGTATTCTTGAATCACGTATGCCAGACAATTCTGTTCACGAAGGCAATACCTTGAAAATAAATTTAATTCATCAAAGAAAAGATCGGAATATCAGAAATAAAACCAATTGATTAAACATAAACAGTCTCTGAAAACGTAATAATTGTTAGATTAATACTAAGAGTATATCAGTTTAATACGATTAAACTTTAGTACCATTTGAGCCCAACGGACTGGTGAAAATAAATTAAAAGAGTCTTCACTAATTGAAACTACTTGTCACCATTTAGAAATACTGTCATGACCTTTCGGCTACTTCATTACACCCACTATTGTAAACGAAAGGGTCATCAATAAATTTAAACGAGAACAAAAATGATACATCTATTTTTTTTGCTATTGGAGAGTTCCTGTCATCACCTTTAAGTTCCATCGTCACAATCTTATCACGATTTGTAAAAAATGAATTGGTCAAGAAAATTTAAATAAGCCCTAATTTGACGAATCACATATACTATACATAAACCATCTTATTTGATGGGTTTGCCATAATAACTTTTTACTTCTTTTAGTTGTTAGGCATGACTAATTAATTTGTCCTTAGTAAGGACTGGAACTTAGTTCTTAGAAAATTATTCAAACTAATATAGTTAGCAGCGATTATCGGATGGATAGTTCATACTATTTGCGACTACATTATTACTTAGGGTATTTTCGGTAAGTGGCCGTTGATTTATTTCATTTAATAATCTGTGGTCGGTGAGCGTGCAGCCAAAAAGCATTGAGAAATGCTCTGGCAATTTTCAAAAACTACCTCAAACTATTATTTGCCGTGTTTCTGAGCACAGGGCATAAAACTATGCCATTTTAATACATTTTAAAGGCTTCTCTGCAACCCAGTGACAAATAGTCGCTTTTCGAGACTCATTCGCCTCTTGAGTAATCGGTTGCATCATGCCCTTCAGGTTTTTGTTATTAGCACTGTAATGATGTATCCTGAAGATTCAAATTCCTTCACAGTATTTCGAATAACCACTGCAACGAATCATAACTCTTCTTATAAAATATTTTTAAGAGATGGCGTCTGATGTCATTGCATTGTAGGAACCAAAAATATCTATAACGTGCCATCTTCACAAACTATTAAGTATAATTTGTACAATTACCAACATTTATGGAAGCTGTATAATTTTATTTGCAGATAATAATTATTACTCCTTTGCACATATATGTATGTGACGTCGTGAATTATAATGGCCCTGTTTTTTACTTCTTGATATCACTTCCTCCCTTTATATGTAGTCGTAACCCTTATGCCTAGGTACCAACTCTTTCATCAAGATATTTCTCACTCTCGTAGTTTTTCCTTCATAAGTAGGTTTAGACATAATAAATATTTTTCATAGTTCACCAAAATTATGGTTAAACTAGTTGCTAGTTTATATTGAGAAGTAGACGGCGTTAATTCTAATATGAAATATTTTATGAAACTGTGTTCTGGAAAATCCAACATAATAATTGAATAAGTGGTCTTCATATGATTTAACCTTTCAAATTATGAAATCTGTTTTTTGTCATAACATGTATTTGGCATAACATGCCATTGACTTGTCGAGAAGAAAACTGGTTTTATATGTAATACACAGTATTTGAAATGTCATTCCATATGGGATCAAGTCAATGTGCTGAACACACGCACAAGCCAAATGGAAATGGTGAAAAACTATTCTTTTGAAGTAATGTTTGTCTTATGATTTGGTCAACTCTGTCCAAATTTAACATTAAGAGTTATGTTTGTTATACATCAATCATTGATGTATAACAAACATAACTCTTATTACACTTCCATAATTGTTTGTTTGCGTATCCGATATTCCGCTTGCACTTAGAAGGGAACTACCTACACTGTTTTGTTTTTTTTCGCTAGAAAAGGACTTTAGAATAATTACTTTATTATGCGCGTTTGTCACAAGATTTCAAATATGAAAATGGAACGTAATAATGTCTTTTTTTGATTGACGATTTTTGATTAAAATTCACAGTTTCAAAAATTAATATTTAAAAAAAATTATTATTTTATTTTAATTCTCTACATAAAACCCATAACTCTGAAGTCATGAAAAAAGTTAGTGTTTATAAAGTCAAGCCTCTTCTATTTAAAATAATACGTGAATGCCTTTTCATTTATGTTGTTTGTAAGAATTGTACTTTTACTTAATATCAAGTGTTTGCATTTTTAAAATGAGAAAAAAATTAATAATACACGAATCTGTGTTAAAATCTTGTAGCCATATCTGTTAAATTGCTAGCTAAACTACTTCCATATACACTTATAAACTAACTACTCTTCATACAATGAATGAAAACAGTTCAAGGAACAACAATATACTCGAAAAAACACAACGTTTAAAAATTATGAAAATGACTTACTTACCTATCGTATGGTTCTCACTTCTAACAAGTAGGCCAATAAGAATGGAAATTGTTCAACGTATGCCTCAGTCAAAGGTTTGGATCCACGAGGCGGTTGTTAGTGCAGTTTAGGCTGTATCGGTAAGAAATGCAAGGTCTTCTCTCCATCTTGACCGTTACCAATTAAACGACAATTAATCAAACACAAGACAAAATCAGAGTCCAAAATCCACATTAACTCTTAGCGATTATCTAAGTCCGTAAAATATTAGCTTAATGGTACAACTTTAAGCTAACATTTTACGGACACATAGAATATCAAGGAATACGCGCATACCATATGAATGAAGAGCGGTGAATGACGACAAATAAGGAACCAAAAGTAAAAGAATATACGTACAAGAAGTTTTGTCAACAGCCGATAGAACTTCAAATATTGTTATAAAGCTGTACCGTCGGCAGGTGGGTCGGCGCATTACAAGCAAACCTCTGTGCATTACAAGCACCAAAAAAATCATCGATATTGACCGCTTTTAAAAAATGTATATAAGTATTTATGTAGATAGTAGTATATGGTTATTTGTAATTACATGTTATGCGTTTTCAGAATAAAATTTAAATGGTATAATTTAACGTAAATACAATGTATAATTATATAGATTTTTTAATGATTTTACGCAGATTGCATTGATGGCGGTTTTTATGTCTTAGGTGGACAATTATGTTGATATTTAAATGTTTATAAATAAATGTAATTATCAAACTGTTTAGGAGAAAGTTCCCGTGAAAGTGCAATTTATTTATTTACTATTTATTAAACATTTTATTCCCTTTAATATCCTCTATTTGAAAATCGATGTCTCATTAAAGGCTGCGAGAATAAGAAGGAAAGTTTTTTACTAACTTGTATTGTCCTTATGTGACACATCTCTGAATATATTTCTAATTCTTTCTAATTTAATCTTATTCTTTACGAACAGAAAAAAGGATAATGAAAATTGGTCAGCGAGTTACAGCTTTTTCTACATCATAAAAGAAACGTACGCCGTGGAGTTCAGAACTTTATCCATTTATGAATTCAGTTAAAAATAAAGACTTTATTAACGCAGACTTACTTCCTATGATACAAAAAAAGCAAATACTCACAAAATTTTTTTTTTTCTTTCTGTTAGCACAAAATATTTTTTGTAACTGTAACCGATTAATTAACTCATTTTCATTTTCCTAAAATAAAAATGTAACAGATGTCCTTAATTTAAGATAAATATTTCATACATAATTTATAATAATACTACCTATTAACCATAAATTGACCTTTTTGGTATTGGATGTAAAAGCATCAATAATTACAAAGGTTTTAACATTTTTATAAGAATTTCTTTGGCCTTAGTATTTATCACGATAATAAGCAACGGGAGGGTCATCCTGTTTGTTCTGCTTGTGTAGATGATTAAATAAAATGATGAAAAGGTTTCAAGAAAAGCTTTAAATTTGGGACACCTATGAATTGTATAGAATCCCAAAATCATGCAGATGATATCTATATTTCTTAAGCTTTGTGTCGGAATTAAATAAACAAAAAGAAAATTGTTAATCTCAACATTAGTTCTATCGTTTACCCTAAACTTTACAACGCAAATATTAAAATCTTAAACTATTGAAGTTGAAACAATTAAAGAAGAAATGATCATATTCAGCAAGTCAAATAGATGAAACATTGAAGAAATTGAGTCCTGGTGGGTCACAATCTTTTATACAAAAGATTGAGATTTCTGAATTTTCGGCGTCATGCCTCAGAAAAATAATTTTTTTAGTTTATGGTACGTAATTTCGGGTACGTATTGGAAATGGAACAGAGAAAGCGAGTTTATTCCTTGTTTTTCTGAAAACACCAATTTAGTTTAATGTAGCAACATTCCAAAGGTCATTACGCGTTTTAACGTAGAATACAAACCAAACAAATGGATGGATTCTTCGCGAAGAAGTTTAAAAATTGTTCCCCCAAACAAAAAAATAAATATGCAAATCTACCTATTGAACTTAATCTTAGACTTAATCCTTACGGATCTTAGCTATAAGGAACATTTGAAAGTTATCAACATGTTCTTAGACAACAAGGTGGTTTCACAAAATTTCTAAATTTTCTGTGTAGACAAAAATATTGACACTGTTTACAAAAGAATGGCAACTAGGGCAAATCTTAGAACCAGGCGGTAAACTATAACATTTTAACAGATCCCTTGAAAGTACTGCGTCCGCCGTTACATATCAGACTGAGGTTTATAAATTAAATTATCAACGTTTAATAGAATAAAAACGATATCTAAATTTCACGGCACTGTATAAGATAAAACTTGAGGAAGGAATATTTGTTGGATTAGACATACAAAAACTAATTAGAGATCAACTCTTTTTTTTTTAAATATGAATTATATTAGAATTAAAGCATAAATAAATTTTGAAAAGTTTACTAAAAAGAAAAAGTATTATCAATAAAAACTATTAAACAATTTTTAAAAAAATATAATTAAAATAATTGTCTTTAGAATGAGTTTGAAACCTCATTTTCTTCACTTTCGTTCTTCAAAATCTTTCCTGAAAATATTGTGAGGTGACATCATTGAGGTGCACGGTGAAAAAATTTATGTAGGCATTAGGGAAATGGAATGAACACCTCGAAGAAGACAGAATGTAAGTATTGTTGCTGTCTGCTGCCGTAGTTAGTAAAAATTATTTACAAATGGGTTGTCATATTATAAATAAGAACGATTTTTTGCATTTTCATTACAAAGAGTAATTAAATTTTATGCTATCTTTTTTAAAGACATTTTTTTCATTTTAACCAGCATCTCAAAAACTCCTTATATCCTGGACAAAAGAAAACACTCGGATATTTATAAATATGTCGTCAAAGGTTGTTAAAATAAACTGTATCCGGTCAAAACAATTTTAGTTTCTAAAATTTCGTAGACCTATGTCATTAATGTGATGATCACATAAAGAGCCTACACATTATTAAATCACACATACAATCTATTGGTGAACAACCGCACACATGTTTTAAAAAAGCAGTAACCAACTAGTGGTTGAGGTGAATTGAATTATTAGTAAAACTATTTCAGTATCGTTATATCGTTATCACGTATAAATTTAACACATTTGTTATATTTATATATATATATATATATATATATATATATATATATATATATATATATATACATATATATATATATAAATATATAAATATATGTACATATTTATATGTAATATTTTTATAAATACCACATATTTGATAAATATCCGATCCCAAAGGAGGGTGAATAGTCTGAACTGGATGAATGCCTGTACTTAATTATAACTTCTTGAAAGCACTAGTCAATTAGTTGTGATATCGAATTTACCTAATAAAAATGATGTATGAAAATATAAGATACACCAGAATCAAATGAATGGTGAATAGTTTAATGCCATCTCGTTAGACCGCATTAAACTATTTGAAAATAGGAATTGCGCATAAACTGTCATTAATACGAATTGCTCATTAAGAGACATTATGATAAAGGGAATTTCAATTTAATTTTTTAATTATATTATTTTTGAATATTATTTTTAGCATTTTTCTTTAATATTGGTAAACACATAATATTTACACACAAGATTGTTAAAATTAAAAAAAAAATATTTTTTTAATGGGTCCGTTAAGCTCAGTCGTCATGAAACATATTTATATTGTTCCAAATATTCGAAGTCTGGTAAAAAGCTTTAAGTAATCATATTAATAACAATCGAAATGAATTTTTAAGCGATAGTAAAGATGTCATGGCAACACCATTTAATTGACGAAATTTAACTAGTTTTCGTTGACTCGGTTAAAGAATTAAATCTTTCCAGAAATTTTTAATAATTTAAATTTGCTATTTGGCCGTTAACCAGTGATTCTTGAAAAAATTAATTTATTTTCGTCACGTCAAATCCTGTCAATACTGTTAACGAGACTCGGCATTTCATTTCAGTATTAACACATTGGAGCCAGAATATACATTTTATTAGATTTCGCCAGATTTAATGAATCTAAATATATGAAAATGTTTACACTCTTGGTCTAGTTTATGATAGTACTAATATGTAAAAAAAAAAAATGAAAATTCTTTTTTCAATTTGACCCAAATTTTTCAAATACAATTTTTTCTTAAGAAGCTAAGAAAATTCCACCTTAAATATTGTTATTGGATACGCTGTTAAAAAAGTAAGAAGGTTTCATACGTGAAATTAGGAGAACTTACATATTTTTAAACATTTATATGTTATATGACTGGAATTATTATAATTATACGTTGTTACTTGGTATCGAATAAATATATTGAATGAAAAAAAAAATATTGCACAACATTTTGTAATAACCTTTCCTGCTTAATAATTAATTCTGAAGTTCCTTTAATATTCTAAGTTTAATATTAAAGATTCTCTAATATTCTATTGTAAATTCTAATATTTCTGTTTTAACTTATAAAATATTAATATTTTTGTTTTAAGGAAGTTTTGATTTATTTTTTATAGTGTTCCGTGCGTAAAAATAAAAGTGAAACCATTTTGGTGAGAATTCGATTCTATGTCCACAGATGTAGAATCGCTTTGATTTCTCGTGAAAGAATTTTGGAATTTTTTCAATATGGAATCCTAAGTGAGGTAAGTTTACTAGCCTACAAATCTATTATATATTAAATATTTCAGAAAAACAAATAAAATTATCATTTCATTAATAAATAATTAAATATCCGAACTCGCTCATTGTAAGTTTTTTTTCTTTATGTCTGCAGTGTCGACTTCGTTATTGCTCGCGTTATTGCGATTTCGTTAATACATTATTGATCGCTGTAGTTGTAGTTAATTTTTTAACTGTTACTTTTATTTCTGACATATATTACATATTATTATTTTCATTATATAAAAAAATTAGGTAATACACCACTAAAATGTGAGATGTGTGTTTGTCTGCCGACTTATTATCATTCCTAAAAGGGAAATGTTTTTCACATGTTTAAATATATTCAGTAATATGCACTTATTCAAATTTAAAACAAATAATAATCAACTAAAAACTTTTTGCAAATACTTAGGGATGGAACTAAACTCAAGACAAATAACCGTCTTAATTGTATAGCGTAAAGTGAAGTTGGCCGAATGACACGGCAGCTAAGCTAATTTTATTGAGCATTGTTATTTCCAGGATTTGGATGTAAGAAAATGCCATGAGTTATAAAACTTATGTTATTTATAGAAACCATACATTGTGTAAATGAAATGTGTTTAGAAATTTACAACATTTTACTTACAAAGACTAAAAGCTATTGACCCAACGGCAGTGGACGCGGCAACTGTAGGTAACATATCCTCTAATATCATAAGCAGTGCACAAAGGGGAATGAAGCTTTTTAATGCCCACAAATGGCTACAGATAAAATTTATAAATGAATAATAAATTACCTCAAAGCCACTAATAAATGAAGCACTTTATATAATGTTTATTAACTAATTCCGAATTTAGATATCACATCGTGAGGAGGTTTCAAAGCATCAATATATCAATGTAATAATCGTATAAAAAGCTCACGTCCGTATAAAAAGCACACACGTGGTTATCAATTAGTGATTATGGCAAATTGGACGACTAGTAAATCTATTTGGTAATATAACTGCGTTTTCGTGTTTGATGAAAATCCGGTCCCTGAGGAGGAGTATGTTCAAAGCTTGACCAACGTACACACGCATTTGCCGTCATAATTCTACGACAGCCCTAAATACGGTTCGATAAATAAGAATGACATTGAAACACACTAAATGTATATTTACAAAGTAAATATAAAAATGAATTTCTTTATGAAATCATCGTAAGAATTTTCGGACGGAAATATTTTACTCTAGGTACGAATGAAAATCGCACTATGATGGTTCAGTATACACCCTTTAAACATTTAGTAATATAGAGTATTCTTATTAAACTCTTATATATAGTAATAATATTTTCTATTATGTAGATATGTAATTTGGTATATGGAATATAAAATGAGTTTCCCAAAATTGTGATATATAGAATAAATTCTAAAGTTTTATAATGAGATTTAAAGAAAACAGTTTTTTTCATACATTTTGAAATTTTGGTAACTGGAAAAACATATGTTTTGTAGATACGACAATGTCTCTGAAACTATCATAATCATAACATCTTTGTTATATTGTGGGTACCGAAACCTCGATGCGCGATTCTTATTTGCATTTAGCGGGCATTTTTCTTTTGAGCTAGGGAAGCCCTAAAATTAATTTTTTTAACAAATCGTTCATCTGGTGAAAAAAACTAAGAAATGTGAATTTAGCACTCCCTTAAAAGTAGTATATTTTTTTAAATTTTTAACGTGGCTATATAATTATTAGAACCATATGTGAGTACTAATGTATTCCACAAACATTTGATTTTACTTCTAATAGTGACTAAATGTATTTAGTGTTAATACATTTTTCTAAAAGTAACTTATTAATACTTCAAACATAAAGCTTTTGAAGGACGACTTCTTCGCTTGAGACGTATGAAAAATATAATATATAATCCCATTTATCATTTCCTCTTATTTTTTGTGAAATGTACAATATCTTGCTGCCCATTATTTACAAAATTAATTTCAAAAAACTTAAGCCTAAAACAATTTGTTAGGAAATTATTTTATCGTCTCTCTTTATGATTAAATGTTTGTAACGTGGATTAGTATTAAATGGTTGTAATTGTAATTTCACTAAATAGTATGTTATACGTTTACATTGCATGAAATTTTATTTTTTTAGTACATTTAAATTCAAACCAATTTAACTTAGTCAGAAATCGAATGTTTCCGGAAAATTATTTTTTCTTTGGATTATGCCGTTGTCGCTTTTGTAAAAACATAGATTAAGAGTGTAATTAAAAATAAAAATTGTGTATTGTGATTAATACATTTTTAAAACAGCTCCAATATTATGACAGTGCTATTTTCTTACATTTCTTACAGAAAAATATACAAAACAAAATTTTTGCGAGAAAATTTAAACTTTATTCAAACAAAATGTGAATTATTATTAATAACGGCCTTTTTTGTTTCAATGGAAGTTGGTTAATGTTAATATTGTAACAGTATATTGAACGAACATAAATCAGTTCTATAGCAGTTGGAAGTTAAATTTTACTCGTGAATATACGCTCATTCTAAAATGGGCAAATATCAGTTAGTACAACCAGTTTCAAGTATAACACATGCAAATGTAAACAAGTGTCAAGCTATATTTACCACGATTTTAAACATCTTGTATTGCCACTTTTGTTATTGCTGCTTAAGAAGTGTTGGGAGGAGCAATAGTATTTGTCTTTTTTATTCAATTGTTATCTTCTTTTCATTTACTTGCAATTTCAGGATGCACACGTTTATGAAAATAACACATGAAATTATAGTGAGTAAGACCAGGAGAGAGCAATAATACCATCATTACGAAGTTTTTCTGCAAACCTTCTGTCTCGAACATTGTTTAATTTTTCGCGGAATCCATTTGGAGTATATTTATAGTTAGCCTATAAAACTTACTTTAAAAATAGTAATTTTGATTGCTTCATTAAAGGACGCTTTCATAGAAACATGATCAAATAAATGCCCGCTTCCCTTTAATATTTGTTTAATTAACATGTTCTATTTTGATTTGTATGTTTCAAGTTTTTTTCCAAATTTCATCCAAATAGTCCAAATATTTTTCATACACGAAAATTGTATGTGAAAGTGATTCACCAAGCAGTTCATACTGTTGATTTAAATGCTACACAATTATGGGATTAATTAGAAATGACAGGGCTAAAATTATTACGTAGTAAAGAAAAATTGGGATTTGCACTTAAATTGAAGTTCTGTCAACTTTTCTTTAATTACGATATTAGTATGTCATAAAGTATAGAATTGTGCCTCCTAATAAAGCCATATATTTAGCTATGTTTTTCATGCTGCCACTCATTTAATCATAAATTTTAATAACAACGTAGAAAATACCGTACGGCAAGATTCCTTAATTTCGTGCTTGAAATTAAGGATTTTTATGCTTTGTACTTCCATCAAAATGATGAAAGTTTGGCATTAGCATACAGGAGGAATGACTGGAGAGGACGAGGAAAGAAAGGAAGGTGCCATTAAATGTAAGGAGAGAGTGATATATTAAAGCAAATATTCATGAATAAGCCTGGGCCACATTGAAATCTATCGATACGTATACACATATTTACGTACGTGCTTATACGTAACGTAAGGATGTTACCTTTAAGAGCCTTAAAAATTTGTAACAAGCGTCCTATTGGCCACGGAATTTTATTGGATAGAGCTGAGAATTGTTTCGATAAAAACGACTAACTTCCGAGCTCGGAAATTTCTCGTTTGTTACCTGCTGGTTTTCATTATAATCGGTATAGTACTTCCAGAGATAAAGGCAAAATCTCTGTTCATTCTCCACACACTAGAATATTACTGGTAGCTGAGGTCCGAGTTAATTTTTTTGTTTTGGTTGCTTTTTTGACAGCTCAAATTCCATTGGCTGTTCTTTTCTATTATACCTTACATGAGTACACTGCTCTTCATGGAAAGTCTTCCAATCATATTTCTGACATAATGTTAAGCTGAATAATTTAATATTAAATTTTGACTGTATTGGACAGGAGTACAGTCAAAATTTAATGTTAGATTAGTCACCTGGACCAGACTGTTTTGTGTGGACTTTAATTGTTTTAGCCTAGTTTTATTCAATTATTATTACAAAATTTAAAAAAGTTTTGATCTATTTTTATAACAAATCGCTTATGGACAAGCATGAATTTAAATGATGGACTCACAAAGAGACCTTGTAAGTACGAGTAAAACTCGCGTTATAAAGGTTTCACGCATATATGGTCATATAATATTTCCATATAAATTGATCTAATTGTCAAATTAGTCTTCACAGTCATTATTTGAACGTAGCGGTTAACTGACACAAGAATTAAGCTTTATAAACTCATTTATAGCAATTATATTGCAACAAACTTAGTAATTTATTAACTGGATTTAACTAATTTAGACGTCGGCGAATTCTGCCATGCTCAACAAATTTTAACGCGTTGACATGCGAAATTTTACTACAAGTTTAATAAAACATGCATTAAAATTAAGTACAGTAACTAATTAGTTATATAACAGAGAATATAATAAAGTTTAATTCGATGTTACATAACTAATTAGTTAAATTTATTTTATATTTAGCTGCGTGCTCTATCAAAGATGACTTACTTGTATAACAGTACATATTTTTATTCACGTGAATTAGTTAATTTATCAAATGACTTGATATATGAATTGAATAATTTTTTTTATTACATAAATAGATAATTTAGTATAAAGACGTAATGAGTTTTTGATTAAAATAGCTTGTAAAAAATTACTATTAATAAAGTATAAAATTAACGTAATTTTCAATATCACTTTTTATTGGACAATTTATGATACCATATTTTCTGGTTTGAAATACCTAAAAACTTGGATTTAGTTGAACGAAATTTTATCAAGCAATTATTTTATTTTAACATTATAAAAGTAGCATAAAAATATCCATATAATATGAAGAGCTATATCGAGTAAAAAACGAGTTTTGTACCTTGATGATTGTCTGCTTTATGCCCGTCGGTTAATATTTATATTCTAGATGGTGGATCATGCTTATTTCATATTTTTTCATATTCTGTGTACAGAAGTACTAAACATATATGTAGAATTAGATGAAACATTGTACAACAAGCAGTAGGTCATTTGGAAGAATGTATACAACCATCATTAACGCGGTTAAAATTATTGAAATTTACGCTCACATTGTGCTACAGAAGTCACATGTTTGGAGAATTTTCGAATCGTATACTAAGGGCCGGCTTGATAGTGATACTTATAGTACCATGAGATGCCTATAATTTACAAGGAGTGACTTTAGCGGGCATTATGATGTTTATATAGTGAACTGGCAAAGAATATTTCGCACCGGTGCTAATCAATTTGCAACTTAATGTTAAGTAGTATCCTGTCGATAATAAAATGGCTGAAAAAGTGATAATTAAATTCAACCCTAGTTAATTTTAACCAACTAAATCTAAATGCGATATTACCCGTGGCGTCTATGTCCATTGAATGCCATTGAACCCTAAATTTGTGGTCTGCTCTATAACCACACATAAGTATCAGGGTCTGAGACAACAGGGACAAGAAAGAAATAAATAAGAATAATATTTAAAATCAAGATAAACATTAGTATTACGGTAACGGTGCCAGTCATCAGACTTTAGAAAATATATTAAATCGATTATAACGTTGAATTTAGGCTCGAGAAATATTTATTAGGTGTCTACCCCTTTTGCAAAGAGAATTTTGTCAAGAAAACAATCTAGTTGTTTTTGTTTAATTTTAACATATTGAGTAGTGATAGAAAGACTTTATAGAATACTTTTTAGAAATTATTTAAATAGATATCTGTCGTATTTTATTTTATTCTGTAATGTTAAATAGATACATTGGTCACTTTAATTTCTCTTATTAGCAACGCGCAAATATCGAAAATAAATATTTATTATTAGCTATTTATGACTGGGATTGTTTGATTTTCATGTGATATTGGTACGAGTAATACACCCATCGAATTTGGGTTTATTTTGTAAATCTAATTCTATGTATTAGTAAATGGCACGACTTAGTAATATATCTAAAGTAAACTACAGGAAAGCGTTAATATGACAAATTCACAGTTTTATAATATGTGAATTAAATTTTTAGACAACAAGTTCAAGTTAAACTGATGCTCATTATAAATTAATGATTTCAATTATAAATTTTTGCAATTGCGCTTAAATTAGAATATAACTATATTATGCAATAAATATTTCAATAGTGTCTGATTTATTAGTATAATATCAGTATTGACAATTATAAAACTTTTAAGAGCTCTTAAAACTTATTTTTTCTAATAGCATCACGCTCTCGACGACATCATTCCGTATTGATTTTTATCTGTTTACAATAGGAGAATAATTATTTAACTGATTTCATTAAGTTGACCGATCTGATAACGGCATTAAGTACAAAATAAACTACGGTCAACTCTGACGTTTTAAAAAACGTGAAATTAAGAAAAATAATTCTTTTCTCGTTAGCTTTATTGTTATCACTTTTAGGTTATTTATTATATTTTGAAATTTAAAATTATCTTTTGATACTACACGGTGGCGTTTTTAATATTTTTAGTTTACATAACAATAGATGTAGCTAGGTTATAGCATCAATATTCCATTTTTTGGCAATGAAACATAGGCAGACTAACCACCACTATATTGTGGGTTACTTGGTTTATATATAATTAAATTAATTACATTTTATATTATATCGTATGATAAATTTAGTTTCATTAATATTCCAGTGCTCACATCGGTAAGTCACATATAAATTTGTAGTACCAAGAATGGTGACGAGCAAACGATATATTTCTATCTATAAATATAAAAATAAATATTATCGTGTTGTCTCATTAGTTTGCCCTAAAAACATGAAAGTATAATTATAGTACATTTTATTCACAAAATAAATACGAATAATTCCAATATCAATGACTTTCCCCAATTATATTCATAAGGGAGTGAAAAGGGGTAATCCAGTTTTGAAGTGTAAATTCTTTAGGGGTAGGCGCGTTTAAGATGGAACTAAAACATCCGTGTAACACTCAATATTATTTTCCTATTTATACAACCATAATGCCATCTATTGGCCAAGCGAATACATGACCATAAAACAGTTATACTTCCAATTTTTATATACCTAATAATATCACATACGTTTCTTTTTATGGATCTAATATTTATGTTTATTTTATTAATATTTAAATTACTACTTTTAAAAATATATTTCTTCCTTATTATTACCCGTTTGATTTCATTATAAGGGAATAATTAGTATAGATATTAACTTACATCCATATCAGACTTAAAGTCAAGATTTGTAATTATGATATATATGTCAAGTAGGTTTTAAAATTAATCGGTTCACATACAGTTCTGCAGTAGCTGCAGCCTAAAAACCAAAAAAGAATTGAAACCACTATTTAAAATAACTGCCATACCTTTAATTTAAATTACTAGAGTTTTAGCTTAATAATGAAACCTAAATATTAATATGCATATGAATAGGCTACAATTTTTACATTCATTTAATAATACTTTTCGATTTTGTACAGTGAACAGAAGTGAGTCACTTTTAGTACTTTGGAAATGTATGTGACATTAATGGATAATAAAAAGCAAATATAAAATTTTTTAAAAAACCCTCGACGGATGAAGTCGTAATTGAAAAGCGATTTAATAATTTTTCTGAAAACTTTGCCCGAGTAAAATAAAGTAAGAACATATTAATATAATTAAAAACACAAAAAAATATGTTGGGGCTGCCATTGCCATTTTCGTTCCCATTATCTATTACATTGTAATACTGTAGAAAATCTATTTGGGTACCTAAGACAATTTCAATTAGTCTCAAACTGATAAAACTGCTAAATTTTAAGCATAGGCAGGACATGGCAGCGGATCTTCTAGGTTTGTATTTATATTATTAGGTTCTTACTTTGTTTTTGGGGCAGGGGGTTCAAAAAATTATTTAATCGTTTTTCAATTACAACGACTGAATTACTCGTAGATTTTTCCAAAACTTTTATGTTTGTTTTTTATTTTATACTTTTTCCATTAAAACGTTTACATCTGTCGTGGGCTCAATCAAAATTTTAATTTTGCTTTTCATTATAAGCATTAATAAGTAAGTTTTTAAACAAGATTCGCAAAATATCAAGCTTATGTGACTCTTGGAAGGATGGCGTAGTAGGAACTAATCTTAATCAAAGAAAACTCCACACAATAACACATTGTTGCAGAATCAGAGCACTTGGGAAACGTGATGGATCACACGTCGATGGAGCCGAAGAAAGGCCACAAAGTAGTTAACCTAGATTAATCAAAAACATTTTTTGCAGTACCCTCTGACGAGTTAACAATATAAAACCTGACTAATAATATACGCCCTTACATCACAAACTTTTTACCCAAAACTGTATCCAAATCGTGCAAACGGTTTCGGAGAGAATTGGGACACATTCGATTGCAACAAAATATTGCAACGCTCCCTGGAAAGCTCACACCATAACACGTATCTAAGAACCATCGCCAATTAGTCCCGAATATTTTTGAGAAAAAAGTGTCTAAATCGGTCAAAGTATTTCGGAGATAAATGAGAACATTCGTTTAACAAAATATTGCAGCGCTCCCTGGTGAACCATAACACCCATCTGAGAAATATTGCCGATAAGTCCTAAATATTTTGCAGAAAACCGTGTCTAAATCGGTCAAACCAGTTTGGAGATATGTGGGAACATTCGTTTACAACAAAATGTTGCGGTGCCCCCTGGTAAGTAATCACCATGACACCTATTTGAAAACTATCGCCAATTAGTTCCAAATATTTTGCAGAAAACTGTATCTAAATTGATTAACGGTTTGGGTGATATAAAATATAAAACATTGCAATAAAATATTTATTGCAGCACTCCTTGATGAGTAACCACTCTAACAACTATTTAATATACCACAAACATTTTACAGAAAACCGTATCTAAATTAGTCAAACGTTTTGGAGATAATTGGATTGAGCACACAATCAACCTCTCACCCTAAACCTGCTCCATTCCGTCGTGAGTAAAATTAAATTTGACTATATGCCTAATGTTTGTATAATAAAGTTTTTATTTCTTTTTTATCGAATAGCTCTTTAAAAGTTCAACGTGTTCTAAATATAAGTAATATTATTCCGTATCCGCAAAAAATATATATTGGCCGTTTGGAAAATACATAATAATTTTTATGGGGCTGCTAGATAATATATATTTTCTCCTTTTACGATTATTTATTATGAATTGGAAAATGAACCTCCTATATAATGAAGTATCACTAATACGTTGGCTTTCGAAAAGATTTTGATTCTTCAAAAGAGATTCCTCCACGGAAGATTAAATTACAGAACGAGAAAAACGTCAAATATAAAAAGTGAAAAGCCATGCGGTTGTGTATATCAAAATAGAATGAAATAATTTAAGTATTAGTTCTATATATTAATTCTTTCATGATTTTTTCTGGAGTAAAAATAATTATAACTCATCATATTCATATGTATTTTGATGTGCAATTTCTTCAAGATTATATAAAAAAGAAACCCTTTTAAGGAAGTTCGATGTTCAGCCTCAGATCCCCATGTAAAAGCAACTCTAAATAATATTTACATATGTAACATACGTACTCGTATGTGACAAGTTTCAAAACGTCTTTTGAATAGAAGAGAGTATGTACAGGAGCATTTTTCCCCTATATTGTTTAATAATTTGATTCAAGTATTTGAATCCATTGTTAATGCACACCTTATTCACTTTCTCAATGCTTATAAATTCTCATTAAAGACCGTTGTTAAAATTAGTAACGTATTTAAAATTAGTCAGTAAAATTAGTCATAATTCGTTACTGATGTACTGAGTTGTGAATAATTTTACATTCATATTTTTTATTAATTTGCACATTCATATTTTATAGTCTATTTAGCATGTTATTTCAATATTCTGTTAACTCTCTGGAAATATGTAAGTATATCTTATCTTTATCTAGAATAGCATATCTAGCTATTTTATTTCCAAATTTAATTCAAAGAAGCGAGCACTATATTTCTGTCAATTCTCTTAATAAGTATCTTTTTTATTTAGAAAATAGCTTCGTAAAATATGTTTGCTAGTTAATCCAATTAATTTCCTAACTGGTATTGATGAAAGCTAAAGATTGGTTCCTAGAAAATCAAGGGATAAGATCTGCCATTTTCAATCCAAAGGTAAGAGCAATTCAAGCCAGTTACGCAACTGTTTGGGACAGGGGTGAAACCCTTAATTAAAATTATAGCTGACAATCCCTAGTAAATTCTGTCGGTAACTGTATATACAATACATTTTGTATTCTAATAAAGATAAGACAACAATTTGGTAATTGCGTTTCAAATATAGTTGAAATTATTTACCTTATGGAACAAAAGTTCTGTTTCGACAAATACTCTTATTTATTTTTGATGAACTATGGTAACTTTAACTTCATGGGATTCGAAAATAAAAAAATGTGTAATTTTCTGGAAAAATACCAATATTAGGTGTATTGCTTATTATGAGAACTCTAATATTTATAATTTTTGAGCAATTGAGCGTACCTAACTTAAAGAATTTTCTTATTAAAAAGTGTTAAAAATAAACATATATGTTATTTGCACAAAACGTGACTAGCTACACGTTAACTTTAATAAGTACGTTGTAGTAATGGAGATATTTATTTATGTAAGCACAGTTATGGAAATATTACAGTTTTGTAACATCGCGTTTCTATAAGCCAATTGATTAAATTAACTAATATTGCAACGAAAAGATAACATATTTAAATAAGTTTATTCTCACTCATATCAAATATGTCACACTCTAGTCCAAATGCTATAAGGTGGTTCAGCACTTTTACATCGTACGAAAGGGGCGAATGTTGATATAATTTTTGTTTTCAATTCCTATACGGAAAAAGATAATGACTACGAAAGGGTAGAGAGTTATCTGTTACGACAATTAAGTTTTTCTAATAAATTAGAACATACAATTTCCCCATAAAGCGATGGGAAAATAATCTTGATCAAAATTTATCTTCTGCGCTGCAACGTATCATAATCTAAAATACCCTAGAGGAAATCGGAAAAATATCAAAAAATGTCAAGAATTATAAATAAAAATCCAGCAAATAATGAGTGCTGCACCGTTCTCGAAGGTCTCTGGAGTCAATGCGTACGCCATCTTTATAATTAAGTCTACGCCACGGAATTGGAACACATTGAAAAGCCAAATAAAGAGGAAAATAAAATGAGCATTATCTTGTGTTTTAAAACTTCTTCTTCGGCCGTTAATAACCATAAGCAACGAAAAACTCTAAAATCATATTCTAGATACTCAAAAACCATCATTCCGTAAGCCAACCAACCTACTACTTGAAAGTAGAATCGATATTTTTCGTAACATTGTGTTTTCGCTATATTAACTTTTAAATATATTTCATAACTTATATTGTCACTATCGCTAAAAGCACTTAATGTATATGTTTTAAATTCTGAATTACACAAGCATCTTTATTGTCACCACAATATTTAATACATTATTATTTCTCTACCAATAAAATTCATTATTTTTTTATAAATAAGTATCCCAAAATATACCGCGCGAAATTTTTAGGAATGTTTAGGAAACAAAACATGGAATTTACATCTAGAATAATAAATAAAAATCCTTGGTCATTTCAAATTTACCTGGAACCTTTTTATTACATAAAAGCTTTTAAATATAGACTGCTCATACAATGTGCTTGTACTTTTTAGTATTTCAAATAATCTGGGGAATCAACATATAAAAGTTTAGTTACAACCATTATTCGAAGAGTATTTTTTTGTAAAAGCAAATAATTTTTGAAACTAATTTATAAGTTATTATATTGAGGTACCAATTCTCCATTTATTATTTTAAGAACCGTGTGAAAAATCGTATTTCTCATAACTAATTTTAGAAATTGTTTAACTTCAGCTTGCATTTATATCTAATTTTAAATATCTGGAAAGTTTTCGATACTTGTCTTCCAAATATTTCTTATTTTTATATTTTTGGAAATGTTTTAAAGTTTTACTGAACATTTTTGTAGCCTTTCACAAAATTTAAATCCATTTTAAGTCAATATAGAGTTAATAATAGAATTACGTAACTTTTAATTGTAATAAAAAATTTGAAAAATACTGTTATATTATTGTATCGTTAAAACTGTGTATCACTATATAAGAAATATGTTCTAAATTACCGTCGGTGGGACTTATTTCTATCACATAATTAACAGACAGAATCTAAAACTATCCCACAAATCATGAATTTGACTTGATTTCAATCCTTGATAATAAATGTAATTTACAATTTAAGTTTTATGAAAGTATATTTCATGAATTTATTTTCTAACTAAAAAGGCTAGTGAATAAAAGAAACAAAGCTTCTCAACCCAATGAATTAAATTTTTGATCCAAAATGCGTTTTAATAAGTCTGTAGAAAGATAAATAAAACTTTTAATTTTATTTTCCTTAAAAACAAATTACAGTTTGCGATACTCACTAGCAATTAAATGGAAAATTAAGGTTTTGTAATTTAAATAAAAATAGTTTTTGAAATGAAATGAAAACAATAACCTTTTGAAATTATTCTAAGTACGTTAAATAATTAAGTCGAGCTTTCGCATTAAAATCATTTGGTGTTCCTAATAAATTAAAATTTTTCTTCAGTCACATCGAACTATACTAGAGTTTGAAATATATGAAGAGCCGAATAAACGGAAAGCATCCTATATTCGCTAATGGCTCCAAACAAGTATAAGCACTAATTGTTTCTCTGGATGCAGTCTCTTCGATATCCACTGTCGGCAGATCTGCCCACAGTATTATAATAATATATTTAGGCAAGTTTCAGTTACTACAAGGACACTAATAAAAAATTGTTAAACTTCACGTAGTAATTCTATAATTATATAGTAAGTCGTTCAACAAAGGTTGTATTAGTTACTTGATATCATAGTATATTTTATTGAAATGAATTTTAATTTAATAAATATTACATGGTCCGCCTTTGGAACTGACCGTTATATATTAGGACATTAAAAAATTCCATTGTAATTATAGAAGCGTATCTTCCTTATTTTTATATATTTTAAAGTTATGAAGATCTCATTTGCTTCGTAATTACATAGGCACTTCGAAATTTTTTTGACAAAATAAGTATAGTGGAATAAAATATTCATATAATGAATTTTAATGATTTTCTTTGTGGTGTCAGCAAGGAAGTTAAGAATGAATTAAAATAGTATTTGATGATAAACCCACACCAAGCGTATTTGTTTGTAACTGGTTTAATGAGCACAGGTCTGACTCTAACAATGTATATACATAATAATATTAGAGTAAGACTTTCTATGACATGACTTTCTATGATATATAAACCTTGCAAAACGTAATAATAATTTGCAAAACTTTACATTAGAAGTAAATAAAAGTACTTTCTATGATGGATACTGGTCATTTATGCACAATATGAGTCGAGCACAATAAATATTTTACAAAAGCCCCAAATGTTTTGTATTAGATCTTAAAAGCCCATAATTTAATAGAAGTTAAAAAATACAGACATGCAAAATAACGAGTAAAAATGGCAAAAGAATTTAACGATAGGCAATTAAATTCCGTAATTGTTATTATAACAGGTAATAAAAGAAGGATAAATGGTTGTCAGCCTAATATAAAAAGTTCTTTCTTTTTAAACAATATCTAATATAGATGTAGAAAAGAAAAAGTAACGTGTAAAAGACGATAAAAGCTTTCTTCAGACGATTTATGATTGCGCTATTACTTTTTTAAAAAATAGTGGAGTGTAATAATTACAATTATTTAAAAAATTAATTACAGTGTGTTTAAATCAATAATTTTCTGGGATTGGAATCGTTTATAAGGAATCTTTTGTCATAATAGCTACTAGTTTTTATATAGAATTGTGCAAAAGGGAGTTTTATGCATTCAAGATTATCTCCGATTATATAGCTAATACGATGTTACGAAGGATTTAGTGGGGTTAAAGGTTTGCCGGAGGTCATTTCGATTTTTTATATTTTTTTAAACCTTTAAGGTCTATTGATGAATTTCAATCAAAATCTCAAACTGTTTTAAAATATCCTTGGCAGATACATATTGAGACAACACACTCACACAGAAATTTATTCTTGGAAAATTTTAATATTGTACGATCCCCTGATACAAACTAACTTTACAGAAAAATACTAAGATGACGATGTTCTTGAAACTCAGGGTAAGTTGAAGAAGCAAAATTATGCATTTGTATTAAAGACCAGGTATTACAAACCAAAGATCAGCCCTGGAAATATGCTTCTATTCTCTTTATAGAAACGCACATCGTCTTCCTCTTCCAGATAGAATTAGTGAAAGGTACGTTAAACCAAGCAAAAATTTTGGAGTAAAAAATACTTGGTTCAATCAATAGAAGATGAGTTTAGAACAGATATAACGGCAAATGGGAATAAAAAACCACCAAGTTACTCCTCGTCGTGTTGTGGCTAGAAAACTGGCTAATGATATTAATCTAAATTTCGGCGTTTACAATATCAGTGATTACAAAATTATTGGTCGAAACTAATTCATAAATGGTGTCGATAACGACATTATTATACACGATGGATACCATTGAAGGCCAAGATCGTGCATGAGCCGTCAATTCCGCGAATGTCAGACAAAGGAGTTGGTTGAGTTGATAACTGATAAACTGCTACATTTATAATGAGAATATTAATATGTAAAAATATAAAATTGATTAGTCAAAATAACCTCTATTAACCGGAAAACACGTTACGCCTTCTATAGCTGAATCAACTACCAAGCCATATTAGCGACCTGCTTGTCTTAAGCTATACCTTCTGAAAGAATAGGCCATTAGACGTTCTTGCATTACTCGCCGACATGTGTTCTGCGCACACGCAAGTAGCATCTTCAAAAACTCAGTCACTCACAACAGTCGCTACATACTCGATATCACGGAAGTCAAATCAAGCTTGCAACACAATTTCAACTCTCATCGTAACATTGCTGGCCAACAACTATTGCCTCTCATTTAAACCTCAGCTGCCATTACTTATCACTATCACAGCTATGAGCTCCATCTTATTTCTACTACCACCAAAGATTTGGGGCTGATGCAAGAAAATCCACAACGGTATGCTTGCTCACGAAGTCCAAGAAAAGCACACCAACGGCAGTGAAATCCAGTGCTCACGAGACTACTCACCGCCTTTTCATCTAAACTCGTTTTCCTAGTTGATATGGAAACCGAAGTTACCATTCTATTACGAAGAACGGGTACTTCTTGCTACTAGTACCATTAATACTCTATGCCGTCAACAACATCAATTCCTATTTATGGCCAAAAAACACTAGAACTCTATTTGAATCTTCGTCACTCATATAAGTTAAATGCGATTTATAGTTCCGGCAATCAATAATTGCCCATTCTAGGGTCAATTTTCTGAAACACCATCAGCTTATTGCTGATTCCATCAGCTTATTGCCGACCTAAAGAATCGTCGCGTAATTGTCGATTGCATGAGTCTCGCTGTCAACACTTTGCTACATGCAACCAACATTCCAACAATTAAGAGCACAGACGTGCAGTAATCTTTTCATGGCAAACTGACGAAATACACCAACATTCCTTGCCTCACATAGATGGCAATAACGCCATAGCATCGAGTTAAACATGACCGAATCCCCCTTATACTGGCTAACGAGAACATTATCACCAAATAGCTATGAGCCACTCATAAAAAATTCTAGAACATAATCCGGCAGAAGGGACTATGAAGTTTAAGCAGAAGCCGCTGGTCATTACCACTTCATATAGTACCTAAAAATAAAGGCAAACTGAAAGCCTGTGGTTACTGCGGGTTTTTCAACGCAACATTAACCGGTACCATGAATAAAGAACTTCGCCTACCAACTGGCCAACAGAATCAACAATATTAATCTAAATTATGTATGCCAGCAAATTCCAGTCTAAGAAACTGATGGCTAAAAGAAATGGAACATCATGCTCTTTGGCCTTTCCGAATCGTTGAGAATTTCTCAAGAATGTCTCAAGAATGCCGGCCAAACGTTCCAATGATTCATTAATGTGGTCCACCATAGATTCGATTTCATCTTCTCCTTCATTAACAGTCTTTTAGTCATATCAGGGAATTAAACCGAACACCGTCAACATCTCGAAGCGATACTCCAGCGGCTCAAAGAAAGCGGCATCCAATACCAACTCCTCCGCGTGCAATTTTGGCAAGGCGAAGACAAAATTTTTCGAGTATCGCGTATCCCAAGATGATATCAAGCCACCGAAAGAAAATATCAAAATTACCATCAACTTTTCCAAACCGAAAACTATCGATGAACTTTGACGTATTTTCGGTATGATCAATTATTACTGAAATATATATCCGAACGCCGCATTGCTACAAGCGCAATTGAATTTGTACCTACATAACGCAAAGAAGCGTAGCAAATTATACATCGTATGGGCTTACTCCCTCTATTAACCAACGTATCCATCTTATCAATTTATACCGTATTAAAACAACAGGAATTAGCAATCGCTCGGCTACTTCTCTAAAAAATTTTGTCCACCCAATAAAAGTACTGTGCCTACGATTGTGAACTATTGGTCATATACATAACAATAAAAGATTTTATAAAATTGTTCGAAGTGTACTACTAACTTATTGTTTTCACCAACCACAAGCCGCTACCTACGGATAACATTACCGTCGAATCGTCAGCGAAGACATTTTATAAACTTGGGCTACAACAACGCGCAATAACTACGTAACGCGATAAACCACCCACACTTGCCATCAAGATTTCTTGACTTACAAACGTGTAATTCGTACGCGGTAACTCAGTAATGTGACCTTTATAACCACCATATTATGGCCCCTACCAAATGCTTAAACAAGAATCCAAACATTCACATTAAAACTACTAAATAGATAAGCAAACATCTCAATCCCCAATCCGAAACCCGCATATAGACTTAACGGACTTAACGGCAAGAGGACGACAAATAACATCACAGATTACTCACCAGAACTCACCGCATAAATTAAAAACTCAACTACCGGATACGTTACTTATCTCCCCACTTATCTCAGTGCTCATGACAACGCGCTCTTGGCATTCAGTTAGACTTCGTTACGCTTTGTTTGAGGGGGAGCACTGTAGCTACACTCTCTTACGAAACTGTGATGATCATATAATGATGAAGCAGAGGATTATTTCAGTAAAAATAAACAAATGACAGACAAAAATTAATTTCCATAAGACAACTAAATAATAGAACTCGAAAACGAAATAAATAATAATTTGCCCACGCTTTACGCAACGCATCAGTGGGCCCTAGTGCATGAGCGTTGGAGGCAAAACACGTCGTCAGCCAATTCGGTGCTCATAAATTTTTGATGTGAAACATCTATAGGCGCAGGTATAAACCAGATCGTTGGCGTGGCAACGCTTGCCGTGGCGACAGGTCGCCACGCTATACTAAGGTATATGTATAGTCTATATGTAGTAGAGTGTACGGTATGGCGACGTGTCGCCATGCGCAACCGACTACGCGACCCCCTCCTCACTCAGTTCGACGCTGTTGTTTACTGCGGTACACGTAACCTGTGCTTTATTATTTTTGTATTAATTGTAAATAAATGTTTATTAAATAAAGTCACCATTTTCTGTAAGAAATTCGTAATACTTTATTTTTTCATTATGCTATATTTAGTTCCTGTAATAATCTTGTCTTTTATGCATATTACTTGAACGAATTTTGTTTCACATCTGGCAGGCGTCCCGTGACGGCTCATTTTCATCCTGTTTTTAGATTTATTTACTTTTAGCCTGGCGATAATAACGTCACAAGTTATAATAAGTAATGCGATTAATAATTTTGAATACACAAAATTTATACTTAATTAACATTTCCAAAATATTTTATTTGTTACAAAAACATAGCAGAAAATCAAGTTTAACTATGAGTCATAATAAAATGTAATAAATATATTTCCTTACTTGTTAGCTGTTTGTTTTCATAGTTTATACATGTGCTAATCTATAAGTTTCTTCCGGGGGAAAAGTTATTCCATCGCAAAACTTATTTAATGTTTCAACCATACGGCCGTAGTGATTTAATATTGATATATTTTGATTGACATTTTAAAACGAGTATTTCATTTATTTTTAATAATGTAGTACAAAATTTACATATAACGTTTTTTTTAATAAAAGGTCAATACATCATAAATACATGCATATATAAAAGGTGATCCGTTACTTCAGATGACCGATCAAGCTAAAAAATATTTGAGCTAGCGATAAAATAAATTATGTCCACTTTATGAAATCTACAATATAACACTATAAAAAGTAAAGCCAGTCATTACGTATTGAATTTTATGCATCGAACGATTGTATGTACAATTCGTTGTCCACATATTTTACTTCTCTTATTTTGTTTCAGTAATATTCGCAGTTTCCTAATTAGGTCCTTTTCATTACAGTTATTAACTACAGATATCAAAACACCTTTTGCCATTTATTCTAAGTTCATACCAATATCAACTTATATTAACTTACACCTTTTAAAGTTGTACACATAAGTGCCATTACGTTTTCTTTAGTTGTTTTACGCTAAGCGTGCTTCAAAATATATTTAAAGGAATAAATAATCTGAGTATGTAATTTGGCAATCAAAAAACATAGTATATACAAAACATGACAAATATTTTAGTGCTCAAAAATATTATACGCAAATTTCAGAGGTGGCAATTGAAGAAGTATTTTTTTTCATTCATCAGGGTTAAAAACAAATTATCAAAATTCCAAAACTATAATTTTCCGAATTTCTAAAGAATATTTCTAAGAATAGTGTTGTTGTTGTCCATGTCATTTTTCTTATTTATAAACATATTAACTAGCAAATGTGTAAGAGTTAACATTTAAAATAATAGGGTCGAAATTTTAGTTTTTTAATTGAAAATTCTTATGGCGTATTTATTTTAATAAAATAAGTTAAGAGAAAATTAAAACATTTTTGAAACAGGTCAAAAAAATATATCCTCCCCTCTCTTCGAAAGTGCTAAAGTTAAAAATATTAAGAGATAACCTTCATAATAGTATGCTAGTAAGATACAATCCTTATCATAAGTCTCAGGGTCTTTGAGAAATTTGCAAAATTTTCACACCTTTAAAATATTTATGGAACTTATGCACATATGTATGAAACCCTGCAATGTGTATATGCAAACAAAATTTAAAGCAATATTTATTTTGAGTTATACTTAAAGTTTGTTTGGCGTCATCTATTAACCAATCAATTGTAAATAATATATAATAATAATAATAATGCAACCGTATTTCAAAAAGATTTCATTTATGTTCGTTTTATTTCTAACTTTCTGTTAAAACATAGAATAGCAAGGCCCTAAGCACAAAGACCATCAATCAATCGATACAATTAAGTTCAATAGTTACTTAAAAGCGAAAACAAATAAATCAGGTGGTAATGAAACCAATAACTCTTTTCTTTACTCCAAACAAAGGGTTTTTCATTTCGAACCGTAAATTCAGTCATATTAAAGGAACTGAATAATTAATTAATTTGATATTAAGGGATAAAAGAGTTTTAAAATTTAATTCCCCTTTCAACAACATTCATAAAGCTCAATCTAATAATGTGCGAAACATAACAGAGAGCCTTTAATAAATTATTATCGTAACGAATTTATTAAAAATTTAATTGATGCATTTAATACAACATTGTTTTCAATTGACTGACGCTTTAAAGTTTTGACTACAAACTTACTTATGTCAAGTGATGAAGATAAATTAACCGAAGGTTATGAAATTTAGAACTATTATTTAGTGATAATTAAATGAAACTACGTGATGTAGTATTATTTCTACTTTCTTTAAGTTTTTTGTTAATGGCCCACCTGAAGATGTTGTAATACAACGAAACCTAGGTCGTGGTAAAGAACTTAAAGAAAGTAGAAATAATACTACATCACGTAGTTTCATTTAATTATCAATAACGAATTTCTACAAAATTATCGCCAAATATATTCAAATACTATTTATTTAACTATTTGACACATAACTTATTACATTAGCATCGCAGTGAAATAGTTTTGGCTGTGTGACTTTATTAGTTTTGTATTCTATTCACAGTATAGATTCAATCCCATATTTACGTCTGTGTATGTATGACAATGTTTCAAAATTGACATTCATATAATATTAATATGTGTAGTTGGAAGAATACCAACCGTAAATATCCTTCTGTTCGATGGTGTACCTTTTAAATTTGCAGAAACGTAAATGAAAGATTATAACCCGAGAGCATGAGAACTATAATTTACATTGTTTATTTGGCTTTATGGAACATTACTTATTAGTTCAGCATTGCAGTGAAGTAGCTTTAAAGGTGTGACTTTATAAACAAGATAATACTGTCTAAAGTGCATTAAGTTTAAACTCCAGTTCACCATAATTAATTTCAATAATTACTGAAAACTCCTTACAAAATGATAATTTCAAACCCTGAATGTCTACTATAGATCTACACGTTTTAATTAATGAATCAAACATGTTTTATTATTCAATTACGAAATCTGATATTTATACGTATATAAATATATATATATATATATATATATACACACATATATATATATATATATATACATATAATATATGCTCCACATTAAAAGATAGACTGTCACTTAAGGAAGAAGAGCAGTAAACATTAAAGACAAAGAAAGTAATGCCCTCACTAAAACTATAGAAAAAGTTCGCGACTACATATGTGTACATAAAATAATACTTTAATTTAAATAAGTGAATATTAAATAAAAATGTTATTATATATTCTACTCGCAGTGTGAATTTAATCCAAAAATTCACCTCTATTTAAATTACTTTTTGAATTTGGAATAATACCGAACGTAAATATTATTTGATTTGATTTGGTTACAAATGACACGTGATTCGATGTTGTGGCTTCAAAAATGACAGAATTATGAAAGATTTAAGAAAAAATTATGTCTCTCTATTAGACCTTTAAGATTATTAAGCATAAAACTTGAAAAATATCTCATGGGGGAACAACAACTCACAAAGAAAACACGTCTGAAGGAAAATTATCTTTGTTTATACTATTTCGGTCCTTCTCTTAATTTAGCTTCTCGCTATTTCGATGGAACGGTTACGATCGTTTTAGTAATAATTAATTTATTATGTTTTTAAAACCATTGTTACTCTATCTTTACATACGAGGTAAAATTTATACATATATATAAATATATATATACATATATATATATATGTGTGTGTGTGTGTGTGTGTATGCGTATATATGTATGCATATATATATCAATGGAATTATCTTATGAACAATAAAATAAGTTTCTTGTTAATAATTTACATGTCATTCGTTTTTTAAATGTTTCAAAAGCGAATGACATGTAAATTGAAAGTGATTATCTTAATTTTTTGTGTTGTAGGAATATCATTTCTAAAGAAATTTTGTATTAACTTCATTTCTGAAGAACAGTCCATTCTCTAAATCGATATTATTTCATTGATGCTAGGGGTTGTATTTTCTTTATTCTTTCTTTGTTGTTTTTAATTACTAATTTTTTAGTACCCTTCCCATAATTTGCAACAACAAAGAGAAAATTAATATGCATATGTATAATGAACAGAAAAACGACCTATGGATAAAGTAGGATATCTGTTTAATGTTACTTTAAAAATATTAGTACTGGTTGAGTTTAAATTGTTTCTACAAAAATATTTTAATGGCTTTAGGTTTCATTGTATATTTCAAATTTGATTTACTACGCTATAAAGTTTTCTTGGTTTAATAAAGTATCTAGTAATATAACGACTCTCCCATTTAGATATTTATAATATTTTGTTCAAATAATAATGTTCTACTTTTGTATAAGTAGGATTACTTTCACTAGTTTAAACAAATCTAGAGATTTTATGGGCATACTTTTATAAAAATAAGTTCTCTTCTTTCCCTTCCCAATAAGTTAATTCTTTTAACGTCATAATTTAACACCAAAAACTTTACTCTATAGTAGATGACTAGAAACAATAATATATCAAGATATTGTCTATCAAACAGTCATTATATATTTCTTTATTTATTACACTAAAACGTATGGTTTCCCATAAAACAACTTAGAAACTAGCACTACTTAGAAAAATATGATAAGTAAATAATTTGAACAAAATAACTTTAAACAATTGAATTGAATTATTAGCCGAATAAAACGTCTTACAAACATATAATGGAGGTAGATATAATGAGTCGCAGATAGAGGTATAAATTATTTAATACTTACTGAAAAAAATTAACTAAAAAAGATAATAAAAGTCGGTATCGTTGCTCAACTCATCGTCTAATTTAATAAGTAAATTTCTAACCAGTGATATTCAGTGTGTTACATTAGAAAATCTTAAATGCAAATAAAAAAATTCAAGACACAAAAAATATTCCTAATACTACTATAACACTAACTGTGATTGTTTTTGATATAGTATTTTCAGTGTCATGATTGAAACAAAAACTTCTATTTGAATGTAATATAAATGTTTCCACGAGGATTTAGGAATCACAGAGCAAATAAAAGTTTTGGGTATGGCGCGGGTAAACTCTAACAAAATATTGCCGTATTATTTGATTGCTATTACTAGCAAGAATCAGATTGAAACTTTTCCTGACTAATTAAGTAACACTTTTTAATTTCTTTCTTCAGGAAATTACTATACATTCTGAATTTACAAAATATTTTAGAATGTAACGATTTATTTTATATGTCAGAGAATTAAAATATTAATTTAAACATATTGCTAAAAACATATTTGTAGTAATATATGTACAATGAAATGTTTTAGAATTGATATTAACACTAATAAGTTAACACGAATAAAAATTTTTATACTAACACTTCTAACTTGTAATACGAAAATAAATAAGAAAATGAAAATTTTATGTAGTCACCTCTCAGCTGAGATTCGTATTTCGTATTCATTAGACGGAAAAAATAAAACAAGAACGTTTATATGAATTTTATCCGGGACGCTATAATATTCGTCAAGTGTAGTTAGAGTATAGATTTTTTTTTAATGGAAATTCCTATTGGCTTAGCTAATCCAAAATTTTTTTAATGTGAATAGATTTGCGATTTTGGCTAACGCCAAGCGTAACCTGCGTCGGATATATTCTGTATTTTGGCACTTTGCCCAATGAGTCATTGGCGCATCGATAAAGTCCTGGATTATGTACTGAACGCGATAGAAGTCTCAATTAGAATCTCGATGCCTATGTTTTTCTTCTTTCGTTGTTAATGAAAACGTATGCTTTATCCATAGGTAATGAAAACGTCTTTAGAAAAATGTATTTTTTTATTATATCTTGTATTTTACACATAATTTCAAAAATCAAATAAACTAAATGAGGGCATTGTTATGCATTAATATTTATCATTTATTATGATATTAATTAGTATCTGAGTGAATAAAATTTTTCAGTTGAATATGTAATTCAGTATTTGGTTTATTCACTTATCTCTGTGGATATGTAGGTAATACACGATTACTATTGCTAATTATTTGATAAACCATTGATAATTACTTTGTTTTCATAATCGTATTGAATATTTCCAACATACGCAACACGTTTAAACTTGTTACCGAAGTTTTCACTTCCACAGTGTAACTTTAAGATCACCAATATTTTTAAATCAAAACAAGAAATTTAAGGAACGAGACTTTGGCATATCATTGGCTGCATAAGATTTCTATTAATTTGACGCTTTATAAATATATGCGTATATTTATTCAGAAACGTAAATAGTGCTTCCAAATATGTATTTAGTTTTTCCAAAAATATCTCATTAATTTCTCATTGTACTTCCAAACCTTCTTATTATTCTTAGATTAAATTGAATTTTCTACAATTTTCCTTTTACACAATGTTTCGTAAGTATAATTGTTTTTGGAATATAGTACCTCAAAATACAATATTTTAGGAAACAGGAAGTTAAAAAGCATAAAAGAGTTTTCTAAATATATCAGCAACTGTTCACAGTATGTGATAATAAGAAACATACTAAATTTTGTAGCATACTTAACTCTACAACTCTTACCTAAAATCTCTCTTCGAAGTATTATTAGTTCAAAAGATATTTTGTGTGGAAGGGGCTTTTTTCTAAAATGTAAATAGCATATCAATAACTTTTTCTTATAATATATTGATTGTACTAAAAAGTATTGCAAAGAGAGCAGATTTAGCACAAATTGTCAAATGGGGTCGATTCACTAAATTAATCAGGGCTTAATTCTGATCAAAATGAAATTGGAATAACAATGCAAAAAAATCCAGTTTTACATAAGCCGATTTATTATTGAATTACTAAATAAATTCCAACATTTATTTTATTTTTTAAGTAACAAAAAATGTTTTCAATTTTAAATTGTGTTAGTTAAATTAATAATTATCCGCTCAGAATTAACATTTGCTTAATTCCTTCTTATAATTTTTTGAGAACGTCTAATCACACTATGTAGTTGTTGTTGAAGAAAAGTTAAATTTTACCTTTTTTAATTATTTAACATCTCCTAGTAAATTATTCGGTTTTACTAATCTAACTAAATTATTCACAATAAAAAAGATAAATATAAAAAAACCTTTCTATTTTCTCTTTGAAGTTAATACTACAAAGAGATTTCATTCCAACAGAATTATATGTTTTCACTTTTGGGTAACTATTTAACTAAAGAACTTGATTTATTGGCCTATTATCTATAATTATCTTTTATGCCTAGACGGAGCGTAAAACGAACTTAAGATAAGTTATAGAGATGAGTATAGAGAATAACATAGCATTTAATTTTTTATGAGCTATGCATAATTTAAATCAGATTGACTTTGTAAAAGGATATTGAAATTAAGCATGATTTTAGAAATAAATTAAGCAAAATTTAAAAGATTTGAAAAATAAATACTATTCTTTTTTTCTTATTTATTAAAGAATATATATATATATATATATATATATATATGTATATATATATATATATATATATATATATATATATATATAAATGTAGTTATTTTCTCTCTATTATTACAATCAAATATTTGTCACATATGCCAATCGTATAATAGAATTAAATGAATATAATCTGAAACGGTTAATGAATAAACTTGCATTTCATCAACAGCAATATAGACACTTAAAAATAAGTATTGTGCCAAGTTTGTTTGCTTGGATTAAGAGTTCAAATACATCTACTTAAAAAGCTCTTCGGTACGAAGAAAGATCTCGATATGTTTAAATGTAAATACTTGCTCCCAAGTTGGATTCTTTCAGGAACAAAATTCTTGCAGTCAACTTTTCCGAGCCCAGTTGAAAAAATTTCGTTATCTACATTGAATGTGCCATTTGATATTCAATTGTTTCATAACAGAATATCTACACAGATTGATATTTCACATAGAATCCTTGCGATCCATGTTTTAAATAGCATTCAAGCCGTTTTGCATTATTACACGAGGGATAAAAAATTTAAATTATAATAAAATGAAAATTATAACAAATTTGGTTTGATTTTAAATACTTCAAATCCTATTTGCCACAACTGAACACATCGATATTCTCGGTAATACTGAAATCCTTATAAATATTACTATACAAAATAAACATATTTAGCAGTATATTTTGATAGCTTAGAGCTTAAAATAGCTGTTGCTGCTCGTTATTGGAAAAATGAGGAGTCTTGCATGTATACCATGCAAAACTCCTCATTTTCCAACAAATTTGGGTGATTTTTTTTTATTTTTAAAGGTATACTCCATGAAAATTTAGTTACAATGTGACCATGGAAATTGAAAATATTCCATAGAATTCCTCAACATTTAAAAGGACAGGTACCGTGATCCAGTTTCATTGAGATAGGTGTAATGATAATCTAATAAAACATGACCAAGGCCGACACTAAGCTTTTAGAAAAATTAAACTGAAATGATGGAGCCGGTGACAAGAACTCTTCAGCGATGAGGTATATTACGAGTCCAAACTCAATTAATTTATTCATTTATGAAGTAAACTCTTTGAATTTCAACTCGTTTGACTCGTCTTGGAGTAGCAAAAAAGAAGTAGCGTAAGTAGAAATGTATACGAGTACTTTCAATATATATATCTTTCGTCCATATATCCTGTTGTTGCAGGTGTACTGACTGCCTAAACCATGAGATTTGAATATATACTAGTTTTAGATTATTATTGCGTTTATTATTGCGTATCTCAAACACAGACTCTGTTATCGAACTTCGTATTCCAACTCCCCAGTCTTAATTCTGCAGAATTGCTGCCTGTCTAAATCGTAGGATATGCGTTTCTCTTGTTTATAAGTAATTACTTCCCAACCATTGAACAAATTTAATTTTTTTGTCCCAATCTTTTAATTTAGGTCTAATTTTAATTAACATTTGGAAATATTAATATAAAATAAAATTTAAAAAAATATGTCCACGTTTGCTATTACAGCCTGTTCTTTAAATATGACAATACATGATCAGAAATTAAAAAAGGTCACAATTATAAGAAAATCAATTTTATTTAATAAACTGTCATTACAAACGTTTTGAAAATACAGCTATAAAAGCTAATTTTGTCTGATAAGGTATAAAATGTTTTTTGTGTTTTTCATAAAAAATTAAAGGTTTTTTTACAACCTTGTCTTTGACCTTTGTTTGTCTCTCTTCATAAGATAATGACTCAAATTATCAAACTTGACAGATTATAAAAGAACTTCCAAAGACTCCGGAGTAGGTTTACTTGCCCTGCCTTCTGATTTTTTCATACAAGAAAAACAAATCCTTCGTCCATATTTCCTTGTTTCATATTTATTTACCTGGTTGTAAATAAACTATGCATTTACTAGGAACATATCTAAAACTCTAATGACTAGAGGACTGTACAGTTCTTACCCCTGAAACAGACTGGATATTTAGATATCAACCAATCATGTTTATCTACTCTTCCAATTTTTTTATTATAATTATCAATAATTCTTGGCTGATTTACATCCACTTTGGCCTTTTCTGTCTCAGATTACCTATTAATTTTCACAAAAGATTCAACATTACCGAAATTAGTCAAAAGACATACTATATTGTAATCGTGCCATTTCACGCATAATATTTCATAATTTAATTTTTCACAACTAAATGAAACTCGGTGATGTAGTATTATTTCCACTTTATTTAAATCCTTTACCACGATGTAGGCTTCGTTTTATGTCAACATCTTCGGGTGGGAAATTTGTAAAGATATTTCACCGTTTTGATAAAAATATTTCATTATTTTTATCAAAACAGTGAGCGAAATAGCCTCGCTCTTTCTATTTCATTTCTTGTTTTATCATGAAAGAACATTTCTTAGCCGTATTTTTTTACTGTGCACGTTATTCTGAACCATTGAAATTTTAACTGCATACTAGTGAAAAAATTAACGAAGTAGATTACATGTGTGCTGGAATCCGTAAATATCCTAAGTAAATTTTTTTACTACTTTTTAACCCAAGCCATCATCATCAGAGGTTTACAGCTTGCCTGTTTATAGCAAAAAGTTATAATAATAACCTCTGACTCCACATAGATTCTTAAGCTTGTATCCAAATTTCACTGTTTTACTTTATATAAATTGTTTGATAACTTGTAGACCAAAGTGTTTGACGATCATTTTGTCAACAACTAAATTGGATTCAAATATCCGAAACTTTCGAAATAATTTATTAACTTTGCTGATAAATGGGCAAACTTTTAAAGCATTATCAGTGCTAATAATTCTCGAGCTGTCATTGAAATGGAAATATGACTTTATTTTATCAAAACGATTTCTTATCATTGCTTTTTCGGCAAATAAAATATGTATTATATAAATATAATATCAATAAAGTTTGCTTTGAAGCAAGTGGTGATATGAAGAGAAAAAGAAAATTTAAAAAAAAAACTTGTAACTCCTCTATAGTTAGATTAAAATTCAAATAATTTTTATAATTTTTGACATAGGTAATTTTTTCGTGCGCAATGTGTTGTAGGATCTCGTCATATAAGAAATTTTCAAATAACTCTTTAGCTGATTTCCCTTTAAACTCGGTAATCATATTTTCCGAACGTTCTTTTGCAGAATTAGACTCACTTTATATTTCAGAATAAACTGGGTTACACTTATGCCAAGTAATTGCCTTGCTTTTTAGAGATGCGGATTAAATAGAACAATCCTCTTCGATGTTGTTAATCGTAAATGAAAATTCCAATTGACCAGCCACATCTTACACCGGCAATACTCCTATATGGTCATCACAACCCTCTTCCATGTAAGTCATTGCATTCACTTCATCTGGAGGCGATATATCAATTTCGATATCAATCAAATCCTTATCACTAGAGTTTTCCATATCTTGAAGTTGGTCTGCAACTTCGGACACCTTTAAAGCCTTTTTCAATAGATCCATTATCTATAAACTAGCGTGACCCGTGCGAAGTCTTTGCATTATTTATTCCATTATGAAGCTCAGATGACAGATCAAACAAATATTTTACTAAAATTGACATATAGAGGCGCAAGTATCAAAAGCATTGAGCTAAAGCGCCACTTTATTTATACGTGAGTGGATTTGAAATTAAACAAAAATTTTACCGACCGTCAATCATATTGACGTTGAGCCGTTAGATGGCAGCATTGCTGTTTTGTGTATATAATTTTAATAATTAAGTAATTTGCAAAAATAATAGCAATATAAATTTTTTAGTTGTGGATGCCGGTAGAGCAAGCAATTATCTATAAAATGATATATAATTTATGTGGATTAGTTGTGAGGTTTTTTCTAAAAAGGGAGTGTATCATCTTAACCTTAGCGTATTAATATATATGATGATGATGATGATGATGATAACAAAAAAAATATATAGATACAAACATATCAAATTAAAAATACCCATTTTTTTACCATTTGAAATAAAACAAATTCAAAGTAGTTTAATTGCCTTGGTCGATCTTATATTCACAAAGGAATATTTACTTTTATCAATACATTAATCACAATTGTGACACGAGATGTACTATGTTCGAAGTTAGTTTATCAACTTATGTAAGCACAAGACTCGCAAGAAACAAATGAAATGTTTGAACCTGCTATTGCACGGGATTGGAATATGTTTTCACGTCAAACACGTATTGCCAGTGACATATTTATTGTACGACTCCTTTTAAAGTTATATAACTTCTTTTCAAAATATATATTTTTTTAATTTTTTTCTTATTATGTACTTAATAAAGGTCATAAATTTGTTTTCATATACTTTGGAGTAATTTTTTTTCTTACACAATATATAAAATATAAAATAATGCTTAAATAACGCAACAAAATTTATCAACGTTACAAAAATATAATACAATGACTGAATGACTCAAAATTTTCTAATATTGGAAGCATTTATATATTAGAAACCTCTTGAATATATTTTCTAAAACGTAGTAAAACTTTTCTCCCATATCTTTTATATATATATATATATATATATATATATATATATATATATATATAATTATTACTTTTATTATATTTAATTCACTGATATTATTCATATATGTGAGTACTTAAAAAATACCACTGAATAGATTTAAAGCAACTCATTAAAATATATAAATACTAACTGCTAACTGATGAAATATAACCACTAACTACTAATAATTCTAACAATTATAATTATTTTGGCTTTCAAATAAAACATAGATACAAAATGCATAATTATAATTCAGTGGGTCAAAATGTTACATTTTTCCTGCATATATAGATAATTTTTCAACCATTTTTAAACAACGAACTATTTTCATACGATCTTTTTTAAATAAATTGATTATTGCTTCATTCCCGGTTAAATATTTATGCGTACATTTCCTGCAAAAGTTAATAAATTTTGTGTAAGAATTTTGTAGGGCTGTGATGCCTTAGGTTCTTGCATGTTTATCACTGCTTTCTTAAAATTGTATTACAATGTTTTATATACGTACTTATCAATAGCTTCGTATTTTTTTACAAATACAAAATACCTTGCCTGAATAAAATGGTTAGGTTTCCCATATAATCTATAAAACATTTATTATTTTGTACACGAAAAAATTAATGCTCACTTGGGTTAGTTATTCATATTTCTATTTATGCGGGGAGCATAATCTAGTGGCAATATGAATACGTTGGGTCTCTTGGTGATTGACTGTAGAATTTTAGAAGCAACTGACGTCATTTGAATACGCTAAAATATTCCCAATTTTCAGAAATATGACATAAACTTAAGTAATGTATCTTTCTATAGATAAGAGTACTTTGAATATAAATAAACTTAGGATTATAAATTTTATGAATATTTTTATTGATAGTTTGGCATAAACAATTGGCGGTTTTTGTTTTGTTATTTTCACGTTTTTTTGTTAATTTTTAGCATGTAGTGAAACTCCATTCGTTTATTTTAAATGTAAAATTTATTAATATGTCAAATTTACCTTATCAATATTTTACGGAAATAACGTAATTCTTTAGGCTCCTATATTGTACTTTGTACTCATTAATAAATGACGAGACGAGACGGGACGTAGCAAGTTACAGAACGCGAATTTAAGTACTAGAACGAGCGTCCTGTGGCAATTTCCGCTGTCTTGCTTCTCTTACATATTTGTATACTACTGTAAATTAATTGTATTACTTGAAAAAAAAACAGGAGTTTCTATTATTTTGCTTACAAATTTTTTTTTGGCTTGACCCTTTGCAGTATTTTTAAATTCTAATTTTCAATCAATGCACATTTTTTAATCAAAATATACTTCGACAGCCAACAATTTATAAAGTTTTTAATTTATTTTATTTTATTTTGTGTTTAAAGACGTTTTTACAAAATCCTGCCACACGAAAATGAATATTTACTTGTCGTAAAATCACTAATATAGCTACAGCGCTTGCGATGTACAACTAATTTACAGTCCATTCACATTATTTGATCACACATATTATAATTAAAATCAAAATATGTATTCAATATTTGTTTTGTAACCAGTTTTGTTTATTTTGTATTAATTAATATCATATACTTCGACCAACCCAGCTAACTAGGATGGCTGTGTACAATGATTTGATTTTCCACATGCGGCTTTATTGAGGTAGCAATTACCCGTGACAACTAATTAGCGTCTACTAGTATTTTAGCTTTTCACTTGCGGTTTGGTTCCTATAATTTGTTCCTTTCGATATAAAAATATAACTACTAAATGTCATATTTTTACGCAAATAAGATTTTAAGCACAAAATGATGTTTTTTCTGATATTTATTTTCTGTATATTTTTTATCCAAATTAATATTATAAATGTATTTCTTTGTCCTTCTTTAACTTTACAACCGAACAACAAATCGATGTGATTTTTGCGCGAAGGTAATTAGCAAGCTGGGAAATGACACAGGCTATTTTCCGACCCAAGAAATCTTATCCTAACTAATATCATAAACCTAATTAATCTTATAAATGAGAAAAAGTGTTTGTTTGTCTCACGTTGGCCACAGCAAAGGATCGAAGTATCTCTTTTGCTCGAAGATATTCAACGGCACAGGAAATAACATAGACAACTTTCCTATCCATCAAATTTCATCCTAACATGTTAAAGGAAAAAATGGGGTTTTTTTTGTTCTCCTTTCACATCGTAGGGGAGCAATAGATCGATGTGATTTTTTTCACAGAGATAGTTGACGGGCCGGTATATGAATAAGCTATTTTCATTCCAATAATTCTCATTCCTTTGGGATCATTCCGGTTTGAAACAAAAAAGTACACAATAGGAATAACGAAGCAACATCGATACAGAATCACGGATGGACGTGATTTTTTGAAACACGTTGTAAGGTAATAGCGGAATCACTCCCTTTAATCCTTAATTTAAAGGAAAATATTTTTATTTTCATTATTAATTGTATTATAAAGTCAAGAAAACAAAGGTTTGTCATTTAATTTATTTTAATCATTCTAGACGACGCTGCATATTATAATTTCTCTCCATAAATTTTTAATTAATTTTTATAGATAAAACGGGTTTTTCTTTTTATATTTTGTGTGAAAACATTGGATAAACTTTTCAGAATATTTCTAAAGATGTGATAACTAAAAATTGTTGATAAAAATCTATACCAACAATTTTTAGTAACAGATTTCGGTATAAATAATTTTGAGTGTAAGCTATTGAAATATATGCGAGTAGATATATTTTACTAACATACCAAATTTCAAGTTTTTAGTCAAGCGGTTTCTTAGAAACGATTGGATCATATAAATGTACATACATGTGAATGACTTTATAAAGATTTTCAGTATTATTAATTTCGTCTGATAATGTAATATATATATATATATATATATATATATATATATATATATATATATATATGTAATTTACTACCTGATAATCATTCAATTGTAAATATAAATCTTAAAGTAATAGACACTATGAAATAAAATATTTCAGTTTTATAAAATTATTTATCATGGCTAAGAATGGTCAATCCGACTATATTACATCAACAATATAAAAGATGGATACTTTTATTCAAAGCGGCCGGTATAAACAATCGATCACGAGTGCATCTCGGCACGTAATGATTAACCGGTGTGTTGTAACGTATCACTTGTACGGAAGAGTGAAACTATACTTTTGTTGACTAAATATTTTTCTTTTTCTCTTTTACTATTACGTCAATTTAAATTGTTTTTTTAATCAAATTCAAAAAGAGGATATGAGCATTTCACTGCTTATTTCACATTTCAAATTAAAGTACTTTTGTTTGTAATAAATCCTTTAACTTAACCGTTTTTAGCGATTTTAGAGAGGAATTAGTTGCAAAAATTCGACTTTCATAAAATAAATATAGGAAACCAATAAAACGTAATTTAATGGAATTAGAAATGAAGGTTTAATATATTTTTACATATTAAAATCATTATACTAGATATTCCCAGAGTTTGCAGTAAACTTGGCAAAAACGAAGGTATGTAAACACGCCCTTAATGCAACATAAATGTACATATATATGTATATACGCAGAACTAATTAAAAGAAAAGCAATATTTTCCATATTGGTTACCGAGCATTAAACATAGCTTTTAGGTACATTGCAAAAGGTAGTATTGCCATTATGTTGTTAATAATACATTATATTTCCATTTCCACAACAACCTAGTCTAGCTGGACTTTAGAATCATAAGTGTAGTTTCCCGATTAATTTTAAATAAATTTGTAGTAACCTTAATTTTTCATAATTTTGACTATCATTTTAAGAGATGGGGTAGTGATATATTTTTTTCAACTTTTTCAATAATATTTCTAGAACAATCTTACATCGAATTCTGAATTTATCTTTCGAAATCTCTGTAATTTAGTTTTTCGTTTAAAATCCCACAAATCCATGAAAAAACCTACATAGATATTTTCGAGTATTCGCTAGTTAGATATGTTTGAGTTGTTATGATGTATCATCATGCTAAGTTGCAAGTTTTTATATCAAACAAGTTCTCAAAAATTTCTTTTAGATCAATCTAATAATATAAATAAAATTATCTTACATAAAATTATAAAACATAGAGTCTTGTAGTCCTCAAGGACCACGCTTTCAAATCGTATTCCATATAATGTACGAAATAAAAGAAATTGTTTTTCTTATAATTTATTTGTAACCAACCCCACCCCCGCCCTCATCATCATTATGAGTGTTGATTTAGTTTCACTATTGATTTAGTACAACTATGCCAAATTTTAATTTTCTACCTCGAACGATTTCTAATAAATACGACTGTCACGAATGGACGAACGGGTGGACACGTTTTCACAAGATGAAGTACAAAACTCTCAAAAGACGATACATGACAGGAAAGAAGTCAGAAACGGAAGGAAAATAGCGCATGTTAAGTGAGCAGAGGTATAATTTTCACTCTTAACTTTCGGACGTGTATATAAAGGCGAATTTCTGACGCTGGGGTTCAATGATTTGTAAAAAAGACTAGAAATATTTGTAAAAGAGCAAACAGTATTTAAGGTACATATTTATATATATAACATATGTAGTTTATTTTAAACTTAATACTAAATTACTTTGAAGAGACAGATTACGTTTAAAAATATAAATAATTTAATTTTTTTTATTCAAAATAATGTTACGAGCATTATTATGTACATTCCAATTTGAGCAACTTCGAATATATTAAGTTACCCTCATAAATTCAACCGAATGCCCAACAAAATCTCTCTCATCCCGATAAACCAATGAAAAATAAAACATTTCAACGCAACACCTTCATTATGCAGCACCCCGCCCGGGACCGGGCACCGGCAACGCCACTTTTTTCCAAACGTGTTCAGCAATTCACACTCAACCATTATTCATCATCTTCCAGTCTACGTGGCACGCAGTCTACACCACGGCGCTCCGTGAAATTTGTTACATGAATATTGGTAGCTGCTACCGAGCATGTTATAAAAGTGAAACTCAACACTTTGATATAAAATGGAAATGACGTCACGTATGTTTCCGCCCTTCCGACTCGACGTTGACGCGCGGGATTCAAACCTGCTTTGCGCGCTCTCACATTGTTAGTTCAGATTCAAAGGTAATTTGGCGCCGACGGAATCTTCTAAGCACAAAGGTGCTCGAAAGTTTGTTATGCAAATTTGGTCGTAATTTTCATTGTGGGCGTCGCGTGCCTCTCATTTGCATCGGGGCGGACTTTGGCCACTCCGCTCAGCTAACTTGGATACTGACTTTGTAGAAACAAATTTTTGGAGTGGGCTCTATGAACGTATTTTAAAAGTGATAATTGGAACAAATATGTATCGCTTGGACCTCGATATACCTAATAATTTAAATTAATGGGGGGAAATAGAATATTATTGTATGAGCTTTTATTGTTAGATTTTTGTATTATAATAAATTTACTTTTTTAATCCAATATTGTTTTAAAGTTTCTTAATATTACGTTTTCGTTTTGTTATTTCAATTTATAACATTAAGGTGAATCAAAACAAGTGTTAGATAAAAGATTATCAAATTCTAAGTTGAGGATAGTTTTCATTTTGAATACCATTACAAGATTAATATATATGTACACACACATATATATATATATATATATATATATATATATATTTATATATGTCTGTATAAATGTAAATTCCTTGAAAATATCGGCCTATAATTTCCAACTTAAAGCTATACCAACGAAAATTACATACCTATGTCCTTTAAAAACTAAAGAAATTACTAGTTTGTCATCACATGTACTTCATTTCCGAACTTATTGTATATACATATATATATATACATATATATATATATATATATATATATATACATATATATATGTATATATATTTATATATATATATAAATGTTTCTGAAAAACAAATTCTTTACTCATAAAACGTGGCCCTATATACTTTACGATCAATAAGAAAATATACTTTTACAAATAGGTATAATATGGAAATCAAATTTTTAATAGGAGTGTCCAACAAAGAAAAACTAGAATATTTTTATATGAAATTAATAATATTATGATACTTTTGTGCATAATAAATTTATGATAATTTATATACTTGGATAGACTAATAGAACATATCAATAAAATTCTGGTAGCATTATCAAATACAGAAAAAATTAAAATTCCTTTGGTATACCGATCCAGAATTTGGAATGTTAGGTGTTTTACTTTCCTTCTTTTATAAATATTTGAAATACACTTGATATTGTGTGGAAATTATTCAAAATAGATTCTAACAAAAGTTTTGAAAAATGCTCCATCGCGCTTTTAATAACTGAGAGTATAATTAACAGTGAAATAATCAAATGAATGGTTAACGATAATAACACATTATTAGTATTAATTACGGTTTAAGATTGTATACTCCATCTTTACCATGTCATTTTAAATATTGATTTACGCAATTTACCATGATTTAATTTTTTCATTGAAATTTTAATTTATATATATATAACATCATAATACCCCATTTAATATAATTCTCTTTGTTATAAATTACGGCTAATGGAATTAGTTCATGCAGTAGTTTCTAAAGATTTGTTCACTTTTGTAGACTTAGATTTAAGTCATGTGATGAAGATATGTAGTTTATAAACTAAATGAAAAGGTAATTATTATGGAATCTACTTTTGAAATCGGTATCTGTGATTTTTCAATTTACATACGACGTTAACCGTGATGTAGTCTACATCTTAGGGATGTTTAGAAAAATTGCTACGTAATGTCTTACTATGTTACGTACGTAGCAACAAAACGGGACAGTATATAAATGGGTTAGAGACACCCCCATCGTTTTAATTGAAAATCCACGGGAATTATGCCGCGAGAAAAAGTTAGAAATACGTATGTTTATAGTTAGCCCAGACACAAAATATTTTTTCTATTATTGAATAAGTCCACAAAGATAGCTTTTTTCAAGAATGATGTCATTATAATATAAAATAAAAGTTTTTCACTCCACACTAGGTTATACATTGAGAGGTGAATTTAAAACTTACGCAAGAAAGAAACACTGAATTATCCATAGGAAAGAAACCATAGTTTTACTAAGCAATGCCTTACATTTATTGTTTTTAGTTTATAGCTCCAAACTTTTGTCGATTATATTAATAAGATAGTTGTCAAAATTTCCAGTTGACGGTTCGAAATGCGTTTCGACATCTGACGAGACAACTCTGCAATTTTGTAAATTGTGAAAGTTACATGTTACTCAGGATATATGGAAGCTAGCCACCGATTTCATTACTGTTATATACACACACCTATATATATATATATATATATATATATATATATATATATGACATAGAGGTTGTGAACTGCTGCATATTTATTGTCTGAGGTCTCATGGCGTTTGGCGCGGTAAAACAAAATGAAAATATTTATAATATATGTATTATTTTATAATTTAATATAATTTAACGCATATGTTTCCCACTTATTTTTCCATATATTGATATAATATGAATTAGATTTATAAAGATTTGAAAAGAATAACGTTTCAGATTTTTCCCATATAACTTAGTTTTAACTTAAAATAGCAATCCCCTCCATAAATAAGTAAGAATTAAGTCAAAATCAATAAAAACAATTCTTGTTAAAGTCATAAATAATAATAAAAGTTTTTATACAGATATATAATACATGTTTAAATATTTACAGCTCAGAAAAGACGTATCCTAGACTTACCGACGATTCGAAAAAGTTTAGGTAGACTACGGGTTGGTTTGAGAGTCAAAAATTTTAAAATATGAATCGAAAAAATATCAAATGTTAACGGTAAGGGTAATGTAGTTGGTCGGGTAGTTTTTTATACATAAAATTGTGTACATTAAACTGGATTATTAACACAAGCTTGATTCTACGGCGCAATCCGATAAGTTCAATGTAACAAAAACCCTGTTGTGCGACATTCAGGAACACAAAAGATACAATAGACATACAGTGGACTGTTGTGAGGAATTTTAACATCAAAGTTATATTTTAATAACTTTATGCTTTATTATTTACCAGTAAAATTTGACTTCATTTTTCCTATAGTTGTATTGTTATTTTATTATTTTTACAATTCGCATTATAATTATTTGGCTGTATAATATTATGTGCAACGTGATATTTGCCATTTAGTTTATACCAAAATGAATCGGTTATTGTGAAAAAAAAGTAAATTTTATACAAAGACAAAAAACTATCCAATGCAATTCAGTTTTAATATAGATATTTGTGTATACTCTATGTTGATACTAAATCTAGCCATCATCTATATTTAATTTTATCTTCTTTGAAGTGATTATTTATTTTTTTGTCCAACCTTATTTAATTATGTTTCGTAAACACTAGATTTGAATAATTAAAGGAGAAAAACTTGAGAAATAATTAAATAAAACTCAAACTGCTTATAATTTTATTTTCAATAATTTAACTTAAACTTAAACTAATTATAATATCTAAAGTAGTAGTGGATTTTTGCAGAATATTGTCAGGAAAGTCTCTTCAATTTCAAGTTCGTATTGTTTCTCTATGTCCTCAATTCGTTTCAAGAAGCTTGAGCTGTTCAATAACTTTTCTCTGTAAACCTCACATGGATATCCACTATACACAGTAACGTCAACAAACTGCATTATTTTAAGTTTACGTGTATAAAATATACATCGAATGAAGTGAGAATACTTTTAAGTCACATAAATGCTTTGTTTTTTACACTTGGTGACATTCCGTAAATTGTAAAAATCGGCCAAAAACTGCTTTTTGTAGAAACTACGTTATGTTGGACCAAAAATTTTGATGAAAATGAGGAATTTTGATGATTTGTTTGAGTGAAAAGATCCTGTCTACTTTGTTTAATATTTTCTTGACATGTCTAAAGCCCTGTTATGAGGTAAAAAGGAATAGCTTTAACTATGTAGAACCATTTTACTGTTAAATATTTTTGGACTTAAATCAAAATTGGAAGTATCTAACTAAAGTGTAAATTTTATTTAGCCCTCCCCAAATGTCAGTAAAAATTAAAGGATGTTGTAAAGATAGAACTAAGAAACATTAGTTTTTAGGTCTGTTACACAAAACTCATTAAGTGTGAGCTATCATAAATAAAACGTTTTATGCACTTGCGACAACTGTAAGTTCAATATATAAACAAAAGCAATAGCTGTATTAAACTGTTACAGTAACCGTATCGTCAAATTTTATTACTCTTTGTTTTGTCATTTCACAATGAAGGTTTTATTTAGTATTAATGGCTTCGTATGTACAACAAGTATTATCTTGTGGTTTTTTAAATAGTATTGATACTTTACTACTCAACAATGAAGCTTGTTTTAAATAGTAGATCCATCTACTTATATCGCACTTTGTACCTTAGTAACACACTTATTCAGAAACACAATGTCTTACTTTCAAAACAAAACTTTTAATGTGATCCTCAATTCATATGGTTGATGGTTGCTTGCCTCTTCGGTCTTTAGGTAAATTCTTCTATTCATCTTATGATATGAAGTTTATCATATAATCATCTTAATCTCTATTTAAGCAATTCCATAGACATTTTGAAAGCTTACATATATATATATATATATATATATATATATATATATATGTATATATATATATATGTATATATATATATATACATATATATATATATATATATATATATATATATATATATATATATATATATACTAGCTGACCCGGCGAACTTCGTATCACCTCAGAATAAATAAATATTGTGTTAACTTATTAAATAAATTAAATTCAGTTTTTTATTAAGATAAGATGAATATTCAAAATGAATTAATTTCGATAAATGTACAAATCAAAATAAAAACTATTTTAATTAAATTAAAATAACATTAAAATCACGAATTTGTAGTTATCACTTGGAATGCAATCCATCGCAGTTATGAACAACCGATCCAATGTATGATATTTATGAAGTTGTTTCTGCAAATCTTGAAGAACTTCTCTTTTTATTGCCGATACGATCTTTTCACACCGATGAAGTTGTTCCTCCATGTTGCTCATCAAGTAAATTTAGATGAATTTATGCCGTGCCTCTTCAAGCGGTTGCAATAATCCGATTCGATTATGAATTTGGCCTTGAATCCATAAAGTCGAAAGCGAAGTTACATTTATTAAATTATGATCACGAAAAATAATAAACGAATAAATGTTTATTCTCTCTAGCAGAATCATCTCCTTGAATGTCAGATTGAATCCACGTTCTTCTATAATGTCTGCTCCAAATGAAGTCATTTGGAAACAACCTTTGTATCTTTGAACGTTCGATAGAAAATGTCGTGATTCTGGTGTTTCTGTACGAAGTAATGATTGCAATGACTCAGGTGGCAGAAGAAAGAATGGCAATTTTATCTTGCCACAGAGAGAGCACAATCCAGGCGTTTCTCCAGCGAAATAATTCAATACACCACAAGGGTCGCACGTAATATACATTGGGCCAATTCGAACGAAAGGATCCGAGCTGTAGTCAATTATGCAATCGTATTAAAATGCTACTCGATTCAAATCAACGCTTGAAGCATTTCTTCTTGCGCGTCGAAGATTAATAAGTTGTTGGTCTGTGCGATAAGCTCGACGATTTTTCGTTGCCAACTGAGCTGTTTGTCTTGTTCTTGTGTTTATGAAGAACGAAGTTGGGCCATACTTACGCGGCGCTCTTCCCGTGCAATTTCTCGTTCATCTGCAGTGGATTGATTCGCAATATTCCTAAGTCGAATTGCATTACGGCTTTGTTGTGAAAGATTAGAATTATAAATAACACTTTAAAATTAATCAAGTAAATTACATAATGAAGCAATTATCCATGCCCGCACAATCACAAATATCATAACGTCACAAAGTGAAAATTTTCATAAAACTTAACTCAACTATTTAAAATCTCTCTTCGCTAATGAATTTCAGAAAAAAATGTTTAAAGAGAATTACTGTAATCGAATTCAAATGAAATAACGGTCGAAAACTGAATAAGAATTATTAAAAACCAATCATCATTTTCGTTCATTTATGACATAGTTTTTTCTTTTTTTTCTGTTATTTATCCCATATAACGTTTTACACACAATTAAATTATTTGTGATTTTTTTACTTTTGCAATGCGCGAGGAAACTTCTCGAAGCCGAGATAAAACAAATATTCAATAAATATATAATAATCACATAAATTTTCAATGGAAAAAAATCAGTCAATCCTTTCTCGATATATCATCAAAAAAGCTGTTCCATCCATAAATGTTTCCAATATTTTCGTATTTACATTCCCGACGAAGACAAATCCAAAAACACAAAAATGAAAAGAATTAGTCCAGCCGTTCTTGAGTTATAAACGGTGTAACTAACACGACTTTGTTTTATATATAGATATATATATGTATATATATATATATATATATATATATATATATATATAAATAAATATATATATATGTATTTATATATATATATATATATATATATATATATATATATATATATATATATATATGTATATATATATATATACTATACACCCACACACATACATTTATATGTTTACGTGTGTGTGTGTGTGTGAATACATATATTATAACTATATTCTCGACTTACTCTTCTCTATTTTTTTTTAAACAACTTTTCCGCTTTGAGTGTCATCACCAGGTAATGGAACTTTCTTATCAATATTATGTTTGTAACCATCATTGCCTCTGTTGAGGTTTTTTTTATTGCTTATTCGGTAAATGTCCACAAAAAGAAAATTAAAACAAGCGTAGTTATCAGGACTCAAGCGGAGCACAAAGAAATTGCGAAAAAATAATGAGAGGAACACAATAGATCTTTATATATTATTGCCTTAGCTGCCAACTTCAGTGAAATAATAACACATTTATTGTGTTGTTAAAATAATACATCTCCAGAGATGTATTATTTTAAAAACTAACTTTATTTTCCAAAGCGTTTTATAGTATAGAAATGACTATATATATGTTGTTCTTAAACTCATTCTTGAGATGATCAAGAAACACAATGTATAAACAATGAGTTTTAGAGAAATGTTACGTATATTGTTGTAATCATTATCGAATACAAATTTGTTTTTATTTCTAAAATGTAAGGGTATTTAACTTATATCTTAGAAAATAAACTTTGTAATTTTCTTCAAGATCAAAAAAAAGTTATTTTATTACAATAAATATCACATCGTCTTGATCTCATACCTTTATTGACAGAGTGCACGTGAATTTTTAAATTTATAATTATGCATGATACGTAGAATCGAGTTGCTCGATGTTGCCATTTATTTTCGTCTAATATTTTTTATGTACGTTATGAATAATTCATTTCAAAATGTTCAATAAAATATTATTCATAGGTTGAATATATTTGGCGTTAATTTTGTAGAAATTCATTATTCACAATTAAATGAAACTACGTGATGTAGTATTATTTCTACTATCTTTAATTTCTTTACCACGACCTAGGTTTCGTTGTATTACAACATCTTCAGGTGGGATATTAGCAAAGATACCAATATAAACAATACGATACGATATAAAGATAATTCATAAGGTTATGGGCTAATAATGTATTGTAGTCACCGTCATATTTAGTGCGCAGTCTACATGGAAATCCGAGTACCGGGTATTTTAATTGATTTTCTTGTTCTTTTCAAACGTTCTCACAGTTTTATTGATAGAATGCAGACGAATTTTTAAATTTATGATTATTCATGAAACGTAGAATCGAGTTGCTCATTGTTGCTATTTATTTTCTTTTAATATTTTTTATGTACTTTATGAATATTTAATTTCGAAATGTTGAAATATTATTCGCAGGGTTATGGGCTAATAATCTATTATAGTTACTGCGTAGTCCACATGGAAGTTCAAATATCGGATATTTTAATTGAATACATTTACATGCTTGTTTTTATCCTTGTCAAAAATACAGTGTTACTAGTATACCACTTAATAATATTCTTATATATATATTTTTATATATGTTTTCATATATATTTTTAAAAATTGTATGATTTGTAATCAATGTTAAATTGTGTGAGAACTACTAGTAACAAAATCAATGGGTTTCTAATTTTATGGCAGTACCGAAGCTTGAAAGGAATTGGTGTATTGTATCATTATCCTAAGTATAAGGAAGCAATGCGTTATTCGTCTATATTATATTACGACGATCATTTGTGGAAAAAAGTAAAAGAAACTTTTTTATGGGGAATTGTTTTATTTTCAAATTTAATAATGACTCTTTTTGCAATAAAACATCGTTTAAGAGATATATAAATGAAGGAGTCCTTTAATGACTATTGATAAAAAATTTTAACCTGATGATGACAAACTTTAATAAAATGTTCAGCCACCATCCTAAGTGTAATGCAACGATATAGTATTGTTCTTTATAATGTGGTAGCATATAGGACAACAATGAAGGAAAAGAGCGATATTTTGTCAATAAGTCCATAATTTGTAATAGAAATCGTTTATTTGACACAAACTTTTAAACTTTGTCCAATGTAAGTCATGGAACATTAAATATTTAAAGAATATAGTAAAATATATTTATATACTAAATAATAAATTTATTATGTTAATAAGTCCACAATTTGTATTTCACAAAGCCGTAATTTTTAGCCAGTTTTATTTAAGCAAGCACAATGCATATTTTTGCCGCAAATACCTCTAATCTCTATAACAACTTCGGCATATTATTTAAGAATAATTAGCAGAGGTCAATTAAACATAGTAGTTTTAAGAAGAGCAATTTTAAATATGTAAGCAATATTTTAATTAACCAGATTTTGGTAGCAATAAATAGACTGCTAATACAAAAAACTGTTCGTTTCAAGCGATGATACGGAAAATAGATCCAGCTGTAGATCGGCTTATAATTCCTTCTCATATTTGTGGTATGAAATATAAATGGTTAACTTTTAATGGTTAACGTTAAAACTTACTCTTTTTATACTAAGTAAATTTTTATTTCATGAAATAAAATTATGACTTATACGACTCGTGAAATTATAAATCATTATATTATTAACTTGGTACTTTACATTTAATTTTGCGATTTTTATCTAAATACTACCAATAAAGACAATACACCCGTGGCTTTTTTATAGTTTATGGCACATTGAAAAATATAATTTTTTTTTGTAATTGCTGTAAAAAAATATAATTTTTTTGTAATTAAAAAGTTGCAATTATTATTACAAAAAACGGTTTATTTTGTACATGTAGTATGTAGCAAAGGCCTGACCTGTTTCAATGTAACATCAAATATATCACATGAAGATGCTTACGATATTAAGGAAGGTGCCTCAGATCCATACTGTTAGAGCCAACAACGAAAATCGTGCAACTATAAGAAAAAGAAGACGTCGAAAAATAAAGAAGTATATAGAGAATTCGAGAATAATAATCCATAGTACCATATTTAAGAACGAATAAAGAGCTATTCTTGTTTAATAATTAATTTTAACAAAATCCATAAATGAACTAAAATATGTTAATTTTTTAAATTTAAGCAGTTCGCGGATTATACGTATAGGGCATACCACAAAAAAAAAGCGCCAAGTAATTTACCTTAAAGGTAATACGGAAAAAATTGAATATTAGGAAAAAATGTTAATTTTACAATTTTGAACATATATATTTCTCAAGAACAATCATTTATAGGAAAAAGTACGATGACAATTTATTTCAAATGAACCAATTTTCTTGTACCAATTTTCATCTAAATAGGAATTTTGAGAAAAATGTCTTCGGTAAGCTTAGATGATTTTGTCTTGAGTGAAAAATGCAAAATAAAATTTCGATAAAAGCATTATAACTACCAGGTTTGCTACAATCTGTCATTAAATTAAATAATAATAAATCTGGTGGTAAACCATAATTACCTACTGATCCCTACAACTTAGTATAAGTTAAGAAGCCCAATTTCTATCTTTAAAATAAGTTGATAGGTTTTATGTCTTTCAACGTTTACTAATTATAAAATCTCCATAAAATTAGTGTGTACACACCAACAGACTATTTTAGAAAATTTTTCGTTTACATGCAGTTATTGCTTTTAAATATCTCCCGTATACATTTATCACCGATTAAATCGATTAAATATACCTCAACCCCTAAACTCAACTTATTCATTGTACTTTTACATGACTGTAAGTATCTATATCAAGCTAAATTTAACTTTACAAATTGATCTACATTTTCTACGACAAAAATGTTATCTCAATATGAAATTTAACATTTCTAGAACTCGTTTATTTAACACAAACTTGTAAACTTTGTCCAATGTAAGTAATGGGACATTAAATATTTAAAGAAGTTATTAAAATATATTTATACACTAAATAATTAATTTAATATGCCTTATTTATTTAAATAAAGGAATTTTATTAGGTGAAGTCTAATTTTTCATTACTTTCATATAATTAAATTGGCCATTCGTTAAGCTTGTTGAGAAAATGGAGTATCACTAGGAAATTATTGATATTATTTACGATAAATATTTAAGATAGATGTCGTCACCGTGGTATGTTGGGTTGATCGCAAGACATACGGCCGTTGAGTGCGCGGCGCACCGCGGGGACCCTGGTTCGTTTCCCGGCCGCTCATCAAACGGAACTGGGAAGTCCAACTTTTCGAGGCTCTGGTAACTATTTTTCCGTATGAAATCTTTTTCATTTTATGTGGCCACGACAACAACAACGACATATAAAATATATACCTTATCTTATAATTTACCTTTTAGAGACGTTTTAATTTGTCGATATTAAAATAACTGCCATTGTTATGCAAGTGTATTTATATTTAGTAATCGGTGTATGTTAATGATGTCCGGTGTTTAGTGGAAGTAAAGTCAACAATATCAGTATTGACCTTGAACTCGCTTCCTCGTATGATACGATTATTTTCCATGCAGACAGCATTTCAATTGTGATTTATGTATAGTACATCCTCGTTTAATTTCAATTTTTGGCAGCCATCCACATGACTCGTAATAATAATGATTATCGTCATTATGATAAGCACCATCCGGTCTAATTAGTGTTACGATATGGCTGCGCAGAAATGGAGTACGGATGAAATCAGGTTATGCACGCTCGATTACAATTTAGGTTTTGTTAAAACCTAAAACTTTGTTTCCTGCATATCTATTTACATCAAATAATCTTGAGAAACTGCTTTTATTTCATTTATTGACTTACAATTTTCTACACAATCTTATAACCCCGCAGTTTTTTCTGGCCCCAATGTTTAAAGTCTTCAATTTTTTGTTCCTTATCACATTTTGCAAATAGGTTTTTTCGTATATCAATGAATTCGAATGTCTAAAAAATTTTGTCTGTACCATAATTACTTTTACTAAAGTGAAAACAGGTTATAAATCTCAAATATTTAATAAACAATTATAAATCATGTCAAAAAGGAATCAATCGTTTCCAATATTTGAAAACATGATACTAAATTTAAATGACCGAATGAAAATATTTGATTTTTCGCCCTATATCATCTAACCAAATAGGAAATTTTCTTAATTGAAATACAATTATATTCATGAACTAATATTATAATAAAGATACATAAAGTAAGGGCCAATTTCTAACATGAAGTCATGTTTACGTAACTTAGTTTTATATTTAGCCCGAATGACCATTGCTCCAAAAGAAAAATATTAATAAATGGTATCCAATCATAAACAAAGTTTTTGTTTTTCGGGAATCGTGTTTAAAAAATCTATTTTTTATATCTCTTTCCTCAGTTTTAGTAACTGTGGCTCATTTAAAGTGCACCTGTGTCTATTTTAAATTATGCACAGCTAAATTTTTCATGTTTGTATTGAAATTTGTTATTTGAATTTTATACCATTTAAAAATTTGTGTGGGGAATTGGGGCATTGTTAGAATTGCAGTCTATAATACTTTAAACATATTTAAAAATGCTATTGTCGTTAAATATGCACGTTACGGCGTATTATTCTAACAAAACTATCATGGTATTATCATTAAAAGTACTGATAATAAAAAATTGTAATACTTGGTTTAGACTAATGGGAGTTAACTTTTTAGCTGCACCCCTAAAAATAGATTTATTCTCTTATCGCTAAATAGTACGAGAAAGATTTTAATGTTGTATATAAGAATATTGAAACTAAAACAGTGCTTCGTCATTTTTACATGTTTTTAAAATATGAGGTATTCCAATATTCTTTCCGTAAAATGGTTCAAAATTCGCTGTAAAAATGATGCGTTGAGTGTTTTTTCCCTTTATTCTACGAAAATACATAAAATTTAGTATGCAAATATAAGAATTTCTTAGAATAAACGAGAGACACATAAAAAGCCTTATGAATGCATGCAATGATTTGAATGAATGCATCTATGCTACGTAACTTGCTTCCCCAAACATATGTGTTTGTGTCAGACCTTGATACCGAAACCATTAAATTACGAATAAATTCTATTTACTTTATGATTTATGCTTTAAAAATAATATAATCTCAAAACTTATATAATTTGTAGTTTGTGCAAATTGCTTCGATATGAAATTTTAGCAAAACGTCATTTTGATGAACTTGCAAAAATACGAATTTCTTCTTTCTGTATCAAATAGAACCTGCACACTGTTTGATTAAATACATAGTCTTTTTTGGTTTTGAGGCAATTAATATTTAATAATTACAAATATTTCCTTCTAGCATAAGTATGTTTTTACTAAAGCCGACTCTTCCTCAATAAAATTTTTGTTGTCTTTTATTAATTTTTATTGAGTGACGATTTAAATCGAAGTAGTAAACGTTAAAAATAACTCTGAAATTAAAATATTCTTTCTTTACTAGTCTTAAGAAGTAGTTTTAATCACAAAAAATCAATTATTTGTTTTTAATGTCCATATTCGCTACTAAGATTCAAAATGATGAATCTTTTGTTTCATTTTGATCTAAAGAAGAAAGGAAAATATGTCATTTCAAGATGCTTATCCAATACTTGTGCATTCAAACTTAATCCATTACTTCCCCACTAAAATAAGAAACCGCTTAGAGAAACTACAAAATAAATATATACTCTCTAAGTGTTTTTCCATTTGTTCGAATTGCCGGTGGTAGTAAGATAAAAAACTGGTCATGACAGATATTGTTGTATTTTTAAATGTTTTCTTCACAATTGATGTCTTATTCAATCGTTCCAAGTTCTCAGCTAAACTAAAAGTGCCCTAATAATATAATGACGCAAAATGTCTCCATGAACGGTTCCTATGTTAAAATTATGAAACATTGAGTTTGGTTTGTAAGTCCCTTTAAAGCTTTGTACAACATCTATCCAGGATTTAACATGAAAAGTTCTACAGCATGGCAATAAGCTATAACTACAAACGCACGCACGCACGCACGTAAAACTTACATTCTTTATTCAAATAAATTATGAATTATAATTTTTTACCCTAAAATTATTTTCATTTTGATTTATATCAGGCAAGTTTACTATTAACAATTCACACGGTAAAAAGGTTTATAATAAAAAAAAATACTACCAAAATTCGTACCATGAGTTAAAGGTACAACTTGTATCGGAGATGCTGGTCTGAAATTTCTTCAATGCAAATACACGAATTGTTTATCGTATTATCTAGTCCAACCTAAGTAATTCAGATTTTGTGATCCAATATCTCAAGAATACTGGTGGGAGTATACGATATGGCAAACGATTCGTCAATTACTATTCTAGGGTCAAAATTCACAATATTCTTAGGTCTGTATAAGAAACAAATGTTGTTTTGAAATATCCCGTCCAGACGATTGAAGTGAAAGGACGCTGAAACATTCTTCTCAATGACAAGTGAAGAAAGACACAGACAGAGGCAATTTTGTTGTTATTAATTGATTCCGAACTTACTTTGTTACATTATCTTATAAATATTTTAATTGCTGTCGCACTTGCATCAGCGCTATAGGGTATTTTGTATCATTATTAATTCGGAAATGCAAAACTCTTCTTTATAATTTTGCTTACAGGAAAGCATGAGTACATATAAAGTGGAATAGACAGCATTTCTAATTTTTATGAAAGATAACTTCATATTATATTTTATAACGGTTCCGTAAAATACCTAATGTTTAATTATAGCGAAGCAGATATGACTGTCAATAACATAGTTACCACGAAGTATTTTTAATAACATAGTTACTAGTTTTACATTAATCACATAAGTTAAAACCGGTTTTAATAAATATTTTCTTTGTTCTTTTACTCTAAATACAATTAGAGAGTCACAGTGCTCCAGTAATATAAAGAGAAAAATAACTTCAAAAAGATATGTTATCTCAAAAGAAACTGACTGTAAAGAAACAGGTTTTTTTAATTATTTAAATGTAAAAAATTTAAGTATTCGGAGAAAACTTTTCGCAAAACATTCTTTGATGCGTTATAAATTCGTAAATTAATAGATATTTGGTTTTCAATTCTTAAAATAATTACTTCTTGTTAAAGAAATATAGGCGTCAAAATTTATTTACATCCTTTGAAACAATGCCATATGGATAAGCATACATATTGTCGGATGTGAAATTATCACCTAAGAGAATAAAAATACAAAAATATACAAGTGATTCTCAAGATTTACCTCACTATTTTACTTTATCAAAGAAATCTACAAACTTTTGAGTTTGTAGATTTCTTCAGTCTGTCAGTGCAGTTGGAAATCGAGGACATTACTACTCGTCGCATGTAACTAATTTATTATTCGAATAGAATGCAGTTAAATCTACGCAAAGAACGCCCCAGTCCAGTTAGTCCCAGAAGCACAAGTTTTTCCCCGTGTGGGGAAAAAATTTCAATAAATCTCGTTGAAACTTAAAAATTACGGTTATTTCTCTTGAGAGTAAAATAATAGCATAAACAAAAAGCACTGTTAAATTGCTTAACATAGCGATATGGATTTTTCACGAGGTTGTCAATTCGACTTTATTTTTTTTCGTAATTTGGATGATTCTTTTTTATTTTTAAGTTTAAACTCCCAATAAAACTGAATTTAAATTGAATGTGACTAACTTTGAAAAATAAAGACTCACCATAAACATCACTAACAGTGGACAAAACAGATACCGTGATCGAGTTTGAATGATATAATAACTAATGATAACATAACCGGGAAAATGACGTAGCGGGGAAATGGTGACATTCCATCGATTATAGAATGGTTAATAATATTATAAATTAATATTATTAATAAATTTGTATTCTTAGGGTACTGATTAAAAGAGCAACAAGGATTCAAAACTGCCTAAATTAAAATTTTATGTAAGATAGCTCTAAATATATTGCTATGCTTGTTCATAAACATTTTCTTAGAAATCGTTTAAAGCAAAATCTTGAAATTGGACATAGTGATAAAATTCTTTAAGAAATATTCACGGTTATTAAATTAATACATTTTGGAGGGAATGAAGTAAAGGAATTTTTTTTAATGGTTTTAGATATTATTTAAGAGTGAGGGGATGAGAGCTCTTTTATTAATTTTAAAAAAAACTAGTACAGTTTTTGTTCAGAATTTTAGTGAGAATAACTTTCAGATGTTGTTGAAATTGTCTGCATCTATATGTTTATATATCTGAAATAGATAAAACCAAATTAACAAAAAAAATATCGTTACTAGAAATTTACTTAGAGTTTACCAAAAAAAAACTATGACGATAACTACGAACTCGTTAATTTTTGATACATAAACAACATTTGTACGCTTGTCAAAAGTGCAACCATTCATGGGGTGAAAAATTGTTAAATTTTTTTAAATAGTTTAAAGAAATACTACCATCGTAGTGCGAATTTCGCTCTTACTTAACGAGTTTTTCTCGTATTGATTAAATATTTGAATCCTAAATCTTTTCAAAATCCTATGTGTTACTTCATTTCAGTATTAGTAAAATTAAGTTTATATTATTAATTATTAAAAACAAGTGTATTCTTAAAAACAACAATATTTATACAAAACAATGTTTTGAGATAATATCTTCAAAATATCCACAATGATAAAGCTACGTAACATTTATCATTGTAAGAGCAACGCTAAATACAGTTTCGTACATCGTAGACCTGACTCACATCATGACATAATATTACGCAATCTTCTTTCTGTTCATGATGCGAGCACCGCAACAGGGCTATACTCCACTCATCCTCGCTGTCGTCGTGCTCAATACAAAAGAGGTAAACTTTCTCGTTGCAGATTGTTTATATGCGGGTTTACCGTTAAATTTTAAGGTTGTGGTTTCGAAAAAGAGCAAATTCTTATTATATTTTTTACGTAAAACTTTAATGTGAAACGCCATTAATTCCATTTATAATGTGTAATAAAGTATTTGTAACTACACAATGCCTTTATAATCTAAATAAGAGTATATATATATATATATATATATATATATATATATATATATATATATATATATATATATATTAATTAAATTTTGTGTTATCCTTGAAAGTTCTGCAAATAGATTTAAATCGCTTATTAGACGTCATTATCAAGTTGAATTTAAAATACACTGTAAACTAACAATGACATTCGTGCTATGTATTCGTATCTGTACGAGTGAATACGCTCTCAACTATTTTCGAATTTAAGTGGCTTTTTCGAGGACACTCAACGATTTTCTTGGATTAGTACGTTGTGTCAGTAGATAAAAAATATATTAGGACACAATTTGTACTTTGATTTGTCTTCATAATCCTTAAAAGTGTATTCATTCAAAAAATATTGCAAGATTCATCTCCTTCCTTACAAACAAATTACAACATTTTTCATTTGCCTCATTGACTACTTCAATAAATATTTTCAGGGGCCCATTATTTTCCTTTTATCGGTTTGAGTGTACTATTTTCATTCTCATAAAACCCATGCCTAACACCATATGAACCCTTGACGGTCTTCTTTGGGCAGTAAATTTCAAAATGGATAATAAATTATTTTTAAAATTTCGGGTTTTAACAAGATTTTCAACTTTTAATCAAATAATCGAATTACATATCTTTAATGAATATTAAAAAGTTCACTTCTAATTTCCTGACCAGAGCTCGGCTTTAGTGGATTATATAGCTTCAAAACGCAAATCTCGATGGAAAGTTAATACATGAAACTGAAAATTAGACCGTAAGCTGTTTCACAGATTCCTAATATTGCTGGAAGAGAGAGGCACGTGGCTAGCCTATTTATATAGGTACGTATTGAATTAAATACTTAATACATGTGCATTATTTAAAAACTCCAGTAACCGACATGAAATACTATGATTGACTTGAGAAATACAAAAATATGTATGACTTTAATCAGAATATCCCCAAATTAGTTTATTTTGTATAAGTTGCATCTTGAAAGAAACTGCTTTTATAATTTAGAAACGAATAATAAGTTATAAAATCATCGTCAACTTTATAAATAAAGCCCAGTTATAAGTAGTATCGATGAAAGATTATCAGATTTCCTTCATAGTTTCTTTTGGCTGATCTCTTGATATGACTATTGTAATGAACGTTTAAGGATAAGGTGTCTTGCGTTTGGGATCTTTAATTTGTACATCTCTTTAATATTGAGTGTGGTCCTGCTTGAGTTACTTTGAAAAAACCATTGGAAGAATTTTTGCGGATTTTGATGTCCACGAAAAACAATGGAGCATTTGTGATCTGATAGTTACGATGAGTAGTTTGGCAGCTTTGCTGTAATTTGTATATGAATATTTTTATATTATAAAAAGCTATAATTATTTTTGATATTAATTAATGATCATACAATATTATTAAAATTCCTTATTATATAAATTTATGCTTTCCTACTAATATTATTTCATTGACGTTTAATTACTTTTATTCTTTCTTTGTAATTTAAGACCTTTGTAAGGAATTAACCAATCGTCACTCAATAATGAAACTAATATAACCCATTACGTATTAATATGCGACATTGTTCATTGAGGAAAAAATATATAGTTCTTTAAGAAATAATAAAAAACTCTACAAGCCATTGCTCCTTTGCTTAAATAGGTAATTTCATCAATTGTATTATATTTCTATTATACGATTTCAATAATTATAAAATATCATCGACATAAACTTATTGAAGAATATAAAATTTGATAATGGTATATTTTAGGTAGGACAATGTATCAGATAATATCCAGTTATTTATTTATTTATATCCATTTTAGCTAATATTCCAGTAAAACCTATGCACTGATTGTCAAGAGTACTTATTTATACAAAGAGACACAAGCAAACAGAATGACATGACAAATATTGTATTAAATTATTATTGTTGCGTTTCCAGATTTTTTCCCACACCGGCGAACAATGAAAACAATATAACAATAGGTACGAACAGTATTCATGTTATTATAATTTTAACAACAATGAGATAATACATTGTGCTCATTTTTGTTAAAATAAATAACCATAGTAACAGTGAGAAAATAATGAGTTTTAAAGCTTTAGAGACATCTCCTGCCCAATTTTATTTTTAATAATGTCGTTAGTGGGCTGTCATTTCGCGAGCACAATCAACTTTATACATATTTGATGGCCTTTTCATGTATGGGTTATTCTATATAAAAATAACATACTTTCAGCACCAATTTTACCTCGCTATCACCAATTTTGATTTCATAACCATACGTCCTTAAATCTTTGTTTATATGATAATTGATTTTGAAATTACAAAACTTTCAATTTGCCAGATTAGACAAAAATTGGCATTATTTAAAAATTTATTTACTCTCTGCCTCGTTAGGGTAGAGGTCAGTCCAACATCTAATTTTATGGCTTTTCTTGTAAAATATAACGTATTGTTATTTGCAATAATTTGTTTCATATTTAATATTCAAATTTCTCAAAAAACAAAATTATAACCATTTTAAAAAAATGTAAAAGTTTTTCTCACTTGAATTAATTGATTCTTGAAGATTCATGAAGCGATCATCACATGATAAATTTTTTTAACTTTCAGTTTTAAATATTAAAAATGGACATCCAGGAACGTGAAGTAAGTAATGATTTTAAGCCATAACATACGAGTATGTTAACATTTTCCATACGCCCTGAATCAATGAACTTTACGCAAAATCTAAATAGTGAGCGATCAAAATATTAACAAATTGGTTTACAATACTTATAAAAAATCATTAAAATAGATAGAATCTTATTTAGTCACGTGTTGGACAAATATGACCACCAATTAATTCCCATGTGTTATTGCTGTAATTGTTACGGTCAAAGGAAGTTATATAAAAACAACGTTAAATTATACGATTGGTTCATTAGAGCTGATGTATATTTATTACGATGTAAACAGTTGTTACGAGAACAGTTATTAAGTGACCGTAAATGACATATCTGATACCTTTCATTTAAAGCGAAGTAATATTTTCAAACGCAGAAAAAAAATTACTTATAAACCTAATGTTATAATTGCAATTAGGTTCGTTAAAACTTATTCAGAATGACGTTCTAAATACAAGCAATAACACTATTGCAATAATATTAACTACTAGTGTTGTTTCTGTGACAATTACTTGACTATAAAATGAGATTAACTCTCTGTATATTTTTTATTAAGTACAACACATTTTTATGTTTTACCATCAGTACTGTGTTATACTAGAGTAATGTTAAAAGAAGAGACTAACTTCAGTGAGACAGCTAGGCATCGCCAGACCGTAAAAAGTGAAAATAGAAAGAACAACCTTTTCTGTCATTCTGTTTGAAGACGTCCTTAATAAAGAAGGTAAAACTGGATCATTAATCTTGGACATAGATAGTGTTGTCCTTCTACTATCGATAAAGCATGACATTAATATAATATCAAAGAAAGTAATTAAACTTACTGAGAAAGCTGGGATAAGTCACGCTAAAAAAAGTGAAAATAAAATCCACATTCTTCCTCTTCAAGATGTCACCAGCAAAGAAAACGAAATTGGATCAGTGATACAATACACAGACAGAATAGTGTTTCAAGATAAAGATTAAATTTTAGGAAATATTTTGAATTCGTTAAACCCTAAAGCTAAGGTGATAGTGGGAAATAAAATCGGTAAAACAACGACTAACATAGTAAACCAAACAACCGGTTTAAATGGCTTAAAAAAGGAAAAAAATCTAAGTGTCAGCTCAGCTTTGAGAACATCAAAGAATTCCAACGTGGAAATACTACAACGCTTCCAAAATAAAGCACTCCGAATGATATCTGATGCACCTCTATTCATCACAAACAATGAATTACATAAGTACACAGGAATGAAAACCGTAAAGGAGGAAGTAGAACATAGAGTACAATCCTAACCACATAAAAGCTCACACTAAAACCCTCGCAACAACACTAGATAATCCCATAAATAAACGACGACTTAAAAGACACCACATATGGGATTTTTTTAAATAACAAATTCCTTAATAATTAAGAGACAGCTTCCTCGCTGGAGGGCCAGTTCTCGCCTGCCAGATATCCTACAACAAATCTGTTAAGAGCTTGTTAAGCTGATTGCAAGAAAATAAAAAAAAAAGTGTTTGCGCGCTGAGGCCACCGACCAGTAACACTTTATTTAAAGCTCTGATTTTACTCCTTATGAAACTTTATACCGGCGCTATATATGAAAATCGATTCTTAAGGAGTATACAAAAACGTAACTTTTGCAGAATCGCTGTGTATCCTTTTAAAATACTTATGTCGGTCAAAATACTTATGACCGACATAAGTATTTTTTTCAGAAATCTGTTAATACAGAAACTTGAAATTTTACCTAGTGACTAATTCGCATATATTTCATTAACAACCCTAAAACATATACGTGTATAGCAATTTTTGACAGAATAAATCAAATATTTAAAATTTCTTTTAAATTTTTTGTTTCACATTGGGTATCAATTAAAAGAACGGGTAAAAAGAATTACAAAACTTTTAAAATTTAGACAAATTTGTTATAATTTTATTAAAAACACCAGTGAAATACATTTGGGGCGATGTGTTAAGAGTTCCTATTATTTGTTTAATGTTTGTTTATAGTTTAAAAGAAATACTGCGTACTAAATATTTTAATGGGCATTACTGCATTTGAATGATTCGTAGTAGTGAATTCTAATAACAATTTAATTTTTTTGATTGTGAAATAATTTTTTTAACGTAACACCGTCTGACAATGACTTTGTTTTTAAAATAAGTCTATGGCCGTTCTTTTGGAAGATATTTGAAGGTAAACTAATTTAACATTTAATTTTTAACACTAATATCTCTGGAAATAATATTGAAACAGAAATGTCAAGCAGCATTTTAAAAATGTAACCTATAGTTTTCAACGTTTCAACGTATCCTATTTTAGACCCATATTCTGTTTATTTGGTGAAACTTTGTTATTTTTTTTTAAATTACTTGAAATATGAAAATTTAATTTCTTATTATTTTTGGCAAGAGATGATGGCATTTATTATGAAATTAGTGAGGTGACAAAGTTTTGTATAAGAAAAAAAATATTTCATCTCTGATTTAAAGTCTACATATTGTAACCTTCTTGTAGTGAAATAGTGTTAGTTGAGCTTCTATATATGTCCAGTGTAATTTTTTGTTAAGAAATATTGTAAAAAAGTAAATTTTTTTAAATAAACAATTAAATTTTAGGATGAAACCTTTGCCCCTGTCTTCCATACTCAAAAAGATGTGTCCCAAGATATTTTCCAAGCGGATTGTAAGTTAAAACTAAACTCCATTGTGTCGAATAATTTTACTCAGACAATTTGGCATGATGATGCAACGCTGTACGGGAAATAGTTTGTCATGTGGCGAAGGGTATTTCTAAATTTCACCCGCATGGATAATCCCGCAAACGATGCATGCTTGGTAAACGCATTATCTGTTGCTGGAACGCACTAAGTCAATGACAGGATTTTCCCACGAAAATGATTGCGTCATTTTTGTGACGTGCGTTATGATAAGCAATTCTATATACGCTAATGAATAAGAAGTGTCACTAGCCGTAGAACTTCATGAATGCGATTATAAATATCGCAATATATTGTTTTCCACTGTAGTGCTTTAAAATTCGTTACGTTTCAGCGAGGTGGAAAGAAGTTAATACCCGATGCTATTCATCTATAAAACACGAATTTGAGAGTGAATTCAAAGACTTTATATACAGTGAGAATGAAAAACAGTGGTATCCCAAAACTTTTATGCTGTTTTGAAACTTGTACTTGGGAGAAAGAAATGCGTATGTGCGTGTGTACATGGGTGCATGTATTTATGTTTATTGTTCCTTTCAGACTCATTTTTTCATTTTATTCATTTGATTTAAATAATATTCACAAGATAGAACATATTTTTTACACATTTCCTAAAAAAATATTTCAATTGAAATAAGCAATGAAAAGATGGACTATTTATTGCGATGTTTAAAAACGAAGGAATTAATCAGTTAGAAGTAAACTTTTGCAACTAAAATAAAGTTTTTGTGTAATTATGTTTACATTTTATAAGACAACTACTTTTTGACATATTTTCATCGCTGACTGAACTAATTCACATATAACATTGTTCGTAAAAAATCAATACAGATTCGTATTTTACCTTAATGTAATTAGACTTAGTTATCAATAATGTAATTAGACTTAGTTAAAAATTCTTTTTGATAAATATACGAGTTACAATATGTTTTATTTTATCGACCCGGGCTACACTGACGAAATATTTGCCTTATGCAACGAATACAATGAAATATTTAAGTAAGTTTTTATAAATACTTTCGTTTGTCATTTTAATTTATAACTTAAATATATATAAATATAAAATTGCCTATAAAAACACTAGTAAATCAATAGACTGCTAACCCTTTTGCAAGCTTTCTTAGCTTATATTATATTACATTATAACAATAAAACATTACAACAATAAAATATTACAATATTACATTGCAGCAATAGGTGTACAGTCGAAAAAAATTTTAAGCATATTTTCTTATTCAGTTGATAGGATAATTTTATCCAATCACCGTTTACTACATAATCGAAACTTTTACTTCATTATGTTTATCAATAACAAAAGAGTCGCGATTATTAATTTACTTAAACTAATATTATCATAGAAGGTAATCTAAAAAGACTGTACACCTTATGAACGCTATCTCTTTTTTATCTAAATAGTATCTGAAAACAAGTCAAAATGTTTAACAATAAGTAATTTCTGAGTTATCATCAAAAGGAATTTACCTGTCAAAAATCAAAATAATAATGAAAAAAATATCTAATTTGATATTTATCGCTCAGTTTATCACACGCACTATTAATCATAAAAAATTGAATCATAAACTGAACATAAATTAAACAGTTGTGCAAATTAGGTCATAAATTAAAGATTTGTTCAATATATAACAATCGTGTATATGTAATTGTGCCCTTGGAAGCACCCGCGGTAAATTCCCACAAGGCAAATACATCGCCATTGTACTTTTTGTCGATTAGATTTATACACAGCGATGGCATTAAATCGCATTATTGGTTCATTATAATCGATGTACATTAACACGATGACAATAAACATACCTAGCACTGGCACAGTCATAGCTTGACCGCAGCCGAGAGAGCTGCTTTCATTTTATGTAAAACATTAGTCGGACTACCACTTTCGCAGGAATGAGTTTGCTTGCATATATAATACTATCGTGACCGTAAATATTTTTCGTTACAACGTACTAACGTATTCGGACTGGTTTTGGATAAAGGAGTGATAATATTATAAAAATAATACTCGAAACAAAACAGTGCTTCAAAATTAATCGCGAGTCATGTGCAGTACAATACTTTTTCAGTGAACTTTACTGGGATTTAAAATGAGATCAACTATAGGTGTTTCGTTGTCAATAACCTTTATACCATTTTACTTATTGCTTTCGGATATGTGTGATTCTGAAATAATGTTAAAGAAAATAACTAAGCTTACTGAGAGAGTTAAACAACATCAGGTTGAAAAAAATGAGAATAGAAACAATACCATTCCTCCTATTACATTTCGAGATGTCACTAACAAAGAAGAGGAAACTGAAGAAGAATACGCGGATGCAGATAATATAGTGTTTCAAGATGAAGACACTACGTTAAGAAGTGTTGTGAATTTAACAACTGCTAATATTGCAGTGACTGTAAGAGATGTAATCAACGGAACTGCCGTTGATGTAGTAAATCAAACTGTGAATTTAGGTGATCTAGGTAATCGATTCGGAATTGACGTTCCTGTAGTATGTCCCAAGGGATATATGCATGACAAAGGTGGAAGATGCAAACTTGTTGCAAAAGACGATACATAATAATACTGCTGAATAGGAGTTGAAATATGCAAAAATAATTGCATTTAATTTATCATTTAATAAATATGATCTGAGCTTTACTTTTATTTTTGGGCAAATTTTTATTTATTTAATGGTCAACTAGGCTTTTTTTCTTCCTTTTTTGAGCCGAAAAGTGTTTTGATGGCAATTATATGAAAATAACCATAATAAATGACCAATTATACGAAAATAACCATATACCAAATAATTCACAAGAATATAATGATAACGAAATATCATTATATTATTGTGAATTATTCGGTGGTTCAATAAAATCAACATGCTATTTAGCACTTCAAAAGAATTTGTGATTTAAAGCTATTCTTGAGGTTCATGTTCTTTTGTTACTATTAGTTTTAGTTTGTCAAATTTTTATCTTATATTTCAATCTTAATGTATTTTTTGTTAATTTTCTTAAGTTCAAGAACAAAATATTTTTTTTAATTACCCAACAAAATTATTAAAATGTCCTAATATGTGCGAACTATTTGAATAAAATTTGTAATCATGTTAAATGGAGGTGTCAAATTAACCATTGTATACAAAAAAATTAACCACAATATCAAAAAATTTAAGATTTTCTTGAAAAAAAAAATAATTAATATGTTCTGAATTTGGAAATATTTTAAGGAAATATTGCTTCAAAATGTAAAATTAACTATATTAAAATTTTGAGTTTTGTGCTGTTTTGGAATATTTCAAACGTAAGATATTTTTTAGAATAGATAACAGATATTTGGATGTTAATTTGTTAACATGTCAACCAGGTGCTATAAGTCTTCAAAATTATAAAAATATCTCCTTGTACAATTAAACTCTCTAATTCTGAACTTTGTTAACTATTTTACTTATTACTAAAATATTTGAAGTCAGTCTGGTTTATAATTAGGACAAATTATTGTCTTAAATTTACAAATAATATAGGGTCAAAATTTGTTCATACAATAAGTGTTTATTATATGAAATAATTTTATTTTTATTCATGACAATTTTACTGAGGGTTTGCTTAAAAAAAACTGACTACGGATTGCTATAATGCCTTTACAAAGGGCAAACAAAATGAAATGTTTGAATATCTTTTCCAAAAATGTTATATAACAATTTGTATATTAATCCACTAAAGTTTACAAATGAAGTACTTTAAAGGATTTTAATAAAAGAAATAAATTAAAAAAACTCAGCATGTGCAAACGGATTATGTATGTGTAAAGATTGGAATAACCGCTTTACTCAATACATAATTGTTAATATTTTTATATTTATATTTATGAAATAAAATATTTTTGAATTATGATTGATAATTTATGAAATAAAATATTATTGATAAATATGAATGATAAGTTATCAAATAAAATACATTTTCAGAATTCGTTAATTTTTTGATCCCTAATATTACAAGCCCCTCTAAAAATAAGTTGCAATCCGTGTATAAATTAAATCGTTTTAAGCAAATTTTAAATCAAATTCTGTTCTTCGCAAATTAATGTGCACAATCGGTTTCCCTGTGCCTAGAAATATATTCGAAACAACTGATATTTTATCATGACAAAGTTACCTTAAAAATAATTTTAAATTCAAAGCACACTGTCATAAAATAATTTGTTTTGGAAACTTAAAATTCATTAAAAGTAAAGTACGTCCATGCTGCATATATTATCTGTTAAAAATGTTTTAGAACTAACTTTTATTTAAATTATGGACATTTCGTATAGAAAAAAAAAGTTTTGGTTCAATCCTTGATTCTCTTATTTATTATGTAGTTGGCACTAACATTTTCAACTAGTTGCCCAGTCTTATATAGGTATAATAAAATATTATATATAATAAAGACACTAAATTGTTTAATAGCCTTTGGCCTTCCTTGATATTCCTTTTCAAAACTGTGGGGGATTAGACCGAACTTTACTCTAAAACCAAGCTTTTAAAATATTTGAAAAATCCTTATAATTTTGTAGGTCTATGGCGCTATTATTTTTACAAATAGTGTCACAGTATGTTTTGTATCATTGTCAAGTTTTATTTCGTTTATTTATGTAACGTATTATTCTATCATCAAACAATTTAATCTTTGAAACACGTTTCACGTTTCATTTCGTTTATTTATGTGACATATTGTTCTACCATCAAAAAATATAATCTTTTAAAAACGTTTCAATTGTTTATGGTGGAATTTCATATCTGTTACAATGAATTTTAGTATATTTGCTACTAATTTCAATTTAATTCTCATTTTGACAAAATAATACAAGAAAATTTCATATTGCGCGCAACAAACTAAGTTTTCTTCACTCAATATTTGTCGATATTTGTTAACGTGGCACAATGATATTAGGTTAAATGAGATACTAGTGCCTAATGTTTTAACGTTTCGCAATATGTTGTACAATGAAAATGGAAAATAATTGAAACTGACTGACAATGAATTGACATTTTTACTTCAATTCATTGTCACTCTTAAATATCGAGTAATCTTATCTATTTTGTTTTATTTGATAGAATTATATTTTTTCAATCAACATTTGAAAACTTTGAATTTAATTTGCAAATTAACATCAAGAATATCCACAATTACAATAAATAGTAGATAATTACAATAGTAGATATGCATGTAGCATGCTACTGTTGTAATGAATTACTTACCTTTCTAATTTTTTTTGACTTATTTATCATAATATAGAGGGGGTTATCTTCATTAATAAAATATATGAACTTTTGCTAATTACATTTTTTTAATTAAATATAGTTTTCTCAGTACACATTTTTGGGTATTTTTTTAGTCCCAATAACTGTATTTAAAGGAAGAAAAATAAAAATATATTTCTATGGGTTGTAATTGTGTTTTAGTATTTGTACTGTCTACGGAATACGAATGTGCCAACATCCCTTTTTGGGATAAACTGGCTAATTGGAACCCCACTCTAGCAGTTTGATTACATCAGGAAAGGATTTCAAAATGTGTATACCTTTTCATACCATATTTGCGAATAGCTATATATATGTTTTTTATATTGAGGACAACTAATTACATCCAGGGCAACATAATTCTTTAAAATAAAAAAAACCTCAGTAACAAGAACAAATGCTATTAGTTGGCTTCACCGATAAAATATTTGAGGCGTTAGGAGTAAAGTTTCTTTGTTCTTCTGAATATTATTTTTACATAATTCGTCTAATTTTGAGTTGACATGAATGCATCCAGTAAACAAATGTGAAATGTCTCAGTTTTCTCTATTCATTAGCATATCATTATGAGAATTTTTATATCTTTGGAAATATAACTTACCGAAAGAAACCTTATTTATTGATCTTGGGTTTAATAATCAAACAAACACAAGTGTAGAATTATTTAATTCTACGGGATTAATAAAATAATTATTAAGAAAAAATCGCAAATAATCCAAAAACCTGTTCTTACATTTCTGAGGGTAGCAGTGAAGCTAAAGAAAGTACCCTTAATAGAAAGCACTCATTATACTATTTAAAAGACATGTGTACGTAATTAATAAACAAGAAGTTTTCGACAAAATCTAGCAATACAAACCATTTAGTAATTTCAAATTTGAATATGGCTAGCCTAGTTATCATACATTCTACGAGACATTATATTACACACACATATATATATATATATATATATATATATATATATATATATATATATATTTATTTATTTATATATATATATATATATATATATATATATATATATATAAATATATATATATATATATACATATTATTACTAATGATTATGGATTATATTAAAATAGAATGAAAAGAAAAAACTATCCCAACATAGATTGGATCCTTAAAAGTCGGGTAAACTTCATAACCTATTATTTAAGCCAAGTGCTTTATTCTGTTCGTGTCAATTTTAGTTACGAAAACGATAACAGATTTTTCAGATACCTTTTTAATTGTTTGATAAGGTTTTCATTATTATGTATATTATATTTACAAGAGTGAGACTAAGATTTACTAAAATGTAATATTAAATAAAGGAACAATTTTTAAAACAAAATAAAGGAAAACATATTTTTATTACTTTTTCCTTAAGTTCCGCCATCTACTCGTAAAGACAAATAAAATCTTCCTTATTAAGAGTAATTGTTAATAAAATTGCATAGATTTTCTAGCTACCCTATTTATAGTGGGCTAGTAGAGTAGCTATTTTAAGTAGACGTTTAATTTCATAGAAAACATTAATATAACCATGAAATAAATCAGGCTTTCCCTTTTTTATTTATTCGAGGTGTATCTTGCGACTTCGACGGCATGCTCTCCCAAAATACAAGTTCAATTTTTGAAAATATTTTATTTTATTATCATGTATTTAACCCAAAACAATTATTTATTAGTTAGAGTGATACTAGAAAATAATTGAGAGTAATCGTGGCTAGACTGATGAACACGTGGTTAAAATAACTACATTCCGTAATTTCCAAGTATGTATCGGACGAAGTTATATAAGTACGTTTCGCAAAAGATTTTTTAAACAAAATGATGAATATGTAAACATTTCAAAAGCAATATTTGTTGTCGATAAAAAGAGTATGTATACGTATAGGAAAGTTGTAACAATGTGTACATATTGAATGTTTTTTGGAAATTATTTTCTAGTAATGCGACCAGTACTCTCTCGTCGAGACAGCTCGGCCAATATTTCCGCAAAACATTTGCAAGGCAAGAGACTCACTTGACTCCGCTCGGTTTGTGTTATTTAGTTATACTTCTACCAATGGACGAGATTATCTTGAATTGTTATTGTGAATTTTCGTATATATTCTTACTGTAATCAAGCGTATGCAAACTACAAGTAATACTTTGATAATTTTTATAGATAACGGAATCGAATTGAGAATTCGTAATATAACTGTTTTACTTTATCTTGGTTTTAAATTGTTAGATTTTCTATCGAGTTTTATTTACAGTAATATGTCCCGAAAAATCAGCAGAAACCTTTCTTTTATTCTATGTTCTTTTAATAATATCCAATTTAAGGGTCTGCGAAAGAATATTTGGTATTTTTAAATATTTGTGGTTTTAAAAATATTTGTGAGCTTGATAGCTTTGTTATATAGTGTAATGTCGTTTTTAAAACTCTATTCTTTGTGACAGTGAAACCAAGGCAAATATAAATTTAACTGAATTTGAAGTTACAGATGCTTTTAATTTTAGCCTAGTTGTCATTTTTTAAATATCTCTATTGAAATATGATTAAAATCCTTGAAATGATTTTTCACAGGAAAACGATTGGTTAATAACATGGTGAATTAAAAAATAAATCATAAGGCACGTTTTTGAAAAAATTAAATTATTAACTTTTCTTTGTCAGTTTTCCTTCAACGTTCCGTAATCGGAATTTGGTATAAACAAAGAAAAACGATCGGTTATATTTATAAAATGACATGTTATGTTAAATTTCACCCGGACTAATTAAATGGTTGAGGCGCTAGACCTCAGTGAGGGACAGAAATTCATGAGTTAACGAAGTTCCATTAAGCTATTTAATATAAACCCATATATTTTAAATGATGAAACATTTTAAACTATGGTATTATGAATATTTATTTTAAATTGACGTTGTCAAGGTTATTACTTAAAGAATATAACTGAATATTTCACGACCTCCGTCTGCGTTATTCGTGCATTTCTTTTGTGTTCATTGTACATATGGAATTTTTAATAGTCTTTCACAAACTTTGATTTAGTTTTCATTGTTCATGAGTTGGATTTATGTATATTTCACCCTTTTATATAAGATTTACATTTGAATAATCTGTACGCATAATATTTGACTACGGAAGAACGCATACTATAAATACGCATACTTTATGACATTTAGCAATTTTAACTGTAATAGATTAACACTCAAACTCACGACCATTGCATATTTATTCTGATAGTTTAATTTTTGTAATACACTTTGGTCTTGTTGCCTGAAATGGGTTCCAAAAAAGATATTTTATCTATTTACAATTTAAATTGGAAATATTTTATTTGACGTCTACTAATTATTAATCTACTAACTGAAAATATTTTATTTTAAATCTACTATTATTACTACATATTGGTCTGTCAGAGAATTAATTAAAGCCCCATAAAGATAGTTACGTCAGAAAAAACTTCCTTCGATGAATAAGAGCTATTTCCTCATTTCATATAAAACTGTACACGTAAGCTCCTTACGAGTATCTGCTTATTTTCTCTTCTAATGGAAAGAAAGGAAAATACATAAACTATTAATGATGAAAATGTAATAGCTTTATAGTAGAGGTAATGCAATAATACTACAGATTTCACTTGCTTTTACCAATTGTGTTTTGTATTATATAACTGCCAGTTGAATATAAGTTTTTGTTTGAAGTTTTCTCTGGTCATGAAATTGAGTGGGCCATTTAATTTTATTGGCTCTGGCGTTTTTCACTTCTATAATGAGTGCCTTCTATAATTTAGGATAATTTATTTGGTTTCACTGCTACCTTCAGAAATTTAAAAGCAGCTTGTTGGATTATTCGCGGTTTTTTTCTTACTACTTATTTTATCAATCCCGTAGAAATAAATAATTCTACACACTGTGTCTGTTTGATTACTAAACCCAAGATCAACAAATGAGGTTTCTTTTGATATGAATACATAAAACTGACACATTTCACATTTTTTGCTGGATGATTTCGTAGCAACTCAAAATTAGACGAATTATGTAAAAATAATATTCAGCAGAACAAAGAAACTTTACTCAAAACGCCTCAAATATTTTATCGTTGAAGTCAACTAATACCCTTTTCAAGAAACACCACACAGACTTGGAAGAAAATCCAAAAATATGATGTACAAGATTTACACTGCTACACGGATTAGCAATTATCGTCTTGAATATTGAGTCATTCATTTAGATCCCTCGCACTATTGATAGAATTAGCTGCCCTTAATCTGAAAAACATTTATAGCTATTTACAAATATGGTGTACATGTCTGGGAATCCTTTCGGGGTATAATCAAATTGCTAGTACAAAGTTCCAATTAGCCAGGTGAGCCCAAAAAGGGATGTTGGCACATTCGAATTCCGTAGACAGTACAAATATTAAATTTTATTAATTATTAATGGAAATATATTTTGTTTATCTTTCTTTAAATACAATTCTTGACATTTAATAAATACCCAAAAAGGCGTACTAAGTTTAATTAAGGTCAATAGTTAACTAAGTGTAATTAGCAAAAGTTCACATATTTTATTAGTGAAGACAACCCCTACATATTAGTCGCACGATGTTCAACAGTAAGTGTGCGGCAATACTGGAAATAAGTAAAAAAAAATTAGAATGATGAGTAATTCATTACCATACTACAAGCATATTTATTATTGTAATTTGTGGATATTCTTGATGTTAATTCGCAAATGAAATTGAAAATTGTCAAATGTTGATTGTAAAGTGAATTGTAATAACACATTTCAGAAAAGTATAACTATATGAAAAAAGAAAAGGACAAGATTAATGGAAATTTAAAACTGTCAAAGAATTAAAGTCAAAATTTTGATGATAGGTATTTTTCTTCATATAACAATGACGGATTAATCAATATGGTGAATTATCTATTGACGTGTTGCAATAATTGGACCTGCATACAAATCCATCACAGTTACACTTCCTTGATTATAATTATAGCTTAATAATAAATTTACGATTTTGTAAATTTAATCTCATAATCGCCTTATATATATGTATATATATATATATATATATATATATATATATATATATATATATATATATATATATATTAATGAAAATACAATTTGGTTCTCATAAAAAAAGTTTTAAAAGCATATTTAACGATTTACTTCTTTTGCTCAAAATGATATCGATTTATTTTAACACAAACTCTTTACTTGTACTGAATTTCTTGCACGGAACATGCAGTGGGTACAGATGCATCAAACCATATTCTTAGAAAAATAGCCAGAATTTTAGTTTTGGCTATGGCTATTTATTTTTAATAACTATGATAAATTCCCTTAGGCAGATTTTAATTGTGAAGTGTGGACTATATAAAATAAGATTTGATTACCAGTATTAAATTATAATCGGTGTAAATAGAATAAATTTATGCAAATGGGAAACAATGAAATTTTGTATATACTTAAGGTTGCTAATAAAAATAAAATTGATGTTTAAGCCAATAATTGTGACGTAGACAACGTGCAGAATTTTATGAAACGATTGCCAGAAATATGAGGAACCAACATATATTAGACGCTCTGTCATCGTTAGCTGCAAGTAATTACGCAGCTAAATAAACTCGCATACCTTCCCGACCTTTAGTGATTCACTACACACTTTTTAATATTCATATAATGACAGCTAATCAAAATTATTGGCCGGAAATATGGCTTATAATTCTGAGGTATTTTAAGAGCATTTTGCAATGAGCACATAACAAATTCTTCAAAACGTTGCCTGGTTTTACAATGTAAGAGGTAATATAACAATATTTATGATCGAAACATTTATTTCACTGCAACATTTTTTCTAGATCCAAATAACATCTTATAACAAAGCCAATTACTTGTTGTACAATAAATATTCACGGCAAAAATAAGACCTTTTCTTGGCTCTTATTTCCATACCTTTGTAATAAATATTTATATTAATACCCTAACTTCGCCTTTTCTTTTCTTTTACGAATCTCAAACTTATACTTCTATTAAACGGGTTGTAAATATGGTTAACCAATAGTGGAAGCCCAATTATACGCCTTGTCGTAGTATCAATATCTAATGAATAAACAATACAGGCTGCTTTCACCTAGGCAGGATGTGTAAAGGGAATGACATTTCATAAGTTTGTCTTAATAATAATTTTTGCTAATAGCTCACCTGAAGATGTTGTAATACAACGAAACCTAGGTCGTGGTAAAGAATTTAAGTAGTTTCACGTAGTTTCATTTAATTGTGAATAATGAATGTCTATAAAAATTAACGCCAAATATATTCAATACTTAATAGTAATATTAATTTAACCAACATGTTTAAATAATCCTAACAGGAATGGTTTGAGGTATTTTTGATAAAGTATAACGATATTTTACACAATGTGTTCGAAGTTCCCTTGGAAAATATTTCCCTTGAAAAGCGGAGCTATAAATTATACAGTCTGATCGTGATATTTCAGGCACAATACTACACTTGATGAATATTTCAATAGTTTTTCGACATCAATTTCCTTTTCACGTCACCTCTGACATCAGTTATCGGCGTTATACATCATATCGATTTGTAATTGAAAGATGGAACTACGAATACTCAGCAACTCAGGTAACATACTCAATATACAGGAAAATAAAAATATATATGTATGTGGTTATATGTATGATGCACGTACATATATATATATATATATATATATATATATATATTAACAGATTTCAAATATTTAAGTATTAATGAAATGGAAATGTTAGACAAGTTATCGATTAAACTCTAAGAATTTATTTTTCTTATTTTATTTACTTTTATATCAATTAGACGAAACGTGGAAGGGTGGGATAACTATTTTTTCCAAATTTTTTAGTATACAATGGAAAATGCAATTAAAATTAATACCTCTTTCAAACGATACCCTACACTATATGTTCCATTTTTGCTGTCAATTTAGACGTTTTTGCTGTTAGTTTAGACTAATCCAAGAGTAAATGAAATCTTTTTTATGTCGGCGATAACGTAACTCAAGGAATTCGCCGTACATCATGTTACGTGTCCATGTAAGAAATAAATATAATAATTTCTCATAATTTTATTCAATTGCAATCTTGATACCATTGGTTGTCAGCATTGACAATCTGCAAAAATATTTTGCTACTTAATTTTGTGTCTGCCAAAAAGTTAATCTTTCTTGGAAATATGAACAAAAGATACGACAGGGGAAGAGATTATTGATTTTTAACAGAACCATCTGATAAGTAAACCAGAAAATAAAAATAAATTCTACATTTTTAAAAGATTTAGAACTACATTCAGAAAAAAGTACGTCTTGGCACACGGGGGGAACGAAGTTCTTTTCGTACTCGTATATATTAAATAACGGAGATCTTTGAGAGTAAGTGAAGGAATGGTTATTGCATGGTATGTATTTTATTTGATCTTATATATTGTGTCTGAGTTGTCAAAGCCTTAGTTGGTTTGCCATTGAAATAATTTTTTTTATATGTGTGTGTATATACGTTATACGTATGTTTATACAATGGCAATGAAGCGATTTGAGGTACATCTTTTAATTAAACAAAACTTCCATAATAATGTGAATAGTATTGCATGATTTAATATTTGTATTAGTAAATATATGTGTAAACGTTGATATGATACAAAAATTTAAGATTGAATTAAATCATCCAGTCATTGTCAGTAAATAAATTAAAATAAAATTAAAAATAAATTTAATTATATTTAAACAATAATTTAAATAAATTAATTAATCGTGAAAGTAAGTGAATTAGCGGAAAATTTATTGTAATATTAAATGTTTGAAAGGAAACAAATATATGGAATTAAGCGGACATCTCTCTTAGTTCATTTCATTAATTGACTACTTATTATTATTGCATTATTTTAGCGAAGTATTGCAGTCGCAATATTAAATAAAAATACTACGTTTTTTAAGTTTTCCCAACAGTTAAATTAAAATTCATCATGACATTTGAAAGAGGTTACACGTTTCCATACTAAAAATACGCAGGATACACTATTTTGATTTTATGCTTATTTCACTTACATAAAAAACATGTTATGGAGAATTACACATGATTAATTGTACACGTGGCTGAAGTGGCGCGCTCTATGTATTCGTATATGTATGTATCATAACGTTCATCAATGGTCAAGGACAACCTAATGCGATACGCGTTTAAAAGAATTATTTGGATGAACATTTTTCTTGGCCAAATATTTTGGCAGAATAGTTTTGAATTTGTCTATATACGTAAAGAAGGGTTATTCTGTTGATATAAAATGTGTCCAAGAGTAAAAATCTAACGGTAAGGTTGAAACCTACAATTTAAACTTTCAAAATTAATGTCATAATCTTAATTAAATTTGTTGGAAAAGTCTAATATCAGATATTAAATAATAAATAATACATACTTTTCAATGAGCTTAGTACCACTAAACAAAGAAACAATGTTAATAATGATATTAATAGTAGATTATCCGCCAAATTTTACGTTGACAAATTACACTAAACTTTTAATGTGAACTTTTATTGGGATTCAAATTAGTTTTCTATTTCGCAAAAATTTTACTTTTAAATACTTCAGTAGATATAAACGTTTGAAGAATACAAATGAAATTTATCTTTACCATGATAAGACAAACTTTTTCATCTTAAGTTTCCTTTCCGTCAATGAATGTAAAAAATAAACGCTTGTATTATCATCGATAAATTAATCATAAAAAGGTTCATAAGATTTAATCACCTTAGGTATTTGTATGAATCCAGAAAACCTTTTTGAATTGTACAGATTTGTTGGTAGTATTTTTTATGATAATATATTAATTTATAAGAGAAGAATGCGATGAGTTAATAGCTTTTTACTGTAATAATTTAAAGTTATTGCTTTTCTAGTTTACGAAAAAGTAAAACATACTTTTGTGCGTTTACGGGCAGCAGTCGCGCAAGTGTATTTTGCTCTACATTATTTTTATTATTATAATTGCTATTAACTACGCTTAACGAGTTATTTCGTGATGTGATGTTTACTGAGGAAATAGTGTTTTCACGGCCCATTAAACCTCCTGTTTAACGATTGCTTACCTGCTGGGAACTATATCACAAACCATAGAAATATAGCTATATTGCGAGGAATAAATTATAATAAAAGAAAATTTACTTAATTATATTTTTCGTTTTTTAGAATAATACTTTTACGAAACAAATGTCGGTTTGTCTAATATATATATATATATATATATATATATATATATATATATATATATATATATATATATATATATATATATAATATATATATATATATATATATATATATATATATGTATTTATTTATTTATAGATATATGTATAATAAATTTGAACAATTTCCGATTGATTTTTATTATATGCTATGTGTGGTAAACATATATCATTAAATATTCTCATATATCCTATTGAACATGGTTCGGTTTTGTTAATTTTTGAGACAATAATAAAAGGAGAGCATGTCTTCTAACATTTTTAAATGTATTAAGTATACACTAGGCGTTTAATGCAACTGAGTTAGTGTTTTGTGCCAACGCATATTTTTAATAATTACATAAACTAATTAACGGAGTACTACCCTTACAAGCGCAGAAAATCCGTCGTTAACCGAGTTCATTAAAACTAATCTAATAATGATAAAACAATGAAAAATCTTTCTACTCCGGGAAGCGATTTCTCCTATTTTGGATGCCGCTCTCAAGAACGAGAACTAGTGTCACGATATCACCCGAGATACTCTTGCGGAAAATAAGTAAGCATACTACTAAATGGTTTGGGTTTGACAATTATTTTGCTGACAACCGTAGATTTGAGCAAAGAATAGTTATTAATTTACAACAAATTATTTGGAGTAACACATACGCTACATACGCGTCTCCAAAAGTGTTTCTGCATGTTTGTTACTAGCACACGCGTAAACGGCTGAACAGATTATTACAAAATTTGAAATCCAGTTGATATCATATCTCTACCTAATTTTATATAAATAATTCGTCTTTCATAGATGGTGGTGTTGGTGGTTAGCGTTATAAATGATTAAATTTTATTTACATGGAATATAGAGGAAATATACGATAAATAAATTAAAAATCAATATAGAATTAATTCTTAATACTTGGGTATGTCTAATCATGCTACTGGCAGTATTATAACGGCTAATATTATATTTATGACTATCAATATTAGTATTTTATATGCTTAAAAGATTTCTCTATTCTACGTTTATCTTTTCTAGGTTAGTATTTAGTGTTTTTTTCTCTATCTGAAACTATTAATATGAAACCAATAAATCTTGACAAAGTAAGTTTAGCAGGTATAGATAATTTATATACCGACACCGTCTCTGTTCAATAGTACAATTGCTAAGAGGTATAGGAAAATAAATTGCATTTTCACTCAGAGCTTCAGCTGTGATCGAATAAATGCTATTAGAGTAATACTGTATTTCTCCTTATATATGACGGTCTCTCTTCGCCTAAGTGTAATAGTATTACAACAATAAAGGTCATCTTAGAGTGTTAATAGCTATTTACTATAACATATCTATATTGGGGAAAATATTATTTGGTTCTGAACCAGTCTTTTATTCAATTTAATATTCCTAATTACTATAATTCCCTTTTTTGTGATTTAGTGAGTAGGTACTTATTCTGCAAGTATTTTGAATTAAATCAAGTTTGTAATATATTTGTCGATGAACCAATTGATCGCAATTTCAATAAATTTGACTTTAATAATTTAAGTTATGATAACTTACAGACACGAGTCAACGTTTTCATAACGTAAAATTTTTAATCTCTCCGTGGAACCTCACAGGATATTTTAGAAACCCATGTGACTTGAGGAAATTAAATAATTTTTTTATTTCGCATTTTGCACTGTGTAAATTTTCTGAGGCATTTTTAAGACGTACTGCAGGTATATTTAACCATTAACTGCGACAATTATAATTAGTTGAAGCCATACCTGACGATTAACATTAGTTGCAGCCAATAGAAGTATGAATAAATTGACTGTAATTCCACTAAAAGGATCGACGGCACCAAATTAGTTCTCCAGAGAAAAACTACATTCTTCATATTTATGATGATTGTTAATCTGTAGTATAAAGTAAGCATTTTGGCGTTAATAATCAAAAAGAAGCCAAGGAAATTTATTTTTCTATGTCATCTTTCCTCATATTACTTGTCTTAGTCGTTCGTTGAGGAATCTTTTTAATAGAGTATATCACATGTTATGGGCATTGATTTAATTACATAATAACAGGAACTAATAAAGTTAGAACAGTTAACCTCAGTTCATCAAATTATATGTTTCACTTATGGAAGTAAATTAAATTAATTATGCACAAAATAATACCAATATAATAATTAAACATTCCAATAATGGCTACTGTTTTTAATAGCTCTCTTATACTTTATCAATATTGATATTTTATTACGTCAATTTTTGTTCTCTACAACAATGAGTGATTAGATTTATAATGGATGAATTAAAATATATCGGAAAAAGCACAGGTATCATTATGAAAAAAGGTTTTCAAAGTGTTGACCGGTAAAAATAATACAAAAATCTATCATACCAAAACCTCAAACTTAAATGGCCAAAATTGACTTGCAGTTTAATGGAAATTAAGAGAAATTCTCATCATATCAATTTAAGTTTATAATTATTAAAGTTTAAAATATTTAATTTTTTGCCATTGTATTCCCATATCGCCAAATAAAGATTTAATGAAACGTGCGTTACAAACCATTGACAGTGTGTAGTTTTTTTTATTAAAAAAAATGTTTTCTGATTTCCGACAGCACAATCGAATATGTCTAAATTTTCATCATTAATGTCGACAAAAAATATTCATTTACAGAACAGTAAAAAAAACCAAAATGATGGATTTGCTTTTAATATAGAACTCAGTATGCTATAATTTAATTGCAACTTCCCAAGTTCCATACTTTATAAATTTGATTCGCCCGTAATCTTTGTTTTTATGCAAAACAATACTTTCTTGATGTGTCCTCTTGATATGGATCCTTTTTTTGCTTATTCCTGAACATGATTTTATATACCTTTTTATAATTCTTTTGAATTGCATTGCATCTTACAGATATTGGAATACTTTAATTTGATGTATCATGGAAATGTCTTCGATTCAAATTTTTTATAGAAATCGATTATATGGCATTATCAGAGACTAAAAGTACAAGAACATAAATGTGTATATTTACGTGCACGTGAATGAGTGTGCGTCAGCGTGCATGTCCATCATGTGGTCAAACATCTAAAAACAAATAAGCCGGTAAAATTTGTTGTTTCAATGTTTTTAAAAGTATCTTTATTCTTTCCGACCTTAATACCGACCGATTTAGGACACTTTAAATATGCCCTAACTTTCCGAAAAATCTGGTTTAAATACCTCTCTTAGAAAATGAATGTAAATTGTCCGTGTTTATTCTAGTTTGATATAAAACAAGTACTTACTTCATGGTATATACCGCGGAACGATCTCTCGTATCGCAATGAATTCTATTTTATGAGCCCAATAACACATATGATTTATAAGTCCGATGATCCAAATGGAAAAAGTTAATTTTCACTTTAATAAAAAGTTTTTGGCTACATGTTGTAGTTTATTCTCTTGTAATTATACACAATGGTTTTTAACTCAACTTCATGTAATTTCATAAACAAAGTTTGTTTTATAACAAACATGTTAAAAAACTTCTCCTTCTTTGGCATAATAACGGGGTAAATTTAATTGACCTAATTTATATCATGTAACTTTTCATAAGTTGTATTGATAGAATTTAGATATTGAAAGCTTACTAGGTCATGAGGTCTAACTAAACATTTCTTTGACTAATGGTAACTGAATACAAATAGCCGTAATAGCAGAGAAACTAGTTTTTAAAGATGGTGATCAGAAAATTTACACTGTGGAAAATGTTTGCATGGTATCAACATTTTTCTTTATTATACAGTATAAAGTAAGCAAAGGTATTCAAAGCTCACCAGGTCATGACGTCTAACTAAACATTTCTTTAACTAATGGTAACTGAAGACAAATAGCCGTAATATCAGAGAAGCTAGTTTTTAAAGATGGCCATCAGAAAATATAAGCTGTGGAAAATGTTTTCATTGTATCAACATTTTTCCTTATTATACAGTATAAAGTAAGCGTAGGTATTAATAATACTGGAAAATTCCAGTGACATTATTTCAAATATTAGCATTGAGCTATTTGAGCTACCTAGAAGCCCATAGTGAAAGGTGTTTAAAGAAAGATTGGCTTTTCAACAAAACATCGATTACCATTAAAAATGTATTGTGACGGATGGGTCTATTTTTTCTATTTATGGTGACCTGATTTGCCTGAGGACACTTGGACCGAAACCAATAAAACTAATCCTCCAAGTGTAGTTGGGCACAATAATTTATTGTGGAGAGAAATATTATTTGATCCCATATTTGTTTCTCCGTCGCCTATTGCAATTTCCTCGCAGTTGTTACGGACGTTGAACTTTATATGTGAGTAAAGGTTATGAAACTAATTCTACGTTTTGTGTTATATTCATTATTTTTTATTACATATAATAACAATCAAATTTAGACGTTTTTATGCAGATTTACTCACATGTAACCTTTATTCGAACCTTCGTTTTAAAATGACGTACAGAAACTAAAAGTGTAATTATATAATAGTAAATAGCATTTTAGTCAGCTAATGAATTTATGTCACACATATATATAAAGGACATTATTTCAAGACTTTAGAAAAGCTGAATCATGACAAAAACTTGATTGTGTCTTTAATCGGAAAGACATATAGCAAATTTAATCAATTACATGAAGAGTTTCATGATAATTATTTTGAACCAACCATTGCTCTAAAATAACACAACATGATGAGTTTTTTTCCATAGACACGAGTAAATTGCGCTTTAGCTACCTTTCATAAACGGGACTCTCTCTAACTATGGACACAATTAAGCTGTAAGTGCTCCACTTCTCTTAAAGAGGTAAAAGCAGAGAAAAATATATTGGTATCTCACTCTAATTAAAGGATGACAAAACTGTATGAAACACTGCAACTACGAAATATACTTATGCCTTTCAATAATTGAGATTTTTTTGCGAAATCTTAAAAATGTGATGTGCTAGAAAATTTTGACCATATGTTCAATATACGATCAAAAATTTGTTCATGAAGAGACCTGTAAAGTTCACCTATTTACATATTTTGAGAGCTTTTGATACAGATCAGCGTTACATACCGTATTACCCAGTTTCTTCATTATAATTACATTATAAACATAAATTGGCAAAAATTAATGTTCTATTTCATTCAAACTTTCAAAAATAGAATTCTGTGCTTTGTAATATAATATCCAATACTTGCATACTTTGTCGTAAATCTACATCACGTATACGCTCTTTGTAAAGATTATAAACACATGCAGAAAAGGAAGGCGCGCAAATGCGGGCACGCGCGCACGCATGTACGGATGGATTTTGGGGAAGTTGTTTGAAAATTAAGTAATATTGTCATAATTAAACACTCAAAATACTTAAAATGGACAGAAATAATAAACCGTTCATTTATTTTATTATGGTCACGACGTATAATGTTAATTAAATATTTTTTTTTTATTTAGGTTGCGTTGTAAATTTACTATAAATATAACTGCAAATTATATTATATTAAACTGATGACTGACTTGAAGCTATTGTGTGAGCAAAATAGAGGTATTAATGTTGCCGCAAAAAAACATCAAATTGACAGATATAATTTTCATATTTTAAGTTATCAATACGGCACGTTTACGGATAAGCTTATACGTGGATAAATAAAAAAAAACAATACTGAAATTAAAGCATTTTATAATACAGAAAATTTCACTGGTTCGAACGTGATCACCAAAAAGAACCTATGAAGTAAATTAATAGCCGCATACAAATTCACTAAATTAGCGGATTTATTTTACAAAAACAATTATAGTTATAATAAAACCATAAAGATTAATGGACAAAAATCTTAAATACTTTTGTTCATCTAATGCAAATAAATAAATTGAAGTAACGATTCTTGAATTTTTCCGTTTGCTTATTGGACTACTCATACAAATCTAATAATTAAAAAAAAACTTGTCTGTCAGTCATTCGGTACGAACTGATATAAATAAAAACGTATTGTAGCTATTGACACGAATTTTACACAGGCTATATAACAGGACCCTGGAGTATTGTTTCAATGTGATATCTCATCCAGTACCTAATTTATGGTGTTGAATTCAGTGCAGCATGTTTACACAACCCCATTTTGTGCCTGTATTAACTATATGTACGCGTTAAGTAACCCAAACTATATAGGTAATGCAGGTCAAATATCTAATAAAATACAGCGGATTCTAGAAATTTTACTGTATCAATAATATATTTACTTAAAACAACTAAAGTGAAAAAAACTAATCCCTGAGGGTGCGATCTATGTTGCAGTAACAGAAGACTTGATTTTCATATGGTTCCTTGTGAAATTTCATAAGGCACTATCTATGGAGCAGTATAAAAACCGTTTATTAAATATATAGATATATACTTTCCCTTTTTTTAAAAGCCTGTTTAAACAAATCCGAAAATCTAAGTGAATGAAGACCATGAGAATAGCTAGTTAGATAATGAAATTAATTTTATTTAAATTTTAAAATGAACCATCATTAATTAATATCATGTTTTCAGTAATGAGACCATTGTTTAAATTTACGGGTTACAACTCGAAGAATTTTAAACACTTTGTCATCTGTAATAATTATAAATTGGTTTAAAAAAAATTTCATGGTTTAAAAAAATTATAAACTTTATGCAGGAATATTATGCCTTATCCACGTCTTAATAAGATAGAAATGATTGTCATTTACCTTTGAGTCGCAAAGGTAATTGACAATCACTTGACTTCAAATTATTTTCAAACTAGTTATGCACAAAACTTGTTCACGTGTAAACTTTTACAAAATATTAATAAGTTAACTCTAAGACGAATACTTGTGATGCTTCAGATTGCTACACCCTCTTTTTAATTGGTCGGTTACGATGGAAGACAACTCATATGTTACCGCAAATCCAACAGAACATCCAGTAAATAGTTCAAAAAAATCTTTTTAGTTATTCTTGCATCATTCGCGAATAAATAAGTTGACTCACAGGCATACACATATGTGTGTGTATATGTATATATGTGTATTTGCTGATAAATAGCGAAAAATAAAAAAAAAACATATTTACATATTCTTTTACTTTTAAATGTCCAACTACAGATTTGCCATTAATATAGCGAAAGCTAATAAAATTACTACCATCAGAGATATTATGCACTTTCATATCATTAAGGGACTAGACGTAAAAACACGCTTAAACAGATATTATTTATTAAATATCCATAAAAAGTGAAGAAATTAAAAATTGTATAATTTTGGACATAATCTTTGCTTTTAATTATGTTGAAGAAATTAACTTATGGAAAATTATTTTCCAAGTATTATTAATTTAGTATATCTGCTAAATTTTCGTGTAAACAAACAATTGGGGCGTGCTAATGGTTTATTTTTATAATTGAAATAAATACTTTTAATGAAAATTTAGATTCAACCTAACCTAATACATTTATATGAATGTGCAAAGGTATGATATCTTATTTAATCTGTGCAACGTAGACTTGGGCTGCATTAATTTTTAGAAACCTTAAATATTAAAAAACCCGTTTCACAAAATGTATGGACACAAATAATATTTTGGATATAATCAAATTTTCAGTATTTCGCATTTTACTAACTTTATGAAATTATTTTTTTTTCATATTCAATATTTCATTACGTCTTCTTTAATGAATACTGTGATAATACTATGAAATGCAATTTTGATAAAATATATTTTTACAATTTTGATTTAACCCATATATGCCCAGACATTTGTTTTGATCGCGATTTTTGTGAAATTTACATATATTGGTCTTTAATAGTTTTGATTACATGTCGGATATGTGCTTTTGAGATTCTGTAGGAGGAAGGTTGTTTTTTTTATAGGTCGTTAATGACCCTTTGCTAATAAGCTGAGTTCGATATATTATGGTGACAGAAAATCAATAAAATAAATACAATATTTACATTATTTGTAGTTTGTTTATATTCAAATCAACTTGAAATATAACAGAGTCTCATAAGGATAACATTATAATTATTATTACTTGTCATAAAAATCAATGAAACATTTACCATGAAGATAAAACTGGCACTTGCGGCAGGTCTTCACAGTTTTATTCTCATATGAGGTCTTCTGTTCTGGCTGGTAGTGATCAGATGCTGTGCGGAATATTTCCTCACTGATGTGTGAACACGGCTGTTAATCCTCAGTTGTGGTCCTGCCGCTTTTCTGACAGTCCCGTATTTGACTATCAAAGATCGAGCAATGGCTCGTCTAAACTCTATTGTGTCAACCGTGCACCCATAAGATTTAGCTAATAAAGTTGCATTATTTACAGCAACGTCCACCAGCCACAGCAGAATAGGCGTATACCATTTCTTTCCTCTAATAGCAATGCGGTAGACTCCTACATTGGGGTCGTTTTTGTATCGTTGAGCATATATGGTTTAAATTTTTTACATAAATTGAAGTATGACACTATATTTTTTAGAAAATTTAATTTTTACTGTAATATTTAATTTATTTTACCTTGTGTAGGCTTGGTGTGTGCAAGCATATGTGTGTGCGTATAAACATGTCCTATTTTTAACTATGAAAAAATTATTTACTTATCTATACCTAAAGATCTACAGTTTACACAACGAATAAAACTAGACAAACTATCAAAGTACCTAAGTGTCACGTAATTTTCTACTCTAATTAGACAAAATGTTAACTTCCTAATATTAATTGTTCACTTGAATATTCTATAGAAAGTAAGAGCCCTGCAAATATCAGCTAATTAATTAGGTGACTAACAACAATACAAATATTTTTTTATAACTATAATATGATTATTTAAATTATAATAACAATTAAAATGATATTAAAGTATTTAATTACTAATATTATGTATAAAAGCTTTAATAAGGATTAAGTGAACAACATTTTAAACTGTAATACGCAAACCTCTATAAATAGATCATATTTTCGTGTCCAAAATCACTGTCAAATATGTAGTTATTCTGGCAATGTTAACTTTGTCTCCAAAATTCGTTATTTTGCTTTATAATTACTAAAATTTTCCTTTATTTGTCTGATCGAACGTATTAAAATTATAATTTGTTTCGCCTTGATGGTTAGTTAGTAAAGTATACAAAATTATATAGCGATCATAACTTGAGCAAATTAAATAACGATGTAACATATTCTAAACAGCGTTATAAAAGCTATGTCCGTTATTTCAAAGTATAGTCCCAAGTATAAAGACCTTTTTTACGTTAATCATTATATAAGAAATTCTGACTTTGATCATCGCCACAAAGTTTAAAAAAATAATAAATTTTTCATTTAATAGATATTTGTACAATATTGTGTTTTTGCCGCAGTTTAATGGCAAATCCCGTTTGTATTTTGTTTACCCTAAAGTACGTATATGAGACAGGTTAAAGGTGAACAAATGAAAATGTATAAAAAATAATGAACCTTTTTACTTTACCGTCTATTTCGTACAATAACACTGTAAAATATTTTTTGGTACTGACGAAAATGTTTTACCTCTGTACGTTCCGTTTACCGATTTATTGTTAAGACAGTAAATGCGAAACTTCGTCAAAATATAAACATTGGATATTTATTTCTAAATACAATTTTTTGGATTATGCTTAATATTCCTATATTACATATTTTTATGAGTACACTATTGTTTTTATTTAATATTCTGAGGTTTTGCTATATATTTTCCTCGGTGACATCTTTTTATTTACTTATATATATATATATATATATATATATATACATATATATATATATATATATATATATATATATATATACGACTTCTTTAAAAACTTTAATATATATAGTGATTCAACTTAATACAGATTAGTCCATTCATTACTCGACAGAAAGCATTATACATAATCCTTTCTTGATTGTTCCTGGCTACCTGATGGGGAGACTTAAATCGTAAAGATATTTTCTTAAAAGAATATAATGTGATCTCACCATGAATTTAAAAAGAATTGCAACACCGACCGGTATCCTAAAATTAGTTTTATCCACCATAGAACTGCACCAGAAACAGGTTATAGCCAATGAACTGTACTATTAGAAAAGATGCTAGTGTTGTAAACGGAAGATCATTCAAACTTCAATCACCTCAATCTAGTAAACTTGATTGATCCATGTGACTGCAACATGACTGTACTACTTGCTATGTACTACAGTGATTTTAAGGTCGTGGTGGCTCCATGAGTTGACTTCCACCATTACCGGCTCTTAACCAGATTAATTATTACATTTAAAATATAGTCTCAGATATAGTAATGAATTGTATAATCAGTTTTAATATCAAAGAAATTGTGTACGCACATGACATTTTTAAGAATAAAATTTACGCCAATAAATTAAAGTAGCAACAACGACAATACGGTAAAACCATTTGTGTGAGATAAATTCGTTAAAAGTAATGAATTAAAAAAACTAATAGTATATTATTCCTAGATACTGGAAGTTTTAACCTAGTTTTAAGAAGGAATTCAGATTATTCAATTAGATGAATCAATTAGATTAAGTTATTAAATTTTATAAGAAAATAGATTTCTTTAAAAGGAATACTTTTTGTGGACAATTTTTTTGTCTCCCCGTTGATTCATGTACGATTTTGCAATACTTGTACCACTGTATGTTTTTTCCATATAATTAGAGTAAATCGAGACATCTTTCAACATCCAACTTGTTTGCATTAGTAATAAGATTAAGAATATTATATTACTCGTTCATGGTAACTTCATGACTACTACACGTATGTCAAAATTTTATATTAGTTTGTTTAATATTTTAATATGATTTTAATTTTTGTGAGGAATATAGATTTTCTAAAACATAGAAGGAAATATTTTTTTTTTAAATTTCTCAGTAATTCCGTTATGATACCTTTTCTGTGAGTCATTATAAATGTTTCACACATACATTAAATAAATTAGAATTCTCAAATATGTTTTTATCCAAGTATTAAGTTTTTGTTTAATAAATTAGTACCTTCCGGGAAGGCAATCTATTTTTATCAGAGTTATTTTCTGGTGGAAGCAGATATAGACTTTTTGTCAAAACGTAATATTTTTAATGACATAAAATGTCATGAAGCGTCTATTTTTTTAAGTTCTTTTAAAATTCTCCATATGCCAAAAATAAATATGAAACGAAGCTTTTTACTTAAGGTCATCCAGTTATCGTCTAATAAGAAAGTTAAGTAATGTCGGACGAAATAATTATTATAACGCGTGACGCTATGGAAATATCTGTCGCTGCCGTCATTTTAAAAAGATTTGCTTCTAAGAAACTTGTTTTTCATAAATATGTCACCTATACGAATAGAAAAATATCAAAAAACAAAAATTTATTAAGCAATGTAAGTTGTTTTATTTTACTTTTAAATTAAACATTTTACAAGTGAAATTTTAAAAAATAACATAGTCTAACTTTCTCATCCCTGAAAAAATACTGGATTCAAATTTATAAAAGCTTGACAGAAACAATAACAGAGATTTAAAACATAAATATTTATTATATACAACGATATTCATTACAATTATATAAATATACATATATATATATATATATATATATATATATATATATATATATATATATATATATGTATATATATATATCGATAAGCCTCGCTCAAATGTAACTCGAGTCCCCGCAGTGAGCCGCAAGGCCATTAGTCTGTGATCAACCCAACACACCACGGCAATAATTTTTAATGGCCTTTACAATGTTTATTTAAAATATAAAAAAAGAATTTTTCAGGGTCAGCAGAAAATTTGCATTACGAAAATAACAACAGAATTTAAATTCTCCTGTCTAACTAAGCCATACTCTATTCACAATTTAATGAAACTACGTGATGTAATATTATTTCTACTTTCTTTAAGTTCTTTACCACGACCTAAGTTTCGTTGTTTTACAACATCTTCAGGTGAGCTATTAGCAAAGATCTTTGCTAATAGCCCACCTGAAGATGTTGTAATACAACAAAACCTAGGTCGCGGTAAAAAACTTAAAGAAAGTAGAAATAATACTACATTACGTAGTTTCATTTAATTTTGATTAATGAATTTCTACAAAATTATCGCCAAATATATTTAATATTCCATACTCTATTCATGATATTTCAATAACAACTTTGGAAAATATTATATCTAAAGTGGTTCTTCAATGGAAATTGCGTATAAATACAGAATAGAGAAAGAAAAATTGATATATAATTAAATTATTAACAACAAATTATTATAATTAATATAAAGAAAAATGCGGTTCTCTGACAGAAAAATAGCTTGAATAAATGACAATATTTGTTTATATATTTTATTCATGCTATATAAAGGATACATTTCAAATAGTAGTTTATAGAATTACTGATATACATATAAGAAAGCCATGTCAAATATACAACGAACACCAGAGTGGCTGATAAACTTTCTACTATACCGACTTCTATTCTAAGTACACTTTAAGTAAATAATCGTTATTGTTAATATCGAATATGCTGTATCCAAAACGATAAAATTCAACATATTTATGCACACTCTAACACGATACTATGTTTGTTCATGTACTTGTTGAACCCAAGTAACACATGATTCGTAACTAGCGTTTTACAATGGCTGACAGTGAAGAAGCGTATAAAGTTGTGCTTAAATTAAGACGTTTCTCAAACAAATACTACAAATATCTAATATTTGGTACTGAGTCAACTTGTATAATTTTGATGAGCACTGGATAAAAAAATCTAGCTGCTGCAAGTCAGATGACTACAATGACAATTTAACTTGTATTAGAGTATCAAAAACAGCAAAGATTCTACTCAGTAACAGAATATGCAGCAGGCTTTATATATTATTATAGTAATTGCGCTATAATTATTTCTAAATTAATATCATATGATTAAAAAGATTAGTAAGTTTATCAAGAAAAAAAATACTCAAATAATCAAGAAAGAACATGAGTGGATCATATAGCAAATTGAAAAAAATTTCTTTACATATTGTTATTAAAAATTAGCTTTATTTTTCAAATGCGATTCGTTGAGTATTTTTATTATATACTCAGCTATTTTTACTATATAACTTACAAAATTTGTTTTGGAATACTTTTTTAAGGACTCTTCGAGGATATACTATTTATTTGGTTTGATTTTTTCAGGAATTTAGAACAGTAATAATTTGTTTATGTCAAACGAATACACAAAGAAGGTCCGCATTTGCATGAGAAGGTGTTGTATATTATATATTGTATATGATTGTATATAAAATATTTCTAGAAGTATTTATTAATTCACGGTATTTCGATCAGTCGAGTTCTTCATGGACAAATTGACTTTCAACTAACCCCTTATTTTGAATTATTTTTCAATTGTTTTGAACTACGCCTGAATTTTTTTTCAAAATACCATCCTTAATATAAAGTTAAAGTATTTTTTTAATAATAAGAATTGCACATGTGGTAACTCCTAAATATCAATATCGTCGGCAGGTGTAAACGATATAAAAAAAACCTTAAACCCTTGAGGAATTCACTAACCCTTAATAATAACTTGCCTTCGACATTCCTGGCGATATAGCACTTCATATGTGACGCAAGAAGTGACGTAGAAGTGAGTAATATTTCTCTCAATAACCAAATGTTAGAAGACGGTTACCATCGACCAAATATTAGAGAGGACGATAACTTTTACTGACTCTAAACTGAATACTTTTACGCGAAGTCAGACTGGCCTATATAATAAAATATAAGGGCTTTCTCTAATATGCCGATTTAATCAAAATGAACTATTTTCCAGTAAAGGTAAATTTATTTTTAAATGCCTTTTGATATTGACTTCCTAATCGTGTTTGTACCGATATTTAAACCAATGACTCCTTAGGCTGTTTTTTATTCATAGAGAAAAAGAACTACAAAAAAAATATAAACATACAATATATTTTGAAACTCGCTTCTAAAAATGATGTGGGGAACCTTGATTAAAATTATAGTACTCAACTTTATTCAAAGCTTACCATAAAATTATTCTAATGCGAACAAACCGTGAGTAATATTATTAAAATCCTATTGTATTGACAATTTAATGCGTTGTATAACTTCGTCGATAGTATTAGTATCTTTTTCTGATTTATCACTTTGTTATTATGATAATAACGTTCTGAGTGCCTCTTTGATATTCACGGGCTTGGCGATTGGAATCGACGTAGTCATAAACAGATTTAATGGATTAAAATTTATACACCTTTAGTAATTCTAAATGGACAGGAAAATAATATTTATATTTTTGTATTAATGTTTTATAATAATGTAATAACCCGTGTTGGAAATATAATTTTTTTATAAGTTTTCAATACGTATGCCCTTGTACTTATTATCCAAATATTCCAAATTAAAACGTGGTTGTTTCATTTTGAATGAAAATATATTTATTTAAAACTGACAATTTGAAAACAACGATTGCGTAGTGATTTCCTTATCATTCAAGAAAAATTCAACATAATATACAGATGTCCCATAAAGAATAGACTAATGAAATTTCAGTAATAGAGAGGGTTATTACACATGAGAAACAATTATTTTATTATTTTCTGGCCTAAGAGTTTTAAAGATATGATTTTTAAATTGTTCTTTTTTTAAAGAGAGACAAGATATAATTTTTAAACTTTCCAAGATCTTCAAGAAAATATTCGCTTTCTTAATTAAAATGCTATTCATTCGTTATTATTGGCAACGTACAAATTAAACACTGAAACATATGCATTTTTTATTATAAAACATGAAAAGTGATTTTTAAACAATGCTAGCGTAAAAAAAATGTATAGCAACCTTGTGGAATGTAATTGCAAAAACATCTATAATTCACACAGATTCCAAAAAGGTAACATTTTCTGATATTAAGTAATTTCATATGTTTTTTAGTCCCAAACCTGTTCCATTGATCATTGTTTCGGTCACTATATAATAAAATAAGTGTAGTATATATGATCATACTGCATTTTGTTATCTTTTTTTTTATTACAGTAAATGCTCAAAATGCCTTCTTCTAATTCTTATGAATAAACAGCATCTTCTTACAAAATAAATTTTTAAACTTCGTAAAAGACTTTCGTGGTATTTTATCATTTCACATATATGTTGTGATATTTGTCTTAATTGCTATTCATTATCATTACTAGTCTCATAGACCGCCTCTTTGAAATATTCCCATCGAAAATAGTCCAATGGATTGTGGTCGGACGAACTTGGTGGCCATAGAATAATACCGCCACGTTTTATCCATCGATTTGGTAAATTGCATTTAAATATTCAGTTACTTGTGGTGAAAATTAGGCCGGTGCGCCACGTGCTATAGCCACACCCTTTGACGACATCTTGTGGTATTTCTTTCAAAAGATTTCTAAGTTCGTCTCTTAAAAATCTTAGATAACGAACTCCATTAAGTGTCGATGGGAGTTCAAATAGACGGAAAATTTGCCATCCAGGATTCCAGCCCGCAAAATGACTCCGAATTGACGTTGAAATCTACCTTACCTTACTATGCAGGGATTTACTCAATGGCCCATTGGTTTTACGCCAATGGGTCATTGAGTAAAACCCTGCATAGTAGGGTAAGATAGTTTTATAGTAAGGTAGTTTTATATGCATATAAAATACTTCAATTCTTTTAAAATATGATTCATTACTCCATAATGATGAATTAAAAAAGCGGATCTTGCTTGCATCGTCGCATCATCTCCCGACAGACATCTATTCATCGTTGATAGTCAGCACTAGTATAAATTATTTCATCTTAAAATGCGGTATACTGTAATTCTTGAGTCTTCAGTATGTCGAGAAATCCATCGAATACTAGGTAGTAGTTTCTTCGATCAGAACTTGAGACTCATCAACATTTCTAGATCTCCCTTCAAGAACTACATTTCTAAGAATTTGACCCACTTACACGAAGAAAGACTCTGTGATCGGAATAGCTTTCACGAGGTAGCGGTCGCTAGGGTAACTCTCGGGATAAGTACGCGCGGCTTGCCGAGTATTCCCATCACATAGCCCGTAAATGAAATACATTTCTGCATATTCACGAGCAGTATAGGTCTGAGGCATTTGCAACGCAGTCGGTCAAATAATATCCAAATCCCATACAAATCCAAGATCCAATTCAAGTGTAAGTCAACAAATAAAAACAGTAGTAAGGAAAAAGCAGCAAAAAACACACTGTAAGCTCCGAGCGATAAGCAAGTCACTAAAGAAGTGAAGTTGTTGAGGGAAGGAGAAGAAGGGATCACTTGACGGCCGAGAATGATAAAAAGACCATACAAGTGGGAAAGGGATACCGAAACAATTTTGATAAGCGATTGTTTTTGGAATATGTGTGATTTGTAAATAATAATAATAACTAATAATTTTTTTTATGCGCAGTAATAAATATTTTAAAAAAAATTTAAAAATCTTTTATCCGAAATTATTAGGTCTAGGATAAGGAAATTTATTATTTCGTATGTATAATAATCCCCTCTCTCATCGAAAATTCGTTGGTTTACTCCTCACGGGACACCAGTATATTGTGTCTTCTCAGGACAAAAATAATATTTTAAAAATATCATATATATATATATATATATATATATTTCCCGACAGACATCTATTCATCGTTAATAGTCAGTAATAGTATATATATATATATATATATATATATATATATACACATAAATATACATATACAAATATAACATTAAACTAACAATTGCAATCTGCTCATCTCTGAGTGGTGTATTATCGTCATCAAAAGGGGATAAAAAAACAATACTCACGCCACTCAGAAGAAAAAAAGAGACAAAGCATTTTCTGGATTTGTTGGGCAAGAATCATACGCACTTTTTAATAAAATGTTGCTAGGTATAAAATTTGCGTTTATCTTCACTTTGAATTTTAGTCCAAATAAAAGTCATTGTATTGACATAAGAAGGGTAAACTGACCTTAAAATTTCGTTTCAGAATCATTTGAAAAGTTAATGGCTAACCGTTTCTTTTGGGACTAAGGAGTAATTTCGGTAAACGATGACAAAATAAATTGCGTTACCATAATCGGAGATATATATATATATATATATATATATATATATATATATATATATATGTATATATATATATACATATATGTATATGTATATATATATATATATATATATATATATATATATATATATATATATATATATATATATATATATACATATGAGATCAATTCATAATCTATTTCCAATATTTATATTTGTTTAATTACTCTCTAGTTGCCAAAAACAAATTTCCAAAAATATCTCGTCTCTCCTTAAAAAGCCATAGTTTAATCTCTAGCTTCCCTAGCAACATCTTTAATTGAGAAACATAAAATAAAAATTGTGTATGCACACACTTGACTTTATCAACGTTCTTACCATATATTACATCTTATTATGTAATTATGTTGTTTTTCTCAACATTTACTATTGCTATTAACTTGAAATGTACCGAAGTTAAAATTTAACGTAGCTCTTCTTTACCTATATCTATTTCAATTAAAAGATTTTGGAAACATTTAAATTTTTATTCAAAACAAAATTGCAAGTAAGTTGCAGAAATATAAAAGTGGGATGATAACTGTTATATGAAAGTGCTTTGTTTATAAATTCCAAAATCGTTTTTGTTATAATTTCAAGTTGCGTAATTTTTAACTGGTAAACAAAAAATATTATTCCTCCCTTATCGACGAAGTTTCTGTTGCTTAAAGCCTGAAAATAATTTAGACTAATAGAATATATATATATATATATATATATATATATATATATATATATATATATATATATATATTATATATATTATAAAGATGTTTACATGTAGACAGAACAAGAATAACACAGTAATTTGTAAGACCATATTACCGAACTATGACCGGGTATACTCTCTATAAGTTGTTCACTCCTAATATCCAGACAAAAGAACATTAGCACATTCGTTTTTATTGAAAAGGAGTTGGCATGCGTCGACTGCATATAAACAAATAACATAAACAGTTTATAAGTTTATGTGATTGGATGTTTTCTACCATTATAAATAATTTTATTGAAAATTTACAATTAAAAAATAAATATAATGCGATTCATAATGTTCTGGGTACCGACTCTTCGCCATGTGAGTTGTTTTCGAATTTGGTTGATTTTTATTTAAAGTACAAAGCTTTTTTACCTCCTGGAGCTTTAATAACAGTCAATAATAGTCAATTATAGAATTCTAAAACAAAAAAATTATAATGTTTGTTCATAAAAAGCTCATCTTTCATTCAGTATTAATTACTTCAACTTAAATTTCTGCATTTATTACTAAAAGAACTTGCGTTACTTATTATATGACAAATATTTTGTTCCTTTTTCAAGCTAATTAAAAAAATACGAGAGTATATATATATAAAATTTTCGTTTATATATATACTCTCTATAAGTTTATTAATTTGACCCATATTTGTATGTAAATATTAAAAAATATTAATCTTGACGATGGTGTTATGGACAAATATTAGCTTTGGGTTTTTTTTATCATATGTCAGTAAGTATAAACATCCACGTGTAATACAAATGGATAGTAAAGAATTGCTTGATTCCATAATAATTGTATTTAAAATAGAATAAAATATATAACTCACTGAAAAGCTAAAAACGTGAACATTTCTTTAAAATTATTTTAAAAAAGTTAAATTTTTTGAAGATATTTTAAGATTATTCAATACAACTCAAATAAACTACTACCTACTACCAAAACTACAATTCAAAAACTGACAGTAGGTTTAGGAACAACGCCTTCTTTATTGTCAAATAAACAGGTCGACCTAAGTATATTCTTCAAAGCACTTCCCCACGTAATTCATTTAAACGCCATGAGGTATTTTACATTGTTAAGGAATAAGCTTGTTTTATGTTATGCTCACTAATTTATGATATAATATAACTCTGAAACATTTTCATTTAAACTTCCATTGTAAAAGAAAATAGATAACTGTAATACCCATTACGGAAAAAAGTTATACGAGTGCAAACTCTCATGTGACATAAATCGTACTTTTTATTTACATAGCGCAATGCTGATAATATCTTATTACTGAAGTACCACTGGGATGGTGCGACTTAACGTCAAAGCCTATTTCTATCCCTTCTATCAGAAGAATATATTTAAGGTCCACAAAGGACACATAAATAACGACGACAGCGAAATAATGTCAATATTTATTAAAATGAAAGCGAAATTGGGGGAGCAAAAGTCTTCGGTATCAATGATATTAATGAGGAGCTTTTTAACGTAAGGCTCGTTGGTATGGAGGTATTTGGGTAAAAGGAGACATTTTTATTTCATTCAATTTAGTATGTGAAAATTAAAGTTGTGTATCAGTCCTACTTTGTACAATTTTAAGAATGGCTCGAAAGGAATACTTTTCCATTTATCGGACACTACTGAAATATTAACGATGAGAATTGATGAATTAGTCGTAAAAATGTTGATGACCGACTATATAATATCCGGAACCCTATTAATTTTAAGCACTTATGTATTTGTTGTTCTGCCACTAGGTTGCATTATTGAAACGTTTAGTAGTTATTTTTTAAAGGAAAGCCCATCTAAACATATGACATTTAAATTTTTGCATAGAATATTGAGAGGTATAACAATATTAAATATATTGAGTAAAATACATTTAATTTACACCCATAATTCTATCGTATCTCTTACATTAAGGGATTATATTGAAGAGCATAGGAAGATTTCATATCCATACATACATCCGTATATATATATATATATATATATATATATATATATATATATTCAAAAAGTTTTTAATAAGCTGTAATTTTCAGAATTTAGAATAAGAAAAATTTTATGTCATTTGGTATTATGGAGTCAATATCGAAGAAAGCAATCTTACAAACTTTGTATTAAATCACCTTTAGAGATAAAATAAAGTCGGATTCAGAAAAAAAGCTAAAAATAAAACCACTTCGGCTAATAAATACTCAAATTCAGAAATTGGTTAAGACGAAACACAGAAATTACCGAAGATTTCTTAAAATAAACTGACCCGAAAAATGATATTGGTGCCTTAGTAGATGTAAAAACAAAGATTTTTGTCGGTTGAAGAAATAATTTATAACTTAAGCAGAAAATAATATCCAAATAAAAGAATTTGTCGATAAATAAATGTTATTTAACGAAAAACTGCACTAAATTGTAGGTCATCAATTTAAAAACATAGCTGCTTTAAAAAAGTGTTCGATGATGAAATGTACTGTCATCTAGACTAGAATGTAATTCTAAGTACTAGAATAGTTCGTCATGTTACAAGAACTATAATTCACTTTAAATAATCAATGATTATGATTACGATTAGTTGACTTCTCTAACATGAAGCTTATTTGGTATCATTAATGATTATTTTGTACCTGTAATGGTACAAGCACAAAAATTACTGATGCTTTGAACATAGGAGCCAAAAATATTACATTACTATTAATTTCTCATGATTTTTTCATAATAGTTAATTTTATAATTATATACTATATTCGGTGTTAAATTTACAAAACTTAAAATTTACCCTTAAGATAGGGTCAAATTTTTACAATAACATTGAAGTATACAAAGACAACTTCTGCCACTAAGATTATGTACTTATACATATACATAAAGACTTCCCAACTTGTAATAAATGATCTGAAATGATTTGTCTACTAATTTAAAAACTCTTATGATTACATGTTTATTGAATAAAATTATCCAATAGTATTGTCAGATTATTTAATAGTTTCCAAACCTTATTACTCTAGATATTGAAGACTGTTTAATAATCTTCCAAACAATTAATAGGTTGAATAAACCTGCAAGATATTGTAATTCAAAGTACTACCAGTAGTTAATTCAACAATCACACCTAAAACGTTCAGGTAGTCATGAAAATGATTACAAAGTGCGTTTAGGAAAATAAATTGCAATTCCACAGAGAGCATCGGATGTGATTGAATCAGCGCTACAGAGAAAGGTTGTATTTCTCATTATTTATGGCGATCCTATATCACCTAAGGAAAATCGAATGAAAACCAATAAAACCTGGCATCGAATGCCATCTGCTGTAATATTTCTTTATTGACAGTAAAATATTATTTGCCTCTGTACCAGTTCTAGTGATATTTGTTTAAGCCGATTATGAAGCATGCAAATCAAATAAGCTGTGTGTTATGGTAACGCTTACAATACAAATTCTCTCGGACTTCAACTCGCTTTATAAAAAAAATGATATTATATTTAAAAAATAAACAAATTAACAGTTTCTGTTAACAGTAATTAAGGAAAATGCTCTCGATTATTTTCTATATGCATTTTGGTCACAAATACACGAAAATATCCAGTTTACAGTGAATGGATCATTAGTATTGATGCAATCCATAATGCAATGCAAGCACAATGAATGATGAATCCGAAACTTCAGAACTAAGTGGTTATTAAATAGTTGAGAAAATCTATGGAAAGTAACAATTAGAAAGGAAATAATAACTTATGAATTTTCATTAATAATATAATCTATACCCTTATTAATTATAAAGGGTATAGAAATAATCTACATCTTTTTATTAACTATTTAAAAGTGGTTAATCAAATTTAAATGAAGTAAAGGAAGCATTGAAAACGTATGTGTTCAAGTTAGTTCGCTTGAAAATACAATTGAAGAAAATAACGCCAAATCTCTCAGCTTTGGTGTATTTTCCTGGAAGATGCTTCATTAATGTTAAAGATAAAATAGAAGTGTTAATCAATATTTGAATTGATACATTGGTATATTATTTACAACTGTCCACACATATCAAATTCATTACGAATCCATTACAGTTTTAATATGTGATTCCAAATCATTTAAAAACTTGACAAGATTATAAATGTGGTACTAATCGAAAAAGTAATTTTCATCATGTACATAATTTCCCTTGCATACTGTAACAATGATATACATGAACGTCCTTGATACATTCAATAAGTGGATAATATATATATGTGTGTATACATAATTTATGTGATTTTTCTGAATCCATATGATTTACAACCTCGCTCTTTAGTTATAGGTAACAAGTCGGAAATTTATTTCAAGGATATGTAGCTTTTTGATACAAGCATATGAATATAGTGAATCAAAGCTAAGAAATTTTAAATATTTTTAGGGTTCCGTAACCCAAAAGGAAAAGAGCTAACTTTTTTTCTTTCGAACGCGCAGAGGTATCAAGTTAAAATTTATACTAAATATTTAGGTCTATGATCTTTTGGACCCGTAAAAATCAAGCTTCTAAGTCAATGCAATCAAGAAGGATCCTAAAAATACGGTCATTTGTGCTGCATATTTGGAGCTCGCAAATAAATCAAGATCTTTAGGGCACTTCCCGTTGACCTAGAATCATGAAATTTGGCAAAAATAAAGGTCTCACAGCACAAGTAAAGAAAAAACTAGTTCATTTTTAGTTAAATCAATAAAAGAAAAATAAGCTTAAATATGCGCCTGTGAAGGATATGGTAGGCAATATAAAATCGTTTAAAAAATTAAAATGGAAATAGTTTAATAGGAATATTACGTACAATTAAATGTTTATAAATGCCTATATATGTGCTGAACACTCGTAGTGCGAGTTTCACTAGCTTGATAGCTTTTTTACTTTGTATAATTATCACGTCTGTACTTATTAAAGCTACTCAGTAACTAATTTCTTTTTTTTTATTTAAATATTTTATTGAATTATAGGTTAACACTTTCGATCCAATGCTCTTGTGACTTTTCTGATAATAGAATGACTGCATGCTAATAGAACTTCTTACTTTTGCTTATAAAAACTGACCCAAGTGGTTTTTGACATCTTCGGGTGAAATAAATATCTTGCCTTTTAAAAAAGAATCGTAAAGGTAGAAAAACTAAAAATCTAGTGAACATGATAGATGAATTTTGTATTTAATAATAACATACGCTGCTCGTTTCAATTTTTGCCAATTGAAAGGATTCTTTGCTTGACACAGACAGAGAAATTTGGCATAATGATTATTTGAATGAAAATTTGACATAATGTTATATTTTTGGAAACGTCTTTAGTTTTTAAATTATTGAAGAAGGTCTAGCAATTATTTTATTGGAATGTATGAATTTTACTGGGAAACTCAGTAGTGAAACGAAATATGCGCGCAGCCTCACGCACTCATACACGCACGGACTCTCACACGCTCCACACACACACACGCAATTGCACGCGCATGCGCACTCACCTATACACGCACACGCACACGCGCATGTTCACGCACACACACACGTACGCGAGGTCGCGCCCATGCACACGCACACGCAAATACATACACACAAACGCACGCATACATACACGTACGCACACACCCACACACGCACACAATACGTTTGAATAAATCTGATACCCACTTAATAAATATGAAAGTATATAAATTGATTAACGCAATTCGTTTTAAAATTCTAATTAACGAAAATAATATCTTTTGCTCGACTTTCAAGACTTCCCTTAATTAAAAAGAGACTAAAAATCACACACCTACTTACTTCCATACTTTTAAGTATATATTTCTTTGCGCTTGTAACAGATGCTCAATGACAAGGGGTCATTAGAATAAAATTTATTAAGTGGCGGCTGGAAGTTACTACTCAAATAATAATTAAATTCCAATTCAAGTTCATCGTGTTCCAATTAATAAAGGAAAATTTAATATATACGAGTTCGCTCCACCCTATGAACAAGATTATGGGTATTTACAAACATAATCTTATGTACGTATATAAATGTATATAAACAGCCATATAATTGAAGTGAAAAGAACTGCCGCTGATTTGTATTAACAATAAATAAAACGAATCTCATTGAATATGTTGCTACATGGTTTTCTAAAATCTGTAATCTGAAAGAGGAAGAAATGTTCAAATAATCTTGGCTTATATTTTTTCGAAGCTGCTGACTTGACCATATAATTTCATATATTACATTATACCTTAATGTCACTAATTAAAGTAATTATATTTTTAAATCCAATTATGTTGATATTAATATATATATATATATATATATATATATATATATATATATATATATATATATTAGAAAATTTGGACATTGAATTGGGTTTAATAACGTTTTACCGTGGTAAAAATATGAAAAATGTTATGTAGAATATTTGCCTTGTCTTTTCTAAGGATAAAATGAGTTATTTAAATATAAAAAAAGTTTTTATTTAAAGTTTTCAGATATCTTGTTTTGCTAAACGGGTAGACCTGAATATATTGGGGTAAACTTTGAATTTTCTCACTACATTATATTTTATATTCCCTTTTCCATCGTATAGTCCTTAATGAAAATGAGATAAAAGACAAAAACATTACTCTAAACAATAACATTAATGGGAATTTCTGGTTTTATTGAGTTAAATAATTTCCATTAAATTAGAGCTCACTATTATGGTTTGGTAATTTTAGATCAAATATGGATTATCGAAGTGACTATTTTAGTAAAATTTGATTATGTTTGGTTATATTAAGCTCTATTCTTTAAAGTTATTACATTAAGATTAAAATAATTCACAATTAAATGAAACTGCGTGATGCAGTATTATTTCCAATTTCTTTAAGTTCTTTACCACGGTCCTAGGTTTCATTGTATTACAACATCTTCAAGTGGGTTATTAGCAAAGATTTTTGCTAATAGCCCACCTGAAGATGTTGTAATACAATGAAACCTAGGTCTGTGGTAAAGAACTTACAGAAAGTAGAAATTACACTAAATCACGTAGTTTCATTTAATTGTGAATAATGAATTTCTACAAAATTAACGCCTAATATATTCAATATTAAAATAGTTGTGATGTCTTTGCAAAATTTTTGCCAATAATATATATACCAGTATAACGAGAATGTGAAATATCTACACACTTCAAGTTGTACTTGAATATAGCTTAACAGTCTCACATAAAATACCTTTCATCTGCGATAAACTGATTACACGCACAAACGATGTACTCGGCATTGCCGAGGAAGAAAAGTAATTTCCGCCTTCTGCAAGCTTTCATCTGCAAGCCGCGTAGATGATTTATATGGATAGCCAAGGTGCGTATGTTGGAAAACAATGAAAACATTCATTGAGTCGAGTATGATTTATGTAATTACTTAGAGTCGATATAATTTATGACCCTGTTGTCCAGTAAGGGATAGCGCTTTGAAAATTTCGTGGGATCAATAAATAAACAAAAAAAGGGCAGAGGGAATTTATTAAGGTCACATAATGCTCTCTTAGGAAAATTTAGCCAAATGTCTAAAGACGTTTAGTTTTATATTACTTCTACTTGTTTTAGTAAGTTTAGACGCCACCTATTTTTTGTAGACATTTTTAGACAAAGTTTCGTGATAAATATATATGTTCACATTTATTCTATTCTATGACTACCTCAAATATTAGTGTTTCAATTTAGTAATGGAGTTTTTTATAGTTTATAAAGTAAAATGATATATCATTTACTGTGGTTACATGGATACAATGACGCATGCTTTTTTAAATAAGAAATCAATATACATTACATATAATGTCCAGCTACGTCTGAGAACTATTAATATGCATGCCATTTTTCTTTCGTCAAATTGTTGCGTCTTTATATTTTAAATTACTTGTATTGACCGACACTGTTTTAATTTAAACTATTAATTGTTTTCTTTATAACCGGCTAATTTTTGTTAATTTTGGATATAGTTTACGTAGGACTTGTACTTAATTGTAATTTTGTGTAGTTTATCCTTCTTGGCTAGTGTTACCACCGATATCTTATATCGGCTTCTTGGATCAAAAAGATCCAGTGATCTGAGTGTCGTCTGACTATAATTACTCTTAAAGACAGAGGTACTTATAGTTTCAAAATCTTGGGTCTCCAACCGGTTTTCAGTTGAAAACCCAAACACTTCAATCTGTTATTTGATATCATTTTATTATACTATTACGGGGATATATTATGCAACAGGTCAAATGATAATGTCGAAATCTTGACCTCTGAAATATATCGCCAGTAAAAACCCTAAAATATAAAATGCACTCGCGTGATTAATTTTATGTTGTATATATTTTTTCCCGGTATTTTAGAGATTTTGCAAGTACAAATGATCCAATAGTTCACGTTACAGAATTTTGTAGATGGCACTGAAAAGAAATTGAATTAATATCCTAAATAATTTTAAAGAAAAAAAATCAACTCTTTTATTTTTCTTTGTCACACCTTCAGTAAAAAATTGATACGAAGACATTTTCCATTAAATTATAATATTAACAGTTTGTAATTCAAATTCTATACTTCAAATTTCATCGTATATAAAATTATTAGCTACCCCAATAACATAATATCTTTTTAACACAAAAATTGTTTTCTGCAGTCAAACAAAAGTCTGCAGACAAATAACTTGAATTTTCCGTGATCATTGAAAACCATAGCAATTGAAAACTATATATCGCTATCCATAAAATCCATACATATAGTTCACTATCTGACATTCCTAACCTATTTGATTTTAACTTCTCTTAATTTTGTCGTTCTTGTTTGTATACACTGTGATTCAATTGAATTTTAGTAGGCAATTAAAAAAATAAATATATTTTTGACTTTACTTTGTCCTAAACGTGAACGAAACATTATACAATTACAAGACAATGCTATTGATATTCTATATACTATCAAAATAAAGAAAAAAATGAAAAGCGTTTAAATATTTTCCCCATTAGAGATTGCAAATTTGTACTTTTAATTAAGTTGCTATAAAGAGCCTTGACTGTAAGTGGTTGTAGCAAGTGATAATTAACATGTACCCTTATATCTATAACTTAAGAATAAATCATACAGTTTAATTTCTTCAAGAATATCAGCTGGTGATTATAAAGTATTAAGGCGTATTTTAATAGCACAATTTGATAAAATGTAAAACGGTTTTGAATTTTTCAATAAATTTGAACATAGTTCTATCTTTATTTGAAAGTAACCGACAGGATGTTCAGTTCTAAAAGACATTAAAATAAATACCTGAGGTTTCGACATTAGAAGCAAACGTTAGCTTTGATCGGGAACGATTTAATAAGTCATCAAAGTGAGAGCCATTAAATCATTTCATTAACATATATAAAAAAAATGAACAGTTTAAATACAACAATTATACCTAAATGAGAAATTAAAAAATTAAAACAAAATAAAATTAAATAATAGAAAGTTGTCAAGTTGTGACTTTTTAACGTAAATGGGTATAAAAATCGAATACTTAATTTTTTTCATAAAAATGATCTTTCTTATCAGTCAATATAAAACCCTTTATGATATTACTTGTCTCTGAAGTAAAAAAAAAATTATCATAAAATTTTTAAAAAATGTTTATCTATAAACGTCAAGTGAAAAAATATATCTTAATGAATTTAAAAATACACAAAAAACGTTACAGTAAGAAACTAATAAATATAACAAAAATAGAAGCTACATGTTGCTAAATCATGTGGCTAAAATATCCCAAAAGAATACTATTTAAATCGTCTTTCTTTTCTTTTAATTCACTTAGTAATTGTGAGTTTTCAGAGCTTTACCTTTTAGCGAATAGATTCCATAAATCGTGTCAACTGTTAGAAAAACCGTGCTGTGCTCTATTAATATTTCAGTTGTTTTCTCAAGATCTACATCAATAATGTGATCTATGCACATAAATCAACTACACGGCTTGCAGATGAACGGCACTTCCACGAATAATACAAAGCTGCTTGTTTTATATGCGTGGTCAATTTATTTTAGATAAAAGGCATTTTATCTGATAAAGAGCATCTCTATATTCCTGCAAAATTTCCTGGTAAAATTTTGCCAATAAAACATATTAATTTTATCACGGCATATGGATACTTCAAAGTTAAAATATTGAACTCACTTTTTGAAATATTGTAGGAGGTACTGATAATTACAGAAATTTCATATAAAATTACTGAATTTTCACATTCTTTTATGAATATTGACATAATCAAAAAACCCTTAACTATGAATGCCAGACAATCACATAGAAAAAAAATAAATAACAACCGTACAATTGCTACTCAAAACTCTCAAAATGTGAATAACCAAGTTCTTATTTGATAATTTACATGTTATAATAGAAATCCCCGGTCGCGTCAGTCTGCCAATTTAAAAAAATATTATTTGGCAATGGATGAGAAGATCGGTGAGACTTTTGTTACAATTCAGAGTAAATTTCGAAGAAAGCTTAAGTGTCTAAAATTTTGTCGTTATATTATAAATTACACAGTAGTGTTATAATTTTTCGAAAACAAGTCAGCAGCCCGAAAGCAACTGTGATAAATTCAGTTACAGGTGATAGTTAAAACAATGTATGATGGGAAGTCTATAGTAGCCCTTCGAATAGATATTTAAAGCTTAATACCTACCAATATTTTGTGAATAATATGCAACAGTTTTATATTTAGAAACTTATTTATGACTGCAATTTAAGTTCTTATTGATATATATGTTTGTATTTATTTTCAGTTCGTGAAGATTAATAATGTCCCTTACACCATATTTTCGGGCGAATAGTTTTGAAAAAAATTTCCTGTATGAGAAATATTTATGCGTATGGTCCGAAGAAAAATTGGGTATGTCACAGTGTAGGGGAATAATGTGATAAGGAGGCAAAACCCTCTAGCTTTAGCAAGTACGGAGATCATCGCATCCTGTTCTGTAACTCCAAAATACTCCCTGCAAGTAGACGGCTGATAATTGGATGTAAAAAGAACTTATTTTTTATTGTTTCTATTGTATTATCGTAAATAGTTGCTGTTTATTTTATAATTTTTGTTAAATTAGTCACTAATATATATATATTATTATTGATTTCATAATACTATATAATTGCTCTTGATTTGATCACGTAATTAATAGGTTTTTATATAAAATATCGTTACGTAATTAATAGGTTTTTATATAAAATATCGCTTCAGTTTTGTTATTTGTTCAGATGGTCCTAAATGTTTTTAAGACCATATGTTTGCAAAATTATGAATTTCTTTAAGTGTGGTATCTGATTTGGTCTTTGTCAAATTTATTTATTGATTTTATACGTCCGATAGTTTACTGTATATTTGTGAAAGACAAATGGATAAATCGAGTGAATATAGCGTACGTTCGGTTTTATATTCCGAGAAATGTACTGCTCAGGTAGTGAAATAATTGTATATAAAACGTTTTCTTAAGACAACGAAAAACGTAACACAGCGACATAAACGTTAACACAGAGGCTGCTTCAGCAACAAATTGGCAGGTTTAGGTGCATAAAGGGGTTAAATATTTTAACTTACCTATTCTAAATTATTTTTCAAAAATTTATCTTACAATCCATTTAAATTGCTTGCTGACATCAATTAAAACAAAAAAATGTTGTTGGAAATATAATATAGCCATAAATAAAGTGCTACGTTTCCAAGACAAACTATTATTAACCCCTCAGCGCCCGGATGCAAAACGTGGCGTCATTAGTAAATACAAAATTTGATATTTGGTTGTAATGAAATTTTATTACATAAAGAAGAAGTGTATTTGTAAAACAGTTCATATATTATTACTGCTACTTTGCAGTTAAGAGATTAAAAAATAATGAAAAAATGGAAAAGAAAACTTCCACGTTTTTATAAAAAGTTTATGAATGAAAGAAAATAGAAGGAAAATTTCTTTATCACCATAAACAAATTTCAAGGTTGCTTAAATTTAAACATAAATAAAGAATTGTTTATAGTATCAAAAAAAATTACTTTATCGTTAAATTTTTGGTGAGTTATTTCAGTACTGTTTGCAAATCAGAGCAATTGAAAACAACAAACGGAAGATGCCACTGTATCCAAAGGCAATGTTAAAAAGTAATATAATTACTTTCGTAAAAATTGTCTGTCCTTTAAAAAATATAGGATTAAAAAGATTATTATGTGCTAAACACTTGAAATTTAGGAAAATTAAGCTTTTGAAATTACGCGTTTTTCTTATAATACCGATTTAAATTAACATAAATTACGTACCTCAGACGAATAAAATTATATTGGAAATTGCATACGTCAAGTGAATATATAAAAAATAGGTAATTATTTTCGCATATAATAAATAAATAATTTTCCTACCGTCATAATACATTTTTTATTCTATTAGCCATAATTCAATAATATTACTAATTTTTTCATATTTTTTGGAGAGTTTCAGACAACAAAATATAGTTTATTATAAAAATAAAACAATAAATAAAAATACAAAAGTAATAATAATAATAACACAATACAAATAACTACGCATCAAATAATAAATATTCATTTACATCATTCCCTAATTAAGAAGAAAAGCAAAAAAACACATTCAAATGAATTTTTAAAAATATAATAACTTCAAAAAAGATGGGGTGACCTCAAAACACGTTGATTATTAAATTTAAAACTTACTTGGATTAGCACATTGTGAATTTCGCATGTGAAATAATTTTTTTACTTGGTTCTTTAAACAATATAGTTAAACATCAATATTATAAAGTTATGGTTAAAAAAACAATCTTTTGTAACGTACCAATAAACTAAATGTATTAAAACCTGTCAAGTACGAGTAAAACTTGTACTATTGGATTAATTTTATTATATGTATAGATACATGTAGTGGAAAAATATATATAATGCAATTAGAAAATGAACCACAGAGACTCCATCGCAAAAGAAACAAATCATGAGACGTATTAAGAGTCGGTTACTAGTAAGGAAGCGATAACTGAAAATTCTTAATTAAATAAATTAATTTATTTTTCAAATTACAAATTTGATCTTTTTCGAGAGAATACTAATGTAAAATTTATAATAACACAGTACATTCAACTACATTACAAATAGTGGACGATATTGACATGAAATATTACAGTTGAAAAACGATACTAGTCTGAACTGCTGAACTAGTCTAAACTGATGAAAACTTCAATTTTTCTTCAATTTAATGTTGTACCGTTTAATATAAGATGAAAAATGATCAATAAGTTCATTCATTGAAACCTACCTACAATACCTACAATATTGCCTTTAAAACGGAAGTGTCTAACACTTTTACTTAAAGAGTAATATTGTGTACGTTTGCACAAGTTAGCGTGACGTTTATTGCAACAGTTTATTAACGTGGGCGGTAAATTCCTTTGATGAATTACGGCATTTTCTTTAAAGAGTGTTTTTCATTTTCTTCTTACTGTAAATACTTATACATATTTTTACAATTTGTAATATAAAGGATTATTATACACAATTTGCATTTAAACCTCTTTTCCAATAATTACTAATAAAAAAACTCTGGTATTCATAGATATTTTCAGAATTACCTCAGAATTAATTGTGCAAAACGTTATACGAATATTAAAAAGTGTCTACGTACCATATATTAATAAAGAATTTCTTTTTTTTAATATGTTTCACGTATTGTTTTATTTAGAAGTTATTTTTGATGTGAAACATCCATAGGCGCAGGTATAAACCCGATCGTTGGCGTGGCGACGCTTGCCATGGCGACGGGTCGCCACGCTATACTAAGGTATATATATAGTAGAGTGTACGGTATGGCGACGTGTCGCCATGCGCAACCGACTACGCGACCCCCTCCTCACTCAGTTCGACGCTGTTGTTTACTACGGTACACATAACCTGTGCTTTATTATTTACGTATTAATTGTAAATAAATGTTTATTAAATAAAGTCACCATTTTCTGTAAGAAATTCGTAATACTTCATTTTTTCATTATGGTATATTTAGTTCCTGTAATAATCTTGTCTTTTACGCATATTACTTGTATGCATATTACTTCACGATGTTTCACATCTGCCAGGCGTCCCGTGACGGCTCATTTCTTTTTTTGTTTGAAAATGTGTATTTTATAATTATGTCTATCGGTAGATAAAAACAACTAAAATAAATTAAATATTTATTCTGTTTCTGTATTTCCACGTGGATTCACTTCAGATCCGATTCAGAAACTGAAGTTAGTTTCTGAATCGGAATTGACAATCAACTCTTTATTATTTAGCCATGAAATTAGTAGAAAGTATTTCGATTTTTTCTGATACTTAATTATAACTTACACATTCCATTTTCCTTTTTTGATTTCTTAACATTTATTCACTATCCGAGATTTAATTATTTAGTTCCGGTAAGTTTACTTACTCGCTTTCAGGTAATATCGTTTTTGTCTGGGGAATAAAATGTTACGTCAGATCTTATGCGATTTATAATAATTTTTTCCACTTATTATTTTATTTATTTCGTTTCTTATTTTACTAGATCATTTACCATCAAAGTGTAAATGCACTAAATTCTTACCGTCAAGGTGTAAATCCAGATATTATTAACCGTCAAGGCGTAAATGAATATACTAATATAAACCTTACCGAAAAAGCTTGGAACATTCATTTTCGAGGCTTTGCTGATTTATGTTGCCACACCACCCTAAATGCATACCCATTATTTAGCAGTTCTATAAAACATCACATGTATAAAGGTTCTAAAATATTATGTTAATAGATTATGGAAAATAAAAATATGCCAACTGTTAATCGAAAAATGTTACCTTTTCCTTGATCAAACAAGTGCTAGGTAGCCTTTTTCTATTAATATGAACACTACTTACAATTTCATATCGATATGTTATCGAGCGATACTATCGCAATAAATGAGTAAAATTTTGCAGAAGAAATGAAATTGGTTAAGTAAAAGAAGTAATGAAATACATCTTATAAGATAAATAAGTGGCTTCAATTAACACTTTTATTATTTATAGGTACGAGCAGTCTTTGATATTTCATGTACTTTGAAAGATTTGTACGGTTTCTGAAGATAAAAAACAAATAATTACAGTATTGTATATGTACTACATTTTATGATTTTTCGAAAATTATTCCAAAATGTTAGAAAAACCGAGTAAATCCCGCTTCTATTCATTTAGTTCAATCTATGCTCGCTATTAGTAACAAATATAAATAGAGAAAAAATACATTTGATATAATAAAAAATATTTCACCTTAGCTAGTCAATACGAAATTTGATAACTAGGAAAAATTGTCGATCACAATTAGAACTCGTACTACGAGTGTGTAATATATATATATATATATATATATATATATACATATATATATATATATATATAAATATATATATATATATATATATATATATATATATATATATATATATATGTATACATATACATATAAATTTTTTAATAAAATATTTAAAAATATGAATTTATAATTTTGCCCCCAACATCTTTCAATAAAACGCGGCAAATATTTAAAAAACTCTGATACCTAGAATCATCACAACAATTTTCCTACAATTTGTGTAGACATAATATTATTAAAAAATATATTTGAAACCCTATCTATAAGCTTCGTATACCTATATATAAGCTTCGAATACCTACTTATCTTACCTTCCTTAAATTTCAGTTTAAAAATGTTGGCGTATAAGTTATTAAGAAATATATGGATCAATACGTGCTATTACTATGTCTAATTTCAATTTTCTATATCAAACGATTTCTGAGAAAAGCGATTTTGACAGAAAGACAAAGAGACAGGAAAGCGATCGTATAAGATTTTTTTCTTTTGAGGTAAGGAACCCCAAAAGGAAATTTTTCAATGTTTGACGAAGAAAACTAATTTAATTATATATTACACCAAATATGCTCAAAATTTATCAAACGAAATAGCCTAGATCCTATATTCATAGAGATATAACGTAAAGTTCGTCTTTATTTCTTTATTTAGAGTGAAGTTTTCTTTTATTGTTCATATTTAGAATATAAATCAAATAAATATTAAATAAAGGTATAAAATTATTATTAAAATCGTAATGCTGAAATAATGTTGTATACTCTTTAAGTGAAGGCACTTGCAGAACTATTTCTATGAGGGATTATTTTATTTATTAAAGTAAAACGTAACATAGAATGTAAACGTCAAATGTCTCATCGTTCTTTTTTACCACTTACTCTTTAGAAAATGCTTTAATTTTTATGATATTTTTTATATCCACGGAGCCTTAATGTCTCCACAAGGATAACGTTACTGAGGCGATATTATCAACCACAACAACAACATTGACAAAATACAACGACATAACGATATTGGTCAACATAAATGTACAATGAAATTTTTTGGTACCTACAGGAATTATGATTAATGACTGAAAAATCAAATATGAGTATTTACAGTGTTTTATGTAAGTCCATTACATTAAAATTAACATTTGAATAGCACAAAGCATTTACGGATTTTATGAAATACGATCCAGCATATAACACTTTTTCATTTCACATATTGATGAACAAAAGAAAAGGTTTAACCGATGTTTATCCCATTAAAGATTTACGAAAATCTGTATCATCGCATACAATCTCCAATAAATGCTTTTTATCTCCCAGAAACTGATTACGTACATAAAACGACAGGCCTGGTATATCCCGGAGAAATAAAGTAATTTCCGCCTTGCACTAGCTTTCACCTGCAAGTCGTGTCGATGATTTATATGAATAGACCACGATGTAGGTGCGGACGCTGAAAAACAATTGAAACATTCATCGAGCGGAGTATGATTTATGTAATTACGCCGAGTCGACACGATTTATGGCCTTCCTGTCTGGCAAAAAGTAGCGTCTTGAAAATTGCGTATAATCAATAACTGAAAGAAGATAGGGCTGCTTAAATTTTTTGAAGGTCACATATTTTATTAATATATTTGTAATAAATCGTCTGACAACTTTTAGTTGAGATAAATTGCATTAATAGTTGTAAAGTAAAAAATATGCATTGAGCCGTTTATGCGCTTGGTATCTTTTTTCCCAAGTGTGAAAAAGGTTTTTGTTTCGTTTTGATATTTATCAATAGATATTTATGTACTTTTGATATCAAGTTGTTATTTTCCTGGAAAGGAGAACGGCGAAAAAATCGGCATGTTACAGAACTAGAATATATTTTTTATTAAATCTTGTATTTCTTATAATATGAGAAGGCAAATAATTCAGCGATCGACAATTAGCAAAGAGCAAAAAATAAAACAAACGTTAATACGAACATTAACAATAATTGATATATCCAGAAATATCCATAAGAAATTAACGAAAAAATAAAAGTCTGACGTAGCATATAAAAGCTTTAAGGAAACGGTTACAATCATTATGAATTGCATTTTTAAATGTTAAGTCATTGCCCAAATTGATTAAAAATATACTGTTAACTTACCATGACAGTAATTTTGTGTTGTCAAAATGATTTATTTTTCACTCTTCTAGTTTTTCATGGCCTTTTTTTATAACCCTAGTGGGCCTGCGAGTTTCTTGAATAAATAAGTGTATTACATATACTGAACATTTTTAAAAAAACTTCCTTTTCATTTTCTCCATATAAGATTTTCGTTTTTATTGTTGTAACATCTGGATACAATATTAAATTGACTTTTTCCCTCTCATTCCTGTATTTTATTTTCACAAGGAAGTCTTTCCCATACATAACATCTACAGTTCAACGCATATAAATAACATTGATTTTATAAATAAGAGTTTAATATTCAATGTTACTCTCTTTCTTCATTTTAAATAATTTTTATTTCTCTCTCTTAACAGAGACAAAATGAAAATCTTCCTTTGGCTTGGAATAATGTGGTTTTTGGTTTAGTTCCATTCTCTAAAACTTCAATCATGTTACATATGTTCGAGTATATTTTTAAAAAATCATTATATTTTGTGAAGTAATTTCGGAATTATTAGTTAAGATAGATCTGCTGCTAATGGTATAATATAGTAGTCTATGATTTCTCCTCAGCAATAAAGAATTCAACCATATTATTAATTTATTGTTGCTCAAATTATTATGTATTATAGAATTTTTAACATCACACCTTAAAGTTCTAATGATATTGAATAGTTTAAAAAAATTATGTTGCTCCTTATTTAATCTGTATGTAGGAAGAAAAAAACGGAACCCTTGTAAGATAATTGGCGTGTCCGTTCGCCGGTCAGTTTTTACAACCGTTTTTCTCAGATAGCGGCGGGTAAAGAAATTTGAAATTTAGTATGGTTATAAAATAAAAATCCTAGTAGATAACACGGGAATCTGTTACTGGTGAAATTCTAAGAGAAGCAAAGAAAGTAATAGCTTTTCGGTTTTTTGTATCATGTGGGACATCAATCAAAAGAGCAATTTATAAAAAATTGAAAAGCGGTTTTCTTAGAATTGCTTACGACGTAGTTTTAGATTAGTTACTTAAAATATTATCTCAAAAACTATTTACATAGGATTTTGAAATTTAGCATATGATGAAACTCTTGACCTACTTGTATCTCATTAGTTTTCCTTTATCTTTAAGTTAATAAGTACCAAAAAATATTATGCGGAAATTTTTGAGGAGGCAAAAAAGTACTTGATGCAGTTTTATTTAGTTTTATTTATCGTGCAGAAAAGCAATTGAAAGAGAATGTTATAAGGATATCAAAACGATTTTTTTAGAACATGGTTAACATTGAAAAAAATTAACATGGCAATTTTTGGGGCGGGGGGGGGGTGCAAATGAAGTACCTACTCAAAAAAAATTATTTAATTTCATGTATGGTAATTTCATGTTTCATCCATGCGGGATATTAATTAAAAGAACATATTAAAAAGATTTCAATTGGATATGTCCCCAAAAATTAAAAGATCCCATTATTCCACATACGATGAAGTCAAAATTATCAAAAATAGGGTTATTAGAAGTTTACTAAAAGTTTCCTGCAGATCTATCGCAATGGTTCTAAATTTCATAGTTTTTGACATAACCATGGTATTATATCATTTATATGCCTGTAAAAGTTATACCAGATAGCATAATCTACATGTTGAAAAATAAAATTAATATTTGTAAATAGATTAATATAAATACTATAAATCCATAAAGGTTTATATATGCTTAAATGTGTTCGAAATTTTCGTAAGCCGAATACTTATCAACAATTTTTAATATGAATTATTACAATATAAAGTCAAAATATCAAAAATTTTGAAATCATGTAATCATATAAAAATATTGCATTTTGAATTTTGCTTTAAAATATTAAATTTCAGAGCGAGGCTGGTAATATAAATTCGTTGGAAAAACTATAATTTTTTGCAAGACTAACAAGGCAAGCAAGGCTGCAAGGCGACTGCGACTGGCAATATAAATATTGCAATTAATTTATTGAAGGCAATTAATTTCACAATTTTAATTAATGTAAATGACATATTTCGTTTGATCTAATGTCGTTTAATAAGCACCTTGTAATTTAAGGGAAATTGCAAATCACATTCTGTCATACTTGAAAAATGTATTTTTTTAATTGACCTCTTGTAGCGACCTCTTGTAGCGACGGAGTCGTTAAGAGAAAAATCGTCAAGCAAAGGCTGGAAATTATTGTTTAAGAAAATGTTAAGTTCTGACTGGAATTTTGTATGTTAATTTTTTATTGTAATTTTAAACTAAAACGAAATATTTTAATCTGACATCAAAATTTGTTTCTAATATTGATCTTACCAAAAAATCACTGGTAAAAGGGCCCAGATCAGATTTAAGAGTTAGTCGTTAAACTCAAGGAGATAAAACAGTCAAGTTCTTACAAAGATTTACTGAATAAATGTTGAATTAGAACATATGGAATATTATATCACGGGATTTCAAAAGTTTTCAAATATTTGTCACTTAAAAAACTAAGCAGAGGAGAAATTCTGATTATTTTATAAACCTTAACATAAATCAAAATGATAGAGAGATTAGAATCTATAGCTCTAATTTATTTATCCAGCCACGTTTCTAGCAAATCTCTCTTACAAATTGGCTACTCTTATTTTACTCCTTCTTGGAGCAACTATTTTAAAAGAACCTGTAATGTTTTTGATGAGATCTCACTTATTTTTTTTCGAGTTTCTTTAAAGTCTGAAGGCTGATAAAAATGAAATAATGCAAATTAATGTTTTATATAGATTTTGATTTTTTTTATCGTTTTCTTTTTCTCTTTATTTTCGGCATATTGAATTTTAGTAACAATCCAATGGATTACCAATTCATTGTCTTTAAATTTTAAGATAATTTTGACCACATTTATCACACTGTGCCTAACTCTAACTGTGTATTCAATATTATAAATGACATTTTATTTATTTGTCACTAAAACTAGATATTTGTGCAATTCAATGGTCAAATTTAGAAATAAATCTCTTTAAAAATCAGAGCGAACAGATGTTTACAGAATGACGTTATATTACAGTACAAATGTTCAATTACATTAAATCAATTTTATTTAGAAAAACACTCCACTACTTCACACCGCAGTACGACGCCGTATTCACAATTGTGATAGAAAAACCAAAATCAACGCCGAGACTTTATCCGTTATTAAAAAAGTAATGTATACAAAACCTTTTGCGGCCCTCTCAAGTAGCGACTTTAATGATACTTACGTAAAAAAGCCATACCGCCATAAAAACAATCGATCAATGTGAACACTAAATCAATGTTTATTAAAGGGTCTCATGAATCATACGATTTGCATGATTCAATTTCGGCACAATGGAAATGGGTAACTCTTTTCCTTATATAAAAAAGGTGAGGAACGAGAAGCACTCCGAGTAGCAAACATTGCGCAGTTTTCTGCGTGATGAAAGTCGAATCTATTTTACGAGGACACATTTATGGCGAGAGAGATATAGTAATCTTTTTGTCATACTCGTATATCGTGGAAACGAGTCGGTCACGTTATTGCATGTTTTGTGTGTTACACTTTAAGAGCATTATCGTCAGGTTACTTATATTTACTTGGAAGGGAAAATTAGTCTGGACACGTTCATAGGCATGTCTCGCTTTTTCCTTGAAAAGAGAGTTTCATTTTCTGAAGAAATTAGCAGAATCATTCAATGTTAACCGTATACCATTCATAAACAAAATAAGTGAGCAGTACACCTATAAAAACGTGTGTCTATCTTTGTGTGTGTGTTTGTGTCTGTCATTGCGTGTGTGTGTGTGTGTGTGTAGGTGCGTGCGTGTGTGTGTATGTCTGTGGGCGTATGGATTGCGTACTTTTGCGAAAAAGGCAAGACATGCCCATTCAAAATGGGATCCTTCCTTTTAACAAAGTCTGATTACTACTTTGACCGAAGAAGATTAGAAAAAGAAATTATTAAGAAACTCTCTATATTTTCTATACGTCAGACTTTTGTTCGCTTATCCATACCATTTATTAGGGTAATTTAAGGAACAAAAAGGACACTGTTTTAATGATTGTCAAGGTGTGTGAGACGACCAAATGTTGGTGCGCAATTGGTTATATATGTCTATTTTTTATTTCTCGACGACCTGATTACAAAACATGTGTAAATAGGATTATTATAAATGTAAGCTAAAATTTTTGTTTATATTTGATTCAATCTCTTTTTTTTCTCTAAACACGCCTCATTGGCAGATTAAATAAATAAATTTAGTATAAAATAATTTTTAAAATATATTCTGTGGAATTGTTAAAAAAAATCATGAGTGCAAACTAATGTTTACGTGTTCCAAATTATACTTTTCCCAGCTATGAATTATGGTAATATACATAGATTTTACAATACTATATTTAAATAAATGGACTGTGAGACAAACTTTTCCAAAATCTCAGAAAATTTCAATGTTTTTGAAAACAATTTCATTTATGAATTTAAGATTTTACGGTCCGTTAAATATTTCAGACATAATAGCGAAATAAGTAAACAAACGTATAAACTCACTTTCATTCATATTTTTACACTATGTAAATATTATTAGGATTTTGCTTTAAATTTATTTATGCCTTGCTTTATTAAACCTGACACGCACTTGACAAGTTTTTTAATGAAATAAATTTTAAAATATTATTAGGTTGGTTTTTTTCTCAATTTTACAACTTTTCCATATAAATAATCATGAATTAACTTTTCTTTTTAATTGCTGAGCGAATGTAAAAAATAACAAATAAATTTACTAAAACTAATGGGCGCTCAGTGATTCATTACAGAGTTATTCATTAAATTATTAAGTTGGATAGTTATTGAGGTTTTTTCACAAACCCGTGTTTTTTCCGTTTTTTTTTATTTGACAAACACACACAACCTGTTGAACAAGGCACATTTGAAATGATACAAAATTCACAAGTAGAAACTCATTCACTCAATCTGATATTTTAAAATTGTTTGACGACCCTGTTTATTCTATGCGAATGTTTAAGCACAAACTATTATGTGTATGACATTAATAGAATGAAAGTAAACAATAAATGTGTCATTGTACATCAATAGAAACAATGAATATTTAATTTATTTATAATATAATATTTAATATATTTGTAACATATAGTATTTACCAATTTTAGCTTTTTGCACTCATTCTCCATATAAACTTTAACTATCTCACACTCCTTTGTGCATACAGTATGCTAGATAAGGGATACAAAGTTTTCTATTCACGTATAAATGTATAAATTTAGTCACATTTAATCCGCCAAATTATTTGAACTCTATAATATTTAACTTGAAAGTAAAGAAGTTAATGATTTATATCCATAATGATTTTGATGTTCAATATTAAAAAAAGAACTTCTATTAAAATTTTCTTTTCCTTTAATTCTTTTTGTTTTTTTTTTAATTTTGAAACACTAAATATACTTATATAGATCTGAAAGTTTTTCCAAGAATTTAAACAGTCTAGGTAAGTAAACATTTTGCTGCGAGGAAACTTGAGGAATATTTTAATAATAAATTAATTCATTTTTACATATTGGCTATCGATATCTGTTTCTTAATAGAAACAATAATTCTGTCGATACATTTTCCTCACATGTGTATTTTGACTATGATATAAACAAAGAACTCTAAGGTAGGCACAGGAATTATACACATGAACACATCTAGACCAAATTCCTCTTTCCATTGAGTATAATTTATTCAAAGATAACGCCCTTAAAATATAAAATTATTATTTACGGTTATAAATCAAAGGTAATATAATCAGGTGATCGACACGTCTTCATGAAATATGGCAAGAAGATCATTGAATCTCTCTCGCCGTAAATCTGTCCTCGTAAAATAGATTCGACCTTCATCACGCAGAAAGCTCTCGCACCCACAATGCTTGCTACTCAGAGTGCTTCTCCCTCCCTCGTATTTTTATATGAGGAAAAGAGTTACCCATTTCCTTTGTGCCAAAATTGAATCACGCAAATCGTATGTTTCATGAGACCTTTTAATAAACATTGATTTCTCCATGGGCGGTCTACTGCTCACAGCGACTGGTTGTTTTTATGGCGGTATCGCTTTTTACGTAAGTATCTATAAAGTTGCCTACTTGAGTGCCTCGCCGGAAGGTTTTGCATCCATTAGTTTTTTAAGTAACGGATAAAGTCTCGGGGCTGATATTTGTTTCTCTATCGCAATCGTGTATATGGTGTCATGCTGCGGTGTGAAATTGTGGAGTGTTTTTTTCTAAGCAGAGGTGAGTTAATGTAATTGAAAATTTGTACTATAACATAACTTAATGTCTTAGTCATCTCTTTTTGCTGATTTTTAAATAAATTCGGTCCTAAAATTTGATCATTCATTTGCATGAATATCGACTTATAATGACATAAATAATATTCCATTTTCATTTTAAGTTAAAAATTTGGCAAACTTTTACTTGTTGTGCTTCATCTTTACTGTCCCCTTTTATTTAATATTATATTATTTAGTGATGTGCATCGTACATATTCTTTGTATTCATTATCGTACTTATCCTATGTATTATGCGCGTCATGCAAATCCTGTATATTATTATCAATGTTTAATGAATATTATCTTGAGACATTTATTATTTTTATCTATTCATGAAATTATACCTTAGTGGCCCGATAGAAACGAATACCTTAAATTAGTTCGGCGAAAAAATAATTGTAGCATAATCTGGTACGAATTATCATAATTGATTCTAATTCTTATTACGTTTTATTACAACATTTTCAGGTTAGCAATTAGCAAAAATCTTTGCTAAGCGCCCATCTGAATATGTTGCAATATAACGAAACCTAGGTCGTGGTAAAGAATTTAAATACTGTATTTTTTTGAAGATTTTTTACATAGGGTTAATATTTATTAGTTTGTGCTATTTTCTGGTATATGATGTAATATATATAGTTATAAATATTAAAAATTATTACAAGAAGCAATTTATAAAATGTGCTCGCTTGCTTAAAAATTAAAAAATGTTGAGCTGAAAATAAGAACCAAAAAATAGAATAATTTCTGACCAACAGAAAAAGTAGATGTTACATACGATCTGTGTTAAAATTATTTCACTTGTTTAAGTATTTAATTTTAAAGTACAAAAATATTTGATTCCTCGATTCTACAATAAAAACCAAAAAAAATTCTAAAAAATAATGTTGATAGTATTGTTAAATCTTTTTCATTCTTTTTTTTAACGTTATTATATTTTTTCACATCACGCCAAGAAGTAAATTAAATAAATTTAACCTTAAATATTATTGAGAAAAATTTCATGAAAGTATAAAATGTGGTATCAAAATTTATTCATCATCAATTACATATATTTATCATCTTTTATATCATATCATAAAAAAATTTTGGTTCAAAAACTTGCACTTTTGCTTTGATAAATTACTCTAATTAAATAATAATTGGCATTATTTCATTTGTATCACACATCAGATAAAGAGTGAAATCATCATCGAACACATTAACGTACAAGGGACAAGTTCTTTTTTAAATAGTTAGTCGCAAAAAATGGTGAAATGAGGGTAGCTTAGTTGTAAAAGAGATTTACCAGAGAAGTTACTAGATAATTGCATTGGAGCTTTGTAGCTTGATTTATTAAATATTATGTCTATCATGAGATTTAGCATAACTGGAATAAACTCTTTGTATAACTCTAGTTGTTAAAGAGTATTCAATATATTTGTATATGAAGTTCTAATTCTATACTTCTCTAGTAAAGCCCCATTGCGTTTACCGGCTAACTTTTAAAAGGTCAACTGAACCCTTTTTACAGTGATAATTTTAATGACGTCATAATTACAGATAAATTTCTATACCAGCTTAAAGTGTTTTGTTGTAGGTTAAACTCAAAATATAAAATACTGACATGCAAAATTCCAGTCCGCACATAATCATTACTGAATCAATAATTTCTAGCCGTTGCTTGACAATCTTTTTCTTAACGACCCTTTATAATAAAGCATCAACTACAAGAGGTCAATTAAAATAAACTCATATTTAAAAGTATCAAGCAGTTATTTCCAATCTCCATTTAATTAAGAGGTGCTTTTGAAACGATGATAAGTGAAATGAATTTTGTCATTGCATTAATTAAAATTTCAAAATTAATTACGTTCTTTTACATTTATTTAAGCTGTTTTTAAATTAATAAGACACGAGTTTTTTATAAATACTTGTATGGAAGCTTATCGTAAATTTAACGATCATAGCGGAATACAGGTTAAACGTTAGGTGAAAATTGGCGAATAAAGTATAGTTTTGACGTTATTATAATATTTAACCCTATTTTTAAAAAAAATTGGCTTCAAGAGATCTATCCATTTTTTGAAGAAGTTTCATTAATATTTTTAGAATTATATTATTTTCTGAAAAATAGTTTTAGAATTTTTTAATATGCCCTATTGACATCCCTCACGACCCATAAAATTGAATAACAATTTTTCGAATACTCCATTTGCCTTCTCAGAAATGGCCATGTCAAAGTGTTAATGATATTAATTTCTGAAAAAAAATAGTTTTGGTATCCGAACAACATTCTTTTTTAATTACTTTTCCATATAATACAAATTTAATTAAACTTTTATCAAGCATTTTGTCACTTTAACAATTTTCTTTTAACTTTTCTGAATATTAACTTAATAAGATAGATAAAAGTAAATAGAGTAGATATAAGCGAGTCAATATGCTTTGCTAAATTTCAGTATAAATGGTTTCTATGAAAACAGTTTTAGTAATATCTCTGAAACTATCTTAAATAAAAATCTAAAATAATTCGTTTATAAATTGTTATAAGTTTCTCTTGACATTGATACCCCACATGATATAAAAACTTCAAAATAATGGGTTGCTTCATTAGCATGTTTTAAAATTTTCATTGTTAAAGTTTTCTATGTTATCTATTAAGATATACGTTTTAATAAAATATTTAATTTCAATCTTTTTATACATCACCGATATTAATGTCAAAATTAATTTTGGGGAACTATCAATAAACAATAAAGGACGAATGATTGGTTTAGTCATTTCTCTCTGTCTAACTATCTGTTTGTTTCTATGTGTGTCACTTCAACGATTCATTGAGATCCTACCGCTTGCCTTGCTAACAAATCGAAGAGAGACGAAAAATCTATGAATACGATCGTAACAAAGCCTGAAACTAATAGTTGACTTTACACAAAACAAACCACACACCACTGGTTTTGATTCAACTGGTTTGCACGAGAGTTCAATGTGACGACACCGTCATTTGTGCGATAACTTTGCATGAAATACCAATGAAATATCATTGGTATTTATCGAATAACTTTTATACAATAGTTCTTTATTGCTCAGGAGAAATATTAGGCAAGTAGATTTCACCAACGTCATTGGATCTATGTCCACGTGTGAATCCGAATCTACATCACGAAATACAATGATTTAAAAAAAATATATTTGAACTTGTGTAATACGATGAAAGCGGTAGAAAAAGGAACAATTCTAAAAAGATATTATTTATTAAATACAAGATTTTTAGTTAGATTAGACGAAAGTAAAGAAATGACATAACTTTGAATATTGAACTGTTATTGATAAAGTCATGGTTCTTCCTCTCCATTTAAACGAAAAAATGATTATATTATTTGTTTTCATACGATAAATACTTAATTGTGAAATTGAAACGGGGATGGAGATGGACTAAATTCTGTATAGTGTTGGGTCCGGGTTTTACCAGGATAAATATAAAATTCTCGTGTGGAGAAAATTGAAAAAGGTCTTTGAAACTTTTAATTAAATTTTCAATTGCAGAAATGATAAATTTGGTATTTTTATGAAATATCAAGTTAAATTTCAAAATAATTTGTAAACACTGTTTCCATGGATCTCATTAAACTTGCAAGATGAAACAAAGTGCTGATTTTATCCATCGCAGATTTCATACAAAGATATAACATACTAATCTATGAAACTCGTGGGTCAAGCAGGGTCATAAAAAAAGCCATGAAAAACTCGAAGCGTGAAAGATACTCATTTTAAAAACATAAAATTCTTATCAATCTCAATTAATAGTATTATTTTTAATCAATTTGGGCAATGGTTACAGAATAAAAAATACAATCCATGTTGATTGTAATTGTTTCTTAAAAGTTGTCATAAGCTAGGTTAAATTTTTTTTATTGTTAATAATTTTGGATATATTATTTATAGTTAATATTTGTATAACTGCTACAAATTATATTTTATTTTTGGCTCTTCCAGATTATCAATCACTAAATTGTTTGCCGTCTTACATTATAAAAAGTACCAGCTTTTCAAAAAGTTACATCTATTTCTGTAATCAGCCAATTTTTTCCTTGGTCTCCTTTCCAGTATACTATGAATTTTACGTCAAAAGTACATAAACGTCTTTTTATAAATATCAGTTGGAAAAAATAAAAATACCGAACGCTAATGCTCAACACCAATATTCTATCTACCTATGCTTTTATATTACTAAGGATAGAAATTGTAAATGACGTTTCCGTTTTGCATATCAATAACATATCAACAGATGGGAATTACTACTTCCGCACGCTATGTACCAATGGTTCCCCCATAGGGCAAATCACTCTCTGGCTATACGATGTTGTATGAAAATAACAGATGTTGCTTCCCAATAACTTTTTGACAGTTATTTTTGATATGTTATTTTATAAAAAATAAGCTAATTTTCTATTCGTCCTTTTAGAGGTATAAACGCTTATCAACAGTCTATTTTATGTAAAATTGTCCAATTTTTTATGGTAAAAATTTATTGAAAATTAGTAGCAAGTATATCGTGCTCTAAAGGCAGAAATTTAAAAATTTTGCAATTACTATCACGTTGGAATGACGATACCGATAAAGAAAGTAACAGGGCCCGGCGTACACATAAACACTGGAAAAATTCTATATGTGAGCTCATTGAGCATCATATTAAAACTAGATTTCGGATTAATAAGAGTTCTGTTGAAATACTACAATATAATAATGATTATTATAACTTATTACGTATTGAATAATATAATTTATTACGTTTACAAGATTTATTACGTATTCAATAACGGTATCATTGTGTATACTAAAAATTATAATTGCAATTAAACATCTATTACTTCCTTCAATTACACCTAAATGTTATATTAATACTGGCTTTTATCCCACTTAAAACTTGACATAAAGACAGGCAGAGATTGATTGCATTTTATAACAGCGCAAAATTTTAAATACTTTTCTTTAATTTATATTATTCTTAAATAAACGCTAAATACAAAAATTAACGAAATATTTCAATTAGGTCTAATTGTATAGAATTGGAATGTTTCTCTTTAGTTATTTTTTATTTATATGTTTCATATATAAATTTAAGATTTTTCATATGTATTAACGGAATGCGTCGTTTGAACGGGAGGGCACGTATAGAAAGCTATCTACAACTGTTGATAGTCTGTTAAAACATTAAAATACTTTTGGGAAGCAAACTAAAATAGACAATTTTAAATTTATTTAATAGCTATCTCCGTCGACGGATAAATAGAATATAGATTTGGAGTGTTAAACGACTAAATATATTTTGTTCACTTTAACAGCCACTTATAATACAAATACGAAAATTGTGATAACAATTCGTCCCAACTGAAAGTTTTTAGACAATTTATAACAAATGTACTATTAAAAGAGGTGACCTTCAAAAATTAAAGCAGTTCTGTTTTCCTTCACTTATTGATTATACGCACTTTCCAAGACAACACTTTTTGCCAGATAGGGAGGCCATAAATCGTTTCGACTCGGCGTAATTACATAAATCATGCTCCACCGATGAATGTTTCAATTGTTTTTCAGCGTCCGCATCTACGCCGAGATCTGTCCACATAAATCATCGATGCGACTTGCAGGTGAAAGCTAGTACTAGGCGGAAATTATTTTACTTCCCTAGGCAATGCCGGGCTTGTCGTTTTATGTGCGTTATCAGTTTCTGGGAGGTAAAAAGTGTTTTATTGGATTTATATTTGATTGCATTCAATGACACATATATCTGTAAATCCTTAATGTGAAAAACATCGGTTTAACCTATATGTATTCATCAATATGTGAAGGGAAAATGTATTATATATCAGAGCGTGTTTCGCAATATCCGTAGATGATTAGCGCTGTAAAATAATAGTCTTAATTTAAAGGTCGTAATATACCGTAAATATTTATACTTAATTTATCAATGTGATATATTATGTTTAATATAAAATAAAATCATAATTCCTGTAGGTACCATAAAAAACTTTATTTATTTTTCTTTATAGACAAGTACCATTTTGTAAATTTATTGTGTCAATTTTGTAAGTGTTTGGTTATAACTCCTTAGTTAAAGATTCCATGAAGATAAAGGAAAGCTTAAATTTAAAAATATTTTCTAAATAGTAAATAGCAAAACAGGTCGATAAGACGTTCAACGTTTATATTCTGCGTAAGTTTTTCTTCATTAAAAATTAAAATAATCCCAATATAATAAATAACTGTGCAATTCATAAACCAAAAAGCATTCTCTCAAAGAAATTTACAATAATAATTTCTTCAATAATAATAAATAACTGACTAATCTATTATTTAAATGATTCATATTCTAAATTTTAACAATAAAAAACAGCCTCACTTTAATTAGAGGAATAGAGACGAACTTTATGTTTTATCTCTATGGTCTTGATCCTTAGACTATTTTCTTTGATATACTTTGAAAATCTTTGATATAATATATCATTAAATTAGCTTTAGTCTTGAAATATTCAAAAATATTCACTTTTTTATGGTTCCATACCTAGAAAGAAAAAACGGAACCCTTACAAAATCACTCACGGTTATTTTCACCTCTCTATCAAAAAAATTTTTCTCAAAAATCACTTGATATAGAAACGTGAAATCAGAATATAAAACATATTAAATAAACACATAAATTTTAATAATTAACAAAAAATATTTTCATATTAAAATTGTTTAACAATATTCTTTCTTTCTTGCTTTTATTATAATTCTATACGCTAAATGAGCCATTATTTTTAAAATATTTTTCGTATACAGAATTCACTCCCTTTTTCAATTTTGTTATGTGTATATAGATAGATACGTGTAATGGAATAATATATATGGAAATGTAATTAAAAAATAAACCACAGAAATTCTATCGCAAAAGAAACAAAACATGAGACATATAAGAGTCGGTTACTAGTAAGGAAGCGATAAATGAATTTATTTTTAATTAAATAAATTAATTTATTTTTCAAATTATAAATTTGATGTTTTTTGAAATAGAAGAAAAAATTTTTTAATGTAATTTGTTCAGGCGATGGTATACACAATATTATGTAGAAAAAAAAACATTTTTTCGAGACAATACTAATGTAGAATTTATATTAACACAGTACGTACAACTAGTGGAGGACATTGACATGAAATATTACAGTTGAAAAGTGATACTAGTCTGAACTGCTGAACTAGTCTGAATAGATGAAAACTTGAATTTCTCTTCAATTTAATGTTGTACCGTTTAATATAAGATGAACAATGATCAGTAAGTTCATTCATTGAACCCTACCTGTAATACCTACAATATTGCCTTTAAAACGGAAGTGTCTAACACTTTTATTTGAAGAAAAATATTGTGTACTTCTCTACAAGTTAGAGTGATGTTTATTGTCACAGTTTATTAATGTGGGCGGTAAAATCTGCCGATAAATTGCGGCATTTTCTTTAATGGGAGTTTTTCATTTTCTTGTTTCCGTAAATAATTATATATTTTTTTAGAATTTGTAATATAAAGGATTATTTTACACAATTTCCGTTTTAACCTCTTCTCCAATAATTACTAATAAAAGAAAACTCTGGTATTTATAGACTATTTTTAGAATAACTTCAGAATTATTTGTACAAAACATAATACGAATTCTAAAAAACCATTACGTATCATATATTAATACAGAATATTTTTTGTTGGATATTTCACGTATTGTTTTATTTAGAAGTTATTTTTTTGTTTGTCTATGTGTATTTTGTAATTATATCTATCATTTGGTATATAAAAACAACTACAACAAATTAAAGATTTATGCTGTTTCATTATTTTAACGTGGATTCCACTTCGAATGAAAAATAATATAGCAAACTGAAGTTAGTTTCTGAATCGGAATTGATAATCGTCTGTTTTTTATTTGGCCATAAAGTTAGTAGACAGTATTTTGATTTTTATGTACTTAATTATAATACACATTCCTTTTTGCTTTTTTGATTTTTTACCATTTATTCACTGTCCGAGATTTAATTATTTGATTCCGGTAGATTTGCTTACTCGCTTTAAGATAATATCGCTTTTGTCTGCAAAATGCCAAATAAAAGGTTACGGTAGAACTTAGGCGATTTAAAATAATTTTTTCCACTTATTATTTAATTTATTGCGTCCATGATTTCAACTGATTATTTACTGTCAAGGTATAAATACATATACCGATATAAACCGTACCGTAAAAGCTTGGAACATTAATTATCGAGACTTTCCTGATTTACGTAGTCACATCACCCCAAAGACATACCCATCATCTAGCCGTTCTATAAAACAACACATACAAATAAGTTCTAAATTGTTACGTTAATATATGATGGAAAATAAAAATAAGTCAACTGGAAACCGAAAAATGTAACTTTTGCTGGACCAAACCAGGGCTAGGAAACCTTTCTAAATGAATATAAACCGTACTTAATAAACTAGTCTCTTAAGTTTCGTCTCTTTTACCATTTAAGATCAATATGTTATCAAAAGAAATAGTATTATAAGAAATAAGTAAATTTTACTGATTAATTTAAAAGCAAAGAAAATTATGCAGAAGAAATGAAATTGGTCAAGTAAAAGAAGTAATGGAAAACATCTTATAAGATAAATAAGTGGCTTTATTAACACTTTTATTATTTATAGGTTCGAGCAGTCTTTTGAAATTTCATGTGCTTAGCAAAATTATTGCAGGTTTTGTACAAAAAAAACATTTTAACGGTCAAATAATTACATTGTTACATATTTACTACATTTCATGATTTCTAGAAAATTATTCTAATATGTTACAAAAAAAGAGTAAATCCCGCCTCTATTCATTTAGTCAAGTCTGTCTTACCATTATTAACAAATATAGTGAAAAAATATACGTGACAAACATTACGTGAGCAAATTAATATACTTAATTATTTTCTTTTAGCTTACAAAATTTAGTAACAGGAATGTGCCGATTTTGTATTAAAGAGGATTTACTATAGAGGGGTGAATAATCATTAATTTACTATATAGCAATATCACTGTCATTAAAAATGTTATACACAATAAAAGACACTTCACGTGATAAGAAATTTGATAACTAGAAAGACTCTCAAACACGATTAGAACTCGTACTACATGTGTTTAATATATATACAAAATATTATAAATATTAAAGAGTATATACTATTTCTATTAAAATATTTAAAAATAATAATCTGTAATTTTTCCTCCAACCCCTTTTAAAGTTTTAAAAACTCAACGAATATTTTAAAAACTGTGATACCTAGAATCATTATGACAATTTTCTTACAACTTTTGTTTACATTTAAAATTGTGAAAAAATGTTTTTGAGATCCTATCAAATAGCTATTTCAAGCGACACTCCACGCTAGAGGAAAGAGAAAAAAAATCGTGTGCTTTATTTACCCTCCTTAAATTTCCATTTAAAAATATTTGCGTGTTATTTTTTAAAATATATGTAGGTTATTACGTTCTATTACTATGCCTAATTTCAAATTTCTACGTCAAGAAATTTCTGAGAAAAACGATTTTGACAGACAAACGAAGAGACACCTAAACGATCTTATAAATTGTTTTTTTCTTTTGAGGTAACAAACCCTTAAAAGAAACTGTTGAACGTTTGTAGATAAAAGCTAATTTAATTATATATTACATCAAATATGCTCAAAATTTTACAAAGAAAATAGAATAGAGATTATAATCATAAAGATATAACGTAAAGTTCGTCTTTATTTCTTTATTTAGAGTGAAGTTGTTTTTCATTGTTCATATTTATAATATAAATCGCTTAAATATAAAGTAAAGGTATAAAATATTTATTGAAATCGTAATACTTAAATAATGCTGTTTACTTTTTACGCGAATGCTCTTGCAGCATTATTTCTATGAGGGATTATTTTATTTTTTATGAAAGTAAAACGAAACATAAAATGTAAACGTTAAATGTCTCATCGATCTTTTTTGCTACTTACTCTTTAGAAAATGCTTTAATTTTTATGATATTGTTTATCTCCATTGAGCCATGATGTCTCCACGAAGAAAACATTACTGAGGCATTACTAACCACAACAACAACATTGACATAACGATATTTGTCAACATAAAAGTACACTGAATTTTCTTTGGTGCCTACAGGAATTATGATTCGTGACTGAAAAATCATATATGAGTATTTACAGTGTATTATTTAAGTCTTTTACATTAAAATTAACACTTTAATAGCACAAAGCATCTACGGATTTTATGAAATACGATCCAGGATACAATACTTTTTCATTTCACATATTGATGAACAAAAGAAAAGGTTTAACCGATGTTTATCTCATCATAAATTTATGAAAATCTGTATCATCGCATACAATCTCAAATAAATGCTTTTTATCTCCCGGAAACTGATTACGTAAAACGACAAGCCCGGTATATCCCGGAGAAGTAAAGTAATTTCCGCCTTGCACTAGCTTTCACCTGCAAGTCGCGTCGATGATTTATATGGATAGACCACGGCGTAGGTGCGGACGCTGAAAAACAATTGAAACATTCATCGAGCGGAGCATGATTTATGTAATTACGCCGAGTCGGCACGATTTACGGCCTCCCTGTCTGGCAAAAAGTAGCGTCTTGAAAATTGCGTATAATCAATAACTGAACAAAGATAGGGCTGCTTAAATTTTTTGAAGGTTACGTATGTTATTAGTATATTTGTGATAAATCGTCAGACAACTTGTATTTTAGATAAATTGTTATTTCTATTTGCATTAATAGTTGTAAACTAAAAAATATGCATTGAGCCGCTTATGAGCTCGGTACCTTTTTTTCCAAGAGTGAGAAAGGTTCATGTTTTGTTTTGATATTTATCAAAGATATTTATGTACTTTTGATATCAAGTTATTGTTTTTCTGGAAAGGAGAAAAAATCGGCGGGTTACGGAAACAGAATGTAATTTTTTTAAAATCTTTAATTTCTTACAGTAAAGCAAATAATTAACATAAACAATAATTGATATATCCAGGAATATTAATAAGAAATAAAAGTAACAATAAATGTCTGACTGGTATTACACACACTGAACCTTTTTAAAAAAACTTCTTTTTCATTTTCTCCATATAAGATTTCATTTTTATTATTGTAACAACCGGATAACATTCAATGGACTTTTTCCCTCTCCTTCCTGTGTTTTATTTTCACAAGGAAGTCTTTTCCATACATAAACAGATAATATAACCGTTTCTACAATTAAATTAATAGAAATAACAATGGTTTTATAAATAACAGTTCAATATTCAATGTTATTCTATTTTTTCATTTTTGTATAATCTTTATTTATCTCTCTTAACAGAGACAAACTGAAAATCTTCCTTTAAATTGGAGTAATGTGTTTTTGGCATAGTTCCATTCTCTAAAACTTCAATCATGTTACATAAGTTCGAGTATATTTTAAGAAAATCATTATATTTTGTGATGTAATTTCGGAATTATTAGTTAAGATAGACCTGCTGCTAATGGTGTAATCTAGTAGTCTATGATTTATCTTAAGTTATAAAGAATTCAACCATATTATTTAGTTATTGTTGGTCACATAAATATGTATTATAAAATGTTCATCATCACACCTTAAAATTTTAATGATACTGAATAGTTTAAAAATTATATTGCACCTTATTTAATCTGTATGTAAGAAGAAAAAAATGCAACCCTTGTAAGATTATTGGCGTGTCCGTCCGTCGGTCAGTTTTTATAACCGTTTTTCTCAGATGGCGTTGATTAAAGAAGTTTCAAGTTTAGTATAGTTGCAAAATACAAATCCTAGTAGATAACACAGGAAACTGTTCTTGGTGAAATTCTAAGAGAAGCAAAGAAAGTAATTGCTTTTCGGTTTTTTGTATCATAGGGGATATCAATCGAAAGAGCACTTTATAAAAAAATTAAAAAGCGGTTTTTCGAGAATATTTTACAACGTAGTATTAGATTAGTCACTCAAAATATTACCTCAGAAACTATTTACATAAGATTTTGAAACTTAGCATATGATAAAACTCTTGACCTACTTGTACCTCATTAGTTTTCCTTTATCTTTAAGTTAATACCAAAAAATATTATGCGGAAATTTTTGAGGGGACAAAAAAGTACTTGATACAGTTATTTAATTTTGTGTATCGTGCAGAAAAGCAATTAAAAGAGAGTGTTATAAGGATATCAAAACTATTTTTTAAGAAAATGGTTAACACTGAAAAAAATTGACATGGTAATTTTTGGGGGGCAAATGAAACACGTACTCAAAAAAAAATTTTATTTCATTTTTCGTGCGGGATATTAATTAAAAGAACATATTAAAAGGATTTCGATTGGATATATCAACAAAAATAGAAAGATCCCATCATTCCACATGCGATGAAGTCAAAATTACCAAAAATAGACAACTGACAATATCATCAACATTGTTTCGTAGTTTTTTTTGTCGTTATTGCGGAATTGAGGAATAAAATTTTCCTTCTTTGCCAAGGTGACTTTAAAATTAAATGTTTAATCAAAATTAAAATTTTAACACCGATTAGAAATGACATATACTTTGAAAAGAAATAGTATGAGTAGACCTTTTAAGGATTTCATCCTTTAGATCGAAGTCTCAGTCGTCAAGTTACCTTTATTACATTCTGTTAATTGAATCTTTTCTGGGATGAGAGAATCTTTGCAGCGTTACTTTAATTTACTTGACTTCTTTATAATTTCTCTTGGTGAGAATTTATATTTTCATTTTTTAGGCCCTATTTTCAGCTCAAAAACTTTTAATTTTTAAGCATGATCACATGATGACATTATTTCTTGTAATAACTTTTAGTATTTCTAAAATATATAATGTAATAAAAGATAACACAAACCACTAAATATTAACACTTACTACGTAAAAATTACTTCTAAAAATAACTGGCTTTTTAACTAATACTTTTTACACCGAAGAAATTCAAGCCTTGGCTATTGACTGACTCAATTTGAGTAATTCAATTTGTTTCTTGTCCAACAAATTTAAAGTCTTCTACACTATTGTGTACCTTTCTATCAGGCCAGTAAAGTATAATTTCGATAAAAAGAAAAACACTAAATGTCTAAAACCTTACTCACAAAATATTGATATATCTTATTTATGAGGCGCATCACTAAATAACTTAATATTCAAAAGAAAGGGGACAGTAAATATGAAGCTCACCAAATGAAGGTCTGCCAGATTGTTGGCTTAGAAAAAGGCCATCACCAAAAAAATATAAATGACATTTTATTTATTTGTCATTAAAACTAGATATTTGTGCAATTCAATGTTCAAATTTAGAAATAAATCTATTTAAAAATCAGAGAAAACAGATGTTCATAACATGTCGTTATATTACTGTGCAAATTTTCAATTACATTAACTCAACTTTATTTAGAAAAACACTCCACAATTTCACACCACAGCAAGACGCCGTATACAAAATTGCGATAGAAAAATTAAAATCAGCCCTGAGACTATCCGTTATTTAAAAAATCAATGTATAAAAAACCTTTCGTGGCGCTCTCAAGTAGGCGACTTTAATGATACTTACGTAAAAAAGCTATACCGCCATAAAAACAACCGATCAATGTGAACAGCAGAGCGCTCATAGAGAAATCAATGTTTATTAAAGCGTCTCATGAATCATACGATTTGCATGATTCAATTTCGGCACAATGGAAATGGGTAACTCTTTTCCTTATATAAAAAGGTGAGGAACGAGAAGCACTCAGAGTAGCAAGCTTTGCGCAGTTTTCTGCGTGATGAAAGTTGAATCTATTTTACGAGGACACATTTATGGCCAGAGAGATATAATAATCTTTTTGTCATACCCGTATATCGTGGAAACGAGTCGGTCACGTTATTGTGTGTTTTGTGTATTATTAAGAATATTAAGAGCATTATCGTCTGGTTCCTTATATTTACTTGGAAGGGAAAATTATTCTGGACACTTTGTAGGCATGTCTCGCTTTTTCCTCGAAAAAAGAGTTTCATTTCCTCAAGAAATAAGCAGAAACATTCAATGTTAACTGTATACCACCCATAAACAAAATAAATGAGCAGTACGCCTATAAAAATGTGTATGTATGTGTGTGTGTGTTAGTGTTTGTCATCGTGTATGTGGTGTGTGTACGTGTGTGCATGTGTGTGTGTGTACCTGTGGGCCTATGGGTTGCCTGCTTTTGCGAAAAAAACGAGACATGCCTATTTAAAGGGGGATCCTTCCTTTTAACAAAATCCGATGACTACTTTGAGCAAAGAATATTGGAAAAAGAAATTATTAAGAAACCCTCAGGATTTTCTATACATCAGAGTTTGTCCGCTTACCCATACTATTTATTAGGGTAATTTAAGGAAGAAAAATGAGCCTATTTTAATGAGTGTCGAAGTATATGAGACGACCAAATGTTGGTGCGCAATTACTTACACACGTCTATTTTCATTTCTCGATGACCTGATTACAAAACATGAACACAATACACTTTTATAAATGTAAAGTAAATTTTTTGTTTAAATTTGATCCAATTTCTTTTTTTCCTTTAAACACACCTAATTGACAGATTAAGTAAATTAATTTAGTACAAAACAATTTTTAAAATATATTCTCTAGAATTATTTCAAAAAAATTCATGAGTGCAAACTAATTTTTACATCTCCCAAATTATACTTTTTCCAGCTATTAATTATGCATATATGCATATATTTCACAATATTGTATTTAAATAAATCGACTGTGAGACATAACTTTTCTAACATCTCTGACAAATTCAATGTTTCTGAAAACAATTTCATCTACTGATTTAAGATTTTACGGGAATCCGTTAAATATTTCAGACATTAAAGCGAAATAAGTACACGAACGTATAAACTCACTTTCATTCATATTTTTACATTATATAAATATTATAGGATTACGACTTTGCTTTAAATTAATTTATGCCTTGCCTTATTAAACCTGACACGCACTTGACAAGTTTTTTAATGAAATAAATTTTAAGATATTATTAGGTTGGGTTTTTTCCCAATTTTACAACTTTTCCATATAATTAATCATGAATTAACTTTTCTTTTTAATTGCTTACCGAATGTGAAAAATGACACATAAATTTACTTAAACTAATGGGCGCTCAGTGATTAAAATTCGACAGTTATTCATTAAATTTTTAAGTTGGATAGTTATTGAGGTTTTTTCACAAACCCGTGTTTTTATCGTTTTTTTTGGTTTGATAAACACTCCACAAACTATTGAAAAAGGCACATTTGAAATGATACAAAATTCACAAGTCGAAACTCATTCACTCAATCTGACATTTTAAAATTTTTTGGCGACCCTGTTTATTCTATGCGAATGTTTAAGCACAAACTATTATGTGTATGACATTAACAGAATGAAAGTAAACAATAAATGTGTCATTGTACATAACTATAAACAATGAATATTTAATATATTTCCAATATATTATTTAATATATTTGTAACATATAGTATTTACCAATTATAGCTTTTTGCACTCATTCTCCATATAAACTTTAACTATCTCACACTCCTTTGTGATTACAGTATGCTAGATATGGGATACAAAGTTTTCTATTCACGTATAAATGTATAAATTTAGTCACATTTAATCCGCCAAATTATTTGAACTCTATAATACCTAACTTGAAAGTAAAGAAGTTGTTAATGATTTATATCCATAATGATTTTGATGTTCAATATTAAAAAAAGAACTTCTATTCAAATTTTCTTTTTGTTTAATTTCATTTGTTTTTTTTTACTTTTGAAGCATGAGTCATTGAAAATACGAAACTAAATACTAAATATACTTATATAGATCTGAAAGTTTTTACCAGAATTTAAACAGTCTAGGTAAATAAAAACGAGGAAACTTGATTAATATTTTAATAATAAATTAATGCATTTTTACATATTTTCTATCGATGTCGGTTTCTTAATAGAAACAATAATTCTAACGATACGTTTTCGATATAAACAAAGGACTCTAAGGTAGACACAGGAATTATACACATGAACACGTCTAGACCAAATTCCTCTTTCCATTGAGTATAATTAATTCAAAGATAATGCTCTTAAAATATAAAATTATTATTTACAATCTTCCAAAGTAATATAATCAGGTGATCGACTCGTCTTCATGAAATATGGCAAGAAGACCACTGAATCTCTCTCGCCGTAAATCTGTCCTTGTAAAATAGATTCGACCTTCATCACGCAGAAAGCTCTCGCACCCACAATGCTTGCTACTCAGAGTGCTTCTCCCTCCCTCGTATTTTTATATGAGGAAAAGAGTTACCCATTTCCTTTGTGCCAAAATTGAATCACGCAAATCGTATGTTTCATGAGACCTTTTAATAAACATTGATTTCTCCATGGGCGGTCTACTGCTCACAGCGACTGCTTGTTTTTATGGCGATATCGCTTTTTACGTAAGTATCTATAAAGTTGCCTACTTGAGTGCCTCGTCGGAAGGTTTTGCATCCATTAGTTTTTTAAGTAACGGATAAAGTCTCGGGGCTGATATTTGTTTTTCTATCGCAATCGTGTATATGGTGTCATGCTGCGGTGTGAAATTGTGGAGTGTTTTTTTCTAAGCAGAGGTGAGTTAATGTAATGGAAAATTTGTACTATAACATAACTTAATGTTTTAGTCATCTGTTTTTGCTGATTTTTAAATAGATTCGGTCCTAAAATTTGATCATTTATTTGTATGAATATTCACTTATAATGACATAAATAATATTCCATTTTCATTTTAAGCTAAAAATTTGGCAGACTTTTACTTGTTGTCCTTCATCTTTACTGCCCCCTTTTTAATATTATATTATTAAGTGATATGCATCGTCCATATTCTATGTATTCATTATCGTACTTATCCTATGTATTATGCGCGTCATACAAATCCTATATATTATTATCAGTGTTTAATGAATATTATCTTGAGACATTTAGTATTTTTATCAATTCATGAAATTATACCTTACTGGCCCGATAGAAACGAATACCTTAAATTAGTTCGGCGAAAAAATAATTGTAGCATAATCTGGTACGAATTATCATAATTGATCCTAATTTCGTTTTATTACAACATTTTCAGGTTAGCAATTAGCAAAAATCTTTGCTAAGCGCCCACCTGAATATGTCGCAATATAACGAAACCTAGGTCGTGGTAAAGAATTTAAATACTGTATTTTTTTGAAGATTTTTTACATAGGGTTAATATTTATTAGTTTGTGCTATTTTCTGGTATATGATGTAATATATATATAGTTATAAATATTAAAAATTATTACAAAAATCAATTTATAAAATGTGCTCGCTTGCTTAAAAATTAAAACATTTTGAGCTGAAAATAAGAACCAAAAAATAGCACCATTTCTGACCAACAGAAAATATAAAGAAATTATGTAAGTAGATGTTACATGCGATCCGTGTCAAAATTATTTCACTTCTTTAAGTATTTAATAAAATTAAATACTTAAAGAAGTACAAAAATATTTGATTCCTTCTCGATTCTACAATAAAAACCAAAAAAAATTCTAAAAAATAATGTTGATAGTATTGTTAAATGTTTGTGATTCTTTTTTTTAACGGTATTATATTTTTTCATATCACGCATAGAAGTAAATAAACAAATTTAACCTTAAATATTATTGAGAAAAATTTCATGAAAGTATAAAATGTGGTATCAAAATTTATTCATCATCAATTACATATATTGATCATCTTTTCACTTACAACGCTTTATAAGAAAATTTTGGTTTAATACTTGCACTTTTGCTTGACAAATTACGTGTTTGTAAAAAAATATTCTTATCAATATCAAGCGTTTGATTGAGGAAGGAACCAAGTTTTTACACTTCGCCTACCCAGCGATATTTATTTCATGCTACTTCTCATTCAATGTATGGAAGTATTGAGTACACCACTAGATTCAGGTTAAATAATGTGTAGGTCAAATATTGTGCAGGTCAAATATTGTGGCGCATTGGGTCAACGGAAAAAACGTTAGGTTTATGATTGTGATAAGTGTGGTCAAAATTATTTGAAAATATAAAGACCATGAAGGGTAATAAGCCGGGCTATACTAATATTCAGATTGTTGAAGAGCTAGAGAAAAGAAGGAAATTGGTATGAGAGGGAAAATTAAAATCTAAATAAAATAATAATTACCATCATTTCATTTGTATCATGCATCAGATCGTAATTAAACTCGATAAGGAAAAGTGAAATCATAATTGAACGCATTAACGTACATGGGACAAGTTTCTTTTTAAATAGTCGCAAAAAATGGTGCAATGAGGATAGCTTTGTTGTAAAAGAGATTTACTAGAGGAGTTATTAGATAACTGCATTTTATTTACTATGAGATTTAGCATGACTGGAATAAATTCTCTGCTTATTATCGTTATGATATAAGCAGAGAATACACGGTAGAACTTATATAATATCCAGAATTATCTCTCTGCATAACGCATTTGTTCTAATTCTATATTTCTCTAGTAAAGCCCTTTAAGAAATTTGCTGCTTTTATCTCCTTGCGTTTAACGGCTCACTTTCAAAGGGTCAACTGAACCCTTTTTACAGTGATCATTTTAATGAGAACACAATTACAGATTAAGCCAGCCAGCTTAAAGTGTTTTGTTGTAGGTTAAACTCAAGATATTAAATACTGACATGCAAAATTCCAGTCTGCACATAATCATTACTGAATAAATAATTTGACAATTTTTTTCTTAAGGACCCCTTGTCATAAAGCATCAACTACAAGAGGTCAATTAAAAAAACTCATATTTAAAAGTATCAAGCAGTGTTATTTCCAATCTCCATTTAATTAAGAGGTGCTTTTGAAACGACGATAAGTGAAATGAATTTTGTCATTGCATTAATTAAAATTTCAAAATTAATTACGTTCTGTTACATATATTTAAGCTGTTTTCGAATTAATAAGACACGAGTTTTTTATAAATGCTTGTATGGAAGCGTATCGTAATTTTAACGATCACATCACAATATAAGCTAAATGTTAGGTGAAAATTGGCAAATAAAGTATAGTTCTGACTTTATTATAATATTTAACCCTATTTTTAAAAAAAATTGGTTTCATCAGGAATCTGTCCACTTTTTGACGGCGTTTTCAATAATATTTCTAGAATTATATTATTTTCCGCAAAATACTTTTGGAAGTTTTTAATATTCCTGTTGACATCCCTCACAACCCATAAAAATTAATAACAATTTTTCGAATACTCCATTTTCCTTCTCAGAAATGGCCATGTCAAAGTATTAATGTTATTAATTTCTGAAAAAAAAATAGTTTTGGTATCCGAATAACATTCTCTTTTAATTACTTTTCCACACGATATATATTTAATTAAAATTTTATCAAGCATTTTATTTGTCACTTCAACAATTTTTTTAAATTTTTCTGAATATTAACTTAATGAGGTAGATAAAAATAAAATAGAAGAGATATAAGCGAGTCAATATGCTTTGCTAAATTTCAGTATAAATGGTTTCTGTGAAAACAGTTTTAGTAATATCTCTGAAACTATCTTAAATAAAAATCTAAAATAATTCGTTTATAAATTGTCATAAGTTTCTCTTGACATTGATAACCCACAGGATATACAAACTTCAAAATAATGGGTTGCTTCATTAGCATGTTTTAAAATTTTCATTGGTGAAGTTTTCTGTGTTATCTATTAAGATATACGTTTTAACAAAATATTTAATTTCAATCTTTTTATACATCACCGATATTAATGCCAAAATTAATTTTGGGGAATTATCAATAAACAATAAAGGACGAATGGTTGGTTTAGTCATTTCTCTGTCTGTCTGTTTCTATGTGTGTCACTTCAACAATCCATTTAGATCTTACCGCTTGCCTTGTTAACAAATTAGAGATGCAAAACCTATGAGTACGATCGGAACAAAGCCTGAAACTAATAGTTGATTCAACTGGCGTTGATTCAATCGCTTTGCACGAGAGTTCAATGTTTCGGCACCGTCATTTGTGCAATAGCTTTGCATGTAAAACCAATGAAATGTCCAATGCTTTTTACACGATAGTTCTTTATTGTTGAGAAGAAATCTTAGGCGAGTAGATTACACCAATTCCATTAGATCCATGACCACGTGTGATTCCAAATTGACATCACGAAATATAACGATTTTATTAAAATATATTTATTCTCATGTAATACCATTAAAGCGGTAGAAAATGGAACCATGCAAAAAACACATTATTTCTGAAAAGGAAGAGTTTCAGTTAGGTTAGACAAAAGTAAAGAAATAAAACAACTTTGAATATTGAACTTTTATTGATAAAGTCATGGTTCTTTCTCTCCATTTATATGAAACAATGATTATATTATTTGTTTTTATACGACAAATACTTAATTGTAAAATTGAAATCAGGATGATGATAGATTTAATTCTATATTTTGTTTAGTATTACCAAGATAAATATAAATTTTCGTATGGAGAAAATTAATAAAAGTCTTTTAAAGTTTTAATTAAATCTTCAAACATAGAAATAAGGAATTTAGTATTTACATGAAATGTCAAGTTAAATTTCAAAATAATTTGTAAAAACTATTTCCATGGATCTCATTAAACTGGCAAGATGAAACAAAGTGCAGATTTTATCCATCGCATAATTGATACCGAGATATATTACATACTAACCTACGAAGCTCGCGGGTCAAGCAGGGTCATAAAAAAGCCACGAAAAACTCGAGCCGTGAAAGATACTCATTTTAAAAACATAAAATTCTTGTTAATCTCGATTAATAGTATTATTTTTAATAAATTTGGACAACGGCTACAGATTAAAAAATACAATCCATGTTGATTGTAATCGTTTCTTAAAAGTTGTCATAAGCTAGGTAAAATTTTTATTTATTTTTAATAATTTTGGATATATTATTTACATTTAATATTTGTATACATGCTAAAAATTATATTTTATTTTTGGCTGTTTCCTGACTGTCAATCACTGAAATGTCTGCCGTCTTACATTGTAAAAAGTACCAGTTTTTCAAAAAATTACATCGATTTCTGTAACCAGCCAATTTTTTCATTGGTCTCCTTTCCAGTATACTATGCATTTTACGTCATAAGTACATAAATATATTTTTAGAAATATCAGTTGGAAAAAATAAAAATACCGAACACTAATGCCCAACACCAATATTCTATCTATGCTTTCATATTACCAAGGACAGAAATTGTAATTGACGTTTCAGTTTTGCATATCAATAACATATCAACAGATGGGAATTACTACTTCCGCACGCTATGTACCAATGAGGGAAAGAGCTCCGACTATCCGACGTTGTATGGAAATAATAGATGTTGCTTCTCAATAACCTTGTGACAGTTATTTTTGATATGTTATTTTATAAACAATAAGTAAATTTTCTGTCCGTCATTTTCGAGGGATAAACGCATATCAACACCCTATTTTATGTAAAATTATTCAATTTTAAGGTAAAAATTTATTGAAAATTAGTAATAAATATATCGTCCTCTAAAGGCAGAAATTTAAAAATTTTGCAATTACTATCACGTTGGAATGACGATACCGATAAAGAAAGTAACAGGGCCCGGCGTACACATAAACAGCGGAAAAATTCTATATGTGAGCTCATTGAGCATTGTATTAAAACTAGATTTCGGATTAATAAGAGTTATGTTGAAATACTACAATATAATAATGATTATTATAACTTATTACGTATTCAATAATATAATTTATTACGTTTACAAGATTTATTACGTATACAATAACGGTGTTATTGTGTATAATATAAATTATAATTTCAATTAAACATTTATTACTTTCTCCAATTACACCTAAATGTTACATTAATACTGGCTTTTATCCCACTTAACACTTAAAGAACAGGAGATTGATTGCATTTTATAACAACGCAAAACTATATATACTTTTCTTTAACTTATATTATTCTTGGTTTTAAAACGTAAAGAAATACACCCGCTAATTACAAACATTCACGAAATATTTAAATTACCTCTAATTGTATAGAATTACAATGTTCCTTTTAGCTATTTTTTTATTTATATGTTTCATATATAAATTTAAAATTTTTCATATGTATTAACGGAATGCGTCGTTTGAACGGGAGGGTACGTATAGAAAGCTATCTATAACTGTTGCTAGACAGTTAAAACATTAAAATACTTGTGGGAAACAAACTAAAATAGACAAATTTCAATTTATTTAATAGCTATGTCCGTAGACGGAAAATTGAATATAGGTTTGGAGTGTTAAACGACTAAATATGTTTTGTTTACTTTAAAAGCTACTTATAACACAAATACGACAATTGTGATAACAATTCGTCCCAACTGAAAGTTTTCAGACAATTTATAACAAATGTACTATTAAAAGAGGTGACCTTCAAAAATTAAAGCAGTTCTGTTTTCCTTCACTTATTGATTATACGCACTTTCCAAGACAACACTTTTTGCCAGATAGGGAGGCCATAAATCGTGTCGACTCGGCGTAATTACATAAATCATGCTCCGCTCAATGAACGTTTCAATTGTTTTTCAGCGTCCGCACCTACGCCGAGATCTGTCCACATAAATCATCGACGCGACTTTCAGGTGAAAGCTAGTACTAGGCGGAAATTATTTTACTTCCCTAGGCAATGCCGGGCTTGTCGTTTTATGTGCGTTATCAGTTTCTGGGAGGTAAAAGGTGTTTTATTGGAGATTGTATTCAGTAAATCCTTAAAGGGATTTTCAAGTAAAACCTTAATGGGATAAACATCGGTTTATCTTTTTTGTATTCATCAATATGTGAAGGGAAAATGTATTACATATCAGAGCGTGTTTCGCAATATCTGTAGATGGTTAGCGCTGTCAAAATAATAGTCTTAATTTAAAGGTCGTAATATACCGTAAATATTTATACTTAATTTATCAATGAAATATATTATGTTTAATATAAAATAGAATCATAATTCCTGTAGGTTCTTTTTCTTTATTGAAAAGTAGCATTTTGTAATTTTATTGTGTCAATGTTGTAATCGTGTTTGGTAATGTCTCCTTAGTTAAAGAATCCATCAAGATAAAAGAAAGCTTAAATTTAAAAATATTTTCTAAATAGTAAATTGCAAAACAGGTCGATAAGGCGTTCAACGTTTACATTCTGCGTAAGTTTTTCTGCATTAAAAATTAAAATATTCTCAATATAATAAAAAACTGTGCAAGTGCATTCACCCAAAAAAATCTACAATACAATTTTTTCAATGTTAATAAATAACTGTGCAAGTGCCTTCACTCAAATAAATCTACTCTATTGTAGCAACAATACAATTTTATTAAATGTTTAATTGACTTATCTATTATTTAAGTGATTCATGTTCTAAATTTGAACAATAAAAAACAGCCTCACTTTAATTAGAGAAATAGAAATTAACTTTATGTTTTGTCTCTATGGTCATCATCACTAGACTATTTTCTTTGATATGATTTGAACATCTTTGATATAATATATCATTAAATTAGCTTTAGTCTTCAAATATTCAAAAATATTCACTTTTTTATGGTTCCATACCTCGAAAGAAAAAACGGAACCCTTACAAGGTCACACGCGGCTATTTTCACCTGTCTATCAAAATAAATTTTCTCAAAAATCACTTGATATGGAAACTTGAAATCAGGTATAGTAATAAAACATATTAATTCACATATATTTTAATAATCATCAAAAAAAATTTTCGTATTAAAATTTTAGAGACTAGTTGAACAATTGAAAATAATGTTTTTAAATTTTGTTGTGTACAGTATCGCTTGATATAGTTAGTTAATAGGGTCGAAAAAAATGTTTTCCCAATTTTTGGTAGTATATCTTCAGAGACATGCTGAAAAATATGCAAAAAAAATGTGTCCTCACCCCTTATTTTCGAAACTGCTCAGCTTAAAATTGCGAAAAAATAGGATTTTTGGAAGATTAAAATGATTCTAAGCGTCACAATTTTTTAAATACGCCACAAATTTTTAAACCTTTTAAAAAATTTAGCAGGAAAATTAAAAAATAATATTTATAATTATTTTAACAGAACTGCTATAAATGTACATAATAGCTTATATATGTATGAAACTCTTTTAGTACGAGTTCTAATCTTATTTGATACTTTTTTCTAGCTATAAAGTTTCTGACCCACTAGCTAAAATAACGTATTTTTTATCGTGTATAACATTTTCACAAAAATGATACATTTATACACAAAATTAATAATTATTAACCCTCCTAAGGCATATCTTTCTTAATACAAAATTGGAACATTCAGATTACTTAATTTTGTAAGTTAGAAAAAAATTATTAAGTACTGTAATTTGATCACATAATGTTTATTTTAAGTAAATTTTTTTATCTAATTATAATTATTAAAAAAATAGCAATCACAGATGTAACTGAATGAATAGAGGCGGGATTTTTTAAGTTTTTCTAACATGGAATAATTATCAAGAAGTGATACAATGTAATACAAATGTTACAGTACAATTATTTAATTGTTAATATGCCTTTTTTTTCTTTAAACATCGTAAATTTTTGCCTAAGTAAATGAAATTTCAAAAAAAATTTGTTCTAACCTAGAAAAAATAAATAGTTGAATAAAAGTGTTATTTGAAGCCAATTTTTTATCTTGTAAAACGTGTTTAATTACTTCTTTCATTTGAACAAATTAATTTGTTTCGCAAATTTTTGTTGCTTTTAAATTAACCGTTATGTGAGTATCAAATAAAACACCTTTATCAGAGTGACGAGGTACCCGGGTACATTCATACAAACGTAAACAATCAAAGTCTGTTTTGACTTTACCCACACTTGGAATATTATTTTAGTTAGGCTAAATAGTTTATAATCTGTGGCGATTAAAACGGGGGAGGGGTGAAGTGCGGTACGTGGTTATCGGCGCGCAAGAAACACTGAATCCATTCAATGCTTTGTGCTTGACATTGACACTTGACTGTTTACTTTGTTCGTATTGTTCGAGCTTACTTTTATTTTGTGAGTTTATAATTATTTCGTTATGAATATTGGAGCGATTACTTCTAAATAAAGATCACGTGTTCGAAGATATAATTCAACAGAATTACAAGCCATATTAGCACAATCTTCCAGTGACGAAGGTGAGTTTGTTGTTTCTGATAATGGACACTATTATATACCTTTGGTTGAAGAGAGTGGATTGGAAATTTCGGATGTTGAGCCAGAAGCTGAAGTCGAAAATAAGATTGACTCATACGATTCCGATGCGAGTTTTGAAGGGGAATCGTTTGAAAATATTTTCATTGCAAAAGATGGAACGCGTGGCAGTCTGGTCCACTTCCCAGAACACAAACTAGTAGTCGAAACATTATTCGTCAACGGGGTGGGGCTGCCCCAGTAAATTTTACAATCAAATGTAAATATTCAAAAATATATTGTCCTATGAAATGTGTGACATAATCTTGAGGAAAACTAATCGAAAAGGGACTAAGATGAACTGAAGCATAAAATAATAAACTGATGGAAAATTACCCTGATATTAGCAAGCGACCGAAACAAAAAATATTTAAGTCATGCACAGAATAAGAATTGGATGCATTTTTTGGCATTCTAATCTTTAGTGGGGTGCATAGATCTAATAAAGCGCATTTGACTGAACTGCGGAAATCCAGTCACTTATCACAATTTGCCTCGAGTGACAGACGTAGAAAGTTTTTGAAACCATTGAGTCTACAACTATGTGGTAAAAATATGGAAGAAAGATCAAAAAATTGCATTGTGACATCAAAATTACGTGTGAGATCTGCTATGCATAACGTGCTTGGCCAAGAACTAAGGTTTTCAATTCCTTCTGGATCTACAACTTCTATAAATCAGACTAGACGAGAATCTACAGGGCGTGTTGCAGTCATCGGAAGTTGCTACATATGCGGAAAACTGAAACGCAAGCAAAGAAAAACACGAAAACACTTGCACTAACTGTAGAAAACCAGTTTGTGATGAACATGCAGTAACTCGTCCAACATGTTACACCTGCTTCGTGAACTGTGCTAATTCTGCATAAACAAAGAATTTGTAAAACATCATAACAAATGTTTAATATTTATATTATATATAATATAAATAATAAACATTTGTTATATTATAAATTCTTTTTTCATTGTCATACAAGACACAAAGAGGTACCCGGGTATCTTGTCACTCAATTGTGAGTTTAAAATATATTTTGATTTCCACAAAACATTGTAAATAGATGACTGGGTCAAAACATTAAAAATTATATAATTTGTAAATAGTTAACAGCTCTCACGAAATTACAGCTACCTACAGAGGGTAAAACATACTTTTCTTTAAATTTGAAAATGCTAAAGGTACCCGGGTACCTTTAGCATTTTCCTAGTCACCTAGTCACTCACATAAGGGTTAATCAGTAAAATTTACTCATTTATTAAAATACTATTCTAATGTCACTATTGAATGGCAAATGAGACGAAACTCAAGAGACAAATTTACTAAGTACTGGTTTGATCAAGCAAATGTTACTTTTATCGATTTCCAGTTGACTTATTTTTATTTTCTATATTCTATTAATATAATATATTGTGACTTTCACATATGTTTGTTTTATACAACAGCTAGATAATGGATACATATTTGAGGCGATTTGGCAACATAAAACAGAAACGCCTCGATGATTGAGATTCTGAGGTTTTTCGGTAAGGTTTATATTAGTATAAGTATTTACATCGAGAAAATAAATAATCAATAGATGTAATTATAATTACATCTATTGATTATTTATTTTATATTCGTAACATTTTATTTGGGCAGGAGTGCGCAAAGAAAAGACATATTATGCGAAAGGGAGTAAGTAAATCTACCGGAAGTAAATAATTAAATCTCTAACAGTAAAATAATTTTAGGAAATCAAGATATGGAATGGATAAATTCAGAGAAAATCGAAATAATTTCTGACAACTTAATTGGCAAATAATAAACGACTATTATGGATTCCGATGAAGAAATTAACTTCTGTTTCCCATATTATCCTTCGTCTGAAATGTAATTCATATTAAAAACAAAAACAGCATAAATATTTATTGTTTTATAGTCTTTTTTATCTACCAAACGATAGATACAATTACAAGATACATATAGACAAATAAAAAATAACGTCTGAATAAAACAATACGTGAACTATCCCATAAAAAACAAATTCTGTGTAAATATATGACACGTATATTTTGTTAAGGTATAAATAGTTCTAAAATATTTCAAAAAATACTTTAAAATAACAGAATTTTTGTTTATTAATAAAGGGCTAAATATTTGTAATATTATTTAGCTCTAACAGGAATTATTGTGCAAAATAATTCCTTTATGTTAATATATATATATATATATATATATATATATATGTATATATATACATATACATATACATATATATATATATATATATATATATATATATATATATAATATATATGTGTGTGTATGTGAGCATTTATATTTTCATTCATTTTTATGCACATATAAATATACGTGTACACACTCTTGCATAAGTGTATGTGTACGTTGTGTGTGCGCGCGCTTTGGTGAAGTGCGTGTGTTTTTGAAATATGTTACTATATTATTTTTAGGGTTATGTATTTGAAACAGAAAAACGGAATTTTTATGAGGTCATTCACATTTGTCTGCCCTTTTGTTATAGCTGATTTGTTTTCAAGCTATGCGACGTAGAAACCTGAAATATGGCATACTAATATATATCTTATTATCCCTCATATATGCATTAGCTAACTCATTTAAAATATTCACATACATATTAGATAAGACTGTGGGATGTAATTTAAAAGAGTATGTCATGAAAAACATAAAATATCCTTTTTAGAATTTTTAAATTTCATGTATACAAAATACTCTAAAATACGTGCTAACTAAAAAACACCCCATCCTCTTATTTCTGAAACTAATGAACCAAAAACCATAGAAAAATAGGGTTGGAAAAATCTGATTAGAAGGTTACTGGAAAACTAAAGCGATTACCGTAGACATTATAAGCACATGAAGCTTATTTTTACCCGTATATGTTTTGAAAAATTAATAATATAATAGAAATTTTGTATACCATTATAATAAATAAGTGTGGTGCACATTTATTATAAGTATGTTTGATTTTCTATGTTTTTATATATCCAAATGATAATAAGAAAAGAGAAAAGATCAACATCATTTAAATTATTTAAATTTGTAAAAAAATAAACCATTGGTTGACTGGTCAACCCGGACTGGACTGGAAAAAAATAGACGCACAACCTAAACCGTTGAATCCATAAACACCGAAATTTATCTTCTCGTAGCTTAAAACTATTAAATTTACTTCCAATGGAACAAACGTTGTCCACGCCGCGCAGTAGGCAGTTTTTAGTTTTTAAGAATGTGTTATTACTTCAGAGAGCAATGTGTGATCTGCTAAAGCATATGACAATTACCAGAATTAAAACTAATTAAATGTAGTATATAGTAAGCTAAGACCGACGCTAACGAAGAAATTTGCAATATTTTTGTAACTTTTCTAACGTACATTTTTTACGCATAATCCCTAATTATATAATTTTAATATGGAACTTACTTTATTAATCGTTACTTCCCAATATAATCAAGATATCATGATAACTTTAAAGTATAAAATATATATATATATATCTATGCTTATAAAGCTTAGTAAAATGCTAATAGCGTTGGCTGTCCCATGATCGTAACATTCATCAAGTCAGGTATTTTTTTCTAAATTTACAATATCCAGTTAAAATTTATTCTGGATGTTGTCTGAGGGTATAAAATATTGCCATACCAAATTTCTTCAAAATTCTTTTAAAGGATTTCGGGTGAGAAAAAAACAAAAAAATAAAGAGATAGACAGAAAAAAAATTCAAAAACAGGTTTTCTGTATTCTGTTATCGTTCTATACGCTAAATCAAGCACTACTTTTAAAATAATTTCCATGTACAGAATGCACTCTCTTACAATTTTACTGTATACATAGATTCAGATCAAAAGCTTGACAAAATAAGTTTATAATGAAAATAAATTGAAATTCACTTGCGTTAGCCCATTGAAAATATCGTAGGTTTTCAGTATAATTTGTTTACCGAGTCTTTCATTAATACGTTCATTATTACTAGAACAGCAATAAATAAGGAATACTTATAATTTCGTTATGTTCCGTCTTTTCGCTTGTCACAGCTACACCATTTCGACGGTCTGAAATTTACGAGCATGAACTTTTGGAAACATATGCTTAATATATTATATATACGCAGTAATAGAAAAAAATCCAACAAATTCTAAATATTATCATTTGATTCGTATTTTCAAAGAAATTAATTTTAAAAATAGTTCAACAGTTCAAATTATCAATGCAATACATTGATAATTTAAAAAAGATAAAAAGATACAGAAAGCAAAGAAACGTCGATAAATATATCAATTGCAATGCAATTTTAAAAAATTGTGCTATTTTGTTTTTATGGTCATTATTTTCAATCCTAATTAATTTGTGATATTAATAAGTTAAAAGTTATGTAAAATTATTAATATCAAATTTAAAATTTAATTATTAAAATAATTGTAAAAATTTATTGAAAATTAGTAGCAAGTATATCGTCCTCTAAAAGCAGTAATTTAAAAATATTGCAATTACTATCACATTGGAATGACGATACCGATAAAGAAAGTAACAGGGCCAGGCGTACACATAAACACCGGAAAAATTATATATGTGAGCTCATTGAGCATTATATTAAAACTAAATTCCGGATTAATAAGAGTTCTGTTGAATTATTGCAATACGATTATTATAATTTATTACGTATACAAAATTTATTACGTATATAATAACGGTGTTATTGTGTATACTATAAATTATAGTTGCAATTAAACATTTATTACTATTATTATAATTAATACCGGCTTTTATCTGACTTGACACGTGACATAAAGAAAGGCAGAGATTGATTGCATTTTATAATTACGCAAAACTTTAAATACTTTTATATCCTTGGTTTAAAATATTAATAATTATTCTTGGTTTTGAAGTATAAAAAATACACCCGCTGCTTACAAAAATTCACGAAATATTAAATAATTATTAAATATTATTAATTACGTCTAATTGTATGGAATTAGAATATTTCTCTTTAGTTATTTTTTATTTATATGTTTCGTATATATTTTTAATTTCAAATTTTTCATATGTATTAACGGAACACGTCGTTTGTACGGGAGGGCACGTATAAAAAGCTATCTACAATTGTTGATAGACAGTTTAAAAATTAAAATATTTGTGGGAAGCAAACTAAAATACATAGACAGTTTTGATAGACAGATGGAATATAAGTTTTGAGCGTTAATCAACTAAATATATTTTATTCACTTTAACAGCTACTTATAATACAAATACGACAATTGTGATAACAATTCGTCCCAACTGCAAGTTTTTAGACAATTTATAACAAATATACTATTAAAAGAGGTGACCTTCTAAAATTAAAGCAATTCTGTTTTCCTTCACTTATTGATTACTTTCCACACTTTCCAAAACAACACTTTTTGCGAGATAGGGAGCCATAAATCGTGTCGACTCAGCGTAATTACATAAATCATGCTCCGCTCGATGAACGTTTCAATTGTTTTTCAGCGTCCGCACCTACGCCGAGATCTGTCCACATAAATCATCGACGCGACTTACAGGTGAAAGCTAGTACAAGGCGGAAATTATTTTGCTTCCATAGGCAATGTCAGGCTTGTCGTTTTATGTGCGTTATCAGTTTCTGGGAGGTAAAAGGTGTTTTATTGGAGATTGTATTCAATGACACAAATTTCAGTAAATCCTTAATGGGATAAACATCGGTTTAACTTTTTTGTATTCATCAATATGTGAAGGGAAAATGTATTATATATCAGAGCGTGTTTCGCAATATCCGTAGATGATTAGCGCTGTCAAAATAATAGTCTTAATATAAAGGACGTAATATACCGTAAATATTTATACTTAATTTATCAATGTAATATATTATGATTAATATAAAATATAATCATAATTCCTGTAGGTACCAAAAAACTTTATTTATTTTTATTTATTGACAAGTACCATTATGTCATTGTATTGTGTCAATTTTGTAACCGTGTTTGGTTATGTCTTCTTAGTTAAAGGCACCATGAAGATAAAGGAAAGCTTAAATTTAAAAATATTTTCTAAATAGTAAATAGCAAAACAGGTCGATAAGGCGTTCAACGTTTACATTCTGCGTAAATTTTTCTGCATTAAAAATTAAAATAATCTCAATATAATAAAAAACTGTGCAAGTGCATTCACCCAAAAAAATATACAATATAATTTTTTCAATGTTAATAAATAACTGTGCAAGTTCCTTCACTCAAATAAATCTACTCTATTGTTGCAACAATACGATTTTAATAAACGGTTAATTGACTTATCTATTATTTAAGTGAATCATATTCTAAATTTGAACAATAAAAAACAGCCTCACTTTAATTATAGAAATAGAGACGAACTTTATGTTTTATCTATATGGTGTTGATCCCTAGACTATTTTCTTTGATATAATTTGAACATCTTATTATATTATCTTTAGTCTTTAAATATTCAAAAATATTCACTTTTTTATGGTTCCATACCTCGAAAGGAAAAGCGGAACCCTTACAAGATCACTCACGCTTATTTTCACCTGTCTATCAAAATTAATTTTCTCAAAAATCACTTAATGTAGAAACTTTAAATCAGGTATAGTAATAAACAATGTAATACAAATGTTGCAGTACAATTATTTCAATGTCAATATGCCTTTTTTTCTTTAAAAATCGTAAATGTTTGCCTAAGTATACGAAATTTCAAAATATTTTGTTCTAACCTAGAAAAAACCTTTTTTATCTTATAAAACGTGTTTAATTACTTCTTTCATTTGACCAAATCAATCTGTTTCGCAAATTTTTTGTTGCTTTTAAATTAATCAGTAATATTTACTCATTTATTATAAGACTAAGAGGCAAAAGAGACGAAACTCAAGAGACAAGTTTACTAAGTACTGGTTTGGTCAAGCAAATGTCACATTTTTCGATTTCCAGTTGACTAATTTTTATTTTCTATATATATTCTATTAATATAATATTTTATGATTTTCATACATGTATGTTTTATACAACTGCTAGATAATGGGTATATATTTGAGGCGATTTGGCAACATAAAACAGAAACGCCTGGATGATTGAAATTCTCAGCTTTTTCGGTAAGGTTTATATTAGTATAATTATTTATATCATGAAAATAAATAATCAATAGACGTAATAAATCATATAATAAGCGGGAAAAAATGGATCGAAATCATATGAGTCTTGCCGTAACATTTTCTTTGGGCAGGAGTTCGCAAACAAAAGCCATATTATGCTAAAGCGAGTAAGTAAATCTACCGGAAATATATAATTAAATCTCTAACAGTGGATGAATTGCAAGAAATCGAGATAGCAAAGCAGAATGGATAAATTCAGAGAAAAACGAAATAATTTCTGATAACTTAATGGCCAAATAATAAACGATTATAGATTCCGATGAAGAAATAAACTTCCGTTTCCCGTATTATCCTTCGTCTGAGATGTGATCTACATTCAAATACAAAAACATCACAAATCTCTATTGTATTCTAGTGTTTTTTATCTACCAAACGATACACAAGATATACATAGACAAATAAAAAATAACTTCTGTGTAAATATATGATACGTACATTTTTTTAAGGTTCCATGTTACGCTTCGTATAAATAGTTCTAAATTATTTCAAAAATACTCTAAAATACCAGAATTTTTGTTTATTAATCATTAGCGGAGACGAGGATTTAATCCTTGTCTCCGCTATTGAGTAACAGAAATTATTTTGCACAATTTGTGAAAATAACCGTGAGTGATCTTGTAAGGGTTCCGCTGTTCCTTTCGAGGTATGGAACCATAAAAAAGTGAATATTTGAAGACTAAAGATAATATAATAAGATGTTCAAATTATAACAAAGAAAATAGTCTAGGGATCATGACCATAGAGATAAAACATAAAGTTCGTCTCTATTTCTCTAATTAAAGTGAGGCTGTTTTTATTGTTCAAATTTAGAATATGATTCACTTAAATAATAGATAAGTCAATTAACCATTTATTAAAATCGTATTGTTGCAACAATAGAGTAGATTCATTTGAGTGAATGCCCTTACACAGTTATTTATTAATATTGAAACAATTATATTGTAGATTTCTTTGAGTGAATGCACTTGCACAGTTTTTTATTATATTGAGATTATTTTAATTTTTATTGCAGAAAAACTTACGCAGAATGTAAACGTTGAACGCCTTATCGACCTGTTTTGCAATTTACTATTTAGAAAATATTTTTAAATTTAAGCTTTCTTTTGTCTTGATGGAGTCTTTAACTAAGGAGACATTACCAAACAAGATTACAAAATTGACACAATAAAATTACAAAATGGTACTTGTCAATAAAGAAAAATAAATACAATTTTGTGGTACCTACAGGAATAATGATTCTATTTTATATTAAACATAATATATTACATTGATAAATTAAGTATAAATATTTACGGTATATTACGATCTTTAAATTAAAACTATTATTTTGACAGCGCTAATCATCTACGGATATTGCGAAACACGCTCTGATATATAATACATTTTCCCTTCACATATTGATGAATACAAAAAAGTTAAACCGATGTTTATCCCATTAAGGATTTACTGAAATTTGTGTCATTGAATACAATCTCCAATAAAACACCTTTTACCTCCCAGAAACTGATAACGCACATAAAACGACAAGCTCGACATTGCCTAGGGAAGTAAAATAATTTCCACCTTGTACTAGCTTTCACCTGCAAGTCGCGTCCATGATTTATGTGGACAGACCTGGGTGTAGGTACGGACGCTGAAAAACAATTGAAACATTCATCGAGCGGAGCATGATTTATGTAATTACGCTGAGTCGACACGATTTGTGGCCTCCCTGTCTGGCAAAAAGTGTTGTCTTGGAAAGTGCGTATAATCAATAAGTGAAGGAAAACAGAGCTGCTTTAATTTTTGAAGGTCACCTCTTTTAATAGTACATTTGTTATAAATTGTCTAAAAACTTTCAGTTGGGACGAATTGTTATCACAATTGTCGTATTTGTGTTATAAGTAGCTGTTAAAGTAAACAAAATATATTTAGTCGTTTAACACTCAAAATCTATATTCTATTTATCCGTCGACGGAGATAGCTATTAAATAAATTGAAAATTGTCTATTTTAGTTTGCTTCCCACAAGTATTTTAATGTTTTAACTGTCTATCAACAGTTATAGATAGCTTTCTATACGTGCCCTCCCGTTCAAACGACGCATACCGTTAAAACATATGAAACATTTTAAATTTATATATGAAACATATAAATAAAAAAATAGCTAAAGAGGAACATTATACTTCTATACAATTAGAGGGAATTTAAATATTTCGTGAATATTTGTAATTACGGAGTGTATTTCTTTATATTTTAAAACCAAGAATAATATAAGTTAAAGAAAAGTATATATAGTTTTGCGTTGTTATAAAATGCAATCAATCTCTGCCTGTCTTTATGTCAAGTGTTAAGTGGGATAAAAGCCAATATCAATGTAACATTTAGGTGTAATTGGAGAAAGTAATAAATGTTTAATTGAAATTATAATTTATAGCATACACAATAACACCGTTATTGTATACGTAATAAATCTTGTAAACGTAATAAATTATACTATTGAATACGTAATAAGTTATAATAATCATTATTATATTGTAGTATTTCAACAGAACTCTTATTAATCCGAAATCTAGTTTTAATATAATGCTCAATGGGCTCACATATAGAATTCCGCTGTTTATGTGTATGCCGGGCCCTGTTACTTTCTTTATCGGTATCGTCATTCCAACGTGATAGTAATTGCAAAATTTTTAAATTTCTGCCTTTAGAGGACGATATATTTATTACTAATTTTCAATAAATTTTTAACATAAAATTGGATAATTTTACATAAAATAGGGTGTTGATATGCGTTTTTCCCTCGAAAATGACAGACAGAAAATTTACTTATTGTTTATAAAATAACATATCAAAAATAACTGTCAACAAGGTTATTAAGAAGCAACATCTATTATTTCCATACAACGTCGGATAGTCGGAGCTCTTTCCCGCATTGGTACATAGCGTGCTGAAGTAGTAATTCCCATCTGTTGATATGTTATTGATATGCAAAACTGAAACGTCAGTTACAATTTCTATCCTTGGTAATATGAAAGCATAGATAGATAGAATATTGGTGTTGGGCATTAGTGTTCGGTACTTTTATTTTTTCCAACTGATATTTCTAAAAATATATTTATGTACTTATGACGTAAAATGCATAGTATACTGAAAAGGAGACCAACGAAAAAATTGGCTGGTTACAGAAATAGATGTAATTTTTTGAAAAACTGGTACTTTTTATAATGTAAGACGGCAGACATTTCAGTGATTGACAGTCAGGAACAGCCAAAAATAAAATATATTTTTTAGCATTTATACAAATATTAAATATAAATAATATATCCAAAATTATTAATAATAAATCAAAATTTTACCTAGCCTATGACAAATTTTAAGAAACGATTACAATCAACATGGATTGTATTTTTTATTCTGTAGCCGTTGTCCAAATTTATTAAAAATAATACTATTAATTGAGATTAACAAGAATTTTATGTTTTTAAAATGAGTATCTTTCACGGCTCGAGTTTTTCGTGGCTTTTTTATGACCCTGCTTAACCCGTGAGCTTCGTAGATTAGTATGTAATATATCCCTGTATGAAATATGCGATGGATAAAATCTGCACTTTGTTTAATCTTGCCAGTTTAATGAGATCCATGGAAATAGCGTTTACAAATTATTTTGAAATTTAACTTGACATTTCATGAAAATACTAAATTCCTTATTTCTATGTTTGAAGATTTAATTAAAACTTTTAAAGACTTTTATTAATTTTCTCCATACGAAAATTTATATTTATCTTGGTAATACTAAACAATATATAGAATTAAGTCCATCATCATACTCATTTCAATTTTACAATTAAGTATTTGTCGTATAAAAACAAATAATATAATCATTGTTTCATATAAATGGAGAGAAAGAACCATGACTTAGTCAATAAAAGTTCAATATTCAAAGTTGTTTTATTTCTTTACTTTTGTCTAACCTAACTGAAACTCTTCCTTTTCAGAAATAATGTCTTTTTTGCATGGTTCCATTTTCTACCGCTTTAATCGTATTACATGAGAATAAATATATTTTAATAAAATCGTTATATTTCGTGACATAAATTTGGAAACACACGTGGTCATGGATCTAATGGAATTGGTGTAATCTACTCGCCTAAGATTTCTTCTCAGCAATAAAGAACTATCGTATAAAAAGCATTGGACATTTCATTGGTTTTACATGCAAAGCTATTGCACAAATGACGGTGCCGAAACATTGAACTCTCTTACAAACCGATTGAATCAACGCCAGTTGAATCAACTATTAGTTTCAGGCTTTGTTTTGCATCTCTAATTTGTTAACAAGGCAAGCGGTAAGATCTAAATGGATTGTTGAAGTGACACAAATAGAAACAGACAGACAGAGATAAATTACTAAACCAACCATTCGTCCTTTATTGTTTATTGATAGTTCCCCAAAATTAATTTTGGCATTAATATCGGAGATGTATAAAAAGATTGAAATTAAACATTTTGTTAAAACGTATATCTTAATAGATAACATAGAAAACTTTACCAATTATTTTGACACATTATTTTGAATTTTTTATATCACGTGGGGTATCAATGTCAAGAGCAACTTATAGCAATTTATGAACGAATTATTTTTGATTTTTATTTAAGATAGTTTCAGAGATATTACTAAAACTGTTTTCACAGAAACCATTTATACTGAAATTTAGCAAAGCATATTGACTCGCTTATATCTCATCTATTTACTTTTATCTATCTCATTAAGTTAATATTCAGAAAAATTGAAAGAAAATTGTTGAAGTGACAAATAAAATGCTTAATAAAATTTTAATTAAATATATATCGTGTGGAAAAGTAATTAAAAGAGAATGTTATTCGGATACCAAAACTATTTTTTTTTTCAGAAATTAATAACATTAATACTTTGACATGGCCATTTCTGAGAAGGAAAATGGAGTACCCGAAAAATTGTTATTAATTTTTATGGGTTGTAAGGGATGTCAACAGGACTATTAAAAACTTCCAAAACTATTTTGCGGAAAATAATATAATTCTAGAAATATTATTGAAAACGCCCTCAAAAAATGGACAGATTTCTGATGAAACCAATTTTTTTTAAAAATAGGGTTAAATATTATAATAAAGTCAGAACTATACTTTATTTGCCAATTTTCACCTAACATTTAGCCTATATTCTGATGTGATCGTTAAAATTACGATACGATTCCATACAAGCATTTATAAAAAACTCGTGTCTTATTAATTCAAAAACAGCTTAAATAAATGCAACAGAACGTAATTAATTTTGAAATTTTAATTAATGCAATGACAAAATTCATTTCACTTATCGTCGTTTCAAAAGCACCTCTTAATTAAATGGAGATTGGAAATAACACTGCTTGATACTTTTAAATATGACCTCTTTATGACAAGGTGTCGTTAAGAAAAAAATTGTCAAGACGGCTGGAAATTATTGTGTCAGTAATTATTATGTTCGGACTAGAATTTTGCATGCCAGTATTTAATATTTGGAGTTTAACCTACAACAACATATTTAAAACCGGTATGGGAATTTATCCGTAATTGTGATCTCATTAAAATTATCACTGTAAAAAGGGTTTAGTTGATCCTATAAAAGTCAGCCGTTAAAAGCAAGGAGATAAAAGTAGCCAATTTCTTAAAGGGCTTTCTAGGGAAATATAGAATTAGAACAAATGCGTTATGCAATGAGATAATTCTGGATATTATATAAGTTCTACCGTGAAGCATAACGATAATAAGCAGATAATTTATTCCGGTCATGCTAAATCTCATAATAAATATAATATTTAATAAATCAAGCTATAAAGCTCCAATGCAGTTATCTAATAACTCCTCTAGTAAATCTCTTTTACATCAAAGCTACCCTCATAACACCATTTTTTGCGACTAACTATTTAAAAAGAAACTTGTCCCTTGTACGTTAATACATTTGTTGATGATTTCACTTTTCCTTATTGAGTTTAATTACGATCTGATATATGATACAAATGAAATAATGGTAATTATTATTTTATTTCGATTTTAATTTTCCGTCTTTTACCGCTTTCCTTCTTTTCTCTAGCTCTTCAACAATCTGAATGTTAGTATAGCCCGGCTTATTACCCTTCATGGTCTTTATATTTTTAAATAATTTTGACCACACTTATCACAATCATAAACCTAACGTTTTTTCCGTTGACCCAATGCGCATTATTTGACCTGCACATTATTTAACCTGAATCTAGTGGTGTACTCAATACTTCCATACATTGAATAAGAAGTAGCATGAAATAAATATCGCTGGGCAGGCGAAGTGTAAAAACTTGGTTCCTTCCTCAATCAAACGCTTGATATTGATAAGAATATTTTATTACAAACACGTAATTTGTCAAAGCAAAAGTGCAAGTTTTATACCAAAATTTTCTTATAAAGCGTTGTAAGTGAAAAGACAATCAAAATACGTAATTGATGATAAATAAATTTTGATACCACATTTGATACTTTCATGAAATTTTTCTGAATAATATTTAAGGTCAAATTTGTTTAATTTACTTCTTGGTGTGATGTGAAAAAATATAATACCGTTAAAAGAATAATGAAAAACATTTAACAATACCATCAACATTATTTTTTAGAATTTTTTTTAATAAACTTTAAAATTAAATACTTAAACAAGTGAAATAATTTTAACACGGATCGCATGTAACATCTACTTACATAATTTCTTTATATTTTCTGTTGGTCAGAAATTATTCTATTTTTTGGTTCCTCTTTTCAGCTCAAATTTTTTTAATTTTTGAGCAAGCGATTTTATAAATTTATTCTTGTAATAATTTTTAATATTTATAACTATATATATATATATATATATATACATATATATATATATATATATATATATATATATATATATATATATATATATTACATCATATACCAGAAAATAGCACAAACTACAAAATATTAATCCTATGTAATAAAAAATCTTCAAAAAAATACAGTATTTAAATTCTTTACCACGATCTAGGTTTCGTTATATTGCGACATATTCAGGTGGGCGCTTAGCAAAGATTTTTGCTAATTGCTCACCTGAAAATGTTGTAAAAAAACGAAATTAGGATCAATTATGATAATTCGTACCAGATTATGCTACAATTATTTTTTCGCCGAACTAATTTAAGGTATTCGTTTCTATCGGGCCGGTAAGGTATAATTTCATTAATAGATAAAAATACTAAATGTCTCAAGATAATATTCATTAAACATTGATAATAATATATAGGATTTGTATGACGCGCATAATACATAGGATAAGTACGATAATGAATATTCTATGTATTCATGTACGATGCACATCACTAAATAATATAATATTAAAAAAAGGGGGCAGTAAAGATGAAGGACAACAAGTAAAAGTCTGCCAAATTTTTAGCTTACAAAAGGCATGCCATAGGAAAAATGAAAATGGAATATTATTTATGTCATTATAAGTCGATATTCATGCAAATGAATGATCAAATTTTAGGACCGAATCTATTTAAAAATCAGCAAAAACAGATGACTAAAACATTAAGTTATGTTATAGTACAAATTGTCAATTACATTAACTCACCTCTGCTTAGAAAAAAACACTCCACAATTTCACACCGCAGCATGACACCATATACACGATTGCGATAGAGAAACAAATATCAGCCCCGAGACTTTATCTTTACTTAAAAAACTAATGGATGCAAAACCTTCCGGCGAGGCACTCAAGTAGGCAACTTTATAGATACTTACGCAAAAAGCGATACCGCCATAAAAAGAACCAGTCGCTGTGAGCAGTAAAGCGCCCATGGAGAAATCAATGTTTATTAAAAGGTCTCATGAAACATACAATTTGCGTGATTCAATTTTGGCACAAAGGAAATGGGTAACTCTTTTCCTCATATAAAAATACGAGGGAGGGAGAAGAACTCTGAGTAGCAAGCATTGTGGGTGCGAGAGTTTTCTGCGTGATGAAGGTCGAATCTATTTTACGAGGACAGATTTACGGCGAGAGAGATTCAGTGATCTTCTTGCCATATTTCATGAAGACGAGTCGATCACCTGATTATATTACCTCTGATTTACAATCGTAAATAATAATTTTATATTTTAAGAGCGTTATCTTTGAATTAATTATACTCAATGGGAAGAGGAATTTGGTATAGACGTGTTCATGTGTATAATTACTCTGTCTGCCTTAGAGTCCTTTGTTTATATCATAGTCAAAATACACATGTGAGGAAAACGTATCGGCAGAATTATTGTTTCTATTAAGAAACAGATATCGATGGCAAATATGTAAAAATGCATTAATTTATTATTAAAATATTCCTCAAGTTTCCTCGCAGCAAAATTTTTACTTATCTAGACTGTTTAAATTCTGGTAAAACTTTCAGATCTATATAATTATATTTAGTATTTAGTTTCGTATTTTCAGTGACTCATGCTTCAAAAGTAAAAGAAAAACAAAAAGAATTAAAGAAAAAGAAAATTTGAATAGAAGTTCTTTTTTAATATTGAACATCAAAATGATTATGGATATAAATCATTAACAACTTCTTTACTTTCAAGTTAAGTATTACAGAGTTCAAATAATTTGGCGGATTAAATGTTACTAAATTTATACATTTATACGTGAATAGAAAACTTTGTATCCTTTCTCTAGCATATTGTAATCACAAAGGAGTGTGAGATAGTTAAAGTTTATATGGAGAATGAGTGCAAAAAGCTAAAATTGGTAAATACTATATGTTACAAATATATTAAATATTATATTATGAATAAATTAAATATTCATTGTTTCTATTGATGTACAATGACACATTTATTGTTTACTTTCATTCTATTAATGTCATACACATAATAGTTTGTGCTTAAACATTCGCATAGAATAAACAGGGTCGCTAAAAAATTTTAAAATATCAGATTGAGTGAATGAGTTTCTACTTGTGAATTTTGTATCATTTCAAATGTGCGTTTTTCAACAGTTTGTGTGTGTTTGTCAAATAATAAAAAAACGGTAAAAACACGGGTTTGTGAAAAAACCTCAATAACGATCCAACTTAAAAATTTAGTGAATAACTCTGTAATGAATCACTGAGCGCCCATTAGTTTTAGTAAATTTATGTGTTATTTTTCACATTCGCTCAGCAATTAAAAAGAAAAGTTAATTCATGAATATTTATATGGAAAAGTTGTAAAATTGAGAAAAAACCCAACCTAATAATATTTTAAAATTTATTTCATTAAAAAACTTGTCAAGTGCGTGTCAGGTTTAATAAGGCAAGGCATAAATAAATTTAAAGCAAAATCCTAATAATATTTATATAGTGTAAAAATATGAATGAAAGTGAGTTTATACGTTTGTTTACTTATTTCGCTTTTATGTCTGAAATATTTAACGGACCGTAAAATCTTAAATTCATAGATGAAATTGTTTTCAAAAACATTGAAATTTTCTGAGATTTTGGAAAAGTTTGTCTCACAGTCCATTTATTTAAATATAGTATTGTAAAATCTATGTATATTACCATAATTCATAGCTGGGAAAAGTATAATTTGGAACACGTAAACATTAGTTTGCACTTATGATTTTTTTTTAATAATTCCACAGAATATATTTTAAAAATTATTTATTGACAGTCATTAACAGTGTGATTTTTCTTCCTTAAATTATCCATATAAATTGTATGGATAAGCGAACAAAAGTCTGACGTATAGAAATTATAGAGAGTTTCTTAATAATTTCTTTTTCCAATATTCTTCGGTCAAAGTAGTAATCAGACTTTGTTAAAAGGAAGGATCCCATTTTGAATGGGCATGTCTTGCCTTTTTCGCGAAAGTACGCAATCCATACGCCCACAGACACACTCACACACGCACGCACACACGCACACACACACGCTCGTACACACGCACACACACACACACACAATGACAGACCCAAACACACACACAAAGATGGACACACGTTTTTATAGGCGTACTGCTCACTTATTTTGTTTATGAATGGTATACGGTTAACATTGAATGATTCTGCTAATTTCTTCAGAAAATGAAACTCTCTGTTCAAGGAAAAAGCCAGACATGCCTATGAACGTGTCCAGACTAATTTTCCCTTCCAAGTAAATATAAGTAATCTGACGATAATGCTCTTAAAGTGTAACACACAAAACATGCAATAACGTGACCGACTCGTTTCCACGATATACGAGTATGACAAAAAGATTACTATATCTCTCTCGCCATAAATGTGTCCTCGTAAAATAGATTCGACTTTCATCACGCAGAAAACTGCGCAATGTTTGCTACTCGGAGTGCTTCTCGTTCCTTACCTTTTTTATATAAGAAAAAGAGTTACCCATTTCCATTGTGCCGAAATTGAATCATGCAAATCATATGATTCATGAGACCCTTTAATAAACATTGATTTCTCTATGAGCGCTCTACTGTTCACGTTGATCGGTTGTTTTTATGGCGGTATAGCTTTTTTACGTAAGTATCATTAAAGTCGCTACTTGAGAGGGCCGCAAAAGGTTTTGTATACATTACTTTTTTAATAACGGACAAAATCTCGGCGTTGATTTTGGTTTTTCTATCGCAATTGTGAATACGGCGTCGTACTGCGGTGTGAAGTTGTGGAGTGTTTTTCTAAATAAAATTGATTTAATGTAATTGAACATTTGTACTGTAATATAACGGCATTCTGTAAACATCTGTTCGCTCTGATTTTTAAAGAGATTTATTTCTAAATTTGACCATTGAATTGCACAAATATCTAGTTTTAGTGACAAATAAATAAAATGTCATTTATAATATTGAATACACAGTTAGAGTTAGGTACAGTGTGAGAAATGTGGTCAAAATTATCTTAAAATTTAAAGACAATGAATTGGTAATCCATTGGATTGTTACCAAAATTCAATATGCCGAAAATAAAGAGAAAAAGAAAACGATAAAAAAAATCAAAATCTATATAAAACATTAATTTGCATTATTTCATTTTTATCAGCCAGATAACTGATAAAAATGAAATATATTATATAATTATACTATCTAGTATATTATATAATTATACTATCTAGTATACTTTAAAGAAACTCAAAAAAAATAAGTGAGATCTCATCAAAAACATTATAGGTTCTTTTAAAATAGTTGCTCCAAGAAGGAGTAAAATAAGAGTAGCCAATTTGTAAGAGAGATTTGCTAGAAACGTGGCTGGATAATTGAATTAGAGCAATAGATTCTAATCTCTCTATCATTTTGATTTATGGTAAGGTTTCTAAAATAATCAGAATTTTTCCTCTGCCTAGTTTTTTAAGTGACAAATATTTGAATACTTTTGAAATCCCGTGATATAATATTCCATATGTTCTAATTCAACATTTATTTAGTAAATCTTTGTAAGAACTTGACTGTTTTATCTCCTTAAGTTTAACGACTAACTCTTAAATCTGATCTGGGCCCTTTTACCAGTGATTTTTTGGTAAGATCAATATTAGAAACAAATTTTGATGTCAGGTTAAAATATTTCGTTTTAGTTTAAAATTACAATAAAAAATTAACATACAAAATTCCAGTCAGAACTTAACATTTACTTAAACAATAATTTCTAGCCTTTGCTTGACGATTTTTCTCTTAACGACTCCGTGTCATGGAGCAATCGCTACAAGAGGTCAATTAAAAAAATACATTTTTCAAGTATGACAGAATGTGATTTCTAATTTCCCTTTAATTAAAAGGTGCTTATTAAACGACATTAGGTCAAACGAAATATGTCATTTACATTAATTAAAATTGTGAAATTAATTGCCTTCAATAAATTAATTGCAATATTTATATTGCCAGTCTTGCTCAGCCTTGCAGCCTTGCTTGCCTTGCTAGTCTTGCAAAATAATGAAAGTTTTTCCACAAATTTCTATTACCAGCCTCGCTCTGAAATTTAATATTTTAAAGCAAAATTCAAAATGCAATATTTTTTTATGATTACATGATTGCAAAATTTTTGATATTTTGACTTTATATTATAATAATTCATATTACAAATTGTTGACAAGTATTCGGCTTACAAAAATTTCGAACACACTTAAGCATATATAAACCTTTATGGATTTATAATATTTATATTAATCTATTTACAAATATTAATTTTATTTTTCAACATGTAGATTATACTATCTAGTATAACTTTTACAGGCATATAAATGATATAATACCATGGTTATGTCAAAAACTATGAAATTTAGAACCATTGCGATAGGTCTGCAGGAAACTTTTAGTAAACTTCTAATAACCCTATTTTTGATAATTTTGACTTCATCATATGTGGAATAATGGGATCTTTCCATTTTTGTGGACATATCCAATCGAAATCCTTTTAACTAATATCCCACACGATACATGAAATTAAATAATTTTTTTTGAGTAGGTACTTCATTGGACCCACCCCCGCCCCAAAAATTGCCACGTTAATTTTTTCCAATGTTAACCATGTCCTAAAAAAATTGTTTTGATATTTTTATAACATTCTCTTTCAATGGCTTTTCTGCACGATAAATAAAATTAAATAAAACTGTATCAAGTACTTTTTTGTCCCCTAAAAATTTCCGCATAATATTTTTTGGTATTAACTTAAAGATAAATGAAAACTAATGAGATACAAGTAGGTCAAGAGTTTTATCATATGCCAAATTACAAAATCCTATGTAAATAGTTTTTGAGATAATATTTTGAGTGACTAATCTAAAACTACGTCGTAAAAAATTCTAAGAAAACCGCTTTTTAATTTTTTTTTAAATTGCTCTTTTGATTGATGTCCCACATGATACAAAAAGCCGAAAAGCAATTACTTTCTTTGCTTCTCTTAGAATTTCACCAGTAACAGTTTCCCGTGTTATCTACTAGGATTTATATTTTACAACTATACTAAATTTCAAATTTCTTTACCCGCCGCTATCTGAGAAAAACGGTTGTAAAAACTGACCGGCGAACGGACACGCCAATTATCTTACAAGGGTTCCATTTTTATCTTCCTATATACAGATTAAATAAGGAGCAACATAATTTTTTTAAACTATTTAATATCATTAGAACTTTAAGGTGTGATGATGAAAATTCTATAATACATATTAATTTGAGCAACAATAAATTAATAATATGGTTGAATTCTTTATTGCTGAGGAGAAATCATAGACTACTATATTATACCATTAGCAGCAGATCTATCTTAACTAATAACTCCGAAATTACATCACAAAATATAATGATTTTTTTAAAATATACTCGAATATATGTAACATGATTGAAGTTTTAGAAGATGGAACTAAGCCAAAAACCACATTATTCCAAGCCAAAGGAAGATTTTCATTTTGTCTCTGTTAAGAGAGATAAATAAAGATTATATAAAATGAAGAAAGAGAGTAACATTGAATATTGAACTCTTATTTATAAAATCATTGTTATTTATATGCGTTGAACTGTAGAGACTTAGGTTATATTGTTTGTTTATGTATGGGAAAGACTTCCTTGTGAAAATAAAATACAGGAATGAGAGGGAAAAAATCCATTTAATGTTGTATCCAGATGTTACAACAATAAAAACGAAAATCTTATATGGAGAAAATGGAAAGGAAGTTTTTTTAAAAATGTTCAGTATATGTAATACACTTACTTATCCAGGAAACTCGCAGGCCCAGTAGGGTTATAAAAAAAAGCCACGAAAAACTCGTAGAGTGAAAAAAAATCATTATGACAACACAAAACTACTGTCAATGTCAGTTAACAGTATATTTTTAATCAATTTGGACAATAAATTCACATTTAAAAATGCAATCCGTATTGATTTTAATCGTTTCCTAAAAGCTTTTATATGCTTACGTCAGACTTTTATTGTTACGTTTATTTCTTATTGATATTTCTGGATATATCAATTATTGTTAATGTTCGTATTAATGATCATTTTAATGTTCGTTTTATTTTTTGCTCTTTGTCGATTGTCGATCGCTGAATTATTTGCCATCTCATATTATAAGAATTACAAGATTTAAAAAAAATTACATTTAATTTCTGTAACTCGCCGATTTTTTCGCCGTTCTTCTTTCCGGGAAAATAATAACTTGATATCAGAAGTACATAAATATGTATTGATAAATAAACAAAAAATGGCTAAATGCATATTTTTTACTTTACAATGATTAATGCAACTAGAAATAACAATTTATATCAACTAAAAGTGGTCAGACATTTTTTCACAAATATACTAATAAAATATGTGACCTTCAAAAAATTTAAGCAGCCCTATCTTCTTTCAGATATTGATTATAAGCAATTTTCAAGACGCTACTTTTTGCCAGACAGGGAGGCCATAAATCGTGTCGACTCGGCGTAATTACATAAATCATGCTCCGCTCGATGAATGTTTCCATTGTTTTTCAGCGTCCGCACCTCCGCCGTGGTCTATTCATATAAATCATCGACACGACTTGCAGGTGAAAGCTAGTGCAAGGCGGAAATTACTTTATTTCTCCGGGATATACCAGGCCTGTCGTTTTATGTGCGTAATCAGTTTCCGCGAGATAAAAAGCATTTATTGGAGATTATATGCGATGATACAGAGTTTCGTAAATCTTTAATGGGATAAACATCGGTTAAACCTTTTCTTTTGTTCATCAATATTTGAAATGAAAAAGTGTTATATGCTGGATCGTATTTCATAAAATCCGTAAATGCTTTGTGCTATTAAAATGTTAATTTTAATGTAATGGACTTACGTAAAATACTGTAAATACTCATATTTGATTTTTCAGTCATGAATCATAATTCCTGTAGGTACCTAAAAATTTCATTGTACATTTATGTTGACCAATATCGTTATGTCGTTGTATCTTGTCAATGTTGTTGTTGTGGTTGGTAATATCGTCTCAGTAACGTTATCCTCGTGGTGACATTAAGGCTCCGTGGATGTAAACAATATCATAAAAATTAAAGCATTTTCTAAAGCGTAAGTGGCAAAAAAGATCGATGAGACATTTGACGTTTACATTCTGTGTTACGTTTTACTTTAATAAATAAAATAATCCCTCAGAGAAATAGTTCTGCAAGTGCCTTCACTTAAAGAGTATACAACATTATTTCAGCATTACGATTTTAATAAATATTTCACACCTTTATTTAATATTTAATTGATTTATATTCTAAATATGAACAATAAAAGAAAACTTCACTCTAAATAAAGAAATAAAGACGAACTTTACGTTATATCTCTATGAATATAAGATCTAGGCTATTTCGTTTGATAAATTTTGAGCATATTTGGTGTAATATATAATTAAATTAGCTTTCATCGTCAAACATTGAAAAATTTCCTTTTAGGGTTCCTTACCTCAAAACAAAAAAATCTTATAAGATCGCTTTCCTGTCTCTTTGTCTATATGTCAAAATCGCTTTTCCCAGAAATCAATGATATAGAAAATTGAAATTAGACGTAGTAATAGCACGTAATGATCCATATATTTCTTAATAACTTATACGCCAACATTTTTAAACTGAAATTTAAAGGTAAAATAAGTAGGTATTCGAAGCTTATATATGTATAGCTTGAAATCGTTATCTGATAGGGTCTCAAATATATTTTTTAATAATATTATGTCTAAACAAATTGTAGGAAAATTGTTGTGATGATTCTAGTTATCAGAGTTTTTTAAATATTTGCCGCGTTTTAAACCTTTGAAAGATGTTGGGGGCAAAATTATAAATTCATATTTTTAAATATTTTAATAAAAATTTTATATGTATGTATATATATATATATATATATATATGTATATATATATACACATACATACATATATACACACACACACACACACACACACACACACACAAACATATATATATATATATATTAAACACTCGTAGTACGCGTTCTAATTGTGATTGGCAATTTTTCCTAGTTATCAAATTTCGGATTGACTAGCTAAGGTGAAATATTTTTTATTATATCAAATGTATTTTTTCTCTATTTATATTTGTTACTAATAGCGAGCATAGATTGAACTAAATGAATAGAAGCGGGATTTACTCGGTTTTTCTAACATTTTGGAATAATTTTCGAAAAATCATAAAATGTAGTACATATACAATACTGTAATTATTTGTTTTTTTATTTTCAGAAACCGTACAAATTTTTCTAAGTACATGAAATATCAAAAGACTGCTCGTACCTATAAATAATAAAAGTGTTAATTGAAGCCACTTATTTATCTTTTAAGATGTATTTCATTACTTCTTTTACTTAACCAATTTCATTTCTTCTGCAAAATTTTACTCATTTATTGCGATAGTATCGCTCGATAACATATCGATATGAAATTGTAAGTAGCGTTCATATTAATAGAAAAAGGCTACCTAGCACTTGTTTGATCAGGAAAAGGTAACATTTTTCGTTTAACAGTTTGCATATTTTTATTTTCCATAATCTATTAACATAATATTTTAGAACCTTTATACATGTGATGTTTTATAGAACTGCTAAATAATGGGTATGCATTTAGGGTGGTGTGGCAACATAAATCAGCAAAGCCTCGATAATTAATATTCCAAGCTTTTTCGGTAAGGTTTATATTAGTATATGCATTTACACCTTGACGGTAAATAATTTCTGCATTTACACCTTGACGGTAATAATTTCATGCATTTGTACTTTGACGGTAATTAATTTAGTAAAATAATAGACGAAATAAATAAAATAATAAATGGAAAAAATTATATGAAATCGGATAGATTCTGCCGCAACCTTTTATTTCCCATTTCGCAGACAGAACGAAACTAAAAGATTGAAAGCAAGTAAGTAAACCTACCGGAAGTAAATAATTAAATCTCGGATAGTAAATAAATGGTAAGAAATCTAAAAAGCAAAATGGAATGTGTAAGTTATAATTAAGTATCAGAAAAAATCTAAATAATTTCTACTAACTTTATGGCCAAATAATAAAGAGTCGATTGTCAATTCCGATTCAGAAACTAATTTCAGTTTGCCATATCATTTTGTATCTGAAGTGGAATCTACGTTGAAATACAGAAACAGCATAAATATTTAATTTGTTATAGTTGTTTTTATCTACCGATAGATATAATCACAAAATACACATCGACAAACAATAAATAACTTCTAAGTAAAACAAAACGTGAAATATCCTATAAAAAAAGAAATTCTGTATGAATATATGATACGTAGATATTTTTTAGCATTCCTATTACGTTTTGTAATAATAATTCTGAAGTAATTCTGAAAATAGTCTATAAATACCAGAGTTTTTTTATTAGTAATTATCGGAGAAGAGGTTTAAATGCAAATTGTGTAAAATAATCCTTTATATTACAAATTCTAAAAAATATATAAGTATTTACAGAAGGAAGAAAATGAAAAACTCTCTTTAAATAATATTCCGTAATTTATCAACGGAATTTACAACCCACGTTAATAAACTATTGCAATAAACGTCAAGCTGACTTGTGCGGAAGTAAACAATATTTCTCTTCGAATAAAAGTGTTAGACACTTCCGTTTTAAAGGCGATAATGTAGATGTTGCAGGTAGGGTTCAATGAACAAACGTACTGATTATCGTTCATCTTATATTAAACGATACAAATTTAAATTGAAAAAATATTCAAGTTTCATGACAAACATCCTCTACTATTTGTAATGTAGTTGTATGTACTGCGTTAATATAAATTCTACCATTAGTTTTCTCTCGAAAAAGATATTTTTTAATAAATAATATTACATGTATTATCCGCGCGAACAAATTACATTAAACAATTTTGCTGCCCAACTTCGAATAAAATTTGTGATTTTTAATATGAGTTATGTTATTTAATTAAAAAAAAAGATCAATTATTTCCTTTTCAACATTTAATGTGTCTCATGTTTAGTTTTTTTTTGCAATGTACTCTCTATAGATTATTTTTTCATTACATTTGTGTATATATATACACACACACACACACACGTGTGTGTGTGTGTGTGCGTGTGTGTGTGTGTGAGCATTTAGATTTTCATTCATTTTTATGCACTTGTAAATATACTTGTACACACATTTGCGTGTGCGCGCACGTGAAGTGTGTGTGATTTTTAAATATGTTACTATATTATTTTTAGGGTTACGTATTTCAAACAGAAAAACTGAATTTTTATGAAGTTATTCATATGTTTGTCTACCCTTTCGTTACAGCAGATTTGTTTTCAAACTACCCGACGTAGACACCTAAAATATGGCATACTAATATATGTCTTATTAACCCTCATATTTCCATTAGCTAACCTATTTAAAATATTCACATAAATATTAGATAAGACTGTGGGGTGTAATTTAAAAGAGCATGTTATGAAAAATATAAAATATCCTTTTAATAAAAATACGTGCAAACGTAAAATAACACCACATCCGCTTATTTCTGAAACTATTGAACTAAAAAATCATGGAAAAACGGGGTTGGAAATATCTGATTAGAAGATTACTGGAAAACTAAGGCGATTACCGTATATATTATAATTTTACTCCTGTAAAATACATGTTTTTACACCATACGTAAATTTCCCTTCTCCTTACAAGACAAGGGAAATTTATTTATGTCTTGAAAAATAAATAATATAATAGAAATTTTATATACCCTTAATATTAAGCAAGTAATGCGATTTCTATTCGTACTTCACTAGTTTTAATTCATTTAGGAGCTAGGCTTAGCTTAGCTTAGGCATTTATTTCAGTAGGTTGTAAAATATTAGTTTCTTAGCCACAATTTTATGAGTGTGTTTAATTGTCTATGTTTTTATATATCGAAATACTAATTAGAAAAGAGAAAAGGTCAACATCATTTATATTATATAAATTATTAAAAAATAGACCACTGGTTGACTGGTATATTAATGCACAACCTAAACCGTTGAATCAATAAAAACCGAAATTTATCTCCTCGTAGCTTAAAACTATTAAATTTACTTCCAATGGAACAAACGTTGTTCACGCCGCGCAGTAGGCAAAGTTTTTAGTTTTTAAGAAGCTGTTATTACTTCAGAGAGCAATGTGTGATCTGCTAAGGCTTATGAAAATTACCACAGTTGAAACTAATTGAATGTAGTATATAGTAAGCTAAGGCATACCGACGCTAACGAAGAAATTTACAATATTTTTTAAAACTTTTCTAATGTACATTTTTTACACATAATCCCTAGTTACATAATTCTTTAATATGAAACTTACTTTATTATTCGTTACTTTCCAGAACAATAAAGATATCATGATAACATTAATTATGACTTTGCATCTAACTATCTGTGTCTACGAATTCATTCACCTGAAAATCAGAATAAGAAAATTTTTTAGGTATTACGAACATCATCATTTATCTATTTTTTGTTTATTTTTACAAGTATAAAATTTATATGTCTGTGCTTATAAAGCTTAGTAAAATGCTAATAGATAGCGTTGGCTGTCCCATAATCTTAACATTCATCGAGTCAGGTATTTCTTTTTCTAAATTTACAATATCCAGTTAAAAATTATTCTGGATATTATTTAAGAGTATAAAATATTTCCATACCAAATTTCATCAAAATTCTTTTAAGAGATTTCAGATGATTGAAAAACAAATAAATAAAGATATAGACAGACAAGAAATTCAAAAACAGGTTTTTGGTTTCTGTTATCGTTCTATACGCTAAATCAAGCACTACTTTTAAAATAATTTCCATATATGGAATTCACTCTCTTACAATTTTACTCTATACATAGATTCAGATCAAAAGCTTGACAAAATAAGTTTATTATTAAATTAATTTAAAACTTGCGTTACTCCATTGAAAATTTCGTAGATTTTTAAAATAATTTGTTTACCAAGTCTTTTCATTTATACGTCCATTATTACTAGAACAGAAAAAAATAAAGAATACTTATAATTTCGTTATGTTCTATCTTTCCGCTTGTCACAGCTACATCATTTCTACGGTCTGAAATTTGTGAGCTCGAAGTTTTGGAATTATATGCTTAATATATTACATATACGTTATAAATGCGCAGCAATATAAAAAATCAAACAAATTCTAGATATTATCATTTAACTCGTATTTTCAAATAAACTAATTTTTAAAATAGTCCAATAGTTCAAATTATCAATGCAATACATTGATAATTTGGAGAGATACAGGAAGCAAAGAAACATCAACAAATATTGATATATTTGAATGCAATTTTAAAAAATTGTGCTATTTTTTTATGGTCATTATTTTCTATCCTAATTACGTTATAATATCATTAAGTTAAGTTATTACTATCAAATTTCATCTTAATACATGTCTTAATAGTAAGCTCATAATAACAAACTCTCGAATTAACAAACTTGCGCCAACAAATTATGTCGAACTACTATAAAAAAGAAAATTTTTTTGCATAATGTCTACGTACTTTTGTAGAAAACATCTCAAAACTTATCGACTGTTACCTTTTTTATTTCTCACATAATAGGATATATGGGCTTTATGTTAATTTAATCTCAAAAGCTTATCAACATTTTCCTTTACATATTAAATATATATATTTGTAATATAACGGTACATATATAAATTTATAAACACATCAAATTAATGACACATTTTGGTTCTAGTATTTTTTATATCTACATACATACATACATAGATACAAATATATATATATATATATATATATATATATATATATATATATAGTCTTAACCACATAGAAAAACAAAACGTTAAGGAATATTACCATTATTATATTAATTATTATATTAAGGTGATGAATCATTTTTACGTATTACTGTATTTTAACATATCAAGTTATAGAACAATTTTTAACTTCATGTGCATGAAATTACACTATGGAATTATAGCTTTCAAACACGAGCTACTTATTTTAGTTAAACAGAGACGATGGCTGCATTTTTTGTTTGCTTCTTTACCGTGATCATTATTTACAGTCAACTGTTTTCCGAAAACAAAGAAATAGATGTTCATTAATTTTTAAGAGTCCAAATACAAATCTTCATGTTCCTTAGTAATTGTTTAAAAATGCTCATACAATATCTCACATTTGTTGTTGCTTTTACATTAACTGAAAAACTTTAGGTTATGCTTATTTGGTCAAAAATGTCATCTTCGCCATGTTACAATCGTGTAACTGAATAATAAATTCAGTAACACGATTTTCTGATTAACTATCTAGGTATAGAAATTTCTCCATGTTTATGGTTTCTATTATATCATAACATACATATATTTATTTGCCATAGATTTCCAATTCCTTTTGAAAAACTGTCATAATCCAATTTAAACCTACGTGCATTAATGAAGTAGATATTAGTTAACACGAAATCTAATCAAATAAAACGCGAAATAAATCAGATGCGACAGTAACAAATAATCGAGAAAACAGTTTATCTATGGAAAGCAATGGTTATTACGATTTATTTATATACTAAGTTGAATTTAAAATTTTGCCCGCATTACATTTCAAAACGCAAATATAGTGTTTTGTGTTTTAGGGCATTTATTTTAAACTTTTATATCTAATAACAATTTTGGTTTAATTTCAATCTGGTTCTGGCTTGAGTTTATTCCTCCTTTTCTCCTGCCCGCTCTCGGGTGTTCGTACAGTTCTCCGTAGCCCAATACCATTGTAGCGAAATTTTGTTTAATTTTCTCGAATAAACTCGAAACCGTTTGAAATATCACATTGTAACCGCAAAAATTGGTTTAGTGTATGTATTTTTGCCTTGAGATAAAATATGTATACTGCAAGCTATGGTAAGACCTGCATAACTGAGAATTTCTTGCAGCTCATCATTGCTGCTTAACAGCAACATAACATATTTCGTCTATTAAGCTTTTACACAGCTATAACAGTTATTATCTCCTTTGTATTACTTATATAAAGAACGACGTTGAATCCGGGATATTTTCAAGATCAATTTTTCAAACAGTTTTAAAGATCTGATATAATAATTGGGAGTGTATAATATGTATCGTAACCATCTCTTAATGGGTGAATTTATCGGTTGTAGTAAAGTTATACATCGAGTAGAGGCCTGGGTTTCAGGATCTGAAATAAAATATATTTGCAAAAATATATGATGAATTTGGTTAAAGGCGAAAATGGAATCCATCCTATGATAGATTTAACCCCCAAATTTAAACCTTGGATAAAATCAAGATTTTAATTTTTGTAGGCATAAATGATATCATTTGAAACGCTACGTTATGTTTCCAAAATATAATTTATCAACTTTGCAGTTTTTTCCTTTCACTTATCACACCATGAGTGCCAGTTTAACCGCTCAAGTCTCTTCACCATAAAACTGGGTCGTTTGCGACGAGCACCATTCAAAAGTAAATTGTCTGGTTAAAATGAAATAAATACATGCGAAATTATATTACAAAGTAAGAAAAAAATCGAGTGGTAATACAATTATCTGTAGCGTACAATTACGTTTGCTGCAATTATTTTTTAAAAATATGTTTGTGTTTAATTTTAATTTTACTCTTGATGCGCTTTTTATTCTTGACGCGTAATTTAATATTTTTCTTGTAATGGTATTATTATATGTATATTTTGTATTTATTGTTTTATTTTTCTTTTAAACAATGTCTTGTTTCCTAGAACTGACAAAGTATATGACGAGGTCGCCCAAAAGTGATTTATTATGAAAAATATTCGTAATTTTATTGAATTGTGCGTATTTAAAAAAAAAATTAATACGACAGTGGATAAATTATTTATTTATTATGTACGATAGTAATTATATATATATATATATATATATATATATATATATATTTATATATATATACACACACACATATATATATATATATATATATATATATATTTTATATATTCATTCGGCATACGCAAATTTTGACATTACTTTCAAAATAATTTTATCACTTGAGATACTCATTTTAGGGGTATTATAAACAAAACGCGTAATTCCAAAACCTTTATTTTTCCCATTTGTTCTAATCTGTTGCTTTTGAAATTATTATAATATTTAAACTATTTTATAGCCTTATTTTTTCTCATCTCCCATTGAATACAAAATTGTTATAAAACTAATTCTATTACTTTGAACCTTGCATTTGGTTACAGTGGCATATTCATGTAGTCGCTTTTAATTGCTTTATTCTGCGGACACTACTGAAGTGACTTACCACAAACTTACCGATAATATAACTTTTTATTACGATAAATGATTCTTTAATTACATCCACATTTTATCATCGTTGAAACTAGTGTATGTTAAGAAGAAAAATAAATTTTAAAAAGAATTTTCGTTTATAAGCAATTTTCCAAAAACGGCAAAGTTTCCACTGAATTCTGGAAGTATTATGTAAGGTGGTCTTTACTGCGGTGGTTGTTAATTTTCACTACGTGTTTGGGTCTGTGTTTTGAATGTCGTGAAAATTCTGCTGTATGTCATCCAAGAGTGTATTGTTTTGTAATGTGTCATTGTTTTATAAGCTCATTCTGTTCGGCTCTAGTTTCGACTACTGTAATACGTGATGCACATTTTATTAATTTTGGCTCACGATTATTAAATATTGTGGTATAAACATTAAAGAATATGTGATACAGATCTTCGTCGTAAAAATAGCAATAGAAAATTCTATCGGCAATTGTATGCTTTATCAAAAACTGAAGTGTTTGTTTGTCTGTATTGTTCACCGGTATGAAGATGTCCTTCATCATCATTTGTGAATTAGTCGTACTATCTTCTACTCTGTGTACTTCTACTCTGTCTTTTCTAATGTGAAATTGTTTTCGTTGCCTATCTATAGCGTCTCTTGTTATTGGTATACCTATCGTCTCGTTATCGGGCTGTGTATAGGTTTCCACTAGGTCTGTTGATTCGTTTAAAATTTTACCACGATTCTGGTGTTGATTCTGAGTATTTGTCCCATTATTATCCGGTTGAGTTATTGTCTGGCTTTCTAATTCTAAAATTTCACTAGTGACTTGTTCGTCGTCTATGTGTTTACGTGTAATGAATCTATGTTATTGCAAAAAAGTCTAAGTTAAAGCATCTTCATAAAGCATCTTCATTTGTGTTTTGTTTACCCTTTTTGTATATTATGTCTTAATTTTATTCTGCTAATCTAAATCTCCAACGCTGTAATTTTAAATTTGAATCTTTTAATGTCATAAGCCATGTTAATGGTCTGTGGTCGGTGTAAATAGTGAATTTCCGACCATACAAATAAGGTTTCTTAAGTTTTTGTTTTTTAAAGTGTTTCGTAGCACATACGATTGCGAGTAGTTACTTTTCTATTACTGAAAGCTTCACTTCTGTGTCGGATAGCGTTCGAGAGGCGTACGCCACCGGTTTATCGGAACCGACTCTTCCTTGTGATAATACCGCGCCGAGTGAAAAGTTCGAAGGGTCTATTGTAAGGATAAATGGTTTATCATAATCAGTGTATTGTAATAGGGATGCGTTCGTCAAGAGTTGTTTACATTTTTCTGCTATATTATTCAGATATAAACGTATTATAGTATATGATCCTTTAAATACTGGATTACCCTTTTTGTCTCTTGTTAATTTAGCTACCTGCTTGTAAACTAACTCTCCTATTTTGAAGTCCGGATTTCCTGTGTCAATATTGCGTTTTGTAATCATTTTTTCTTTATTTTCTCTTACCTCAAGGGCTATTAGCTCTTGTATATGTTTAGATAGGGCTTTATGCTTAAGTACATAATCTTGATAAAATTGTTGCGGGTAATGTAATTCTAGCGGGTATCGAGAATTTGTGTGTCCTAATAATAATTCATGTGGTGTGTATCCTGTAGCCGAATGTATAGTGTTGTTGTATGTAATAAGTGCACATCGCATTAGATACGTTATCTCGTCTTTATTAGTTATCCTTTGAATCCTTATTATTTCGCCAATAGTGGAATGAAACCGTTCCATCGGTGATTTGGAATTAGGGTTGTATGGCGTGGTGAATCTGAATATTGTGCAGTCTACATATTTCTTTTATAACTTCGTTTTCGAACTTGGTATCCGAATCCGTAGTTATTTTATTTGGAAGTTCTAGTACTGAGAAAATTTGAATTAGTGCTTCTGCTACATGAATGCTACTAGTAGCCTGTATTGGTAACGCTTGCGCGTATTTCGTGAAGGTATCTATTATTGTGAGGAATGTCACGCCACCAAACGTATAGAGGTCCATAAACATATGTTCTAATGGTTTGGTTGGTGTTTCAGTTAATGACAATGGGATTTTCAGCGGGTTCCTTTCATATTTCGATTTAAGGCATGTTTGACATTGATTGATGTACTGTTGTATGGTAAGAAGCATATTGTTCCAATGGTAGTTTATACTTAAGCGTTTATATGTTTCTTGAATTCCACGGTGGATTGTTTTTCCTTCGTGGTATTATTCCGATTCTTAAAGCATGCATTTTCTTCTTGTCATAACTTGATCTCTACATAGGTACTGTTTTCCTTTTCTTTATGGGGAATTAGTTGAATGATGCACTCTTCAGTTAGTGACGGTTCCTCCATCTTCACGTTTTGAAAGAGTTGATATCGTAGATGATTTCTCTGCAAGCGCTTTCTCGGTATAAAAACTCAGTCCTTCCGAGTAGAGGTTATTTACAATATTTTACTTTGGGAGTATCGGTGTATCGTATTCAAATAATGTGCTTTGTTAACTAAGTCTTACCAGTCAATTTTATAAAAAAAAGAAATATTTATATACGGTCTTCATTAGAAAAAATGCATTTTACCTCCAATCAATTGATTATGCATACAAAATTATGAGCACTGCATTATCTGGGTGGTAAAGCAATATTCGCCTTCTACTGGCTTTCACCTGCAAGTTTTGTAGATGAGTTATGTACATAGACCACTTTATGGGTGCGGAAATTGAAAAAACAAATTGAAATATTAATCGAGTGGATTGGTGATTCACGTAATTACGTGCAGTCAACAGGATTTATGGCCTCCCTATCCATTAACAGGCAAAGGCCTATAAATTTCATATGTACGATAAGATAGTAAAAAGAAAACAACGGTGACTTTGATTGTATTATTTAAAATAATCGAGGCACATAATTTGAGTGCATATAGTTTTGTTTTTATTTTATGTACTAAAGTTAACGTTTATTTTCATTTATCATTGATATATTTTTAAATTTAGTTCAAATCTATTTTTTCACTTGACTTTTATCAATAAATATTTTTTATATTACCTCAAATTTTGTTTCGCTTCACAGACAAATAATTTCAAAATTGCCTTTAAACTGATTACAACGTTACACGTTTATTTTATTTTTAATTTTTGATTCTTAAGTTTATTTACGTTAACGGGTCATAAGTAAGTAGATTTTTGTTATTTCATTTAATTTTTCTAAAATGTAAATGAATATATTTTTCCCCATTTACATTTTTTTAAATTTAATCTGCTTATTTTGATTATACTTCTAATGAAATAATTTAATTTTTTGTACAATATAGCCAATGCGGTTTCCTCGCTGACTCATCAATTGAAACTTAAACTTTTTTTATCATTTCTGAATTGCATTATTAAAATATATCTTAATAATTTATAATAGTCGCATACTAGCAGATATTCTCGAGGCAATTAAACTGTACAATTTATTCGTCAGTTATTGATACAATGATATATACCTAGTTATAATTATTTGCTTTAACTGCTTATTGTCCAATGTTGTTTATGAGACCTTTTGGGAGGTACAATCGATTTCTAAAATTTTAGATCTATAAATAGAAAAACAAAGACGCCACATGACGTCACCATTTATAAAAGGAGCATAAAATGTGATTCTAGTCACATATATTAGATATTTAAGAAAATAATTTTTTGGTTATTTTAATATTATGGAAAATTGTGGTTATGTCTAATAATATGTTAAGTAATTATTATTGCCAAAATTAAAGCTTTAAATAAATAAATTTATGAAAAAATAACGGAACCAATTTTTGCTTTTAAAGATGGTTCTGCAGAAATAAATTAGATTCAACATCACTTGAAGTAACAAAAGTGAATATTCATACTTGGTTAAACAACTTTTTGGTACTTTTTGTAATACATTTTGTTATTTTATTAATATAAATACATAATATATTCATTGTATAAAAATTGTATTCATTGAAATACAAACATTTAATCTTGCATTTAAGGTATAATCTCCCTTCACCGCCTAGTGGATATACAATTTTTATAAGAAACCACATAATGGTGTTGAAAACTAGGTGTATGACTGACTATACTAATTGCGGTTAACTTTTATCGTTGGAAAAGTTTGTCAGAATGCTTTGCGATTGTAATATTTGTAACGTACCGTTTGTATTTGTAATTGTAATATTGTGCAATTGTAATATTTGTAACGAAAACTCTCGAATTCAACGAGCTGGATTTTTACTTGAAAATGTATGACATATCGAAATATATACCAGAAAATATATAATTATATTAGTCTAATAATATTCGTGGAACGCTGGAAATATAAACACATCGACTAAACCGTCATCAATTAAATTTAAATCAATATAATTCACGGTAGTGGTACAAGTATACCAGGCAAATACAACCATACAGAAATCCCAATATAACATCAATCACGCGCATTCACGTTATTATCATTTTTGACAATAAATTTCAGAGGTCTAGGTTTCGATTCCATTACTTTGGCCTGTTGCAGAATATGTCATAAGTCACTGGCATCATATTACAACATCAAAATACAAATTAAAGTGTTTTGTGAAGTCTGATTGGACATCCGAAATTTTCAAACTGAAAGAACTATCTCTATGGATACAATAGTTACACAACGCTCACAGGAACACCCAAAAAGTTGATACCAGAAACCAACCGACGATAACACTGGCCAAGAAAAATAAATCCAACAAAGTTACAGCTTAAGTTCAGTCCTAAATGAACAAACCCGGGAAAAAATAATCGACCGTAAAAGTAGCCGTAGTTTAGATTAAATAAATATCAGAAAAATAATAATATTTGTTTGACGTTTTATTTGAACGACAATTTAATCCTTTGCAGTCAACGAATAGCGTCTTTCTTTGTCCGACATCTATTCCCGGACAACGTGTATATTATGGGAACGGTTTTCTCATTTCTAAAAAAAACATTCTTCTTTGTATCCATTTAACCACAGTAGTTAATATATCTTTTGATTCCAAACTAGAAAAATCTTAATCATGAAATTGAAAAATTAGCATTTGAAGTAGTGATAGAATTTAATATATATGGAAACAAATGTTTGTCCAGAGTAATTAATTAAATAAAAATGTCTTAAATTACAAAATACATAAAAGATACTTCGGCATCTAAAACTATTAAAAAATTAGAAATAATAAAAAAAATATTCGAAACTCTAGCATCTGAAATTTTGAAATTTCCTCTGCTCTTTTTCATTGTTTATTTATTATAAATTTTCAAAGAGCTATCCCTTACTGGACAACAGAGTCATAGATTATATTAACTCAACGTAATTACATAAATCATATTCTACTCAATGAATGTTTTCATTGTTTTCCAACATCCGCACCTTGGCCTATCCACATAAATCATCTACACGGCTTGCAGGTGAAAGCTTGTAAAAAGCGGAAATTACTTTTCTTTCTCGGCAATGCCGAGCCCATCATTTGTGCGTGTAATCAGTTTATGGCAGATGAAAGGTATTTTATGTGAGACTGGGTGAGCTATATTCAAGTACAACTTGGAGTATTTAGATATTTCACATTTTCGTTATACTGGTATATATATATATATATATATATATATATATATATATATATATATATATATATATATATATTAATGGCGAAACTTTGCAAAGACATCACAATTATTATAATCTTATTGAAACAATTTTAAGCAATAGAGCTTATGAATATAAATTTTATTCGAATAGCCATTGCATTAATCCATTGATTAATCATTATCAAGCTTCAAACAGAGTATTAATGCTGTTTTTAATATAAATAATGTGCCTCAATTAAACCAGAAATTCTCATTATGTATCATAGTGCTTTTCTTAATATTTGATAGTAATATTGTTGTTGTATATCTGATGTCGATTAAGATGTTGAAAGAAAAGAAAATATTAAATAGAAAATGTGATTATTGAGAAAAGTCAAAATTTTTCCAAATGTGTTTTTCATGAAGTTGAGAATTTATTTTTCATGTTTCAATAACTCATTTTATTATTATGAAATGTTAGGGCATAAATTTTATATAAAATTTGTCATTTTGTTATCTTGTTAAAACGTCAATAAATTCATTTAAATAATCAAATGTTCTATACAATACTATGGCCAACGAATTTGATGAACTTAACATGCATAATTTAACACACATGTGTTCAAGATTTTTGTCACTGTGACAAATAAGGAAAAATACTGTAACTTAATTTAATTTTTTTTTCATGCAGATTAGACTGAAAAATCATACAGAAATATTTTTAACTAGATTCATTATATTTTTCTTTCGGTCAAGTACCAAAATTCACTAATTCCTATTGACTAATTCTTTGGATAGAAAATTGCTATTTGTTCTATAGTTTAGATCAAACATCCTTGCCTTCTCTCTATGTGAATTAATAAGATTACAATTAATATATATCATAAAAGTAAGCGTACAATGTGCGTGCCACTAAAACTTAGTACGACCAAGGGATAATGTGATAGCCCTCTATTCCCCATCCATGAGGAAGGTTCCCGTTTTTACTTTTTTTTTTAGGACGTACTTAAGAGCTGGATGTTCGCTCTCTAAACATTTCTAGGACAAGCCAGAACATTCGAGAGTATTCTAGACCATTCAAAAATATTCCAGATCATTTTAGAATGTTGTGGAATGTTTTGGAATAATTTGGAACGTTCGGGAACATCCCGGAATATTCGGGACATTCTAGATTATTGTGGAAAATTCCAGAACACTCTCGAATGTTGTGGAATGTTCTTGGACATTATGGACCATTCGAAGCATTTTTTGTATGGGTGGGGCTAGCCATTGGTAGGGGTGTATAAACCAAGGTCCGTCGTGGGTTCGAACGTCAGTTTTTTATCAGTGAAGAGCAATGAGTGAATAAAACAAACAGTTAATTATGAGTAACCAAAATGTTATAGTAGATGAATATAAATTGAAAAGTGTGAATTGTTTAATATTTATATTTTATATAGTGCTTAAACGTAAAAGGGTAGGAGATCTTGCCACGGTTTGAAAACGGCAAAAACAAAAAGAACAGCAAGAAAACGAAACAGTCGAATAGAGCGAGAATGAACACCGTGAGAAGCGGAGAAACCGTAGAACAACGAAATAAAGGAATTAAAGAATCAAAAATTGCGACACAATCTTTTAATAAAAGACTACGAACACAAGCCACCCATGAAAATATCACCCTACGAGAAGCGCGGATGAGGACAAGTAAACAGTACAACATGACAAATAAAGCATTTCACCACAACCCGATGCAAGAAAATGACAAACAGAAAAACGTCGTAATCGGAAAAATAATAATACCCATTACACCTGCCAATTCACGATAACACCTGCCAATTTTGCAACGCGAAACAATTAAGTGGAAAAACACTAGGAAGCTGTTGCATCAATGGAAAAATTTTATTACCACTTGCAGAAGCACCTCTTCAGGAATTTCTACATTATATGAGCGAGGAAACTCCAGGATTAAAACACTTCATTCAAAACATAAAAGCGTACAACTCCTACTTGCAAATGACTTCTTTCGGAGTCACTTCGATCAACACTGGCATAGATGGAATCGTTTACATTTTTTCCATCCAAGGACAAATCTGTTACAAAATGGGATCATTACTACCACTACCTAACGAAGACTATAAATTTCTACAAGTATATTTCATCAAACATGAGGAAACGTAAATTGATCAATGATGCAAAAATATCAGTGGATTGAGCCAAAATATAATGCAACGTGAACAGATGATTTTGCACAAATAAAACCAACTTGTTCCTATATTCAATACAACATTAGACCAAATGATTTCTTATGGTTATAAAGCTATAATTCGAGCCGACAAGAGACCACCTGGAGAACACGAACGTCGATTTAATGCACGTCAGATAGACGAACAATGCCTCGTAACTGTGTACAATAAAAACACAAGCCGTGTAATGTACAAAATATACCCAATGCCATACTTGGATGACACAAAAACCGGAGATGATGGCTATCCCAAATACAGAAGATGACCACATAAAAATGGCGGCTTCACAATAAAAATACAAATACAAGGCAGAGACGAACTGGAAATAGCTAATAAACGAATAGTACTATATAATCCACTACTTTCCGAAATGTTCCAAGCACACATAAACTTAGAATGGTGCAATTAGGTGAAATCCAATAAATATGTATTTAAGTATGTAAACAAAGGCAGTGACATGGCAGTATCTCATATACCCAAAGATAGCGAAAAACAAAACGAAAACTACATAATCCGAAACAGCTATGGAACTGCTTTAAAGAAAGAATGACTATTGACATGCTTTACCAAATCCAACAAGCTCATCCAGAACTGGCCATTGAATTCAACGAAGATATCTTGGATGAAACACTCATTCGCCTAGAACATAAATGTATAGCAATATCACTTAGAATGACAATAAAAAAAAATACAACGTTATCATGGACTGAGTCAACAACAATTATTTACTCGGACGCACCAGACAGCAACGGGAAAACGTTTTTTATAAATCTATTGCTGGCCGAAATACGTGCTAAACAACACATCGTACTTGCACTGGCATCATCCGGCATTGTCGCCACACTTATGGAAGGAGTATAAACTGCCCATTCTGTCCTACAACTACCGTTGAATATAGCCGAAGAACAATTCACAGTATGTAAAATTTTAAGAGCATCTGAAAGGGGGGAACTTCTAAAATAAACTAAAATTTTCTTCTGGGACGAAAGCTCAATGGTACGTAAAAAATCACTCAAAGCCATGGAGAGAACATTACAAGACTAGCGAGGTAACTCTGAAGTGATGGGATGAGCTCTACTTATGCTATCAGGCGATTTTCGATTAACATTTTCAATTATCCCCAAGTCACCATCAGCAGACGAAATCAATTTATGCTTAAAAAAAATCATATGTCTGGCCACAAATACTGCGACCAACAAAAACATGAGAGATGAACCTTCGAAAGATGAAACAACAGCACATTTTGTTCAAAAACATGTATAAATCGATCGATACGATGATAAACGTTGAAGAAAGTGTCAACTTCCCTTGCGGCATTAAGTTGAAACTTTTCACTTCTCAAGTGAAAAGTGTCAACTTAATCCCATTAAACTATTTCGACTAAAAATTGGATTTCCGGTCATACTACTCAGAAATCTCATCTTACTAAAACTATGTAATGGAACAAGGATGATCATCCTCAAAAAGCTATCGAATAACATGATCGAAGTCGAACTTATGACTGGAAAGGACAAAGGACACATAGTATTTATCCCCAGAATACCACTGATCTCTATTGAACTGTCATTCCAATTTAAAATATTGCAATTTCCAATAAATTTAGCCTATAGTTTTACAATTAACAAAGCGCAAGGTCAAACTTTAAAACGTTGCGGCATCAACCTTAAAGAATCCTGCTTATATCTCGGTCAACTATATGTAGTTTGCTTTCGAGTAGGAAAGTCGAAAAATTTGTACATAAGTACCCCGGATAACAAAATGAAAAATTTTGTTTATAAACAAGTTTTTTAAATAGAATGTTTGCAAAAAAAAATTACCACACAATCTCATATCAACTCCCTGATCGGAGATGGGTACCCCAGCTAGCACTGTATAAATTTAAATAAGATTATATACGTAAATACATTTAATTTTGCTCACAGGTTGAAACTAACTCGTATAAATTAAATTTTCCTTTATCAATTGGAGCACGATGAATTATAATTAAAATTTAATTGTTATTTGAGTGGTAAATTCAAGCCGCCACTTGAACAATTTTATTCTAATGGCCCCTTGTCACTGAATATCTGTTACAAGCGAAATGAGAAAGAAATATATACTTAAAAGTATGAAAGTAAGTGTGTGTGTGTGATTTCCAATCCCTCTTTAATTAAGAGAAGTCTTTGAAATGACGATAAAAGTCGAGCGAAAAATTTCATTTGCATTAATTAAAATTTCAAAATGAATTGCGTTAAAAAATTGATAGACCTTCATATTTATTAAAGAAGTTTCAGATTTAATAAAACGTGACCGCTATGTATACTTCAGAAGAAGCGGTTAATAAATTAAACTCTTACCGAAGAATTTAGTGTAAATGTCAAATTAATATGAACGAATTTCTTAGACACTAAAATAATTTACATATAAATTACATAATATTGGAAGTTCAAGATATGATATTGACATTTAAGTTATCTGTATCTATTTTAATGTTAGGTATATTAATGAAAACTTAAAATGCTATTATATTGCCGAAAAAAATTACTTCCAATCAAGTAATGATTATATACCTATATGGTACAGTACATATTATGTACCAAAGAAGTACGTAACATTATTTTAAATCCTTTATACTACTTAAGGATCCTATATTCATTGACTGTTTCTATTATTTCCTGGATAGCTTTTTAGATCAAATTTCCGTACAAATAAAGTTAGAAAATGGATTTTAGATCAAATTCGTCCGATTAATTTTTACTTTATGGGGTATCTATGTCCATATATTTGTATGAACATATAGAATATGATGAAAATAATAACTTGGCAAATACAAATTATAATGTTGTTATGTATATTTATTATATGATTTATATACGTAAAAAATTCACATTCTTAATAATTGGAAGAAATTTTCAAAATATTTATTAATTTCATATTATCAGACAGAGCTTCAAAAATATCGGAAACATTTCTCAATTTTAGGTATTTTTTTTTTGTTTTGAAGTATATAATTTCAGGACATATTCTACGCCAAAGAAAAATGTAACATCCTTTTAATTTCAGTATATTAGTCAAGTACGTTATGTTCATTGACTCTTTCTATCATTACTTCCGGCGTCTTTTAGATCAAAATAATATATAAATAGTTATTTAGATGGATTCCAAATCCAATTCGTTGGATTAAGTTAATTTTATATCGATATAATGCGTATATAGATTTATTGACATAGCCACATACTAGCTACACATCGATGTTATATGTAAATAGATTTATTTATATAGCTACTAAAAACGTGATTAAAATGTTAGTTCGATAAAATTAAGATTAAAGTTGTACATACGTATATTTATTAAATACTTCATTTACTAAAAACAATTCCGTTGTCTTAGTACTTCGAAAAGAAGACATTTCATTCTTCATAAACATTTCTCTAATTTCATATTTTCAGATAGTTTTTAAACCTACAATTGATATTTTTCAATATTAAATAATAACCTGTTTGTATAGTGGATAGTATGCAGTACAGGTTGTGCATCAAGGAAACTTGTAACACTATATTAATTTCAGTTTATTAGTGAAGGATCGCGTCTTCTAGGATCGTTTCTATTATTTCCTACAGCGCATTTTAGTTCAATTTTCATGGACAAATAGAATGGACGGACGAGATTTGTTACAAATCAAATTCGCTCGATTTACTTCATTTTTATAGCGATACCAAACTCAATATATAGGATAATGTATAACTATGTAGGATAATGTAGTCAAGCGTGAAAAGGCATATATTTGGCGTGTATCATGGCATGTTATATGAGCATGTCAATTTCCGCATTGTTTAAGATTTACAATGTATATATAATGTTTATATTTTAACTGTATTTATGCCTTTCGAAAAGAACATTTAGATAATGTGATACAACTTATAATTTAGCAAATGGAAACAAGAAAGTATTTAACGTCAAATCTCGTTGTGAACGGTCGAGGTAATTGACTCTGAAATTTAGATATTAGGAGAGAATGTGTTTTATTATTTCATTCTTTTATGTTATTTTCACGGTAAATTCTATCTGGAATATCACGTTCAAAAATTATTCATTAGGCTTTTGCTTAATTATGTGATATATGGACTTTACCAAATCTCCAAAACAATGAATATCTATCAAATATCTCATTATAATCCAATAAGTTATTTCAGAAATTATTATGGCACTGTCAATTTTACATATCTATGTTATTTCTTTTTCAAAACAAATGCAGTTTATTCTTAGAGATCACATTGCTTGCGCGCTGCGCTTTTTGCATAAATTCTTTTATGTACAAATAATTTAAATAATTAAATATTATATAAAAATGTTACAATCAATGTAAATCAAAACCAATAATGTAGTAGAACATTTTATTTATTTATTTCCATTTTTAATTAACGTACCTATATCTACTAGGCACGGATAAATATTATTTTTGAACAATAAAAAAAATTGTCAGAGATTTTATACATAGATATAGAGAAAAATTTGTCTATTGATTAAATTTAATATAAACTTTCTTATTGCAAAGGAAATACTACTGAAATTTAATCATACATTTTTTTAAATTATTCTTATTCTTGTGCTTTTTTTTCTTAAGCGATCGTTTGTGATAAAAATATCTAAATTTATTTTAACAATTTTTTTGTGCTTTAATTAACAATTGGCTGTAATATGAAACTTTGCTCTTGCTTAATACATTTTGTTATAATTAGCGCATTATTAGCGTAATAACACCTTAATAAACTTGTTAGTGCCGAGAGGAAACAACGGTTTAAATGAAGTGTAAACCAATCAAACAAATATAATTTTAAGTACCGAAGTGAAAAATGAGTGGGCGTTTATAAATATATATTTACTTTCCATTCAGTATAAAAATATTTCAACTTTTACTTTTCTCTAACATTTATTTTTTAGAGATGTCATAGTTTCATTCCAATATACACTCACAGCAAATAAATTTTATTAAAAGTAATTAAATTCTCATTCATTCGATATTTTAATTTATAGATATTATTTAATTTGTTCTGAACTAGTCCTTCTCACTGAAAATTAACATTCCGGAAGACTCTTAATTCAAAATATACTATTGAGTAGCATGACCTGAATGCTCGTATTAAAATCATCAATCTTTCAAAAACTCAATTATTTACCAAAATTATAAGCATTCCTTTTCATTTGAAAATTGAGTAATTAAACTAAATGAACATTATAGTTTCATAAAAAAAATTATATTTAATTTTAGTCTATGATTTCTATTAACTCGGTCCGTTAAATTTTTGGTAATTGATGAGAACAATAAATTCAAGTTATAATTTAATTATTATTTAAGTAATCATTTTTAGTTTTCACCAAAGAAACCTTACTATAATAATTTCTCGCCATTGACCATAAGCTACGACGGCATTAAGAAACAAATATACATTAAAAAGTATGTGGGTGCGTAATTAGCAATCTCTTTATAACTAAGAGAAGTCTTTGAAATTACTCTTAACGTGAAATGAAAAAGACATTTGCATTCATCAATTTTTTAATTAATTACGTTCAAAACTTAACTTTACGTTCCAAATTAAAACCTTTTTGAATAATTTTTTTTTTATTTAGGAGGATGTATAACTCAGAGTAATCAACACATGAACTTTGTCAAGATCTGATTTTGTTTTCCGAAGATGGGTAATGGAACTCCAAGGTGGATGACTATAATGTAAAACATAAGTAATTAACACAATTTTCATTCATCTCATAAATAAATTGTTTTTGTATCATAAATATTTAAAATAAATAGACAATTTTAATAGAATAACGGAGTTAATATGAATAGAGAAATTGTACAGATGTGTCAAGATCAGCTTCATGTTTAGAACAAGTATAATGAACAAGGCATCTTTTCAAAGATAATATCCACAAGGTACAAAATAAGGATTTACAAACTCTAAAGATTCCCTTTTATAACGGCAATAATAAAAATCATCATACGACTGCTGTCCTCATAAAACGATTCAACCTTTGTCTCGTAGAGAACCCTTGAACGTAGACTACTTACAGTGATACTTCTCCCTCAAATATTGGAAACAGCCTTTCTACATAAGGAGCTTTAATCATGAAATACTAGTGTTATAATTTTTATAACAATTAAATTATAAATGGAACTTCCTCGCTTACTTCGTTTAATTTGTATCGCTAATGCTCAAATTATTTGCACGTGCTTTCGACAAACAAATTTTCAGAGTGACGTCTCGTAAGGTCAATATATCACATATTTAAAAAAAGCGTAATAAAAAATATTCGAAGGGGATCTTTGAAATAAGTACAAATGCTCAGTCAATATATAAAGTTTAGAGTGAATTACGGCAGCCATTTGCAAGGACATTTGGTGCCAAATATTTTTTTGTTACCCTTTCATAAGTAATTAATTGCATCGTATTACCGAAATGTTCTTTATGAATAGCATAAATATAGTTTGCATCTCTTAAGACATAAGAAATTGACATGTTCCTTACTCAAAGATAATACGCTAAGCATAAGCTTTTCCACGCTTGACTGCACATTCTGTATTAACTATACAGAATGTGCAGTCTATGAATATACAGCTATGCATATCCCAATAAAAATAGAATAATCGAGCATGTTTGATCCGGAGCCCATCGTCTAAGTTTAGTTTCTAGGGTACCGTGGTCCATAAAAAGCTGAAGGAAATAATAGAGACGGTTAAATAAAGTAGTGTTACATAATTCCTTAGTGCATAATTTATTCTGCATATTATCCACTATATAGCTAAATAAACGTTACCTGGATAGAATGTATTTTTTATTCCGCAGTAGTATAGCGTTTTAACTCGTCATTAATATTCCTAATATTAAAATAGATACAAATTTCTTCTAGATTAAATAACGTCTCTCAAACTTTCGATATAATTTAATTGAAATCTAAAATATTGTAATTTGTATTCTTCTATGAAAGCTAGTTTATTAACTGTCTCTGGCGGAGTGTACATATCGCTTAAATTTTAATAAATCTGAAAGTCCTTTAAACACTATAAAAGTTGAATAATTATTAACGCGATTTCTTTTAAAATTTTAATCAATGCAAATGACATTTGTTGTTCGAATTTTATCATCATTTCAAAGATTTCTCTTAATTAAAAAGTGATTAAAAATCATTTATTTTCATACTTGAAATATATATTTATCTCTTTCCACGCTTGCTAAGATGCTCAATGATGAGGAACCATTCGTCCAGAGTTCTCCTAATATATAAAAATATTATAAATACTTTATAATTTCGTTGTCTGAATATATGTGTAATGTTTTTCCTTATCAAACGGTATTTCAATTTGGTGGAAGTAAATTTTTCGCATAATTAATTTATCATTCGGAGAAATAATAAATTGTGTAAAAATGTTTGAATTATTCACAGTCGAGGTGGGGTTAAATGTAATTAACAATTGTATAGGAATATATTAATCATATTAATAAAAAACTTTCCTTATCCTGTCAATTTTTAGTGACACCGATGGTAAATATTTTATTTAACGATAATATACGTTATAAAGGTCTAAGTCAAATCTAAAAACATCACGAAAATGTGCTCATAATCAAATGTGTGATTTAGAACATAGTTTAATGTTCCTGTATCATTTAAAATACGCGCTATTGAATTAAAGAGAAGAGACCATGCTTAAAAACCTATTATGGTATTAGAAAAAAATATTTCTTCATTGCCACGTAATTTAAATTTATAGGAAGAAAAATATATAGTCAGATTTTTTGTTATTTTCTATACTTCAAAGCATTAAAATAAAAAAAAGTAGACTACAGTGCGTTTAGCTTTTAAGCTTTTTTACTTTAAAAGTTAAAACGTTTACCTTTTTGTTTGAGACTGATATGAAATGGTTAAAACACGTTGATTTTAAATTTAAAGTAATGTTTAAGCATAAGTTTCACAACAACATCACTCTTCTATTTTCTCTTTGTGATAAAGTAGATTGCCTTGAATGAATCCCTAAAAAAATTAAATAATCTTTTTTCCTTACGTTTAAAATTTGTATTAATGTTAAAATTAGTTTAAATACTATTTTGAGAAGTATTGTTTCTGATATGATTCGAGATCGTCCATTACACATACAATTACAATATTACAATTTTATTTCTACTTCTCTTTATGCCGTTGCTTTTTTATGTTTGATAAATTCTAAAAAACAAAAAACAGCGACATATAAATATATTCCTTTCATCTCTTTCTTATCCATAATCGAAAAATAAACTCAAACATTTTTCATGTACGTGAATATTAAACTACTTAAATTTTTGTCACTAGTATTGGCATTCTTTTACATTCATTAGACATTTTTTTACGCAAATGAATCGCGTAGTATTTTAATATGTTGAAATAAACAAGTAGAGGACCCCGATCGTTGTTACTATTAGTAACTACCATATTTTTGTTAAAAACTATTCCACTTAAATATAACAGAGCTTCATTTTTCTTATCACTTTTTTCCCCTCCACCGTGTCAATATGATTTTGCGCATTCACTCGAATATTTGTTAGTTTCAAATGTGCACTCTTTGCATTTAACTGCAAACATTCATAATAATAACAGAACGTTGTAAAATTCCATTTAAACCAAAATTCCATTCCTGATTTGATTTCGGAATTTTCAAACTATTTGATTTCGATTGGAATGCTGATTTGATTTCGGAATTTTTTTAGTTACCCAATGGTTTCCTGGAAACAACGGACATTTTTCTTATATGAAATAATATGAGCTTAAACACGATATACGTATCATTTACAATTAAGAAGTTCCATTATGAACGTAACTAATCTGGTTTCGGCATTAGGTCGAGTATATTAGATGAGCATGATGCTATTACATCGTGTACCGAAAAAAGAAGCTTAAACCAGACACGTGTCGTCTACTATTGACCGTTGAGGGATTCTATTTTAAACCATACCAAATGCAGTATCAAATCAAGCACACGATACTAACGTAATGTCATTAGAAGGATAAGAGTTCAAAGCACGGCATATTTTCGTTAACCGTTATGGCTATATCCCCGACTACCTTTTGAATTCAGTATTAGACCACAAGATCAAAAGTGTCACCGAGACAAATTAAATATAGACAAAAACGACAGTTCTTCTATTTGCACGTGTGGAGTTCCTTTAACCACCTTTTGGCGTTTATCATCATACATTAGACATCACACGATGCCCAAAGTTTTATCAGTCTACATTATGTCCTACTAAAGTTGTTGCTAATGTATAGTTAATGTGTTCTCATACGATGGAATTAATATTTATAATTATGGAGTTACTACGAAAACCTTTGGTCAATACTCCTCATAATATCATTAAACTACTTACAGCATACGAGACCAAAATTATTGTTAAGACGAACTAGACTTGCTCGAACATAATAGTGTTCAGACTTCGCTCTTACAAAGTTTTCATTACAACCTTTCGGCACCATAAAAACACCGGCATATTTGAGACCAAAGATGTCACCAAAACGAATTTAATGTGCCTTCGTACGACGAGTATGCTACTTGCATATAAAAAGTTGATAAGACCACTTTTCGCCACTGTTTCAGACAATAGACTTATTGAGAGAACAAATGCCTTGCCAAGATGAATTAAACTTACCTAAACACATATATCAATTTCTCACCATTATAAAAGTACTCTGATCTCTGTCATCGCACCACTGACTTTGTACGAGGTCGAAAGTTTTTTTAATGAATCTGCTCCACGCCATTAGAAATATATTATGACCAAACACCGATTAAAATAGATTGATAATGCCATAATGTTGCATTATTATCGGAACCATATGCCAAACAGATATACGAAAAAATAAACGTAAACAATAGAATACGCATGGATACACCCAACCACCAAAGTTATTTTTTTCATGCTGAAGTCCGCCATAAGCAGTTTGATTCCAAAAACCGTTTTAACATAATTCATTCTTAAGTTTACCGAAAAAATATTGCAATGATTCTACTTGACATATCCTTACTGCAATTATTTGGTAACTCGTAATTTTAGAGAAATGCACGATAGTTTTACGCCTGTAAATTTGTACTAGGCAATATATTATTATTGTGAAAAGTAACTAAAATACTATTATTTTAGTTACTTTTAAGTAGTTTAGTGGAAATATTACATACTCTTTAACGTCTATATGTACCTAAGGATGGTCTTAACCATCGTAATGACAGTGGTACTCGCGCTTAAGAGTTTGTTGACAATATTTGTTAGAGACAATATTAGTTAAGACAGTAACAAAATCAAAAATTTTGGCGCGTATTGCTCACTATATGACCCATCTTGATATTGTCTGGTAAGTAACTTTCACCTAAAATACTTTCAATTAAAATATACCTGTTTTCAATTACATAATTATTCTTCCAGTTACGATTCTCTTTGCCATATTAAATACACATCGTCAAAAAAGTGTTAATTTTTTAATATGTGAAAAAAAATATTTCACACAACATCCCCATGTCGTTGCACGATTTCGTTTACTTGATCACGAAATAAAAATAAAATATATGCCCGGGATTTTATTTGTTACTTATAAAACTAACGGATGAAAAATCTTTCAGCGAAGCACACAAGTAGGCAATTTACTTACGTGAAAAGCTATGTAGCCATGAAAACGCTGATAGCTGTGAGTCACAGAGCGCCCATCAAAGAATCAATGTTTATTAAAAGGTCTCATAAAACATACGATTTGCATGATTCAATTTCGGCACAAAGGAAATGGGTAACTTTTATACTCGTATAAAAATACACGGAAGGGAGGAGCACTCTCAGTAGCTGGCATTATGCGGTCCGAGAACTCACTGTGTGATGAAGGTGGAGTCTATTTATAGACAGCAAAATATTGTCATTTTTTCCTTATATTTCATGCAGGCGAGTCGGATGCGTGGTTGCATATATTATTGGGTGTGTGAGAGCTATTCTTTGAAGTATATAAATAATCATTTTCCACTCCGCAAATGTCATCCTCCGAAAGATACCTGAATATATATATATGTACATATATATATATATATATATATATATATATATATATATATATATATATATATGTATGTATATACACACACACGTGTTTGTGTGTTGTGTGTGCGTGCGTGTGTGTATATTATATCTGTGATATGACGATCTTTTTATCTTTCATATTATTAACTTCATCATTTCATTATTTTCAAACTTATTATTCCAAACTGGTTATACCTCCTATTTCATTGAACACATATATCATGTATGTCAAAAAAAATTCGCTCAACCGTCAAACTTTCAATATCTGACTTGTACGGCTACTTTTATAAATGACATCGTCCTTGAACAAAAACTATTAATGAGTAGGTATATCATTGCACAAAAGTGTATCTACCTCATATCCTTTAATATTTAAAAATTATTGAAACCTGTTGACCTAATATTCATTTTGTATTTTAGAGATTATATTCCCAAAGAGAAAATTAGAATTTTATAGAAAGATCATTTCAATAGTTATAGCAATTAATCTAGATCTAATCATGTGGTATTTTCACGCTTGCGTTTACATATTATTGATCCCTAAAGAAATTATATAAATATTTTCAAATAATTAACAACATCATATCTTTACATGACTGGTCTAAGAAGCTATTCCTGCTATGTCCAGGTAGTTTTCTTCGATTGAATATATTTGGTTATTTATGTACTTGTGATATTTTGCATCGCTCTAGAGCCAAAACGGCAGCATTGAATTTGACGCCTCAATTATTGCAGGTTTTTACGTCTCCCAATTGGTACGAAATACTTGACGTTGCTGAATTTTCAATATAAAAAGTGCTGGTAGACATTTTGTAATGAATAATTTTTGGTCGTAAAGACTTTGTGAACTTTTTGTATGATGTGACAAATAAATAATTATAGAGTTTTCGTATTTTTCAAAAAATCCAAGTAAAAAATTATTGCCTGTCGAGCAAAAAACTTGACAGCCTAGACATAAATATGATTGAATGTATAAATTACTCACTCATTACCATAACCACCATTTTCCCAGATAATTATATCGTCTCTGAAACTCAATGTTGCTAAGGATTGATAGCTCCAGACTTGAAGCCATCAGTGAAACAGTAATGGCTTCCAGTCGGGAGCTATGAATCCTTCGCAAGCTTTCTCGTCGAGAAAGAGACGATGACAACAAGAAGACTTCTGGTGTAAATTATTGATCATTAAAAATGAAAAATGTTTCAAATTGCTGCAGCTGAAACTGTTACAACAATTTGAAGCATTTCTACCTTTGCACAACTGAACAAGGGAAAATATTTTATCACTGGCTGAGTGTAGTTAAGGAAACATCTAGGTAATAAAATATCCTAGCTTTAATTTACCGATATTGTCCTGTTTAAACAAGTTTATTTAGAATGATATATACGTATTCACAATATGACTTTTCTTTTTCATTTAATTTCCTTAAAATTCTTTACTCATTTAATGTTATTCACAAGAAGAGAACCAAATATTAAACAATCTTTATTCCTACAAGATCGGTATGTTTGTGACATTATAACCAAAGTTACTACCCATTATCATTGGCTACTCATTTATGTAGTCTCTCGTTATCATGCCATTTACATAAACTTCCTCTTAATTTTGAAGTATCTGTTTATTACCTCTTTGGAGAATTTGTATTTTTCACCTAAAACTATGAACAAGTTTTTGAAGTTGAGCAAGAAATTAATATCACCGCCTGTCCTGGTAACAATAACTATTAAATAAATTATACAATATCTCTTTTTCTAGGCTATTGATGTGATCTCAAACTTATGATGATCAAATAAAATATATTTTGACATTATATATTGTCACGCAAAGTATAAACGCTAATTTGTTAAAGAATTCTTTTGAACGGTACGACTAATTGAAAAAAAGTATGTATTAAATATTTGGGCAAAATGAAACTGAGAGTTAAAAAACATTTTTAAAATTGTAATAAGTCAAAATTTAGGAAAATTTATTCAATCAGAACCACAAATCATTTAATATCAGAAAGTTTCAAAATATCGGATACTAGACTACGTATCAAGTTTTTTTTTGATAGCAACACCTTGTTTTGAATTAATATGGTTTCAAGGAATCAAAACGAAGAATCGCTATGTACGATTCGTTTAGCTGATAATTGTTAAAGTTTTATTTGACTGCATCAAAATATTGTTTGTGTTAAAAATGATTATTTTATTCGCATAATACATTACATTCTAATATTTTCATGGGTGATTAAATATTGGGTAAATTATGATAATATCTCATTTTCTAAGTATTTTTAACTAATATTATGAGTAGATATATATAGGAATGAAATGGCATAAAATTGAGGAAAAAATAATAGAATCAATGTGTGCTTTGAAAATAAATTATACTTTACGCCACCGGGAGTAACAAAACCAATGTCAATACAAAGCGTGAAGGAAGCATTTCTCAATTCGTTTTCTCAGTTTAATTATGTCAGTCAATTTATAGTTTGCTTCCAAACTAAAAAAAATTCTTTATTAATTTGAAATACTGACATTTCAAGTAGTGATAAACTTGAATATGTAAGGATAAAAATATTTATCAAAAAAACTTTAATTGACTGAAAATGTATACATAAATTATAAAAAACACAATAATTACATTGTGTTATAAAATTCTAAAAGAAGTAAAAAAGAGAGCACAGAACTTTAAAATTTCTCTCTTTTTGTTTAGTTATTAGTTGCGCGAAATTTTCAAAGCAATAACTTTTACGGGACAACAAGTGAAGTTGCAAGTGAAAGCTAGTGAACGGCAGAAATTACTTTTCTTCCCGGGCAATGTCGAGCTTGTCGTTCTGTGCGTGTTATCAGTTTATGGGAGATGAAAGGTTTTTCATTGTAATACTGTTATATTATATTCAATTATAATTTAATAATTTGTAGAGATCCACATTCTAACGAAACTAGTGTCAATTATATTGCAAAAGATTAGCTGATATATCACAATTATTTTAATTATCATGTAACAACTTTACATAATAGGCTTACATAACTATGTAGTATAGTCACTGCAAGAATGCACATTTGATACAAAATTATCAAACAAAAATTTAGATCATTATTGCTGTATGTAATCATTATTGCTGATCTTCAATAGAACATCAATAATGATTAAATACATGATTAAATACAAACATCAATAATGATTTGATACAAAGTTATCAAACAAAAATTTGGAGCATTATTGCTGTGTTTAATCATTATTGATGTTTTTCAATAGAAGCGGAAATATTCATTATGTGTCATCATAATATAAGACTCCCCCTATGAATATAAAAAGAATATTAATTACGAAATGTTTATTGAGAGGAATCGTGATTTTTCCAAATATGTTCCGCTGTATCAATATAGCAATAAATCAGTGCTGTAAAATCAGGATGTTTAGTTCATTTATTAATTAAACAGTACAAACAAGTCGAAAGAAACAAGATATCTAACCATTTTACTTAAAAACTTTCAATTTGTTTACATTTAAAAGGACATGGAAATTAGACTCTGATATATATTCTGTCGAAAATTTTTAAATTTTAACCACGTTAGAACGCTATTAAATCCAATTCAATATCACAAGACTTGGGTCTATTTAGGATGAATATGCGTAAATACAGATGTGAAATAAAGAATTATAATTATATATCCAAGTCAAAGTTTGTCATTATAGACCACGACACATTGAACCCTTTGTTGAAATTTATCATTATGCTCTCAAATGCTAATACAAGCATTCTGTACTATTTACATCAATTCATAAAGTAATAAGAAATCCTTAACTGTTCATATAATAAACGAAACTAGTTAATTATATTTCATAAAGAATATTTCTTCAAAGAATTTTTTTTTAAATTTACACAGGGATAAAACAGCAGCTTTAGCATAAATGACACCTTTGTTCCCAAATCATTTTGAAATAAAATTACTACATTACTTATGTATAAATAAATTCTTTTTTAAGTACAGACTAGACCAGAGCCAAAAAAATTCTCGTATCTACACAATAAACATCAATCAATTTTTCATCAAGAAACGAAATATGTTTTGCCTTAATTCAATCAAACAAATCGCTTTTTTTGGTATATTGTTTACTTTTTAATTCCGCCCACACACACACACACACACAAACACATACACGCACGCATGCATGCAAACACACGCACACACACACACACATATTTATATATATATATATATATACATATATACATGTATGTATAAAGAGTACTATGACCAAAGTGTGTCATAAATTTCATGTGTTTACAAATTTATAAAAGTAGCGTTTAATGCACATACATATCTTTGATATGTTTCTGGAGAAAAATCATTGTTATGAATATAATTGGATGTGTTAACTTAATTTTAATACACTTTCCCTTGCAGATTACAGACTTTACACAAACCATATAGCAACATATTCAATGAGATTCATTTTATTTTCCTTTCGATCAAACACTCAATTTCACTAATATCTTATACTTATTTATAACCAGTTGTTGATGTTCTATTGCTCAATTCAAAAAATACCCTAATTGGCACGACTTGATAATTTAAATCAAATTCATACAATGTCATACTTTTAAAAACTTAATTTTTTGTTAATAAAAATCAGTAGTATACCATTTAACTTTAATGCAAGCTTGTAAAAATAAAATCAATGTTAAGACATTGTTAAATAGTAAAAATTCAAGTTACAATAATGAGAAAGATTTTTTTAGTTTAAACTGTTTGAAAATATTTATGTTATTGAAATAAAACTAACATTGTACAATATCTAAGTACACGACATGAGAATTCGCACCTGCAACTCTACAATATGACACCTAGGGTTAAAATTAGTAACTAATTTTTTTTCTTTATTTAACCTAGGCACAGGCAGACATGCATACAACTAAGTATAAATATAAAATTTAATCCAATACTTCTAATAAATTTGATATAAAAAATAAACTTCAGCTTGCCTGCTTCAAATAAAAAAGAGGGTTTAAACAAACTACATAACAGAAAATATTACAGCCCTTATACGTTCAAATTGAAGAGTAGATAGAGTCGTAGTAAAAATATCAGCCAGTTGTTAAGAAATTTGCACGCACTTAACATCAATTAACTTTTGCTGTACATTCTTTCTAATAAAATAGAATTTAATATCAATGTGTTTTCTTTTCTTGTGTTAAACTTGATCATTTATTAGTTTAATAGTACTCTGATTATCAATACATAGATTTGTGCAATTTTGACTAATCTCAATTTCTATGAAAAACTGTCTTAACCATAAAAGATTCTTGGCAGTTTCACATCCAGCCATAAATTCAGTCTCAGTTGTTGATAAGGCAATACAAGATTGTTTTTGACTAGCCCAAGATACAGGACCAACATTCCATCAGTAGGTGATTTTCTTGCATCCATATTACCAAGAAAATCTGAGTCTGAATATCCAATGAAATTTTCATGACCTTGATACTTTATACATAAATCTTTAGTGTTAATAAATAACGAATTATTATTTTACGCTGAATAATAAGATGTAGACTTGGCTTATTGAGATATCTACTTAACAGGTTGATACCATATGAAATATCTGGCCTAGTTGGTGTAGATAACAAAAGCAACGGCATTATGGCTTCCCTGTAAGGCCAATTAATCTGTTCATTCTCAGACTTTAATTATTTGAATATTTACGTCAACATGTCTAATACAAGGGTGTGCAGTACTTATATTAAATTTATTTATTATCTGTTCAATATATTGTTTTTAACTGATACACACAGAACTATCAGTGTTTTAAATTTCTAACCCAACAAAGCAATTTAAATTCAGCGCTTCGATATTAAATCTTTGTTTCAAATAACTTACAATTTGATATGCTACTATATTTGATTGAGACACGAAGCATCGTCAACATATAAAATCAACAAAACTTTAATGCCATGAAAATTACCTACAAATACGATTATCTTCTTGTGAATGAACAACCAAACTTCAATATAAAATGAGTAAATTTCTTGTTCCAACAATGAGATGCTTGTTTCAAGCCGTATAGGGATTTATTCTGTTTACCTATTTTATTTACAGGTGCTTTCACTCCGTCTGGGATTTCAAATAAAAATATCCTATTTTATTTCTCTATACAAGGAGGACTGTTTTTACCTCTAACTACCTTATATTCCAGTTATATTCAGCGGAGACAGAAAATAGTATCCATTTTGACTCATACTTTGTGGTAGGTAAAAACATTTCATTATTATCTATTACTTTAATATGTGGGTACCCACAGGCACAAAGTCGAGTTTTACATCTTTTTTTGCTTTACTATCTCGGTTTCTTTTAATATTAATGACCCGTTTTGGTGTTACAGTTCTTTGATTTTTGTTGTCAACAAAACTCCAGGTGATATTAGTACGACGAGCTTCCAGTTCTTCATTTATAGCTTCTAGCCATAAATTATATCCTTCACTGTTTATTGCTTCATCATAAATCATAAGAACATTTAACTCCATTAAATTTTCCTCAAAAGATTGATTTCTTCGTGGTCGTTAAGTCATATTTGCATTACCTATGTCAGTAAGATCAATTTCTTGCGAAGGCTTATAGGTCTCATAATTTTCATCGATGGCAGTATATGCACTGTCATCGCACTGGAAGGCCTGATAACTCGTATTACTCTCAAAAGTTACCTATTTCCTCTTCAACTTCTTGACCATTTTCATCAATTCATCATAAAGGAAAATCTGAGCTTCATTCCTTCTTAATTCAGGATTTTTCTGTTCATTGGAAATAACATTTCTTGATACTGTTACTCTTTTTGTGTCCGGATCATACACTTTATAGTTAGTATTATCATAACCAACTAACTTCATTTTACGACTCTTACAATCAAGCTTCTTTCGCAGCTGATCTGGCACATGGACATATCCTTCGCACCCAGACACTCTGAAAATATCCAAACTAAGGTTTTACATCGTTCTACAGTTCTATAGGCGTAATATTTGCTGTCCGGCTAAAATTTGGTCCCATTTTATAAATAAACAGCATATTTAACTGCTTCTGCCTATAGATTGAATAATACACTACGAGCATAAAGCATGAATCGAGCAATTTCCACTTTTGTCCTAATTTCTCTTTCAGCCCGGCCATTTTGCTCAGATGTGTAAGGGGCAGGAAGTTCATTAGAAATACTCTCATTCTCTGGATATTCTTTGAAGTTATTGCTAGTGTATAATCAGTATAAAATATGCATAAGCATTTTGAAAAATAATTTGTAATCTTTGTATTATATTACTTAAAGTTGTCTCACACATCACATGTTCTTTATAAAGTACACTTATCAAACCTTGTAGCAGCATCTTTAAACAAAATAAAGTATTTCATACATTGTGCAGACGGCACATTCATCGACCCACAAATATCACTGTAAATAACTTCACCTGGTTGCAGTGGTCTCCTGTTTGATTTATGGAACGGTAGACGAGCATGCTTACCATAAACACAGCTCTCACTTACAAACTTGTCACAGTTCGATAAGTCCACACCATTTATAATATTGTTCTTGCACATTTTCTTTATTTCTTTGATATTAAAGCAACCCAAATGTTCATGCCATGTTTTAAGGTCCAATTTTTGTACTACATTACACACTGGATTTTGAGTTGTTTTCACTTTTAACTTGAATAAATTGTTTCTTTGTAAAGATGCGTACACCATTATTTTATTGTCCTTATAAATTAAAGCATAAGTTTATTTCTTTATAATACTATAGCCTTGTCTGTTCACTACTCCTTCTGGAAATAAGTTTCTTCTTAATTTAGGTACACAAAGAACATTTCATCACATCAAAACACTTATCTCCCACTGCGTTCTTTGAATCAAGTGACATCCAAGCTTGACAAAGAGATCTGTACTTTGGAGGTAGTGTAGTCAATATTGAAAATTGTGCTGTGTTACTCATTTCCAGATCTTCAAACTTTCTTCCGTTGGGATGCCTTAAAGTGAACAACGGAGGGCCTGATGGAAAGTGATGATATTGCTACTAATAATACGCTCGTAGATGTGCTATGAAAAACACATGCTATGAGGTAACATAAAGAGTCATAGCACCCACAGGCTATGTGACGCTATATTGGTTCATGCATTTTACGTTATTCTACACTTATATCCATATATGAGAACATATTACAATAAGTGCCCATCAGTGTTAAAAATGGTAGGACCAAGATAAATCAAAATTGTGCATTTTTATCTCAAATTATAATTAACCTCCGCAGCACTAAAATATTACAAATAAAACAAAACGTATAAAATGTGTATACCTTAAATATTGCAACCTTGACCTTGAATTTCCATGTCATCAACACACAAATAAACAAATACTGGGAAATGGTAATGAGAAAATGTGTCACTAATAACACGCACGGTCGTCGCGCGTAATGCGCGCATTTCAGAGGTCAAAATGCAAGTGAAAACCTATTATTAGCCGTAGTATTTTATCTTTTTGAGTAGTATGTTTATCGTAATAGTTAGTGTTTTCGATTTATGATCTATGAATGAAACTACAGTGGTACGGAAATATTAATAGTATAATTTAAAATAATTTATTAAAAATAAAATAAATACCGCCATATATTTAAAAATTATTGGACTACGATTACCTAATTTATTTATTTATTATTTAAACATTTAAAACCATTTGTACATTTACCCTGCCGATTTACCACCACTATTTTTAATACCCACTGTGATATTGTTATAATACTCCTTTGTGAGAGATATGTACAGACCTTTATAAATAAAATTGTTTACAAAGGATATGCAAGGTTTTCATCTACCTTATTTACACATAGGATCCAGGTTTGAGATGATTTCCTTGCCACTTGTTTTAATATTTATTTGTTCACATTTTTAAGTCATTTTTCACCAAATTGGTGTAGACAGATGCTTTCTCATGTTACTCTATTTTAATTTGCCTAGTTTTTATACAGAAATAAAGAAGAAATAGAGGAAAATATAGATATAATGGGGTATTTTGATTGTAGTTATTTTAACTGACATGGCTGAGTCATTGACACTCAGCAAGATGTCGAAGACACCGATGATTAACAGCATATAGTAGGTTGACTTATTCGTGGGTATAATTGTCATGTGATAACAATTGCTTTTAATAGGATATTTGGTTGAAATGTCACATGCAATTTATATTCAATGTGATCGTACCCCAATGTAGCGGAATGGTAGTGGAAATACATTTCTATTAGCCTTTTAATCAAACTCTTGTGTTAATTTGAATATTTCGTGTCTTGTAAGTGTACATGCATTATCTGGTATTGCAATCATCTCGATTCGATAACATTGTAAGGACGAACGTTGACACATAGCTTTTGCATTTTTCAATTTATTTGATTTTGATCCATTTGTAAACTTATTTTAGATAATTCGTCGAGATTTTGATCCGTTTGTAAACTTATTTCTCTCATTTCTTTCGGTAAATAATAGCAACAAATTCTTGGTAGTAATTTTGTGCCTTTTACATAAAAATATGAATGTATAAGGAAATATATCGTACTGTCGTGTTAAAATGTTATATACCAATGCATAAGCATATTGTATCGTAAAAAATGGATAAGTATTAGAATAAGTTTTTATATTTTTATTTATTAATTATAATTTTAATTTATTTTCTAACCATGAAGAAATTTAGTACATTTTTTTAGATAATCATAATAAAAAGTTTGAATAAGTCTTACCAAGACGTATAATTTTTGTTAAAGTTTTCTTTGCTACAAAATCTACTTTAACAATATTTTGATTTTGTGATCATTTAAGCTTTGGTAAAGTAATTATGCTACCTAATAAATTTAATAATACGAGTAAGAAATAGCAGTTTATTTAAATCTACATAAATCTGAGGCTTTTAAATGGCGAAATGGAAAATGAGTTTACGTCTATAAATAAATGTTTACTTTTCATTAATTTCCATTCAGTATCCAAATATTTTATCTTTTACTTTCTACTAGCAAGTGTTTACTTACTCTATGGAGATTTCAAAGCCACATGCTCATAGTCGATTACGATAACCGCTGATAAATTTGAATGTAAATTATTTATTTCTTTCCATTCAAATACTCTAATTTGTGAATATCATATATTTATCCTAAACTAGTCCGTCTCATTTAAATTTATAATATCGGAATTTGCTTAATTCATAATGTCCTTCTAAGCCACACGACTTGAATGTTCGCATTAAATTCAAGTAAAGCTTTCAAAAATTTGATCCTTTGCCAAAAAGTAAAGATATATTTCTTTTCGATTGAACTTAAACCAACTAAACAACAATCAACGTAATCATATTATTGGAAATAATTTTATTTAATTGTACTCAGTGGTTCGAAAACTTTACGTAAAATTTTGGGTTATAAAGGATCACGACGATTTCGAGTTAGAATTTAATTAATATTAGAGTAATAATTCCTGCTGTCACCTAAAAAACCTTGCTTTAATTATTCCTTATCGTCGAGCGTTTGCTAAGATGGCCCCACAGAAACAAATTTATTCAAAAGTATGAAAGTAACCTTAGGTGTGCTATTAAGAATGGATGCTTTTTAATATCTTTGTAATTACAAGAAGTCTTTTAAATGAATATAAAGCCAAGAATGTTACTCTCAATAATTATAATTTTAAAATGAATTTCATTCAAAAACTGACGTGCTTTTTTCATTTATTAATGGAATTCCAAACAAACTAAATCGTTATTAGAAACTTGATTATTTTCGACTTTAGATAAAGAATATATTATAGTTTCCACTAAATGACAAAGGAAGTTTCAATTTCTGACTCTAAAATAAAGGATTTATTTTAAGATCGGGTACTTTCATCAACAGATTCATTGTCCAACCTCAAAAATAAAAACATTTTTCATATAATAGAATATATTTTAAAAATCAATCTGGATTTTGAAACACTGTACGCTATTGTGAAAATCTGCTCAAGCTCTATGTATATATATATATATATATATATATATATATATATATATGTGTATGTATATATATATATATATATATATATATATATATATATATAAAATGTGTCATTTATGTGTGGTGATAAATTTGATGAAGTCAATAATTGACACAATATAAGATATACGCAACTATATATAACAATTAAAATGTATCCCGCATTTTTCTTTACATGGAAAAGGGAGATATAAACATTATTAATTTCATATTTTATAGAAACATTTTAAAATTTTATTTTGAATTTGCATGTAATATTTTCATAACTAAATAGTATCCTGTGTTTTGGAAGTCAAATTGTTGCATAATTCATTTGTCGACTTGAGAACCAAAAAATCGTACAAAAATGGTTAAATTATTCATAATCGGTTCGGGAGTAAATTCATTTCAACGGATGTACATCAAAAGAGCAACTGTACCAAATTTATTCAAATTTATTATTATAATTATACCAAATTTATTCTTACACAGAAAATTTTGTAAATATTTTGTAAAGCGCAGCACAGTTCAAATCGTATCAAGAAATGTCACGCAAATGTATTTCTGAAACAAATCAGTAGAAATGGTGCATAGAGTCGCATAAAGCAATAAACATTAACAATGCGGACCTATATCCTATTCCTCTCTATTTTATGTCTTCTTAATAAAGAGCTTTCAGTAATATTGGGCAAAAATAACTTTTTAAGCTTTTTTACTTTAAAAAACTTACATATTTAGCCTTACTGTCACAGCCGTAATTGAAATGGCTAAGATTCTGTTTTAAAATAATTAGTAATATTCAAAAATAAGTTTTTTGGCAACTTTACTCTTCTATTTTACTCTACAAGATAATACTATTAACGTAGCTTAGCTTATCTATTAAAATTAAGTGTAGTTTCTATACAAAATACAATTTCCACTTTATATACTATTTCTACCAAGGTTAGGTTTTAAGTTTCATTACATATGACAATACTATCTTTTGTCACTGTAACTTTTTCTCAAACAGGTTCTGCATTTCGTGTTCCAAAGAAGACCGACAAAAGTGTTACACTAATAATAATAACACTATTATTTAGAAGAAATTAAAAAAATAACCTCCTTAAAAATTTTATCAAAATTTTGTCTGATTGACAAAAGATAATTTCTGTGATAACTTAGTTTCTTTTTCTTAATAGCCTTGTAAATATAAAATCTCCGGAATTCTTTGAACTAGCGAGACAAACAAAGTGCACATTGGGTCTTGTTATATCCTCCATCCACAGTGTATCGTATTATTTCATGATACTCACAGGTCGATAAGAGGGAAAAAGCCATTCATTTTGACAACAATAGAACCATTGTCGATGTCTGTGAACAGTTTATTTTTAATTAATTTAGGTGATGGCTACAAATTAAGGAAAGCAAGAAGTGTTGATTATTTTTGGAATCTTTTTTAAAAATTATTCTGTTATCTGTTTAATTTCTTGTTATTTTTATTTTCAATGGACAATATTTTAAAAACACAAAATACGCGCATTTATGTAGGTAACTTTTTTGTTTCGTATTATGGTTACGATTTATAATTTTATTTTTCCCCTTTCCTGATTATCAATTACTAAATTGATTGTTTTTTTATATTCTAAAAATTTTTTTTTTTTAATTATGTTATCTTTGTAATTAAATTATGTTATCTTTGTATTATCTTTGTAAAGTAAGGTCTAGTTTTGCCGATCTCCTTTCAACTAGACTAATTGTTAGTTTCAAATCCTTGAGAATAAACAGAATTCAAGTCCTATGATATAAATCAAATAAGGAGAAAATTCCTTTTGTTAGATTTCGTAGATTGAAATAAAATAATATTTATAGCCTTAGGTTTTCGTTCTTCTTTTTGTTTTTACAAATGTTTTTCTCAGTCATCTTTGAGGTAATTGCCAAAGCCAATTTTTTTAAAGAAAATATATACAGCACGCGTGTTAGAAATAATGATTCTATTTTATTTAACGAAAACCGTTGTAAAATACCATTGTAAAATGTCATTTAAAAGCACACTAGTGGCTAACAGAAATTCCCGCTTTGATATTGAAATTTTTTTTTGAACTAGGCAGCTAATGGTTATCCTGGAAATAACATAAGGCATTTTACTTGTTGGAATAATACGACCATAAACAAAATATATGTATCACTAACTATTAAGAACTTCGATTATGAACTTAACTAATCTAGCTTCAACGTTAGGTGGAGCACATTACATGAACATAATGCTTTTATACTGGCTACCATAAAAAAAAATAGGCTCAATCTGGGCATGTCTCCCGTTCACCGTCGAGGAGTTATATTATAGACCATACTATCCTGACTGCAGCAACAAGTGGAGTACACGATACGAAAGTAATGTCATTAGAATTGTATGCCTAATAATAAAAGCCCAAATACAACAAATCTTGGTTTACCCTTATGGGGTATCCCCAATCACCTTTTAGATTCAGTATTAGACCTACAAGACCAAAGGTCTCACCAAGACAAATTGAATATGCCCATATATTTGTATGTATGGAGTTCCTGTAAACATTTTTTAATATTGCCTCAGACATTAGATATCATACGACTTCAAAAGTTTCGCCAAGACAAATTACACTTATCTAAATAAGATAAGTCGTTAAGGAGTTACTGCAACCATTTTTGACGCTTTCTTTAAACAATCTTCATTACATTGGACTGAAGAATTTGACGAGTCAAATTAAGTGTTTTAAAACACGATAGAATTTATTTTTATTATTATGAAATTACTTTGACAATCTTTGCCAACATCATCACTCCGCAGATAGCATACGACAACAAAATGCTCCCCGAGACGAAGAAACTTGCCTGAACACGATGGCAGTTAAGAAGTTACTACAACCAATTTTCAGCACTATTATTAGATCATAGATATCATATAACACCTGACCAAGGTAAATTAAACTTACCTAATGACATGAGTCTGCTAATAGCCATTATGTAATTATCGTAAGCACCGCTCGGTACCGTCATTAGACCGTGGATTTCAAGCGATACCAAAAGTTTAGTCGAATTAAATGGGTTCAAACACGATGGACAGAAATTTATTATAACCAACTTCGGATCAAATTATATCGATAACGACATAATATTGTATTGCCATAGGAACTATATATTCTTGCTCAGCTTAAACGAATAACGAAAGTGGGTTCAAAATTAATTAACAACGTTTAACTAAAACATAAATTGTGATTATACATATGTGAAATAAAATAAAGCGAGAAAAAACCGGGAAATGCTGCCATGTCGCTCTCGCCAGTTCACTCTCGTATTTATTTTTTCAACATAAGGTTTGCCATAAAATTTTCTACTTTAAAAAATAGTATTGCTTGAAATAAACCTTAAGTTTAGCAAAAAACTGCAGTAATAACTTACATCCGGGAATTTAAAAAACTAATCCGGGCTATTAAAAAATTAATATCACTCACTATATTGCTCATTTTGTAATAATCTGGTGAGCAATTTGATACTAAAATACGTGTAAACAAAAGAATACAGAGAAACCGATGTGAAAAAAAATGATTTCTGAATGCAATATAGATTACATCACGCCCTTTCATTTTTAAAATCGATTTTCGTTTAACATACCCTGTAAACCTCATTACAAAAATACGTAGTTTTAATACAACATGCAGGCTCTATACGAAAAAAATATTTCCTGCAGCATCCCACTATCGAATCACGATACAGGTTATTTGATAACCGAAGAAAAATAATATGTCTGCCCGGAACTTTATTTATTACTTAAAAAACTAACATATGCAAAATCTTTCAGCAGCTCACACAAGTAGGCAATTTTATAGACACGTGAAAAGCTTTGCCGCCATGAAAATGACGACCGCTCTGAGTGGCAGAGCGGCTATCAAAGAATCAATGTTTATTAAAAGGTTCATAAAACATATGATTTGCATGATTCAATTTCGGCACGAAATAAACGGGTAACTTTTATCCCTATATAAAAAATGCACGGAAGGGGAGAGCACTCCAAGTAACCGGCATTGGGCAGCCCAAGAGCTCTCTGCATGATGAAGGTGGAATCTATTTTACGGGGACAGATTTACAGCGAGCGAAGTAATGTAATCTCTTTCATCATATTTCATGAAGGCGAACCGGTCGCGTGATTGTATTATTGGGTTTGTGAAAGGAATTCTTTGAAGTTTATAAATATAATTTCCCACTTTATAGGTGTTACTTTCGGAAGGATACTTTGTTAAATATTTTTATGAGACGTAATTTATGGCAGTTGTACTGACTATTTCATCTCTGTATATTATTTTTAAAGTGACATAAGTAAGTTATTCTTTGTTTTTTCTTTAATGAAAACTTTATACACAATTAAATAAAACTACGTGATGTAGTATTATTTCTACTTTCTTTAATTTCTTTACCACGACCTAGGTTTCGTTGTATTACATAATCTTCAGGTGGGATATTAGCAAAGATATTCTATATATAATCTTTGCTAATATCCCACCTGAAGATGTTGTAATACAACGAAACCTAGGTCGTGGTAAAGAAAATAAAGAGAGTAGAAATAATACTACATCACGTAGTTTCATTTAATTGTGAATAATGAATTTCTACAAAATTAACGCCAAATGTATTCAATATTCGAAAATATTATATACAAATCTTATTATTCTTATTATAAAAAACTGTCGCTAACAGCTTCGCGGGCCCGAGTTTCATTATTTAACTTTTGTACGGCTTCCAAACAATATAGTAAAGTGGGCATTGTCCTTGGAAACCAAAATATTACTGAATCGGCATTGCACCAAAAACGTACCTTATATCCTAATGTACTGTTTAAAAGTTATTGCAAACTACCGAAATAATATCTATTTTATTATTATTCACGGGCTAGTACTTGCAAAGAGCAAATGAGATTTGGTGATGAAGAGATTAGTTTAATATTGGTTGTAATTAATCTTTTTATAAGTTACATGACAAAAAGTTAAGAAATATTTTTTTTCAAGGACTTTTAGTTCGCGTATTGTTTTTACGCTTGTCTATGTACATTAATAATCCAAAAAAGAAATCATGTAAACATTTTTAAATAATTAAGAGCACCAAATTTTTATTTGATTGGACGAAGAGGGAAGAGTAATGTTTTTCGGTTTCATGTATGTTCATATTTATGCATTTGTGAAATTTTGTATTACCCCAGAGCTTAAACAGCTGTATAGATTTTGTTGTTTGAATTACTATGAATTTTTCATTTTTCACACATGATGTTACTAAAATTCCAATATAACGGATGCTGGTAGACATTTTGTTCCGTTTTTATCTTATTAGCTTGTGGTTTTTTTGTGTAATGTAATAAAAAATTAATAATAAATTACATGGTTTTAAATTTTTTGCGAAACTTCAAGTATATGTGGCTCTCAGTAAATCATAAGCTGTCCGTATACCCATTATTATTAATTCGGTGTGAAATTTTCATTTAAATTAAAGGAGTAAAGTTGAGAAAGAAATTTCGTAAATATATCGTCTTGTGTCAATATCGCAGTTATTTTACATAATACCTTAATTAAACTACATAATGTTTCACTATTAAATGCCAACTATAATGAGAAATTTTTAATAAATTTTGTGACCGCTGGAGCGTAATTGTAGTAAAAAAATATGGTCGCATGTTATTATTCTAAAATTTTTATTCTGATTTCACTTAAGTATCGAAAAAAATATATAGAAAATATGCAATATATTATTATTAATAAAATTTAAATAAAACATTGATCAAATATTTTCAATGAGTTAAATATCTATATATTTTCATGATATCGGTTTTAAATTTGAACTGCTCCATTCCTAGTACTTGATTTAATTTACATTTGTCACATTCTGATTCGATATTGTTTGGTTACCAAGCTAGTCAAACGCAAAAATTATTACAACTGAAATATTTCTAAAAATGTGTTGTGCTAATATTAAATAAACCGCCCCTAATGATGTTTTAAATAAATGTTTTAAATAATGAACTTTTAGAGCATATTTCTGTGTAAGCACAAACATTATATTAAAAAGATAATAAATATATGAAAAATGTTTTTTTTTTTCATAAACTGATTCCGCACGCAAATCAATGAGATCAGTCGGGAAAGCAAAGTAATTTTCACATTTTACTAAGTTTCCCCTGCAAGCTGTATCGATTGCCAGGGATAAAATGTGGATGATGGAAAAACAATTGAAACATTCACCGCGTAGGCCACGATTTATGTAATAACATTCAATCGACACGATTTATTGCCCTATTCTCCGACAAAATGTAGTGCCATGAAAATTTCGTAAAATCTGTAATTGAACAAAAACAAAAAAATTATAATTTCTGAGGGCCATATCTATTAGGCAAGTTGTACCAAATATTTCGAAGAAATTATTTCAGGTATATATATTTTGTTTTTATTTTTGTGATTTTTTTAAGTTTCACATTTCCATTATTTAATTTATAATTAGGATAATTGTTGCCGGTTGATCAGCAGATTTTAATGTACCAATTAACTTTAAATAGCCATTTAATATTATTTTAGTTTAATGAATGCAAAGTAAAACATTTTTATAAACGAGAATTTAATTCTGAGTTTCATTGAATTTTTAGTTTGAGTACCTTAACCGTACATGTTATTTTCATTTTCCCTTTTATTTTTCTAAAAACACCGTAAATTTTTGCTGTCCTTTTATGCTTCTAATATATTCATTCTTCAATTCATTTTGGTATTAACTTCAATATCTTCCGCTACTTAAATCATTAATGAATTTTTTCTCAAATCTATGACTAAATTATTATTATTTTTCATCTAATCATAACTCGCATATATACTTAATTTTATCTAATTACTACTGGCTCTGCTGGTTTTAAATTCCGTGTTTTCGAACATTTTTTTAGCGTTACGCACATTCAAAACACAGTTTTTTTATTTCATCACTGGTTTTAAGCTGTTCATCACTGGTTTTAAGCCGACGATACTGGCTAGAATAGGTGAAAGAGTATAATTTATTGACGCATGATTGATAAGGGCATAATAGGTAATATTCACTATTTACGTAAGAAATACCTAGATAAGACCTTGAAGCGGCAAAAAAATAAAATTATGTTGACGTTTATTCAAATAGCGTAAGTACGAGAGACCATAGATATATTATTAATATCGTTGGAAATACTAGTGACTAAACGTTAGTTTTTTTCTTATTTATCAGTAACACAAATAAAATCAGTTTCTATTCCATAAATTGTTATTTTCCCACGATTGTTCGTTATTACATATACCATATGCAATTATGTTCATTATTACATAAATATAAAATTAAATGAACGTTATGGAAATAGAAAACCATGATATTAGCTCTACATTTTTTTCACTGAACTCAATTTAGTGGGATTAATTAAATACAATTTTAAAAAATAGTATCAACTTGTGCTTCATACGACTAGGTTAGACAAAGTACTTTTGGGTAATGAAAATAAAATACAACAAGAAGTGCATTATGAGAAAATAATTACCATAAATGAACAGTGCATAATAAATAAAAAAATATAGTCAAGAACGAGTTGGGGTTTCGTCAAAGATTTCTGAATGAAACTGCATTCAAAATTGTTATATAAACCGAACGGCTCGAACACTGTTAATAACAACATATTCAAATTAAAGTGAAATTTATAATTCTTCAATCATAATAAAAAAATTTTAATATTGAATATATTTGGCGTCAATTTTGTAGAAATTCATTATACACAATTAAATGAGACTACGTGATGTACTATTTATTCTTTTTTTAAGTTCTTTACCACGACCTAGGTTTCGTTGTATTATAACATCTTCAGGTGGGCTATTAGCAAATATTGCTTTCTTCAGGTGGGCTATTAGCAAAAATAAGAATCTTTGCTAATAGCCCACCTGAAGATGTTGTAATACAACGAAACAAAAATTTTGTAATGCAAAGATCTTTGCTAATAGCCCACCTGAAGATGTTGTAATACAACGAAACCTAGGTCGTGGTAAAGAACTTAAAGAAAGTAGAAATAAGACTACATCACGTAGTCTCATTTAATTGTGAATAACATTCCGTTCGAAGTCAAACGAATCACCATGCATATCCACCTGTAGGGATGAAAACATATCTATTTTTTTTGTCTGATACTTTAACTGGATTGAACTTTTAAGATATGTATTGAAAAATAATTTTCTTTGGTACTATGATATTTAAAATTTTTGAGAATCCTGCATTAATTCAAGTTTCAGGCAAAATTGTTAATCAGTTCAAAGTATATGCATATAATGAATGTTAACTTAAAAAATACTTAAAAAATAAATTTCTTAGTCTTATTTCTTAATTACTATCAAATAATTTTTACTTAAAATTAGGCGAAATATGGACAGTTGTTCAACATACATCCACAGAACATAATAAATGTATACATCCTTTTTTTCATGACTTAATTAGAATTATTATGATTGGACTTTTGTAATTTTATATATAAATAAATACTTGCCCTGTCAAAGGACAGATATCTTAAAATAAATCTGTTTATTACTAGGTTTCAGGATACAAGGTTTCCTTACATTTCGACAACATCCGAATCTGGTATAAAACTTTGTTTATATTTAAATTTTTGTTGTATTCCGGAAAATAAAAATATATGTGTATATATATATATATATATATATATATGTTTTATTAATTCTGTATCTGGATTAATAAAAATATCTGAAAGAGTTTATTTTTTAATGAAATTAATTTTTTGTTTATTGTACTTTCATTGACTCATATTGTCATTTCACAAACTTCTCGTAATTAAAAAGAGATCGATAGTCATAAAATGTTTTAATTCATAATTTTTTTACGTATATATTTTGGTTTCCCTCCCCTGTAACAGATATTCAATGATAAGGAGTCATTAAGAGTAGATTTGTGAAGTAACGGGTGGGAATTATTACTAAAATTCGGCTTGTCCCCTTAGATTTATTAGTAAAGGTTTACCATGTTGGAGTTAGTTCAAACTTCTAGCTAACTTTAAATGTAATTTATAGTTTAATAATAACCAAGATTATCGTTTAATTGCATTATTAAGAGAAATTATATTAACTCCTTACAAGGTCACAAAATTCTTTAGCTTTTTCAGGAAAAAAATAATTTTTTACAAAGTTTATATTATTTTACTTGAATATATATCTTTCATACCGTAAAAATTGTCAATGAAGCGATTTGGACTTAAAAAAAATGTTCAACCCCGAACGAATTCTAATCGTGTGTAATTAACAGAAAAGTCCTCCGTTTTATGATAAATGAGGCGAATTGTTCGTCTAACTGAGAAATTTACGAAAGATGTCAGTAAAAAATTATTATATTCTAACAATGTCTTCATTTTTTTTTTAAAGTGATAGTACTTAAAGAAAATTAAAACATTGTTAGAACTTGATATTTTATGACAAAAGAGAACGATAACGTGAATATACCGGTGAATAAATATACTGACACGGCCTATAAAAATAATTGTTAATATATTAAGTTTCGAAAGTAATTTTATTGTATTAATATAAAAGAAAAATCATATTTCAATAATAAAAATACAAATTTAATTTAGTAAACGCAACCTCGGCTTCATAATTAACACGCAGTGAAATTTTATTTGAAAGACATTTAACGGAGATTATTCAAAATTTACCCACCACAGAAAATAAAAAAATAATTTGCATATTTTGCCTGTATTGAAAAAAATCCGTGTTAGAAAATATTATTATTTTAGTCTACTTTTCGTTATTAATGGGAGGTGCGTTTGAATTCTGTATTTATTCTTTAATAAAATTTTAATTATTTAATATATTTGGCGTTAATTTTGTAGAAATTCATTATTGATAATTAAATGAAACTGTGTCATGTAGTATTATTTCTACTTTCTTTAAGTTCTTTACCATGACCTAGGTTTCGTTGTATTACAACATCTTCAGGTGGGCTATTAGCAAACATCTTCTTTTTTTGGAATCTTTGCTAACAGCCCACCTGAAGATTGTAAGAACTTAAAGAAAGTAGAAATAATACTACATGACGTAGTTTCATATAATTATCAAAATTGTAATTAATAATGTTTTTTTATAAGTTAAAAAATAAACATTTCATTGTTAAATATTATAAAAATATGAACTAATTACAAATTTAATCAGTATATATTAATGATTCTTATTAATGATTAGTTTGTGATAACTAAAGTAGGACACATACGTTCGGTATTCAATTTTATCGAATTGTTTGCAATTATATGCATCGACATGAAAAAATATTAACAGCAATTAGACGATCCGAGAATTAAAAGATGTTCTTTTAATTTAATAAAACTTGCATTATACGTGAACAGCATAGCGTGATTTAATTTAAAAAAATTACGTTTTATAGTGTATTAATAGCGTAAAAATAAATATATTTACTCATACGAAGAATAAACGAACAGGCCATATTCCACACACGCCCAATAAACACCATATGATCATTGGTGATATATGCACAAATATCTACTCGTAGATATAAAGGTTCCATTTTTATATCAATATAATTACAAGGACACAATGCTAGTGTAGAAAACATCACTAATATATTAATTACTATCAATAATTCCGAATATATTTACCGTAAGTTAACGATACTTCTATTTACGGAAACTGGTAATTTAAACATATAAATTATGTTCAATAAATGCAATGTAATTAAGAATATGTTATTTATAACTAAAAATGCCAAATTATACTTTTAATATCATAATCAATATTTTTTCGATAACTTCTTTTGTTAGTTTGGAGACGCTTTGTTTGTAATTTTTAAATTTTTATCAAAAATAATTATTTTCTTCAAGTTTTTTACTGTAGGAGTATTAGTAATGAATGAGGATTTAGTAAAATGCAATAAAGATATGAGTTTGTGATATCGAAACCAGCACTAAACTTTCTCATTCAATTATTGTTTATTTGACAGCTATAAATTAAACGATAGCAAAATAAATTTAAATAGTTTCTCAACAAAAAAGTACGTAGTTCATAAAAATAAATAATACATTTACCCTATCTAAATAAGGAATTTCGCTTCACCTTTGATTTATGTTATTATAAACGGTTGAAATCGAGGGTTCAAAGCAGAAGTTGAAACTTGAGTGCAAGAAGTTTTGGTATTGCGAATGGCAGTAGGCGTCAATAGATGAAATAATTCATAAAAAATAAAATAAATTCTTTATATAATATACTATGGCCATAAAAAATAAGGACCAAAAAATAAAATAAACATTAGTCTCATGATATATGTATGTAAGGACACAATTTAATTAATCGCTTGATGAATATTGAATTGTTATTAAACCAGTAAGTTACCACATACTACATGAATACATAGCATAAATACAATCCAGTAAGTTACCAAATGCTACTTGAGTACATAGCATATATGCAATCCAGGGGAAAGTCAAATTGTATGCATAAGCTGGAAATATTTTTCTTCAAAACTATCAATGCAAATTGGATCTATTGTATTTCGTAGGAAATAATTTTTCCCCTTTGTTGCAGGTGTTACGTAATTTTGACATAATTTGGATAACAGAAAAAAAACAATAGTTTGAACTGTAAAGAAATGTCGATATAACAATTGAATATATATTTCAAATGAAAATATCGATATTAGTCCATGCGTTGTGCCATCTTGCACGATATTAGTGTTGCCATATTGTAAACAAAATAAGGTCGACTGAGAAATATTTTAAAAATGTTTAAAACTTGATAATCCCATCGAATCTTATACTTACCCGCGATATGCGATGTAACTTCTTTTAAAGTTTTTCTTTTATTCTATTGTTTCTTTACATAGGTATTGAGTAACTCGACATTTTGACGATGGTTCGGAACGATATAGACACGCTGCAATCAAAACACGATAGGTGGCATGGTATGATCGTGAAGTGTTTATTGGAGGCGTGTATGTATATGTGGTGAAGTGTATATGTGGTGGCGTGTATGCCTGATTTAGACATATCGAGGCGCAACGCGCCAGGCCTTTACAGGACATCTTTCTTGATCTGCTGATCCATTAGAAAACATTGAAAATAAATGATCGCTGACACCATAATGCCACAGCGACCGTCATTTCGCGTCTGCTCACTCACACCATTTTGCCCTCTTCATTGGCGCTTCATGCGCAGTACTACTGGAAATAAAATAAAATTTAATTGTACGCTATAATACGATTCCTATTTCTACTTTGTTATGATAAAATAAAATTGTTCAAAAGGGCATTAACTGTTTATTTTTAAAACAGAAAGGCAAAAAAGAACAATGACACTTTTGTACTTCGTATCTTTGGGGTGACGGCTCAGCACGACATCAATCAATTGTAGCACTTTAGGTATAACACGAAGCTTTTAGCATACGTTAAAATTTAAATACATCCTCCTTTGAATACATAACTTTCATATATTCTTTGAGAAAAAAGTGATCTCAAGAAAAACAATAGTATTAAAAAAATTAAATAACAACGGCAACGACGCCATTGAAACCACTAAAAATAACGAAAATGGTAGTATTAAATTGGAAACTGATAATAATTATTTCAGAAAATATATTTTAGGATGTCATTATAGGCTCAAAAGTTATTTGTTTTAAAAAAATTTCTGCAACAAACAAATTTTCATTACAAAAATTAATGATATATAAAATAAAATTGATGATAACTGTTGGTATCTATATCATTTTTTAATTTATATTGAGAAAATAAAATCAAGTATTTTACAATACAGATCACAAAATAATTTTTAATTTTATTGCTTAACAATTGATAAATTTAGTTTAATTCAGTCGAGCTGTTCAAAAAAATTCAAAATATTTCTTAATCAAAAAGTTATTTCATAACCAATCTCTAAGTTTACAATAGCAGTAGTTAGCAGTAGTAGTTACATTTCTCTGTTAAAATTGTGACCCTTAATATAGCTTCAACATGCCTTAATCTTTTTCCCACTTCGCTCGTATAATGCTCGTTAGCATTAGGTCATCATTTTCTCCCCAAGTTCTACTTAATGCTTTTTTAGATAAATGCTTTCTAATTACTATTTTTGCACGAACCTTGATTTCGAATGGTGTAATTTCTATGCATACTTATTTTTATTGCGAACAGTGACCTTAAATGATATTGCCTAAGTATTTTTTCTCCCTTCACCTTTAGATGACTTTTTTATATTACCTATCTCCTAGTAGAGAGTCATTTCGTTTAAATAAATTACATCTGCGCTTGCCTATAACAGGGATGGTACAAAGTGAAAGTTTTGATCTTGTGAGTTTCTATCTTAGAGCTATCAGCTTGAATTGTTAAGAAAATATACTTAAACTTTTTTTAAATTTACTTACCTATACACTATAATTGATCTCCTTACCAAATATACAAATATAAAAATAGACTACATAAGGAATAAATACACAAGTGAAAGAGATGTTAAGCAAACAGATGGAAATGAGAGGCTTCATCAGAATTTTACTGATAGCTGGGGTGATGAAAATTGATCGATTGAGCGTGGCCCAAATATTTGAGCATGTAAAGCACGCAAGAATCGATGCTATATATTTGACTATGTTTGAACAAAGATTTAAATTTTTGACAAGGTCTTTAGGCTTTGAAGACATTGCAGACTGCCAAGTTCTAGCTTGTATTGATAAGCTGGTTCCAATAAGAAGGTTTTTAGACTTGTTTCTCGTGAACTTTCAGAAATATTTTGTTCCAAGTGCTGAAATGACTTTGGATGAACAGCTCTTGGCTTTTAGAGAACGCTGTTCTTTCAGGCAGTATATCTCAAGCAAGCTGGCGAAATATGAAGTGAAGGATTATGATTTCATGGAAGTTCATTACCCGCATACGTTCAACTTAGAAATATATGCAGGTCAACAACCTGAAGACCCATTTCAAGCAATGAGAGACACGATGTGGTTATGAGGATATCACGTCCAGCGATAGGTAAAACATGAATATTACCATGGATAACTGGTTTTCTTGTCTTCACGGTTTTCTTGACATTATTCAAACAGAAAACCCGGCATTAACGTCAGCACAGGTATGAAATAGTTCCATAGGTCGCTGCTATGACTGCGAAAAAAAGCGCAACAAAGGCACTCGAAAACTGTGTACACTGGCAAAAAATAAAGTCTGTCTTGATTAGAAAACACCAATTAGAATTAAGTATTTTTGATTAGTTTTTTTTTATCTCAATTATACCAAAAAATTGTGATTTTTAGTGCCATAAAGAGGTTTTGTTTAATTTCGTTGATTTTTTTAAACACCGAGGTTGTGATTTGTTTCTCTTGACCATTCTTTTATAAAGAAAACTTAATTTATTAGACTTAAAAAGAATAAAACATAACTGAAGCATATTATATGTTTTTATTTCAATTTATAAATGGCTTGCTCCTCTTGATGCTTACTCCATGCGACCAATCAGGTCAGTTTTAATACGCGACCTCCGTAGGGTTAAAATTTAGTATTTTTCGAATTTGCATAATAAATATTTTAATATAAATATTATACAAAAATACATAATAAATATTATAAAAAAATCATGTCAATTCATATTAATAGAAAGTATGCACAGCATTTTGGTAAATAAATATTTTTTTGATATCAATATTAACCATGGATTTTTAAATAATATGGCATCGTGAAAGTAATTCACTTTAATTTTTGTTGGTTTTTGTTTTGTGAAAATTACGGAATAAATGTTTTTTTTTCTTAGTTTCAGTTGATATTATTACCGCATAAGAACCGTGAAAAGGAATGGAAACATGATTTTTAATTTTTTTGAAATTTATTTTTCATAAATTATATTTTTGAAAAATTTTAGTTTATAGAGCGAATAAATAAGGAAACATAGTAAGTTTAATTATTCTAGGAAAATATTTACCAGATTTAAGGAAAAAACCAAAAGTTTAGGAAAAATAAAAAAAAATTAATTTTCATCCCATCACGAACAGCCAGTCCACTGCTGGACACAGTCCTCTCCTAATTCTCTTAATGTTGGAGGTAATGCCCATAATAGTAATATAAGAAATTTTTGTAAGAATTGCGACGTGAGTCTGGGCTCAAAATAGTATGTTGCGTGCTTATATGTATTATGATTTTTTACATAAAAGTAGTTATTTTGATCTTAAGGTAAATAAATAAATTTCTTATTTACGTATTTTCTTATTCCCATGTTATTTTTCTGTTTTGATGGTGTCAGAAATCAAAATATATATAGCACACATATGGGTACTGACACAAGCTCTCAAACTGAACTCAAGGTAAATCAACATAACTTATTGGCGCAACTCCTAGAAATAACTTTAAAAGATTGTATGACTAATAAATAGATTCGCGAAACAACCCAAGCCGTTTACACAATCAAAAGAACTACTTTACTCAAATGGGAGTGAGTGAGACGTATGCCAGAGCGAAATAAAAGTGACGTTGTAAAATTTTGAGATGGAGACCGTGGAATGAACATAATGGTGAAGTAAAATCCTAAATTCATTGAATGGATGATCTAAAACAACAACGGGTCTAAGGTGATACAATATTGCTATAGTATATAATAGATGACAGAGAAATAGAGAAGCTTATATCCGAAGGGTAGAAAACAGCTAAGACGAAGAAGAAGAAAAATGGTTTCAGAGTAGGCACTTCACAATCTGTACAATTAAAACATTAGGCGTTGCCAACCTCTACGAGATTGAATACATGAAATTAGCTATTCTATATTATTAAAGAAAGTATGTTTTGATGCAGCGAAGACTTAGTTTGTATGGTAAAATTTATTAATTTATTGACGATACCATTATATTTCATTCAGATACCTGGGCACTTCATTTAAAATACATAATATGAAATCATGTACATAATTTAATAGTTTACTCCTATTATTCTTTTATCCGTTGTGAAGTACTGAAAAATAAAATTTGTCTGCTTCGTGTAGAGGTTTTTTTCCCCAATCGAGGTATTTTGTATTACTGTTTTTTTTTAAATTTTATTTTGCATAAATTAAGTAAGTGAACCTTAAATCTTAAAGCTTAATGTGCCATTACATACATTTACGTAAGTACATATTTCTCAAATAAATTAACCGGCATCTATCATTATTTTTTTCCCGAAACATTACTTGATTGCACTGTGTCATCGTATATACCTTAACAGTTACTTAAAAAACTAATAATTTTTAAACCTTTCAAAAACACACTCAACCAACTTTGTCTGTATATACTGTATATATTTAACGATCTATTGTTGCGAATGATATAACGCCCATCATGAAATCCAGTGTACTGAAAAATATAATGAAACTGCATGATTTAATTTCGACACAGAGTGAATGCGTAATATGCTCTGTGTCGAAATTGAGTCATACGATTTCATTATATCTGTCCGAGAGATATCTGCCTAATAAAGGCTGAGTATATTTTACGAGGACACATTCACAACAAGAACATACTGTGATCCTTTAATCATATTCCATGGAGGCGAGTCCATCGAGTGACTGAATTATTACGGTTATAACAACAACTATGTGATAACTTTCAAAATCATTTTGTTCATTGTGTGTCATATATTTGGAGAGTAGCCTCATATTGTACAAGTTTGTATGTTATCTAATATGTTAAATAAGTTTCTGTGTCCATAATGCAGTATATTCAAAATATATCTAAAGATTTATTTTTCATTATCAGTAACAAATACCAATTGAAATAAATAGAAATATTTATCTCGCTTTATAAGTTTTTATATAAACACAAAGTTATTTTTAATTTTGTCTTTTTAAAAATTTTAAAAATTAATATATGTCAAAATCTTCAATCTCAAACTGCCTAAAATGATTAATACAACATTTCTAAAAAATTGCAAAATTTATAGATCATCTTCTGTGAAATGATTGATTAATTCAGAATTGATTATTTTCAGCTTATGGTGAGAAAAGAAAATATTAGTACTTTTATAATATTAATACAATAATATATGTTTAAAATGTAGTGAAAGAGAATATTTTCAACAATTATAACAAAAAAGAAATAAAATTTTAGGTTTAAATTATAGACGGATTTAATTATATCTTATATCGAATGTATTTATATAGGGTTCAAAAGAAAATTAGTCATTGGTTTGTTCCGTGAATTTTTTACTTTTAAATTAAACTATTTGAATTTCATATAATCGGAAGTAACAATTAGGTCGAATACTAAAATCATTACGATGTAAAATTGGTACTCTTAGATGTTACATTAAAACAAATATCAATTTATTGTTTGTTCATATTAAGTTCAAAGAATTGTATTTGTAAGGTGAAATTATTTAACTATTATAAATTATTCACAATTAAATGAAACTACGTGATGTAGAATTATTTCTACTTTCTTTAATTTCTTTACCACGACCTAGGTTTCGTTGCATTACAACATCTTCAGGTGGGATATTAGCAAAGATACTTTGCATAGAATCTTTGCTAATATCCCACCTGAAGATGTAATACAACGAAACCTCGGTCGTGGTAAAGAAATTAAAGAAAGTATAAATAATACTACATCACGTAGTTTCATTTAATTGTGAATAATGAATTTTTACAAAATTAACGCCAAATATATTCAATATTATAAATTAGTTCATCAGGTATAGTTATGTTGTATAGTGTACTTTCTAAACCTATGAGATTCGTAACATTCAGTGATACACCCAAAACAAGTTAATTCAACCGCTTATAAAGAAATGCCTCGTAAAATAAAAGTGGAAATATGTAATGTGATGAAGCAAGTATCCTAGCTTCATTCTTTGTACTCGCGATGTAAAGAGCCAAATTTCGATTATTTCAAAATGGTTTGTAATAAATTCTCTAGTGACTGACAAGTTTAAAGTTACAGGATATTTTGCATAGAGCAAATGGAAATAGAATTGAATTATCGAAAATTAAGGAATGATGCCGTTGATCGGTCCAATGTTACAAAAGGGAGCGACGAAATGATTTCAAAATTTTTGAACCGGATATAGTGGCAGTAAACTAATTAACTCTCAAGCCTCTGATGACTGGTCAATTAAATTTAATGCATACGTGTGGGACTAATTGAAAATATATAACTTTTTGTAATTTTGATCTTAAGGGGAATCCTAACTTACTTGAATAATATAAAATTACTTTCAAATTTTCTTCCTTTTGGCAATGAACCATTTTTGGAACTTTTCATCCTAGTTTTATATTCATTTTTCGCAAATTGGAAAAAATTGGGTTGTATTGTAAATTATTTGGTAATAATGCTTGACAAAATGGCTTGTCTTCTTCAAATATGCTACATAATAAATGTATATTAACGTTTCTCGCGTTATAAATATAGAAATGAGTACTTAGTATTTCCAAAAAAAAAGTTTCATTTCTTTGCGTTTATATGTAATAATTAATAATATTGAAATTACGTCTATTAGATTTTAGCATATGACGACGGAATTTATTTAATTTCTTATTCGTTATCTCTTAACCCAATCAGCAAATTCGTGAAATGGAATCGAATCATTGACAATGCCTTCAACTTGTTGCACCTAAAAAATTGTTTCGTCCCATATGATTAATACATTGCATTAATTAATCAAGGCATATTTTTTTTCTTTTATTAAATTATTTTTATGGCAATATTAGACTTTCATTTATCATGTAAGCCCCTTAATGTTTTCAGCTAATTATTCATAAATTAATAACGAAAAAAAAACTGAAATATTTATATTAGTATACCTATAACGATATAAAAATAAATTTGTGCTTAAAATGTAAAAAGGTCTTCCATTTTCCATGTTCCCGATAACATGAGGGATTTTATTTTACACTGAAACTTATCTATTCAAGCCCCCTTAAAATTTATGATTACACTGATATCCAATTGGCCGTCTTGAAAGTATGTATATATATATATATATATATATATATATATATATATATATAAATATACGTATATATATAATTAAAATCTTTCCTTAGAATGTTATGAACCCATATAAAATTTATACGAAAAATATTTTATGAATGAAAGATATTTCCAATGAATTGAGGCAACATTCGTTAAGATATCAAATTCGGTCTAAAAATCATTATATGTGTGTGCAAATTCACACACGGTAGAAGGGAAATTTCAGAAAAGTAACCTACGAGAGAAAGAGATGAATGTAGAGTGTCGGAAGTAGAATAATTTTAAGGTTTATATTTTTATAATATTTTTACCATGTTTAAAAGTTATTTTACATTTCATTTAATATAAATTATATTCCATGACACGAGATGCTTATTGTAACTTAAATAGGAAACAAATGTTTTATTTTCAATTTGATCTATATATCTTTGAAATACAATCAATTACTGTTTTCGATGTCGATCAAGTGCGACTCATTAAAATGTTATCGTTATCCTTGTTGAGAATTCGCGATATTTCAGGCTGGAATAAATTTTTGTGTATGAATTCAATAATTCTATTTATGGATTGGTTGGGAGAAATGTAAATTGCTATAATTAGAACTGAATTACTTAAAAAAGTATTAGAAATATTTAAGTACTTACTATTTGGTACACCGGACACATTATTATTCACATTAGAACTATTATTTTGTGTATTTAATAATATCTTTTGACGTGCACGAAACTTACAAACACGTTTCGTAGAAATTTTCCGTTTTTTTATCTTATTTTCAATTTTTTTTCGTCGATAATCACGACTCCTTTCAATATTAGTTTTCGACATACTTTTATAAAAATTTTCAAAATGTTATATTAGGGATATGAAAATATTCACACAAATAAAAATACACATAAATAATACACCGCTCTGGCTTTCTACTAAAGCTTTGTAATACACAGGCGCACACACACTTATTAACACACATACAAACATATACATGTAGAACGCTCGGACCAGAGCAAGTAATAAACAGTGTGCAATATCGCTTGCTCTATATATAATACCGCTTAATAACGCTTGCTCTCTCACTTTAGCTAGGCAATATACAGGCGCACACATATGTACAATACTTAGTAGACGAGAATGAAATAATAGGAAGGATAGCACAAAGACGATACCTAAAATTCAAATCACAACGATTCTAAAGAAGCTTCACTTGTTTCTTTCCCGTGACGCATTTTCATTTCATAGTTTCAAATCACAACGATCCTAAGAAGCTTCACTTGTTTCTTTGTCGTGAAGCATTTTCGTTTCATCGAGTTTCAAATCACGATTCCAAAGAAGTTTCACTTCAATAATTGAACTGACAATCTATTTCCCTCACTTAGTGTGATTTAATTGTATGTAGATCTTATAAACTTGAATCAATACTGTCTACTCCTATACTTAGTTAAGAATCGCTACTCACTTGTAAGGCTATAAGGGTTTGAGGATGCCTCATTTAAATGACCGGCGCCTTGATGTCCGTAAGAGTTTGGCAGTAGTTGCGGTATCCATAATGATCTATCTTATAATGAATCAGTAATTATTTTAAACACCATTCTATTGGATTTGATTCCATGGAGCAAACTTAAATGTTATTTCTTGGAAATTATATATATTTAAATGATGTACTAAGCAATAATGCGTCATAGTCATTGCACTAGTACGATTACCAATACAATAGACTGAATAATGAAATATGTATATTACGTATTAAATAAAAAAATACTACTGTTTCCTATGTTTTACCCGACATTATACAGAAATTACTTACCTATAAAATATTTCATTATTCTATAGAAAAAAAGTAAGTTTTTTTAATTAGTTTAGTCTATTTCATTCGAATTCGTATTGACGACAATAGACGTTAAATAGTAGCGCAGATGAGCGCTACAGGTATTATGTTGTAATATTGTTTAAGCCGTGTATTTGTGATAAATTTAGTTAATTTTATCAGTTTAACGTGTTAAATCGACCTGCTTAGATTTCGAATTATCAGTTATAACAATCAATTATTTGATTTTGCCAGTAGAGAATAGATTTTGAAAGTAATATTGTGTCTCTTTGGACCAGATAGTTAACATTGAAAAAAATAAAATACTGATATATGATATGCACTAATTTCTTAAATGGGTTTATATAACAGTTTTCATAATAGCAGAAATCAGATTGAACAAATGTTTATTTTACTTTTATCTAAAAAATTTATGTTTTTTCTAAGGATACGAACCCATTAAACTACCAGTGCAAATATAATGTTTTACCATACCGGAAATGACTAATTCGAATTAGGTTCAAAATAAATAAATACTTAGTATGTGCTTTTCATTATATCCCTTGTGCTTACTTTGTGTTGATTAGTGGAAAAACGTCACAACTAATCTGCTCTCCAGACGCCACGTCTCAAGTTCTCAGTTCAAGTAGATATGCAAAAATAACTTGATTACATAATCGAGTAATACGTCCCATGAACTTTTCCATGGTTAAAATAAATCAGAATTAGATTACCAGAACAACAGAATTATTTGCCTGTACTATACTCGTAAAAAATTAAATAGATTTCGATGAAAATCCGTATTAATAAAAAAAATTATATGTATATATATACGTATATATATATGTATATATATATATATATATATATATATATATACATATATATATATATATATATATAACAAGAATTAATATACTAGCTTTATTCCTTTTTGTCATAGTCAGTAAAGTGAAATCATTATGTTTACGTGGAACCCACAAATAATATTAAGTGAGAATTTTGCATCAAATATTAAATTAGTTAGTAGTTTGAATTTTAATAAAAGACTTGTTCCTTTTACAATATTTCTGATTGACAGCAAAAAATATAACATATCAAAGTAACAAAATCAAAATAGAAAAGTCAAATAAAAATGATATAAATTTTAATTAAAATCTTATCTCAAAATAGTAATTTCCTTTCATTTTGTTGCCATTAGAAATAAATAAAATAATAAAATGGGTAAATAATTTTATCAAACACCTTTTTAATAGGAAATTTGTTTATTCAGAAATACCTTTGCATTTTCTTTATTTAGTATATTTTGCGGCTAATTACTGCAGATGGAATTATAACTAACTCTTCATATATTCGAACTACGACCATTATTTTCAATGTGATGTATTTTTTTCAGCATCAAACACTTTTAAAGTGCGTGTACCATCGTAACTTGTGATTTTACATAATTCAATATTACGATTTGAAGTAAATTCTAAATCACAGTACACATTTTAATTCAGGTTATGGAAAATATTTTCTATTGTTCATGGTTTTACTTTCGTAACTCGAGACGTCTCCTTAATTGACATAGATATAATAAACGAAATACTCGTATCTGTGGTATAAACCCTGGAGATATCCTTAAAATTCAAATAAATATAAATATAAACCCCTGAAAGATAAATACCGCATAAACCCAATTAGGTTTTATTGACTCTAGAAATTCGCCTTTCACCATAAGTAAGTATAACCTACTTCCGATCTCGTAGTATGGACCCTCGAGGCGCAGATATCCAAATGCGGTATTGGCGTTAAGCTAAACAATAATTAATGGTTTAGAAAACAGTCAACTGTAACTGTTATTGAAGTCTTTGCACGGTAAATTTGAACTAATGACTGAACCTCGAATAAATAGCTGATCTTTGAAGGTCCTCTACCTTAATTACATAAGATTTAGTTAATTAAAAAATTGTATTTTGAAGGATTGTTAAGGTGACTTCATTAAACTTGGTTATACCATTAGATGTATGGAGGTTTAGGACAAAATTAGTTAATTTTTGGTTACGTAAGATTATAAGTTGAGATTGAAACGTTGAATATTTAATTTTCTATGTGATTATTGATGGATACCTTTAAAATAAAATAAAAAGTCATTGAATAAAACAAAGTTTTATATAAGGCTAGGCTTTACAAATCAGTCTTGATCAATTTTTAAAGTCTAGCTTATTCTCCAAGCTGTAGAGTATTTAACAAATTTTTAAACAAGAAGTTGTTTCGTAATTACTATGTAAGCTGACCGCTAGTAGTAGAAAGATATTTACAATTTTCCTCCAAAATTGTAACTTCTTCAAAAAGCTTTTATTTTGTTCTGTGGCAAAATGTATATTCGGATAATATTGGCAACAGTTTATTCTTTTAAAAACATTTTTTTTTTCAAATCGCTATCAATAACCAATAGTCTTAAGTGACTGTGTAATAGTAGATATTTTTATTAATAGTTTGAAAATATGTAACGAAAATTTTGATCCGTAACCCACAATTTACGATGCTCTCCAAATTCTATTATCTGTTGTGCCTTAAAATACATATAGTCACATAAGTACATTCTTTTAATTTATGCGAAGTGGCTCTTCTTCGGTATTTTTTCCCACATCACTTTACCACCACGTGACCATACGCGACCAGAATAAATAGATCCAATACACACGATTGCGATAGAAAAACAAATATCCATAGCAGATACCTTCCATAAATGCCATAAAGAAAGTAACTTTATGGATACGTAAAAAGCGATACGGTCCTAAGAACTATCGATATGGTTGAGAGTGGAAAATCATCCATAATATAATCGACTTACATTGAAAGACGTAATGAAATATATAATTTGCAGCATTCAGTTTTGTCAAAAAAATGATAAATAACTTTTATCTTTCTATAAGAAATTCTACGGAGGGTAGAGCACTCTATAAATTAAATGACCCTTCCTCTGTGCGATGAAGGCCGAATTTATTTTAGGGAGACACATTTATAGCAAGCGAGATACTGTGATCTTTTTATCATATTTCCCAGAGGCGAATCCGTAAAGTGATTGTATTGTTGCGGTTATGAAAAGAACTATTTGAAGAAGTAATTATTTTGTATTTTGTGGGCATTGTCTTCGGAAGGACGCCTTTTTGTTTGTTTTCACTTCCAAGGGGAAATTGTTCTTGACACATATATCTTAAGACATATACCTCTTAAATACTGTGGTTTATTATTATTTTTGAATTAAACATTTAATATGATTATTTATTTAAAAATACCTTCAGATATCATCGAAAGGCCAATAACGGGTACCAATGCAACAAAGCATTATTATTTTCATTAAATAAATTTAAATTAGTCGTATAACCTACTTAAAATTTGTGTCTTTTTCATTTTACTTTTTCGTTTTCTTTCAAAAAGTGATATTATATACTCTTAGTTTTAAGAATCATTTATATTCGCAAAATCTTTGAACGGAATTTAGATTTTGGCTTACATTTGCTTTTTTTTCATTCTGATAATTTCAAGAAGCAGAGAGAAGAGTATTTTTGAAAACAGCTATTTTTTTATCATGCCGTTATTTGTCTCGTAATGTAACACTCATTTTAAACACTGCTGTTAACAATGTTTGGAAAATAAAATATGAAAAATAATGTGAAATTAAATGTTTTACTTGAATAATAGATATCAAATAAAAATGGCAACCTATGTCCTAAACATTTAAAAATATTTCACATTTTGAAACTCTGCAGGAAAATTTAAACTTTGTTTTTAAGTCTTTTCGTAAATCATTATATATCATTATTATATTAAAATTTAATATAATATGAATGAATATTAACAGAAAAATAATATATTTTTATTATTATGATTTCACAAAGAAAAAAAATATCGCTTGTCCCTTTATTCTATCTAGATAGTTTTTGTAGTATTAAACCGATTTGTACGAAACTTTGCAAGTAGCTACTCAAATGGAAATCATTGAATAATAAGATTAATTTACTTTCTACGGATTTAGAATATCGTTAAATATTTATTTCGTACGTTTCATTGAATAATTAGTACGTTTCATTAATAAATTTTTGAAGTAAAATTAAGAATTATTTTTTTTATTTTTATATATTTATTTTTTTTAAATATTTTCGTCGCGTTGTTATAACTTAATGTTTAAGCTTCAAAGTAATTGGAATTTATTATCCCTCTTCTGTCCTTCGATTCTCAATCACGAGTTTGAAAAATCACACTTGATTTCCAATTTCAAGTTAAATTATTTCAATTGATTTATAATAATGTTTTTGGAGATCTAGACAATTTCGATTCCAATATTTGAGTCATTCAAGACGCGCGTGGTCAGTTCCTTAAAAGTCTGATATTAATTATCATTATTTCTTTTTAAATTGTTAGAAAAGAAGGAAATAAATTAAACTTTTATGTTTAAAGATATGATTGAATTATTGCCAGCAACACTCGGCTAGTCTTCAAAGATGATCTTAAAAAATAAAAAGTACCATTTCGTAAAAATCTAGAAAATTTAATCCACATACAGCTGTGTGAAAATATTATAATCAACTGCTAAAATTCCGATCAGCTTCCATTTTTGAGAAATATCCTGATATATAATCTAGGTGAACATGCAATATTACATGTTCCTTAATAGGTACTACTGAAAAAGGAAAACTAAGTTCAAGCTACTTAAGTTTTTGTCAGTTAAAGACAAAACTGAACTAAAGTTTGAGATCTTGAAAGCGTGGCGTCATTTTTGAGAGTTTGTAGCCAAACGATCCTAGTTTTTCTCGATCTTAGTCCTTCTAATTTCCTCATTTGCGCGTGCGCGTGTGTGTGCGTGTATGCGCGTGTGTGTGTTTGTGCATGTGTGTGCATGTGTGTATGTATATATTAGACTAGTCGATACTTTTTTGAAATAAAGATTAAGCTCTTGTTACTATGACAATTAACCGCCAAAAGTTAGTTGCATTTTATAAAAGAAAAACTCTTTCGGCTATAACGATGTTGCGCATTGTCTATAGCCGTCGCCAAGTGTATAAACTGGTAAACTTGCGTTAAAAGTCTAAGTTACTTACATTCCATCGAAAATGAATCATACATTTAAATATCTTAAACAGTAAATGCAGTAATTATCATCACTGTATCGTCCGTGAATGAGAAAATACTCTGCTGATCTGTGAATTAAATGCAATACTAGGTTGAAACTAGCAAAAAAATATTCTTGAGCATTATCAACTGAATCTCGACTCTATTTATGAGGAGATGACTTTAATGTAGGTAATAATAATAAATTATATATAACAATCCTCTGAAGCGGCGTTGGGGTGCCAACAGCTCAATACATTTTAGAACGTCTGTCTTCATTTAAGTTAATTTGTTTATACAATTTGGGCTGCATGAGTCATCATAATTCAAATATGTTAATATAATTAAAATGTATAATCGCACCGATACCCATTACCGCTTTAAGTTATGTTTCTGTAATTTCAATGTCAATTTAAAAAAAAAAATAGTTTTCCAGTTAAGTTTAGGATGGGTAAAGAAGCAAAGTGAAGCAAATGGATAATGATGCAAGGTGTTATTTACTTTTCAATTAGAAAATGACCTGGAAAACTGTATACAGTGCAAAATAATGGGCTCAGTCAAAATGATTTTGCAAACAAATAACAGACCAAATAAATAAGACATTTAATTGTGACAGTTCTTAGTCTTAGTGACATCATCACTGAACATATAACGACATCACGATCATGGCCTTCTCGGCCATTTGATATATAGACAAAAAAGTTTAACTATATTTTAATATGAATCCTGTATTTTTATGAAAAAAGGCCGAGAAGTTTCGTGTCGTAATGGCAAAAACTATAACTAAAACTATAACTATAACTATATTATAAAATTTAGGTTATATAATATATATATATTATTATTTTAAAAGTTATTTTTAACCTGAACACTGTTGATAAATTTGCCTTAATTTTATTAACTGTTTAAAATTTCAATAATGTGTTTCAACCAAGAAGTTGTTTAATACCATTTGTCTGACATAACCATTATATCAGACCGTTCATATTTGTAGATAAAAATTTTTAATTTTTTCTGTTACAATTCTAACTTGCTTTTTGTGATTGCTTCAGCAAATCTTTACTTATTTTTTTCCCAAAAAGACGCTTGTAACCCAAAAAGGCCTCAGCATTTCGTGATGATTTTCTGTTAACGTTTTATGCAATACTGTTCTTGGTTACGCTATGTTTGATATTTATACAAAATAATTTTGTACATTATGGGTGTTATCGGAAGGTTTCCTTGTTACTTATATTCATTTTCTACGATAATGACTAATCCCATTACGCCAATGCAGTTCCCGTGTCCATGATATAACTGATTATCATTTTTACATACAAAAATATATATATATATATATATATATATATATATATATATATATATATAATGATTATTTGTGAAAACTGGTAACATATACCAATTATAATTTACACATATAATAAAACTGCTGCAGGATTCTGTCTTCGTTATGAAAATATTTAGGAAATATTGATTTAAGTGGACATAATAAAAGTAATAGAACAAAAAATATTGTTTTTGGAATTGTTTTCTGTTTGTGGGTCTGTTTGAACACACACTATGTCAAAACTACTCATTCAATTCAGATTGAGTTTGTCAGGAAAACATGAGGATTGATTTAAAGTAACATTTAATTTTCATTTTATAGGAATCGGAGCATTCGGAGCGAATCGGAGGAATCGGAGCAATTACTAGGAGTGATTTAGCTAGGGTTTTCTTTGTTTTTGTTATTTTTGTCCTAACTCAATTCAAGGTAACTTTTGAATTTAATTTACATTGTATTAATAAAACAACAAGGAAGTACCTAGCTCCTCCACGCCTTATAATTACACAAAATATATTGAACATGATAGATGATGCTACGTGTATTTAAAATTGGGCACTAGAATTTTCCATCTGAACATACATTATCAAAATTAGCATACTCGGAATATAAGTTAGGAGAATAGTGAGAGAGATGCATGCTGACACACTAATCCAGGCAAACGCACGAAGGTAGATAACGTTGTTGATTGTCTTTCACGCATCTTTAGTTTGTTTCCTCCTATTGTTTAAAACTTCGATGTATTTTAAACATTCATAACTTATTTATTTTTATAAGTTAGTATGAGACTGCATAAATTTGATTGTGAGGTATATTTTTGTCTATAAATATAATAAAATTGCAGAATTGATATATATTTATATTAAAAATAATTTTGGAAAACCTAATTAAAGTAAATGAATAAATAAATATTATTTCGGGTGATTCCGGAAGAGTACAGGGATCAGTTAATAGTAACATTCAATTTTAATTAATTGCAATTTGGTTCATTCCATCAGAAGATATACGATTTAATGTTTTCAAAAATTTATTAATATTGCCTTACTACAACAAGTCACGAAAATGTGTACCTATACACTCGTGCATCAATAAATGCGCTAAGTATATTTTAAACCGTTCAGTGAAATTTTCCACCTAGTCATACATTGGCGAAATGGGTGTAGCCAAAGTGAAGTAAGAGTTTGAGGACAGACATTGATGTCAGTCGTTTTCCGCACATATGTTGAAAATATTTATTGTTCACTTGTTTTGTTTCCTCAATTTGGTTATTTCCTCAACTTTTACTTGTTGTTATTACATATAATTTAATTAGTTTAATGGGTATAGTGTAAGGTTGCGTAAATTTTATTATTATGTAATTTGTTGTATATATATATATATATATATATATATATATATATATATATATATATATAAAATTACAGGGTTGGCGTCTTTCTATGTAGAGAACATTGAAGGTGTTTATGAAAAAAAATAATTAGCCGAGCAAAACAAAAATTATAGAAAAAAAGATAATGTTTTTGTAATGTTTGTTCGTTTCTCTATTAGCCTAATTAAGTAGTTCGCGCATGACACCAAAACAGCTAAAATCTTTCTAAGACGTTATTACTAGTGGATTAAATTGGGTCTGGTGTAATTACGTTTCAAGTCAAAAGGAGATATGGCAATTTAATATTTCAGTATGATGTATCCTTATTTAGAAAAAAATTACTTTTATAGTTATTATATTAGATGGTGTTACGTTTAATAATCATAAAGTGCACTTAAAGATTTTTAAAGGTCCGTGCGACCACAGCTAATAAATAATAATGTTTAACTTTCTTTATAAAAGTATTCGTTAAAATAAACATTTCGTTTTTGATAAGATCCAATATAATGACACGATTATTTTTTTGTTTCATATTTTTACTATATTTTGGAAAATATATATATTTTCCATAAAAAGATATCTCAAATGATTAATATGACAATGAAAAAATAAATGACTTGAAATTTTTTTCAAATTATTTACATTTTATTTTTGGTTAAAACGTACAAAAGGAAATATGTTTTAAAAAACCTGTTTCACTTGAAAACAATATTTGCAAAAGACATATATTTAAAAACGAGAAAAATTGGAACAAATAAAACCAAAAAAAGATATATAACTGTAGATTTCAATTAGAAAGGAATTAAAATATATTATAATTTGCAACTACCGATACATATTTTCAACGAAAATTAGTAACTTGTTTCTTCTTAACATAAGTAAACTCCTACATTTAGAAATATTTTCATCAATTGCCTAAAACTAGTAAAAATTAATAAAATCAATAGTAACAATGAAATAATTGTGGTAACTGAAAAATTCATTAGCATTAAGTATTACATAAAAGTATATTAAGTAATTTATTAGATGAAATATACTTAATTTGTAAAATTACATTAAACAGACCCAAACTGAATTGACATCTCACTTGAGATATTGCAAATTTAATGAATGCTTATACATGTATATTATTGTAACAGTAATTTTCTGCGTCAAAATGAGTAGAAAACGTTAAGTAATATAATACTTTTACTTCTTAACCGTTTCTAAGAACCACCGTCAAACTTGCTATTTCAAAAAAGCAAAGTTTTCTTTCTTTTTGCAGAAACACGCTTCAAATATCATTTCAGTGCAGATACTTACACGTTCGGATAATGAACACATTTTTGTTACAATGTAAACTTATTAAACTTTTATTAAGCAAAACTTCGCGCGTGAAAGAAAAGTTTGAATCTTAACATGTCATAAATTATTATTTTTCTTTCATTTTGCCGTTAAAATATTTTTAGCGAAGTTATTGTTTCTTTAGGAAGGCTTAGACCGGACTAAACTGGCTGTGATTAAACGTGTGTTATCAGAGCTTCATTTTTAGCTAATGTAAGGATCAAAATGTTTGTCATTGATCACCATCTGACAACTCTCTATAACGTGTATTTTTCTCTCTATAACGTGGATTTTTTCCAGATCAGGTTGAATTAGAAATAATTAAGATTTAGTCCCAAGTTTACTACTCACACATTTTTATTGTTCTTTTTTCTTTTAGAATACTATAATAAACTGTTTTTACGTGACATTATAAAATTAATTACCGATTACAATATAATAATTGAGAATATGTCTAAAAAGTAAAAATTAAACTAATTCCAACAGAATAAACGAATAGTGTAGTTATTGTCATTGATAGAAAAAAGGGGCAAAATAAGAAAAAATTAATAGGACAGGGTAGATAATCTAGCTATGCGTACATTTTTTAGACAACTTTTCCGAATTTAAAACGACGCTGCATGGCAAATTTTAGGATCAAGTTTATTGCAGAGTTTGGCAGTATATGGAGTGAGGAAGTCACCCACAGAAGTCACCACACGTAGGGTTGAAATTAATAAAATATACTAAAGAGGATTCCAGAAATTGATTTCAGGCCGTGATTCAATCTAATATTAAGATAAGATGAATTACAAGGATTCTTCAATATATTGGAGAGAATGAATAGAATATAAAAATTGCATTTAGTCAAGTATTTACGTCGAAATAAGAAGTAACGTAAACTCAGAAATGCAATCATATTTTCTCAGACAAAATAATTTTTTCAAGATTCACTGCCATATTTCTGCTAATATAAATAAATTTTTATTTTATTTTACTCCATAACTTACTTACTCCAGCCTCAACAAGATTAGTCATTACATGGCCGTAAAATGTTTGAACTCGAAAATATTTCCAAATATATAGTATTTCCAACGAAATATAAGAAACCATAAACATTCTCAAAGAATGAGATATTCTGAGCGAAAGATATTTATTTATATTAAATTGAGATAACATCCATTACGACAACCTTGACCTTCCGTTTCACTGACTTACTGAAATTGTATTATACATATATATATATATATATATATATATATATATATATATATATATATATACATGTATATATATATATACACATGTATGTATATATTATACCTGATATTATCGTTTTCTATTCTGGCAGATAATTAGCAATCAATATTCGTTTACTGGGTTATAAGAACTTGCACCCACCTCGTTAAAATAACCGGCACCTTGATGTTCATAAGAAGTTTGATGGTAGTCGCGATGTTGTTAACGAACTTTCTGGTACAGAAACTGTAATTGTTCTAATTTTGATTCTCTTGGATATATGATTTCATAAGGGAATTTGAAATTTATTTCCTAGAAATTGTATAAATTCATATTACGTACTGAACAAAAAAGCGTACTAGTTATTATACGAATACTAATTTTACTGTTTGAGGAATTAAAGAAATATTTTATCTGGTTTCATCTGGTTTATATTTCATAATAAAGGAACTAGTTACCTGTAGAATAACAAATTTGTCTATAGTAATGAAAATTTAATTTAATTAGTTTGTTAGGTTCACTTCTTTAGATCGATATCGATTTGTAATATCTGCATAGCGAGAATTCAAAGATATTTATTGACGGTAATTAATATATCATTATAAAATAATATATGGTAAAATTAATGACTATAAAGTTAATTTCAAAAGTCTGTCGATTTTAATTATCGCCTCCCTCTCCCCTCCCCCGCCGTGTGCTTGTACAAAAATGCACCATTTCTTACCAACTCAAATCAACGTCTTTAGATTTGAAATAGCAAAATATTATTAATAAATAAATACAATTACATATATACGAATTTTACTTTTTGGACCAAGTAGTTATCATCTATCATATGAGTAGTAAACCTCTAATGTTAAAATAAATCAAGTTAGATTGTTATAACAACAAAGTTTCTTGCGAGTGCTATACTGATAAAAAAAACCAAATAGATTTCGTTGAAAATCCATCTACTCATCTAGCTCATCACACTAGAATACAGTACGATTGTTGCTAGTCCGCATGCATATTTTTTGCATGCCTTAATTTATATTGCTTTTAGCTAGCCGATCTGCAAGGCAAAATCAGTGAAATATGTTCAGCTAAATATAATAAATACATAATAAAATATAATAAAGTTACAGCTTAACTTTTTTGTTTCGTTGTAAGTGAAAAAAATTAATTACGATGCGACTTAAATTACATGTGATAGTGAAAATAATCGTTGAAATATCTATCAAGTAAACTTTAACCTTGTTAATGTATGATAAGATTACTACCACATATTAAAACGTGTAAATTAAAAGCCAAATGCCGTATGATAATATCATTCGCCAAATTTAATTACTATCACTCGAGTATTTATGCTTGACTAAAACATAACAAACTATATACGTGTTGTTTCAAAGTTAATGTTTTAAAAAAAATGATCTGCAAACCAAATAAAACTAAAAATGCGCAACTCACTGTACGTTTTCCGACCGAAAATTCTATACAAAATAACACAATTATCACTAAACATTTTGACAACTACAGCGAAGCATATAAATATCGCAGTGGAGTGCACAATGTAACGTATATGAATATTTGTGTCGTGGTTGTCACTTTATTTAAAATTCATATTCGACTACAATGTACGAGGTAGATGAGATAAAGAGTCTCATTTTGATTGAATGATTCGGTTCTACGTATTGTAGTATGGCGCAAAAAGTTTCAAGAAAGTTGCAAAATGTTATTAAATTAAGATTTTCATAGAAACGTCTTCATAGAAGGCTATTTATGTAATAGTTGATCACTTACATTATTTTACAGTCAACGAGCGAACTTTGAATTTTATAAATAATAGCAAAACAATTTCTGCTATTTTCACAAATTCTACTGATATTAATTAACTCAATCCATCAACTTAACTGGCCTATATTGAAATGTGTGTATCCGAAAAGCTTGATATTGAGATATCGGAACGACTATACATGTACACCTTGTTAATTTATCCATAGCATAATTTACCAGCTTACCTGTAATATAAATACCTTCACTGGTTTTGGTTGCAGCTTGGCTAGCTTAAACGAATAAATTTTAAGACATGCAAAAAATTACCGGTAAAAACTAAGTTATTTGATAAAGATTTTGAGAACTTTAGCAATCGTAATGACTTTTATCTGGTAATGACGATTTAAATCTTTTCTCGTTTTAAATTTCGTGGTAAAGATATTTAGAAATGTGCTTAATTTCGAATTTCTGGTGTCTTAATAATAACCTCAAAATCATTAATCATGAAATACGAGAATACAAGAACGTAAAGATTGATAGAAAATATGTTTAAATATAATAGGGTAATACAAAATATCACGGCATTTATTGTAATTTTCATGAGTAATTTATAAACCTATTCATATCTCTTAATCTATGCATACATAATTACATACACGTCATTACTATTGATTGACCTTTAAATATTTAAACGTAATGGTTCTTTAAATTAAAACTAACTAATAAAAGAAAGAAATGCCTTTATTAGTATAATATGGCTAAAACGGGATCATAAATCCAGCTATGTACAATGGCTCTTGAAATTCACAGCCCAATATAAGCAAGTTACTTATGCCTGGCGATGTTAGAGACCTACCTCCTATCACGTAGTGTGATTTCTCAAAACGCAGATGCTCAAAGGTTAGATTTGTGTCAGATTAAAAAATATTTAATGATTTATAAAACAGTCAATCGTAACTGTTGTTGACAGTAGATTTGAACCAATGCCTAAACTTCGAGTAAACATAAGACAGTTTAAAGTATAGAATATTACGCAAGGTATAGATAGTTGAGATTGTATTTTAGAAAATTGTTAAGTTCTTCGGTAAACTAGATAATGCATTAGTAAACTTAAGATAGAATTAATGAAATCTAACTAAAATTTTAATTAAGTAAGTATAAAATTCTAAATAAAAAAATGTTAATTGCCCACGTAGTAGTTGAGAGATAAGTTTAAAATAAAATGAAATAAAACTATAAAAGGAAAGTAAGGTTTCCATGGTAAATATTAAATGTAGTTATTGATATAGGTCCACAGTACTAAAATTTATTTATTCGTAAGTATTGAGACAAAAGAGATTTTATAAATAATGGTACGAGAGACCAGATACATATAGATTTCGGTTTTATCAGCAAAAAATTATAACCAATTTAACACAAGAATCGCCACGGGTCAATTTCATCCGAGCAGCAGTTTCTGTCGTGTTTTTTGACCCCTAATTAATTATTTTTAAGTATACATACAAGAGTATTCAACTACACCTGAATTATAAATTTAAAAATAAAGGAAAATTTTAATTTTCCAGTAACCACACACGGGATAAGTTCGTCCCATTGTATTCCTTTTTTAATATTAAGCTCTTCTATGGATACTGTCAATTTAGTATACATCTAAAGTGGTCATTTTTTATTCAGTTAAAATGAAAAGAATAAAGTTAATAAAAAATTAAATAAGTCCGATGTTTTGTGTTCTATTGAATAATATTTTTAATATTTCTATTCATTCGGTGGCAACAATGTTTTAGGCCTTAAGTGTACCTACAAGTGACTTTATGCCGAAATATATTTATTACTAGTAACTATGTATTACTTTTAGAATTACAAGAGTCATATTTTATTACATGAAGTCAACTTTGAACAACTTCTCATGCGTTATAATGAGCTCACAATTTTATGATAGATTCTACTTTAATGTACTGATACGTATCATTATATAAAACATACACTTTTTAATCATACAAATTAGCTTCTGCTTAGAATTTCTTTCCCACAATATCACCGCACTATAACATGACCTCGTATATACGATCGCTGTAAAAAACCAACATTCATCTTGGGACTTTATCTGTTACTTGTGAAACTAATAAATGCAAGACCCTTCGTTAACGCACTCAACAAGACAACTTTATGGTTAAAATGTGAAAATAGTAGCGATAAGTTGTTTTCATGACAGAGACTTCTTGCTGCAAGTGGTAGAGCATTCACCAATGAAACAATGTACTTAAAAAAATTAATGAAATTTACAATTAGCATGACTTTATTTCAGCGCAAAGGAAACGAATAGCTTTTATTCTTATATAAAAATTTTAATAAGGAAGGAGCGAGATACTGTGTTGTTTTTGGTCATACTTCGCAAAGACGAATACGTAAGACAACTGTATTATTGTAGTCATTAGAGCAACCTTCGAAGATTGTCAGTAATTATTTTGTACTTTGTGGGCATTATATTCGGAAAGACGCCTTTTTTGTTTTCACTTTCGAGGCGTAACTACTCTTAACATGTGTATTCAGAGATGTATACCTGTTCCATACTGTCGTTGATTATTTTTATTATATTCAAAACATTAGATGATAAATAATTTAAAGGTGCCTTATAAACAATATCGCAAAGCAGAAACCACTAAGTGATAATTTTTTATTGTTGATTATAATGAACTAGGTTTGTTTAAAATCTACTTACGTTTCACATTTATAAAATAACATGTTTCGGTAAAATGCTGAAACAGTGCTTGTAAATGTAAATATATATATTTTAAAAAGTTTTACTTAAAAATTTGGTCCCATAATGGAAAAATAAGAAAAATAAATATATATATATATATATATACATATATATATGTATATATATATATATATATATATATATATATATATAAATGTATATATATATATATATATATATGTGTATATATATATATATATATATATATATATATATATATATATAAATGGAAAAATAATCATGTTTTTGATTTTCGACAAAAAAACAAAGACCGTGGCAGCCGTCTGTCTATTACATCCTCACATTTTTTACAATGTTACACCGACCTGCATGAAACTTGTCATGCAGGTGCTTCGTATGAAAATCACAAATCTTAAAAAAAATCAATGTAAATTCTTCCCACATATTTAACATGGGGACGAAATATTTTCTTGCATTTTATGGAATGTGCTTTTCTTTCGTAAGTCCGTTAAATTAAAATAGAAAATCTATGAAATATTTTCAATTTGATGAAGTATTGTTGAAATATTCTGCTTCAAAATGATTCGTAATGTTTTTCACTTTGTTTAATTTAAAAAAATCACATTATTGAATAACCTGAAACATCCTACTTACAAGCATCTCATTATAATTTACAAATAAATTTATTTTGAATGACATAAATACACACACATAAATATATATATATATATATATATATATATATATATATATATATATATATAAACATACGAAGATGGAGTTTATTTCAATTTTCGTCTCTTATCTCCTGATGAATCACAGAATTCGTGAAATGGGTCAAGGCATTAAACCTGCTAGATGCGTGATTTTCAAATCAATAAATGAACCAAGATATAAATTTTTTTCATGTTTTTTTTTAAATTTTATGACAATATAAGATATCCCATAACCTAATATAAAGAGAGAATTTCTACACGAACGATATCTTACTGAGACAAACAGCATGGTCTAATAAATAAACTGACCATCTATTTTGCTTACTTAATGATATTGAAATGTAAAGATATGGAGACTTGAAATAATATTGCCTACTCTGGTAGTTAATTAGTAAACGTTACTCAACAAAGGTTTGCCTCGTTAAAACGGTTGAACCTTGATGCTGATAACAATTTGGTAGTAGTTGCGGTATCGTTAACGATCTACCTAGCGAAGCGTTAATTGTTTAATCCCAATTCTCTTGAAAATTTGATATCATCGTGAAAATGTAAGCTTTATTTCTTGAATATTGTCAGAATTTTGAATATATTTGGCGTTAATTTTGTAGAAATTCATTATTCACAATTAAATGAAACTACGTGATGTAGTATTATTTCTACTGTCTTTAATTTCTTTACCACGACCTAGGTTTCGTTGTATTACAACATCTTCAGGTGGGATATAAGCAAAGATCTTTGCTAATATCCCACCTGAATATGTTGTAATACAAAGAAACCTAGGTCGCGGTAAAGAAATTAAAGATAGTAGAAATAATACTACATCAAGTAGTTTAATTTAATTGTCAGAATTCTAAAGTACATTGTCTTATTAATCTTTAAAATAGCCATTTTCCTTGATTTCTTTCAGTTAGAAGTGAATAGATTAATTAAACATGTCAATAATTTAACTAAACGCCTTTTTAGGAAGATTGACCATTATTTATAAATACACACATTTTGTTTTGATTCAGTATATCTTAAGACTAAATATTGTTGGTGGGCATTATAGGCAGTCCTTGAATTATACTAATGATAACTATATATTTGTGTTATAATATACTTACTTATTTCAGTACTATAAATATAATATTCGAATGTGTAAAAGTCTAAATTTTAAATAAATCGTTATTATATTATGTTAATCCTAAACTTCCATAACAATTTTAATCAAAGATTTATAAATAAATCACCCATTATCAGTTAAAAGAAAACATATTTATGTTTTGTACATGGCGCAGCCATGACTTGGCGCAGCGTTAACTTAACTGAGCTATGTTAATTGTCAAATTAAATAAATACTAAGATACATAAATGGGTGCATATTATGTTAATTATAAACTTGGTAATTTGTGTGTAATATAGGTATATACATTATGCTGAGGTTATTTTTTCAAAATATTTGTTACGGAAATTGTTTGACCTTTAACCATCGTAGACACTATGTCCAATGGTGATTAATATCCGGTGTTATAATCCTTACAGAAGTGTTTTTTTCATTTGTCGGTATCTAGGACTAATAACCTAAAAATTATTAAATTTTCGACTATCGATACAAATGAATGGAAAAAGTTTTTTAATGTAATCATATAACAAAAAGTGTTACCATGATAATTGTAATTTAAGTTCAAACTTGGTGTAAAATTCTAGTCGCATTTCAATATATACTTGTAATTTCGACCCATTTTAACAATATGCTTTATTACCAATATTATTTGAAATGTACGAAATTGCTCTATGACTAATATTTAATCACTTATGTGTAATGCCTTTACATATAAATTTAATAATAAAAAGAACTTTCATCGACAATCTTTGATTATTTATCTGATAAACCCACAAAACATAAGTAAACATAACATATATGATCCCTTTGCCTATCCTCAACAAAGGGCATGGTATGTAGACTATAAGAAACTCTCACGTAGGTAAATAAACCCCGGACATAAACTTGGCTAGGTACGTTAAACTTCTCCATTCAGTATAAGAAAATAATTTCTGTCCGGTGGTATTAGACACGAACATCTGATTATATAATGAAGTTTCTAGAGGTATCACGACGCAAATGCCCGGTTCATGTTAATCTAAATAATAATTAATGATTTAGAAAATAATTAACTTTAATTGTCACTAAAGCCTTAACATGATAAATTCGACCTAATGGCTGAACTTCGAGTAAATATTACACATGGAAAGGTATAGAATGTTAGACAAATTTAACGAAGAAATTCCATTTTAAAAACTTGTTACGTATGTAGAATTAAGGTAAAATTTTAAAAAATCCGTTCCGTTAGTTTAAAAATTGAAGTAAAAAATATTAATGTTATGGTTGAGAAACCCTTATAAAAGAATATATTACTTATAAAGGAGAAAGTTGTTGTTGATGAATAGCAAAAAAAATTACTTATATTAGATCATTTCGGTGAAATCTATTTATGCTTAATTGTTGAGACAAACAGTTTCCATGAACCCTTGTAAGAGTCGTTTTAAATAGTTTTTAGAAAAAATTAAAACTAAATAAATAAGCCAAATTATATTAAGCTTCCATTTTAAAACATTTAAAATGTCTATTCTTCTCAGCCTATAATATAATTTCAATTAAACATTTTGCATTCCGTTACAAATTATTGAAATATCTACTCACGTCAGGATGATTAAATACCCTATATTCACATATATGAAAGCACTCAAGTAAAAAAAGAAACCATTATCGAAATATATTACGCTAACCAAATATATTTTATTAAACATCGGGCCATTTGTAGACTTTTATGCGAATATCTAAATAGTTCCAAATCAAAATAAAAAATCGCAAAATATAAATAGCTACATGGATTTGAAATGTTTCGAAGTGGAAGAAGAGGAAAAATAAAATACAATGAAAAATAATTTAAATCTGAACGGATGTTAGTAAAAGTAACAAATCTTAAATAATATTATCACACTACAAAAAACATGGATAGAAGTGATCATAATATTCTAATGACAATCTCATGTTAAATTCGCTGAAAATAAAAACAACATTCGATTGTCATTACAAGTTTCCAGAGGGAGAAATAAAATAATTGTTAGAAAATTAGGATATTATTAAAAACTTGATACACATTACAATAAGAAAGGACGAAACAAAAAATATGATAGTAAAAAACTGATGACGATTTATAGATAAATGTTTGGAAGTGCATTAAACTTTATATTAATAAAAAAAAGAGAAATCAAACTTGAACATGGTAAATTACATGATTTTGTTGGAAAATAGTCACAATACCCCCATAAAATAAATTTTATTTCAATTTTTATAATAGTTTACAGTTTTATGCACTATCAATTTTGTTATAATTGCAAAAATTAATTTAAATTAAGAGATCCGTAGAAATCGTTTTTGGAGATATTTATTATTATGTCATAGGAAACTTGAGTGAAATTAATTATTTTTAAGTTTTGGGAATTTTTTACGAATGAATTTTTAATTAAAGAATCATTAAACGAAACAATGTATAACACAGGTTAGAAAAACTGAACTCAAGAATATTATTACGGGCAATACAAAATGTCAATAAACAAAATAATTTTATTTGTTTTACCATTTCTTGAACAGTTGTCAAACGGTTGCTGAAAGTTGTCGAACCTTTGGCGTTAGCTTGGTAGTTCAATTAAGTGAACGGCAACCTCGAATACGACTATTTACAATTTCCTGTGAGAAATATTTTAATTTTTCGTTTTCTGCTACGTATACTCCTAGTAAAACCATCACTCGGTCTTAGGCGTATTTTTCGCAATAAAATTTGTATTTTTCAAAGAAGAATTTTATCTGAAAATTTAAAGAAAAGGGCTATCTCATCAGCAAGAAAGATATATTTTAGGTCACACTATTTTAACATATCACTCTACCGAAATTTCTGCTCATCCTAGAAATTATTACTGATAATAACACTTTCACAATTTTTTAAAGCAATGTTATGACTTGATTATATTCATCAAATCAGTCCTTGCTTGTGCCAAAAGCTTCGTGACCAAGTTACGTCGCATTTTTCTTCTTAAATTATCGGTTCTCTCATGCTAACATTATTGTATCTACACTGGTGAAATTACATTAGCACAATTTTTAAGATCATGAAATTGAGCACCCCGTATTCTCTTTTCTTAAGTTATTAGAGACCCTATACAAGTAATTAGTATTCTGATTATTTTTAAAAATTAAATCTAATACTCTAAACTTTCAAGAAATAAACATATTTGTAAACCAGAAAGTTAAGACTCAAGTGTGTCTATATATGGTTACCCCCATAATTTTCAAGGGTTCAGTGTTATTAATAAGGATTAGTTCCTTTGCAATACAGTTTGCCGAAGTAAATCTTAAAATTTCTTCTACGGGTTTTCAGATTACAAATATAATATATGTTTTAGAGACAGTTATTGGCAAAAGTTTTAATAATGAAATAAAATTCCTTTTTTTTCTATTATACCCTTTTACCCTTTACAGTTGTATGTAGATAAGAAATTGCCGAATAAAAAAAAATAATTTTCTTCCCACAGATATAAAATAGGGTTGAATATTTCTTTCAAGATGAAATCAGCTATACTCTGATAAGTCTGTTAAAAGTTAGCTATCCATTGATAAGTCTGTTAAAATCAAATTGAAAATATATTTAAATCTATTTATTAATTAATATTTGTTTAACATTACTACACACATAGAACGTGTGTAATGAGTATATCGGATATTGGGTAAAGTTCTTTCACACTTTCACTAATAAGGAGTATCTTGAGATAACTTATGCCAAAATTCTATGAGGGACACATAAAATTAGCAAAGAAATCTCATACATAATTGCTTTTTGACAAAAATTTGGAATATTCTAGTTCACTGAAAAATAACAAAATATCCGTTTCGAAGAACTAATGTTTACGTATACTCTCTTCACAATAACATTCAATCTTAACCATATCTGAGGGACTTTATACCAAAATAATAACTATTTTGTAATTACAACTGTCTATTTAAAATAGGGGTTATTTTTAATAATATCGTACATCGTATCACGTGCGGTCACATTTTGGAATCAATCATGTACCGATACCCTTAATGTACCGATACATAAAGTTAAATAGGCACATACTTTTTAAATAGACCAACATTTATTTTTCAAAACAATGGCCAACCACAGTGTAATGTCATATATATGTTAATCATTATTTAAAGAAACTATTAAATACAAAATATTTTCAGAGACGCACTCAAGCAAGCTAATTTACATGTATTTATGTTGACGTAAAAAGCAATGCCACCATGAATACAATCTATTGCTGCGAGTGATATAGTACCCATCACGAAATCAATGTACACTTAAAGATAACATGAAATATACGAACTGCATGATTCCATTGCGATACAAAGAAAATGGGTAATTTTAACCATGTACAAAAAACTAAAAACCGAGGGAGGAGTTCATTGAGGAGACGGCAAATACAACGTCTTTTACAAGGACCGATTTATATCTGGCGAGATACAGTGATCTTTTCTGTTATAATTCATAGAGGCGTTCTCACCACCCGATGGCATTATTGCGGATATGACAGAATCGCTTTGAAGATTGTAAAAAACCATTTTCTACATTGCGGGCGTTATCTTCGAGAGGTTCTCTCTTATTGTATATTTATTTTGTACGCAAAAGCTTGTACCAAGACATCAATTCAATTTCTGTGTCCAAAATATAGCTTGTCATTTTTATTTTATTAAAAAAATATTTGAAGACTTAGTTTTTGCCAAATTGGAAGATAAAATCCAGTAACAAAGGTAAATACCAAATAAAGTGTATAATTATGTTTATATCAAATTAATTAAATCTCTTCATTTTCGACAAGTTCGTACATATTCTTTTAATAAAACCTCTTCATTTTTGGTAAGTCCCTACATATTTAGATGGTTATCTTTTCACAAACTCTCAGAAAGAAATATACATCAAAATTGTGAACTTCAAACTTATCAAATGATTGAAAGGAAATTTGAAAGAATCGCAAAATTTCTGGACCAATTTCACTGATATTGTTGTTATTACAAAACTCATAATTTGAATATCTGCAATGAGTTTACAATAAGAATATTCATTTTGCTTCCTAAGATATTCTTACAAGATTATTTAATTAAAATTTTAAATATTATTCCCAAAAACTATAATTTAAATTGTTTTGAGTTTAATAAAATGTTATCCATATTAAATCCAAAATATATTAATTTCTGGGAAACATTACATTCGTTTCCTTTTCTTTTTTTACCCCGCAACTCTCACGAATGTTTCCGGTGTACGACCCCACGATACTCGGTCGTCCGCGTACAGGTGTAGCAGTTGATGTGTTTTTGTACGGTGCGTTTTATTTTATTTTATTATGTCCAATGAAGCTTTGGCCGATCCAAGTAATGTTGAAGCTCCACTTTTTCATTCCGATTCTCATTTGGAGTAAAAAATAATAAATTATTATCGAAACGAAAACGCAAGCAAGATTGATGAATTGGTGAATGTTTAAGACGGCGAAATCATTATCAAAAAGGAAGATGCAAGGCAACGGAAGGCCTAAAATGATATTACCCATGTTTTAAACCAAAATGCCTTGGGTTTCAGTGGTCGGCGACGTATTATTATATTGGCGGGTAAAAAATCATAACCATAATTCGTTTGAAAGTGGAAAAATAGATAAATTATTTTAACCAGGACTAAAACTAAAGGTCACAAATTCAACAAAAAAAAGGAGTAAATGTACTTCTTTGACATAGTTGAAAAAGGTAAAGAACCTAAAATTCATCAATAAATGTACGGATCCTCTACCATAAGCCCATACGAATTAAATTTGCGGCTTATATCTCTGAAAAATTCTTGAAGATAACTGAACTATGTTTGTTGTTTTATTTGAAGTATCCGATGGTGACAAAAATCCTAATTTTATTTTATGTTTTCAATTAAATACCTATTCGGCCTTTTATGTAATTGTAACTTTATGCACGTTGATAGAAATTATTGATCTAGCAGGATTTTCCTTCACTCATAATTGGAACCACCAATCGTGACAAAAGCATTCACCCAATTGGTTTAACCAAAAACTCCTTAAAATAAAACAGCTGACTTAATTTATTGTTTGATACACTAAATCAGAATGTTTCTTCTATGCTCGAAAAAAGCATACAAACCACATTTTTAAAAGTCTAAGGATGACGTTAGGAAACGGATTTGTTAATTAGAAAGTCGTTAAAATAGATAAGTTAATTGAAACGTCGAAGGAAGAATACCTCTAAAACAAAAGTAGTACGTTACATCATTCGTTCGTATTTATGAGGTACAGAAGTCAAGAAGTCGATGAATAAAAAGTTTGGGTCAAAAATTCTGTACATATGAAATATGCGAAGTTTTAAAAAAGTCAATCGAGGAAAAATGGAATTATCTCCATATGTGTATATATATATATATATATATATATATATATATATATATATATATATGCATCTAAATAATAATTCTTTTATATAAGCGATAATAAATTATAGCACCCACGTGTAGGAAATGACTGAAAGTAAAAAGATTGTTCCTTGAGCAGTGTATAGATTAATTATAAAAATCAGAAGTACTATAATTACCTTATAAATTAACTTCTTGCTTTTTGCAAGGAACCCTTTTGGGATCGCTTTGAATGAGTATGATATTCGTTTTAAGGTAATTAAAGAAACTATGATATATCTACTCCGTTCTGTCGTGAATATTTCCGGTTAAGAGTATTTTAATAATAACGCGCGGCGAAAACGCATAACTTCTTATGTTATATTAACATATCGGCATTAACAATCTTTGGTTTCGTTTCATTTATTTATTTTAATGTTAAATTATAAATAATTTTACTTACCCTGTAAGCTACTAGTAACTTCTTCAGCTAATCGTTCTTGAATTAGTAACGTTTAAGTGCAGAAATTTCTATATTCTGTAAGAAATCCCACTTCAAATTTAAAGATCACTTCCTCACTATAATGCTCCTAATAACATAATTTAATTTAACTCTAACATGTTAAGTACGTGTTCAAGGCTTGTAAAGTCTCATTTTCTGAACGAAAGATATTTACAATGAATTAAGATAACATGTATTATAACACTCAGTCTAGTGTTATAATGGCCGACCATCAAGTTGGCTGACTTAATGAGATTGAATTGTGTAGACGTTGTAAATTTGAATTAATATTCTAATTTGAATTAATATTTGAATTAATTAATATGTCCCCATAGTTGTAAGTCATTAATCGTTGCTCGTCTACTGAAAAAAACTTGCAGTCACCTCATTAAAACATCCGGCATCTTGATATTCACAAAGGTAGTAGTATCGTTAATGATCTACCTTCTAATGAAGTTATAATTTAATTCTTACTTTCCGACAAAATTGTCTATTATTCTATAGTATAATTAAATTCAAATAGTTTATTATGTAAACAGTTTACTTCGTCAGAACGACATGAATATACTATTTGAAAATTGCTAAGAATTCGAAACATAAATGTTAAATAAGAACAAAATTAAATAAGAAAAGGGCACAACCGAACCGTGGATTTTATATTGAAATCTTTGAAATTGTGCCCTGTATTTATACATCGAGTGCCATCATACGCCCACAAATTAAACTTTACATACTTGTATATCTAGCGCCATCTAGTTAGTTTTCTAAGATCGAATTTTTAAATCGATATTATATATATCGATCTAAAACATAAATCGTTTTATTTTTAAATAATTATTTCCAAAGAACCGCATTAAACTTTTCAATTACAAACGCGGGTATTAAGATCAGATAGTTACAGGAGGCCTTAGGCTGGGTCTTACTAAGCTGTGGTTGGGCGAGCGGACTCGGTGCCGCTCGTTGAACCAACGCAGGTTTTACCGCATCATAGCTGGCTGATGACCCACATATGGCGGGTTTTTCCTGGACTCGGTAAAATCATTTTAAAGAATGCTAACCCAGTAATTTCTGACTGCAAATTATAATGTTTCACTGCCGCGCCACTTCCTAGTTGGAAGAAGTGACGAAATAATACTTTTAAACATACCTTATGTTTAAAAGTATTTTTTCTCGGATGTCCTATAGAACATAAATCTTCATTAAAAGAATCTTTTAAGGATTAAAAATGATTTTTTTTTAATTTTGCTTAGATTTGCTAAGACTCAGCACACGTTTTAAAAATTTCGTAAATCTAAAGACGGGGTAAACTTTCTTCGTTTCTAGACTTCTACAAAGAAACAAAGCACCGTCCGCACATCTGTTACATGCCCATAGTTTTTAGAGTTTTAAATCGATGTGCCCAATACTTTATATATATATATATGTGTCATAGAGAGATGAGAATATTTATCTTTGGATTCATTACTCTTTTAAAACCGAGTTAAGAATCTATTTACAATTTCTAATTTGACGTTCCATTGTTGAAATATTAAGCTTCAGAGTCACTTGCCATATGTCATTCCTCTTCTCTTATTCACGGGTTTGGGAAATCTAAATTTTGAATGTTAGTACTCTGAAGTAAAATTATTTTAGTTGTCTTGATAATCATTTCAAGAGGTACAGAAACATTTGAAACCCTACTTTGTGGGGCTACGGTTTGGTACCTCAAAAGGAATTATCTTGAAACAACACATGTTTCTGTATGGCACCAACGTTTTTCTCAGGAACCATTTAAAATTTGATACATCAATGAAACTTATTAAGCCGCACATACCTGAATATCTAACATTCAAAAATATTTATAATTTTATGGGAAGCGTGTCAAATTATGCACTGAAATGTTTCTTTAGTTCACATGTAGCGTGGAATATCCTTCAAAGTGACTAATATAGTAAGGATTCAAAAATATATTTTTTTAAATTTTAGCTAATATATGTTCCCTTCCTTCTTTATATCTGAAATAGCTAAAATAAATTTGTTAGAAGCCTACTCAATGAAAAATTATAGCCAATTGCCAAATGCGAAGGTCAATGAAAAATTGTAGCTTAATCCTAGATCTTACATGTGATGAAAAATGTACAATGTTTTAGCACCCGTAGAATATATAGTAAATACATTACTTCCAATTACCCTGGACAAAATAATGGAATTTGTAATTGAACTATTGAGCGACATTGAAACCAATCGCTTTCTGTTGCAGTAATTGTTACATTAAATAGACATGCTCATCAACATTAAAAATAGTTCTTAAAAGATAATAGTTATGCTTTTATAAGAACACTCACTTTTAAATGTGCTCCTTTTTATAATCCTATCTCTTTCATCAAAGTTAGCATGTGACGCTCTTTTATGATAATATTACAAATGTGTATAGGATAAACTAACCTGATTATTAACTAAACACATAACATATTAATCATAATGGAAACTAAACGTGTTTAATTACTTTCGTTTTTATCAATATTTAACCGTCTGAAAACTAAGGCAGCACAATTGTTGCCTTTCTCAACACTTTGCAGTTATTTGAACTTCCCATATATTGTCTGTGAGTTGATTCCTTTTGTAGATTGCTCATGAATTAATTATATATAATTATAGGCGCTTTTGATTCATACATTACATTGAAGTGAAAAGGTAATTTAAGAAGGGCATATATATTACGTTATTAGCACATATGGTGTAAACTTCTTTATACGTGGATGTTCATTTTATTAACTCCAGAGTATTTAGAAATTAAACCTATGTTTTCCCACAAAGATCAGCAAAAGGAGATATTTCCTCGAATGAAAGATTAGTCTAACAAGTTAGTATAATATAGAAGCGATTATAGCCTCGAGCTCGTTCGGTCCAATGAATAAGTTGACCTTATATTTAAGTGAGTACACAAAATTGTATACAGGTCATAGACTTTAATGAATATTGTCCACAACTGTAGTTAGGAATATTTAGGCGTATAGTGGACAATAAGGCGTTGCGGACGCCTAATTGAAATGGTGGGTTCTTTGACATTCATAACCTTTTCCCAGTGATAGTATTGTTGACTATTTACCTGGCAAGGGAAAGGTATTTGTTTTGAACATATTTACCTACAATATTTTTCTTAGTAGTGAAAATTTAAAGGTTTAATTATATAATTTTCCAACAACGACCTTTTTAGTGTATGATACGTTTTATTACATTTTAGAAAATACTTCAAACAGACGTGTTCTACGATTTCTACGGCAAATAAACACATGCTTACGATAATTATTGCGATAGGCGGTATTGTTAGTCTCTTGTTATTATTAAGGCTTTTGGTCAATTGTGGAAAAAAATGTAAATTATGGCCCACTTATATACAACTTCAAATTTAGTAACATTATTTGTGTTACATATTTATCAGCAGCTAATGTGGCATTGGATAATATAAAAAATAGACCGGATAATAGAAAATTTTAAATCCTGGACGTCTGAACTGAAATTTTGGCAAATGTATAATAAATATGTCGTTTTAACATCCTTCTTAAAGCTATTAAAACGCAGGTTCGAGAAAAAAGTATTTTTTATTCTAACACATATCACAGGTATGTATAATTAAAATTTTGGTATTAATAATTTCTGTCTAAAATCACCTTTTAAATACGTTTTCTTTTGGCGAAGTTAACACCACTACAAAAGTACGCCCATTTATTGTTAACATATCGCAACTTACGCACACAAAGTGCGCCCAGATATGTGACTAATATACACACGCACGAACACTATACACGAACGTATCTTTTGAAATTTAAAATTGTATAATACCGCCCTATAAACGGCAAAACACCGATGTTTGTAAGAAACGGATTGTTTTCTAAGAAGGAATTCTAGAAAATGTAATAATCTACGACTTAAATATAAATATGACCACGCTAAGGCTGAATGAATAACAATTTATGTCGCATAACTTATTTGTGTTATGTATAAATTACATATTTTTTTGAATGTCACATAAAATTAACTTTTTTTAATAAAAGCTTTTTAAAAAAATTAAAAAGGACATTCATTTTGGACGGTGTATTTCTGAATGTGTGACGATGTTTACATAAAATGTTAGGTATATCACAATATAAAATTATTTGGAACTGCAATACAATATGGAAAGTAAAATAAGCTAATTTTTTTTTGCTGATAGTGTAAGTTCCTGAAAAAGTTAACAGCCAGAAACACTTACCTTTACTTAAAACATGAAATCACAATCTTATTTACTAAATTGATGCTGTTAAGACTTTGAAATTGGATTTATTATGAAGTTATTATGGCTAGTTTATATAGTGAACAACGTACTCCCCAATGTTTATTAAAAATATGTGAACACTGTTTACCAATATCTCTTTGAGAAGGTGTTTCTGAATTTGAACTCCCTTAATAGAGTCTCTTTCCGACGTCTTCTTTATCAGAGTACTGGGTACTTTACTCAACCACTTTTAAAAAAGTTTGGATTTTGAGTTCCGTCAAGTGAGCGTCGATTGTTTCTGGTTAATATTATGTTATCCTAGGCATTCTCCATCATTTGAATGAAAAGAACCTGGATGGAAAAGATGACTAAACTTGTTTGCAGTAACATTTTAAACTCTTCAACTTAGCACTAAATTGGGACAACATAGCTTCTCGTAATCTTAATTTTCTCCTAACCATCTTCTTCCTCTGTTCCGATGGGTTGTTGAATATTGTGTCCACGTTAATTCCTGGAGTTGCATTTTTATGTTAGAAAACTTTCAACGGCAATCGTTGTTGTTCATGCTTGTATTTATTTTACTACAAATTATAGTTTTTTTCTGTTTTTTATCTTTCTTTCTTCTTTTCCATATTTTCATCTAAATAGAGTCAACAGGTCAAATGACCTCGTAACACAATTGACTCGTCAAAGGCAGATGATTCAACATAGCGTTATTTCTCATTTATTATCGTATTCTGCATTGCTTTTGCATCCATTGATATCAAATCAGCTATCATTCGTATCTTTCTTTCTTGTTTTCTTCTGCGGTCAATTGCCAAATTACAGTTCGTGTATGACTGAGAGTTTTTTTTAATATTCTAGTTCTATAATTATTCCGATCCTTTTTTCTGTATAGTTTCTCATAAAAATAAGCCCTTATTTCTCCAGTAATGAGGTCATTCGTTGATCAGTCTAAAGTAATAACAGAAGATAAATAGAAATATTGGGCTGCCAATCTAAGGAGAGTTAGGGGATTTTATTTGTGTAAGTCTCCAATAAATTTTGGAACTTATTGAGAGCGTAGTTAAAAAACGTTTGCGACGTTCTCCGACACTCTTTATATTATGTATTGGAGACGATTTATATTTTATTTTGGTGGCTAAAGTAAGGCAACTATTTATTTTGTTTCCAAAAATATATAAAAATTTTCCTTCGCTAAATGTGAAATCATAACAACTCTTTTTCTTTAATATCCGTTGACGAATTTACATTAAAATTAATACAACCTGATTTTTATACGCCACGACTTTTGTCACCCATATTGAATTTCATACCACAAGTGCATAATTTCACGTCATTAATTTTATTTAATTTTACCAGTACATATCGTTTTATTATTACGTAGTTTACAAACGTAGCCTACAACTTCAACTCATTTCTTTCCCATAATGTTGTTTAATCGAGATATGACATTTTATATACAACCACGGTAAAAGTAATCAGTAACTTAAAAAAGTTATAGACACGAAACTTTTACGAGATGCATTTAAGCAGGAAATTTACTCAAAAGTGGATTGAGGTACGGTCGTGAAAACGATGGATCGCTGCAAATGATAGAGCTCTTATCAAAAAATTAATTTTTATTCAAGTATATCATGAGACACGGTTAGCATGGCTCAAATTCTGTATAAGGAAAATAAGTAACATTTATCGCTCTGTAAAAGATGAAGGAAAAGGAGCGGTACTTTAGGAAACGGCATTGTACGGTCCAAGAACGCTCTTCATCATAAATATCCAATATACGAGTATTTTACGGACACAGATTTATGATGAGCGAGATTCTGTGATCTTTTTCATTATAATTCAGAGAAGTGAGAAGGTCGTCTGATTAGAGTTAAAAAGGGAAATTATTTTTCAAAAATTAAATTATTGTGCAAAACGTAACCTATTTATAGGCTAAAAGCTTGGTTTTATTTTTAGTTTGTTAGACATTATTTGTAGTTTGTTAACAAATAAAAAATAGTGGGTACAATATTTCCATCACCATGTCACATAAATGATGTGTGTAAATTTTCTCTTCGTCCTCGATGTGTTTGGAGGAAGTAACAAATCTGCGCCCAACCCCATCCGGAACACGGCCCAAAAGATGCCTAGACTAGATGCCTATATGCCTAGAGGTCTAGCCCGAAGAGCAGCCAGCTATTGGTGCTGGTTTTCGATGTTAGGACCCCAACAGCATAGGATCTATCACGATCGAGTTGAGCACTTATAAATAAAATTATAGAATATTTATCTTAAAAAATATTTGAACTTTCGCGTTTCTTAGAGAGAAGATGTTTATTCGACTCAATGCAAATCTAGTCCATAGTCCATTTTGAATCAAGTGTTTCTGACAATATCTAATTATTGCCATTCAATTAATTAAATTGGCTTTATTGAATGTCTTCACTCTAGACATTGCGACGTAAGCTTCTCTCTACTAAGACAGCGAAATCGTTGAGACTAAGACTCCGAGGTTTTTGTGTAAACATAATTGCGTACGTCGTACATATAAAGAATGGTGTCTTATTTACGTAGGCTCTATTAATAATCTCGAACTAATTCTTAAGAATTTTCAAATCAGGTGGAATTATTGATACACTTTATTATTATTTTCATGTAGACCATTTATTTATTACGATTAGAGCTATTTTAGTAATTTGTCATACCACTGGTAATGGTAAAAAGAAATAGCTGTATTATAGTCCTTTTGAATGAATTATTTATATTAAATTAATTATATTGAGGGACAGTGATTACATAATGGTTATAATATAAAAAGCTTTTTTTTAACTTTTTGTTCAACTGTTTATTTTACTCACGATATCTAAGTTTATTTATCTTTCAAATTATTTTCCTTCACAAATCGCTGATACTCAAATATTCGAATAGATTTTTAAACAAAGTTTGTAGAATATGTTTCTCTTTTGGGTCTCTAAAAAAATTATTGTCAAAGTTTTTTGTCTCAAGAACATTCGGGTCATTATTTTCAAAAATTATTAATCGAATTACAAACATTCACACAGTACGTGAAGCTAAGAAAAAATGAATTTACCTATTATTACCCTTTTGATGAAAATGTAATTTTAATGACTTCACAAAATGGAATGCTTTTACTTATTTCTAATTATTACACATTTTGCGAAGTATAATTAAGTTTCTTCTTTTGCAAACATATCCGTAGATTTGACTGTCATGCATATTCTCGCATATATTCGGCAGGTTTTTATCATTATTGGTTATCGTTCGAAAACGTAAAACAAATAATTTAATCATAGCCCTATAAACCGAATTCGTAATAGTCGCCAATGTAATAAGCATTGCGAATTTAAATTGAAAAAAGCGACTATATTTTCTAGCAAAAAAAATATTTTTTGGCTGGTGAGCAGTATATAAACAATATAGTTAATAGCAATTAGATAGAAGTGTCAAAAATTGGCTATTTTACCTACTGCAAGTATAAAACTGGTCTAAAGATTGTTTTATAAAACTCAAAATCCACGTCTTGCTTCGATTAAAAATCTGCGATGTCACTTAGATTTAAAATGGAAATAAAAGTTTATAACTATCTTGAAAAAATTAAATTTTATTCTTTAAATTAAGGTTACTTTAGGTCATAGCATAAAAATAGTTCACTATTTACAAACACATTTGTACGTCTCTTTAAGTATTTAGATCGTAAAATAAAACAGTATAGAATTATTTTCATTGCCTTAACTAAGTTTTATTAAATTATAAATAGAGGGGAGAGACGGAAGGCAATGTAAATAGAGCCTGCATTGTCTCAGTTTGCATAATTAATTAGGAGTGAAAAGTTCCGCCTATTTGCTTAATTCTTATCGCTATTTTTGATAGTTTAATTCGTTTATAAATTATATATTTTGTAACATTCTTTATGGATATTTTAGATAATAGCTGAAATTCCACCAATTGACACAATTTTAATAATTTTGAATAAATGAATGAGATAAATGACAGAGATGCAGCTGCTATCTCTTCTGCTGTCCTGCAAGATGTCGAAAATAATGACGAATTAATTGAGTCAAGATTACGACGCGCCAGATAAAAATTGCAACTAAAATATTTAAGTGGAAATCGATTTTTGTTTTGTATTTTGATGTGCAAAAAGATAAGATTTTCATATCACACACAAGCTGTAGAGCGAGTAGTAAAGACAGTCACAGATGCATCCTTACAACTCTGCGACAAAATATTAAGAGCAACTTTGATAAATAATAAAATTAATTGTCGAAACTAACGCCAAAATTTGAAAGCAAAAAGATTTTAAGGTTATTTCAACTTTTTTTTATTTTGTTCTTAAATAAGTAATATACCTAATTATAATACATTTCCTAATATAAAAATTGCTTATCTTTTCACTAAAAATACGTAGTTTTCCTGTTGAGTCATAAAACATTTTAATCCAAGAAGATAGGAAAAATAAGAGAATTTCAGATATTTTAGGTTAATGCTAGGATAGAAGAGACTACTTGAAAATATTTTTTGCTAACTTGTTTTTATTGGGTTACGTTTATATACAAAGGCTAACCGCCTAATAAATATGAATTTATATGTATTTACATATTCACACACACATATATATATATATATATATATATATATATATATATATATCACGTTGACATACCTTTAGTAACTCGAAAATATTCAGTTATGTGAAAATGTAAACCTGTATATTTTCACAGAAAAGTTAGTGCCCAAACGCATTCACTAGTATACATTAAAATACGGCTATCAACATATTGTTTAACGAATAAATATTAAAAAAAAATTGTTTAATTAATCACAATAAGATATGATTGAAATGTGTACAAGTTGTAAATATAATTGATTTTTGTCTAACCCAGTAGTTAGCGATCGTTACTCGTTCGTTAGAACGATCAGTCCCTTGATAATCGTAATTGTGTTTTAATTAGTTGCGATATCGTTAAGGATCAACCTTATAACGTGACGACTCATTTTCTTAAATATTTGATTTTGCACCGAAAATTTTGATCTATTTTTCAGATATTGCATAGGTTCGTAATTAGGAATCAATAACGTTTTCTAAGATTTTTGAAAAAAACTCATATTTTTATTACATACCTTTCAGAAAATAATTCATCCACACTATTTCTATGTATCACGTATCAAATGAACATATGCAGACCGGAATTAGTATTACATGACATTTGCATGTTTTTGTTTTAATTATAGTTAGTTTGAAATGGCATTGCCAGTTTTTTTTTCATTATTGTCATTTTATTGTCGGTTGCTAAAAATTTTATAAATTGTACTATGTAAAAGTATTTGATATATTCTACTTATTAACTACATATCATTTTAAAATACACGATTCATTTCGAATTTTTTCTTTGGTAATTTCGAAAACTTTGCAATGGAAAAATGTTTAAATTAATAAAGCGGTTAAGATGATATCCAATATAATAACAAAAAAAATGTTTAGCCTTGCTAAGTTTATACTTACTTACAAAAATACATAATTTTATAGATGCAATTTTAATTTTGTCACGTATCCTTCCTTCTTAAAACGACTACATAAAGAATAATTCTATCGATAATATTATTTCCATCGATATATTTAACTCCATCGTTCGATAAACTTGACGTCCAGACGTGACGTAATACATGTTTTTTTAAAGTAAACATTTCAAATTAATGTTATGCATACCACACAAAACCGGAATTCCGGAACAAGCTCACCATTTTCTCGCCGGATATTCTACAGGATTAAATAATCTACCACTTAGAAACCATTGTTAAAAACTAACTCATTTAATCAGCTAAAGCTGAATATATAGATAGTTAAGCCCTAGTTTTTATTTCTTTTAACGTTCGTAACCTAACATAAATTTAAGATACACGTATACTGAATAGAAGCGTGTTCGCGACCTGGGAGAATTAGCTAGATGTTATAATTTATAATACTGAAATTTAATTAACGTTCTTAATAAAGCGTCGTGAGCCTTAATTTGCATAAATGCAGGAATAGCAAATAAGCTCTTTATTGCTTCTCTATAATTCAAAATTAATATAACGCAATATAAGTAGGTAGTTCAACTACTGGTATTTACAAATATCTGCTATTTGCAAATTGTAGGTACGTATTTTTACAAAATTTGCATATATTTTGAAAAGTTTTATATTCTGATTACTATTCCATGCAACATTTTTTTATCTCAAGTGTAAACTGCCACTGACATTTTCCAAAAAAAATATGAAAGAAGAATAAAAAATTCTAATAAATTCAATGAAAAATGTACACATACCGTATACAAGCAGTAAAGATCTATGACATACTTATGCTAGCTAGTTTTAAGTTATTTTCAACTTTATGTTAATGTTTTTTGTGTTTCACAACTACAGAATATTTTCTTAGGATCATTATAATCATGTCTGATTTAAGTTTATGGGGCGTGATATGTATAACTACATCTTTTTGTTATATTTCCCGGAATACAGACAAATATAGAATACAGACAAATATGGTAACATACCAAATATGGTATAAGTCATATTATGTTTAATTATGAGGTTTGCCTTAAGTAGATTTCCAACTAGACGTTATATTTCTTCTACAGTTTCCAATTTACCATTAAATCAACTTATCATTTTACCTTAAAGATATTTCTCCAGTATATAATTTTTCAATAATTAACTAGGAGATTAAACAAAATATAGAATAAATGGAACATAAGGGAAAAAATATTAAACTTAACCAAAGTTAAAAGTAAACTCTTGCATAAAGTAAACCATTCATTTAATTTTAGTTTGATAGCTTAGAGACATTTTCGGTGGTCTCTCGAGAAATTGAAAAACGAACGTGGGGTTCTGCGACTTGTTTAACAATTATTGATAGTTCAAAAAATAATCATTAACTAAGTTTAGAGTCTCCACAGAGTAAAGTCGAACTGATTTCTGAACCTCAAATAAGGTATTCGGAGGTACAGATTGCTACGAGAGATTTAGTAAACGCCTTTCAAAAAAACTCAATTTTATTGCATTAGATTATGAGAATTTAATTTTAAAATAACGTTAGTAAAATTTCGTGATGTGAGAGTAAAATTCAAAATAAAAAAAATGTACATATAATTGTAAAATGGGCTATTAAGAGAACATATAACTAATAGCAAATAAAAAATATGAGCAATAGCTGAGCAACATCGATACAAATTTTAAGTCAATACATTAATTATTAATCGGTGATAATGATAAAATTGGATAAAGTTGAAGAATTCAATTTCATGCATTTGGAGTTTCTTTAAAAGAAAACATTTATATAGAAAAATTTATTTAAACTAGTATTTTAAGCTGTATAATTTATAAAATATTATAAATATTTGACTCGAGTTATTTTTATCTCTCAATCAATTTTGTGAAATTAAAATAAAACCGCATATCTAATATAGCTGATAATTAAGTAATCTATGATTATTTTTATTTTAGTGTTAATATTTAATTTAAACGATAACAAAGTATTCTAAATATTTCTATACAAAGTAAATTCAACAATTTTTCCATATCTTGAGAAAATTCCTAAAAATCCTTTTTCTGGTAACATTACCTGAAAATAATACAATGTTATACAATCAGAACAAACATACGCCCTAGGACTTTATCCGTTTCTTAAAAAACTAAAATATACAAAATATTTCAGAGACTAGTGTTCCTTGAAATATAAGCTTTACACAATTAAATTTTGGCACAAAGGAAATAGGCCACTTTTATCCCGGTATAAAAATGCATAAGAGAGAAACACTGAGTAGTCGAGATTGTGCGACTGTGCAAAAAAATCACTTAATACACTTATAGGTTGACAACTTATAAATACGCCACTTTTTTTAACCGATTGCTGGAATATATAAAGCTTCTTGAATATTTCTTGAAGGGTATGTAAAGAGTGTGGCATTCAAACTCCTGTTCAGTTTACAAATTGGCCAGTAAATAATAAATTAATAATGGAAATATTTCGAAATTAACTTAGAGGTCTCTTCCGTCATAAATGCCGTTTAGGGTGAAAAACTAGCAAAGCATCACGCTTTATATACACAACGATGGGTAAATGTATGCCCTCTTGCTATATACCCAAGCACCGGTTCCATAGATTCAAAGAAGGTAATTTTGATTTATCCAATAAACGGCAGCCAGGCCATTTGCTACAACTGATTTAGAAAAATTTGAAAGTCTTATTGAAACAGATTTTAGAATAGGTTTGCGCTCTTGTACTGCAATGTTAAAGCAACTTCATGCTTTATACATATTTTACTGAACAGGAGTTTGAAGGCCAATAACTCAATGGATAACTTCGTATACGCATAAATGAAGTTATCCATTGAGTTATTCATTGGGAACTCTTTCAAACTAACAGTACAGTTACATATAAGATTTATTGTGAAAAATTGAGTAAAGTCACAGCTAAACTTCCTTTGAATCAAAGTAAATTTTATTTTTTACGTGACAGTGCTCGACCCCACGTAGCAAAAGTAACGCGTGAAAAACTACTTTCACTTAGATGGAGTATGATACTTCACCCACCGTACTTTCCAAATCTTTCGCCATCTAATTACCATGTGTTTCACCTCTGTCTAATAATTTATGTTATAGAGAATATAAAAGTCATTTCAAAATCAAACTTAACGGGGTTTTCATCAAAGGTCCAAACATTTCTTCAAAGAAGGAACTTTAGCTCTTCCTACACGTTGGCGACATGTGTTAGATACCGATGGTACTTATGTAATTAACGATTTATTTTATTGGCTACATACAAAAAGTTGAAAAGTGTGTACAGAGATGGCGGGTTATAAGTTGCCAACCCAATACTTAACTTTTTGGCAAAATAATATAAAAGTAATTTTACATCTTTCCATTTTGTTTTCTCACTGTCTTAAAAAGTAACAAAAAATATAATTTGTAAATATCATGAGTACGACCTGGTTATTTATACATTTTGCATCAGCGTGCTCAACTCCGATTTTGAAGTCGTTCATTAATTAATACTATAGAAATTTCCATCACAAATCACTCAGCGTTTCCGCACTTCCAGTCTTGTGCGGTTAGCAGAACATTATTTTAAAATTAAAATTTTTATATTTCAAAATTTACACGAATATACAGGTATTATTACTTCACATTTAGGTATAATAATGACGGGGTACAATTATAATAACCTTATACTTGTACAAATATTTAGACTCAACCTCTATGAACACGAAGATAAAATTTGGCTACCAATTTTTTTTTAGGATTCTATTGAAAGTAATTTTTTATACAATAATTCAAGGCATGTGGTAATTATGAAGTCAATATCCTGTGAAGTAAACTATAAATCTCATTTTTTATTTAATCCAGAATTTAAATTTGATTATTGACTTTCAATATTTGTTTTAAATTCAGAGAAACTTCAAGGTAGGCGTGTGCTGTAATACAAGATAAACCACGAGATGAGAAATTGACGAAAAAAAATATATATATATATATATATATATATATATATATATATCAAATTTCCTAAAATTCCTTCCTAATCGAACTACGCCATTGCATGTCCATACTTTAAAATATATTAAAATCAACGATTTTGCCAAGGATAATTGATTTTCTAAATTATTGAAAACTTAAACTTTCAAACTCTCTGTTTCTTTCGGAGACATTGAAAAAAAGTTTATTTATAGTGTTTATTAAAAAAGAAATTTACTTAATGAACATGAAGCCGTATATAGCAAATATATTTGTTTTCATATTATTTATAATCGATTTTTTACATTCTTGTGAACTGAATTTTTGGATATGCTACTAGCTCACATGTTATAATAATAACAAATGACCAAGGATGTATTAAACACAGTTTCGTATCTAAAGTAAATAAAAATTCTATGGCGTCTATCGGAAAATAATGCCCATGCACATGAAAAACCGATTTATTTCTTTATATACTTCGAATAGTTTTCCTTATACCTTGTTACAATGCAATCGTATGACATTCTCGCTTTCATGAAATATGACTAAAAATCACAGTATCTCGCTCATTGTAAATAAAACGTCGTAAAATAGATTCGACCTTCATCATGCAAAGAGCTCTTGGATCGCACAATACCGACTACGCGGAGTGCTCCTTAGTCCCGTATATTTTTATATAGGGATAAAAGTAGCCCGTTTCCTTTGTACCGACATTGAAGCATATAAATCGAATCTTTCATGAGACACTTTAATGAAACCTTCATTTTTGATGGGCATTCTATCGTTCACAGCGACCGGTCATCTTTATGGCGGCTTCGCTTCCCACGTATGAATAAAGTAGCCCGCTTGAGTGCGTCTCCGAAAGATTTCGTATTTGTTAGTTTTTTTTAAGTAACGGGTAAAGTCTCGGGGCAGGTGTTTGTTTTTCTACCGCGATTGTGTTTACGACGTTGTATTGCGGTGATGTAATATTACCTAAAATAATTGAGTTAAGTTGGTCGGTATGTTAAAAATTACGTATTAACTAAATTATAAGTACGGGTGCTTTAAAAGTGAATTGACTACAAATTTTTCATCGAGAGCAAGAAGAATGATGTGGGTGAAAATAGGCATTACCTGTCATAATGTAAGTTAAGAAAAACATAGAGTAATACAGCAGAAACAAAACGATCAGTAAATCGCCTAATTCATTCGTAAACCTTCAATCTTCATATAATTACTGACGTAATGTTCCAACATTATGTTTTTGTTATGGTTTAATTTTTCCGGAACTACGAACTGTAACTAACTGACGTGTTATTTTTATTAAAGCAATTAGGGTTAATTTTCAACATTTTAAGGTTTTTTAGATTACTGGTCACTTGTACATAAATTGTGGAATTTATTGTAAATAAAAATCTTGAAACTATACGGTACAGTTGCAATAAAACACTTTGCATGTTAATAACATAATTGCCAGTCGCTGAAATATCAGCTCTATTGGACATGGAGTTTTATTTTAATTTTGCATAATTCATTTAGAGAGTAAATTAGCTGAGGTCACAATTGTTTACCCTGCCAGCTATAACAATAAAGACCGTATAAGAATATTTTGATTAAATGTCTATTTTGTGAATTAATATAGAGTTTTCCTTTATATAAAGTTGAAATATAAGAAACTGAGCTCCTTGATTGTAATTTATACAATATATTCACTATCAACAATCAAGAATAAATATAATTAAGTAATAAAGTTACATCTATAAAATATTTAAAATATTCACTGTGACAATTTGTTATTTATTGGAGGGTTATTTTATATTTTCTCTAGAAACGTTTATTTGCCATAACACGTACATATATTTTTTTAACTGTCACTAATACTATTTCAAAATTAAATACTTATAATCTAGTTACAGACTACAAGTACTTAGTTCAAAGTAAAATCATACCAAAAAACCTTTAAAGACGTTGACTCTTTTAATTAAACTCCCGTAGCAATCTACATCTCCGATTACCTCATTCAAGGTTCAGTTATTAGTTCAGCTTTACCCTGTTAAGTCAGTTACTGACTGTTCTCTAAATCATAAATAGCGAGACGTCGAAATCGAGACGCTGAAACTCACGTTTGTGTTTTCATGTCTCCAGAGATCTCCCTCAGTGAACGGAAATAAGTTTCTAATGACATGAAACAGAAATAACTTTCATATATTGAAAGGGGGTATTTCAGGTGCGAATGTACTTATATTCCATTCAATTTCAAGAGAGAATCTTTGTAAACAATCGAATTTGACAGTTAAAATATGTTTGGAAAAATATATATTCGATTAACTGACAACTATTTCTAAAATTTATTGTATTATGCATAGAGCATTATTAAACTATATACATAATCAAAACATTAACTTCAGAAAGTTGCACTATAAAAATTTTATAAATACAAGTATTGCACCATTATTTTATTGATAAAAATTGTGAAATTTTACACGGTATAAATGGACAAGCCTCCATTTTTTTTGCGAAATTAGTAGACGTTTCAAACATTTTTTGAAAATAATCGAAATTCCAGCTCTGAAAAAACCTAGAGCATATATGCTATTCATTAATTTTATAAGGTGTTAGAGTGAGACAGCCACAATGCGTCAGCTTACGCTGCTATATTTTTGGATTTTATTGCATTAAATACAGATATACTTATGTTATATTTGACTTATAGATAATTAAATAAATATTGTGACGCGTTATTTTCTTTTTAAGTAAGTTTTGATACCACAATATTTTCCAGTGTGGCCTACAAATTGTATTTACTTATTATTGTATGTACTTTAGGATATTTTTTTTATAATAACTGAGCTTTTATACTTATTTTCATTTGTATTTTGGTTGATTATTTTTAATGTTAAACATATTCAGTTCACAAAACAGAAAAAGCTTTAATATTAATATCCGTTATAAATCGGTCGCTCATATAGGGATAAGATAGCCATTTGATTTCTAGGTAATTTTTCGTCTCCCCTTACCCTTTTCTTTATTTTTTTCTTTTTTCTGGTGTAAGTTTTCTTTTCTGTTTTTTATTTCTTCACTTTCTTGCTACAAATATTGCAAGAATTGTTGCATAGTGTGCAATTTTCATGCGGCCATAATTTACATAAAATATATTGCAGCTAATCTTATATGGTTTCAGTCTCGTAGTTAGTTTCGCCGGATCCCGCGCAATGATATATATTTTCCTCGGGATCGAAATTTCCACTGACTAATTCTCTCGTTTCTTATTCCTCAGAACTTGAATTTAATTTAATTTTTTTTTTAATATTAATTTTTTTCTTCATAATCTTGTTATTTTTACTTTCCTTTTACTTTTCTGAATGTAATACGTAGATGTGATTACCTTTTTTACTTGCTTAGAAAATTCCCAAATTTTAGTAAGCAATTCTAAAACTGGGCACATGTCAGTCAAGTACTTTGAAGGCGTATCTTTTTGCGGTGTCTTTTTGTGAGCATCGTTATTAGATCTTGATGTTGACGGCATTATTGGTAGTAGTTCTTCTTAAACCCGTCCAGATAGCTCTGAAGCATCATTGAAACCTCTTCAATAACTTTGTATTTTTTTAGATTATCAGATATGTAAACACAATATGTAATCTGGAATCCAAATTTAACGCGACTTACGAATTTGTTATTCGATTTGAGGTTATATTATCGACAGGTTATTTTATTCAACGATAAAATTAAATTTTAAAAATATTACTGTTTAAAAAATACTTACTTTTTGATTTTTTAAACGGCATAATGTGTACTAAGCAGAAAATTATGTAATAATTGAATTTTTATTCTGAAAAAAGAACATATATCTACGTTTGCGTTTTCATACAAGTATTTTAAAAAGTAATTTATGTATATGTCAATGACTGCGGAAAATATAATGTTTATTTCATCCGAAAATCTTCGACCAGTGATTAAATATTTATTTCAAACTGACACACTCGTGCCTATGATAATTTTTATATTACTTGAATAATCTGAAAAAAACATTTGAATAGATATTAATAAGATAAGAAATGTGTTGCCCATTTTTATAGTCAACACACCTTAAGACTTAGTTAATAATACTACTTTAAAACCGTACATTCATCCGACTTTCATAAAGTCATCAGCTTATCTGATAAAAATGCCGATTTGTGCTGTTGAATTTTGAGGAAAAATAAACTTTTATGCTCCATTCGGATATGCATAGAATTAAATTATTAGTTTTCGTTTTGAGGACCACCAATGGGAGTTGGTATGATTGTTGCACAGTCTGTTTGTTGCAAAAACACGAAACTTAACAATTATATTGAAGCATATATAAATATATGTAGGACTAACAAAACTGAATTAATCTGAGCGCATAACTAGTCTAATTATTTGCGACATTCATTATTTCTATGTTCACAAGGGTCACACAACTAGTCTAAAGACGTGTAGATTCAGGAGATCAATTATATTTTTTTTGTTTACTGTATGCCAACGTATGGTAACTTACGTATACTACCTCTATACAATGCTCGCTTGTTCCACTTATCAATGTAATTGCAATTGATCCGCGAGGCGCATTGACTTGTCAGTGTATTTCAATTTGAAATACTTGCGACTTTTGTGATCTTTCAACATTGCTCTCTAAATTGTTGTCGTACGTTGGGTTAAGTCTGTAATATTTTTAAGTATGAGTATGATTAAAATGGTAAATGGTTATTCTATATCTCACAGTATACATCTGTTCGAGAATACATATCTTTATAAAATATGTGACATGGCTGAATAAATATTATTAATATTGATATAAGATATCATAGATAGATTTATGGTGAATATGTTCAATAATAGATATGATATGTTTTGTAATACTATTTCTCAGTTATATCTGCAAAAGGCCGACCTCGCCGGCGCTAGCATTTCAATATCTTTGGATATCGGTATTGACACGTAGATTCATTGTGATGTAGTTGGATAAGTATGCAGTGTATTTTTTCTCTGAAATATTATTATTTTTCGTGTATTTCTATATACTAGTTCGTTTTTTAAAAAAATATTTTATTTGTTATTCAAAAATTAAGTATTAATTAATTAATTAAGTATTAATAAAAATTAAGTAATAATTTAACTTTCTTTATAACTTAACTCTTAATTAGGTTACTATTTCTGTCGAAATGTTTGGTATTATTTTAATATGTATTTTTATGTAATAGTAATACTTATTTATTGTTCGAAACAGTTCATCTCACTTATCTGAATTTCTCTAAAATACATAATATAACCTATATAATCTATCTACGTATTTATACAGTGACAATATGCACACTAAGAAATGAAAAAAAAGGAAAAATAAGTTTTACAATAACTGAATTATCAAATCTGATTATTTACATCAAACATTCTCTTTTTAAATTGAATGGAGTATAGTGCGTTTTATGCCCGAGCTTACTTGTGAGTTTGGTTTAGTTTTATCGTCCCGGATTTCGTCGACGCTATATAAAAATGGGTTAAGTATCGTATTTATTTTTTATATTTAGTATATCGTATCCTTCAACCAGGATTCGAGAATTGTTCCTGGAGGAAATATCTTTAAGGTAAATAGAGTATTTTTGGTTAATTAGGAAGTAGGTATGGAAATAACACGTGGGTGAAATGGAACAACGATTTAAATGCGACTTTACGTTGAAGTCTTGATTATATAATACTGTAGAATTTTCGGTCACAAATCAGAGTTTCCACACTTTCTGTCTTGTACGGTTTACAGAGCATTATTTTAACACATTGAAAAAAAACAAGTGTTACGTCACAGCTGGACATAAATAGTTAAATGTGTCGATGGCAATCACATCGTATCTTATTATTTGATTGATCGATACACGAATGATTCAAGAATAAATCGAAATTATATTTATATAATAATAAATATGTAAATAGACCATTGTAAATTTAGTCAGGATAAATTCAATATTTTCACAAAAGTTTTGAGTATCATTTTGAATGTTTTAGTAATTGAAAAAACTTTCTCTTACCAGGTGTGTTTTTGAAACTAGCTAAGAAAAACGATTGGTATAAATCTAGAATTTCAGGAATGATTTGTAGTTCATAATTTACAATTTATATCATTCCTGCAATTAATAAAAAACTATAATATTGGAGTTAATCTCTTAATATTATGAATATCAAGAAACTAGCCACTTTGATAAGCAAGTAACGATTGTTAGCTAAATATAAAAGTAGGACATTTTCATTTAAATATATGACTCTTCAAAATTCATACTCGTCTAAATAACCAAAAGGTTACTTTCTTGTTTTGTATTATTTTGTATGTGGCTTAGTTTTACCTATTTATAAGTTATGCCATTTTTTGTTAATTGTTATAGCCTAAGTTTAGTTTTCTTTTTTTTATTAACATCTTTTATAGTGACCCATATCACAAAATGCTTATATTTAATCAATGTGGCTGAATAGAAGAGATTGTTCGTGTAGCAATAAGTCCGTCAATATATATATATATATATATATATATATATATATATATGTTCATAACAATATGAATAGAAAAATAAATAAATAACAAAAGAGGCTATCAATTTATTTATTCGACTGAACGAGCGTACTGTGATAGTCATGATTTGATGGATGTTATTTTAACACAAATATCTTTAGCTCGGGAAAATATTTATTTGAACTCTATCTTCCTCGAGTACCTTTCTTGCGGGCTCTGATCTTTCTGTAGAATTTCACGGATTTATTATTTTCCAAGGATTTATTCTTTCGAAAATGTTTTGGAAAGTATTTCCAATTAATGAACGAAAGTCAACGTGTTTCTTATGTTTTTCTAAAAGTTCCCTTTATAAAAAAATAATAATCTCGTAAGATTCTCGCGTGTACGGAATATGATATAACATATCATATATATATATATATATATATATATATATATATATATATATATATCTTTTTGTAAATCTGTCCCGTATACGATTTTGGATCTTTATTGCGAAGAGTTTCTTAAAGTCCTCCTGCTTCTTAAAAGATGAGAGGGTAGACCTCGCATTTTTTATACAGGAGTAAGATTCAAAAAGATTTAACCATTACTATTGTACTGTAATCGAAACATGCAAGTTGGTACAACTTAAGACCTTAATTTGTACTACATAAGACCTTTAATGAACATTTATTTTTTGATGCGTGCTCAATCATCCGCAGTGATTTTCATTTTCATACCGATTTCAATAAATATACCGGTTACCTTACTAATAAATGTACCCGTTATATTGCATCTCCAAAAAATGTTGTATCTATTGAAGTATTTTATATCACGGTTGAATTCCCAAGCCGAATTTCTGTTCTTTTAACGCAACTGTGTACTTATAAGACATCGTGATTGGAAGAGGTAATGTTACAGCACAAAAAAAAATTAAAAATAAGTGCTAATAAAAAATATGTGTCGGTTTGTTTGTAGAAAATAAATCATGAAGGTTTGAACTCGTAATGTATTATTTGGTTAAAAATAACCAATACGTATTAAAATCAGATTGCTGTAGTTTTAATTCAAGTTCGCTAAGTAATAATTAGGAAAAAGGGTCGTTACAGCGTCAATTTCAGCGATAAGACATTTAGCTCTCCTCTAGATACTGGGATAATACTTAATAAGTAAAAAAATTAGTTTTTTATGCATATTTTTGTGATTGCGCTCAGCATGACATAAAACTTGGAGACTCATATAAATTGAAGTACCCTCAGTCTTTTTATTATCGGCGCAGTATGCGGTTATGTTAGGTTATGTTAATGTTATTGTTTTATTTTTTCTGGAAAGTAGAACTGTAATTAGCTGAGATGTGACATTACTATTGCGAAAAACGCCTGTGTTTGAGACAGCAAGGTTTTTCTATATTCCTTTAAATGCACAGATAAATTGTGGAATTTACTATCTATAAAACTATTTTTGAATGGAGTATTTTTCAAATGATTATAATTATTTAAAAAAAATATTTAATTTATTAAGTATTGCTTAAATATTAGCTCTATTGAATATGCAATTTTATTTTAATTTCATAGAGTTTATTCTAAGTCCCAAACAATTTCTGTGAAATTATTTTCTCTGCTAATTATGATGCCACAAAGCATGAAAAAAGAGTTCATTTAGTATTCGTTTATAGATATATATTTATCAACCTATTCACTATTAGCAATTAAGAACAAATTTATAGACAAGAATTAGTAGTGAACTTATATGTTTATAATATTTTGAAACTCGCAATGAAAGTTACTGATTTAGAGCGGGTTTAACCATTTTAATTGCTTCTCCTTTTAATAATGTGTATTTACAATTATATAAACAAAATTTAAATTTTATCTTCAACTTTACTTGTATGTAACGTAATTTCACTAATCCTGTTTCAAAAGAAAACACTTACCAGTATTTTGTTTTATAAACAACTAGCTTAATAAAGTTATTTGCACAGTTTTCCAAAAAACGTTTACAGCGTTAATAGAATCCCATGTAGTAATATATACTTTCGGATACCTTATTCGAGGTTCAGTTATTAGTTTAACTTTACCATGTTACGACTCTAATCACGGTTACTGACTGGTCCCTAAAGTCATCACTAATTGTTTAGCGAGACGTCGAACCCCACGTTTGTGTTTTAATGTCTCGAGAGAGCGCCTTCCGAGGCCGGAAATAGGTCTCTAATGCTATCAAACAAAAGTAACTTTCCAGTATTGAATAGGAAATTTCAGATGCCAATGTACTTAGTCTGTTTTATGCCCAAGTTTACAAGTTTGTTGGATGTTTAAATATCTCAAGATTTAAAAATAACCTTCAAGTCTAACATATTTTCAGTAAGAGATAGCATCATGAACAATTGCAATCACTTTTGTTAATTAGAGTTACTACGGGATTGGGAAAAAGTTTAAAGTTAAACATTAATTTGCTATTTCTTTGTTCTATTTTTACTGACTTACTTTAAATATGATCTCAATATATCAATTATCCACATTTTTGCCACTGTGTTTCTGATACACATCAATTCATTTAAAGATTTAATGAATACACACATGAAAAATATGTCTGGATGACAAATATGTCTGGATACCGAAAAAAATGGTCCAGGTATATTACTATACATTAAAAATCAGATAAAACTATTACATCAATGAAAACGGCTTCTTATAACATGGAATAGTTTTTATAACAGGTACGAGAAACTTATTAAAAATTAAATTCGAAAGGAGCTTATCTATGATCATGGCATACCATATATTGATTTTATGAGCTAGGAATTGTTAAGTGAAATGTGTATAAAATGTGTTCTAATTTCAAAGGAATTTTAAGAATTTATAATTAAGCTTCCACTCAAATTTACAAAGTATTTCATCACTTTCGCACAGGGTGATGAATTAATTTCTAAAGATCACATGGGGTATAAATCTATCCATAGCGTAGATAATATATATCTGTTACTACCTAGACATTGACTTTTGGCTAACACTGACTCTTGACTAACACTTGAGTATTTATAAATATAATCTGTTTTTTTTTTAAATTAGTGTCTAAAATGTATTCGAATTAAAATAAATTATTACAACAGATAAAACACGTTAAAATGCGATTACCGCCCTGCGTCCCTTCGGTCCAATGAATAACCAGGTCCAAATGAATAACAAAATTAGATGTATATGCTGATATTGTAAATTGTAAGAAAACTCAAGATAAGGTTAAAAAAACTATAAAGCTATAAATGGAGCTACCATTAGCTAGCTTTTTGGTTTTAACCTTATCTGTGTTTTCTAACTTTATCAGCAGCATGTTTTAAGTTCATTCTATATGTGCCCAGTTCACAAATATTTTCGTACTGAATGTGTTGTATTTAATTTTTTTAAACATCTATAATTTTCTATGAAAAAATGTACATTTGTAAAAAAATTATTCAAATATTAAAAATGAGAGTTATTAATAATTTTTTTAAATAAATTTGCAAATTGAAACAAATATTAGTAAACTGTGTTTAGTTGAAATACCTAAGTAACTTACATTCTATTGATTTTGAGGAATAAAAGAAGTAAAGAACGACCTATGTGGACTAAAAGCTTTTCTATTAATATTTATTCACTCAGCAAAACGTGCTTATCCTCGGTATTTGATGATGTACCATTAAATTCCATGGAATTACTAACTTTCCACATATCCTCCACACTTCTGGTCTTGTACGGATTCTATTGCATTATTTTCAAATTTTAACTTTCAAAGAATTAATTTCGTTATTATAACGTCATTTTTGAACGGTAGGTTAAATTTTCCCAAGGACAATATATTTAATCGGTCATTTTAAGTTTCACAAACGTAATAAAAACCAAAATTGTAATTATGCCTTTTTAGGTACACATGACGATAGTTAGAATAAAAAAGCATTTCTTTATTCTTACCTTCTGGATATAATTTTAACCGCCATAAAGTATACTTTAACAAGACAGATTTATATTTCTGCCAAAATTTATGCACATAGCTCAGAAGCACAGAGATTTGCAACTTGATAATGAAAAGGGTTTTATTTACTAGATTAATTCTTAAAATGATTCAATATAATATTTATATCTAATGAATGAATAATGCATATACTCTTATGTAATTGAAATTAGCTATAAATTGGCTATAACTTATATATTTTTATGTAATCGACTAAAAATTATAAAAATAATTAAAACGGTCAATATAGTGTTACACAATATCAATGTTATCAGTATATGAAAGAATTGTTAAAAATAAGATTAATATAATAAATTTTACACATTAAATACCGTAACGTAATTTTTTTTATACCTTAAAGAGGTTGTCGCTGGCAAATTACACGGTTAAACACTTTCGTAAAAATACATTTCAATTTTCACTAATAAACTTAATGTCATTGATAATTGAATTTAAAAAAATTACTGCTTCGTTATCAAATAAATAAAGTAACTCCACCCTGACTAAGAAAACGTTGTAAAAATCAAAGAACCGAATGTTTTAATTAGGCGACCACAACGCCTTATTGTCCAGTAAACGAATAAATATTGCTAACGAATTACAAAAGTTGACAATATTCACACAAGCTTACGATCAGTGTACAATTGAATCGTATCTACTAACTAAAATGGACAGTCAGGTTATTCATTGGACCGAAAGGGCGCAGGGCGGTAACTGCATTTTAACGTGTTTTATCTGTTGTAATAATTTCTTTTAATTCGAATACAATTTAGATACTAATTTTAAAAAAAACATATTATATTTATAAATACTCAAGTGTTAGTCAAAAGTCAATATCTAGGTAGTAACAGATATATATTTTCTACGCTATGGATAGATTTATACTGCATGTGATCTTTACGAATTAATTCATCACCCTATGCGAAAGTGATGAAATACTTTGTAAATTTGAGTACAACCTTAATTAATTTAGAAATCATTTGAAATTAGAACACATTTTATACCCAGTATCGTACACATTTCACTTAACAATCCCTGGCTCATAAAATCAGTATATGTTATGTCATGATCATAGATAAGCTCCTTTCGAATTTAATTTTTAATAAGTTTCTCATACCTGTTATAAAAACTATTCCATGTTATAAGAAGCCGTTTTCATTGGTGTAATAGTTTTATGTATTTGTATAATTAATTTCTTTAAACACTGCCTTATTAACATGAATCTTAAATAAAATAAAATATACGTACTTTTTATAACAACAATCTAAGAAAAATGAGCTTTTCATGTCGAATGAGGAATTGTAAGGGCTAACTAATCTGGCCTAATTTAATTTATGCTATAATTTACTTTTGAGTTCTGTTTTGTTTAATGGTCGTACTCCTCCCTAGTGATGTATAATAAACGATTCGAATAGATTAAACTGACTTTTGTTTAGTCCATTCTTTGACTAAAAAATCAAAGATTGATTCTTTTTGAGATCACACACACACACACACACACACACACACACATTTATATATATATATATATATATATATATATATATGTATATATATAGGTATTATACTTACCTGCTTATTATTATTCCAATTGCAACATATCTTCGTTTTCAGGTTTATGTACTTACATATTTACCTACTTGTCTAATTATATATAATTTTGGACCAATTTATGCTCTTGTCTATGAATGTACCTACTTATATATGTACTTAGCTACTAATATCTTACTTGCTTCATGCCTTTATATGTACCTGTACATTTTTTCTTATCTACTTACTTTGTAATTTTCTTTCTTATTTGAAAAGAAATGAGCGGAATCCAAAATCGATTAGTTTACCCTTTATCGGCGAAAAGAATTCCTGTTAATCAATTTTTGGTGTCAGTTGGTATCATGGATTATAAATTTTATTTAAAATATGTTATGAAATTGGAAATAAAACATTTAAAAAAAGTAAAACCAATTTCAAATAACTACCGAATAAAAAGCACACATAAAAATATAAAATATGGAAAATATGAGCACTTAGTGAGAACTTTTGCGGTACAATATAGTTTCCAAAAACAATTAAATTTGCTAAATACTGCTACCACTAGTGGTTTTTGGAATTTGTGACAAGTGAAATGTAGCACTCACATGTGCATATAGATATTAATGTACTTCTGAATGTCAGAGACAAGTGTCGTGAATAACATAGAAAATGTCAGAAAAGTATAAGAAGGTCAGAGAAAAGAGAAACGTTGACTAGTCCTGTCAAAATTTTAAGAGTTTATTACTTGATTATCATTAAATATATATATCGTCTAAAATATCTCGACATCTGTGCTATTCAATGTTACGGTGTAAATTCAATCTTCGCGTTAAAATTCTAACCAAAATTTTTATGGGACCATTCAAAAAAACATCAAAATTGACAGATAAATGCTGGAGATTTGGGCTAATATACGTACAAAAAAGAAAATAGTAGAGTCAGTCGAATTGAGACTTTTTTGAAGTCGGTTAGCTCCAACAAGAAAAAATAATTTACTCTTAATATCTACAGATGTATAAAAAAATAAGTTCCGAAATTGATTGGAATATTCAAATACGAATCGATACATGGTTCAGGTTATCGACGTAATATTTTCTTGTGATTATTTTATCATCGACTTTATTTCTTTTTAAAGATTGTTACTGGCTGATGCAAATAATTAATATTTACGTGTTATAGATGAAAATATATGTACAAAACTAAAAGGCTTTTTTATTTGATTCTACCTAAGGCAAAATTGTTGCACTTATTGCCTATAAAATGTAATATTTTCGATTCAGTGGTATCAATCGTGAAACATATTACCATATAATAACTCTTAGAATATTAAAAAAAACAATTTTAATCTAATTATAAATCGTTAGAACAAAAGCTACATTTCACATACGATTGCATTTTTAATTTACTCCTACGTCAAGGTTAAAATAGGACGGATTAAAATTATCTTGTTAGGAAACAAAGATCATCTAAAATTAAAAACTGTAATCACTTACTACATTTATTATGAACATATTTAGTAACTCAACATCTTTACCTTTATTAGTTGAAATTGTTTAATTTCAATAATTAAACCCAAATAGATTCAAAGTAATTAAAAATGAAATTTTATCAAAAAACTTCTTAAGTCCTAAAATACTAACCTTGTATTTTCTTGCTGTATACTCATTCTTGCTTACGAAGGTACTGTTTTAAACAAAGGTTTATTATGAAAAATAAAAGTTACGAAAAGTTTCTTTTCATAATTCGCTTGATATTATATATTAGATTATGAACCTTAAACAAAATAGTAATTATGACGTAAATATTCATACATTCAACATAACAAAACATGCTCAACTCGGGTTTTTGTGCGTTGGGTCATAATCGTAAAATGTTAACTGTATATTATTCCATACTCAAGAATTTCCGGTCGGAAAACGGATAACGTGTTTCGCGCTTCCGGTTTTGCTCGGTTTGCCGAGTATTATTTCAGAATGTTAATTTTGAAATAATTCATATGCGGTTGTTAGTTGTGACCGGTGAAAATAGTGATGTGTGATGGTAATTAAATTTTACAGAGTATATTATGTAGCGCTCAAACAATAATTTAATCGTTTCAACAAATCATATTTTATTCCTTTTTACCAAAAAAATATAATTATATTTATTTATTCATAACATCAATGTTTACCCTGTGGAAGAAATTTTTACATTTGTTTTTTTAGATTTACCTCTAACATCGGTCGTCGTCGTGGTATGTTGGGTTGCTCACAAGGCATAAGGTTTTTGACGATGCGGCGCACGGCGGGAACTCGGATTCGATTCCCAACCTTTAGTGGAACGGGGCTGGACTGGTGTTCTTGTGTGACTATAAGAGATTGCTCTCGTAGCAATAAGTTCGCCATATGTATTAATTAGATACATTAAAATAGAGAGATAATATCATTATGACTGTAACAATGACAAATTGAAGTCTCCTCGTAAACGTGTAAAACATTAAAATATTATACAGGTTATTTCTCTCAGTTCGCTTAGCGTATATTTCAAGGTTTATATAATTATCCAGTAGTAACCTGGTGCAGTAGTATTATGATAAATAATAGTTTTTCTAGAATAATATAATAATCGATAGAAAATATTTATTATTATCATCACTGGTTGTAGGACGTCCAGTTCAGAACCTAAGCCTTGCCCTAGATTCCCACAAAGTTCGATTTCATGCCACTCGCATCGAAGGGCGTCTCGTGACATTTACCAGGTCATCTTGCGAATGGCTGCTCACTATGCGACTTTGGCTATATGGTCATAATTCAAGAAACTTCTTTTCTAAACTGTTGTCGATTTTCCACGCTTATGACCTCATAACTTCCTCTACCCCATCATAACTTCCTCTGTCAATTCCCCTAACTACGTCCTTGACCTTAGTTTTACTACGGAACACCTGTCACTCAATCATAATCCATTCAAAATTCCGCTCTATTGACATTTTTTGAAGGTCAATATTAAGAGACCATCCCTCCTTTCCACAAGTTAATTACTTGCAAAACGTACTAGTCATAAATATTAGTGGTTTTTGGAATTTGTATCTATACTTAGGATAAATGAGAAATTATAATTAATCTGATTCGACTTTGGAAAATATCCATCTAAATTATTTAATATTTTCTGTAGAAATACTATTGTTAACACAACTTGTTCATGATTTCTATCTGACTTATAATGTCATATATATTTTATATGCCGATCAAATACATAATTAACAAACTTTCATTATATACACTAAGTTTTTAAAGATTTCATTAAGTTTAGTTCAACGGGAGGGAAATATCATTGATGATCCCCTAACGCAATGTTTTATGTATCTAATAAACTGCCTTCTCCCCCTTAAATACGTAAGAAAATTAAGTAATTTAAAAAACTACATTATTAGATAGGTTGTGAATTTTATCCTGTGTACTTTGATAATATTATGATATAAGAAAACCAATGACCATAACTAGATTACCGCAATGCTTTATTGCACTTTAGACGAGAAACGATTGCTAAATAAAAACATAAATACACAATAGTAATATAAGTTCATAACTATTATAAAATTTCAGTCGTGTTGAGTCAGCAAAAAAGACTGTCATCTCATTTCATCACGGGCGGACGGTGACATCCATATCTTTATTTATATTACGTTAATAAAATGTAAATATCTTTCGTTCGTGGGAACCTATTTCATTGCAAACTTCTTTGGACGGTGATGTTTCTAAAAAGACATGGATTTTATTTGGAAATACTTTAGAGTTCATAAAATGAAGGCACACGTTGTTCTAAATTGTAATAAGGCTTGAATAAGTACGTTTATATTAAAATGAAATACATAATATAACTTTTATAGCATTATATTCAATAGTACTTATCCGTGTAGAAGTTTATTGCAAATTTTAAGCAAAATTTTTTTTTCATTTCGTTTTATAAATTCTGCAGTTTTTTGATAATTTTGAACGCTATTTTAATGTCAATGTTTAGACAATACATTCCTAAATCCTAAAGAATAAATGCAGAACTGTAATATTTATATTATTATAATGTATTTATCGTTTGGTAATTAAGAAATAAATTGTCTAAATGTTAACATTAAAATAGCGTAAGAAATTATTAAAAGACTGCAGACATTATAGAAACATGATTGTTACGTGACCAATATTAACACAAAAATATAAAATAGTTAAAAACTAATATGACATTAAATGTTTTTGAAAATATTTTACAATTAATAGGGCGAACATCTGCATAATTATAGATACTAATAAACCTAGTTGGTCTCAGAATAAAATAAATATTTAATTAATTTTACATTATAAGAGACATGAAGGTCTGGAACATTTGGTTGATTTTGAACTCTTGCCGAGTTCAAATATCAGTTATTTTAAGTACTTCAAAATGTTTAGTACATTTTAAACTTCAATTTTATTCTTTTTCCACATTAGGACACTAATTGGAATTGTGTCCCAATAATAATAGAATTGTGTCCCAATAATAAATGTCTAATGATCTAACGGTAATTTGTCCAATTTTTAACATTTAATTACTTTTAATTACAGAAAGACAAATGAAAGACGTTATTTGATTAAAAATGAACTGAAAAATCTTATGAAAATTAACCGAAAGCAAAAATAGCTTATTATATTGAATATTTGTATTACGCAATCGATGATATATTAAAACTCGAGGATAATAATGTATCAACAAGAAAAAAATTAAATTGGGCCGAATCTATCAGTTACAAAAATGCCCTTGTTCATACATGCGTTGTATTTGTATTTAATTTTGAAATGACATTCTCGATTGCACAACGCGCTCAATTTTGGTGCTTATATACTTTCGAATCACTTCGAATCATTGAATTTTTTAATATTATATTATCCGGTCCTGTAGAATGTCCGATGGAAAAACAACATATTTCACACTTCTAGTATTACACGATTTGTGAAGTATTATTTTAAAACGTTAACATTGAAAAAACACATGGGTTTGTTGTTGCATTGTAACTGGACGTAAATTATTGAGTGATGATACTTAAATTTGTTGAAGGTTGTATGATAGTTAGATACTAATTTATCGTTTTAATGTTTAATATTAAAACTATTATGAGAGAAAAGACCTTTTTATACTCGTACAACAAATTTCAAAGTCTATTTCTACTAAAGGTTCTAATTATTTCTTCGAAACATCAGTAAAAATATTATTATAATCCCGATAAAGGTTAAGGCAAATCGCACTAAATTTGTTTAACGCAAAAGCTAAACTATAACTTAAATTTTGTTAGGTGTCAATTTTATTAGATTGAGTAGGACCTGCTCTATTAGGTTTTTTAGATGCTTCGTTGGTATGAAACTGTTTATTATGAGACTTGTATAAATCTTATGCGACCCTTTGGTAAGCTAGTCGCCAGTAAGAAATTTTTCGAATTTTCCTTAATATTTTCTGCATCAACGGCTTTTACCTGATACTCTGGTATTACAATGATGCAAATCCTAAATATTTTTTTTAAATAACAAACTATTTTATTCGTAGTTTTTATATCATTTAACCCGAACATAAGAAGTAATTTTTTAACAATTCTTTCTTAACTATTTCGTGACATTTTCAACAAGTATAAATCTATGTTTTAACGAAGCAACCACAAAGCCCTATCGCCCTGCAATCGAATAACTATGCGAGTAACTAACGAGGCTTAATATAGAGATAGGCTTAATACTAATTCAAAACTCTTGACAAATCAGTTGCATTTAGTCGGCGAAATACACAGCCACCAACTCGTTCATTAGACCAGATGAGGGTAAGTACAGTCAAAACTGTCTTTTAAAGTATATTAATTCCATGTAAATACATTTCGATTGTAAAATCTCATTTAATCGGAGCATGTATGGATCGCGATCTTTGTGTTGAAAAATGTGAATTATATTTAGAAATACTATTTCTTTAATAATACTTCACATTATCACCTAAAATATTTTTGAATATAAAAGTGTCAATATTGTCTTAGATTAATAGGAAATTTCTAGTGAAAAGGCGTTTTATACATTTTAAATATGTTTTAATTTTTATTACGCTAAGACTTACAAATATAGATTGAATGATTTTTTTTAATAATCTGTGAGCACATTGCTAAATAAATTGACTATAAAATTACGTATGAAAGGGTTGAATGGGTACAAACTTATGAAAATGTATTTATCGTATGATAATTCCTGAAAAGTAAACCTCTTTCGAATGAAAATAAAAATTTTACTTGCCAGGTAATACACAGACAGATAACATTTTAAAAATATATTTACCTGCCCCAACTGTAACTTGAAAATAATGGGTTTATACTTCTGGAGTAATAACTTTATTGAAATTCGTTCAACAATTTTGTTTGAGCTCTCTGCTCTTACTTACTTCGTGAGATACGGCAAAAATATAAAACGAAATAATGTGTTTTCATTTTAATATATTAAGAATAGTTCTGTTGAAATTACTATTACAATGTTCCATAATATTATTTATTTTTAATGAAATTTTTGCCAGCTTCCATCTTCGATTATTGCAAATAATAAAGCTGCAAATATATTTAATATGTCAAAAATAATAATAATAAGGCGTCCTTTTAAAAAAAAAACAAACTCAAAGGGTTACTTTCATAACCGTAATACGTGACGTGACGTCATGTGACTTTCTCCCCTCCATGGAATTATAAAGAAAACATCACAATATCCTGCTCGCTATAATTCTGTCCCAGTAAAATAATTTGACCTTTATCACGCAGAGAGCTCACGAACAGCTTAATGCCGGCTACTCAGAGTACTCCTCCCTCCATCTCATTTTTTTACAAGGGATAAAAGCTACCAATTCCCTTTGTGCCCAAATTGAATCATGCAAATCGTATGTTTTATGAGACCTTTTAATAAACATTGATTCCTTGATGGACACTCTAACCCTCGGAGTGATAAGTCGTTTTCATGGTGGCAAAGCTTTTCAAGTAAGTGTCTATAAAGGAGCCTACTCGCCGAAAGGTTTTGCATCTATTAGGCTATAATTACTGTATAAGTGTTTGCTTCAAACCATAAGATTTTTGTTTCTTTCTTTTTAACTAAGAAAACGCTGAGGAACATACTGAGTATAAAATATTTACAAACTGCGGTACACTTCAAACTAAACACTCTGATTAATTGTAGTTTTATTTTAATTTCGCGCAAATTATTTCAGGAGTTCTATCGAAACGATAAAAATAGTTATTGATTATTTTCTTAACCATCAATAATTGATTAGCAAGACGCTGAACCCAACTATCGGGAATAGCTTTCCAACGCTATCGAACATATAAAAAGTTCTATTAATTATGAATAAACAGAAATAAATCAATAAAAAATTATTCTTATATTGGACGGGTGATTTCAGGTGGCTTGAATAGAGAATGTGTTATTATATTTCATATGTATTCTTAGTAGAAAAAATTATGTATATTCATAGTAGCTAATTATTATGTAATTTAATATATTTCTCATAACTTTTTGTTTTGACAAGAAATTTTGAAATTTTAACTTATTTGTTTGATCTGCCATAAATTACCTATTTCCATGTTAAATTTGATATTACTTTTTTAAATATAATTTTATTATTTTTAACTAGAATTTAAGTAGTATGGTTTTCCAAGAAAAATGAGTTTTTAAGCACTCATTAAATGTTAACTAGGTCGCGGTAAAGAACTTAAAGAAAGTAGAAATATTAGTATATCACGTAGTTTCATTTAATTGTGAATAATGTATTTCTACAAAATTAACGCCAAATATATTCAATATAGGAACTAAAACTTTAAGTTCAAATATTATGCAGTTGAAGTATTATGCAAAAACATATCATCGACTCATTTCCACCAAAGTTGAGAAACACGTCTATTTATGATTCGCCTCATACTTTGTATTCCAATAAGAAACGTGAAAATAATAACAATTACGATATCAATATTTATATATGCAACGTCAGCGTACACAACTCCAGTGTTTAAATGGTATATCATTTCGTCCCGTAGAATTTGTGGTCAGAAAACGGTCAGCGTGTTCCGCACTTCCGGTTTTGAGCGGTTTACAGAGCGCTGTTTGAAATTTAGACTTTGAAACGACACATACATATATGGATTGTTATATTTGAACGTAGATATGTGAAACGCCATGGGCGTTAACTATGTCGAAACAAATCTTATTTTCCTTTATTATTTAATTGGTCCTTTTATGAATTGTAGATATAATGAAAAATCATACTTTTATTTGTCTAATTATGTCGTTGTGTATGCAAAAAATATGTTCCTCTGAAATGTAGGGTATTATTTTAACCGCATTAATAATTTTGATGTTTCTTATTCTCAGTTTTCGAAAAAGAAAATTTGGAACAAACCTCGAATTTCAAAAGTAATTTGTCGAAACAGGTTGCTGTAAACTTGGTGTAAAGTAATTAATAGATATTAAAAAAAAAATTGTCATACTATCACTTTCACCGATGAGCAATTTTCTTTTTAATTTTAATTCTGCAATTTTTTATGCGTTAGGAAAAGCTAGAAAACGGGTTGTTGTGTTGAAAATGAGCCCTTATTTATTCAATAATTATCTTACACTTTATCTGGGTATAGTTTCGTTTCCAAAAAAAAATAAGGCAATAACAATGACATGACCGGAGAAATATATAATAACTAATTAAATTACGACTTAGTGTATAGTCAAAAATATATTTGCAAACCTTAACGGTCTTATTTACATTTTTTCCGGTGGCGACTTAAAACAATACTTTAACTTATTTTTCTCAAACATTTGAAAATAAAATAATTGTATATTAATTTAATGAAGTAATCTAAATGGTTTTACAAAAAACATTGATTCGGTTAACAAAACCCCGCACAGTATACTATACCCCCAAATACCTCATTCCTCATTCTGTTTTTAGTTCAACTTTACTCTGTTGAGACTTTAATCTTAGAATTACTGGCTATGTGTTAAATAATCAATACTTGTATAGCGAGACGTCGTGCTCCGAGGCTAATCGAGCGAGCGTCGAGAGTAAATAAGAAAAGACTTTTCTAAATAAAGATGTATTCTATACGAAAAATATTTACATTGAATTAAGATAACATTTATTATGAGACCCAGTCTGGTATCATAATGGTTGACTATCCGTTTCGCTGACTTTGAGAGTTTGATCTGTGTAGACGTTGTCAATTTGAATTAATATTGTCTAGTCCTGTTGTTAGTTAGTAAACGTTACTCGTCTACCGAGCAACAAAGTCTTGCGGTCGCTTCGTTAAAACGGTCGGCATCTTGATATTCATAAGGGCTTGATATTAGTTGTGGTATTATTAACCGTCTCCCTAGTAACAAATCTGAAATTGTTTTAAACTCAATGGTCTTTGATATTTGATTTCATAGTGAATATTTAAATTTTATTCCTATGAGGTTGTCTAAACCTGTGTGTCCTTTTGAAGAGTGAGTTGTTGTAGCCATTGTATTAATACGAATGTTACAGATTATAAAATTGCACAAGGGAAAAAATTGATTGCTTCACCCGATTGATATAATATTATATAGGAAACTACTTGATAATAAAATTACCTATTATTATATATTAATGACACTTTATTTCATATAGATTATTAAGTTAAAAGTTTACTTGACTGCAGTGATATAAATGTGTTATTTCAAAAGTAGTGCAAATTCCAACATATTTTTTAATGACAATAATATTTAATAGGGGAAAAATTAAATGAAAAAAAGGCACAAATTAGCCGCGGATGTTAAATAGGAATTTCTGTAGATTTTGTTTACGCCGCGTACTTATATATCTATCGCCAGCTGTTTTTAGTTTTCTCTGATTGATCTGTTAAATCGATGTGTTCAGATTTTGTTTTAAAAACTGTTATTATTATATCATCACACAAATATGGCTCTTGCGATTAGATAGCTACTGTTGGTAATAAGAGATGACAATGAATTAAAATTATATTATTTTCTTTAGCGACTTTAAAAAAGTTTTAAAGAACTATCAATATTTTTCATTCATAAAGTCAGGAAATAAACTCCAAGAATTTTTATCTCATTTTAGTATGAGAAAAAGAGATTCTTTTCATAAATTCAAACCCAGTAATTTCCGACTACAACTTCTAGTGTTTTACTACTTCGCCTCTGCCTAATTGGAAGAATCGATAAAATGAAAGTATCCTTACTTTTTGACTTATTCTATTTGGTTAAAAAAATAGCCACATCTTCTTAATTGTTTGTTTCTACAACTGATGTACTATCCAAAGTTTCTAATTTCCAGTTTATACCTCAATTTAAAGTGCTCAGATTATTAGATTGACTACTCACCAAAAGAACTCCATAAACCGTTTCCCAAGTAAAAATTAATAAAAGTTAATTTACTGTAACAACAGAGAAATTTATTCTGTAATAGGTCAAAAGAAGGAGTGTTTCACACTTAGTTTAACTTCTGTCACTCGAGTGTTTACGCTCAGCTGTAACATAATAACCAACATAATTATTGTTTCAAAGTTAAAGTGTACGTTTTAAAATAACAATTTCCAAACAACAAATCTTCCAGCGCTAAAAGATGGAATAATATACCTATCACTGAGCAAATTAACAATTACTGTGTAGCATATATTTATCGGGGTGAAGAGCACAAGGTACCATGGAATGTACTCGTATGAATATTTGTATCATAGTTAAGTTGGGTTGTCAACAAAATTCACTGAGTTCTTGATATAATATTTAAAATACAAATATCTAACTTACTTTAAAATTAACTAATTTTTAATTAGTAATTTTTATCGGTAATTAATTTTTAATTAGTTACCGCTTATTTTTGGTAAATATCGCTCTTAAAAATGACACAATTTACATTACAGAAAAAGTAGGTATTTCATCACACTTAATTTTATTGAAAAAATCTGTTGAGCGGTTTGTCTAAAAAAACTAATTTACCTTAAAATGATGTTACTAGTATGTTAACATTTTCAAAGGATTGAATATATATATATATATATATATATATATATATATATATATATATATATATATATATATATTATATGCATCTTCCAACTCCATCATTGTGCCCTGATTTTGCAAAAGAGCAAAATTGTATCTTTTTAACCATATTAGTTTACTGGTACTAGATTACATTACAGTTTAATACTTTATTACACTTACTTAGTGAGATCTTATTAGATTGTCATTAAACTTACTTGATTTTAAGAATGATTTCAACTGTCGTTGTAAGAACTACTTTAATAGTTTTATTGGGAAATATGCCCAATTAATTTGTGGTATCAAGTGGATCAAAAAAATAAATTATATTATATTCAAAATACGTTATGAAATTGAAAATAAAACATTTAAAAAAGGTAAAACCAATTTCAAATAACCACCGAATAAAACGCACACTTTAAAGTATAAAATAAGGAAAACATGAGTACTTAGTGAGAACTTGCGCAGTACAATATAGTTTCTGAAAATAAATAAATTTGCAAAATACTGCTACCACTGGTGGTTTTTAAAATGTAGCACTCACGTATGTGTATAGATGTGAATGTATTTGTGAATGCCAGAGACAAGTGTTGTGAATTTCATAGAGAATGTGAGAAGTGGGTAAGAATGTCAGAGAAAAGATAAGCGTTGACTAGTCCTGTCAAAATTTAAAGAGTTCATTACTAGATTATCCTTAAATATATATAATCCAAAATATCTCAACACCTGTGCTATTCACTGTTACGATGTACATTCAATCTTCGTGTTAAAATTCTAACTAATATTTTTAATGGACCATATTTAAGTATATTTTTTTTTTACATTAAACTGCTACGCCCGGACTTAGTTGTGAAATAAATTTGATACAAATGTTGCGCCCTTCATCGCGGTACAACAAAGCTATGAAAAACCAATTAAATGAAATGTCTCTATTTATTTTTCATCCCTTCCTAAAGTAAAAGTTGTTGATGATAGAATTTTCTTTTTTATTTTAAAGTTAAATTCTGATACATGTTAATACATGTACGAAAAAAGAAAACGTAAGGATTATAAATAATTAATTTAAAACCAAAATCTCTTATTTAAATTTAATTTCAGTAATTGCGCATAGTGTTGCGGTCCATTGAATTTACGCATGACAAATAAGAAATTAAAAATAGTTACTATTTTACAGTTGTTTGTTACAATTGCACATAAAATAGATAGATAATATCATTATGACTATAACAATGACAAATATAAGTCGGCTCGAAAACGTGAACAATATTAAAATGTTAAACAGGTTATTTCTCACAGTTCACTTGGGCTCGAAAACGTGTACAACATTAAAATGTTAAACAGGTTATTTCTCACAGTTCATTTAGGCTCGAAAACGTGTACAATATTAAAATGTTAAACAGATTATTTCTCACAGTTCACTTAGGCTCGAAAGCGTGTATAACATTAAAATGTGAAACAGGGTATTTCTCACAGCACACTTTTTTTCAAGGTTCATGTAATTGTCCAGTAGTAACCTGGTGCAGAAGTATTAAGATAAATTATTTTTTTTCTAGAATAATATGATAATCGATAGAAAACAAGACGTCCACTTCTGAACCTAAACCTTGCCATAGATTTCCACAAAGTTCAAATTCACGCCGCTCGCATCAAAGTGGGTCTCGTGACATTTACCAGGTCGTCTTGCGAATGGCCCCCACTCTGCGTCTTTAGCTACATGATCACAATTCAAGAAACTTCTTTTCTAAACTGTTGTCGATTTTCCACGGTTATGATTTAACCATCATAACTTCCTCCTGTCAATTCTACTAACTACGTCCTTGACCTTAGTTTTACTACGGAACACCTGATTATGGATCAAAATTCGCGAAGGTAACTCAATCATAACCCATTCAAAATTCCGCTGTATGACTTTCAACATTTCTTTAAGGTTAGTATTAAGAGACCATCCTTCCTTTCCGCATGTCAATCACTTGCAAAATACACTAGTCAAAAACTTTAGTCTTTAGATACTTAAATATTATAAATGAGAAATTATAGTATAACTGATTTGCCGCTGGAAAATATCCATCTAAATTATTTAATGTTTTCTGTTGAAACACTATTGTGAACACGACTCGTTCATGATTTAAATCTGACTTATAATGTCATATGTATTTTATATGCCTTATCAAATACATAATTAACAAACTTTCATTATATACACTAAGTTTTTAATGATTTCATTTAGTTTAGTTCAACGGGAGGGAAATATCCTTGATGATCTCCTAATGCAATGTTTAATGTATCTTATAAACTTGCTTCTTCTCCTTAAACACCTAGGAAAATTAAGTAATTAAAAAAAAATTACATTATTAGAAAGATTGTAAATTTTATCCTGTATAATTTGAGAATATTATGTTACCAATGATCTTAACTAGGTGCCGGCAACGCTTTATACGAGTAACGATTGCTAAATGAAAACAGAAATACACAATGTTTACATAAATATGATAATATATCATACCTATTATAAAATTTTAGACGTGTTGTGTCAGTAAAAAAGACTGTCGCCTCATTTCATCGCACCGGGCGGGCGGACGGTGACATCCATATATTAATTTGTATTATGTTAATAAATTTCATTGCAAACTTCTTTGGACAGTGATATTTCTAGAAACACATGGATTCTATTTGGAAATACTTTAGAGTTCATAAAATGAAGGCCCACGTTGTCATAAATTTTAATAAAGCTTGAATAAGTACGTTAATATTAAAATGAAATACATAATATAACTTTTATAGCACTATATCCAATAGCACTTAGCAGTGAAGAAGTGTCTTACCAATTTTAAGAAACAATTTCTTTTCAATTCGTTTTATAAATCCTGCAGTCTTTTAATAATTATGTACGCTATTTTAATGGCAATATTTAGGCAATATATTTTTTAATCCTAAAGAATAAATACAGAAACTATAATTTTTATATTATTGTTCTGTATTTATTAGAAAAAATACAGAATAATAATATAAATATTATAATTTCTGTATTTATTCTTTGGTAATTGTCTAAATATTGACATTAAAATACCGTAAGAAATTATTAAAAGACTGCAGACTTCATCAAAACATGATTGTTACGTGACCTACATTAGCACAAGAATATAAAATAGTAAAAAACCAAACATGACATTTAATGTCTTTAAAAATATTTTACAATTAATAGAACAAACATCTGTATGATAATAAATACTAAGAAAGCAAGTAGGTCTCAAAATAAATTAAATTTTATTATTAGAAACATGAATGTCCGGAAAATTTAGTCGATTTTGATCACTTGCCGAGTTCAAATATGAAAGTTATTTTAAGTAGTTCAAAACGTTAAAAAATATTTTTTAACTTCAATTTTATTTTTTTTCACAATAAGACACTAATTTGAATTGGCGGTTAATAAGATTTGAATTCTTTTTTAACTAACATAATGATGAAAAAAATAAATTGGGCCGGATCTCTCAGTTACAAAAACGCCCCTATTACTACTCGCGTTGTACTTTGCATTCGATTTTGAATTTATATTCTCGATTGTACAAAACGCTCAATTTCGGAGCTTATGCACGTTGGCATAGCTTCGAGTCATCGAAGTTTTTAATGTCGTATTATTCCGTCCTGTAGAATTTCAAAGCATATTTTACATTTTCAGTATGACGCAATTTGCAAAGTAAGTATTATTTTAAAATATTAATATTGAAACAACGCGTGTATAACAAACACATTGTACCTGGACGTAAATTATTGAGTGATGATACATTTATTTGTTTATGGTAATATTATATTTAGTTACTAATTTATCGTTTTAGTGTTTACTATTAAAATGTTTATGAGAAAAAGTTCTTTTTTATACTCCTACAATGAATTTCAAAGTCTATATAAATAAAATGTATTCTAATCATTTCTTCGAAACATCAGTAAAAATATTACTATGATACCTATAAATGTTAAGTCAAATCGCATTGATTTTTTTTCACACAAAAGCTAAACTATAATTTATATTTTGTTTTTCTTAGACACTTCGTTGGAATGAACCTGTTTATTATAACATTTATGTAAATCTTGTATAACACTTGATAAGTTAGTTGACGGTAAGAATTTTCCTTAATATTTTCTACATTAACTGCTTTCATCTGATAATCCGGTATTACAAAGATCGAAAATTCCAAATTTTTTTCTTAAATGACACACTATTTCATTCGTAAATAGTTTTGATATGACCACAGCCGAATATAACAAATAATTTTTTAAGCATCCTATTTTTTGCGCAAGTTGCAGATAGTTAGTTAATGATTCCATAACTATTTCGTGACAATATAAACAACGAGGAATCTATGTTTTAACGAAGCGACCGTAAAACCTTATTGCCCTACAGACGAGTAACTATTTTTGGATAAATACAGAGATAGGCAACATTATTTCAAAACTCTTTACAAATCAGTTGCGTTTAGACGGCGAAATATGCAGCCACCAACTCTTTCATTAGACCAGACAAGGGTAGGTACCATCAAAACTGTCTTTTAAAGTACATTAATTCCATGTAAATACATTTCGATTGTAAAATCTCATTTAATCGGACCGTGTGTGGATCGCGATCTTTGTCTTGAAAAATGTGGCTTATATTTAGAAATACTTTTGCTTCAATAAGTTAGTCCTTCACATAATCACCTAAAATCTGTTTGAATATAAAAGAAACAATATTGTCTTAGATTCATCGGAAATTGGTTGTGAATAGGCGCTTTATAAATTTTAAATACGATGTCATTTTTATTACGCTAAGACTTTGATAATATAAATGGAATCATTTTTTAAATATTTATGTATTTATATGAAATAATCTATAAGCACATTGCTAAAGCAATTGACTATAAAATTGCGTATGAAAGAGTTAAATGGCTACAAACTTAAAGAAATGTATTTATCGTATGATAATTCCTGAAAAGTAAACCTCTTTCGAATGAAAATAGAAATTTTACTTGCCATTTAATACACAAATAGATAACATTTTGAAAATAAATTTACTTGCCCCAATTGTAACTTAAAAATAATGGGTATATACTTCTGGAGTAATACCTTTATTGAAATTCGTTCAACAATTTTTTTTGAGCTCACTGCTCTTACTTCGCGAGATACGGCAAAAATATGAAACGAAATAATGTGTTTTCATTTTAATATATTTAGAATAGTTCTGTTGAAATTAATATTACAAACAATGTTCCATCTTCCATTATTGCAAATAATAAAGATGCAAATATATTTATTATGTCAAAAATAATAATAATAAGGCGTCCTATTAAAACAAAAAAAAAACAAACTGAAAGGGTTACTTTCATAACCGTAATACGTGACGTAACGTCACGTGACTTTCTCGCCTCCATTGAATTATAAAGAAAACATCACAATATCCTGCTCACTATAATTTTGTCCCAGTAAAATAATTTGACATTTATCACGCAGAGAGCTCACGAACAGTTTAATGCCGGCTACCCAGAGTACTCCTCCCTCCATTTCATATTTTTACAAGGGATAAAAGCTACCCATTCCCTTTGAGTCCAAATTGAATCATGCAGATCGTATGTTTTATGAGACCTTTTAATAAACGTTGATTCCTTGATGGACACTCTACCCCTCGGAGCGATAAGTCGTTTTCATGGTGGCAAAGCTTTTCAGGTAAGTGTCTATAAAGAAGCCTACTCGCCGAAAGGTTTTGCATCTATTAGTTTTTATAAGTAAGGGATAAAAGCCTGGGGCGGATGTTTATTCTTCCAGGTTTTAGGAAAAAATAAACGGAAAAAGACAGGTCAATGTTATATTGAAATATGTACTTATATAACGAAACTTATAGATATAATTCTGTTGAAAGTAAGTAATACCATGCAAGATATACTTCTAAATCGCTTTTACATAATAGAAATATTTAGTTTTATTTCCGATGTACTAGTAGTATTACATTCGCAGAAAAGTGAATGGGGCGAAACAAGGTTTTTTAAAAAAACCAGATAATTTTAAGTATACATATCCTCCTGAAATCAATGTTTAAATTACCTCAACATATTATAAAGTGAAAAACACTCAAATCTAAATCAGAAAATAATTTTTCCTATCATTATCCAAGACGTAGAAATATGATTAGTATAACATAAAATGTGATTCAAAAGTGATGCGTCACATGAAATGTTCAACACGTTTCTTCTGTTAGTTATTTTTTTCTTGTCGATCACTTAAAGCAAGATAAATTCAATAAAAAGGCTCGTTGTATTCTACGTGTATATAAAATTCACCGTACCTAATATAAATGGCTTTTAAAGATGAAAGATTTGTGGGAACAGCTATTTGAATTAATATATTTTACTTCACTTTATGTAATACAGTTTGATGATATATGATTGCATGTAAAATACCTATAAATGGCGAAACTATTACAGATGTTAAACGTATTGTTTTCAAGTTTGAACGCACAAACAACTATATTATTAGTTATCATCTGCTAATTACAAACGCATTATTCAAACCTATTTTGAATTAAATAACTTCAAATTAAATAAAAAAAGAAGACGGTCAATCATAAAAGTCGGGCAGGTTTTATAAATTCTATAAAAAATTGTAACATTTAAATTGTAGTTGTAGTTTAAGTTTCAAGATAGCAATGGACAAGATTGAAAAATAAAATCTGGTATACTGGGCTTTAAAATGGGCGTACCAATTTGGGGAGCATTATAATAAAAGGAAAAAAGGTACCAACATCTGCCCTTAGTAATACAAAATAAACCCTAAAATTTATAAAGGCAGGGGTAGAGAGAAGTGCACATAGAATTTAAATTACGGATGAAGTGCCTCCTAATTATTTTAATTAATGTTTAATTTTTTTGGAACTAGACTTACGACTGGTTAATATACTATATTAGGCTATAATCAGTGTATAAATTTTGGCTTCAAACCATAAGATTTTAGTTTCTTTCTTACTATGAAAACGCTGAGGAATATACTGAGAATAAAATATTTACAAACTGCAGTACACTTCAAACTAAATACTCTAATTAATTGTAGTTTTATTTAAATTTCGCGCAAATGACTTCAGGAGTCCTTTTGAAACGACAAAAATAGTTATTGACTATTTTCTTAACCATCAATAATTGATTAGCAAGACGCTGAACCCAACTATCGGAAATAGCTTTCCAACGCTATCGAACATATAAAAAGTTCTATTATTTATGAATAACAGAAATAAATAAATAAAAAATAGTTCTTATGTTGGACGGCTTACTTTAGGTGCCTTGAACAGAGAATGTGTTATTATATTTCATATGTATTTTTAGTAGGAAAAATTAGGTATATTTATAGTAGCTAATTATTATGTCTTTTAATATATTTCTCATAACTCGGTTAAAATTCGTTATGATAAGAAATTTTGAAATTCTAACTTATTTCTTTGATCTAACCTAAATTTACCTATTTCCATATTAAATTCGATGATAGTACTTTTTTAAACGTAATTTTATTAATTTTTAGCTAGTTTTCAAATAATATGATTTTCCAACAAAAATGAGTTTTTGAGCACTCATTAAATGTAAAATAATGCAAATATTTATGTATTAAACAATTCAACAGCTTTGAAGGTTTTTAATCAGGAACTATAACTTTAAGTTCAAATATTATGCAGTTGAAATATTATGCAAAAACCTATCATCGACTCATTTCCAAAAAAGTTGAGAAACACGTCTATTTATGATTCGCCTCATACTTTGTATTCCATTAAGAAACGTAAAAATAATAACAATTACAACATCAATACTTATACATGCAACGTCAGCGTACACAACTCCGGTGTTTAAATGGTACACCATTTCATCCCGTAGAATTTGTGGTCAGAAAACGGTCATCGTGTTTAGCACTTCCGGTTTTGAGCGATTTACAGAGCGCTGTTTCAAATTTAGACTTTGAAACAACACATACATATATGGATTGTTATGTTTGAACGTAAATATGTGTAACGCCATGGGCGTTAAGTATGTCAACGGAAATCTTATTTTGCTTTATTATTTAATTGGTCGTTTTATGAATTATAGATAAAATAAAAAATCATACTTTTATTTGTCTAATTATATCGTTGTTTACGCATGTTAATTCAGACAGGGTGAAAAATATTTTCCTCTAATATGTATGGTATTACTTTAACCATTATTATTAACCATATCAATATTAATTATAATTTTAATGTTTCATATTCTCAGTTTTCGAAAAAGAAAATTCGGAATAAACCTCGAATTTCAGAAGTAATTTGTAGAAACAGGTTGCTGTAAACTTGGTGCAAAGTAATTAACAGATAATCAAAAAACAATTGTCATACTATCAATTTCAACGGTAGCCAATTTTCTTTTTATTTCAAATACCGCAATTTTTTACACGTTGGAAAAAGCTAGAAAACGAGTTGTTGTGTTGAAAATGAGCCTTTATTCCTTTAATAATTATCTTACACGTTATCTGTGTATAGTTTTGTTTTCAAAAAAAATAAGAGGATAAAAATAAGGGGATAACAATGCATAACCTGCGACCATTACGCCGGTGATATGAAGACTACGACCTAGTGTATAGTAAAAAATATATTTGCAAACCTTAAAGTTCTATTAATATTTATTTCCTGTAGCGACTTAAAACAATATTTTATTTTATTTTTTCACAAAAATTTGAAAACTAAATACTTGTATTTTAATTTAATGAAGTAATCTCATTTAGATTTAAAGTTTTAGGTTTTTAAAAAAACCGTTGATTCCGTTAACTAAGCCCCGCACAGTATTCTATTCCTCCAAATACCGCATTCTGTTTTTAGTTCAACTTTACCCTGTTTAGACTTTAATCGCAGTTACTGGTTATGTATGGTTTTGTAAAAAACGTTGATTCCGTTAACTAAACCCTGCACAGTATTCTATACCTCCAAATACCTCATTCGCGATATTCTGCTTTTAGTTCAATTTTTCCCTATTGAGACTTTAATCGTAGTTACTGGCTATGTTGCAAATAATCAATACTTGTTTAGCCAGACGCCGAGCTCCATGGATAAATAAGAAAAGACTTTTCTAAATAAAGATATTTTTTAAATGAAAGATATTTACATTGAATTAAGATAACATCTATTATGACACCTAGTCTGGTATCATAATGGTTGACTATCCGTTTCGCTGACTTAATGATATTGATTTGTGTAGACGTTGTCAATATGAATTAATATTGTCTACTCTTGTTGTTAGTAAACGTTACTCGTCTACTGATCAACAAGGGTTTGCGGTCGCCTCGTTAAAACGGCCGGCACCTTGAAATTCATAAGGGTTTGGTAATAGTTGTGGTATCGTTAACCGTCTCCCTAGTAACAAAGCTGAAATTGTTTTAAACTCAATGCTCTTTGATATTTGATTTTATAGTGAATATTTAAATTTTATTTTGGAATTATAATAATAATTGTAAGATAACAATAATTTTATTCTTAAATTGTATGCTGTGTGGCCTTTTGAAGAGTGAGACGTTATAGCCATTGTATTAATACGAATGTTACAGATTGAAAAATTGCACGAGGGAAACAATTTATTGCTTCACCCTATTGATATAATATTGCATAGGAAACTACTTAATAATACAATTACCAATTATTATTTATTAATGACACTTAAGTTCATATAGTTTATTAAGTTAAAAGTTTACTTGATTAAAATTATATTAATGTGTTATAAAAAAAATACTGCAAAATCAAACATATTTGTTAATGACAATAATATTTAATAGGGGAAAAATTAAATGAAAAAAAAAACACAAATGAGCCACAGATGTTATATAGGAATTTCTGTAGGTTTTGTTTACACCGCGTACATATATCTAGGGCCAGCTATTTTTAGTTCTATCTGATTGATGCCTTAAATCGATGCGTTCAGATTTTGAATTAAAAACTGTTATTATATCAATAATATGATATAATAACAGTTTTTTCAGTGAATTTCATAGAGAATGTCAGAAGTGGGTAAGAACGTTAGAGAAAAGAGAAGCGTCGCTATTCACTTTTACTGTGTACATTCAATCTTCGTGTTAAAATTCTAACTAAAATGTTTAGGGGACCATATTTAAGTAAACATTTTTTTAAGTTGAATGGAGCACTTTATGTTCTAACGAACCTAGCCGTATGGTGTTACGCTCGAACTTAGTTGTTAAATAAATTGAATGTAATCGTTACGCCCTTCATCGAGGTCCAACAAGCTATGAAAAATCAATTAAATGAAATTTCTCTATTTATTTTTCAACCCTTCCTAAAGTAACAGTTGTAGATGACAGAATTTTCTTTTTTATTTTAAAGTTAAATTCTAATATATATGTTACAATAAGACGTACGAATTATATATTTTTGGTTTAAAGCCAATTTTTTTCCATTTAAATGGAACATCAGTAATGACGCATAGTCTTTCGGCCCATTGAAATAAACAATTTTTTTTCTAGAATAATATAGTAATCGATATAAAACATTTATTATTATGATCACTGGTTATAACACGTCCATTTCTGAACCTAAGCCTTGCCATAGGTTCCCACAAAGTTCGATTTCGCACCACTCGCATTGAAGTGCGTCTCGTGACGTTTACCAGGTCATCTTACTAAGGGCCGCCCACTCGGCTTCTTTAGCTACATGGTCACAATTCTAGAAACTTCTTTTCTAAACTGTTGTTGGTTTTCCACGCTTATGACCTAACCATCATAACTTCCTCTTGTTAATTCTACTACGTCCTTGACCTTAGTTTTACTACGGAACACCCGATTATAGATCAAAATTCGCAAAGATAACTCAGTCATAAACCATTCAAAAAACCGATGTATGACTTTCAACGTTTTTTTAAAGGTTAATATTAAGAGACCATCTCTCCTTTCCACACGTCAATCACTTGCATAAGGCACTACGCAAAAACATTAGGCTTTAGATACTTAAGTATAAAAATGAGAAATTATAGTATATCTGATTCGCCGTTGGAAAATATCCATCTAAATTATTTAATGTTTTCTGTTGAAACACTATTGTTAACACGACTCGTTCATGATTTAAATCTGACTTATAGTGTTTTATATGCGTGATCAAATACATAATTAACAAACTTTCATTATATACACTAAGTTTTTAAAGATTTCATTTAGTTTAGTTCAACGGGAGGGAAATATCCTTGATGATCTCATAAAGTAATGTTTTATAGATCTTATAAACTTTCTTCTTCTCCTTAAGCATTTAAGAAAATCAAGTAATTAAAAAAAGAAATTACATTATTAGAAAGGTAGTAAATTTTATCCTTTGTACTTCGAGAATATTATGATACAAATGATCTTAACTAGGTGCCGGCAACGCTTTATTGCACTCTACACGAGTAACGATTGCTAAATGTAAACAGAAATACACAATGTTTACATAAGTTCATATTTATTATAATATTTTAGTCTTGACGATTCAGTGAAAAAGACTGTCAGCTTACTTCATCACACCGGGCGGGCACACGTTGATATCCATATCTTAATTGATATTATGTTAATGAAACGTAAATATCTTTCATTCATGGAAATCTGTTTCATTGCAAACTTATTTGGACGATGATATTTCCAGAAAAACATGGATTTTATTTGGAAATACTTTATAGTTCATAAAATGAAAGTCCACGTTGTCATAAATTTTAATAAGGCTTAAGTAAGTACGTTTATGTTAAAATGAAATACATAAAATATCTTTTATAACACTAAATTCAATAGCATTAAACAGTTTAAAGTGCCATGTCAGTTTTAAGAAAAAAATTCTTATCAATTTGTTTTTTAAATTCTGCAGTCTTTTAATAATTTTGTACGCTATTTTAATGTCAATATTTAGGCAATATATTCTTTAATGCTAAAGAGTAGATACTGAAACTGTAAATTTATATTATTATTCTGTATTTATTAGAACATATACAGAATAATAATATAAATATTATAAGTTCTGTGTTTATTCTTTGGTAATTGTCTGAATATTGACATTAAAATAGCGTAAGAAATTAATAAAAGACTGCAGACTTTATAGAAACATGATTGTTACATGACGTATATTAACACAAAAATATAATATAGAAAAAAAACCAAATATGACATTAAATGTTGTTGAAAATATTTTACGTTTATTAGAATGAAAATCTGCATAATAATAGATACTAATAAAGCAAGTAAGTCTCAGAATAAATTAATGTTTATTATTAGAAACATGAAGGTCAGTAATTTTTAGTCGATTTTGATCACTTGCCGAGTTCAAATATGAAAGTTAGCTTAAGTATTTCAAAACGTTTAGACACACTTTTAAAACTTCAATTTTATTCTTTTTTTATATTAGGACACTAGTTTATAATTTATAATATTGTGATTTCATTTATATGTATTAAGAATAGTTCTGTTGAAATCATTATTACAAACAATGTTCATTAATACTATTTATTTTTAATAAAATTTTTGCCAGCTTCTATCTACCATTATTGCGAATAAAAAATTTGCAAGTATATTTAATACGTCAATAATAATAAAAATAAGGCGTCCTTTTAAATGCAATATTCGCCAAGTACAAAACGATTATTTGCAAACTTCAAAGGGTTACTTTCATAACCGTAATAATACCATCACGTGACCGACCGATGGAGGCGCTCCTGAATGATAAAGAAAACACCATAATCACAATATCCTGTTCGCTATAGTTCTGTCCCAATAAAATAATTTTACCTTTATCACACAGAGAGATCACGAAGAGCTTAATGCCAACTACTCAGAGTACTCCTCCCTCCATCTCATATTTTTACAAGGGATAAAAGCTACCCACTTCCTTTGTGCCCAAATTGAATCATGCAAATCGTATGTTTTATGAGACCTTTTAATAAACATTGATTCCTTGATGGACTCTCTACCCCTTGGAGTGATAAGTCGTTTTCATGGTGGCAAAGCTTTTCAGATAAGTGTATATAAAGAAGCCTACTCGCCGAAAGGTTTTTCATCTATTAGTTTTTTTAAGTAAGGGATAAAAGCCTGGGGCGGATGTTTACTCTTCTATCGAGATCTCATGCACGATGTTGTACTGCGGCCGAGCAAACGTTTTAGGAAAAAAATAAACCGAAAAAGACAAGTCAATATTATATCGAAATATATACTTACATAACGACACCTATAGATATCATACGGTTGAGAGTAAGTAATATGATGCAAGATTTACTTCGAAATCTCTTTTACATATAAGAAATATTTAGTTTTAGTATCAATGTACTAGTAATATACATTTGGTATAGTTATTCGCGGAAAAGTGAATGGGGCGCAACAAGGTTTTTTAAGAAACCAGAAAATTTTGAATATAAATATCCTCCTAAAATCAATATTTAAATTACCTCAACATATTATGGACTGAAATTTATATTAAGGTCCCCAGAAATTGACTTAGATACCGTTTTTATAATCCAGGAATCATTGAATGAATACAGTTTAGGAAAGTTTTATTTGAAAACTTTTAAAAGTTGTTACCGTTCTGAATTTAACAAATCTGTATATCAGAAAGTTGCTTTGTAACAACTCTGCAGTAGTAAATAAATATTTACATTTTTCTTTTCAAAATTATAATTTTTACCAAAATTTCTAATACAAAAACTTTATAAATACAACAGTCTGTTTTTAACACGTAAAATATATTTTGAACCACGTTTCACATATTATAATGCGTTCCTAACTATGTGATCTTATCCCTATGTAAGTAAATATTTTATAATTATGCCAATCAGCCTCTGCTTGGAATATTTTTTCCACAACATCATCATACCAAAGTACGACCTCGTAAATAAAAAAAATAACATCACTCCAGAACTTTATCCGTTACTTAAATACTTCGGAGACACACTTAAAGAGTAACGTTTGTGGATACTTAAACGAAAAGGGATAGTCATGAAAATAACTTATCTCTCCGAATGGTTCAATTTTGTGAAAATATCTGAGAAGTAAGCCAATTTTTGCAGCCACAAAGGGTCAATCAATATCTGTTTGTTCTTGTCATGTCCCTGTTCGACCAAGAATAACTCAATTTCATATCACAAATCAAATAGTATTGAAACAACCTTTCTTCCGGACAACCAACGCACTTCAATATATAACAACAGGGTCTCGTGCTCACGGCCAAGCTCTTTAAAATGTCTGCAAAAATTCTTGATTTTGTGGCACGGGAATTAATTAAGTTAACAATTTATTCGGCATCTTCAAGAGTAACGTCTAAGCTGGCTGGAATATTTGTATAAGTAAGTGTCTCTCGATGAATTCCACAACGGGTCCATTTTGCTTCTTGGGCTACTTCTTATATCTGCTTCTCAAGTCCTGAAAAACCGCCAGTCCTTGCTTTGGCACCATCAGTACACATTCCCATAAATTTCAACCAATTCAATTTGTTTTCTTTTACAAAACCATCCATCATAAGAAATATATCCCCCGGTGGTGCGAATCAGAAAGGCATCATAAAACAGGAACTCTTCATGAAACTTTTGGTAATGAACGTAACGAATGTATGTTGAAACTTGAGCCAAGTTTGTTATGTTTTTGAATTCGTCAAGTTTTGTGATAAAATAATCGTTTTGTAAAATGAATTGAATTTGATGGGTTTTCAGACTATCAGACATGTCTGCAATATGACGAGAGACAGCGTGCCATTTTTTCTACCAACATAAATTTCACAATCTCTTTTGCTGCAGGTAGTTTAAGGTTTTCCCCAATAGTATGTGGTTTTGCTTGTTTGGTAATTAAATAAATAATTTTAAAAGAGGCTTGCATTGCGTTGGCATTTGTATTTAAGTGGGGGGCTTCAATGGATTTTTGCCTTTGTTTGAGGTCTTTTAATTTATGTTGAAAGAAGTATACAGATTAATCTTTAAAATTCGCATGTTTGGTTTCTAAATGGCGACGTAGTAAGGATGGCTGTAACAAATGATTTGACAGAATTTCTGTTCAAGCGGCACACTGTGGAAATGGAAAATCAGAATTTCCAGAGCTTGTGAAACCAAACTGAATATAACTACCATCATATTTCCTTTCTTTGAGAGACGATTCCTTGTCATCAAGGTTCCTTTTTTTTCGGATCAGAGTACAGGACGAGGGTAACATCATTAGCAGGTAACGGTTAATTATTGCCTGATAACCCTGATACCTCCTTGTCAACCTTTCGGCGACCTATCAGCCGCTGTTCCATTTAAAAGACAAGAGGATTTATTAATACAGCAACTCAGTTTACATATTTTTGTAATTAAAAACCTTTTAAATGCCGGCAAATTTCTAAACAATAACCTTGACTACGCGGTAGCGAATTTTTATGCAAATGTACATGCACAAAATTCCTCCGCTATGTCACCTTTTGCTCAAAAAGTTTGCAGGCATCTGTACATTGCATTGCGATTTATAATGAATGTGAAAGTTTAAAAACAGTTTTAAAACATTTATTATTTTATCATTTACCAACTAGATCGGCTGATCGACGCGTCAACGCGACGGTTATTAATAATTCACAATAAGCACAGCGATACGGCTTACGTTCCCTGCCGCAGGGGGACGCGAGATGTAAGAGTGAGCGCTTGTACGCCGATCATTTAAAAATAATAAAAATGATTTTGGATTTCAATGATGCATGCTTCATATTACACATTTTTTAACACATAAAAATATATTTCGGTAATTGTTGTCTTGCGTAATTGTTTTTACTGATTAATTTATCTTAGTTAAGAGATTGCCGCACGGCCGCATACCCCTTGATGGAGTTTCGTGTACGTCTAGGGGTACGCGTACCACTAATTGGAAAACACTACTCTAAAGCCAATTAGGCTCCTCTAATAATTCAATTACGGGTTTCAAACATAGAGATCGATAGCATTTGGTTAGTACTTTTAAGTGATATATAGATGACTTGTTAATAATTGACAATCAAGTAATATTGACAACTTCTAAACCATACTTTGTGGGGCTTTCAATACACATTTGAGGAATTTTTATGGCTCTATACATCAAAAGAAAAAATGGGAACCTCGTGTAGGTAGTATATGTTTCCTCCCTTCTTTATATTTGAAACAGCATTACGGAAAAAATAAGGATTTAAGAAAACTACGCGAGTATTGTAGGAAAACTGTTATTCTAGATTTTATATATTTTGAAATATGAACCATATTTTAGCGCTTTTCAAAGATATGGTAAGCAATAAATTTGCATTCTGAAAAATTTATATATATATATATATATATATATATATATATATATATGTACATATATATATATATATATATATATATATATATATATATATATATATGTATATATATATATATATATATATATTTAATCTAAGAGTAAAACTATGTACTCTTAAATGTTTATAAGTTTTTAAAGGTGTACGAACATTGGTAGTGTGAGATCTACTCGCGCTTTTTCTAATGGGAGTGAAATAAAATATTTGCATAAAGAAGTAAATAACATTTCTACATTTTAAGAAAAAAATTAAATAATTTTTATCTGCTACTTCCGACATCACGTTAAAAATAATCTATGATATTTTGTAGAAATCTCAGAGCTTCAATTTAAGAAGAAATCCATAGAAATACTGTACCATAATGATATACTCCAATCAATTGAATAACTATTATGACGATGATTAGGAATGTAGTCTGAGTAACTTATAATGTTACAATCTGCCTCAAAGATGTTATTGGGAAAACAAACAGTTCAGTTCACACAGGGTTCATTTTTTTTCTCTATACTAAACTTAATAGAGATAATAAAACAAATTAATAATAAAACGACTTCAAATAAGAATACTACAATTATTATATGCACTGATGAAAAATTCTGTTTTATTTGCCACTTTGTTTTGTTCAAACATTTATTGACTACTTTTTGGAGAAAAAAAGGTGAAAGAAAACAAAAACTGCCTTTTATAAATAATTTAAATTAATCATGGAATTCTTAAAATGTAGTATATATAATGATAATAATATAAATGTATATAATGTGAAAATGAGACCAACTAACGAGATTATTGTCTATTCATTTTAATTAATATGTTTACCCATGGGAAATCTTAGGCTGCACAATTTTATCTTTCCATACACTTTGCAATTATTTTATCTCTCCATATGTTTTCCGTAGATTGAATCCATCCTTAAATTGCTCATGAATTCATTATATATAATTATCGAGATTTTAGATTCGTATGTTAATAAGAAATTAAAAATAAAGTTTCTGATAAAATTTACAATTTTGTTTGAGGTAAAATTTGTAAAAGGAATATTATTGTCATAGATCTATTGTTAGCGCATATAATATAGATCGCTTACGCCAGTGTATTATAATAATTGTTCTACCCTTATTTGATGACGTGTATCTCATTAAATCCAGAGTATTTCCAAATACAATCTGTGTTTTTTTTGCACAAAGATCATGGAGAAAAAATCGTCGCAAAAAAAGATGTTTTCTCGAATCAAAGATTAACCCAACAAGTTAAGTTAATATATTTTCAGACAAGATTATAGCCTCGAGCCCAATTAATAATTCGACTTTCTATTTAAGTGAGTTGACAAAATTGTATACAGGTCATCGACTTATGTAAATATTGTTCACTCCTTTAGTTAGGAATATTTTCTCGTCTTGTGAACAATAAAGCATCGCGAGCACCTAGTTAAAACGTGGGTTGCTTGACCTTCGTAACCTTTTCGTTGTTATAGTATCATTAATGATCTGCCTGGTAACGAAGCAGTAATTATTGTAAATTCAATTATTTAAAATAGTTGAATTAGTGGCAAATACTTAAATGTATTTCTTCGAAAATGTTTAGGTATGTAATTTGCCACCAACTGATATTCCACCAGATTTGATTTGTGGAAATTCTATTTAATTAAATATTGTACGACTTTAACATCGGGGTCAAGCACAATAAGTCTCAATTAATAAACATTTATGTCTTAAAAACTATTAATTTTCTTTTACCTTCTTCATGAAAAACACATAATTTTAATATTTCAAACATAAATTTAAAAAGAAATTGAAAATTTATTTTTGGCGCAATAGTAAGTAATTTGTAAGGGAGGGTACACAGTCAAACACGGAATTCACATAATTTACCATATAATTAATTTATTTTCTTCAAATTATAATTAATTTCTTTTCTTCAATAAATGAAAAAAATGTATAGTATATTATGTTAAATTTTCAAAAGTTTTTTTAAAATATTGACTAAATAATAATATACTACCAATACCCGTACAACTTTTCGGTATTTCACAACACCAAATTATCTGGAATTGCAGTACTTGCACAACCGACAACAAAATAAGCTATTTTTCCTTTTGATGACTTAAATTCTAGCGCATAGTTTCTGCAAGATTATGAGACAGATGCACAGCAATCACAATCTTATTCACTAAATTTACATATTTAGTACTTTTTAACTGGATACCTACGGCTAGATATGTAATGAATAACAGGTTCCAGATTTTTTATTAAGAATATGTGAACACTTTTACTGATACATATTTGAAAAGATCTTTCTGAATGTAAACTCTCCCAATAGAGACTGTGTCTCTGTTTTTGCCGAAGCTATCGTCAATTAGTTATCGATGGCAAGACAATTTTGCTGCTTACTTTGATTTATATCAAGACAGAAAAACCTGTCCCATAGAAGTAAATCGAGGAAAATGGTAAAATTATTTGCAAAACAAGAGCTTTTGGATTTATAAGGAAACGTTTCATTCAATACTTTTCCCATACCAAGAGATGGAAAACATATTTTATGATAGAATTCACTTTCCTTTCAAGAAATTCTTTCTGACATCTTTTGAGAATTGTAAGGCATTGTCTTTCTGACATCTTTTGAGAAATGACTTTCGTTTCTAGAAATGTTTCTTGAAATCTTTTAAGAATTGTAGTTACAGGCTTTTAACATTGCCTACGTGGCTTTTAAACTCTTCACCACTAGTGTGAGGTTCTTTTTTTATTTTGTTATCAAAAAAGCTATTTAATATGATGGAGGAATTTTGACATACTTTCATGATAAGTTCTCGACTTATTAAGCCTTGTCTGTCTTAATGTGTTTAATTTGAAAGAACAGAATTCTTTCAGCTCCATTATCATAGTTGAATTTTACTGGTCCAAATGTTTTCAAAGCAAGTGGACCTCATGGCGTCATTACTCAAAACTTTCAAGCATATCACACATTGAGGCAATTGCATCCCATCTTTTCCAATGAACGTAAATCCAAATTAAATGTAATATTTTGAACACTGTATCTAGTCGTTGAGCCACTTTGGAGTTCTTTAATTTTACCGTTTTATGCGTTTACCGCTTGACACCTTAGGATGCGAATCGACGAGATATACTGCGAAGTAATGTGACAGACGAAATAATAAAGTATTTCATAAAAAATACGGTTAACATGATTCAATTTCTGCACAATGAAAACGAGTAACGACAATTATTGTTGTATAAAATATTGAGTAAATGGAGCAACATTTTAAGAAATCGACATTGTACAGTTTGAGAACTCTCTTCATGATAAAAATTCAATATAATTACGGCGACAGATTTAGAATGAGCAACATTATATTATCTTTTTCATTACATTTCATGGAAGCGGGAAATTCTATGATTGGTGTTTTAAAGAAACAATTTTAGAATGTGTCGAAAAACTTATTTTTCTATTTTTATATCCAATCGTGTTCAAATAGTAACTTGGTGATATGCTAGAAACCTAGTATTATTTTTATTTTATCTTTACATGATTAACCACCCACGTATTGCGCTTAAATTTTCGGAAAATTGTCTAAAATTATTATTTCCCTACAGGATACTGTAACTATAGGATCTGAAGACTGAGAAAAAAATATAGCGGAGTTATACGGCTAATAAAAAGTCGGCTAATAGACCTCTTAATAGGATTATTTATCTCTTACGCATAAATGCATTACCCTCGAGACACTTATTTTCAAAACTTGATGTTACCACGACAGAACCTTCCACTTATTCTAATATTATTGGAAAATTACTGAATGACTGTGAAAAGAGTGCCATTGCGTCTTACGAAAAAGTAGAGGGCGTATTACCAAGTATTTTCTGAAATTAAAGATATCTGGTATAGTTCTGATTAACTTTTATGATGTCATATTTGCTGTTATAGGTGGCGAGTGTCTTCTTAATTAGGTTAATCGTTTTGAACAAAAAATGTCTGTAAACTTGAATAGTTAGTTTCACGTCTGCAAAAATTATCTTGATTTTTTATAAAATAAAACAATGCAATCATGAATTTAAAAAAAAAAATAATCAAACTATTGTTTTAAGCCAGACATTTTTTAAATATTATAGAATTTTGACATATTATCAAACATAAATCTTTGCTAATATCCCATCTGAAGATGTAGTAATACAACAAAACATAGGTCGTGGTGAAGAACTTAAAGAAAGTATTAATACTTTAATTTTATTTTTAATTTTACTTTAATTTTATTTTAAAATACCCAAAATAAACAGTCAATTACTATCACAAAAAAATGTAGGATTATATTAACGTGTATTTATTAACTCTAATTATATGTGAAATCCATATGGAATCTGCGTCTTTTCACAGAAAAATATAATGGTCATCGTACGCACGTTCGGTTTACTAAATACTGACCGTCTATTTTGCTAATTTGTCGTGAATGACTGATGTACATTAGGGTCATTCATAAATTTAAATTTTATATTTTGTTAACTTTTAACCTATAATATCATTCTACCTTCTAAAATATGAATTTATTTTTAATTTTGGAATTTCTAGTTAATATTTAGAGGCCCGTTGGCGACCTTCAAAGTTTTAAAATTATTTGCAAAAATCATTTATTCCAACGTTGAAAATGGTTTACTTTTAATAACTTCAATGACGGTGTTTAGCTATTAACATATAGAATTTAGTATTAACATGCTCGGCCCACTCCTTACCATCCCTACTATCATCAAAATGCTATTAACATAAACAATCCATTACTCTCTTCTACCATTTATCTAGTGACGCAATCAGTGCAACCCAAAGCGGTTGTGCTTGCCTGCGAGTGTAATTTACTTTCGTGAGTGAGTTTGTTTGTCTTTTGTTTTAATTGTATTCCATTAATTACTTCAAATGTTTTAAAATATATAATTGGATACTAAAATATGGTTAATTGAATAGACTTGCTCAAAATTAGTGCTACCAAAATTTGATAAGTATACATTTGTTTACAAAATATAATAAACAAAGTAAATAGGGAATCGACGTCATTAATTGCTGGTGATGTAATGGCTTTATTGCACAAAGCAAGTATTCCCATCAAAGAAAAGCAACATGCTATAACAAAAATATTTAAATATTTCAAGGCATGGCAGAAAACGAAATAAATAAAATAAGGAAAAGCGCTCAGCAACAATCAAAGAAAAAGAAAACAATGGCAATCAAATGTATATGTTATATTTGACGTAGTTCACTCTAATAACCTAAATATAATGACCATTGACGAAGATAATAAGATGAATTGGTAACATCAATGAACAATATGCGAGAAAACTTGATAAATAATTAGAAAAAGAAACTAAGTTGAAAAAATTGAAATAAAAGGAAAAAGGAATAACAAATAGACCAATAAAGAAATTAAATTTATTACAACCTTCAGGTACTTATTCTACAGAATATAAACGTGTAGTTACATGGGACAAAACCATTCTAATTCTCTTCAGCCAGGACTTTCTTCAAACAAAGATTTAGTATCAACACAGAAACGAGGCCAGCAAACAATCCTAGATTTTAATTTATCTACTAGTCTTGATGCCTTTAAGCTGAGTAAGCCTCAGTCTCATCTCAGTCCTCAAAAACGGAAAACTCATTCAAAGCCCCTGCTAGAATGCATCGTGCACGTTGAATGGCAAGTGCAATATCGGTTTCTGTTTAAGTACTAGTCTTAAATCACAATTTAATTAGCCAAGGTCATTACAAATATCTGCATATTTGTTGTACTTGTTAACGCAAATACTGGCACCTATGGCTATACTTGGCACCTGCAAATGATAGTTAAGTTCCAAAAACAAAATAGAGTTTTAGTCAAAGTTACCATAAAAAGACGTTTTGGTCACTTTAGCTTTGTTTGATAAACAAGTTTCTACTGAAACCTAATGTGATATGATTTTACCATTGAAGAAGTAAGTCTCAGAGAATAGTCCTAAAGAGACGTCGTTGGAATAAAATGCGATGATAAATCTTAATATCTTAAATATTTCGTATCAACAAACATAATGAAATTTTTCAACATTACTAACTTTACATGCGACTTCATCCAAAAATTTCCCGAGCTATGGGAAGAAAAATAGCGCTACAAATCAGCTTAAGAAATTGTATGAAACTTGAAAGTTATGAAACGATATAATTGAAGGGATTGTTGCTAGAAGAACATAATAAACTACATACGAACGATGATGAGTAGAAACAGTAATTAATGATGTTAGTTAAAAATTGTGGACAGAAAAACCCCAAAGTCGATAAGGCAAATATTATGAAACAAATATTTTTTTTTGTTTGATTATTGTTATTTAGTATTTTCATCCATAAGACTGTGTTCTGATTGCAATAAATTCTTCTTTCCAAATTTGATGTTTTGTTTTATATTGCAAATTTCAAAAATCCTTAATGACTTTTAAATGCAAATTAAAAAAATTTAAATAAAAATTCTTGTCTGTTTTCTAATGGAATATATCAGTTTTCAAGTTTGTGATTAAAAATGAAATAAACAAGTTTTCTTGGTCTTATATGAATCACCCTAGTGTACAGGTTAAGAACAAAAGCAAATATAGTTAATTAGCCGTCCTTCTCTTTTTGTAATAGGATATTAAGTTTATATCGTTGAATCGGCTCGTTCCTTAAAATTAAGATCTCAGTCTCAATTACTTGCGGTATCGTTAACGATCAACCTGTCAATAGAATGATTGTTGGGTACAACCCAGCCATTACATACAGGAACGAAATTTTATGCATTTCCATTCTTGAGTAAAAATTACTACTAATTTAACATCTATGAAGGAAAATTATTATCGATTTACCTAGTAACGAAGCTGTGGAAATTTAGCTGTGGAAATTTAAATTAATTTACAGAAATTGCTTTTTTTGTCATAATTGATCATAAACGCTTATTTGAGGTATTTTGAAAACAATATTACGTTTTTTATTAACTAGATTTCAAAAAATATTTCATTCACACTTATCCTATGGATTCTGCGACAAGCCAGATCCCCCACACCGAAATTAGCATTAGACGACATTGATAGTTTTTTGTCGTTATTATATATGTTATTTATGTCATTATTATATTGTTAATCACTTTTTTTTTCATTGTTGATATTACTATAATTGAAGGTGATATTGAAAGTTTTTTATCATTGTGCGTAAATTGTGAAGAATCACGTAGATCACGTAGCTATAAAAATTACATAATAATGTTGGTTTACAAAAAGATTAGACGAAACATAAATGAACGTATGATATTTAATATATTTTTTACATAGTTATATAACTTTTATAAAGTTATATCGAGGAAGCACGAGACGTTTAAAGTAAACAAAACTCATTAGTAGACCCAGACATAAAACTGACTAAGTGTGTTTGGCCCCTGAAATTCCCCATTAAGTATAAGAAATTTATTTATGTTTGATAGCCTCAGATATTAATATTTGGTCACAGGGGGAGATCTCCTGGGATCACGAGACACGAACTTGGGGTTTTTCGTCTTGCAAAATAATAATTTGACAGTTAAGAGAATAGTTATTAACCATGATTGGAGCCTCGACAAGGGAATTCAAACTAACAACTGAACCTCCAATAAGGAAGTATGTATAGCTGCGTAGGATTTACTTGAAGAAGTCAACTTCTATGAGGTGACTTTTTCAAACTCAGACAAAAGAAAAACAAATATTCTATTGCTAAAATTGATACTGTCCCACATATTGTACTTCAGTAACATCGCACCTCATATCGCTAGCTCAAAATTTCGTAACTAATTTCCCTGCAATACATCAATACAAATGATTTTGTTAGTATTATTTCTTAACTATAACAACTCGCCCAAACTTAACGGATTTTCTGGCAACATTACCTGAAAATAATATTATGTCGTATAAACAATCGTGATAAAAGAACAAATATACGCCCTACGAGTTTCCTAAAAAACTAATATGCACGAAACATTTCGGAGACTCCCTCGAGCAGTCAAATTTATTCATACATGGAAGGCGGTGCCGTCACGAAGTTGATCGATTGCTACGAATGATAGAATGCCCATCAAAAGTAAATTTTTATTGAAGTATTTCAAGGAAAATAGGCTTTGCATAATTAAATTTTATCACAAAGGAAACCGGTCACTTTTATCCCCATATAAAAATTTACGGGAGGGGAACACTGAGCAGCCAAAATTGTGCATTTGTATAAAAAATACATTAGAGGGTTAAGCGCTTTGAGCAGGCGTTACTGTGCGATCCAATAACTCTGCATGCTGATGAATATACCTTACGGATACATTTTACAATAATTGAAATACTCTGATCTATTTTGTCATATTTCATGGAAGCGAGAAGGTCGTATGATTGACGTATTGCAGTTATAAACGGAACTATGTGGATTATGTAAATAATTATTCGGTTCTGTACATATGTTAACTTCCGAAGGACACTATATAATTTTTGTACACTTTAGGAAAGAAAGCAGTCCTAATACATTTATATAATTACTGTTTCCATACTGTGTTCCATTATCATTATTATATATTTTGAACATAAAATGACAACACATTTAAAGTTTCAATTCACGATATTGTCCATATAATAAAACACAATAAAAAAATGTATATATATATATATATATATATATATATATATATATATATAATATAAATGTACTTTACTCTTTGGTAAGCAATATAGAAAGAATTGTACGTAATTGTACGTCTTAACAAAAACATACTTAACACACACACATCGTAAACACTAAATGTTTCTATTTCAGCGTCAGCGTGCTCAACTTTTAATGTAGATTATCAAGTCCAAAAACGGTTAGCATGTACCACACTTCCGGTCTTGTAAGGACCATTATTTTAAAATGTATATTTTGATGTTTAAAAATTTACACATAGGATTATTACATCACGTCTGGGCGAAAATACTCGTAGTGGAGCGATGGGATTAAGTATGTCAATAAAATAATTTAGCGTCATGTTGTTTAATTGGCCATTTTATGAATGATATATACATATGAATTTAGTCAGAACAAAAAATATTTTTCTCTGACGTGTTTTAACTACCTTAATAATTTGTAAGTATATTTTCAAAATTGTTATGAACAAAATTGAGACCAAATCTCTAATTTAAGAAGTTATTTACAGTTACTACATAAATAATCATTGTTTATTGTCGTTTATTTTCAATCATAGAATTGAAAATAACGACAACAAATTATGATTTACATAATATTTCCCAATAGATATAATAAAAAGTGTCTCCAAATTCCAAGAGGTTCCTTTTCACCTGAGGTAACCCGTTTAGGCCCTGGTAACTGGGTTATAATATTGAAATTTCTATTAAGATCAGATTGGTGACGGGGATCTTTACTCCATATTGTAGATTTGTCCCTTCCCAAATAAAATGATGAGTTATTGTTTATGAAGATTCACGGTCCCTCAAATCCTCTTCGCACTCCGAATTGACCTGGTACAAACTATTCAGATTCGTTATCACTTCCAGCTTCACTGTGCGATGATATTTGTAATCTGTCCTTATCAGATAACGCTTCTTTTAGAATAGCCCGAAGACGACGCTGGTGACTTTCATAAGATATGCTGAAACAAAATAAGTAGATAAATTGAAGAACAAACGCAAATTTTTTTTTAAAAATCGATAAACCCATCCAAATCGTTAACAGATCACAGTAATACAATAACACGATAAAAATAACTTCTAAGTAATAATAATAACTAACTAAGTGCTAACAAACATGTGAACTAATAAAAAAAAAATAAGAATTTGATTTACGTAGTTTGTGACACCGGTCTCACGCAAAGAGTTGGCGCCAATAATCTGGAACGAGCACCGGCGTCACCATTGTGGCAAGGACTAACAGCGGGGGACGCGCTACGGCAGCTACTCGAAATCACAATGCCAGATGAAAGAGTTATTCAACTTTATCGAACCGCCCGGCCTCACAGACATATAAGTCACCAGTGGCGGATTAATTATAGGAGTAGACCATATTTATTTCTATCTACATCTAGTATATAATTCAGTCGTGTCTAAGTAGATCACGATGGCAATCATATTTTAATGAGTATTATTTTACTCAATGTAAATTATCTTTCATTCGGGGAAGTTTCTTTCCTTGTGAACACATTTGGGCTTCGATCTTTTTGTAGAAAGACACGGATCGACTTGGAAATATTTTCAAGTTAATAAATGAACATCAAACTCAACATGTGTAGGTAACATAGTGTATTTATTTTTAACTTTTAACTAATTATTAACAGTATAAATAATTAATAATTTTACGTTAATTGATACGATTTTTACATGTCATAAGTTGATGCATAACATTGCTTACGTTTCTCCAACTCAATGAAAAACAATTTACTCTTTGCCTGTGTGCCTGTTTTTTCGGTGTGGTGATGTTAATAAATTGGTTTCAAAAACGGTAATAAAAGTAATGAAAATACAATTCCTAATTTAGAAAAACAGAATGCATGTATTTTTTCTTTTTTTTTCAAGCTTGGGTTTATAGAAGTTATGTTTTTAAAATATAATACCTTGTGTTAAATTTTAATTATTAGTATATTTATGCGTAATATCGTAAACACAAATGTGATTTTTTGCAGATTTCGTTTTCACTCCTCAACTATTTCTCGAAATTGATGATATTTGTAACCTCTATGTCGGAAAAAAGATGGAACTTATTTTACTTCGGACTAAATTTTTTTGTAAAAAAATATCATCCAGTTAGATAACATCGTAACTAAGGAGCGCTAACAAAAAAAATATATATACATATATATATATATATATATATGTATATATATATATATATATATATCTTTTTATTTATATTTACGTAAAATAAATACAAGGATGCTATTTTTAAATTTCTCTCGTCAAAACTAATAAGTGATAAAAACATGCAATTACAGGAACCTTAATATTTAGACTCCGTCTTTTTGAAACCGGAAATAAAGTTTGCTACTATTTTCTTCAGTATTTTATCAAAAAATAATATTTGAGAGCTTAAGGTTATATCTGAAACAATATTTCAAGTCACGTGGTAATTTTGAAATCAAGATCATATGGAGTAAAATATAAGTTCGGTTCTCCTTCTAATCTACAATTTTAATTTCCTTTTTTACTTTTAAAATTTGTTTTTAACAATTCAAGCAAACTTCGAGGAAAGCCTGTACTATATTACACGTGAAAAATTTACGAATATATGATAAAGTTTGCTTTCCTACCCCTACTATGATATAAAAAACTTAAAATGGATTGAAATTTAAGAAACTGAACTCCCTGGTTTTAATTTGTCTAATCTATTTACTGTCAACAATTAAGAATACATATTGACAAGAATTAGGTAATGAAGTTATGTCTATAAAATTTTTAAAATATTCGCTCTAAAAATTGCTTATTGATAGCAGGGTTACTCATTTAATTTTTTCTTCTCTAAAAGCATATATATGCAATAACATGCGTAGATATTTTGTTACATTATACCTTAATATCGTCTAGAGAAAATATCTAATTACAAGTATTGTTCAAAGTAAAATCATACCGAGGATCCTTTGAAGACGTTGACTTCTTCAACTAAACTCCTGTAGTAATTTATACCTCCGAATACCTGATTCGACGTTCAGTTATTAGTTCAAATTTACCCTGTTGTGACTAATCACAGTTACTGACTGTTCTCTAAATTGTCAATAGCGAGACATCGAAAAGCAAGATGCCGAATCCCATGTTTGTGTTTCGATGTCTCCAAAGACTTCCTTCCGTGATCGTAAATAGATCTCTAACGCCATCAAACAGAAATACTTTAATATATTGAAAGCGAGAATGAGGTGTCAATGTACCTAGTGTGTTTTATGCCCTAGCTTACTTGTGAGTTTGGTTTAGTTTTATCGTCCCGTATTTCGTAGACGATATATTAAAATGGGTTAAGCAGGGTATGTATTTTTTACGCTTTGTGTATCCTTTACTAATTTGATTTGAGAATTGATTGATTTGAGAATTGTACGTACGGGAACTATCTACCAGGTAAATGGAGTATTTTTGTGGGCAATTAGGAGGTATGGAAATAACACGTTAGTGTACTTGAACAACGATTTAGGTGCAACTTTTCATTTAAACATTTTAACAGTACTAGCTTGTCTTACGACTTTAAGATATTTTCAAGTTTATGAAAAATTTGTATGGGTCACATTCATTACGTATAAATATAATTTAAATCCATCTATTTGCAGACCTTTGTATCTGTATATTTCTGAGGCATTTCAATTATCCAATGACTTTAGTTTCAGCTCATTTATCTGGAAACCGAAGATAAAATAAACCTGCCAATCGCGAGTAGATCTAGCACTCCAATGATTCTATCCATATATGGGCACTTATAAATATTTAAAAGTACGTAGTTTTCCTATTGCATTATTTACAAATATTAATTTTACACAACTTAAATATATAGCCTACCACATTGTTCAAAGACGTAAAAACCTTGGGCACATTTCGAAATATAACTACAAATTAACGATTTTCAAAATGTTTCCTTTACGTTTGTTGTAATGCCTTACTTATTGTAAAATTTTACAATTCAACGTCAACAGAATGCACCTTGTATATTTTTATTTATTTGCAAGTATCAATAATGCGGCGTGTTTTTCGGGTTCTTCTTGATTGCGTTGATTTAGAAACTTGATTTTGTTACAGTACTAAGGGACCGTAGAATATGTAATATTTTTATTAATTTCAACTTAATACCTCCACGCGTTCCTGAGCAAAAGGGTCTTGACAAGTCGACAGACGGACGACGAAGTGATCCTAAAAGCTTCTTTCTTTCTTTTGTGGTATGGAAACCTAAATTTAGACTCAGGTATAAGTATCATACTCATCAACTAAATATCATAATTATCACGATTCAGGTAAATATTAATATCGCAAAACATTTAAAATATCAACTTAAAATTTAAAAAAAAATTAACTAGCAGCAAGCAGTATATAACACACCTATATGGTATCCTCATGATTTTATACCCTCTTGCACTTTCTGTCCTAACTTTTGTATTTTTTATTCTATATTTAAATATATTGGTGGTATTTTTTGATTAGTATTAAGTCTTATTTGATACAATGCACTTCTTGAATGAAAAACTATCAGATCCACCGAAGTCGCGAAAATGATGCTAATAATTATTCGTCTCATATATCATATATTTAATCGGGAACAATAAATAAAACAATTATTACCAGGTCAATAATTGGGCTTTGGCATTAGCGTGCTCAACTCCAATGTTGAAATCTTGATTATTTAATACTGCAGAATTTCCGTTCACAAATCAGTCAGGGTTTCCGCACTTTCTGTCTTGTACGATGTGCAGAACATTATTTTAAAACATCGGAAAAAACATGTACTAAGTCAAGGCTGGGCATAAATAGTTAAATGATTAAATGTATCGATGGAAATCGTATTGTGTCTTATTATTTCTCTAGTCGATACACGAATCATGGGTTTAAGAAAATATTAGAATAATGTTTAATAAGTATGTCTTTGTTATAAATTTTTAAATATAATTTTAAACACCTTAATAATAGAAAAATATTTCTATTACCAGGTTTATTTTCGAAATTAGTCAGGAAAAAACTTGTAGTTAATCTCAGATTTCAGGAATAACTTATGGTTAATAAATAGTACAAATCAATATTAAATAATCGAAAATAGTCTAAAATAAACTAAAATTTACGTAATTTTTTGCAATTAACAAAAAATTATAATCTTGGCGTAAGTCTAACAATAACACTTTGTACAATTGCAACACCCACAATAAAAATATAAGAATAATATTTTGTACGAAAACTTATAAAAACATCTGATGTCGCTAATGTTAATTTCTATCTACCTAGATCCGTCTTTTGGGGAATCCGTAGGAAACGTTTGAATCAGATATTTTCTGAAATGTATCATTATAGTAACATTTATGAATATCAAGGCCATAAAATGGCTAGTTAGGTCATTTTAATGATCAAGTAACGATTGCTAACTAAATATAAGAGTAGAATATTTCCACTTAAGTCTACAACTTCAATTCAATCTCATCTAAATAATGGAATAGGTTAACAATTTATTCATACGACCGAACGAGCACATGGTGTTAACCCTATATTAATAGATATATTTTAATTCAAATAAGTTTCAGTCGGGAAAATTTTTATTTTATTTTAACTAACATTTTCCTTGTAAACGCGCAGACTCTGTTTCCATACAACGGATTTATTAATTGCAAAACGTTATGAGGACGTTATCCAACGTTAAAATTACATTGGGTATTAAAAACAAGTTGTTGTAACTTTAATATTAAGTCGGTAAGGAATAATTATGTCAAAGTGTCCTTACAGCATCAATTTTAGAGACGAGAAAATTTGTTTTTCCTTTTAGTTTTTGAATAAAAAACTACTAAGATTTTTAAGTAAAAACAGAAATATTGGGTATCTTATGCATATATTTGACAATGTGTTCAGTAAGACACAACATTTCGTGACTTGTGTAAACTGAAGTACCTTCAGTCCATATATTACCTGTGCAATATTACCGGTTAATGTTTTTGTTATCGTTTTATTTTTTCCTGGACCAGAACTGTGATTAGATGTGCTGTGACGTAATTATTAAAAAAAGAATGTCTGTATTTAATGCATTAACATTTTTATAGATTACTCTTGACAAATTGTAGAATTTATTGTCCATAAAGATATTTGTGATTATGATAATTATTTAATTATATATCAGGAATAATATTGAAATTATTGCGCATTGTTAAAATGTTAATTGACTGTACAATTTTATTTTAATTTCAAACAGTTTATTCTATGAGTCAAATAACTGCAGTGAAATTATTTTCTCTGCCAACCATGATAACATGAAGATTAAATATAAAAAATTGAAATCAAAAATTAAATACTTTGAATTTGTTTTACCGATCTATTCAGTAATAATAATTAAAAACAAACTTATAGCCAAGAAATATTAAATTAACTTCTAACTATAAAATCTTTTGAAATGAAAACAATTTTATTTATATCTTTTTATAATAGTGTAAATTTACAATTATATGAATAAATGTGTGTTATTATATTAAAACTTACATTTATATAATGAAACTTTAATCCTTTTTCAAACAAAGCACTTATAAACTAGTTTAATATGGTCATCTCCTTAATTACCTAAAAAGTTGACTATGATAACCAAATCCCTCGTGGCAATCTATATTTTCGAATACCTTATTCGAGATTCAGTTATTAGTTTGACGTTACAATGTTCCGACTTTATTCACAGTTACTTTATGTTTCCTAAAGTCATCAATAATTGTTTAGCGAGACGCGAAACCCCACGTTTGTGTTTTAATCTCGAGAGACCGCCCATCGAGGTCGGAAATCGGTCTTTAAGGCTACCCAACAAAAGTAACTTTCTTGTATTGAATGGGGAATTTCATATGCAATTGTAGGTTTTATGCCCGGGTTTACTGGTATTGAGTATTTCGATGCCTCACTCTTTGTCGAGATTGTATAGATAACGAGTTAACTAACATATGTAAAACGAGTTAACTAAAATATGTAAACGACTATTTATTTATGTTGCCTACATTGTTTAATAAATTTTCAAAAATATTTCCCACTTGTACAATATAGGAAAAATATTCTTAAGAAAAATTTAACATTTTTTACGTTCGATTTCTTCAACGTCGCATTCTTCTTTCTGAAAAGCCTGAGAAGTCCCAGTGGTTTCGTTCATTAGTTTTTTCCGTTCAGCCCTCTCCTCTGCTTTCCTAAAAGTAGATGTGATTGGTGTAGTGAACTGGTCAGTCCATAGGATAGGAAATCTATCGCCGGGTCATTTACTATTAATTTTCTCGACAACTATTAACTTTTGTAAGTCACCTGGTTCCCTGCGTGCAGTGTAACCAAAGTATTTGAGGATTCTTTAGTAACAGATGGAATAGTTTGTTTTTAAATTGATATGTTCCTTCTTCTGGCGTTTTATGGTGTCGAAATTTCCATTACTCAGAGCCGTACAGGAAAATTGAGAAGACTAATGTTCATACTATTATCATTTTGATATTATTATAGACTTTTATATTTTGCAAAATTGTGTTACTTTGTTCTTAGTAACGGTTGATTAGGATATATAAAAAAGAAGACGTGTATATAATTGAATATTGATTTATAAAATAACCTTCAAATCGAACAGATTATCAGTAATAGAACAATTGCCTCTAAATTTACAAATTTATTTACATTCGAAAACGATATTGTATTGCAAAAGTTCCAATTTAGTTCTTATATTTTCATTATTTTACACTTTTCATTGCGCTTCATGTTAGGTATTTATTTGAAGCCGGTTTAATAGTTTTGTTAAAATTTATTTAAATCGGAATAGTTGTTTTAGGCGCTTAATGAACCCAAACATATTATTATAAGTCAACGTACATGCGTGGCTATGTAAACATGCACGTACGTGCATACATACAGACAGACATATAAGTCTCATTCTCTCTTTTGGTTTCACTGTATTCAGTGTTATAAGTCTTCGTATAAACGTACATACTATATATCTCCCACTACTATCATAGTTATTTCATGCCTTTGTATATATCTGTACATTTGATCTTGAGGTTTATAATCGATTATCAACAATGAAATAAATCATGAAGAGAAGCGTTTTCGAAACTTTTTTTGCAAATGGCTCATGCAATATAATTTAACTTAAAATTAATTATCATACCTTAAATCCTTTATAATTGCTGATTTATTAAAAAGTTTAATATTTTCATTATTTTGACATGAAAATTAGGTAGTTGAGAATAAAATTGCTATGTTAATTAACTTGTATTAAAAAAGTCATAGCATCGAATTTAATATGACAACTGGCAAATACACGACAGATCAAAGTAAGACTTACACATTGAACAATTTTATGTCGGAATAAGTTTTCATATAGTTCTATATAATTAGAAGTTATTAGAATATATTATACAATACGTAGATAGTTAAACTAAACATTTTTTAGAAGTAGTTTATATTTGCAAATTTTGCGTACATAGTTTCACATTTTTTTACATTTTGAATATTACAAAAATTAACGCTATTACTTCACATTAAATGTGAATTGGGTATTACTTCACATTAATGAATATGGTTTCAATTATAATTTTTTTATTAAATGCAAAATGTCTAAAAATGGAACTAAAGGTATTAGTAGATATAATTCAAAAGATGCAAAGCAGCAAGACAATGTATAAAGATCTACTAAATACTGCTGCTGGTTAACTTTTTTTAAACTTTAATGCAATTTTTTTTTATTTTACAATATTGACACTTATATCTAATTACGATCATATCTGATGTCTCAGAATTACATACAAAAATACATTCAAATAAATTGACTGAAATTATACTTAAACGTAATAAAATAAGAACAAAATAAATAGTCATCACCTGTTACACATTTTAGTTTCTTGAGAATCTTTAGCTTAAAGCTTAACCATAAGCATTAATTAACACAATACTTTGAAATTGGTTGTAACGCCAAATATTATTAATTACCTGTTTAAGTGTAAAATTGCTCTTCGTCGAAATTGGTCGTTGTAGCGGTGTATTGGGTTGATCACAAGACATACGGCTTTGTTGATACGGCGCACCGCGGGGACCCGGGTTCGATTCCCGACCGTTCGTAGAACGGAGCTGGACTGGTGTTATAGTTGACTGTAAGATATTGATCTTGTAGCAATAAGGCCGCTATTTGTATCAGTTAGAAACATTAAATTAGATAAATAAATAAATATATATTCAATTACATATACGTTTTGTTTGTATACGTACCTGTTAACCGCTAAAAATACTCAAAGTACCTTAAAGATATTCCTCTCAGATATGGTTTTGAACTATGAGTAAAAGAATTAACAATATATAAAATGATCATTTTCTACATAACTGGTTTTTAAACAACCTAGACAAAAGGCGAGCAAGCGTTTAACCTAAAACAAACTCATTAATAAACCCGGGCATAAAACCAGCTAAATACATTGGCACCTAATATTCCCCATTCAATATAAGAAAATTTATCTGTTTAACAGCGATACAGACCTATTTCCGATTACGGAGGATGGTCTCTCAAGACGTCGTCACACGAACGTGAAGTTCCGCGCATCGCTAAACAATTATTGATTATTTGGGAATCGGTCAGTAACTACGATTATAGCCTCAACAGTTCAACAATATCATAGCTAAAGTTGAACTAATGGAAGAATCTTGCGAATAAGATATTCGAAAGTATAAAACACTGTAAGTAATTTAGTTAACAGAATCAAGTTTTTTAAAGAATTATTGGGATTACTTTATTATATTAGTTTACAGGTATTTAGTTTTAAATTTTAAGTAAAAAATAGCCACAAATTTTAAGTAAAAAAATATATATTCTACACTGTGTTTTTAGCGGTACGTTAATATTATTCAAAGTATTTATTTTCATTTTCCACATATTAATATCGACGTAGATGTTTTCCACCACATCATTCTTCATATTATGAGCTCTAGACTTCATGACTTTACGTACCAATAGTTTACACGTAAATATAAACGATTGGTATATTAGTTTTACACCCACTTTTTAAATAAAGCAACCGCCTTAACACAATTTTTTTCCGGCCACATTATCTCACTTCAAGAATATGCCTAATTAACGTAATAGAATAAACATTTGCCCGAGTTCCGCTGGTTACTCAAAAAAGTAATAAATACAAAATCATTAGGAGATTACACAAACAGCCAACTTTATTTATGTGTGAATATGGATCTAATAAAGTAATATGGAAATCTTAACGTTCGATCGCTGCAAATGGAATGAAGGAATATCGATTAAATCACCCCATGACACATAGGATTTGCATGATTCTATTTCGGCGCAAAAAGTTCGGGTCACTTTTATCCCTGAATTAAAAAAGCAAGCAAGGGGACTCTGAGTAGCTGGCATTATACGGACCAAAAACTTTATGTGTGATAGAGGTCGAATCTATTTATATTCTTAATATATATAAATATATATATATATATATATATATATATATATATATATATATATACACATAAGTAGAAACACATTATTACGTTTTCAAAATAGCAATGAACTTGTTAATTCAGAAGTACTAATTATTTTTAAATTAAAATTGGTTCAGGTCAATATATTTCCATATTTTTATCCTATTTACCTGGGTAGTGAATTTCTATTTTCATTCGAAGGAGGTTTACTTTTAAGGAACGTTTACAAGATAAATACATTTCCTTAAGTTATTTAGCCATTCAACTTATCGGTATGAATTTTAAAGTCAGTTGCTTCAGCAATGTGTTCGTGAATTATTTCGTGCAAATTCCAATTAGCCTAAAACAATTTAGGTAATTTTATCCTTGAGCAAGTGAAGGATAATCTTATTAAATAAAAAGTATTTCCAAGTACAATCCACATTTTTCAATACAATATCTATACACGCTCTAAATATAATATGTTTTACAAACGAAGTATATTTACAGTGAATTAAGTTAATATACCTTAGAAGACGGTTTTCGTTGTGCGCTTGTTGATCTGATTAACGAATTTGCCCCTGTATATTTCACCAGCTTAAAGCGACTGATTTGTGAAGAGTCTTAAATTAATATTGCGTGTAACTATGTATTTAGCCAAGAAAAATCATTTGACTACAGGGCAACAAGGTTTTGCGATAGCCTCGCTAAAACGATGGGCTCCTTGTTATTGTAACTGTCACAAGAGAGTCACGGCATCATTGACAAAGTATCTGATCATCATGTAATAACTACTGACTTACCGAATGTTCTATCATTTAAAAAAAAACAAAAATTTGCATCGTTCGTAAAAGTAAAATTATATAAAACAACATATAAAAGGTTTGAAAAGTTATACAAGTCTCATTATATTCAGGTTCATGTCAACGAAATGTCTAAGAAAAACTAATAGAATATGTTCTGATATTATTTATTACTATGCGTCGAAAATTTCATTGCAATTCGATATAAAATACTCGTATATTAGTATTATAGCAATATTTTACTGATATTCGGTAAACATCATTGGAAGACCTTTCATAGAACTATACTTTGAAATTCGTTATACGAGACTAAAAGGTTTTTTCTCTAATAAAAAATTTAATATTCAACATTAAAACCATAAATCAGTAACTAAATATCATATTACCTTAAACAAATGTAAGTGTCGTCAATCAATTATTTACTTCCAGTTACAATACATAACGAATACGTGTGTTGCTTCAATGTTAATATTTGAAAATAATATTTTGTCAATTGCCAACACTGGAAGTGTAAAATACGCAATTTGTCGACAGGAAATTCTACAGGACGGGATAATATAAAATGAAGGCTATACCATAGTGTGTATAAACGTCAAAATTGAGCGTTTTTTTGCTACTGTGAATGTAATTTCAAAATGGAAAGCAAAGTACAACGCGAGTGTGAATAGGGAGGGGCCTTTTTATAACATTGATAGAACCAGCTCAACTTAATTTTTTTATCAAAGTTTATTTATATATAGAAATTAACATCATTCTTAAGTAATTGCTTTATTGATTATTCGAATTATGTTACATTTAATAAGTGCGTTAAAAAAGCCATAAACTTTTTGTGCAAAAACTATACATTTTAATAAACTAATATGGAATAGGATTTAGCGTGGAAACAAGAATTAACTATAGATTATTTTTAAATTTGCTTATTTAGCTTCATATTCCGTATTTTGTTCTTTTAATTTGTGCGATTTGTTTTTTCAGTTATTTTCCCTTAACCGGTTCCCGTAAAACTGTTCGCATATATTCAATCCTCATAGTCTAACCTAAACTCCAAATTGTTGATCCATTATTATCTTCAAGTTTTAATACATCGTTGATTGTAAATATTTGATTTAAATTTTTGTTCACTTTCATTTTATTTGCATAAGATTTTTCAGTTCACTTGTATCTAAACTATATCTTTCATTTGTTTTTCTGTAATTAAAAGTAATTAAATGGAATTATCTTTAGATCATTATGATAGCTGAAAAAATGTTGAAGCCAAATAACTGTTATTCTAATTAGTGTCTAATGTGGAAAAAGAATAAAATTTAAGTTTAAAAGGTGCACCTAAACGTTTTGAAGTACTTAAAATAACTTGAACTCGACAAGTTTTCAAAGTTAACTAAATATACTTAATTGTCAGGTTCTAAATACTATACAATTTATTAAAAACTTAATTTACTCTGGAACATTCTGACTTTATTAGTATCTATTATTACATAAGTGTCATTCTATTAACTGTAAAATATTTTCAAGCATACTCCATTCATATTCATATTTTTAAATTAATTAACTTTTTAATTATGACCCAAAATAATATAATTAATGTGAACTGAATGAAAACATATCACGCTTTTCACTATTTTCTATTTTTATATTAACATAATAACGGAGTACTCCTATTTTTATGAACTCTGCTTTCTTTTAATGATTTCGTGTATTAATTTAATGTCAGTGCTTAGGTCATTTATTTATTAATTACCGAAGAATAAATAGAGAAATTCTAATATTCATGTATTTAAAACGAATTTGAAGTTCTTCTTAAACAATTTTTCTTAAAATTTACAAGGCACTTCGCTGCTAAGTCTTTTTCATATAAAACTTAAATAAGATATTTGATTTTATATTAAAAGTATTTATTCAAACTTTAGTATATGCGAATTCGTTCTCTTGACTGAGTATTTTCAAATAAAATCTATGCTTTTGTACAAATATTGGAGTTCAAATAATTTTTCGTTGTTAAAATTTGAAAATAATGTTATATTTTGCAAATTCGCGCAACACCTAAAGTATGAAATACGCTTTTTTCCAGCAGGTGGTTCTTCAGTACGGCATAATATAATACTAAAAACTTTATGCTTCAAGTCCACGCCGTAGTATATAAACAACGGGATTGAGTTATTATGCAACCGTGAACGTATAGAAAGTCATATTTAATTATTTGTTTTATTTAATGTTTAAAATTGAATGCAAAATGTGATGCAAGTGTGAATACGAGCGGACTTTGACAGAAGGAAATTTTATTTTTTTTTATATTAAATAACATAATCAACATAAAGTCAACAACATTAATAAATAATTTATATTCATACCAGTTAGTTTATTGATCATTGCAGTTATCTTATATTTGATGAGTGTATTAAAACCATAAAGGTTATTTTGTAAAAAGCATGTATTTTAATAAAAGAATATGGAATCAGTTAGCAATAATTTACGATAGACCACTAAACGGATATAAAATTTTTAAACTTCATATCCCATATAATGTTCATGCAAATCGCGCGATCGATTTTTTCAACTAATTCACTTAACAGATTCTTACGTGACTTTGAATACGTATTCGAGTTCTGTAACAATATATAATTATGATAATTTCAACCTTAAGGTATAGCTAGTCGGTACTCTTACAGCATCAGGATTTGACACAGAAATCCTAGTGCTGCAAAGGCCTGCCTTCTTAAACTTTGAGAGTTAAGAACCTGCTGGTTTTAAATCAGTATTTTAGCATTGAAATACTTAATACTAATTTTGAACTAAGGGGGTCAATTTCAAAGTCCTGATACTTTGAGAATATTACCTACCTAATGACTCGAGGATCCAATGGTATTATATTAACTTCGTAGGTCTTAAGAAAAGATTTTGTCATTATTTCCGGGTTCTAACTCCTTGGTCCTGGCACTACAGGAGCACTGTCTGCTTAAATCATGAAACACTGAATCCGCTAGTTACAAATAGGTAAAGTAGAAGCTTCTGTCCTTTTTAAATTTCAACACAGACAAGAATATCTTGAAAATAATACAAAAAATATCTAAATTGATTTCTATATTAAAACCAAAGGGGTCCCCGTAATGTTTCAGTGAATCGTAATTAAATTATGTCAAACAAATAAAACACACTGAAAAGAAAATAAAAGCAAAACTACTTTTTAAAATAAATTTCATTTTGTTCAATCTATGATGTACTAAAAGCTTGAAAATAATTGGAGGTACAAATCTGGAGCTTTGATTAGAATAAAATAAAATCGTGGGGCGCATTTAATATAACATTTTCTTTGGTTTAATATTGGAGATAGTACTCTTATATTTTATACTGTCATGTTATACAAGTTTTCTGTTATACAATATTGTATAACAGACAACTAAATATATATCAAGAAAATTGATTACAATATTGAGGACCCCAATTTCTTGCTAAATATAGTTTATACGCTTTTGTTTTAGTTTAACCTACGGTTTTATTTTAGTTTAATCTCAAGTTCAAACCACAGATTTTTGATCCATGATTATCTTCGAACTTTAATACATCAGGGATTGCTTGAGGGACTACCCCAAAGCCCTCAAGGCTTTAAAAAAATTTTATTTTCATTTTATTTATATAACGTTTTTCAATGTATGTATTTTATCATATTCCTATGTAATTGAAATTAAAAAGAAAATCAGATTGAGTAAATAGTTTAAAAAATTACACCTAAATAAATACTTGCTTTATTATGCTTACGATTTTAAGCCGAATTCCAATTTCCGAAGATTTTTTTGTCTCTATCAGTAAATAAATAAATTGATCATTTTCTGTAACATATAATATTTTTTTTAATATATAACTTTTATCCAAGCACGTGGCTATATCAACATACTCATATATGAGGGTGAAAAATGGAATTAATTGTTAATAAATAAACAATTTAAAATAATAATTTAGCTATTGTGCAGAAAAGAACTTGATTATGATTCTAATACATTTCTTCGTCGAGACTGTTAAAATTTGCACGATATTTAGAAAAATTAATGAGAACATGCATATATCTTAATAGCTTGCGTGTAATATTTGTATGCCTTATGTAGTACTGATAGCAAATTTTGTAAATCGGACGATGAAAATTTTGAAAACACATGTTTTTTAGGATTTTACACCTTAACGGGAAAAAAACCTTATAAGTACCTTATCCTTTCACTCACTGGTTCATCGGTTTGTCGGCCTGATTATTTTTCCAGAAATTCTCAGAAAAAAATCAGAAATTGTTCACGGTGAGTTAGATTTTTGACAAAGTCAGTAGTGAAGTTCAATGAAGAATATTTTATGTATAAACGTAATAAAATTTTAATTGAATTATTTTCAAATAAGTTTAAAATATAGATTAAGTTTATACCACATTACATCTATTTACCTCTTGCATGGAGCATTATTTAAGTAATAAGTCTTCCTTTAGTGGTGTGCAAATATTCCACCAATATTTGCTTTACGTTCTTGAAAAAACTTTGATGTAAGAATCTCAAGTCACTGTTGATCTTTGTATATAGATTGTTACTTGCAGTACTTTACATTGTGACAATATTTTATTATTTTCAAAAATAACACGCGAATATACCACCGCGTATCATTAAGTAGATTTACGATATGTTGGAAATCATATGTGAATAAAAATATCGATGACTTTGGTTTATTTCAGTAAAAGAGGTGCCAATTTTGTTATCGGAAAAGGGTTATCGTATCGCCGATTTTCTTTATCGTAAAAGGGCATCATAAGGGTTTCTTTATAGTAGTTTGTTAAATAAAAAAGTAGAAATCAAAATAACCGTCAAGTTCCGGTTAGTGTCCAAATGAAAAAGAATAAAATTGAAACTTAAAAGGTACGCCTAAATATTTCGAATTACTTAAAATAATTTTAAATTGAGACAATAAAATAATTAAATATTTACTTTATTCTAAAACACACTAGCGTTATTAAAATCCATTATTACGTAAGTGCTCGTTCTATTAAGAGGAAAGTATTATCGGGCACAGGTCATGTCATATTCCTACTCTTATATTATTTAACTCCTTTACTTTACTCTAAAATATATATTTAATATAATTGAAAAGGGAAGATATTTTAATTTTTTACTATTTTACGTTTTTCTATCAATATAGGTAACGAAATAATCATATTTCTATGAAGTCTGCAGGCATTTAATAATTTCTAGCACTCTTTCAACGTCCAATCTTAGGGCATTTTACTCATTAATTACCGAAGAATGAACACAAAAATTTTAATATCCATGTATTATAATGAATTAAACAAAAATTATACTTAAAATTTACAGCACACTACTTTGTTGTCAAGTTCTTATTATTATAAGAGTTAAAATATGTAATGAATTCATCCTTAACGTACTTTTCAAGCTTTAATAAAATTTGTGGTTACGTAGGTATTTATGCTTTTGAGAAATACTTTTGATTTCCAAATACAATCCATGCTTTCCTAAAAAATATATGAGCTTAAATAAGTTTGCAATGAAATGGATTTCCACGAACGAAAGACATTTAAATTTTATTAACATAATATAAATTAAGATATAGATGTCATCATACGCCCACCCTGTGTGATGAAATGAGCTGACGGTTTTTTATGCTGACTAAACACATTTGTAATTTTATAATAGTTACGAACTTAGATAAAATTGTGAATTTTTTATTCATTTAGCAATCGTTACTCGTCCTAAGTGCAATAAGATGTTACAGTCATCTGGTTATGACCTTTGGTATCATAATTGTCTCGAAGTAGTCAGGATGGATATATTTCCCAACCTATCTAATAACGTAATTTATTTTGTTTATTATTTAATTTTCTTAGCTGTTTAAGTTAGAGAAGGACGTTTATAAGTTTCATTATACATTGCGTTGGGGGATTATTAATGGTATGTCCCTTCAGTTGTAATTTACTAAATGAAATCGTTGAAGAATATTTAATGAAAGTTTGTTAATTTTATTTATTTGATCTGGCATGTAAAATAGTATGAGCTACTATAAAATAAGTTAAGTTTAAATCTTAAAAGAATAATATTAAGAATAGGATTTCAGCAGAAGATATTAGAGTTAGAGTAAATCGATCTTTGTGGGAAGCCATTATAAGCCTTTTGTTCAGAAGTGGACATCTTACGACCAGTGACGTCAATAATACATACATTCTATCGGTTGGTATATAATTCTAGTCCTGGTGGTGATACCAGTTATCAGGCTGCCAGGTTATTATTTGATTGTTTCATGAATTTTAAACGCTGGCGATACTGCTGGGAAATTATGTATTTAATATCCTGATATTGCAGACATTTATGAGGTGAGTTAAATTTGTTGGCGTCTCAGTCATAATGATATAACGGGTAATTCTTAAAAAAATGTAGAATGTTCTTTCGTAGGAGTAAAAATTGATTTTATGAATATAAATATAATTTTTTGAAAATGTGACATAATATATCGTACGTCAAAACAATGAAATTATTGTAAGAGAACTCATGAAATTATCTGAAAATTTAATTGCCACTTCTACTCACTCAAATATTTAGCCCCGGCCACAACGTAATAACCACATATGTGTTATTTCAAAGATAATATTCTGAAATAATACTCGGCAAATGGAACAAAACCGGACGCTATTTGTTTTCAGCCCGGAAATTCTTGGGTGTGGCATTAAAACAGCTAACAATTTTAACGATTATGGCCCAAGATATAAACACCCGAGTTGAGCATGCTTTATGATTCTGAATGTAGGAATATTTACGTTATAATTATTATTTTATTTAAGGTTTATAATGTAATATATAGTACAAAGGGAATTATGATTACAAACCTCTTCGTAACTTTGGCAAAAACGGCTATATTTTATATTTTTTTATAATAGATGCCTGAATAAGGTTTACAGGTAAACGGTTTCATAGCAGTTGTATAATTTAGTAGTTGATTATTTAAAACAATTTATGTTAAATCGGTATGTTTTCAAATATATAAATTGCATTATATAAAAATAATTTTAGTTTTAGTATAATTAGAAGTAAATGAAATTCTAACTGAGTGTATATTCAAACTAAATACATTTTATCAGTTTGTTTACGCTTGGAAATTTCATGTTTGTATGTATTTGTGCGAATCGACATATTTTACGATTATATACTAAAAGTAGGCAATATTGGTTACCGTTAATATGTATTCTGTTATAAATTTAAACAGCAACTTTTTGAAGCGCATACCCATAAGTAAGTTGTATGTAAATAACTAAATAGCAGTCGTAAATAAATGAGCTTCCCATTTTCCGCTCAAAGAAAAAGTTTTTTGCTCATAGTTGTTGTGTTAACGTTAAAATTGTGACCGATTGCTTACTTGTCCCAGAGGCGCATGACTTTTTCAATATAAATGAGATCAAGAAATCCACGTAACTGGATTGTATTGTAAAATAATTTAAATCTTTGTATAAAAAATAGCTACATTAGAGCAATATTATTTATTCTTTCATGAATATTCTTAAAATGCACCTTGGTACTTCATTTATAATACAGCAATAAGAATTTATATATATATATGTATATATATATATATATATATATATATATACATACATATATATATATACATATATATATATATATATATATATATATATATATATGTGTGTGTGTGTGTATATATATATATATATATATATAAATATGCACTTTGTTAGTTTACGGATAAATTTCACAGACTACCAGTAGATATTTTCACTTTTTAATGTTGATTATTTACTTTTATGATTACTTTCGCTTCATATCTCGATTTTATATAATTACATAGATATATTTAATGAAGAGATTATCGTAATGTCTGATGATTTTAATATAATTTCAACGTATCTTGTCATTTAATTCAGTGTAATTTTTTTCGATATCAGACAAATTGATTAAATAAATTCAGTTCAAAGATTGCTGAACTTCGTGCAAAATTTTAATCGGTCGCAAAGCTGTGCTCCATTACTGATGTTTATAAATATAAGCGTTTGTTTTTAAATAACTAATATGAAACTCGTATATTCTATTGTATTACGTATATAAATTCAAAAATAATTCCTCTTTGATGGCTTTAGTGACATATTTCCATTGACGATTTTCTCTCGAGACGTTGAGACTCGAACGTGGGATCAGCGTCTCTCTTAAAAATAATTAATGATTCAGAAAAGAGTCCCTTTCAATTCTTATGTGAGTTAACACAGGTTAAACCCACGGTACGAAACAAATGACTGGAAGTATTTTACTTACGGAAGTAATTATTTTTCTGGGATCTGTGTTAAATCAGTAGCCACATATATAATGTTAAAGTAATCTAAAATCTTGATCACTCTCTTGATCTGATGATCTTGAAATCGTATCATAGTTGGGAGATTCTTTAAAGGAAAATATGTCGACTAATTTTTGCAGTAACTGCTTCATGCATTTTTTTGCTGAGTAGATTTGGCGGTAGATCTTTAACGCTAGAATATTAATGTTGTCCTGATAGACTACTACTAATCAGTTTTTGGTATTTCTTTCCAAATTACTCTAATCGCGGATCCATCTAAAATATAAATACAATTTTTCATCAAATGTATTTACATTTTAGATGGATACTAATAAAGTTCAAATAGATTTACTAATAAGAAAGATTTTAAAAAATATCAAGCAAAAATATTCACAGCAACCACAAAAATGCAGAAGAACTATATATTGTATATATTGTCTAAAAATAGGCTTATGTATTTCATCGATATATGTTTTCATCGACGTTTATGAACTGAACTTTCGGATATTGCATATTTTATAATGGTGATAATGGACCACGGATGTGTTAAGCCCAGTTTCCTATCTAAGTGAATAAAAATGTGAAAAACGATTTTAAGTATTTACATACTTAAAAGAATTTTCTTTATAATTTGTTGTAATGTAATCATATGACGTTCCCGGTTACTTGAAATATAACAAACAATTACAAAATCTCGCTCGTTGTAAATATGATGTCCTAAAATAGATTCCACCTTCATCGTGCAAAGAGTTCTTGGATCGCACAATACCGACTAGGCGGAGTGCTTCTTAGTCTCGTATCTTTTTATACAAGGTTAAAAGTAGCCAGTTTCCTTTGTATTGATACCGAATCATACGAATCGTATATTTTGTGTGACACTTTAATAAACATTCACTTTTTGATGGGCATTCTATCATTCATAGCGATTCTTTATGGCCGCCTGGCTTCCCACGTATGAATAAAATAGCCCGCTTGAGTGCGTCTCCAAAAGGTTTCGTATCTATTAGTTTTTTAAGTAACTTGTTAAGTCCCGAGGCAGGTGTTTGTTCTTCTACCGCGATTGTGTTTACGATATCGTGTTGTGGTGAGGTAATGTTGTCGGAAAAAAATCGAGTTAAGTAGGTCGGTATATTTGAAAATTACTTATTGGTGCTTTAAAAGTAAATTGATCAGACATTTTTGATCTCGCTACATGAAGAATGGTGTGGTTGAAATAGTTATTATGAGCAGTTTGTCGTCCTTATATAGCAATCCTGTAGCAAGTATGTTTTTTTTATATTTCGTGCATCCTTTAATAAGGATTCGAGGATTGTTCATGGGAAGAATATCTTTAAGGTGAAAGGTGGTCCATTAGGATGTATGGAAACAAAACGTAACAATAAACAAACAGTGATTTAAGTGCGACTCAATTGAGACATTTTGTCGTAATTATGGTGCAGTTAAACTAAACCCAAATAGCAATCCCGTAGCAAGTTTGTTTTTTTATATTTTTTGTATCCTTTAAAAAGGATTCGACGATTGTTCGTGGGAAAAATGTATTTAAGGTAAAAGGTGGTCAATTATGATGTACGGAAACAATATGTAAGTATAAATGAACAACGATTTAAGTGCGTCTTTACATTGAGATATTTTACCATAAATAGCAAGTCTGAAATTACGATATATCCGATATATTACGATATATATGATTTTAGTTTCACCTCATTTATCTAGATTCCGAAAAATAAGACAAGACCTGCCAAAGCACGAGTAGAACTCGTACTACAAGGATTCCGTACACACATGAGCATTTATGAACACTTAAAGATGGATAATACTCCTATTACACTTTTTGCAATAATTAATTTTACACAACGCTAATATATTGCTTACGATATCTATCACAAACAAAAATATCGGCTTTATTTGAAAATATAACTACAAGTTAAAGATTTTCTCTTTCCTTATATGTGCTCTAAGACCTTACTGCTGATTCAAGTCCATGTTCCTAGCTCAAGGAAAAGTACCCTATAGGTTTTGATATACTTGCGAGTGTCAAGATATGCGGCAAATTTTTAAAGTTTTTCTTGATTGCGTTGACTTTAGAAGTTTTATTTTGTTACATTTACAAGGGAACGTAGTTTGCAAATTTCATATTAATATTTCTACGTGAGATGGACCACGAAGTCGGCAGACGACGAACATCGACAGGCGGACAACGAATCGAAACTACAAGAATTCCTTTTTTCTTTTGAGGTACTGAGCCCTAAATACAGACTCAGGAAAGCACCGCACTCATCAAGAAAAAATCTTAAAAACTAAGTATAACAATTAAGGTAAATATTAACATTGTAATAAATTGAAAATGTAAATTTAAAATAAAAAAATAACTAGCAACAAGCAGCATATAATACTCCTATACATTATCTCCATAATTTTTATACCCTCTTCCACTTCCCATTCTCGCTTTAGTATATTCTATTCTACATTTAAATGCATTGGTAGTATTTTTCACTTGGCATAGAGTTTTATGTGAAACAATATACATCTTGAATAAAACACTACGATTTTCGCCAAAGTTGTAAAAATGCTTCTATTCAATATTCGTATCATATTACGTATTTAATTGGGAACCATAAATTAAATAATTATTACGCCGTCGATATTTGGATACTCAGCCTTAGCGTTCCCAACTCTGATGTTAAAGTCGTATATTATTTAAAAGTGTAGAATTTCTGGTCAGAACACAGTCAGCGTCCGGATTTCTGGTATTGTACGATTTGTAGAGTATTATTTTAAAACATTGAAACAACATGTGTTAAGTCACGGATGGGCATAAGTAGTTTAATGGTTAAGTATATAGATAGAAATCATATTGTACCTTATTATTTCATTGGTCGATACCCGGATGATTGATTTAAGGGAGAACTTGATTGAACATTTTTTTCATTATCAAGTTTCTTTTTGAATTTAGTCAAGAAATAATTTGAAGTAAATCTCGAGTTTCAGGAATGATAAAAACGGTGCAAAACAATAATATATAATGAAAAATGATATACAATAAACTAAAATTTATTCAATTTATGAAAAATTATAGTTTTTCAGTTTCCGTAAATCTGTCAATATTACCAAGAGCAATACTTGCAATGAAAATGTAGTAATGATATTTATACAAAAAGCTATAAATACGACAAAAAACTATTTATGTTGTCCAGTGTTAATTTCGGTCTACCTATGTCTGCCTGTCAGAAACTACATAGGAAGAGTGTGTGTAAAATATTTTCTGAAATGTATTTAATAAAAAAAAAATATTTTTCTGATATGTTTAAGATCTTTTTGATAGCTTACTTTATTTAATGACATAGCAACTAATTACAATACATTTAAGAATATCACGTAACCAAGCGTTTTAACGACCAAGTAATGAATTGTAATATAGGAGTAGATCATTTTCACTTAAGTCTACAACTTGTTCACAATTAAATCTCGTCTAAAAAACAAAAATAGGCTATCAATTTATTTATTTGACCGAACAAGCATATTGCAATAGCCATATATTAATGGATATTATTTTAACGCAAATATATTTCGATAGGGAAAATCTTCCCTTTAACTTTAATAATTTCTTGCGAATGCGCCTGGGCTTCAATCTTTCTGTGGAAAGACACGAATTTATTAATTGGAAAACGTTATGGATTTTTTTAAAATTAATAAATGAATTATCGCGAAAGGAACTCTCAAACCATACGATGTTTCTTAACTCTTCTGTTCCTTAAAAAAATACTAAGGAGAATCTCGCCTTTTTTATCGAAAAGCAGGATTAAAAAACGGGTACCCATTTCCTTTGTAACTGTATCCCCGTAGTTAGAGTTATTGTATCTTTCATAAGACCTTTAATAAACATTGATTTGGTGATAGGTGCCTGTTCATTCACAGCGAATTTCATTTTCATACCGACGCGATGGTGATCGCTTTTCACGTACGAATAAAGTTACCGGCTTTAGTGCATCTCCAAAAAAATCTGTATCTATTAGTATTTTACGTAACTATGAAGCCCCAAGGCCTGTTCTTTTACGGCAGCTGCTGTACTGTATACGAAGAGGTAATGTTACAGGACAAAAAAAAATTTAAAAATATATACTAATAAAACTATATGTGCACGATATCTGAAGCTTTTCGCAACTATTATGATATCTCATAGTATCAAAGAAAGCTCGAAGTCTGGATTTTGGTGAGATGAGTATCTGATTATAAGTAGTATGGTAATCTAGTCTGTATCTATAGTAGTTTTTGCGACCTTTGAAATCATTTGTAGCTTATTCATTCTGGGGAGGTGATCAAAAATTCTAGGCCGCTTCCAGTGGATCTTGAAATTTTTTACATTATTTAGGACAGTGTTTATGACATAGTATAAACGATACAAATAAAGGAAAAAGGCAAAAGTCTAGTAAAGTAAAAGTCTGCTTCAAGTAACTCGGAAATTAATATATGGCTTGGTTTAGGACACTTAAAAACTTAGAAAACTTTGGTTTTATTGAACGAAATATTTTCTTTAAAAAATAAATATTTTCGCATAATATGTATGAAGAATTTTATGGAGTAAAACACCGAGTTTTGAAAGCATGGTGCCCGTAGAGTAATTCATTTATTGCTCTTGTTTATTTCATACTACTTCTTACTCCGTGTACGAAAGTACAGACGACGCTTCTAAGGTCGGATCAAACATTATGCACGATGTGATCGTTCAATAGGAAGAACTGCACATTTACACGTCCAACAAACACGGGTAAAATTATCCTAATATGTTTAGAAATAAAAAGTCATAGAGTGTAGAGCTGGCGATAATATATATATATATATATGATTTGGTTGAAAATAAACATTACGTATTAAAAACAAGTCGCTGTAATTTTAATGTAAATTCTCTTAGGAATAATTAAGAAAAAGGTTTCAGCGAGGAAGAAACTTTCTTTTTGTTTTAATTTTTTTTAAAGAAGAGCTACTTACTCTCCTCTAGGTAGTAAAATTATTGATTGTAAGTGAAAGTAATGAGTGTGTCATGCATATTTTTGGAATGTGCTCAGTATCACAAAACATTTGGAAACTCACATAAATTAAAATACCTTCAGTCCTTGTATTACCGGCGCAAAATGCTCACAACGTAAACCACATTTTGTTTCTCTGGTACTGAAAATTTTATTAGTATGACATAATTATTTTTACGTTTGTATTTAATACAATTATATTTATCTATAATAGATTTATTTCATACATAGACAAATTGTGGAATTTATTATCCATTAAAATATTTTTGATTGGTGTATTTTTCGAATGAAATATATCGAATGCTACTGGAGTTAGTGCATATTTCTAAAATGCATGTTTATTTTAATTTCAAACACTTTATTTTAAGACCCAAATAACAGCAGTGAACTTATTTTCTCTTTCAACTAGTAAACCACGAAGCTTAAAACAATAGTATATTTAGTTTTCGTTTATAGAGTAGAGAAATCAATAAGATTGAACACTTTAACTTTAATTTACTAATCTGTTCACTATTAACCATTAAGAACAAATTTATAATCAACAATTAATAAATGAACTAAAAACTATTCAATCTTATAAAAATTTCCAATGAAAGTTATTGATTCACAGCAGGGTTAGCCATTTTATTTATATCTTCTTCTAATAATGTGTATTTTTAATTATATGAACAACTGTATGCTTTTATACTAAAACTTACTTTTATGTAATGAAACTTTAAGAAAAGTATTTCAAAACAAAGCAAGTTTAAACTAGTTTAATATATTCATATTCATAATTTTCTAAAAAAAACGTTGATTGCGTTAACTAAATCCCGCGTAGTAATATGTTCTTTCGAATATTTTAGTCCAGGTTCAGTTATTAGTTTGACTTTACCATATTGCCACTCTAATCCCAGTAACTGACTGTTTTCTAAAGTCATCAATAATTGTTTAGCGAGACGCCGAACCCCACGTTTGTGTTTTAATATTTCGAGAGGCCGCCCACCGAGGTCGAAAATCGGTCTATAATGACATCAAACAGAGGCAATTTTCTTAAATTGAATGGGGAATTTCAGATCAGTACGTTTTGAGCCCGGGTTTACTAGTATTGGGTATTTTAATGTCTCCCATTTTATCGAGATTGTATTAAAAACAAGTTAACTAAAATATATAAAACGAGTTAACTCTATATTTATGTTGCGTATATTGCTTAATAACGTTTATAAGATATTTCTTTCGTATAAATATGGGAAAAAATTGTTAAGAAAAATGGAATATTTTTAACGTTTGAATTTTTCAACATAGCATTCATTATTTCTAAAGGCCGTGTCCGACCTAACAAGTCCTGGTGGCTTCGTTCGTTAGTTCTTTCCATTCGGCCGTGTCCTCTGCTTTCCTAATAATAGATGTAATTGGTGTACTGACCTGATCAATCCAATGGATAGGAAGTCTACCGCGGGGTAACATTGTCTCACCTACAACTATTAGCTTTTTTAAGTTACCTAATTCCCTGCGTGCAATGTACCTAGGGTATCTGAGAAGTTTTTATTAGCATAAGGTAGACAGTGTGGTTTTGGTTCTGACTTGTTTTTAAATCCGTTCCTTCTGATGGTGCTCCACCGATCGAATTTTCCACGGTTCAGAGAAATCGCGTACAAGAAAATCGCGAAGATTAATGTTCTTACCATTCTCATTTTGATATTATTAGAGACATTTCTGTTTTGCCACAATCCTGTTAGTTTGTTTTTAGCAACGGTTGGTTAGGATATATAAAAACAAGACGTAAATATAATTCAATTTTGATTTAAACAATTTTGTTCAAGTCAAACAGATTATCAGTAACTGATAGGATCACGAACAATTGCCAATACCTTGTTATGCTTAGAACTATTGCAAAGTCATAAAAAAGTTGAATATTTAACATTCATTTGCTATTTGTTTATATAATTTTAATTGGATAACTGTGAATTTGATCTCAATCCACTCAATAGTATGCATTTCGGTCTCTATATTTGTGATGCACTTAAATTAATTAAATTCAAAGATTTTTGTATTACTTTATTTGTATGGATTCCGAAAAAAAAATAAACCCAGATGTATACGTCATAATACCATACACTAAAATTCGGATACAATCATAATTAACAAAATAAGATGTAAATGCTTATATTGTAAAATATTAAAAACTCAACATAAGGTTAAACAATTTAAAAACTAACTAACAGCAGCAGCATGTTTTATATCTATGCTGCATGTGCACAGTTCATAAATCTATTCACACCAAATACGCTAATACTTTCTATTTTACTTTTAAATATACCAGGTATATTTTTCACATAAAATACAATTTTATTTGAAGAAATGTATGTTCTAGTATCAAGTATTAACAACAATAAACAATGTTTACGGTAAACAAAAATTTTTAACAAATTTTACAAATAATATTAAAGCACGTTCAATTTAAATACCTATATAATTTATATGCCAAAATCATCAAAGAAAGACTTATTTTGCGAAACATTTTACTGTTTATAACTTTTATATATCGTATATTTTCCAGTTAAGTTGACGAGTAACTTTATTTTTTTTTTCAATTTCCGTATAATATTTCATTCTTTAAGATATTTGAATTAAATATAAAATAATTCAAAAGTAAATATCTTTGTTTAAAGGTTAAGCTGAAATTTTATGCATTTTTCATAATAAAATATTACATCGAGTTATTTCAGTTGAAGTAAAATAAGCATTAAAAGAAATTTCCTTGAATGAAAGATTATTACAACTGTTTTAGGTGATATAGGCGTTAATACGCTGTTATCGCCTCCCGCCACTTCGTACTAATAAATAAATTGACCGTCTATTTCACTAAGTAGATACGATTGAATTGTTCATTCTTAATTTTACCATAAAATCCTACGTAAAATATTTATTACGATGTAAATATTTATTCACTCAGCATCGCTCGTGCTTAACTTCGATATTTAAGGGGTACATCATTTAAACCCACAGAATTACCACGTTTCCATACTTCTTCCACACTTCCGATCTCGTACGGTTTGTGCTGCATTATATTAAAATACTTCCAAAGAAATTCATGTTTGTTTTAACGTCATAGTTTGACATAATTTTTTGGGCGGTAGGATTAAATTTACCAAAGAAAATATATTTAATCGGAAATTTTAAGTTTCAGAGAAATAAAGAAAACCAATATATTATTAATACCTTTTTAGATATATGTGACGACAAGACTTAAAATGTATGTTAACACGGCCTATTTATATTTTTGCCGAAATTTCGACATGAATCTCAGACGCACAGAGATGTTTAAAAGCAACCAATAAAAAAACTTTCTTTTACCGTATCTGCTTTCGAAATTATTGAGTACAACATTTGTAGTTAATGAATAAATAACACACACACTGTTATCTTATTAAAAATTATCCATGAATGAGCCACAATTTATATATCTTTGAAACTGAAAATTAAAAAATTATGAAAAAGTGTCAATATCGCCACGCGTTATCCATCTAACATAGAATTCATAAAAATAATTTGAATTAAATACTTTCAAATATATAATACATACCGTAACATTATTTTTTAATACCTTTAAAGGTCGTTGTCGGAAAATTACATAGTTAAACATTTTCGAAGAAATTTATTTTAATTTTCACTGCTAAATCAAAAATAATCGAGTTTCAATTGAATTTAAAATACCGCTTTCTTACCTAGTAGATTATTAAGAATACTGTGACTGAGAAAATATTGTGAAAATCAAAGCAACGACCGTTTTATTTAGGCGACCATAACGCCTTTTTGTTCAAGTGTCGAGTAAATATTATTAACTAAGGAGTGAACAATATTCACTCAAGTCTACAGTCTGTGCATAATTAAATCGCATGTACTATGTGAAATGAACGGTTAATTTATTCATTAGACCAAAAGGGGACAAGATGACAACGGCGTCTTAACTTATATTACTTTATACATCATTATCGAAGAATGTGTCATTTAAAAAAAACCCATAGGCAGACCTGTTTATTACAACGGAGTGGTCGAGACCCCGATACACGAAATATGGGGTTTGCTTCTGCTGTCATTTGATTTAGAGTTTTAATGCAAGATTACAAATTTCAGAAACCATATTTAGTAGATTTAGAGTATCACTAAATGTTAAACATTTCTAGTTTAATTAATGTCTTAATGTTCTTTTGGGAAATTACAAAAGTTGATTACATGTGTTGAGTTTCAAGGTAATATCTGTATAACTCTTAATGAGTGCCTTTAAAATTTCAGAAAAAAGAAGTTTTTTTCCGTATAATATTTCGGCAAAAGATAACTTAAAAAAATAGAAATATAACCCTGAGGTTGAGAAGGATTTCCTCTTAAGGATTTATTGATGTAATAAGGTTTGATGGAAAATATAACCAGTATAATTAATGATGATGACATCGTTAAGTTTGATTTTTTTTATTAATAATACAAAATTTATTTTTAATGCATGATTTATTAACAAATATGTAACTCGACGCTTCTGCTCTCTCTCGCGCACATGCATGCATACTCATACTCACAAATAAGTACTACCCTTGTCACCCATCCCAAAAATCTCTAGCAGTAGTAGTATTTTGCAAATTTATTTACATTCGAAAACGATATTGTATCGCAAAAGTTTTAATTCAGTTCTCATATTTTCATTATTTTACACTTTTCATTGCGTTTCATGTTCAGTGTTTATTTGAAGTCGGCTTAATATTTTTGCTAAAATTTATTTACATCGGAAAAGTCTTTGGCACTTAATAAACCCAGGTATAGTATTATAAATTTACGTACATACATGGATGTATACACATACACGTACATATATACAGACAGATACATAAGTCTCATTCTCTCTTTTGGTTTCAATGTGGTCAATGTTTTAAGTCTTCGTATACAAATACATATTATATATCTCCCACTACTATCATGGTTATTTCATGCCTTTTGATATATCTGTACATATGTACTTACTTGCCTATTATTATTACAGCCGCTTTATGTCTTTGCACATGACTTTATGTCTTCACGTATGTACATACATATCTAATAAGTATTAAATATTATACCACTAACTTTTCACTGAATATCTAAGTATTTATGTGACAAGGAATATTTTATTTGACGTTTATAATCAATTATAAACAATGAGATAAATCATGAAGAGAAGCGTTATCGAAACTTTTATTGGAAATGGAACATGCATTATAATTTAACTTATTATTAATAATCATTTCTGAAATCCTTCATAATTGCCGATTCATTGGCATAAAAATTGGGTAAGTAAGAATAAAATTACTAGGTTAATTAACACGTATTAAAAAAAGCCGTAGCGTCGAATTTAATATGACAACTGGCAAATACATGACAGATCAAAGTAGGACTTACACATTGAAAAATCTTATGTCAGAATAAGTTTTCATTTATTTCTCTATAATTAGAAGTTATTAGAATATAATATACAATAAGTAGATAGTAACTAAACATGTTTTTAAAAAGAATTGTTTATATTTGCAAATTTTGCGTACGTACTTTCACATTTTTTGTTTGAATTTTGAATATTACAAATTAACACTATTATTTCACATTAAATATGGATGTGGTTTCAAGTATAATTTTCTATTTAGTGCAAAATGTCTAAAAGTGGAACTAAAGGTATTAATAAATTTAATTATTGAATATATTTGGCGTTAATTTTGTAGAAATTCATTATTCACAATTAAATGAAACTACGTGATGTAGTATTATTTCTACTTTCTTTAATTTCTTTACCACGACCTAGGTTTCGTTGTATTACAACATCTTCAGGTGGGATATTAGCAAAGATTCGCAAAATTTTATGACAATCTTTGCTCATATCCCACCTGAAGATGTTGTAATACAACGAAACCTAGGTCGTGGTAAAGAAATTAAAGAAAGTAGAAATAATACTACATCACGTAGTTTCATTTAATTGTGAATAAATTTAATGCAAAAGATGCAGAGCAGCGACATAAAGTATAAAGATCTAGGACATACTGCTGCTGGTCAATCTTTTTATTAACATTAATTCGACTTTTTTTTATTTTACGATATCAACATTTACATCTGATTGTGATCATATCTAATTTTTTGTTTTGTTTTAAATTTATGCTTATTAGATGGCTCTGAATTCCTTGAAATAATTCAGATATATCAGATTGTAGACAAACTTGTAGACAAATGCAAAAATACAATAAATTGACTGAAATTACATCTAAACGTAATCAAATAAGAACAAATAAAGAAATTGTCATCACCATGGTGTGTTGGGTTGATCACAAGACATACGACCGTTGAATGCGCGGCGCACCGCGGGAACCCGGTTCAATTCCCCGACCGCTTGTCAAGTGGGATTGGAGAAGTCTAACCATTCGAGGCTCTGGCAACTATTTTTCCATATGAGATCCTTCATCTAATGTAGACACGACAACAACAGCAACAAAATAAATAGTCTTTACCGGTTACACATTTAATTTTTTCAGAATCCTAGTTAAGTTTTTATTAACACAATATTTTGAAATTAGTTGTAACGCTACTTATTATTTATAATATGTTTAAAGATAAAATTGATCTTCGTCGAGATTGGTCGTTGTCGTGGTGTTTTGGGTTTATCACAAGGCATACGGCCTTTGACGATGCGGCGCACCGCGGGGACCCGGGTTCAATTCCCGGCCGTTCGTGGAACGGGGCTGGACTGATGTTATGATTGGCTGTAAGATATTGATTTCATAGCAATAAGGTCGCTATTTATATTAATGAGAAACATTAAATTAGATCAATAAATAAATATATATTCAATTACACATACTTTTGGTTGCAAACATACCGATTTACCGCTAAAAATAAATATATTTCTCTCAGGTATGATTTTGAACTGCGAGTGAAAGAATTAACAATATAAAAATGATCATTTTCTACATAACCCGTTTTTAAACAACTTCAACAAAAGGCGAGCAACCGTTTAACCTTAAACAAACTCATTAATAAACCCGGGCATAAATAATATTCTCCATTCAATATAAGAAAATTATTTCTGTTTACCAGCGTTACAGACTTATTTCCGATTACGGAGGATGGTCTCTGGAGACGTCGTCACACGAACGTGAAGTTCCGCGCATCGCTAAACAATTATTGATTATTTGGGAAATAGTCAGTAACTACGATTACAGCCTCAACAGTTCAACAGACTCGTAGCTAAAGTTGAACTTATGAAAGGATCGCGATTATGCGAATAAGGTATTCGAAGGTATAGAATACTGTAAGGGATTTAGTTGATGGAATCAAAGTTGTTTAAAGAATCGTTGGGATTACGTCATTAAATTAGTTCACAGATATTTAGTTTTAAAATATTATACAAAAAACATTTAAATAAATTTTATTTTAAGTTTTGCAATAACTTAATTTTCAGAGAAAACATTTTTAATTCGAGTTATTTTACTCCTAAATCCCTCCCCTCACTTTAAGAATATGTCCAATCAGGGTAGAAGAATGAACATCCACCCGGCCTCAACCGGTTACTCAAAAAACTAATAAATACAAAATCATTAAGAGACCACACAACTTTATTCATACGTGAAAATGGATGCAGCCATAATAATTTTCGATCACTACAAATAAAAAAAATTAATCACAATTAAATGAAACTACGTGATGTAGTATTATTTCTACTTTCTTTAAGTTCTTTACCGCGACCTAGGTTTCGTTGTATTACAACATCTTCAGGTGGGATATTAGCAAAGATAATCATTGCTAACTAGATAATAGAAATTATTTTTGTTCTATAGCGTCGAAAAGATATTTCTGATAACGGAGGGATTGAGAGACACGAAGGATGGGTTCAGCGTCTTGCTAAACAATAATTAATTATTGATGATTTAGAAAATCATCAGTAATTTTTATAGTTTTGACATAACTCATAAAATAAATTGGGTTAAATTAAAATGAAACTACATAATATATATTATAGCATTTTATTTTAAGGATACTGGAGAGTGTACATATTTTATAGGCAGTGAATTCCACGTTATCAGACGTAAAAAGAAATAAAAAAACTTCTTACGATTTAAAATACAAGCTTTTCATATATATAGTAAATATATCACAATTTAACTAGTCTTAAATATAGTTCGAAAAAAATAAAGAATAACAAAAACATGACCAGAAAGCTTTTGCCTGTAATATAAATTATGTGGGTACTTCTATCTATTTCTGATTTTATTAAATTTTAATATCTATGTGTTGCAGAGAGCAGATGTTGGTACCAAAAATTTTCATCCCTTTTATGTAATAATGGCAGAGTACCAACTAATATGTAAATAATGCATAATATTATATTATTATTTTCAACAAATCTGCTCCTCTATTCCAAAACCATGTATATTAAACATTAGTAACAGTTATAATTTTTTATGATATCTAAAAAACTGGTCCGACCCTTACGATTAACAGTTTTATTTTTGAATTTAATATATATATATATATATGTATATGTATATATATAATACATACATATATATATATATATATATATATATATATATATATATAAATATTGTATGAACACATAAAATACGACAAGCCTATTTATTGTATATATCATTTTTCACGTCATCGACAAAAAAAAATAAATGACAGAAGAAATATTTTATAATACATTTCATAAGACACATCACTTTTCAATCACATTTGAAAATATACCAATCATATTGCTACCGTCCTTGGTAATAAAAGAAAAATTCATTTTTCATTTTCTCCTAGAGTGTTTTTCGATTCTAAATATGTTGAGGAGGAGATTAAATGTCGGTTTTATAGGGTCTATTAAAATTTAAAATATTCTGATATATTAAAAACCATGTTGCAAAAAATTATCACTGTTCCAAGCATCACTCACTTTTAGGCCAGTGACTATGGTAAAATTTACTTTGTAACTACAACTAAATATTTCCAATATGTAAAATTGATTTCGAAGTATATTGCGCATCATAATACTTCCTTTTATCACTATGATACCTCTAGATTTCGTTATGTAAATACATACTTTAATGTAATACCGATCAGTCTCTGTTCGGAATATTTTTCTTCTAAAAGGTTTACCCGGCCGCAACACAACATCGTGTATACGATCGCGATAGAAAAACAAACATCTACTCCGGGGCTTTATCCCTTACTTAAAAAAAACTAATAGTAGTAAAACCTTTCAGCGATGCACTCAAGTAGGCAACTTTATAGACACTTACCTTCGGAAGGTAGAGCGCCCATCGAGGAATCGATGTTTATTAAAAAGTCTTATAAAACACACGATTTGCATGATTCAATTTCGTCACAAAGGAAATAGGTAACTTTTATCCTGGTATAAAAAAATGAGACGGTGGGAGGAGTACTCTGACTAGCCGGCATTAAGCTGTTCGGGAGCTCTCTGCGTGATGAAGGTGAAACTATTTTACGAGGACAGATTTCGGGGAAAGATTTGTAGCGAGCGAGATACTGTGATGTTTTTTTTTATCTTCAGCGAGTAGTTCGAGGAGCGAGAAGTTCTTTTAAGGAACGATTACATGATAAAAACATTTCCGTAAGTTTTGTGGCCATTCAACTCATTTGAGGTCAGCTTCGCTAAAACGATGGACTGTTTGTTATTGTAAATGTCACAAAATAATCATGGTATTCTTAACAAACTATCTGATCATGTATGTCATCATATAAAAGCTACTGACTTACCGAATAGTCTATCATTTAAAAATTAAAAATTTGCATCGTTCGTAACAGTAAAATTACAGAAAACAGTTGATGCAAAAAAGGTTAAAGAAAATTCGAAAGAATACTTGCTGTCCAATAATGTACCAAAGAGTTGAAAAGTTAAACAAATATCATTATATTCAGGCTCATGCCAATGAAGTGTTTAAGAAAAACCAGTAGAATATGTTTTTTGCCTAATCTGATAAAATATATTACTACGTGTCAAAGATGTCATTGCAATTCGATTTAAAATACTCGTATATTAGTGTTATAGTAATATCGATGTTTGGTAAAAATTACTAGAAGACCTTTCATAGAACTAGACTTTGCAATTCGTTGTACGAGAATAAAAAGTTTCTTGTCTCACAAAAAAATTTTATATTGAACATTAAAACGATAAATTAGTAACTAAATATTACATTACCTTAAACAAATTTAAGTGTCATCATTCAATTGTTTCCTTCTAGTGACATTGCACAACGAATACGGGTGTTGCTTGAATGTTAACATTTGAAAATAATACTTTACAAATAGCCAATACTGGAAGTGTAAACTATTTATCAAACGGAAACTCTACAGTACGGAATAGTATAACACTAAAAACTTCAATGGCTGAGGGCTATGCTAGAGTGTATACATACGTCGAAATTGAGGGCTTTGTGCAACAGTGAATGTAATTTCAAAATCGAATGCAAAATACAACGCGAGTGTGAATAGGGAGGGACCTTTTTATAATTTTGATAGAACCAGCCTAAATTATTTTTCTTTTATTATCAAAGTTTAGTTATATATAGAAATTAACATCATTCTTAAGTAATTAGTTTATTGACCAGTCGAATTATTTTACATTAAATGAATAAATTAATAAATCTATAAATTGTGTTGTGTAAAAACTACCTATAAATTTTAATAAAATAATATGGAATCTGATTTATCCGGGAAACAAGAAGTTGCTATAGATTATTTTTAAACTGGCTTAGCATATTCCGTATATTATTCAATTAAATTTTGCGATTTGTTTTTTCACATATTTCCCCTTAACCGATTTCCGTATAACTGTTCATGTATATTCAATTCTCGTAGTCTAATATGAGCCCTAAATTGTTGATTTATAATTATCTTCGAGTTTTAATATATCTTTGATTGCGCAATGTAAATATTTGATTTAAATTTTTTTTTACTTTCATTTCATTTGCATAAGATTTTTCAGTTAATTTCATCCAAATAATATTTTTCATTTGTTTTTATCTAATTTTAATTAATTAAATGTAAAAAATGGGGCAAATTACTTTTAGATCATTAGGTTAGCTAAAAATAGAGTTGAAATCAAATCCGTCATTTCAATTAGTATCCAATGTGGAAAAAGAATACAATTTCAGTTTAAAACGTACGCTTAAATATTTTGAAGTATTTAAAATAACTTTCATATTTGAACTCGGCAAATTTTCAAGGTTAACTAAAAATAATTAACAGTTATATTCTTAATATTATAAAATTAATCAGATATTTAATGTACACTTGAACATACTAACTTCATTAGTTTCTATTATAACGTAAGTGTTCATTCTATTAACAGTAAAACATTTTCATGCATTTTCCATTCATATTTCTATTCTTAAATTAGTTAAATTTTAAATTATGACCTAAAATAATATAATTAATGTGAACTAAATAAAAACATATTACGCTTTCCACTATTGTCTATTTTTATATTAATATAGTCACGTGGTAGTCACATTTTATGAAGTCTACTCTATTTTAATAATTTCGTACATTAGTTTAATGTCAATGCTTAGGTCGTTAATTTATTAATTACTGAAGACTAAATACAGAAATTCTTATATTCGTGTATTTAAAACGAATTTCATAGATAATTCTTCTTAAAATTTATAAAGCATTTCTCCACTGCTAACTCTTATTCCTGTAAAACTTAAATTATATATTTGATTTTATATTAAACGTACTTATTCAAGTCTTATTAAAATTTAAGATTTCACGGGCATTCATTCCATTGACTCTGAAATATTTTCAAATGAAATTCATGCATGTGTATAAATATTTGAGTCCAAATAATTTTTCAATGTTAACATTTGAAAATAATTTTATACTTTGCAATTCACGCAATACTCAAAGTCTGAAATACGCTATTTTCCGACAGGTTCTACAGGACGGAATATTATAACACTAAAAATTATAATACTTTAAGGCTACGCCGTAGTACATCGGAATTGAGAATGTTATGTAACCGTGAACGTATGACAATTTATGTTTAATTATTTTTTTTATTTAATGTTCACAATTTAATGCAAAGTGTGAGACGAGTGTGACTAGGAGTGTTCCTGTAGCTTTGACAGAAGGGGTTCAATTTTTTTTTTCTTTTTATATTCAAAGACACAAAATCAACGTAAAGTCAACAAAATTCATAACAAATTTATATTTATAGCAATTAGTTTACATATCATTGGAATTATCTTATATTTTGTGAGTGTATTAAAAAACCATAAAGGTTTTTTGGAAAAAGCAGGTATTTTATTGAATTAGATAGCACTAATTTACGATACACCACTTTTAAATGGATTTATCATTTTTAAACTCCATATCCCACGTAATGATCATGCAAATCGCGCAATTGATTTTTTTCAGCTACTTCGCTTAACAGATTCTAATGAAGCTTTACATACGTCTTCGACCTCTATGAAAATATATTATTATGATAATTTTAACCTCAAGGCTTAGATAGGCAGAGCTCTTACATCATCAAGATTTGACACAAAAATTCTGATACTGAATTTAGTACCTGCTGGTTTTAAATCAGTATTTTAATACTCAAATAGAGACTTTAAACTCAGAGTTTCAATTCCTCAGTCCTGATGCTTTAAGAATATTCCCTACTTAATGACTAGGATCTAATTGTCGTATCTAAACTTCGTAGGTCTTAAGAATAGATTTTGTCATTTAACTCCGTGTTCTAACTCCTTGACCCTGATGCTACAGGAGCACAATCTACCTAAATTATGAAACTGTGAATCTGTTAGTTACAAATGGGTAAAACAGACGTTTGTATGCTTTGAAAACATCAAAACAAACAAGATTTTTATGGAAAATAACGCAAAAAAAACGTATATTTGTTTCTATATTAGAACCAAAGGAGTTGCCGTAATGTTTTTAGCTGATCGTAATTAAATTATATCAAAAAAACACAATTAAAAGAAAATAGAAGCAAAAACATTTTTTTTATTTAAACTTCATTTATTCAACCCATGATGTACTAAAAGCTTGAAAATAAACGGAGGCATAAATCTGGGTCTTTGTTTAGAGTAAAATAAAATCATTGGGCACATTTAATATAACATTTTCTTTAGTTGAAGCTTGGAGATCGTACTCTTATATTTTATACTGTCATGTTATCCAAGTTGTTTGTTATTTTTTGTTATAACAAGCAAATTGATTACAATATTAATGAGCCATTTTTTAATATAGACTTTTATACGGTTTTATTATAGTTTATCCTACGGTTTTATTTTAGCTTATTCTCAAGTTCAAACCCCAGATTTTACATCCATAATTATCTTCCAGCTTTAATACATCAAGGATTGAGTAATAAAACACTTTGATTTAAAAAGCTTTTGTTTTCAGTTTATTTACATAATATTTACATAATGCTTTTCTTATATTTCTGTATAATTGAAATTAAAAATAAAATCACATTGTGTAAATAGTTTAACTAATTACACTTATATAAATATTTGCTTCATTTGAAAATTTAAAGTCCATATTTACGGGTTCAGAAGATATTACTTTTAAAAACGAAAGAAAATTATTATACATTTGGATATTTATATCAATATTATTTATTTAAACCAGAACATTAAGTAACTGGATTTTGCGAAAGCAAGCTTTCCATATTTAGGCTTACGATTTTGAGCCGAATTCCAATAGCCATAGATATTTATGTCTAGCAGTAAATAAATAAATTGATCATTTTCAGAAATGGATAATATTGTTTTATTCTCGATGATTTTAAAATCGCCACATATATGAGGTTAAAAGATGATTGAATTGTTAATAAAAAAACAATTTACAATAATAATTTACCTGTTATACAGAAAAGAACTTGATTATGATCCCAATATATTTCTTCACCGATACCATTAAAATTTGCACTGTATTTAGGGAAAATAATGAGAATACACATATATCTTAATAGCTTGCGCGTAATATTCATGTGCCTTATATAGTAATGATGGCAACTTTTCTACTTCGGACGATGAAAATTTTGAAAACATATGTTTTTTAGAACTGGAAAACAACTGGAAAAAAACCTTATAAATCCCTTATCATTTCACTCACTGGTTCGTCGGTTTGTCGGAATGATTATTTTTGCAGAAATTCTTCTACCCAAAAACTTAACATTTTGGATTGTAATAATGCATATATCTCACAAGTTACCTCCCAAATATAAAATAAACATGTATACGGATATTTCAGACGTGACAAATCAAATACTCAAAACTATCTTTAATATTTGTCTATCGCATTATAGTACAAATTACATCGAAATAAAAATCTATTTACTTTAGAGTTTTACATTATATATTACTAGACATATTATTAAATACGTCGAGAAAAGCTTTCTCAAAAGCCTTTAACCGTTTAAAAACTTAGAACCTTGAAATTTATCTCAACGTTAAGGCATATTCACTCGCATGTATCTCAATTTTTGACACTTCAAAATATTTTGGGGACAATTTTTAAACTGATTGTATGTAGACCCCTGATAGTACAAGTTCTACTTATACTTGACATGTTTTACATACACTGCTGGCGCTAAAAACGTGATTTACTTGACGAGCTTACACAGAGAATACACGTAACAAGTACAGCCACATATTGACATAAAAATAAAGTTTTGTTTGGTACGAACGCGCATCAATTTTGTTTGGCGCTTTAAGCCTTTCGCATATTTTAATGTGTAATATAAAAAAATCATAATATTATTCCTTTCCATATAACTTTTTTTTTATATTCTGTAGGAAACTATCGGTCTTATTTGTTTTCTATCGAAGCTTAAATTGAAAAAAAAATCTAAATACATTTCACAGGTAATGATTTTTGAAAATTTGGCATACACACGAAAGAAAAAATCAGAAATTTTTCAGGGTGAGTTAAATTTTTGACAAAGTCAGTAGTGAAATTCAGTGCAGAATATTTTGTATGAAAACGTAATCAAATTTTAATTATTTTCACTTAAGTTTTAAGATACAAATTAAGTAAATGCTACATTACACCTTTACCAGACTATCTGCAAAAATTCCATCAACATTTCCTTCATGTTTTTAAAAAAACTTTGATATCAAAATCTTAAATCATTTTTTATTACATAGATAGTTACTTGTTGTATTTTACATTGTGACAATATTTTATTCTTTTCAAAATTAATGTGCAAATACATCACCGCGTATCATAGATTTACGATATGTTGATACTCATATGTGAATAACAATTTCGAGGACTTTAGTTTATTTTAATACAAGAGGTACCAATTTACTTTATAGTTTGGGATTTTTCTAAGCTTTTACTTTCATTAGAATTTGAATCCATGACTAAAAAAATCTCAGCAAAAGGTTGTAAACTACAACAAAAATATAAGTGTGAAAAATGGGGCCAATTCTGTTTAGACCATTATGTTCACTAAAAATAGGGTGGAAATTAAAATAACCGTCAAGTTCCAGTTAGTGTCCTAATAAAAAAGAATGAAACTGAAGTTTAGAAGGTAAGTCGAAACATTTTTAATTACATAAAATGACTTTTTGTTGTTTGTGTTTTAAATGTAACTACGTAGTGTTGTAGTACTAACTATGTGATCCAGTTTATTTTTTTTAAAAGATAAAGTTATTACCTATTTTAACTTTCATAGTAATAAGAATCAGCAAGGGTCTTTGCAATGAAGTATTGTTTTGTAAATTTTAAATTGATTTTTTTCAAATTATTATAATTTATAAATATTAGAATTTTTGTATTTATTCTTCTATAATTAATAAATAAAATGCCCTAATACTTGACGTTAAAAGATCTTTGCTAATTGCCCCCCTGAAGATGTTGTAATGAAACGAAACCTAGGTTGTGGCAAAGAATTTAAATAAAGTAGAAATAATATTACAACACGTAGTTCCATTTCAAAGAAGAATGAATTTCTAAAAAATTAACGTCAAGTAAATTCAATACAAAAATCTATTATTACATAGGTGTTCGTTCCATTACGAGGAAAGTATTATCAAGCGCAGGCCATGTTAAATTTTTACTCTTAAGTTAATTAACTCCTTAACTTTACCCTAAAATATTATAATTAATTAAATTAAATAAGAACATGATACTACTACTACTACTATTTTTACATTTTTCTATCAATGTAGGTAACGAAATAATCGTATTTCCATGAAGTCTACAGGTATTTAATCAATTCTTGTGCTCCTTTAACGTTAATTCTTTAGGAATTTTTTTAATAAATACAGAGGAATAAATACAGAAATTATAATATTCACATATATTAAAAAATTTAAAAATATTCTGTGCAAATTTACAAAATACTACTTCATTGCCAAGTTCTTATTACTATAAAAGTTAAACAGATAATAACTTTATCCTAAACGTACTATTCAAGCCTTATTACAATTTGTGATTACGTAGGCATTTATTCTTTTGGCTCAAAATTATTTCTAAATACAATACATGCCTTTCTAATAATATCAGAGCCTAAATAAGTTTGCATTGAAATAAATTTCCACAAACGAAAGATATTTACATGATGTTAATATAATATAAATTAAGAGACTGATGTCACAACTCGGTGTAATGAAATGAGCTGAGAGTCATTTGTCCTGAATAAACACAATTTAACTTTATAATAGTTACGAACTTAGGTAAAAATGTGAATTTTTTATTCATTTAGAAATGTAACTCTTCTAAAGTGCAATAAGACGTTGCAGTCATCTAGCTGAGACCTTCGGTATCATAATTGTCTCGAAGTATATAGTACGTCTCGAAGTAAAATCTATCTAATAACGTAGTCTTGTTTTTTTAATTCTTAATTTTCTTAGATGCTTAAGGTGGAGAAGGCAGTTTATAAGATCCATTACACATTCCATTGAGGGATCATTAAAGGTATGTCCTTTCCGTTGTAATAAACTAAATGTAATTGTTGAAGTCTCAAGATATCGATGTCACGACCCACGGTGTAATGAAATGAGGTGACAGTCATTTAAGTTGGCTAAATACAACTGCAATTATATAATAGCTATGAACTTAGGTAAAATTATGAATTTTTTATTCATTTACCAATCGTTACTCGTCCAAAGTGCTACAAAGCGTTGCAGTCATCTAGTTAAGACCTTTGGTATCATAAATTTCTCGAAGTAGATCGGATATATTTCCCAACTTATCTAACAACGCAGCTTTATTTTTTTATTATTTCATCTTCTTGGGTGCTTCAGTTGGAGAAGGAAGTTTATAAAATTTATTACACATTCCATTGCGGGATCATCAAGAGTATGTGTTGTACCCTTCCGTTGTAATAAACTAAATGAAATCGTTGAAGACTCAGTCTATATAATGATAGTTTGCTAATTTTATGTATTTGATTCGACGTGTGAAATAGTAGATGCTGTTATATAATAAGTCAGGTATAAGTCTTTAAAGAATAAAATTAAAAATAGGGTTTTAGCAGAAGATATTAAACAATTTAAACAAATGTTTTTAAAGGCTAATTCGATTCTTCTGGACAGCGTTCGGGAAACTTCACCATAACTTTTCACTTATAATACTTATATATTATACTTAAAGTATCTGAACGAGGGATATTTTTTATTACTGTGTATTGCAAGTGATTACATGCAGAAATGAGGTGTGGTCCCTTAATAATAGCCTTATAAAAATATTCGATGAGATTCAGCAGACTATGAAAAGGGCCATAATCGGGGCGTCTCAGCAAATTGTGAACCATAATCATGGTATTCCGTAGGAAATATAACTTACCTCTAAATTCTACGGATTCTTGAAATAGCTCGTAGAATTTACGGGTGGAAATTATAATGGGTATGCCATAGCGCAGTTTAGGACAAAAGTTTGAGAATGTTGATCATGTATCCAAAGACGCAGAGTGGGCGGCCTTTCACAAGTTGGACAGATGATCTGATAAATTCTACGAGACATCGTTGGATGTAAGCGGCGTGAATCGATCTTTGTGGGAAACCATTGTAAGCCTTACTTTCAGAAGTGGACGTCTTTCGACCAGTGATGCCAATAATAAATGTATTCTATCGATTAGAGTATAATTCTACAAAAAAAATCGTATTACAATACCAGGTATCAGTCCACCAGGTTACTATTTGATTGTTTCATAAATCTTTATATACACTGGTTCGCTGACGATACTGCGGGAAATGATGTGTTTAATATTGTGATATTGCAGACCTTTGTGAGGTTAGTTAAATTTGTTAGCGTCACAGTCGTAATAATATTACGAATAATTCTGAAAAAAGGTAGAATGTTCTTTTACACGAGTAAAGATTGATGTAATGAATAGATGAATATAAATATAATTCTTTGAAAAAATTTATATGATATCGTACGTTAAAGCAATGTAATAATTGTAAGATAACTCATCAAATACTCTAAAAATTTAATTGCCTCATTCAAATATTTAGGTCTCTACACAATATAATAACCACATATGCATTATTTCAAAGGCAATATTCTAAAATAATACTTGGTAAACGGAGCAAAACCGAAAGCACGTAACACGCTATCCGTTTTCCGCCCAGAAATTCTTGGGTGTGGAATAATATAGAGCTAATAATTTTAACGATTATGGCCCAACTTATAAACACCCGAGTTAAGCCTAATTTATTATCCTGAATTTTGTATATTTACGTCCTAATTATTATCTTATTTAAGGTTCATAATGTAATATATAATATAAATCGAATTATGAATACGAAACTCTTTATAACTTTGGCTGAAAGGGCTATATTTTACATTTTTCATAATTTATGCCTGAATAAGTTTTACAATTAAGTTTAATAGCATTTGTATTATTTAATAGTTTATTATTTAAAACAATTTATGTTAAATCGACATATTTTAAAATATGTAAATTATATTATATAAAAATAATATTCATTTTTGTTTAATTCGAAGTAAATTAAATTCAAACTGACTATGTATTGATGACAATTTATGTTTGTACGTATTGGTGCGATTCGACATATTTTGCGATTAAATACTACAAGTAGGCAATATTGGTTACCGTTCAAATACTCCAATATTTATTGTATGTTTATATGTATATATGTATTCTGTTATAAATTGAAACAACAACCTTTTGAAGCGCCTGCTCTTAAGTAAGTTTAATTGAAATAACCTAACAGTAGTCATAAATAAATAAATTTCCCATTTACCTTTCAAAGAAAAAGTTATTTTACTCATAGTTTTTTATTAACCCTAAAATTGTAACTGATTGTTTACTTGTCACGAAGGCGCTTGACTTTTTCAACATACATGAGATCCATTAATCACGTAACTGAATTATATTGCAAAACAATTTACGTCTGTGTATAGAAAATAGCTACATTAGAGCGATATTATATATATATATATATACTTTTGATTTGAATTGACTTGATTTTATATAGTTACATAATTATATTAATGAATCGCAATATCTGATAATTTTAATATGATCCCAAGGTATTTTTTATTTAATTCCGTGTAATTTTTTTCAGCATAAAGTCAATTTTTTAAAATAAATTCAGTTCGAAGGTTGCTGAACGTCATGCATAATTGTAATAGGTCGCAACCCTATGCGCCATTATTAATACTCCATTTAAATATAAGAGATTAATTTTAATCCTCTAATATGTAACTTATACCTTTTATTGTAATACGTATATCAAAATTTACATTTCAAATAAGAAAAAAATGCCTCATCAAGAGCAGTCACTTGAGGAATGGATGTAACATAAATGGAGACATTTTATTTAATTCCTTTGTTATGCCTATGTCAAATCGCGATGAAGCGGGCAACGTTTAAATTAAATCGACTTCACAACCAAGTCCGGGCATAACAACTTACATATGTCGTAATCTGAAATAATTCATTAAATTCAAAAAGTTATTTCCCTTTGATGGCTTTATTGACATATTTCCTTTGAGGATTTTCTCTCGAGACGTCGAGAGTCGAACGTGGGATCAGCGTCTCTATAAACAATAATTTATTATTCAGAAAACAGTTTATGTTATTAAGTTTATGAAAATTTTAAATGGATTCGAATGAAATTCAAATAAATTCACTTTGACCTCTACTTAATAAATAAGAAGGTTATTTAAAAAAATACTGATAATAAAGCGACCACAAAAATGCAAAGGGGCTTTATGTTGTTTGTATTGACCAAAAAGTAGACTCAGGTTTTTCATCGATATTTGTCTTTCCGAATTGTGTACTGAACATTCGGATATGTTATGATCTCATATTTTATAATAATATTAATAATAATGAACCACGAATATGTTAAGCTCAGTTTTCTAGCTAAGTGAATAAAAATTCTACGGCGTCTTTGGAAAACAATGCTTACGCACATGAAAAACCGGTTTAATTATATATTTCGCAAAGTTTTCTTTATAACTTCTTATAATGCAACCATATGACGTTTCCGCTTTCATGAAATATGACAAACAATTACAGTATCTCGCTCATAACGCCAAATAATATAACGCCGTAAAATAGATTCGACCTTCATCATGCAAATAGCTCTTGGATCGCACAATGCCAAACACGCAGAGTGCTTCTTAGTCCCGTATCTTTTTGTGCAAAGATAAAAGTAGCCCGCTTCCTTTGTATTGACACCGTATCATACGAATCGAATATTTTGTGGGATCCTTTAATGAACATTCACTTTTTGATTATTTATGGCATTCTATTATTCATAGCGACCAGTCATCTTTATGGCGACTTCGCTTCCCACGTATGTATAAAGTATCCCGCTTGTATGCCTCTCCGAAAGTTTTCATATCTGTTAGGTTTTTAACTAACGTGGTAAGTCCCAAGGCAAGTGTTTGTTCTCCTACAGCGATTATGATAACGATATCGTGTTGCGGTGAGGTAATATTGTCGGAAAAAGTCGAGTTAAGTAGGTTGGTATATTTGAATATTAGGTATTGGTGCTTTAAAAGTGAATTGATTACGAATTTTTGATCTCGCGACATGAAGGATGATGTGGTTGAAAATAGTTATTATGAACAGTTGGTCATAATTATGGTGTAGTTTAAATAAACCCACTTAGCAATCCCGTAGCAAGTACTTATGTTTTTTTTTATATTTTGTGTATCCTTTAATTAGGATTCGAGGATTGCTCACGCGGGAAGTATCTTTAAGGTAAATAGAGAATTTTTGTGGTCAATTAGGATGTATGGAAAAAACACGTAAGAATAAATAAACAAAAATGTACATGGGACTTTACATTGAGACATTTTATCGATAATAGCAAGTCTTACGACATTACGACGTTTCCAGGTTTATAAATAACTCATAGGTGTAACAGTTAATACGTTTACATGTAATTTATGTCCATCTATTTGCAGGCCTTCGTGTCTATATTTCTGAGACATTTAAATTATCGAATAAATTTAATTTCACCTCATTTATCTAGATTCGGAAAAATAAAATAACAAGTGCCAAGCACTAATAGAACTCGTACTGAAAGGGTTTAAAGGTAGATTGTACTCCCATTACAATAATTATAACAATTAATTTTTCACAACATAAATATATTGCCTACCATATATTTGACAAACGTAAAAACGTCGGCCATATTTCAAAATTTAACTACAAATTAACGGTTTTCGTTTTTTTTCTCTTTTGCAGTTTGTCGAATTTCATGCTTCTAGGCCAAGGAAAAGTACCATATAGGTTTTTATTTATTTGCGAGTGTCAAGATATGCTGCATATTTATAGGGTCCTTCTTAATTGCGGTAACTTTAGAAGCTACATTTTGGTACAGCTCTAAGGGAGCGTAGATTGCAAATTTCATATTAATTTCAATTTCGACGCGAAACGAACAACGAAATCGACAAACGACGAACGTCGACAGACAGAAAACGAAGTGATCCTGTAAGAGTTCTTTTTTTTTTGAGGACCTGAACCCTAAATATAGACTCAAGTATAAGAACCACACTCATCAAATAAAAATCGTAATAATAACAATTAAGGTAAATATTAACATCGTAAAACATTAAAATGACAACTTAAATTGGAAAAAGTAACTAGCAACAAGCAGTATATAAGACTCATATGCTTTATCTCCACAATTTTATACCCTCTTGCATTTTCAATTCTCGCTTTAGTATATTCTATTCAGTGCATTTAAATGTTTTTGTGGTATTTTTCACTTGGCATAGAGTTTTATGTGAAACCATGTGCATCTTGAATAAAAAACTATAATTTTCGCCAAAATTGTGAACATATTCCTATTCATTATTCGACTCATATTATGTATTTCATTGGGAACAGCAATACAAAAAGCTATAAATACGATAAAAACCGTTATGTCGTCTAGTGCTAATTTTGGTCTACTTATGTCTGCCTGTCAGAGACTTCGTAGGAAGAGTGTGAATGAAATATTTTCTAAAATATATTTAATAAAAAACAAAACATTATTATTCTGATATGTTTAGAAAGTTGTTGATAGCTTACTATAGTATATCAATTAACCAAGCGTTTTAACGAGCAAGTAACAATTTTTATGTAAATATAGGAGTAGACCTTTTTCACTTAAATATTGTTCACAATTTAATCTCATCTAAAAAACAAAATAGTATATCAATTTATTTATTTGGCCGAACAAGTATATCATAATAAACATACGTTAATGAATATCATTTTAACTCGAATATATTTCGTTCAGAAAATCTTAATTTTAACTTTAATGTCTTCGTTGCGGACGTGCATTGGCTCTAATATTTCTCTAAAAAGAATCGAATTTATTAATTGGAAACGTTATGGAAATGCTTCCAAATTAATAAATAAATTATTGTGCAAGGAACTCTCAGACTATACAAGTGCTTGTATCTTAAAGTCTCCCGTTTCTTAAAAAAATACCAAGGAGAATCTCGCATATTTTCTACAAAAGCAAGATTCACATACGGGTATCCATTTCCTTTATAGTTATACCCCCGTAGTTAGATAATGTAATTTGTATCGTTCATAAGACGTTTAATAAACATTGGTTTTTTGATGGGTGCTCGTTCATTCACAGCAATCTTTCATTTTCATATCGGCGCGACGTCGCTTTTCACATACGAATAAGTTTACCAGCTTTATATTTTGTATGATTTTATTGAAAATAGGCATTGCATATTAAAAGCAAGTTGTTGTAATTTTAATGTAAATTCCCTCAAAAATAATTAAGAAAAAGGGTCCTTACATTTATACACACAGATTTAGAAAAACAACGTTTGCATTTAATACAATAATGTATTTCTAGATGTATTTCAATACATAGACAAGTTATGGAAGTTACGGTCCATAAAAATATTTTTGATTGCTGTATTTTTGGAATGAAATAATTCTAATTATATTGAAATTATTGCGTATTGCTAAAATATAAGCTGTATTGCAAATGCAGTTTTGTTTTAATTTCAAACAGTTTATTCTAAGACTCTAACAACATCAGGAAAAGTATTTTCTCCGTTAACTGATATACCACGAAGCCTAAAACAATAGTTTATTAGTTTTTATCTATAGAGGAAAAAAATCAATAAAATTGAACACTTTGAATTTAATTTAGTAATCTGTTCACTATTAATAATTAAGGGGATTAATCAATGAACTTACAACTGTACAATTTTTAAAAATTCCCAACGAAAGTTACTGATTGATAGTACGATTCACCATTTTAGTTATATGTTCTTTTAATAGTGTGTATTTATAATTACATAAACAAATGTATGTTTTTATATTTAAACTTACTTTTATGTAATGAAACTTTACTAATCTTATTTCAAAACAAAGCACTTGTAAACTAGTTTAATATAGTCATCTCCATAAAATTCTAAAAAAACCTTGATTGATTTAACTAAATCCCGCATAGCAATATGTACTTTCGAATATTTTAGTCCAGTTTCAGTTATTAGTTTGACTTTACCATGTTGTCACTCTAATCCTAATTACTGTCTGTTTCCTAAAGTCATCAATAATCGTTTAGCTAGACGCCAAACCCCACGTTTGTGTTTTAATGTCTCGAGAGACCACCCACCGAGGTTGGAAATCGGTCTCTAACGCTATCAAACAGAGGTAATTTTCTTATATTGAATGGGGAATTTCAGATAACTCTGTACGTTTAATGCCCGGGTTTACTAGTATTGTATATTTCAATGTCTCACTATTTGTCAAGATTGTATTGAAAACGAGTTAACTAAAATATATAAAACGGGTTAACTCTATATTTATGTCGGAAATATTGTTTAATAACGTTTCTAATATATTTCTCCCGTGTAGATATGGGAAAAATATTGTTAAGAAAAATTTAATATTTTTAACGTTCGAATTCTTTAACGTAGTATTCTTCATTTCTAAAGGTTATGCCCGCCCTAAAATTTCCCGGTGGCTTCGTTCATTAGTTGTTTCCATTCGGCCCTGTTCTTTGCTTCCCTAATAGTAGATGTAATTAGTGTAGTGACCTGATCAATCCCTTGGATATTAAATCTACAATGGGGTCATTTATATATTAGCTTTTTTAAGTTATCTGATTCCCTGCCTGCAGTTTTAACCAAAATATCTCAGGATTTTTAATAACCTATGATAGAAAGTATGGTTTTGATTCTGAGTTGTTTTTAAATTGATGTGTTTCTTCTTCTGACGCTCCACTGATAAAATTGTCCACAACTCAGACCCGTACAAGAAAATTGAGAAAAGTAATGTTCTTACTATTCTCATTTTGATAGTATTAAAGACCTTTCTATTTTGCCATAATCGTGTTAGTTTGTTCTTAGTGACGGTTGGTTAGGATATATAAAAACAAAACGTGTATATAATTGAACATCGATTTAAAAAATAACCTTCACTTAAATTAATTCAAAGACTTTTGTGTAATTTGTGCATTACGAAAAAAAGAAATTTACCTAGATGTATCCGTTATATTACCACACACTAAAAGTTAGATATGATCATAAGTAACAAAATTAGATGTCAGTGCTAATACTGTAAATTATAAGAAAAGTTAATATAAGGTTAGAAAATCTAAACACTAGCTAATAACAATAACAGCAGCGTGTTTTATGCATAGTTTATATGCGATATATGCATAGTTTATGAATCCATTCGCAACGAATATGCTAGTATTTTCTATTTTAATTTTAAACATACATATATATATATATATATATATATATATATATATATATATATATATATATATATTATTAATAATAATAAGCATTATTTGTGATATCCAAAAATGATTTATCAAATTTACAAATTGAAGCAAATATTATTAAACCATGTTCAGTTTAAATACCTGTATAACTTACATTTCATTGATTTCCAGGAATAAATAAACCAAAGAAAGGCTTATTTTGACATAAATTTTAGCAATATTGAATATATTTGGCGTTAATTTTTTTAGAAATTCATTATTCACAATTATTACGTCTACTTTCTTTAAGTTCTTTACCACGACCTAGGTTTCGTTGTATTACAACATCTTCAGATGGGTTATTAGCAATGATATTTATCAATCTTTGCTAATAGCCCACCTGAAGATGTAATATAACGAAACCTAGGTCGTGGTAAAGAACTTAAAGAAAGAACAAATAATACTACATCAAGTAGTTTCATTTAATTGTGAATAACTTATTCTGTTTATAACTTTGATATATCATTTATTTTCCAGTCAAATAAATGAGTAACTTTATTAATCTTTTCCAATCTCCGTACAATATTCCATTCTTCAAGAAATTTTAATTAAATATAGAAATAATGCAAAAGTTAAGTATCCTTCCACATATCATCGAGCTATTTCAGTTAAAGTCATATTAGCATTAAAAGAGATTTCCTTGAACGAAAGATTATTACGACTGTTTAAGTTGATATAAGTTAAAATGCGGTTGTTGCCTCCCTCCACTTCATTCTAATGAATAAACTGACCATCTATTTCAATAAGTAGATACTATTGAACTGTTTATTCTTAATTTTAATATGAATCCTACATAAAATAATTATTACGATGTAAATGTTCATTCACTCTGCATCACTTGTGCTTAACTCCGGTATTTAAGAGGTACATCATTTAAACCCATAGAATTTCCACGTTTCCATAATCCTTCCACATTTCCGGTCTGGTACGGTTTGTACTACATTATTTTGAAATTTTAATTTCCAAAAAAATTCATGTGTTTGTTATAATGTCATAGTTTGACATAAAGTTTTGAGCGATAGGATTAAATTTACCAAAGGAAAATACATTTAATCGGTTGTTTCAAGTTTCAATGAAGTAAGGAAAACCAAAATTTTAATAATGCCTATTTAGATATATGTGACGATAGGCAGGATAAAGAAATGTCTTCATTTTAACCTGTTGGATATAATTTCTTACGCCTTAAAGTGTACGTTAACACGACTTATTTATATTTTTGCCGAAATTTCGACATGAATCGATATTTCGATATATATCATTGAAAGAACTTCCTATTACCGGATCTGCTTTGGAAGTTATTGAATGAAATATTTGTAGTTAATCAATAAATAACACAGACACTGTTATCTTATTAAAAATAATACATGAATGAGCCAGAATTTATATATCTTTGCTGTCAAATAAAAATTAAAAAATTATTAAAAACTGTCAATGTCGCCTTACGCAACAGGTTATCCGTCTATCATAGAATTCATAAAAATAATTTTATTTAAATACTTTTAAAAATATAATAAATACCGTAATATTATTTTTAATACCTTAAAAATGTCGTTGTCAGAAAATTACACTTTCGAAAATATACATTTTAATTGTCACTACTGAATCAAAAATTACTGAGTTTAAATTGAATTTCAAATACCTACCGCCTTATTACCAAGCTAATAAATGCCACTCTAAGAAAATATTATGAAAAACAAGGAACCAACTATTTCAGCTGGTCGACCGCAATGGCTTTTTGTCCTGGAGTCGAGTAAATTTTAATAACTATCTAAAATCTGCGTATACTTGTATCGTATCTACTATGTGATATAAACCGTCAGCTTATTCGTAGGATCGAAGGGGATGAGATGACAACTGCCTCTTCACCTGCATTACCATAGCATGATACAATAACCTTTCATTCTAGGAAATCTCTTTTAATACGAATATATTTTTGGTTCTAATTTTTTTGGAAAAACACGTACTGTGTTTAAAAATACTCGAGAGTGTAGTTAAAAGAATGCCTACGTAGTAAGACATCCTTGCTTTATGCGCTTATAACAGATTTATACTGCACGTGACCTTTGCAAATTAATTCATCACGCCATGCAAAAATCATGAGGTGCTTATAGAATTTTGAGTAAAACTTTAGTTTCCACTTCTTAATAGTACATAAATCTGAAGTATCAATTTAATTTTTATAAATTCTAATTGTCATAATTTTACGCCTATGTAATTAGTATTGTTATTAGGACGATGTATTTCGATATACATCGTTAACGATGTTTATCATTCTAATTTCATGTATATATAGTTGCTAGCGAAATTCAACTTTTTTGCTACATGTTGAATTTTATATCATTTTATAATTTTAAAATTTATGTTTAATTATGGTTATATTGTAATAACGGCTTTCAAAGTTGTTGGTAAACATCTGGTTAGCTTGATGAGTTTAAACAAGTGTCGCGATCCATCTTTACAGCTGGAGTGAGTTTTTATAGAAAATCATTCTGGAACGTAAACCTTGACAATATATGTTGCAAGAGTGATTAGATTTGCAGGGAGTCTCTCCAAAACATTCAGACGGAAAATCCTGTTGGTACGACTTAGCCATCAAGCATGGAACATTTTGCCAGGTGATTTGTTTTCTAAATTGCTAGAAAATATGTCTATTGAAACTGTTTCAACTATTCTGTACGAGTATTTCTGGTCTGTGCTAATATATTTACGAAAAACTCCAGTAACTTTATCGAAGTAGGTTAAAACCAAGTTATAGATATTTTTTCACAATTTTCAAAATTTTGAACTTTTCTATCTTAGCCTTTTTAAGAAACGAAAAGAAAATTAGATCCACTCTAATACCCATACATGCAAATGGGTGCTACCTATGTCACCGATTCCGAAAATCTCTAGCAGTAGCAGTATTTTGCAAATTTATTAACGTTCAGAAACGATGTTGTATCTTAAAAGTTCCAATTACTTCTCATATTTTCGTTATTTTACACTTCAGTGCGCTTCATGTTCGATGTTCATTTGAAGTCCGTTCAATTTCTTTTGTAAAAAAATTATTAAAATTAGAACAGTTGCAATGTCTTTTGCACATAGCTTTATGTGTTTACTTATCCACTAATATTTGGTCACTTTAAACGTTTGTTTATACCAGTACTTACTCACTTATCAACTTAGCTATTAATATTTTAATTGCTTCATGCCTTTGTATGGAGCTGTAGCTCTTTAACGGATGTTAATAAATTAAAGGGACTTAAAATTTTACTGCTGGTAGTATCTACTTTGTAAAATAACTACCACATTGGCCATGTTAGAGTCTGATGGTGGGTTCGGGAGATGAAAAGTGGAATTCCTTAACGGATGGTAGTAAATTAAAAGTTATTCGAGATATGCTACTAGTAGTTGTTACTTTGCAAAATATCCACACCATCGACGATTTCAGACACTGATGGCGAGTTCCGGAGACGAACGATAGAACACCCTGTCGAATAGTAGTAAACCAACCGTGATTCAAAATATCAGCTATAGCTAGATATTACATTGTAAAATCATATTGATCATATCAGAGTCTGACGACGCGTTCAGGAGATGAACAATGAAACTAGAAGTGATAAAGGATATTTGCTAATGGTAGTTTTTCTGCTCTTTTTGTTTTTTTGTTTTTTTGCTCGTAATAACTAAGTTACTTATTTTTGAAATCGATGCCAGTATCGCCGATTAATTTAAACCAATGTAAAGTTTCATATTATAAATACGCTTTTTATGAATTTACTTTGTATTGTGTGTACATTAGAAGTTAAGGTTTTAAATGTAGAGTATGAATTAAATTCAATTATAAATTTATTTAAGTTGATCGGTGATACTGGCATCGACTTCAGAAATAAGTAACTTAGTTATTAATAGCGAATACGCGGGAATCGATTTTGAGTTAATTATCTTTTACTGATTAGTACGTTGTCCCTTGAAATACTTTGTTTTAGCGCCCTTAAGACCGATGGGAGTTACACCGGGAACATTCGCAAGACCATCGAATACCTGTTGACATCACTCTTCCCTGTTGATGACTCTGACCTCGACACAGTCGAACAGAGGAGTATCAGGTACGCAGCGAGCTTAGTTCGAAATAGCAGCTTTAGTCTGGAGCTGGAACACTCGGAGTTGGACGTCATCCTAGAGAACCTTGACACGAAAAAGCTCCAGGCATGGATAGAATCGATAACAAATTAGTCAGTTATATGGAAAAATGCTGCGTATGAGAACTTATGATCTTTAACCATTGTTTTGCATGGGTCACTTTCCAAAAGTATGGAAAATGGTGATGTTTAAGGTCATACCGAAGAGTAATGGGAAATTGCCTAACGATCTAAAATTTTATAGATCCATTACATTGCTTCCGACCTTCGGGAAGTTGTTTAAGCGAGAACTGGCGGCATGTTTATTAGCGCAATTATCTCATTCGCCGGGTTCCAATAGACAATTCGGTTTTCGTTCCGGAGTGTCCACATCTGACGCGATTCATTGTGCCTTGTCTTGGATCGATGCGTGCCCAGACAAATACGTCTTAGGTATCTTCTTGAATATCTCTGGCACGTTTGACAATACCCTATAGCCGGTCTATATCTTGTCGGATATCTTGTCCTGGTTAGAACTCGAGGAGTGTCGGTGGACCTCGGCCGGATTATTGTAGATTATTTCCGTGATCATGTTATCTTCTAGCTGCCCGTAAGGCTTGGTTCTTGGAGCAGTATTGTGGAACGTGATGTTCAATGGCATATTCGCGATATCCCTTCAGGTATGCGGTACCATCGCTTATGCAAACGACACTCTGGCGTTGGTGGCAGAAGCGAGCTGAAGAGAAATAGAAAACCGGACGGAGGACTCCCTCGCCAAGCGATATGACTAAACTAAGACCAAAATTTGCTTCGCCTCACAAAAGCCCTAAGCTGCCCTCTTCAAGCGCAGGCTAGCGAGGGTCGTCTGCGGTTACGGATGGTGCTAAGATTGATGTGCGGATCAAGTAAGCTACCTGCGCATGGTTCTCGATGAGTGGCAGAACATTTTATCATAGGCGCGGTACATCAGTGAGACGGCTGGGATAGCCTTCCATGCCAAGGCCCGGCTTGCCGGAGCCGGCTGGGGGTTGAATAACTCTACCCTCAAACTGATGTATACGGCAATATACCTTGGTATATTAGCCTATGCGCCAGCCGTTTTGGCTCAGTGGTGCGTTGGGGTCCAGCATATTAGACTAATGGTACTAAGATGCCAGCGTGTGCCGCTGCTGGCGCTGACTAAAGCCTACGAAACCTGCTCAATGGACGCGTGGCCGGTTTTGGCGGTCTTTTACCTGTGGGCGATTGCAGAATGCGTGGCGAATTTCATCTTGGCACGAGATAAGTGTTTTGTCGCGGGTCCGTTAAATTTTGAGTTTTTAGCTAATGAATCCCTTGTCGATAGAAAGGAACGTATTTTAGAGATCATCGTTGCTTATTGGCAGTCTAAGTGGTCCTCCCCCGGTTCCTAGAGGGATACGACCAAGTTGTTTTTCCCGGTCTATCTGAGCGGTTACGTAAGAACTGGCTCGTCTCTGATTATTATACTTCACAATTTTTAACAAGACGTGGCGCATTTCGTTCCAGCTTACATATCATAAATACATTTCCCCTTCGTGATAGCCTGGCATGTACCTACGGAGTTGAGACGCAGGACTGCAATAAGCACGACGATGTGGGTAGATTTTGTTGAAGAGCATGCGTCTAAGCAATAACGTAGAGTGATGCGGAACGTTAGAACTTGTTATCTTTAGTTATCGAGATTTGATGGAGAATGGACCGATCTTTGAGTCATTTAGAGCGTTCGCAAAATGCGTTCCTGAAAAAATGGAGATCATAAATGATTAATTGAGAAGGGACAGACACTAACGCTGTTGGGTGGAGGCGCTGAGGCAATAAATACTAGACACTATTAGGGGACTTTCGAAGGTCCACTCTTTTGTATGAGGTGGGTCGTTACGGGTTCCAGGAGGAGCCCTGAGACAATCCGGATGGAAGGTAGAATTAGTGATTATTACGTTTTTTTTAAGTCAGGTTAAAGATACTTTATTGGAAAGATTTTTTTTTATTTATAAATTTTGCATGATTGTTTTTACATTTTTTTTCCTTTTTCAACATTACACATTATTGTTACACCTTCACACAAAAATGGACATGGTTTAAAGTAATAAAAAATAAAATATTTACCTCTTAATATTTAAGTTTTTCATAGTCCTGGTTAAGTTTTAATTAACACATGAGGTTGAAATTGGTTGTGATGCCATATATTATTCACAATCTGATTAAGTTTAAGTTTGCTCCTAAATCTATATTCAATTGCATATATATTTTATTTCCATATTTCTCCAATGTATAATTTTAACCTCGGCGAGACATTCAAATTAAACCAAACTCACTAATAAACCTGGGCATAAAAGTCTAAATATATTGGCATCTGAGATTTCCCATTAAATATAAGAAAGTTATATCTGTCTGAGACCTATTTTCGAATATGGAGGGAGGTCTCTGGAGACATCGTGACACGAACGCGAAGTTCGTCGTCTCGTTAAATAATTATTGATTTTCGGGAAATAGTAACTACGATTACAATCTCAACAGGGTTAAGTTGAACTAATGGCAGAATCTCACCAATAAATTTATTTAACGAAATCAACTTTTTATAGGTATTTTTGAAATTTTATTGTAAAAAAATAAATAAATTATTATTTCAAGTTTCATTGCATCTTAGTTATCATAGAAAATATTTTTGACACGAGTTTTATTACTCCTAATATAAACTGTGTAAATTTAAAATAAAACTTCATGACCTATATAGTTGCTTTTAGGGGTACGCTAATATTCTTCAATGTATTTAATTTGAAAGACATCAAAGAGTCTAAAATATTTCTAAATGTTCTAAAGTCCGCAATGTTTATACATGTTAAAATAAGTCTAGAAAATATTATCTTGTTGAAAGCAAGCCTTCATTTCTTTAATAATTATGTTACATTTTCAGTTTTAATTCCAACAAAAAATAACGTGAAAAAATGACATAACCTGAGAGTATTCCACCGGTAACCTAAATACTTGGAGGTGCTTTTATTTCTAGAGTCTACAATTATTTTAAGACTTAGTAAGTGCTTTATCAAAAACATACTTGCAAAACCTTACCGATTGTTCCTGTGGTAACTAGAACTGAGCAAATATCTCATTATATTTAAAAAATTAAAAAAAATTAAAATTGTTTATCGCTAAAATTGACAATATAACAATTACTTTCTATATTATTTGCTAATTACTTTATACTAAGACTACAGCAACCTGTTTCTAATACTCAATGGCTACATCGTTCTTCGTATCGCGAACTCAAAATGTTATGATTGATTCTCCACTAACGTACTACTTTTATTAATATACGTCTTATAACATGTAAATCGGTTAGTTAGTGTGTACTTTTTAAATATTCTAAACCCTATTCAATTTTTTCCGGCTACATGAACACGCCACGATTCCAAAAGATATTTTCGACATATCTATATCAAAATAGATACTTTCCATCACATTGTATTCGTATTACGAGCTCAAGATTGATGATTTTTCCTTAACGTACCAATACATATCGTTTAAAAAAACGTACTTGTAAATTAAACCAACCGCCTAATTAGGGTTAGAAGGATCAACATCCACCCCGGGGCCCAACTGATTACTCAAAAAAGTAATAAATACAAAATCATTAGGACACCACAAAAACAGTAAACTTTATTTATATGTAGAAATAGATGCCGCCGTGATAACGTTCAGTCGCTGCAAATGGAAAAAAGGAACGTTTATTAAAGTGCCCCGTGAGAGATAGGACTTGCATGATTCTATTTCGGCACAAAAAGATCGAGTTACTTTTATCCCTGAATTAAAATGCCCGCAAGGGAGGAGCACTCTGGGTAACTGGCATTATGCGGTCCAAGAATATGCTTTGTGATAAAGGTCGAATCTATTTAAGGCCGATAGATTTACAACGTACCAGATTATATGATTGCGTTTTTGGTGCAATAAAAGTGACTCTTTGAAGGGTCAAATAATAATTTGTTTTTTTTTGTGTCTTATTTTTAGAAGGACACTGCATAATTTTTCTTTACTTTAAAAGAGGGACTGGCCTTAATACATCTAAACATTTTTTATATTGATACTGTTATCAAATATTGTATATTCAAAATGTAAGATGATAACGTTTGTAAAGTTTTAATTCACAATTTTGAAAGGCTAACTGAATGATTTATTTCCAAAAACAGAAAAAAGAAACAAAAAAAACATATATATAAGTGTATATATATATAACTATATATATATATATATATATATGTGTGTGTGTGTGTGTGTGTGTGTGTGTGTGTGCACATATACCATTTAAACACTGGAGTTGAGTACGCTATCGCTGAATATACAAATGTTTATGTCGTAATTATTATTTTTAAGATACGAAATCGAATAATAAGTATGAGATGAATCATGAATAGAAGCGTTCCTCAACTTTGATGGAAATTACCAAATGTTGTTTTTGAATAATATTTCAACTGCATATTACTTGAAATTAAATTTATAGTTCTTAAATAAAGGCTTTAATAGTTAGTTTATTAAATTCATAATCATTTGCACTATTTAAATTTAATGAGTGCTAAAATATTCATTTTCGTTGGAAAATGATATCACATCAAAAATAGGTGGAAATTGATAAAATTTCATGTAAAAAAATAATATCATCGAGTTTAACATATAAATAAGCAAATTCAAGACAGATCGAAAAATAAGTAAAAATTTCAAAATTCCTTTTTAAAACAAACTCTTTTTAGAAAAAATTAAGTAATCGGCTAGTGTAAATATTACGTATATTTACACTACTACTTTTTCGTACTAAAATATATATGAAATGTAAAGAAACATACTATACTTAGTATTTTATTATAGGAAGAGCTACATTGCCACATTGGCACCTAAAATTACCCACCCTATATAAGAAATATTTCATATTGATTCATTACTCTTAATTTATAATTGATAAAAGTTACTCCTGTTCGATAGCATTGAAAAGCGATTTCCCATTACGGGGGGATCAAGAGACACGAACATTTGGTTCAGCGTCTCATTAACCAATAATTATTAATTTCTTAGTTATAAATATATATATATATATATATATATATAATAGTTACTGACGATTTTCATCAGTAACTATTACTATAGTGTCAACAAAACTCTTAAAAAAAGTGAATTAAATTAAAATAAAACTAAAATTATCATGTCATTTCATTTGAAGGATACCGCAAAGTAAACATTTTATAGACAATAAATTCCACAACGTTTTCGTACGTAAAAAGAAATAAAAAACGTTTTACCTTTTAAGATACAAGCTTTTCATATATACAATAATTACAGCACAATTTTACTAGTCGTAGGTCCAGTCCCAAAAAAAAACGATAACAAAGCCATAGCTTGTAAGCACTGCACTTGTAATCTAAATTCGGTGACTATTTTAATCTAATTCTGCTTTTGTTAAATTTTAGGGTTGACCATATATTGCTTAGAATGTACGTCGATATCGAAATATTTCATCCCCTTATGTAATGATGACGTTGTACCTGACTTTATACGTGCGTAACATTTTATCGTTTACCTAACTTTATACGTGCGTAACATTTAATCGTATTATTCGTGCGTAACATTTTATGACGATGCTCACCAGATCTGCACGATTATTCCAAAAACCAGGACACCAAACTTTAGTTTTTCATTCTTGTCCATTGATTTCTTCTGACATAACAGTTATAATAATTTTTTATGACATCTAGAAAAGCTGTCTTAACTTTTGAGAGTTTTATTTATGTATTAAATTTCATGTTACCAATAGATTTAAACAATGCGTCTGAAATTAACTAACCGTATTTAATAATATATTAGTTTGTGCGTTCCAGCTTGAAACCAATATGTCTAACATCTACGACACTTTCGGCTTTTATAGGTATTATATATACATAAAATATCAGGAAATTGGAGTACTCAAATGAAAATAAATAAGTCTAATATTTTGCTAAAAAAGTTTGGTATCATAATTAGTCTAAAATCTATGAAACATAATATATTATTTACTAGTGTTTTATATTAATTTGACTAATATTTCGTACAAATCTTTTATCTTAAAAAACATTGTATTTTAATAATTGTGATCTTGCCAAACAAATAAAATGCAATAAGCCTCTTATTGCACTTATCATGTTTTACGTAATAGACAAAAAAACAAACTGACTGCACTTATCATGTTATACGTAATAGATAAAAAAAACTGACACAAGAAATACATTGTAATATCTTTCATGAAATCCATCACTTTTAAATCACATTTTACAATATACCAATCATATAACGTCCGTGATAGTAAGAGAAAAAAATATTTTCCACTTTCTCCTCGAGCATCTTTCTGCTTTTCTAAATATGTTGGGGTAATTTAAACATTGGATTTACGGAAGATATCAAAATTTTAAATATTGTGGTTTCTTAAAAAACCTTGTCGCAAAAAAGAAAATTCGCGTCACTCACTTTACTACCAGTGACTATAAAAATATATACAGCTAATACTTTGTAACTACAATTACATATTTCGAATATTCAAAACTGATTTCGAAGTATATCGTATGTCGTATTGCTCACTTTCAACAGTATTATACCTATAGGAGTCATTATGTAAGTGCATATTTTAATATTATACCGCTCAGTCATTGTTCAGAATATTTTACTCCTAAAAAGTTTACCCGGCCGCAGTACAATACCGTGTATGCGATCGCGATAGAAAAACAAACATCCGCTCGCCGCTTTTATCCCTTACCTAAAAAAAAACTAACACTGCAAATCCTTTCGCGACTCACTCATGTAGGCAACTTTATAGACACTTACCTGAAATCGTCGCCACCATGAAAACGCTTTACGCTCCAAGTGTTAGAGCGCCCATTAAGGAATCAAATTAAAAGGTCTCATGAAACATACGATTTGCATGATTCAATTTCGGTACAAAGGAAATAGGTAACTTTTATCCTTGCATAAAAGAATGAGGCTGACGCAGGAGTACTCTGAGCAGCCGGCATTAAATTAGTCGTGAGCTCTCTGTGTGATGACGGTTGAATTATTTTAAGGGGAGAGATTTATAGCGAGCGGGATATTGTGACGTTTTTTCATCATTCGACTGAAGCTAGTCATTGACGTCATTGTATTATTGCGGTTATGAAAGTAACCTTTGAAATTCACAAATAACCATTTCATTTCATATTTAGCGAGAATTACATTTAAAAGACTCCTTATTTTTTATTATGTTACATAAATTAAACTTATTAGAAGACTTATTATTTGCAATATTAGTAGGTGGTTATTAAATGTAATATTATTTGTAATAGTGTTTTCAAATAAACTATTACATTAAAAATGTAATAATATATATATATATATATATATATATATATATATATATAAATATATATATGTGTGTTTGTGTGTGTGTGATTATTCCAGAAACACCTATTATTTTTAAGTTACAACTGGGGTATGTACATATATTTTCATGTTTTTATACTATTTAACTGACAAGTAATTTTTTAATTTCGTTCAAAGGTGGTTTACTTTTAATAAACGATCAAACGATAAATACATTTCCATAAGTTATATAGCCGTTTAACCTCTCGTATGCAATTTTAAAGTCGATTGCTTCAGTGTTAGCAAATTATTTCATGTAAATACATAAGTCTTTACTGATCATAGCTTGAAAATGAAATCACATTTAAAATGGAGAAAATGCTTTTTCACTACTAAATTCTAATTAACCTAAAATAATTTAGTGAAGTTTATCCTCAAACATAATTTAGATTATTATGTGAAAGATTATTGTATTAAAGAATAAGTATTTCCAATTACAATCCACATTTATCGAAACAAAGATCACCATCCATAAGCATTCCGAATAAAAGATGTTTTACAAGCAGAATATATGTACAGTGAATTAAGGTAATATCCCTTAAAAGACGGTTTTCGCCATGCATTTGTTTGGTCTAAGAGAAGAGTTGGATATTTCGCCAGTTAAACTCGATTGACTTGTAAAGAGCCTTGAATTAATATTGTCTGTCTCTGAATTTAGCCAGCGATAGTTACTCCATTAAAGGCCAATAAGGTTTTGCGGGCTCCTTGTTATTGTAACTGTCGCAAAATATTTATGGAATTATTGACTAAATATCTGCAACTTGCGCAGAAGAAATAAAAGTAAATAAAATACTTGTGTCATTCAGATATTATCAGATAAAAATTACTTATCAATCAAAAAGTTTTTCATTAAAAAAAATTTAAGATTTGTTATGATTTAACACGAGATTGTTAGATAAAAGCGGTTAAGACAGGAAATGTTAAACAAAATGCTAAGAATTCCTTAACGTCGACTAATTTTCAAAGGTTTAAAAAAAAAGTCTCATAATAAATAGGCTCATGCCAACGAAGCGTCTAAGAAAAACGAATGGAGTACGTTCTACCTAACCTGATAAAATCTATACTTAACCTAATTCAAGCTTTGTTTCAAAAGACTCACTGCGATTCGACTTAAAATTTATTGGTATTACAGTAATATATTTACTGATATTTCTAAGAAATTATTGGAAGATCTTTGCTTGAAGTAGATATTGAAATTCATTTTACGAGTTTAAAAAGTTTTTTTTCTCACAAAAATGTTCATGTTAGACATTGGAACCATAAATTATTAACTAAATATCTTAATGCATTAAACAAATTTAAATCTCATCATTCAAATATTTACGTCCAATAATAATGATAAAAGAATACGAAATTGGATTTAGCATAAAAAAATAATTTACAGAATATTATTTTTAAATATGTTAATTTAGCTTAATATTCTGTATATTATTAATTTAAATCTTGCGAATAATTTTCTTCAACCACCTCCATTTAATCGATTTTCATAAAATATTCCAAAATATATTTAGTCCCCATGGTCCAATATAAGCTCCAGATTGTTGATACATTATAATTATCTTTGAGCTTTAATGTGTCATCGGCGGAGTATTATAACTATTTGATTTAAAAATATTATATCCTTCATTTTAGTTGCATACGATTTTTCAGTTAATTTGACGCTAAATAAGGTTTTCCTTTTGTTTTTATATAATTAAAAGTAAATAAAAATGGGGTAAATTAACATTAGATCATTATAATAGCTGAAAAGAGAGTTGAAATAAAAATGACAGTCATATTCCAATTAGAGTTTTAATGTGGAAAAAGAATGAAAATTAATTTAAAAAGATGGGCCACCTAAATATTTTTAAGTACTTAAAATAACTTTCATATTTGAACTCTTTCTAATACTATAAAATTATTCACAATTAAATGAAACTACGTGATGTAGTATTATTTCTACTTTATTTACCACGACCTAGATTTCGTTGTATTACAACATCTAGCATGCATCTGTATTACAACGAAATCTAAGTCGTTGTAAAGAATTTAAATAAAGTAGAAATAATACTACTTCACGTAGTTTCATTCAATTGTGAATAATGCATTTCTACGAAATTAACGCTAAGTATATTCAATACAATAATATTAATTAAATATTTTGTTTATTCTGTAACATACTAACTAGCTTTATTAGTCTTTGTAATTATATGGATGTTAGTGCTATGAATTGTAAAATATTTTCACACAGTCGTGAAAACGTTTTGTGTGATATTTTTAATCGTCAATTAATTAACACTTTAGGTTTTCATTGAAATAATATAATTAATACGAAGGAAATAAGAACAAATTATGTTCTTTTACTATTTTATATTTTTTTGAGAGTGTAGCTCACACTATGATCATACTTCCATGAAGTATGCAGTCTTTTAATTAATTCGTACGCTATTTTAGTGTCAATATATTGACAATTTATACAATGATTACCGAAAAATTAATAGAGAATTTTTAATATTTATATATCTAAAACAAATTAAAAAGAAAATTCTGCTTAAAATTTACAAGGCTCTTCTTCATTACCAAGTCCCATTATTTTAAACATTGAATTAGGTATGTGATTTTATCCTTAACGTACTTATTCAACCCTCATAAAAATTTATGATTGTGCGTGGACCTTCATTTTATTAACTCTAAAGTATTTCCAAATAAAATACATGTCTTTCTTGAAGTATCAAGATCCAAATAAGTTTGTTTTTGTGTAACCTAATATAAATTAAGATATGGATATCATCGTGCGCCCACCCGGTGTAATGCCATAAGCTGACAGTCTTTTTTGCTGACTAAACACGACTGAAATATAATAGTTGTGAACATAGATAAAGATTATGTATTTTTGTATTTTTTAGCAATCGTTTCTAGTCTAAAGTGCAATAAGGCATCTAGCTCAGAACATTGGTTCTCTTGTATCATCATTTCCTCGAAGTATATAGGATACAGTTCATAACCAATCTAACAATGTGGTTTATTTTTTTAATTATTTAATTTTCTGAGATACTTTAGGGGGAGATGGCAGTTTCCAAGATCCGTAACACATTGCATTGAGGGATAAAAAATTATGTCCCTTCCGTTGCACTAAACTTAATGAAATTGTTAAAAACTTAGTCTATATAATGTAAGTTTGTATAGAAATATTATTGTATACTTATATGTATAGAAATATAAGGAGTAAATTAAATATAGAACTGAGTAAATATTCAAACCAGTTGCTTTTATTTGGGAATTTCATATCTGTATGTTTCGACATACTCGGTAATTAAGTACTATGGGTATGAAATATGGGTTACCATTGAAATATTCGAATAATAATTTTATATCTTTGCTAATATGTATTTAAATACTAGAATAAAAATTCTATGGTTGTGCTGTTATGTATTCCGTTATAAATTTAGTTAACAGCCTTTTAAAGCGCCTGCCCTTAAGTAAAAGTGTGTCTGCATAAGTCGATAGCAACCGTAAATAAATAAATTTTCCATTTTCCGCGCAAAAAAATATTTTTCTTTTCTTAGTTGTTATATTAGCGACACATTATTACTAATTGCTTACTTGGCGCACAAGTGCATGAGGTTTTAACGTATGAAGATCAATTAAATCTATGTAGTTGGATTAAATTGTAAGACAGTTTAAGTTTCTGTACGGAAAACGGTGGCTTCATTTCAAGGAGTCGTATCTATGTAGGAACCAATAAATATACAGAAATTTCAACTTAACGCATCCGGGTAATAAACAAAAGTAGTAATTAACTGTCATTTCTCAATTAACATATACAATTTCATCGGTCGCAACATTATGTGTTAATACTGATATGCTATTTAAATATAAGAGATTGGTTTTAAACCAATAATATATAACTCAAGCGTGTTATTGCATGTATACATGTATCTAAATTACTTTACAAGATAAAAAAAAATCCTCATCGACTGTTACTTGAGGAATGGATGTAACATAAATGGAGACATTATATTCAATACATTTGATATAAATTTGTTGGATGAAGAACGCAATGTTTAAATTAAATTGATTTCTCAATGAAGTCCGAGCATTAAAGCTTACGGTTAGGTATGTTGAAACATTAATTAATACGTTCAATGTAAACAGTTATTTCTATTTTATGGTATTAGAGACGTATTTCCACTTAGGAATTTCTCTCGAGACTCGAACGTGAAATCGGCATCACGTTAAACAATAATTGATGATCAGACACAACAGTCTATGTAAATACTTATTAGAGTTAACGAACATTAAATTTACCCCGCGTAAGAACTAATGAGAGAAGCTTCAGTAAAATTTGTAACAGTCGAAGGTAAGGAGGGTTTTAGTTATGCAGGTAATTATTTCTTGCCGATTTCCGAAGCAGCTGTGTTAAGTCAGTAGCCACGTGTGTAGTATGAATGTAGTATAAAATCTTGATCACCCTACTGTAAACTTTTAGATAAAAAATTATTATAAATCATATCATAGTAGGAAACTACTTTTAAAAAGAAATATGTAGAGTAATTTTTGCAATAGATACTTAAAGGATTTTTTTGCATTGTAGATTTGATGAAAGATATTTATCCCTAGAATATCAATATTCGCCTGATAGGCTAGCCGTAATCAGTTTTTGGCAGTTGTTACCAAATCATTCCTTTTTTTTCCTCCCTAAGGGGAAATCCTATTCAAATAGAATATCAGTAATAATACATAACGTTACGGTCCATGAAATTATATATGTTAATTAAGAAGTGAAAATTAATTACTTTATTTAAATTTAAAACAAAGTACCTAATAACAATAATATAAAATAATTCTTTAAGTATTTGAGAGATAATCCATATTGCCTACCCTTAGTACTTAATCACCAAGTACGTTGAATCGCACAAATACGTGTAATGAAATTTCCAAATAAAAGCCATTCCTTGAATATTTATTTAATTTGGATTTAATTTATTTCTGAGTATACTAATCCTATCATTAAACATTATCTACATATTATGTAATTTACAAGTTTCAAAATAAACTAATTAAGCATGAATTATTACAAATAAATTCCTATCAAAAATATAGCTGTTATGAAATCATTAGTTGTAACCTAATTTACGCATCTGTCATAAAAACATAACATCGAGCCGCTTCAGCTAAAATTATGAAAAGGTTCGTATTCATAATTCGCTTAATATTTTATATTAGATTATAAACCTTAAACAAAACATAAATTTTGACGTAAATATTCACACTTAACAAAGCACACTTAACTCGGGTGTTTATATGTTGAGTCATAATCTTTAAATTTTTTAAATGAGTATTATGCCATACCGAAGAATTTCCGGTTGGAAAACGGACGGCGTTTCCCGCATCCGGTTTTGCTCGGCTTGCCGAATATTATTTTGCAATGTTAACTTTGACAAAATACATGTGTTTATTATACTATGACCGGCGTGAATAGTGGAGTGATTGCCGTTAATTTTATAGTACATTATGTAGCGCTCAAACAACAATTTTATCGTTTCAACGCATAATATTATATTCCGTTTTATAAAAAATTATCTTTATATACACCTGTTCATAACACCAATGTTTATTCCTTTGAAAGAACATTCTAAATTCTTTTTCAGCTTCACCCGTAATATTATCATGACTATAAAAACAGCAAATTTAAGTCGGCTCGTGAACGCGTGCAATATTAAAATATGAAACAGTTTATTTTTCGCCGTAACGCTAGCGTAAATTCTATGACTTATGTAGCTATCAACTAGTAACCTGGTGCAGTAGTATTATGATACCTTATTTTTTTCTAGAATAATATACGAATTGGTAGAAACATCTATAATTAACAGAACTTGTCATAAAACTTTCACTTCTGAACATAAGCCTTTTTAATTATTCCCACAAATATCGATTCCACGCCGTTTGAATCCAACGGCGTTTCACAACATTTATCAGATAATCAGTCAACCTCGCGAGGTGCTGCCCACTCTGCGTCTTTGGGTACGAGATCACAACATAAGAAACTTTTTTCCTAAGCTGTCGTCGGTTCTGCACGCTATATGACTTACCCATTAAACTTCCGCCGGCCAATTCTATGAGCTACGTTATTAACCTTAGATTACCGCCTGATTATGGATCATAATTCGCAGAAATAACATGATTATAGCCTTTTCCATAGTCCGCTTAGTGATTTCGAATATTTTTGGAAGATTAATATTAAGAATTTACTCCTTCCAAAAATTCCCTTTAATCCACGCCTTCTTTTCACATGTGATCAGTTGCAATACACACTAATAAAAACATTCGTCTTCAGACACTTAAGTATTATAAATGAGAAGTTATGGTGAAGTTTCCCGAACGCTACCCAACAGATTCTGATCCGCCGTTGGAAAATATTTATATCAATTATTTAATATTTTCTGCTGAAATTCTATTACCATATACTATTTTACATTCTGGATCAAATACATAAAATTAACAAACCTTCATTATATATACTTTGTTTTTAATGATTTCATTAAGTTTAGTTCAATGGAAGGATCAAACCCTTGCTGATTCCCCAACACAATGCGTTATGGATCTTATAAACTGCCATCCCTTATGTACCTTATTAAGTAACTAAAAAAATAAACTACTTTATTAGATTAGTTGTGAACTATACCTTATTAACTATAGGGAAATTATGATTTAAGAGAACCAATAATCTTAACTAGGTGACCACAAAAACTTATTGCACTTTAGAATAACAATTGCTTAATAAATACAGAAATACACAATGTCTAGTTATATTCATAACTATTAGAAAATTTCAGTCCTATTTAGTCAACGAAAAAGACTGCCAGCTCATTTCATTACACCGGGTGGGCGCAAGGTGACATCTATATCTTAATTTATATTATATTAATAGAATGTAAATATCTTTCGTTCATGGAAATCTATTTCATTGCAAACTCATTTGGACTCGAATATTTCTAAAAAAACATGAATTTTATTTGGAAACGCTTTAAAGTTAAAAGAATGCGTTCATAAATTTAATAAATTCCCACGCGTTCATAAATTTTAATGGGTCATGAAGAAATACGTTTAATATAAAATGAAATACCTAATTTAAATTTTATAGTAATAGGACTTTGCACTAAAGAAGTGCCTTGTAAATTTTAAGTAGAAATTTCTTTTTAATTCTTTAAAAAAGATGAAAGTCAGGAATATTTAGTCAATTTTGAAAACTAACTGAGTTCAAATATGAAAGTTATTTTAAGTACTTAAAAATGTTTAGGTGGTCTAATTTTCAACTTTAATTTTATTCTTTTTATACATTAGAACACTAATTGGAACTTAATGGTCGTTTTGATTTCAGTGCTTTTTCCAATTAACGTAATAATCTAAAGATAATTTGTCCCATTTATAAAATATAATTACTTATAATTACAGAAAAACAAATGAAAGACATTATTTGGATTCAAATGAACTGAAAAATCGTATGCAAATAAAATGAAAAAAAAGCTTTTCAAATTATATCGCTAAAATTGTGCAATCGACGATATATTAAAGCTCTAAGTCAATTATGCATAAACTTTTTCGGGCTTAGATCAGACTATGGGATACCAAATCTCCTAAATATATTTGCAATATTTTATGAGAATTGGTTAAGAGGAAGTAGCTCAAAAAATCAATCACAAGATTGAAATGAACTATATTGAGAATATGAAGATAAATTGACCTGTTTAATAATAATCTTCCATAAACTACCGTTGCCCTGTTAAATATGATTTGATATATCCTTCACTCATTAATGTGTTATATTATCCCATCCTGTGGATTTTTCGGTCAGAAAATAGCGTATCTGATACTTCCGGTATTGCTCTATTTGCAAAGTATTATTTTCAAATCTTAACATTGGAACAATGCACGGGTTTATTATGCTATGTACTTGGACGTAAATAACTGAATGATGATACCTAAATTTGCTTATGGTAATATGATATTTAGTTACTAATTTATGGTATATGTATATATATAATATTTAATATTATTTTTTTCAGGTTCAGAGCAAAAAAAAATCTTTTTATACTCGTACAACGAATTTCCAAGTCTGGTTCTGTAAAAGGTTTTCCAACATATTTTTTCAAAAATCAGTAAAATATTACAATACTTCTATTATACGAGTGAATTAAATTGAATTGCAATAAATTGTTTTGACACATAATAACAAATTTTATCAGGATATGCAAAACAGATTTTGTAGCTTTTTCTTATACACTTTCTTAACATGAGCCTATATATTACGATACTTATAATACTCTTTAACCCTTTAGTAAACTAGTGGATAATAATGACTTCTTCCAATTTTCATTACAATTTTCCGCATCAACTACTTTTATATTAAATTTACTGTTACGAACGATGAAAACCTTCATTTTTTTTAAATGATATACTATTTAGTAGGTCAGTAGTTTTATATGATGACACACGAATAACACAAATATTTTTTAAAAATTTTGTTTACACTATATAAATTTTAACTAGTTTGTTAATGATTCCATAACTATTTTGGGACAATTAAAATAACAGGAGCCCATTGTTTTAAGGAAGCGACCGCAAAACATTGTTGCCGTATAGGTGAATGACTATTGCTAGCTAAATACCTAGTTACGCCATATTAATTCAAGACTCCTCTCAAATTAATCACTTTAATCTTTAAGCGGGCAAAATATACAAGAGCAAACTTGTTCATTATATTACCTATCGTTGTTGGTAAATTACTAATAGTAATTTAAAAATAATGGGTAATTCTGAAATAATCACTTCATCGAAATTCGTTCCGTAATTTTGTTCGAGCTTACTGCTGTTCCTCACTTCGTGAAAAAGGACGAAAATGTAAAACGAAATAAAGAATTTCTACGTATATATATATATATATATACACACACACACACATATATATATATATATTTATATATATATATATATATATATATATATATATATATATGCCTTCCCAAAAATATAACGATTTAGTTGAAAACATTATTACAAATAATGTTCAACAATATTCGCTATTTTTATTGAAATTTTAGCCCGTCCCCATCTACTAATATTGCGAATAATAAATCTTGACATATGTTTAATGTGTCAATCATACGAATAATTACTTGCAAATCTCAAAGGGTCACTTTCATAACCGCGATAATACAATCATGTGACCAACTCACCTCCGTCGAATGATAAAAAATATCACAATATCCCTCTCGTTATAATCTGTCCACGTAAAATAATTTGACTTTTATCACGCAAAGAGCTCACGAAAAGCTTAATGCCAGCTACTCAAATTACTCCTCCCTCCGTCTCATTTTTTATACAGGGATAAAAGATACCCATTTACTTTGTACCAAAAATGAATCATGCAAATCGTATGTTTTATGAGACCTTTTAATAAACATTGATTCTTTGATGGGCGCTCTACCACCCGGAGCGATAAGTCGTTTTCATGGTGGCAAAGCTTTTCAGGTAAGTGTCTATAAAGTTGCCTTCTTGAGTGCGTCGGCGAAAGGTTTTGCATCTATTAGTTTTTATAAGCTGGCTGGAGTAAATATTTGTTTTTCTATTGCGATCACATACATGATGTTACATTGTGGCCGGGTAAAAGTTTTAGGAGAAAAATATTCGGAACAAAGAAATATTTATTTGTAGTTATAAAGTATTAGTAGTAATTCGCTTCTTTTTTGTCGATTACGTAAAACATGATAAGTACAATAGACAGACTTTTTTATATGTCAAGATTTTGTGCTTTATAAGATTACCATAATTAATACATAAGGATTTTAATCATGAAAGATTTTCACGAAATGCTGTTTGGTTTAATGTACTTTACTGCACAGTTTTAAACTTCTTAAAACGCCAAACTTTTTTTAAAAATATTAGATAATGGACTTTCATTCGGGTGATTCAATTTGCTAATATTTGATTGTTTGTAAAATACCCGTAAATATCGAAAATAATACTAATGTTAGACGTATTGGTTTCAAGCTTGAACACACAATCTAATAATTTTAGTTAGTGAGGTAAATGCATTATTAATACCTATTTTGGGTCACTAACTTCAAATTAAATATAAAAATGAAACTGTCAATGATAAAAGTGGAAGTTTTATATATTTCATAAAAAAAATTATCGTTTATGTTACAAGGACAATTGTGTCACAATCATTTATGTAACACATATGTCGCAAATCAATGGACAAGAGTGAAAAACTCAACTTTGATATACTGGGCATTGGAATAAATGAGTAGAGACCTGATGATCATCATAATAAAATGTTACGCATTAATAACATATACAAAAAGGTACACCACAGTAATTACATACAGTGACGTAAAATATAGGTACCAACATCTGCCCTATGCAATACATAGTAAACCTTGAAATTTATTAAAAGCAGAGATAGAAAGAAATGTTTACAGAATTTAAATTACGGGTGAAGTACTTCCTCGTCGTGTTTGTTACGGTTCAATTTTTTTTTGGAACTAGACCTGCGACTAAATAAAGTGTGCAATGCTTATTCTATATATGAAGGCTTGTGTTTCAAACTGTAAGATTTTTATATATTTCTTTTTACGTACGAAAACGTTGCGGAATTTACTGACCATAAAATATTTACGATCTGCCGTACACTTCAAAACAATAATTGTAGCTTTATTTTAATTTCGCAAAATTTATTTTAGGGGTTGAATTGAAACAATAGCAATAGTTACTATCTATTTCCTTGACCATCAATAACTGGTTTGCAAAACGCTTAACTCAATGTTCGTGTCTCTATATCTCCAAAGTTGTTCCTCCATGATCGGAAATAGCTTTCCAACTATATCGAACAGAAATATAATAAATTTCTATTAACCATTAATATAAATAAGTTGTATTAACCAATAATTAAGATAAATAAATAAATACAAAATAGTTCTTATACTGGACGGGTAACTACAGGTGTCAATGTATCTAGTCGGATTTATACCCGGCTTAACTTGAGAGTTTGGTTTAATTATGCCTCTCCTTTTATAAATAAAGGATTGAGTGCAGTATGTTTGTTTATATGTCATATATATTTTTATTAGGAAAAATTACGTATATTTATTATAGCTAATCATTACATTTTTTTCTTATTATTCTTATAACTCGCTTAGAGTTTGTTTTGACAAGAACTTTTTTAGATTTTTATTTGATCTGCCATAAGTTTGCTTACTTCCATGATAAATTCGATAATATAACATTTTTAAATGAAATTTAATTATTTTATAATAAGTTTTCAAGTAACATGATTTTCCAATAAAAACGATTTTTAAACACTCATTAAATGTAAAATAATGCAAATAATATGTTAAATAAATCAATACCTATGAAGGCGTTTAATTAAGAACTATAATTTTGAGTTCAAGTATTATGCAGTTGAAGTATTATGCAAAAACATTCATGATTCGTGTCACATTTTGCAATCGAATACATCGCCAATTTTAATCATAATGATAATAATGCCATAAACATTTATATGTTCAGCGTCAGAGTACTCAATTCCGGTGTTTAAATGGTAAATTTTTTCTTCCCGTTGAATTTGCGGCCAGAAAACGGTCAGCGTCTTCTGCACTTCAGGTCTTGAGGGGTTTGCAGAGCGTTGTTTTGAAAATTAGACTTTGGAGCCACACATATATGCTTTGACGTAAATAGGTAAGCTATGAGGTTAAATATGTGGATGGAACTCATATTGTGCTTCATTGTTAAATTGGTTGTTTTATTAAGTAAAGATAGAATAAAACATTAAAATTTCACTTGAATAATTATATCCAAGTACATGCATAAAATTCAGTCCGGATAAAAAGTATTTTTCTTTAACGTATGAGTTCTTATTTTAACCCGTTTAATAATTTAAAAGTTTCTTATTATCAGTTTTCAAAATTGTTGTAACTCTTGAATTTCAGAAATAATTTGTAGTTAACCTGCAAATAAAACAAAAAACCATTACGTGCTCGATAACGGTTATGAATATTAATTTGAAAAAAAAAATATTTTCTTTTTTGAATTGATGTACCCTGGGTACATAATAAATATATTTTCAGAAAACAATACTTATTTTATGTTGTCCTGATTAGTATAACTGTTCATACTATTTGAAATGCGAAAGAGACTCTTTTTATATATCTCGTTTTACTTTTCAACTACTTAACTGATATCCGTGAAATTTATTAAACCCGAAGTCATTATGATAGAAATAAACAAAGGACTATTTTTACCTTAGAATACATTTTTTTTTGTAAATAAAACAATTATTCAAGTAGCTTTACAATAATGTGAAATAAATCTTTTTTTATGTTACCATCTTATATTTTGAAAATACAATAACGGACCGCGGTATAATGGGCCACAGTATGCATAGAGGAAACATTAAGTGCTTTAAGACCAGTTTCCTCTCTAAAGTAAGCAAAAATTATTCATCGTCCTTAAGAATATAAGACAAATAAAAACCAAATAATTATTTGTCACCTCAAAGACTCACCTTATTAAGACCAAAAACGGTTATTACACAGAATTTTTAGACTGCACAATGCCGACTCCTCAGACTGGTCCTCCCTCGCATGCATTATATTTTAATTCTGGGATAAAAGCGACCCGATATTTTTGTGCCGAAATAGAATCATGCAAATCCTATCTTTCATGGGAAACTTTAATATATATCTATTTATTTCGTGCGGAATCCGTTCCCACATATGAATAAATTTGTCTGTTTAAGGGGTCTCCTAATGATTTTATATTTATTAGTTTATTAAGCAACTGTTTGGGCCCCGGAGGGCATGCTTATTCTTCTATCGCAATTGGACCTATTCTTGAGGTGAGGTAATGTCTCCGGAAAAAAATTAGATAAGGCGGTTGGTTTATTTAAAAATTACGTTTTTTACAACGATATGTCAATCATGAAGATTTGAATGTGGTGGAAATTCGTCTATTACGTTTTAGAAGCATATTTCTGTAATTTAAGTGTAAATAAATTGACAGGTAATAAAAAAATAATTGTTTCAGTATCAATTTTAGCGTTAGGCAGTTTTTTCTTTTTAATTTTTAAATGAAATGAGATATTTGCAGAGCTCTACCGATAAGGTTTGCATACGTGTTTTTGACGATGCACTGAGTAAGTCTTAAATTAATTATAGACTCTAATAAATGTCAGTAACTCCAGTCTTTCGGTTACCGGTGCAATATTCTCAAGTGGTATTACTTTTACACATCTTATTTTTTTTTTGGAACCCAAACTGAACGTGTGACATAATTATTGACGAAATGAAGGCTTGTTTTCAACATTATAATATTTTCTCTATTTTATTCAATATATAGGAATATTCCGGAATTTATAGAATTTATTATTCCGCAATATTTTTATATATTGAATAAAATTTAGAAAACATTATTGCTAAATAATAAAGTCTTTAGGAATATTTCAGACTCTGTGATATTTTTCAAATTAAGTACTTTGAAAATTATTAGCCTATCGCTAAAATTTGAAATGAAGTTTAATTTTTAAATCATCCAATTAATGTTAGGAGTAAACTATTTCGAATCAAAATTATTTTTTCTGATAACTAAGATGTTACGAAACTCTAAATAATATTTTATTTAATTTTTTTTGTAAAAAATTTCAAAATTAAATACTCGTTAGCTAAGTTACTAACGTAATCTTAAAGATTCTGTAAAAAACGTTAATTGCGTGAATTAAACTCCCGATTAACTTATCAGCGAAAGTCTGCCATTATTTCCATTTTATCCTATTGAGACTGTAATAGAAGTTACTGGCTTTTTCCCAAATAATCGATAATTGTTTAGCGAGACGCCGAACTCCATCTTCGTGTCACGATGTCTCAAGAGACCAACCTTCGTAATCGGAAATAGGTTTCCAACATTATTAAACAGAAATACCTTTCTTATACTGAATGGGTTATCTCAGGTACCAAAGTGCTCAGTCGGTTTCATACTTGGGTTTACTAGCGAGTAGGTTTAATTTAAACCCTCGCCTTTCGTCGAGATTGATAAAAATACGGGCCATCTAGAAAGTGTTTCTTTATATCTCGTGTATCTTCTTACTTAGGATTCACAATATTATACATGGGAGAAATATCTTTCAGTTAAGTGGGTATCCTTAATGGTGAGTTGGTATGTATGAAAACAAAATGAATACGTAATTGAATATAATTTTAAAAGCAGCCTTATCTTTAATGAGATTATGAGTAATATCTAGTTGTACGATCAGTTGCATTCCATTGTGTTCATTAAAACTTAACCAGGATTATGAAAAACTGAAAAGTGGCACTGGTAATTACTATCTATTTATTTTCTTATTTTTCGATACAATAAAAAATTATTTTAAGACCAAATGTTACAATGTGCAAGTCTTATTTTGCTCCGTCATACATTTTCCAGTTGTCATGTTAAACTCTATTCTTATTGTTTTTTGTTAAATACTAGTTAATTAACATACTAATTTTTTTACCATTCACCTAATATTCATGTATAAGAGTTTTCAAACTCACTAAATAAATGTCAATTAATACAAATGATCAAATATTAAATAAATCAGCAACTTCATAGGATTTTAGTTAAGAATATTAAAGTCAAATTATTTTGCATGAATAAATAAACATAACATCGAGCCATTTCCGAATAACTTTTGAAAATGCTTCTATTCATGAATTATCTCATTGTTCATTCTCGATTATAAACCTTAAATAAAATATTGATTACGGTATAAATACTTAGACATTCGGCTTAAACTTTCATGTACACTATTTTAAGCTTCAGAATTTTCGGTTAAAAATGGTTAGTATTTTCCGCAGTTCCAGTCTAGTGTTATTTTTGAGCATTATTTTCAAATTATATTTTGAAACCATACATATCTGGATTATTATATCATGTCTGGGTATCAACAATAAAACAATTTGGTTAAGTACGTTGATCAAAATGATGTTGCTTAGTTGATGGCCATATGGATGATCCATCAAAAGTTTATTTATATGACTACATTTATACACACATTTGATGAATTTTCACACATATTCATTGTCCTCACCTGTTTTCTTTACTTCCGTAACCCACCCCTTTTCATTTCTTTTGACATTAATAATACGTTACATTTTTAAGAATGTATTTTAATAAAATTAAAGACGCTGAATTGATTAACAAAAGCCCGTGTAGCAATCTAATACCCTTGGATAACTTATTCGCGAGGTTCTGTCATTAGGTAGATTTTACCCTATGAACTTTTTCCTAAATTTTCCATATTTTTTTAGCTACAGCCAAACTCTACGTTCGTGTTTCAATGTCTCGAAACATCATCCTCCGTGCCAGGAAATAAATCTCTAACGCTATCAAACAGAAATTACTTTCTTATACTGAACGGGTAATTTCCGGTGCCAATGTACTTAATATGTCTCTCGTAGGCGTTTATTAGTGAGTTTGGTTTAGTTTGGAGGGGCGCCTTTTGTTCGAGGTTGTATAATGAGTGATTAAATAGAATATGTTTAATCATGTTGAGTATTTTAATAAATTGAGTATTTTAATGGTAATGTGTGCAGAAGCAATTAGAAAGTGTATATAATTGAATATTCATTTAAGATCAAACTTAAAATTAGACTGGTTATAAATAATAAATTGCATCGCTATCAATTGCAATTTAAGGGATTGCATTTAAGACTGATTTAGCATTATGAAAGTGTAACAGTTAATTACTATCTGTATATTTTCTCAATACTTTGTCATATTTAAATATAATTTCGTACCATTTATTTGCACGCATTTGGGTTTTCATATTTTAGAGGCACTTCAATTTATTCAGTGATTTTAGTGTCACCTAATTAGCTATATTAATCTAATACAAACTGAAAAACGAAGTAAGTGTTATCATTGCAAAAATTTAAAAAAGTTAAATTTAGCTTCCAGAAATCTCTGCGTATAAAATGTTATATTAAATTTTTGTCGGTATGCTTTACCTCCCTTACTATTTAATCAAAACCAATGTTATCATTTTGAAGATAACCTTCATAGCTAATGACTTAGTTATTCCAAATATTACTAAATATTTATTGTGCTAGAAATTTCACATTAATAATGATAAATGACTAATAAAATAATTTTACTTGACACGGGGAACGGAACCCTTGGTTCATAAACCTAACATATATTAACTCTTTGACCAAATAAAATTATTTTTGACTAACTTATGGTCACAATATTCGGTGACTTGTGAATTGTTCGCACGGATCAACTAGTATGATAAATTTGCATTACTAAAAATTCAAATTAACTAACTGTAGTATGTCATAGATCAATACTGTTTAGGATGGCTTTGTGTATATTTTGCCCAAAATCTGGTAGTAGTTTTACTATACTGTTATATACTCACAGTATATTCAATTCAACATAAAGTTTGACATGAAACAACGCACAATTAGTGCGAATCATTCAAAATATTAAGAAATTTCATAATACATAAGTAACCTTTGCAAATAACAGCAAATCTTTTTAAAAATATCTTTAGTTAAACAACCTACGGATTTTATATTATTTCAATTTCTAATTAAAATTAAAAGAAGTACATAAGAATTTGTTCTTTATAAATTGTTTAATTTATTTATTGTAATATCAGGATCTTCAATGCAGTTGCTTATTATCACGTTAAACTCAACTGCATTGTTTTCTTTTAAATGCGACTTAAGTTAGATAGTAACTTGATTGACGTTTACCTAATTTTCGTGTAATATTATAAACGATTTTCCATGGACAACCGATTATAATTCAAAAGCGTCAACTGTTAAATAGTGGCCTTTACTTAAGAACTTAATTTTAATCTCGAATATTAATTTTAAAAGACTACTTGGAGTCATTTCTATCAAAGTTAAGACACGCTTCTATTCAAGATTCGTCTTAAACTGTATTTTATTATGAAAATTGAATATGAATACTAATTAAGGCATAAATATTTATAAATTCAGGGTTTGCGTTTAACTCCAATATTTGAGTAGTACATTATTTAACCCTGTAGAATTACCGGTCGGAAAATCGTCATCATTTTCCTGACTTCTGATTTCATACTGTTTGCAGAGGATTATTTTCAAATTTAAATTGCAAAAAAGCACATTTGTCTGGATTATCGTTAGGCCTATTGATGATTGAACGATGCCTTTAAAAATGTCTATGTCAAATATCACTTGTTTGTGTGCCTGCCTTACTATTTAATTAATCGTTTCCTGAGTGAAGGACATTAGAAAAAGCTAACTTTTATGTACATGTAAATTTAGTCATGACAAAAATGTTTTTTCTTATATATTCCTAATAATTTCATGTTGATTGAATGAATGTCTTCATATTATCAGGTCTAATTTCAAACAAAGGAGCTGACTATTAAAGAAAAAAGGAGTAATTGTCAGCAAACAATCATTGGTAATCAACTACAAGAGTAGACTATATTTATTTAAGTCTGCAATTAGTTCATAATTTAATCGCGTCTGATTAGGAAAATAGAAAGCCAGTTTATTTATTTAGAGAAAACGGATGCAACGTGATTACTTGATCTTAGCTTAAGAAAATTATCTTTAATTCCGGGAAATAATTTTTGCTGACACTTTTGGATTTAAATATTTCTCTAGATTGACACGTATTCTATATGAAAACACTTTGAAGTCAATATATGCACATGAATCTCATTACAAATATTGAATACATTTGGCGTTACTTTCGTAGAAATTCATTATTCGCAATTAAATAAAACTACGTGATGTAGTATCATTTCTATTTTATTTATATTCTTTACCACGACCTGGATTTTTTTGTATTACATCTTCAGATGGGCAATTAGCAAATAATCTTTGCTAATTGTCCATCTGAAGATGTTGTAATGCAACTAAACCTAGGTCGCGGTAAAGAATTTAAATAAAGTAGAAATAATACTACATCCCGTAGTTTCATTTAATTGTGACTCATTACAAATTTCGAAAAATATCATTATAATTGAATATTTGTTTTACTCATTCCAGCTAATTATCAGCTGTACAATTAATTATAATTAGATAATTTAAGTTACTTGAAGCACTTTTTGCACACGACAGAATTTGATCATGATTTGAGTTAATTCGATTATACACAGCGAGATTCTGGTTGCTTGTGTGTCGATCATTGTGATGTAGTCAGTAATTTATTCTCAAAAATTACACGAAAAATTAAAAGAGGCTATTGTACTTTAGTAAATGGTGTGTGTTAATTAGATTGACTTTATAATATAATAATATAGCCGTAATAATAGCCTGATGTAGTGGGAATGAAGTGTAAATCCGATTTGGAGCAATTTTTCTTTTCTTAAATAATATTTAACCGGAAAATTATGATATTATAATTATACGCAAACCATATCTCTCTTTACCGTCAAAGTTATTTATTGAAACTAGCAACTAACTAGATTTCTATCGATTTGTTCACAATCGACGAATGTGACGAAACTTCCACGCATAGAGCTTTAGGGTTATTGCAAAACAGTATCAACACCTTTTAAATATTTTACTGACTAGCTGAAAATATTATCTTTCAATCAAATAGTAACGAGCAATAACTCTATAAATGTTCATATAGATATTTTCCCGTTACAAAACTAATGAAACTACAATTCTTAGTTCTAAGAAAAGAATTGAGTTCATTTTTTTAATATTAATCTAACTATATTAATACAATTTTCAAAATACAATAGTTTGTGCCATATATTAATGTTAACTACAACTAATTAACATTAATATATGGCACAAACTATTGTATTTTGAAAATTGTGACTTAAATAAGTGATATTTATGAGAATAATATTATAAATAATCTTGAATACCATTTGAAAATTAGTCTTTAAGACTAAGATGATTATTGTTAATAACTGCCCCGAAGTAATAAAACGAGAATATTGTGAGACGGTTTATCTATACCTCTATCTGGGCGGAAATAACGGCGGAAACTCCTATAAAGTCAAAAGGCGTATGACGAGTATTAGGTCTGATATGGACAGCTGAGGAAAATAGAGAGAAACGACAATGAATACCCGACTTGTTAAAATATTAGTATTCACCATTTTCCTCTTCTCCGCAGAGTCATCTCGGCGGCTGGGAGGCACTACGTGAAAATAAGAGAGAAAAGATAAACGTGCTGGTAAAGTGATATTTGAAAAGAACTATGGGAGTATCGCGAACTAACGCATCCATATTGAGCCTCGAATTGACGCATCCATACTTCGAAAACGCGGTATCAGGCAGTGTTTGTCCGGTGTCATATAGAAGAAATAACATGAAATCCTTTGACCCGTTCCGAAGCTTAGTTACAATAGTGTCGAACGCCTTGTGGTACTGAGCAAACTGGAAGGCACCAGATGACATAGAAGAGCACTAATTAGATTATATTATGTTTCGAAAATTTACGTCATTTAAAAGTACTAAATAATAATATTAAGGAAAGAAAATAGCAGCATATTCAGGACAAAAGGATATATAAACCGCTCCTATGTAAAATATAATTAATACTTATGTATATTTTGCATAGGCGCTGTTTATATATCGTATGAACAATCATGCAATACTTTTTAATTTTTCGTTAACTTGATGTCATAACTTGTTTATTTTACATTCATAACACTTACATCTCACAATCAACATCAATAATATTGATTGTAATCGTACCAGCTACTCAGTTTGTTGCAGTATGACATTAATGTCGGAGCTTTTTTTAATTTTTGAAAATTCAGTCAAATAAAATGACACATAAATTATTGAAGTTATTTTTAATTTTGGTATTTCTGAATATCAAAAACATCTAAATCCGGTTAAAAAAACAATTCAGTTATAATAAAACAACTAGGTAATAATTTACTGTTACACACAATAACAATAATAAGTTTTAATAATATGTTTTTAATGTATGCCTATTTTTTGTCCCTTTATATAAATTACTAATTTTACACGTCACGAGCGCGTTCTACTTTATACTGAGGTCCAGTAGAACTAATTGCGTATTCTAACACCCATTTCGATGTTTTTAAATTTATTCTAGTAAGGCAATAGTACTTAAATAATTAGTTTCAAATCAGTTGTAATAAATAGCAAAATTTTTAGATCCACCATCAACCAGCCTTTGCTCGAAAAAATATGTTCTCTCAAAACCTCATTCAACTGCAAAACGACATCGTGCATATAATGGTAATATGAAAGTACAAAATCCGTTTCGGGCTATAAACGTTACTTAAAAACTAATTAATATAAACGTTTGGTTAGTCAATCCAATCCATCAATGATATTTATAGACATTTATGTCAAAATGATTACAGCTCCTCATCGTCATTTTGCGTTTTTGAAGGACATTTCCTATAATAAAACTAATTATCAATTTTCAGCAAAAAATCGTGAAATCTCAGCATAAACGTGGATATTAAAAATAGAACAAGCTTTCTTTAAATCAGCATATTAGCTGAAACAAAGTTCAAGCTCCAATTTGTAATGTTGAAAAGTATTAAAATTTCAGTTCGGAAGTTACATACTTAAGTACATAAAATATATTTTATATTTGGACACATACTTTTTTAAGACCAAGTAAATATTTTTCACAGACATGTTTCTAATGCTCTAAAATTAATTGAATATTTAATATATCTTAAAAGATACGAGCCTTATAAGCTTTCTGTAATTATGGGAGTAGTCGTTCTATTACCTGGAAAGTATTTCATGGTACATGCCAAGTAATATATTCTAAAGTTAATTATTTTTTTTGTAATATGTTCTAAAGTTAAGTAATATATTATAAAGTTAATTAATTAAAAAAAAACCAAACTTATTTATTTTTCCTAAACTCCAATTTAATCAGAGAGCCACAAAACTGACTACGCTTGCGCTATTTATTTACGAAATATTATCCATAATGAAGAGCTTCGAAGGAACACTAAAGTTACTAGATTTAGATTGTCGTTAGGTTGAAGTCGTTAGATTGTAGGCTGAAATCTCAATGAATAGGTCATGTACTATACAGGACGGACGATCATTGGAAAAAAAGGTTTTCGAATGGCAATCATGTACCGGAAGACGCAGAGCGGGACGGCCCTCCCCTAGTTATACAGATGAGCCTGTAAAGGTCCGAGGATTTTTGAATTCAAGGGCACGATATCAATTTTTGCGAGAATCTATAGGAGAGACCTATATTAAGCAGTAAACGCCTTCCGGCTGATGATGATGAATATTTTAATTACGATTATTTTTGGATGTTTCTCTACCAAGATATAATGCTGTGATACAAGATTAAGGTTTTATTAATCTTCTGGTTAAAGATGGCGAAGCTGGAAGCAATAGTTTATTTAAATCATAATTTTGTACACGTTTCTGAGGCGAGTCCCAACTTGTTAGTATACACTAATAGTGATATTAATCGTAATACCGAAAAAATTGTAAAAGTTGTCAAAAGAATTAAACATTGATGTTGGTTATATAAATAACGTTTTCATGGCAGGAAAATATAATATAATATATTTGAATAATTAAATTTTTGTTAAAGAACCGCCACGTATGCCTCGATGAATTTAACTGCTATCATTCAACTATTTACACTCACCCCAAATGTAATAAACACACACGTGTTATTCCAAGATTAATATTTTATAATAGTAGTTGGCAGATCGAGCAAAACCGGAAGTGCGGAATACGCTGTCCATTTTCCGACCGGAAAGTTTTAGGGATGGAATAATATACGGCTAACAATTCTATCGATTGTGGCGCAATACATAAACACCGAATATACACCGACCGAAGCGTTAAAATACACGCTTCGGTCGGTGTATATTCGGTAAATATACGAATATCCATGTTGTAATTACTATTATATTTAAGGTTTATTATTTGCAATACAAAGTACAAGGCGAGTGATGAAAAGAAACTTTGGCTAAACCTGTAATTCGTACGTGTAATTCTCAAAAACGTATTAAAATTCACTTTTAACACAATAAATGTATTCCCCATTTACAATATTTGATCTGTTAGTTGAGAAATAGGTGGAACATAAATGAACATATTTTATTTCACTTATTTTTTATAGCACCTCCATGAAACTTAAATGGACCTCACGCGTAAGCCAGACATAATGTTATACGAGGTAAAACGTCATATAGGTAAGTCAACTTACCTATATGACATAATGTCATATAGGTAAGTTGAATCCTGAAATTCTCCATTCAATACAAAGAAAAGTAATTTCTGTTTGATGGCGTTAGAGACGTATTTCCATTGAGGGTGGTCTCTTGAGACACCGAGACCCGAACGTAAGGTCGGTGTTCCGCTAAACAATAATTGGTAATTCAGAAAATAGTCACTTGCAAGTCTTATTAAAGTTACCGCATGTCGCAAACGAATGACTGAAACTTAAACAAATATATGTCGGTTGAAGGTTTGAAATCTTACAAAGATTGTAGTTAATGGAGGGTAATTTTTTACCAACGTCGACATAACTTTTTTGAATCAGTAATTACGTATATAGTTTTAAGGTAAACTAAAATCTATGTCACGCTAGATTAAAATTTAAGGTAAAAAGTAAAAACATGTCATAGTGGGAGGTTCTTTTAAAAGAAAATTGTGTACTATTATTAAGTTTTACAGCAGATATTTAAATCAATTTTTATTTCGATTTCTTAGTAGATATTTAAACTTGAATATTATTAGTGTTCACCTAATAGGCTATCCGTTGTCAGTTCTTATTGGTTGTCTTTAAATAGGTTGCAAACATCAAGACAAGTGCTCTTGTCAATTTAGTGCAGCGTGGAATACGGGACGATGCGGGCGTGATCCACGCTGATATTGACACTTACGGGATTGCAATTAATTCGATCGTCTGGGAGGTAATGATTAGTATATTTAAAGACAATTATTATTTTATTATCTTTTATAATTAATTTTGTTCACTGTCTTAATCATAATTTTCAATAAATTTTATTCATACTTTCGATAGAATCAAAAGAAATCCAAATAATCACTTCAGCCACTATATGAAATGAACGTGAATAATTCAGCAAGAACTAGTAACAAACTGACCATAATAAAAATCACAGGTTTCGTTGTAATTTTTGCCATTAGTAAAAATATGCATGAGCCTGTTTTATTGCTTCAAACATAGATCACCAATTAGTTTTATGATACAAAATCAGTCATGGAAGAACTGTTTTTCAATTTCATTTCTAAATTTAAACACGAGGCTTCGTTTTTATAATAATTTTAATTTAATGTATATTTTCAGAAGTTTAGTATATATAAGTAATTAGACTATTTTGAACAAACTTCTAAAATAAGAAAAAAAGATAAATCTTATAAATATATTAAGAAATATTAAGTTACTTATGTTTTTAATTTTATAATGTCTTAGTTATAACACCAGACAAAATTGTCCAGATTATTTTATTTTGGAAGTAGATTTGATATAGAATGCCGATTCATATCAAATATATCTATCGTTCCAGCTATTCACGATTATTTTAATATTACTCTTTAACATATTGTGAAATCATTGTTTCAAAATATGTTTCATGATTTAACTAGCTACTGAATTGAAAAAGTTATATTTTTATAGCAGCAAATTCTAAAAATTTGCCGTACTTGAAAAAAATCTTAAAAACTTAGAATTTCGAACATATATTTCCATCAATAAGCACATGGGTGTCAATTAGTTGCACCAGCATCATGTTAAAAAAAAAACGTAGTGATAAAAGCTATATTTAAGAAAAAACATAACGATAACAGAATCATCACTACACATATATTTAAATATATCGTGTTAGTGGAACGAAAAAAAGAACGAAACCGATTTCGTTAGATATGCTACTGTAATGAAATTTAATTTCTTAAAAGTCTAACATATGTATATAAAGATACGATGGGGATAAGTAATGGCCATTTAAATTTGTTAAACTTTGAATCCTCCTATTAACATGGAAAGGAGTCGTTATAACGTAATCATTTTTAACGAATATAACAAAAACAATTATTAAAAGTGTTTTAAAAATAGTAGTTCTTAAGAGTAGGCGCAATATAAGAAATAATATATCAACAAGGATATGATAACAGTTTTTAGAAAAATAGCCTATTTGCCACGGACAAATAAAATTTGTGTTATTGATGTAAAAAAATAAACTTAAGAAAGCCATCAAGGAAAATTTTAATTGACTAAATCAAACCTTATCAATCAAACTTTATCATTCACCAACAAAGGCACAGGAGACATTTCTTCTAAGCAGTAGGTTTGCTATTTTAGTTTGATTATTTTTTTTATTATTTATCAGTCGCCGTAACAGTACACGAACAAATATTTTTGTGGTCCGAAACTTTAAAGGCGCTCATGAAAGTTGGTAAATAATATCTTAAACCTCAATATATCTATCTAATTTATAATAATCTTTGAATATCTTAAAACACGTACGTAATCTTTCAAAAGAAAATAAACTTTAGTAAGGTTCTAAAAATGTCCCGGAATATTCAATATTTGCTCAAACTCTAATTCTACTAAAATTTAAATTCTAAACGTCTTAACTCTATGTTAAAATCCTAAACTCTAATGATAGCTGATTGTTTTTTAAATTATCAATTATGATTTAGCAAGACAACGACACCACATTTCGTGTACCTCTAGAGACCAACCTTCATATTCGAAAATCGGTATCTAATGGTTTCAAACAAAAGTAACTTTTTTGATTTGAATATATTTGGCGTAAATTTTGTGCAAATTCATTATTCACATTTGAACCACGACCTAGGTGTCGTTGTATTACAACATCTTCAAGTGGACAGTTAGCAGATTGTTACCTTTGCTAATTGCCCACCTGGTCGGTCGTGGTGAAGAATTTAAATGAAATAGAAATAATATTATATCAGGTAGATTCATTTAATTTTTTTATTTGAATGGGCAATTTTAGTTTTCAACGTTTTTAATCGAATACTTGCTTAGATTTACTTATGAATTTCTATTTCGTTTAAACGCCACATCCTTCACTGATAAAGTATAACAAACGAATCGAATAAATTGTAAATATTTGTGTGTCGTTTATTCTTTGGCTAAGGAATCAAGGATCGCTGATATAGGAAGTGTTGACCCATTTAAAAGTCAACTATAAGGTATAAATAAAACATATAGACCAGTCATTGCTGATATAAAATTCCTATAATTAAACAGTACATTATTATTTATCCATAACTATTGTATCGATTTTAATCATGTTTATTAATTAAATGAAATAATAACTAAAATTTCATATGGCAAATATGTTAGATAATTCATTACTATTTCCTTTTATGTCGTTACCAGAATTACGAACATATGCATATGGTTAATATCCATCTATTTGGACAAACCTTTGTGTTGCTGCATTTTCGCAACATTTCAATTATTTTAGTATTGATGTGTTTGTTATCATTGAACTTATATGCATATCTATAACCATTGTTAAATAACATACAAATGTTATTTACGCCAACTCTTGGAAATACTGAACTTTCAAAATCGGTTTTAGTAAATTCATGTGAAAGATTTTATTATCGTAATTTCAGTAATGTACATCCTATCAGCCTTTTATAAATTGTTTTGGCTGTTAATATTAAAATACCTTTATTAGTTTGTGTAGCTACAATCCAGATCAAATTAAGGATCGTTTAACAAAATGTCCTCAAAACCTACGTACTTGTTATATTATTGTTCTCAGAAAATATGATCATTTTGTTTAATTTAAAGTGTTAACATAGAACTGCTACCTAAGAATTAATTCTCTACCATTAGTCTGGGACTCACTCTAAAAACTTGCTCAGTCTTGTTTGTCCCAAACGTGCCACACCTTTTTATGAAAAATACTTTTCCTTCCAGGGCCCAAAAATCTGGACAGTAATAATTCGGCCGCTATTAATGCATTCAAGGGTTACCCGGAAAAGTCTGTCTTTCAAAACGATTATCTTAATCATACGTTACTTCCTCTCCTTTCAGAACTATGTCAAGTCAATATTTATAATTTCTCATGTGTATTATATTGGAAATTTTTTTTTATTAATTTTTATTTATAAGCAGAATGCATTTTTTAGTTCATAAATTTTGTAATAGGGCAGTTTTATATCAATATTTTTATAGGTTTCCAAATATATAATTTCTCTGAAAATAACTATTGTGGTTGACTGGAGGAAAATTCTCTTATGCTTCAAATGTGTTTACTATCCAAATTAAACATTTGAAAATAAAATAAATCAATAATTTTTAATTATGCCAACCGGTCTCATTTTAAAAAATATTGCTCACCATGGCACGATGTCGTGTAACCGATCGCCATAGAAAAACAAGTATTTACTTCGGACTTTATCTATTAGTATAAAAGGTAATATATACAAAATCTTTGGCAAGCGTATTGAGGCAGGCATATCTAGATGTATGCGAAAAGCGATTTTAAAAACTTCCTATTACCCCGAGTGGTAGAGCGGTTTTTTTAAAATGGATGTGCACTGAACGATATCATGTCGTAAACTATTTACAAGATTAAATTTCAGCACAGAGAAAATGGCTTACTTTTATCTTTGTAAATAAGTATGCGATGGAGGCAGGAGCACTCTAAGTAGCGACTCTCTTGTGTGATCCCAGAGCTTTCTGTGTGATGAAAATGAATTGATAAAACGGAAACAGATTTACAGCGTGCGAGCTTTGATCTTTTTGTTATATTTAATAAAGACTAGTCGGTGATGTGATTCTATAATGACCGATATAAGTTGTCTGAACAATTATCTTCGTAAAAACGTCTTATTTTTTTCATTTTAGATGGGAAAAGGGTTTGATCTCCATACGTCTATACAATTTTTACACTTGTTAAATAGTAACATTATTATAATTGTCAACAATTTTTTTTCAAATATTAATTATTATTAACACTGAAAGGTAAAAGCTATAACAGCAATAATATACTCAATAACAAATATCAACTTTATCCTGAAATAATATTTGTTTAATTAAATTTTATCACTTTCGATACCAAAATAATAAATACATATTTGTGTATGTCCTAGGAATTTATAATTATTTTTTGGTTTACCATATCTCAAGAATTTAAAATGAAATTCATTGAAAAAAATTGTTTTCAAATAAAATTTTGATATACTCAATAAAACTAAACTGATATCAATGTAGTAGTTAGTCGTACCCTTAGGTTTAAATTAAGAAGTAAATATATTTTTACACTTTAAAATATTCTATTTTGTTATATAATTTTAAAGATTGTCAAAGGCAAAATTTTTAACCACACATTTACAAAAATCAATGATGATTTTTGGAATGGAGGAAAAATCTGAAAAATTCGTGCCTTATTTCGAGGAATAAAAAAAATTAGACCTGTTTCTTTTGGTATACTATTTAAAGATTCAAAAGTTTTTAAAAAAATATGTCCGTCAAATATGTACCGCCTTCAAAACCTATAGGGTACTTCCAATTGACCTACGATCTTGAATTTTGGCATAATGGAAGATTTTATTGCGCAAATAAAAGGAAAAAATCAATGACTTCTAGTTCTGTGTGAATTTTTTTTCTAATACCCGTTATATGCATTATAATTTTTTAAAATATTTTATTACGAAATTTTGTAAACAGTTTAAAAAAAATATTAAATACCATTAAATGTTTATAAATATCTATATGTGGATGGAATACTCGTAGCACGAGTTCCACTCATAGGGTTTAACCCAGGTTTTATTTGGAGTTAGTATAAAAATATTTTTGAGGAGAGGAATATTTATTCCCTTTCTGGTAAATAATAATGTATACATAATTACATATAAACAAATAATTACTGGTATAGGAACTATCTTATACTATTGTTAAATATAAGTAATAACCCAGAGGGTCGTGACCGATTGCAACTACTTGCACTAATTATGCGATGAATTGTGAATGATATATACGTTTGAGAGATGATATCTTATTGTCATTATATGTTTTAAACTGAACACTTTTAAATATTATTTCTCTGTCCATTAATCTATACATATGTTTGTGTCCTTGTTTTTCCGCACTATTTCAATTATTCATATATTAACTTGTTTTTTATAGAAAATTGTTGAAGCAGTTGAAACGTGCGGAAAAATTCGGACACAATACCACAAAAGGTCTAAACGTCCCTTTATTAAAATTGCTCTCCTATATATAGTAGCCAGGTATCAAAACTTGCTATAATGGTATAAGCAAGTGATTACAATTATGAAGCTCTTTCGTGCACATGACACCCTTACCTATCTTCAGGACTTTATATATCTATATTCAAGCCTTGAAATTTTCGCTTCCAAAATGATTAAGAGCAAAAAAGTATTTTCGATGATGAAAAATAAGAAGTATTATTCATCGCTTGACAGAAAGTCTCCCAGCAATTTTTTTCCCATAGCTGAGAAGAACATCGTTTTAAAATAATAAGATTAAAAGTTTACAGTTATATAAGAGTAGGCATCTTCAAAAGATATTGTTTAAACTCATAATAGTGATGTTAGTATATGATAGTATATATGCCTGTATAATTCCGACATGAAAATTTGAGCAATTTTTCATAACTATCACCTGACATAACTTATAGTATAAGTCGAGAAAGATCTTTGAAATTACTAATGATTTGAATACTTTTATTAAGTACGACTTAATTCTATTGAACTGTGCAAAAATTATTAAACCAGGAATTTTTTGTAAACACTATGTAAGCATAAATTCAACAAATTTTTAAACTACGAATTTTTTTATAAACACTAAGTGAACTTACGTACTTTTTTCATATACACTATGTAAATATTTATCTTTCGCTTGTTTAGTGATATAAAGATATTTTCAATTTTTCTTAAATAAATTGCAATCTTCTTCTACGTGGTTTTATTTTTCTTCTGCATGCAGGACTCATTATTATTGCATCATCATTTACTTCTTAACGTTCTATTACGGTTTCTCCACAAATTCATTATATATACTGCTTCTGCGCAAAGTGCAATTTCACTTATTCCTACTCGTAGTGTATATTAGCCTTTTTTATGTCCCCAGATAAAAATTATATGGGGATAAACGTAACGAGAATAGATAAAATAAGCTAAAGAATATCATTTATCCTTTAATGTTGGTAAGAATTTTAAATATTCCCTTACATTATAAAAGAAAATTCCATGACAAAAAAATGCCCAATGCTTATATTCCATTTATTTTAACTACATTGAGTAACTTCATATAAAAATATTTACTATCAATTGTTTACAATCACAGCGCTCTCTTTCTAAAACGTAAGGGCTGTTTCTAACCATCATATCGTATCCTATCATCAGTTTCCAACTTTATCAACTAGTCTCTTTGAATATACCAATATATATCATTACGTAAAGTACATACTTCTCAATTATTCCAACACACCCCTACCCAATTTTTTTTCCCGTCACCTTGCCGAGGCAGGATATCATACATACAATTGCGACAGAAAAACAAACACCCTCCCCGAACTTTACTTGCTACTTAAAAATTTACAGATGACAAACGTTTCAGAGACGCATGTAAACAGATAACTTTATACATATTACAAAACTTACACCACCATGGAAACGACCGATTACTCCGAATGATATTAATACCATGAAAAAATCAATGTTCAATAAAAGGTCTCGTGAAAAATACGATTTGCATCATTCAATTTAGGCATAAAGAAATTACACTACATTTATCGTAGTATAAAAGATGCCTGGGAAATGGAAGCACATCGAGTAGCCGGGAAAGCCCTCAGAGCAAAGAAGGTCAAGTTAATTTTACAGACATATTTATGGAGAGTAAAATAATATCATCTTTTTTGTTGTATTTCATGGAAGTGCGTCGGTAACATGAGTGTTTTATTGTGATTATGAATGAAATACTTGGATGTTTGAAAATAGTAATCGGAAATTATTTTGGGAAGGACATTTTATTTACGTTATCTTCACATTTTTAAATGTGATGCACAATATTATTACATTACCTAATAATGTTTTGTTTTTTATAGATAGCGTTAAAAGTTATTGAGATACGCGCGCTACATTAAAATAACTAATATAAAATATTTTATGCATAATATAGGTCACATATAATTAACACTTAATTTTAGTTTCTTATGTTACTATCCTAAGTATATCCAAAATAACTCTAACGTAATTAACGAATGAATAACTGCCATTATTTTAAACAAGTTTTGCTCTATAAAAAATATAAATAATTTATTACGTCGATGTCTAAAATCTCATTGAAATGGAAAACGCTAAACATTTGAATAATAAATGAGCAACCAGTTGTGACAGCGCTAAAAAAATTTCATATTTGTAAACTACATTAGCAGTATAAAAATATGTGCAGTTTTTATTTAAAAACTGCATATTAATCTTTGATACAAATGCGATTTGTCTTTATGATTTATCCCAAAATCGTTTAGGTGAACCTCTTTATTATTACTTGATGTTTTATCCTCGACGTACTTAGATCGTTTTTACATTTTATATTTATTTATTTATTTTTTGTAAACCTCATGCCTCACTTATAGCTCATTGCATAAAGCTCTGGGCATATGGAAGAACAAAGAACAAATAGTTATTAAATGATAATGAATTAGACAGAAAAGTATCAAGAATAATGTATAAGATAGAAACACTATGGTATTGAAATAAATATCGTCTAGTGTTCAGTAAAAACCTATCAAGCAACTCTAAAACCCCATTTCTGAAGTGGACAACAGAGCAGAGCAAAATCTAGACTGGGTATACCACGCAGTACTGCATTGAATAATATGTTCCACGTAATAATGTTATAATCTAAAAAATACATGATCAAATGTAATAACATCCATCCATGCCCATTACAAAATTTTAGGGGAATAAATAAGAACAATATATATACAGTAGTGATACAAAAACCTATTGAACTTTTTAATATTTTCACCAATATGAGGATATGAGTAAGTTTATGTAGACAATCCAACTGTATTCGTTTCAAGAATACTGTGGACTGAAGAGTTAAATAATACAACGTTACGTTCGATATCATGAAAATCGTTTGATAAATCCTAGTAAATCGAATAATAGAAATATCCAATAATTATCTATAATAATATATAAAGATATCAGAGGTACCCTTCGAGAGTAGTTACGTCCAGCTTATATCTATGCACAAGGGACCCACGTAAGCGAGAGTATGGCATCACTATACTTTTGTCTATATTAAAAGGTAGTTTTTTGTTCAAATTCGATTGGATTACTGAATCGATATCACATTGGAGCAGTAACTATTTAACTGGCTATTGACGCATAAGAAAAGTTTTAAATCACAGGCAAGTATTGGCTACTAAAGGTAAGTTGTTTATCATAATGGGAAACAGAAATTGGCATAAATTACTATTTTATCTAACGGTAAATTTATTAACATAAGGCTGATGTATAGAATTTACAAATCGAACAAAATATTTTCGAGTCCAAAAGAAATTGACGTAGAAATTTACTAGAGCGGAAGTCATTGCTGCATTCACAGAAGGCAAGAGAAAGTATTGGCTACTAAAGGTAAGTTGTTTATCATACTGGGAAACAGAAGTTGGCATAAATTACTATTTTATTTAACGATAAATTTATTAACATAAGGCTCATGTATGAAATTTACAAATGGAACAAAATATTTTCGAGTCCAAAAGAAATTGACGTAGAAATTTACTAGAGCGGAAGTCATTGCTGCCTCTAACAATTTCACTAGTAGAACATTATTGTCGAATCGGTCGAATGCGTTTTTCAAATCGACATAACCTATATCTATTTAATGACCGATCTCGACCCAATTGCCGGGTCACACTTTCTACAAAATAAGTGGGGTTAGTAAATGTGGAACGCTTTGGACGGAAAGCTTACTGGCAAACCCAAATGAATAAATTTCAGAATGGGAAAGAAATATTTATTATAAATGTGAGTGGTTTGACAAAAATATTGGAACATACCTTGATTACGTACGCACGTAAGATCAGGGCCGTGGTTTTGTAGTCACTGAAGTTATTCTAATGTTAGTTTGACTTTTGCCATTTAAAACAGGGTCAGATATAAAAAACAACAAACCTTGCCAGCATTTAAAAGTCAATCGTTAGCTCATTATTCAAAACAACTGAATTAAAATACTCAACAAAGGCGTTTGCAAAATTATATTATGTATCATAGTTGCAAATAACTGCCTGTCCGAGCATTTAAATCTCAAGTATATCCAAAATTCTTTCGAGTCAAACTTAATGTTAGCTTCGACATTCCGAACGTATTTGCTATGCAAGGGTTTCATGAAATACTTGCTAAATTTTGCTTAATAACAACTTATACCATATGTTTATATCATTTGTGATAAAAAGATTTGGTTTGAATATGAAAGGTAATATTAATGTTAAATCAAATAAAATAATGATACTGATAGTATACATTGATCCAGTTTTTGTTAAAAAGACAGTCATCACATTGTTTATTGCAGTATATGAAAATCAACAGCTTCATTGGGGTTTTTTTCTTTATAAACATTGTCTCGGGATAGTGAATTAATCTTTAGGATTAATTTAAAAAAATCATCCTTACAAAAATCTCACTCAACACCTGTAATCGCTTAAAGCTCCGACCGTGCTTCACGAGTTAATTGATTTATATCAACCTCGAATGATAGGTCATACGGATTTGAATAAATCACTTCCTTTGATACTGGCAGTACACTCACCTTAGCTTATGCGTCATCAAATAAATGAACCACCAATTTCATTATAAATAAACACCTTATTACACTGTGGAAAGTGAAAATAGAACATAAATTAACTGAAATAGTTTACGACCGATTGAGGGAAATTAAACAGATTCAAATCTCTAAGAATAATAATATATGTGACGGTTTTTTAATTACTACTTCTGCAAGAATCAAAAAATCATATAGTGATATTTTATTCATAACTAGAAATATTACTTTCCATGCTCTTGTATAAGATGAATATGTTGTAATAATTTAAGGGCTAGTCACATTAGAGAAACGTGAGATAAGCCATATAACACTCTTTAGAAATGTAAACTATAAAAACCTTCAAATAATTAAAATATTCAAGTTTGTTGTAAAATACTACCAAAATTTCCTATTACAAAACAGATCTTTTCAATATTATCTAATTTACCTGGTTCATAAATTCCCTTACTGATATCTTCTAATTAAAAAAGCCTGTATCTAATGAATAAAGATCTTTCCACTTACATAATAAAAGTTGGTTTCAATCAGTGTCAAACTCTCGCAATTTTACGATCGATTCCTCTTTAACTTAGCAATAAAAACAAACTTTTCACTATATAAAACCGGTCTCCGCCAGAAGATGTTTTCCCGTTATATTACTTCACCACAGCATGATATTGTATAAACGATCGCGACGGAGTGACAAATATCGAACCAAAGTCTTCATTCGTCACTTAGGAAATTACTAAATATAAAGCCTTTTGGCGAAGTTGTCAAGCTTTCAAATTCATAGATAATTTGATCACAAACCGATCGCTGCAAGTGGCAGAAATTAGTAATTATTGAGAATTTTCCTTAAACATACGACTTGCTTGATTTAATTTACTTAGAATTAACAAGAACTAAAAATATTTACGAAAACTCATACTAAAAATATTTACGTAGAGTTAACATCATTAAAAACGGTTGCCGTCGAGCGTCCATCTAATATAATTAAGCATGTATTCCAACGACTAAGTACGTTTAGATTGTGTGATAATGGAAATATCCTATCAGAGTCTTTATTCGTCACTTAAGAAATTACTAAATGCAAAATCTTTGAGCGAAGTGTTAAAGCTTTCAAATTCATAGATAATTTGATCACAAACCGATCGCTGCAAATGGCAGAAATTAGCAATTATTGAGAGTTTTCGTTAAACATACGACTTACGTGATTTAATTTTAGGACATAGGAAACAGATACATTTATCCCTGTGTACACAAGAGAAAAGAAGGCTCTCATTACCCAGAATGTATGGTTTGAGAGCTTTTTTGTGATAAGCTTTTTGTAGTATGATGATAAGAGCCAAATCTGTTACGGGGCAGAATTACAGCGACCGAGATACTTTGATATTTTGTACCATGTTGCTTGATAAGGTGAGTTAGCCTCATGATTATATTATTACGATTATTAAAGGAGCTTCTTCAAGTTTATAAGTAAACATTATATATTTTAAGGATATTTTCATCTGGAGAATACTAGTGTTTATGTTAACCTAAAAAAGTAAAGTGACTCTAATACGTAAATGTATCCAATGAAAATGGACCCTTATAATGCTAAAATAATATTACTTATAATTATAAGTAATATTATTTTGGGAACTAATTTTATTCACACATATCAAGATTTATCACTCCCAATATTAAAAATCAGAAATAAATAACAAAAAACATTCAAAGCACAAGCTTCGAGTTTTATCCAGAATTCTAGATACCAATATCTAATTATTCGATAAATATAATTTCGATGATAGATATAGAAAATTATGGAAACATCTCTAGTATTATTCGGTAAAAATTACGGTTAATATTCTAAAACGATTGTCCTTTACTGCTTCGATTTTTCGTTTTTTTGTATGCTGTTTTGTCGTTCTTTGTTTTAGTTCTTTGTTCGAAAAAGAAATAAAATAAATAAAGAGTTTTAAAATAAAGAGGTTTGCAACGCACTGAAATCTAGCTTTGATAAAATTTAAAAATACTTCCTCATGCCCTTTTTCCGCAAATGCAAACCAAAGTAGGTGTATAATTTTATCGCAAAACAACTTTATTTAATTTCATTAAATTGTGACGTGTTGGCGTTCATATTACTAACTCAAAAGTATTCCTGAATAAAATCCGCCACTTTCCACAACAAAATCGAAAACCACACTCACAAGCATCGAAAGGTTTTCAACGAACCGAAAATATTTAAGTAGAATTAACACCCTTAAACACACATAAATAAACACGTATATAAGTTAACACATATATAAGTTGACACATATAAATAAACTATACGTAAGAGTTAACCCCTTTAAACACGGTCGAGCGTCCATCGAATATAATATAGCATGTATTTCAACGACTAAACACGTTTAGATTGTGTACAGGTTGTAGACTTAAGTGAATATTGCCTCGTCCTGATATTAGCAGAACAAGTTATTCATCTACGGGCCAATAAGACATTGTGGTTACTTCGTTAAAACGGTCGGCACTTTGATGTCAAATTTGTCTCGAAGTAACTGGGGTGTCATTATAGATGTATCGGGTAACGAAGGGATAATTGTTTCACTCGATTGTACCTTTGACTGTTTTGTTCCGAAATTTAAAATTAATCACTTAGAAATTATTTGTCTTTATAATTGGCGGTCGACGACGTCTTTGATGTATTAATATATTAAGAAAACAACGTTACAAATTTTCATTTCACGTATTTTACAAAATATGTTACATGTTTAAAATTTACTGTTAACTATTTATAATATATATATATATATATATATATATATATATATATATATATATACCCACACGCACACGCACATGAGTATATGTGTATATGAAATTTAAATAATATTTGTAACATTTTTGTGAAATATCTTAATTAGATAACAACATTTTTTCCTATATTTATGAATAATCTATAAGATGCACATTAAATTTGAAGTTCAGAATTGTACATTTGATAGTTTCAAAAACCGAGTTAACTATACAATATCTCTCAAATTACCAAACTAATCTGATATTATTGTAACTGAAATTAGAAAACACCAAAAAATATCATTATCATATTTGGCACGACGGCCCAGGGTGGGCCAAGGCCTTCTCTTGGAGATTCTTCCAGGAAGTCCTACTCTTCGCTCGGGTTTGCCAGTTCTTTATCCTGAGAATGTTAACATCTTCTTCCACTGAATCGATCCATCGTAATTTTGGTCTACCTCTTCTAGGAGTTGTTAGAGGTTTTGCGATGAAAACTTTCTTTACTGGGTTTTCATCGTTCATTCTAGATACGTAGGCAGCACAGTTCATTCTTTCGATTTTGATGGTTTTTATGACATCAGGCTCACCAAACAACCTATAGATTTCTGAGTTAAGATGTCTTCGCCAAATACCATTTTCCAAAAAATATATCATGATTAAAATTTGTGACCGGCATTATAATATGTAGAAAATCAGAGTAAAATATATATCTTTGTGTGTATAATAATTTAGAGGTGCCAAAATATATGTTGTGTCATGTAACGTATAAACAGCTGAATATAAAATAAACAAATTTTGTGCAGTAGTTTATTCTAAAATTGTCGAGTAAATTTCAATGTTAGTTTTATGTCTTATCACACAGATAAAAACGCAAAACTAGTTATTTTATCCCGTTGTAAGCACATGTTATAACTTTGAAAGTTCGTGTATATTTTAATAACTGTTTACAGTACGATATGACATGCTTGAGAATTTGGAGCGATCTGCTATAATAAGAGGCCTTCTAACTATTACCTTTTCAAAGTCATTATCTTTAGTTATAGTTGTTAACATTACTGCAAATAAAAAAAATTGTGTGTGAAACTAAAACAAACTGATATTAGTTGGGAGCTTAGTGCTTGTTCACGCAGAACACGCGGGTGCGGGGGCGGGTGCGGGCGCAGTGGTCTGCAAACTCGTGTTCACATTCGCCACCAGGCGTTTACGCGAGTGTGACGTGTTATCAGTAGTTGTAAACATTGATGACGATTTTCTATTTTAGTAAGTATGGTAAGCATGTGTTGTGCCATATCTTGCGTTATTCATTTCATCAAAAACAACTTGTGTAATCTTGTTTCTCGCATGTCATTTTTCCATAGGAATTAATTTTTTTCACATATAGCAGTAAATTTTTAAAAAATAATAGATCTTCGCAGTCTCGCTCTTGACTGTCTAATATCTTGTGCAGTTTTACGTTTGCCGCTTTATTGAGAAAATGTAAATAAACCAGCTGTTGACTGAAGAGTTGGGGACCGCTCTCTGTTAAAGTTTTCATTAGTAGTTTCCTCTAAATTGCCTTCATTTACTTCTGGAATAATGTAATCTTTTATAAAAAGCAACATTTGAAAACATGGCTGCGATGAAGCGAATTCATCACTTTCATCAGTTCCAGCACAGACAGAAAGAGGTAACGGAATTTTTTTTATCTCTTTCTTAAATTAGTCCCGGATGTTCTTTCAATTCATTCTCAAAACATTTTCTACAATAAAATTAAAAATAATTATTGTTTAGTATTTGTGCCGTACCTAATTTTATTTTTAAGATACGATTCAAATATCTCTCCACCGGACTGGTATTTTGATCTCTGGCTTATAGCGTTCGTTTGGGTATTGGTACAGTTTATGAGATTGTTTATGGTACCTGTGAAGCAATTTGGAAAAAAAATTTAAATGTCCACATGCCGCAACCATCTAAATGGCAGGTTAAGAATATTGCATTAGATTTTGAGGACACGTGGAACTTTCCTAACTGCATCTGCAGTTTGGACGGTAAGCATTTTAGAGTAAAACGATCTGATAGATCAGGTAAGACAGTTTTCGACTACAGGAAATTTTTCTCTATTGTTTTGCAAGCTGTAGCTGATGCGAGGAAAATATTTTTAACTATTGAAAGTAGGGGTAGAGGAAAGCAAAGCCACGGCGTTACATTCAATGCATCGGCGCTTGACCGGTTACTCGAAACAGACACATTTAATATTCCAGAACCAAGAACATTACCCAATTCTCACATTACAGCTTCATAGCTTATAGCAGCCGATAAAGCTTATCCTCTTAAAAAATATCTAATGCGTCCATATACAAAGATTATTGAATCAAGATAAAGAAAATTTTAGTAATAGATTGTCAAAAGCGAGAAAAACCGTGGAATGTATATTTGAAATTTTGTGCAATAAATGGAGTGTTTTGTTAAAACTCATTGAAACTAATGTTAAACGTGCACGGCTTATCGTCAAATCCACTTGCTTATTGCATAATATTGTAATTGATATAGATGGTTACGATAATCAAAACGACTTTCAAACTCGGCCCCCGTGCACCAAATTCAATCGTTTATTATAATACATAGCCGTCATTATGACCTTTATTTTTGTCTCTTTTGTAGCTTATCATAATATACCCACATAAAAGTAAAAAAAGTTTAAAATACTTATAAATATGAATAAATGTCATTTATTCGCCCTCCATTTCAGGAAACCATACACTAATTTTTTTCCATAGCTTATTAAGAACGTTTCTGTTCATATTATTACGGTGCTTACATTGCCAAATTAGAGTTCTAGCCTAAACAGCACTAATAAACTCTTATACATTGAATGACATGATGAAAACGTGCTATCTTTTCCAGTAACAAGTTCAAACTGGTTGATCTTACCTGAAGCCGCGCTTTATTCGCGCTCCGCCGCTAGTTAGACGTGAACACACACAATCAACTTCCACGTTTGATATAGCCGCTAGCTTGCCAGCTACTTCCACCGCACCTGCGTTTTGTGTTCATGTATGAATTGCACATTATGCTATGAGTCTAATAATTGGTGACCATGCCTGCCACCGCGCCCGCGAGTCAACGTTTAATGTAAATTATTACGATATATATATATATATATATATATATATATATATATATATATATATATATATATATATAAATGTATCCTAAATACATATACAAGAATTCAATACTCCTTACTATCATAATTTAAAAATGCATAATTTTTTTAAAACCTTATCTTCAATACGCGAAAAATTTAGCAAACGAATGAGCAATTATTAACTAAGTACCAAATTATTAAGGGCCAAAAATTATTTTCTTTAACATGAAATATATTTTAAGTTCTACGATTGTTCTTATAATTACTTGTAGCTAGATCAATTGATAGAAATCATGAAACTGAGTTTAGTACTTTAAACTATCAGTATAGTATTAAAGTCGATTTTTTTCACACCCAAAATTACAAGTTTTTAAACTACATTGTCTCATTTAATTCTACTGGCAGGAGCGTACGGCCGATAGTTATGTTCCGATGGTTACTTATAATGCTTTAAACCATATTTAGGAAAAAGACCAAAACGATTCGCAAAAATAAGTACACGAAATTTCCAAATATCACACTAGTTGCTGAAATTATTTATGACGTTTTCACCACAGACTTGAGAAATTTTAATATTTTTGTGAAAGGGTGACCCTAAAAAACTTACACTTCCAATGTTATATGGTTCTACCATACATCAATTTCATTTTATTAGGAAATGGTTTCTTAACCACCATATAAGTTGGCCCTTAGTAGTAAATAAAGATTTACATATTTCCTTTGTCAATTTTCCCAAAGATCGCCTATGTAATATTTGTTTTTATAAATTCTGCTTCCGATTCCATTTTTCTGATTAAATGCTTTCTATTTACTACCTCTGAACGTATTGTAATTTCATGTATTCTCATTCATCGCATTGAAATTTTTTCTCACGCTACCGAATGAAAACTAAGTAGAAATTGTTTATTTACCAAATTATGCATGAAAAACTTACAAAATTTCGTTAATATTTGATATTAGAAGAATTAGAAAAAATGTAATTACCTATAAATACCACTTAATTTTTATTAACGAGTAAACGAAACTACGTCATGAGACATGTTTAAGTGTGCAATTTGAAGAGATTCTTCAAATTGTCTACCTGAGATTTTTTTGTACGACGAAAACTAGGTCGTCGTTAATAATTTAAATAAAGTAGAAATAATACCGAAGCACGTAGTTTCATTTACTCGTTTTTAAAAATTAAGTGATAATGAATTTCTACAAACCTAACACCAAATATCGAATTAGCGAATAAGTGTTTAATCACGAGTTGCTGACAACAATTTTTGTTAAAAAAAATTATCTTACACTATATTTATTTTAAGTATGCACCATCATTATCTATCTAGTTGGCAATGACAATATGCCTTTCTTGTAAAATTTCGATGACTTTGATTAAAAAAATTCTACGAGATCGTTTTGGAGATCTTCTCTAACGCCGAATTTTTTTTCACGTTATAATGGTAATCAGAGGGCACAATGTCCGGCGAACATGGTGGATGAGAGAGTAGAACCAGAGATGAGTACATTTTGCAACATGTGGTCTAGCATTATCATGTAAAAAATAAACTCGACCTTGTTGACTACTCAATTTGTTAGGGTCTCGGTTCAGTTGTTCACAGTAAATATTTGCATTAATAGTAGATTCCTCTGGAAGCAACTCCCAATAAATAATGTCTTTGATATTCCACCAGCAGCTGAACACCACTTTTGTGGCACTTATTTCAGGTTTGGATACTGATAGTACTGTTTTTCCGACACCCAGCCATTGATGTTTACGTGTATGGTTAACGTATATAAACTGCTTCTCGTCGCCAGTTACTAACTGATACCGCCAGCCGAAGTTACGTTTCAATGTCAATAACTGTTAACAAGTATCAACTCTGCACTGAAGAGGATATGATAACAACTCGTGGGGTATCCGAACACCGTATTTTGAAACTTTTCCTAATTTTTGCAAAAGTGTTTTTATTGCACCATGACTGCAGTGTAGCTCATCTGTCAATTGACGAGTCGTCATTTAAGGATCCTCCTCAATTAGGTGTCGTAATTTTTGAACGTCCAATTCAACAGCACGTCTGGTACGGGGTTAGTCCTCAAGATCGTAGTTCTCATTCCTAAACTTTCTGAAACAAATATTTGCTGTCACATAAGGTACCGAGGACTTGCACGTCGCACGACATATATTATTTGTAGCAGTTTTTGCATATTTGTAGCAGTTTTTGCAAATTCGTAAAACAATAGAATCAATATTTTATATCGATTTAAATTTATTATTTTTTATATGATTCACTTAAAACTTCGGCCCTGACTATTATCAACTGACTGCACTTTATCTCATTTATATTCTACAGTAATAATTTCTAGAAACTTCGAGAATACTTCTAGAAAAGTCTCGAAGTTGTGACTAAAAACTTATTAGCCAACCTAATATATTAAATATGTATAAATAAATAAATATTTATATGCAGAAACAAATAAAATTGTTCTCGCTCTTAATAAATCTTGTAATTAATTACCGTCGAGAGAATTTATACCATTTACAAAAATATATTTAAATTAAAATAACTTATTTCTACTAAAGGCAGGTAACGCGCTCTTAACTATATAATTAATTCTATTCTAAAGTACATAAAAAAATAAAATTATACGTTGATATAACGATAGATCGTATCGTTATATCAACGTATAATTTTCCATAATATTAACCAGCTTCCACTCAAAATTTTTACCGCAACAACACCCCATCGCAGCTCCATACACGATATAATGCAAGAACTAACATCCGCTCCCCGACTTTATCCGTTACTTAAATAAACTAATAGATGCTAAACCTTTCGGAGACGCACTTGAACAGATAACTTTATATATATTTACATAAAAAGCAAAGATACGTACCTATCGTGGCGTGTGGTAGAGCACCCATCAAGAAATCAATGTAGCATGTATTGAAACATCTCATGAAATATACGATTTGCATGATTCAATTTTGACTCAAAGGAAACGGGTAACTGTAATACTCTTTGAGTAGCCGCATTATGTTGTCCAAGAGCTCTGTGCCGGGTCAATTTCGAATGTATTTTAGGAGGACAGATTTACGGGAGCGAAATATTGTGATATCCTCATCATATTTCACAAAGGCAGGTTAGTAAAGCTATTTTGTTTCGTTCGGTTATGAAATAAAGCTTTGAAGTTTTTAGTATAATAGTTTTTTTACTTTGCTGGTATTATTTTCGCAATAACGCCGTACTATTTACATCTCTTTGTGTGGAAAGCTGATTTTGATATGTCTATGTAATTCGTGTGTCCATGTTAGAATTCGTTGTTTTGATTATTATCATTTTAAAAACGTAACTATAATTTTTTTTCAATACATCTCAGAAAGTTACAAAAAACAGTAAACTCAAAAAACTTCTTGAAATTAAACAGAAAACTAAACAAAAATTGAAATTCCACAAATTACTAAAAACATTTTAGTAAAGTAATTATTCTAGTACTCATTATTTTGTTATTTCAATGGATGAATGGAAATATTTTCACATTTGTACCTCGTGTCTTTTAAAGAAATATAAACAAACATTTTAAAGATACGCAAGAAAAGGAATTTAAAGAATAATTTGAAATTAATAATAGCACGGACATTTTGAAATCGTTAATCCCATTTTAAAAAAGATTTTGCAATACCTTTTCAATGATATGCCCCTAAATGAAAGATACACAAATAAGTCAATCCGCTTAAGGAAACATTTAATTTAGTTGAACACCCCGCAGGTATGTTATGATATAAGTAATCATAACCTCGGGTAATTTTACAGATAATTAACTATTAACGTAATTTTTAGGTAACAGGAAGTCTTCCCCCGTAAATCATATAATCTTTTTATTTTTTTTTAAGTATTTATTATGATCAAATTTGTCTTGGAAAAATATCATGAGTCTCCTTCCCATGGTCTGTACCTATATACGTACACATGTACGTACGAGTACACACCACAGGTCGCAATTCTTGACCAATTTTGGGGATTCTTTTTCACATGGTTTGGTTGTAAAGCGATTAGAATAGATGTTTATTGGTTTTAACAATGATTAATTTAGAGTTTAATTTTTGTAAAGAACCTTTTTCGTGCTTGGCGACTGTTATTGCATTAATTGACGTCATTATTACAAAATACATTACTTGTTGTAATCAGATAAAATCGAAGTACTTTTATTTTCTGCTTATATATTAATTTATATATTTATGTTGGTCATATAAAATATAGACATATACGCGGGAAATGATCTGAGATTGAACGACGGTTTTTATTTATTGGTTTCATTATTCTAATTAAAGAAATAATAAAAAAATGAAAAAAGAGTTTTACTTAATTATCAATTTATTAAGTTAAAAATGCTTACTATTATTAATTACTTAAGGGTTAGTAACCCTCAGAATATAAAAGCAACGTCATTAAAAATATCATTCAATATTTGAACGTGAGATAATCGACATTATTTCTTTTATGTGAGAAATTAATTCGCTTTCTAAGTTAGAAAGTGACTTCAATTTCAAGATATTGTAAAATTTCATATGATAATTATTGTTATACCTGTGAAGAAACAAGGAATAAATATGTGGATCTTGATTGAAAATTGTACTTATTTTGAGACTAGCATACCACATCAGCAAAACTTATGCATTTACAATTATGTTTCTTCCGTTTATGTGGAAAAACGCATTTATGGCAAAATAAAAGTTTAATTCGGCACTCCTGTTCCATCGATCTCTCCATAAATATAAACATTTGAAAATTAATGAAAGATAAAGGGGTTTGATCCATATTGACTGCAGGTGAAAAGGAAGCTTGAATTTGTCTTTTGTCTTTACAAATTAAATTAATTATATTTTGACCAATATAGTCTCGATTACGTCCTATTATTTTGAAAGTAAAAACTTGGAAAATTATTGTTATATTCCACACTTGGATTGCTCTCTATAACTTTTTCGGGACTTTAGCGAAGAACAGTGGAGAGATTCCACCTAGATATAAAGGTAATTGAATTGACGGTATCGTGACCATTGGGATGTTAACATGCTTATTAAAAATTCCAAACCTGTAATGTTAAAAAAGTTACATACTAGTAATGTTAAGGTTACGCCATGCATTCAAATGGCCACAATTATTTTACCAAATTTGTGTTATTCATGAGATATAAAAGTAGGTATTTAATATTAATATAATCAAAAAATTAAACATTAAAATTTACTTAGAATAGAATTTTCACTTCTAGGAAATAAAATTAATCTATTCCAGTGTTTTAAAATAAATTATTTAAATCATTTTATTATAAAATAAATATTTTAAAATTTGTGACTGCGTGGGCGTTCATCTCATTAAATCGAAACTATTTCTAAATACAATTCCCGTCTTTATGTAGGGAAAAAAGAGCCCAAATATTAAATATTTACATTAACAACGAGTTATCATCATAAATCAATCTGATCGAAGGAAACGTATCGGTTTTTTTAGCCTAATAAATGTGGCTGTATTATGTTTTGATTGTAAAATTCGAATGAATATTTTCTATTCTTGTGTTGTATATATTTCAATGAAAAAATTAAATTATCACGTAAATACATCAGGTAAACACTGAATTTTTTTTAAATTTTATAATATACCGGATCACACCAGTGAAGCTGCGAGCAGAAACCATATTTTAATCGGTTTTTATTTCTATCGTTAGGTAATGTAAGAATTTATCCTTGTATAATAAGGAAATTTATCGGATCATATCATTCAATTGTTTCTACTTTTCATATTACAGGATTTATTTACAGGCCAATATTTCATAAACGAATCACGTTTGAGAGCTTACTTTTCATGCACATACCTGCTATGAACACTTGCCCATAATAGTGTCATATAAATAGAGCGTAACTAATTATCGCTGTTCTCTTTCTTTCCGTATACTTTCGGACTTTCCTGCCTACATACGTATTTTTTTTAAGATGAGGGGTTAAAATAATACTCAGCAAACTACATAAGACTCTAAGTGTAAAATATGTTGTTTTCATTTCTGTCAGAAATTACAAGGGACGGAATAAATTTTACTTTTTCCATCCCTTGTAATTTCTGTTCGAAATGAAGACAACATATTATGCACTTTTATCAACTTCATACCAATATTTATGTGCTACAGACCGTTGCTACGTATGTAGCACATAAATATTGGGATGAAGCACATAACGTAACGCAGAATATATATGTGTGTATGTGCCTGCGTGCGGGCGTGCGAGCGTGCGTGCGTGCGTGCGTCAGTGCGTGGTGCGTGCGTGCGTGCGAGCTCGCGTGAGTGGGTGCGTGCGTGCGAGGGTGCGTCCGTGCGAGCGTGAGTGCGTACGTGTGTGCGTGCGTGTGCGTGTGCGCGCGCGCGCGTGTTTGTGTTGTTATATGTACCAGAGTTTTATGTAAAGTGCAATATTTCTAGAATTGGACAATACGATATTTCTAGATTTCAATGGTTGCCATTTAAAATGTGGGATACAAATTTACAGGGTAAACTATGTGGGTTCCAAAACATTTTTCTCCAAATTTTTTGTAAGTTATTTCTAGAGGTATTGTTAAAAATAGACACAACGAACATTTCCTCTGACTCTTAAATTCGAAATTGCTAAACCCAAAATTATGAAAAAAATATGCGTTAAGTAGCACTATAAAATATTAGAAAAACCGAACTTTATAAAAAATACCGGAAAACTAAAGCGATGATTGTAAAATTTATTTTAGTTTTTTTTTATATTCGTGATATTTTTACGCCTATCAAAGAAGTACTTGGCGTTATATTATCGTCACGAAAAATAATTTTAATTTAGTTTATTAATTGCTCACTCCATTTCTCAAGTACTCATAGATCACTAAGTGTTACTTACATCGTAGTTAGAAGAATAAATTCGAACTCATGTACATTTTTAGTGCACGAATAATAGTTTACGCACGTCTACAATACAAAACGGTTAATCTTTCTTTTTTCAGATTACTGTCCCAAATAGATTACCCATATACCTTAATTAACGATGTTGAAGAGTAAATAACTATTATTATTTTCATGAATAAGCACTTCTTTGCACAGATATGTAATCGTGCATAAAATGGATATCTTCAGCCTCAAAGAAAATAAAACCAATAAGCACTTGAAAAACGAGAAAAACGAGACAGTACTGAATCTAAAACGTTTAAAAGTAGAAACAACATTTGTGTAACGCAAAAATGAGATATATATTTCATCATCATTATTATCTGCCAGAAAATTCTCACTGCTAAACATAGACTTCCCCATAGATTCACACAAAAATAAATTCGTTACCGCTTGCATTCAAAGGCTTTCTGCGACCTTTACCTGGAAAAATGTCAACGGAGACCATCTAACGCTACATCATCCAATATCTGATCGTCATTCGAGAAATTTCTTCTAAAATAGAACATATGTTTGTAGTTTAAATTTGGTTGTAGTATTTTTTTCCAAAAGCTTATCAACCGGACATTATGTTTAAACCATAGTTTTATATTTTAATTCTGTAATTAGTTGCGTAAATTAATAAATAAAAAGTACAAATTAGAACGAAACGTGACGTCAGAATCTACGTCAACAGGCTCGTATTGTGACATTTTATGTAGTTTTTTTTGTCCTTGATAAGGAATATTATTCTTGCAATATTTTAAATATATAGTACATTTTTGACATCCTAATGAGATAGTCTAGAACGATGTGTGTATGTGGTTTTGTGAATGCAGAATGGGTTAATCTGCCGAGAATAGATCAATTCATTATGAGGTCATATGCTTCAAATCCAGATTTTATGTCCGCTGAGTTCAAAGAAGTAAAACTTACTAGGTAATTGTTTTCATACATGATTCATAATCATACATTATGTACGCTTTTTATACATAAATACACTTATAAGTTGAGAGCAGGAAACATAAGCTACAATTTTTTTAAAAACATGACTGCAAACTGTCTGTATTTTACACATAATTAAATTATATTGTATTTAAATTCGTCACCACGACCTAGGTTTTGTTGTATTACAACATATTTAGGTGGGCAATTAGCAAAGATCTTTCCTCCTAACTAGGTCGTGGTAAAGAATTTAAATAAAGAAGAAATAATATTATATCACGTAGTTTCATTTAATTGTGAATATTGAATTCCTACAAAATGAACGCCAAGATATTCAATGTCCATATTTTATTTGTTATATATAACATTATTTACGTTCAATAAAGTTTATTACGTTTCCGACAAATCAATTTTTATGTATTTAGGCAATGTTGAGCAGTTTTTTCATAATTTTTTTTTAATAAAAATCTTTTGTTTTTTCTTAATAAAAAACAGAAATCCTATTAAACTTTTGTAAACTAATAGTGTTGTAATTTTCCACTGTAATCTACTGCTTGTGTGATAAATATTCAAAACTAACTTATTGCACCTAGGTACTATACAATAGTTACAAATTGGCTATTGAGCTTCTTTTATGGTTTTAAACGAATATTATACTGAAAAAATATTTTAAGTAACGAGAATACTTGTAGTATAAACACACTGGGCATAGCTTGTGAAGTCATCCAATGAGCGTAAAAGAGGTAGCGTTTAAACAATTTAAATTTAGTGACTCATTTAAATACTATTTTTGTCGAATTTAATTGAACCATTACGAGTAGATTTACATTTTCTAAAGTGATATGATGATATAAACAGTAAATTAAACATATAAAAACAAATTCATGCATATACGGTATGTCATCTGTTCTACACATTATATGGGCTGGTCTTTGTTATTTAAGCTTGTCAGACATACAAGCTATATTGGTAACCTTTAACTTTTTATTAAAATGTCTACATTAATTGTGAATCACCTTAGAAATGTTAGGCTAATTATGATATAAGAGGTTTATTTTTATATAGTAAAAGGAGCTCTTTGAGGCTATTTTTATACTTATAATATTATTAGGCATATCAGTAAAAATGTAGAGTTACAATTCAAGAATTCAGACAGTATAACTGTAATGTACTTTGTCTTATTCCCCATGCTTTTTAGTTTTCAGGTAAAACTAATTCTATTAATAATATTTTACGATTACAAAAGCTCGTTTCTATTACCTTAAGACTGTTTATACTTATGCGTTCCCCACTTAACATACTTAATCTACCATTGTTTATTGTTATATATATATATATATATATATATATATATATATATATATACATACATCATCACATATCAGCTTCAATTTTTTTCCTAACCATGGCAACAAAATCTAATTATGCATTAGGACGCAGGCAATTTCTCGGTAGCCGTACTCTCATCGTCTAATGATTATATAATACATATCGATACCCCGCTAACACGAGGTCTGTTTGATGTGTTTACTTAACGATTACCTGTGGAATATATACGAATACCTGTGGAAGAAGATAATTAATAAAAAAACTGCAGTAAAATTTCTGAAATACATTTTCATATTTCCCGAGATGTAAGACCTCTTAAATAGCACATTTCCACTAAGCGTCTCATATGTCATAACGAAGAATTCCACATAAATAAACTACTATTAACTTAATTGCTAATTTCATTTAAACCCTTATTTTAAATACTATGGTAGAATAAGAACTAGCTCCATTTTTACGTCTATGCTTTGTATGGGATGTTGTACGTGCGATCGCAATAAAAGAAGAAACGTCTGCCCCAAGTCTTCATCCATTATTTAAAATACTATTAGTTGCAAAATCATTTGAAGACGATTTCGACTATCGAACTTTATCGACACTTATCGGTAAAACCGATCTCTGTGAGGGACAAGGCTCCTGGCAAATAATTATTACAATCGAATATTTTTAACGGAACATACAATTTGAACGATTCGATTTCAGCACGAGGGAAATGAACAGTTCCTATCTCGAAATAAAAAATGCATGAGAGGAAAAAGCACTCTCAGGCTGGCATTGTGCATTGCAAGGGTTCTTTTCGTGACGACGGTCCAATCTAATTTACAGACGCCAATTTACAGCGAGGAATATACTATCATTTCGGTAAAGAAAGAACTCGTTAAAATTTAGTAATAATTTTATGTTTTGCGAGCATTATGAAAATAATCCTTCTTGTCTCTATCGATTTCAAGGAGGAAATTAGTCTTTATGTATCACTGTATCTATATGATTTTTCATTATTAATTTTACTACTTAAATTTAATATAGTATAATTGCTTTTCAATGTTGGCAATAATATATATATATATATATATATATATATATATATATATATATATACATATATATATGTGTGTATATATACATATATATATATATATATATATATATTTATAACTACCAACATTGATAAGCAGATATATGTAGCAAATACTAATTAAAATAAACAATATTATTTATAGTCCTTTGTAATCATATCTATTTATATTAATTTTTGGTATCATTAGATGTAGGTATGTATTTTGGCAATTCTATATTACATATTTCACCGTAGCTAAGTAGGTGATAAAAATTATAAATTTTACTGTTTACAAAAGTTATATTAGGGAATTAACACTTCGCAAAACCTTAAATATCTTATTCTAAAAATAATGTTTTGTAAATAAAGGATGTTTATGTTTAAAATATTTATTACGAATTAAACATTCAATATTTAAAAAGTACTACTTAAGTGTCATCTTCCGACTAATCAAAACCAATTAATGTATTTAACTTAAATTCAAATGAAGGTATTTAATTTTATCTGACAACATATTTTTCGAGTAATATTCAAATCTATGATCACATGAAAATTGCCATTATCAGTTAAAACAAAAATTCAACGTAAATCTATGCCTGTTCACAGAAATATGAAAAGCTTTATATGTTCTCGATGAAATATATTACAACAAACGGGAGATATTTCATTTTCATAGAGCTAAGACGTTTCCATTAATAAAAGATTGTTGCTTTGCACCCGTCCGATCTAATTAACTGGGTAACCATTTATTTCAAGGAATAAATACGACCAAATGATGTACAGATAAACTTGAAAGAATGTTGTCCCGTCCTACAGTTATTTGTGTAAGAGAAACTGGGAGTTGTGATCACTTCGTTAAAAACAGTCTACGCCTTGATGCCAGTACTCTCACGAAATGGTAGGTAATAGGTATCTTCTAAAGCGATGCGATAATTATTTCCATTGGATTTTTTTATATTTGATTCTTATGGAAAAATATTAATTCGTGTATCAAAAGTTATATCCGCTAGTAAGTGAGAGTTAACAAGGCCTTATAAATTAAGAAAATTATATTACAAACCTCCATTAAACAAATTTTGGAAAATATTTTATTTACATTTATCCAGTTTATTTTCGTGATATATAACTATTCGACATTGACTAACTTGTAAATAGTCTTCAGTTAATGCTCGAAATGATATTTAGTAAAAATTGTATGTAACTTTTGTTGAGAATCCTCAATTGCACAAGCAACATCGTTATAGATCACTTTAACAAGCAACTTAGCAAAGATATAATTCCTTCAATGTGGAAAAAAATGGTGCGCGTTTTTAAAATATCTAATGTAAAAAAAAACGGTCAGAGAAATAGATGCTTGTCGTATGGCAAAAGGTTAGGATAGGTTAGAGTAGACAGTACGATGGTTGAGACAGCAGAGTTCATCCAAATGAAGGTATTTATTTACACTTGAGTTTTGCTTTGTGGACATTGCTACGTAAGTAAGTGAAAATCTTCTCTCGCCTAAGAGAATATTTCGACTTCTTTTCAAAGGCATGAAGTTATTTTTCTATTAGAGCATATGGGCAAGGGAGTAATTCTGACACCTGAACCTGGTATCTGTTTCAATAATGTTAACAAATTTTTCCAAATTTAATGTCGGTCTTTCCGGGTTAATGATATCGGAGGGAACAAAATTTCCCTTATTAAATCTTTGGAACCAAAAACCATGTCAGAGAACCCATTATAGAAAAGTACACTTCCACCTATTACCAAATATTTCATGTTGATTTGCTTGTTTTTTTCTTCTAATGGAAGCAAAAGCATGTTAAGTTCTTTTCGTGAAATACACGTAAATTCATATTGTGTTCGTAAATTACACATAAATATTTAAATGTTTATGTATATATATATATAAGGGATATATGGTTTAAACAACAGATTATTCTGAAGCAATGGCTGAAGAATGTTCTAAATATATTACAATAGAAAATTTTTGACAAGTATATTGTTATTATAATAAAAAAAACACAAACTTCTGACATGAGGCTATTTTTAAAATCAGGTTATTTGTTTGAAGCCAAGGACAAAAGTCTATTTGATAAAAACAAATCTTTTATTCTCGTACAATATACCCACTTTTGTCTAATTAAACATAAGATGTAGCTTAGCTTTTGCTCTTTTTTATAGTAAACAAATTTACTACGATGCTGGCTGAAAATTATTAATGTTATGTCACTATTTATTTTAGGTACACTTTTGGAAAATCCTGAGACCCCTGCAAAATCCATGAACATTTATACATAAATAGCCTTTTCCCCAACAAGAATGTAATATACATGCAGAAAAAAAATAATAACGAGACATTTCCTTCGACACCCATCACTTCAGTACATTGACTCATAATGTAATAACCCACATAGGTATTGTTCCAAAATTAGCGCTGCAAAATAACACTTCGTAAACCGCGTAAGACCGGAAATACGGAAATTGTACGGGTCGGTAAAATGTATCACTAACAACTTTATTACATACATTCTTGCACATAAACACTGGAGTTAAGCCCGTAATGTAACGCTCAATGTATGAATACTTAAGTTGTAAATATTACTTTATTTAAAGTTCATAAACGAATACAAAGTGCGAAACGTACGGTGAATACAAGTATTTTTAAATTTTGGTTGAAATAACTCGATTTCGGTTTTACGTTTTTTTGTATAGGACGTTAAATATGTCAACCTAGAATTAATGTATTAAATAGCCCATCATTTTGTTATACTTTGTATTTGAAAATCCTACCACGAAACTTACAAATGTTATCATTTTTAACTGACCTAATTGAAATAAATTGGTTTATAAAAAGATATAAAAAATTAGCATGGTGATTTGAAATGAAAAAAATATAAACTCAATAGATTAGAGAATGAATTATAAACGAGCCCAAGGTAAGCATTTTACATTTCCTCACATATGTTATTAATACAAAATGCGAACAAAATATTTTTAGGAAATTTTTGATAAAGAAACTTAAAATTTTACATAATGATAAAACTAAATAACCTGAATATATTACAAAGTTAATACTTAAAAATACTGAATGGGAAATTTTTAATGGGGCAAATAAAACACAAGAACATTTTTTTGTTTCATGTAATGTGGTATACCACAGTGGAAAGAACAAGTTTTTAAGCAATCCAAATTTTTTTTAAAGATTTTAGATAGCTTGATTTTATTTAGTGTAATAGATATTTCCACAAATATTCAAAAATGCTTGTTCCATCTGCCAACCATGTCTTCCTAAAACTACTAAAGTAAAAATTGTAAAAAATAGAGGTACTGGAAATTACCCAGTTAAGATTATATAAGTTTTAGTTAACCTTATTCGAAACTTTGTAGCCATGATTTATAATTTGTGAGATAATCACGATATTTTTGAACGTATATATGACAATACATTTGCAGGTGAAAATTATTACTAATATTTATAAATGGGTATAATAATAAAAGAAATCCTCTATACCCTTAACAATGAATATATGCCTATGTGTATACGGATAGTGCGATCTCTGCTCGCACTTTACTGGCTCATAATAACTCAATATATTTTACAGCAAGTGACAGCCACGAGGCAGCAAGTGGTTGTTCAAATATATAATCCGTAACTATATTTGCACAGTTATCTCCTCCTGTCAGATTACAATTTACTTTGTGAACAGTAAGGGAAATGATGACAATCGTTCTCTAAAAACCGCATAAGACCAGAAATATGGATAATTTTGGCCATTTTCTGACCGGAAATTCTGAAATATTAAATACTTTACTACTTAAGATACGTTCTAAGCATTTATGTAATAGTGGATATTTTATTTGATGTTTATAATCATAATAAGATCAATCATGAATAGAAACTTTTTCGGAACTGGCTCGATGTTATTCACGCAACATTATTTAACTTAAAACTAATATTCTTGAATAAAATCCTTGATAATTCTTGAATCATTGAATAGTTGATAATTTCCATTATTTTAACATGTACATTTTGTAAGTAGTAATAGAATTACTACATTAATTAACTTGCATTTAAAAAAAGCCATATCTCTAGTTGAACATGGCAAATAGAGGCACTTATCAAATTAAGACTATACATTGAAAAAATTAGTATCAAAATAAGTTTTTATTTACTTCTCTCTAATTAGAAATCATTAAAATATGCAATACGTAAATAGTTTAACTAAACACATGTTAAGCCATTGAAAAAAAGGGAAGAGTTTCTCAATCCGTAGGAATTTTTTTTATGCGTGATCAGCGATAATTCTTTACCAAGTGGACCAATTTTAATGATTTTTTTTTATTTGAACGTGGTCTAGGAGTGGTCCTGTAAAAATATGATGATAATCTGATAATAAGGTCTGGAAATGGACATTGGAACTCTTTAACCGGTGGTAGTAAATCAATCATGATTCAAAATATTTGTTATGGGTACTTGTTTCTTTGCAAAATACTACACTACTTACTGGATCAAGGTCTCATGATAAACCTTGAAAAACAAGTTTTTAAGCATTTAAAATTGTTGAACAATGGAATCCTTAACGGATATCAGTAAATTAAACGGGTTTAAAATTTTTGCTGCTAATAGTATCTACTTTGCAAAATAACTGCTATGTTAGAGTCTGATGATGGATTTGGGAGATGAAAAATGAAACATGTCAAAGTCTGACGATGCGTTCTAGAGATGAGCAATGAAATTCCTAATCGGATAGTAGTAAATCAATCAAGTGATAAAAATATTTGATACTGGTAATTTTACTTCCATTTACCGTCGATCAGTCGGTGCAATTTTTTTTCAAAGTCAGGGTCTGATTACGAGTTCTGGAGATAACAATCCAATATTAACTATGACCTCGACACAGTCGAAGAGCAGTTTATCTGGTACGCAGCAAGCTTAGTTCCAGATAGCAGATTTGGTCCGGAGCTGCGACACTTGGAGTTGGCCGTCATTCTGGACAGTCTTGACTAGAATCGATAATAGATTATTTTAAGTCGTATGGAACAATGTGGCGCATGATATACATGTAATATTTAACAATTGTCTTCGCACGGGCCACTTTCCGAATATATGGAAAGCGGGGAGGTTTAAGGTAACACCGAAGAGTTATGGGAAATTACCTAACGATTCAAAATTTTATAGACCCATCACGTTACTTCCGGCCTTCGGGAAGTTGCTTGAGCGAGTACTGGCGGCGCCTTTATGAGCAATATTATCTCATTCGCCGGGTTCCGACAGATATTCGATTTCCGTTCCGGAGTGTTCACATATGACGCGATTTCGTCTGCCTTGTCTTGGGTCGAAAAATTGAGATTCTTGAAAAAATTATTTATTGAGACGCTCGAAACCCTGTTGAATAGAAGCGCTGAGATTGTAGGAACGGGGCACTATTAACGGACTTTCGAAGATCCACTCTTTTGTATGAGGTGGATTGTCACGGGTCCCAGGAGGGTTGTCACGGTCTCTGAGACAACCCGGGTGAAAGGTGGTAATAGTGATTAGTACGTACTTCTTTTGAAGTCGGTTTTTCAAAATATTCTTTATTAGAAAGATCTGTTTATATTAGTAAATATTGCATAATTTTTTTTTCATATTTCTTTATATTTTGATTATTACACATCAATGTTACAACTTCATACGGAAATTGGATATGGTTTCAAGTATAATTTTATATTAAGAGCAAAATACCTAAAAGTGTAAATGGCTACATCGTTCTTCATATCGCGAACTCAAAATATCATGATTGATTCTCCACTAACATAAAACTTTTATTAATATACGCCCTTTAGCATCAAATCCCTTACTTAGTTTTTTATTTTTTAAATATACTAACCCAACTAAAATTTTTTTTGCGGCAACATGAACACGCCATGATTGCAAGAGATATTTTCCACATATCTGTACCGAGAGGAGACCACACAAACAGACGACTTTATTTATATGTGGAAATTGATGCCGCCATGATAACGTTCAGTCACTGCAAATGCAAGAAAGGAATGTTCATTAAAGTTCCCCATGAGAGATAGGACTTGCATGATTCTGTTTCAGCACAAAAATATGGGGTCACTTTTATTCCTAAATCAAAATGCACGCAAGGGAGGAGCATTCTGAGTAGCTGGATTATATTGTAAGACCGTTTAAGTTTGTGTACAGAAAAGAGTCGCTTAATTTTAAGGAGTCGTATCTATGCAGGAACCAATAAATAGACAAAAATTTTAACTAAACGCATCCGGGTAATAAACAAAAGTATTAATTAACTGTCATTTCTCAATTAACATATACTATTTCATCGGTCGCAACGTTATGTGTTAATACTGATATGCCATTTAAATATAAGAGATTGGTTTTCAACCAATAATATATAACTGGAGCGTGTTATTGCATGTATGCATGTATCTGAATTTAACTTTAAAATATAAAAAAAATTTCTCATCGACTGTTACTTGAGAAATGGATGTAACATAAATGGAGACATTTTATTCAATTCATTTGATATCACTTTGATGGATCTTGATGAAGAACGCAATGTAAAAATTAAATAGATTTCACAATTAAGTCCGAGCATAAAAGCTTACAGTTAGGTATGTTGAAACATGAATTAATACATTCAATGCAAACAGTTATTTCTGACGTTGAGACATTTAGAGACGTATTTCCACTCAAGGTTTTCTCTCGAGATTAGAATTTGGAATCGGCATCTCATTAAACAATAAGTAATGATTCAAACACAGCAGTCTGTTTGAATTCTTATTAGAGTTAACGCAGAATAAAGTTACCCCACGTTACGAACTAATGACTGAACTTTCAGTAAATATATGGTAGTCGAAGGTAGAAAGGGTTTTAGTTATGCAGGCAATTATTTCTTGCCAATTTCCAAAGCAGCTGTGTTGAGTCAGTAGCCGCGTATGTAGTATTAATGTAGTCTGAAATCTTGATCACTCTAGTGTAAAATTTTAGATAAAAAATAATATTAAATCATATCACAGTAGGAAGATACTTATAAAGATAAATATGTTGAGTAATTTTCACAATAGATACTCAAAAGAGTTTTTTGCATTGCAGATTTGATGGAAGATATTTATCCCTGGAAAATTGATATTCACCTGATAGGCTAGCCCTAATCAATTTTTGGCAGTTGTTTCCAAATCACTCCTTTTTTTCCTCCTTAAGAGGAAATCCAATTCAAATAGAATATCAGTAATAACACATAACGTTGCGGTCAATTGAAATCATATATGTTAATTAAGAAGTGAAAGTTAATTACCATTTTACTATCGTGTATTACCCGGATACTTTTTGTTGCAATTTATGCCTATTTATTGGTTCCTATATAGATTACTTACCTCGAAGTTCAACAATCCTTAAGCTCCATGGCATGAATTAGTTCTAATAAATTTGTCCCGATACAAAAACATATCGCCCAAAGTTGATTATAAAATATCATAAAATGTTACAATAATCAATTGTAACTAATAAAACTATGAGTAGTAAAAAAATTGGGATATGAAGAGAAAAAAATTAGATTAACTTAGAATGGACAATGAACATTATGCGTAAACTATTAAAGTATATATAAATTCCTATTTCTGTATTGTTAACATAATATTTATGCACATTTTAAAGATATTAATGAAAAAATAAATATTGCTACAATTAAAACTATTTTCTCAAAAGGGACTTAAAATGTCTTACAATGTAATCCACTTACATAGACTTATTGGTCTTCATATACCTTAAAAACGTCATACACTTGTGCGACAAGACGTTTTTAACGTAGGTCACACGTACGTTAAAAACGTCATGTAATAAATATGTCGCTAACATATTATATTAGCGTTTCTACGCAAAAAATATTTTCTTTGACCGAATAACGGGAAATTTATTTATTTATAGCTGCTGTCGACTATCTTAGAGACATATTTACTTAAACGTGGGTGCTTTAAAAGGCTGTTACTTAAATTTATAACAGAGTACGTAATAACACAAACATAAAGCTATTATTTAAGTATTTGAATGATAATCCATATTGCCCACCCATAGTGCTTAATCAACAATTAGGTAGAATCGAAAAAATACGTATAATATGAAATTTCCAAATAAAAGCCATTCCTTGAATGTTTATTCGATTTAGATTTAATTTATTTCTCAGTATACTAATCTTATCATTAAACACTATCTACATATTATGTAATTTATAAGTTTCAAAATAAGCTAATTAAGCATGAATTATTGCAAATAAATTCCTATCAGAAATATAGCTGTTATGAAACGATTTAGTTGTAAATTTACGCATCTGCCATAACAAACATAACATCAAGCCACTTCAGCTAAAGTTATGCAAAGGTTCGTATTCATAATTCGCTTAATATTTTACATTAGATTATAAACCTTAGACAAAATAATAATTATGACGTAAATATTCATACACTTAACATAACAAAACACACTTAACTCTGGTGTTGATATGTTGGTCATAATCTTTAAATTTTTTAAATGAGTATTATGCCATACCCAAGAATTTCAGGTTGGAAAACGGACGAAGTTTCCCGCTTCCGGTTTTGCTCGGCTTGCGGAGTATTATTTTGGAATGTTAACTTTGACAAAATACATGTGTTTATTATACTATGACCGGCGTGAATAGTGGAGTGATTGCAGTTAATTTTTTAGAGTATATCATGTAGCGCTCAAACAACAATTTGATCGTTTCAACACATAATATTATATTCCGTTTTATAAAAAATTATCTTTATATACATCTGTTCATAGCACCAATGTTTATTCCTGTGACGGAACATACTAAATTATTTTTCAGCTTTACCCGTAATGTTATTATGACTATAAAAATAACAAATTAAAGTCGGCTCGTGAATGTGTGCAATATTAAAATATGAAAGAGTTTAATTCTCGCCGTAACGCTAGCGTATGTTCTATGAGTTATGTAGCTATCAACTAGTAACCTGGTGCAGTAGTATTATGATACCTTATTTTTTTCTAGAATAATATACTAATTGGTAGAAACATCTATTATTATCAGAACATGTCATAAAACGTTCACTTCTGAACATAAGCCTTTTTATTTATTCCCACAAACATCGATTCTACGCCGTTTGAATCCAACGGCGTTTCACAACATTTATCAGGTAATCAGTCAACCTCGCGACGTGCTGCCCACTCTGCGTCTTTGGGTACGTAATCACAATACAAGAAACTTTTTTCCTAAGCTGTCGTCGGTTCTGCACGCTATATGACCTACCCATTAAATTTCTGCTTGTCAATTTTATGAGCTACGTTACTAACCTTAGATTTCCTAACGCCTGATTATCATAATTCGCAGAGATAACCCGATTACAACTTTTTCCATAGTCCGCTGGTTGATTTCGAATAATTTCGAAGATTAATATTAAGAGACCACGCCTTCTTTCCACATGTAATCAGTTGCAATACACATTAATAAAAACATTTTACGACAGGGTCATTCATGCTGATTCCCCAACATAATGCGTTATGGATCTTGTAAACTGTCATCTCCATTTTATGTACCTACGAAAATTTAGTAACTAAAAAAATAAAAACTTTATTAGATTAGTTGTGAACTATACGCTATTAACTATAAGGAAATTATGATTTAAGAGAACCAATAATCTTAACTAGGTGACCACAAAAACTTATCGCACTTTAGAATAACGATTGCTTAATAAATCAGAAATACACTATGTTTACTTATATTCATAACTATTAGAAAATGTCAGTAATATTGAGTCAACGAAAAAGACTGCCAGCTCGTTTCATTACACCGGGTGAGCGCAAGGTGACATCCATATCTTAATTTATTTTATATTAATAGAATGTAAATATCTTTCGTTCATGGAAATCTATTTCATTGCAAACTAATTTGGACTCGAATATTTCTAGAAAAACATGAATTTTATTTGGAAACTCTTTAAAGTTAAAAGAATACGTTGATAAATTTAATAAATTCCCACGCGTTCATAAATTTTAATGGGGCATGAAGAAATACGTTTAAGATAAAATAAAATACCTAATTTAAATGTTATATTAACAGGACTTAGCAGTAAAGAACTGCCTTGTAAATTTTAAGTAGAAATTTCTTTTTAATTCGTTTTAAATGTATGAATATTAAAATTTCTCCATTTATTCTTCGGCAATGAATGAATAAATTGCCTAAGTGTTGAAAATAAACTAGCGTACTTAATTATTAAATGACTGCAGACGTAATGGAAATATGAATATTACGTGAACTATATTACCATAAAAATGTAAAATAGTACAAAAACATAATATGTCCGTACTTAATTTATAATAACTATGACATTTTAGGTCAAAATTAAAGAGTTCATTAATTTAAAATTAAAAATATGATGTTGATTGTACTTGAAAATATTTTACAGTTAATGTATCAACATCTTGGTAATAATAGATACTAATAAAGATAGTACATTTCAGATTTTTTTTTGAATATTTAATTACTGTTTTAGTATTAGAAAGATGAAGGTCAGGAATATTTTGTCGCTTTTGAATACTTACCGAGTTAAAATATGATAGTTATTTTAAGTACTTAAAAATGTTTAGGTGGTCTACTTTTTAACTTCAATTTTATTATTTTATACATTAGGACATTAATTGGAACTTGATGGTCGTTTTGATTTCAGCGCTTTTTTCAATTAACCTAATGATCTAAACATAATTTTCCCCATTTATTAAATATAATTACTTATAATTACAGAAAAACAAATAAAAGACGTATTTGGATTGAAATGAACTGAAAAATCGTACGCAAATAAAATTAAAAAAAACTTAATAAATTAAATAGCTAAAATTGTGCAACCCATGGTATATTAAAGCTCTAAAACAATTATGGATAAACTTTTTCGGACTTAGACCAGGCTATGGGGTACCGAATCTTTTAAATATATGTTTAATATTTTAGGAGAATTGGTTAAGAGGAAGTAGCTGAAAAAATCAATTACAAGATTGAAACCAACTATGCACAGAATATGAAGGTAAATTGACCTATTTAATAAGATTCTTCCATAAACTATCGTTGCCCTGTTAAATATGATTTTAATAAAATACATAGTTGTTAGGAAATATAATTTATAATTTTTTTAAAACACTCATTAAATGCAAGATAATTCAAATGCCCACAAAACCAATTATTATGAATACTAATTACTTACGAATATTGTTAATTTTAAATTGATTATGTATCTTCCATAATAAAAAAATTTATTCCTTCCCAAAATATAACGGTTTAGTTGAAAACATTATTACAAATAATGTTAAACAATATTTGTTATTTTTATTGAAATTTTAACCGGTTTCCACCTACTCATATTGCGAATAATAAATCTTCAAATTTGTTTAACGTATCAATCATACACATTCATAACCGCGATAATACACAATCACGTGACGAACTCACTTTCGTCGAATGATAAAAAATACCACAATATTCCTCTCGTTGTAATATGTCCTCGTAAAATAATATGACTTTCATCACGTAAAGAGCTGATGAACAATTTAATGCCAGATACTCACAGTACCTCCTGCGTCTCATTTTTATACAGGGATAAATGTTACCCATTTCCTTTGTACCAAAAATGAATCATGCAAATCGTGTGTTTTGTGAGACCTTTTAATAAATATTGATTCTTTGATGGGCCCTCTACCACCCGGAGCGATAAGTCGTTTTCATGGTGGCAAAGCTTTTCAGGTAAGTGTAATGTAGCCTTCTTGAGTGCGTCGCCGAAAGGTTTTGCTTCTATTAGTTTTTGTAAGTAACGGATAAAAGCCTGGAGTGGATGTTTGTTTTTCTATTGCTATCGCATACATGATGTTATATTGTGGCCGGGTAAACGTTTTAGGAGAAAAATATTCGGGACAAAGAAATATTTAGTTGTAGTTACAAAGTACTAGTAGTATATATTTTGATACTACGGCGGAAAAGTGAGTGACGCGCATTTTTTACGCATCAAGGTTTTTTAAGAAACCAGAATATTTTAAATTTTAATATTCCCCATTAAATCGATGTTTAAATTACGCCAATATATTTAGAACCAAAAAACACTCGAGAGAAAATTGGAAATTAATTTTTCTTCTTATTATCAAAGACGGAGCAATAAGAGCTAATGAAATGTATTATGAAAAATGTCTCCTGCCAATTCGCTTCTTTCTTGTCGATTATGTAAAACATGATAAGTACAATAGACACACTTGTTGTATTTGTCAAGATTTTTGTGCTTTATAAGACAACCTTAATTAATACATAAGGATTTTAATGATGAAAGATTTGTTCAAAATGCTGTTTGGTTTAATATACTTTGCTGCACAGTTTTAGACTTCTTAAAATGCCAAACTTTGTTGAAAAATATTAGATAATAGACTTTCATTCGGGTGATTCAATTTGCTAATATTATATAGTTTGTAAAATACCCGCAAATATCGAAAATAATACAGATGTTGGACGTATTGGTTTCAAGTTTGAACACACAAGCTATTATATTTTTAGTTAGTCAGGTAAATGCATTATTAATACCTATTTTGGGTCAATAACTTCAAATTAAATATAAAAATAAAACTGTCAATCGTAAAAGTCGAAAATTTATATATTTCATAAAAAAATTTAACATTCTGTCACGAGGACAATTATGTCACAATAATTTATGTAACATATATATATCGCAAATGGTATACTGGGCATTGGAATGGACGAGTAGACCTGGCCTGACCATCATAATAAAATGTTACGCATTAGTAACATATACAGAAAGATACACCACAATAATTACTTACAATGACGTAAAATCTAGGTACCAATATATGCTCTAAGCAATATATAGTAAACCTAAAATTTAATAAAAACAGAGATGGAAAGAAATTTCTACAGAATTTAAATTATGGGTGAAGTACTTCCTCGTCGTTTTTGTTACAGTTCAATTTTTTTTTAAACTAGACCTACGACTAGATGAAGTATGCTGTGATTTTTCTATATATGAAGGCTTGTGTTTCAAACTGTAAGATTTTTATTTATTCAAACAATAATTGTGACTTTATTTTAATTTTGCACAATTTATTTTAGGAGTTGAATTGAAACAATAGCAATAGTTACTATCTCTTTTCCTAACCATCAATAATTAATTTGCAAAAAGCTGAACACAACATTCGTGTCTCTATATCTTCGAAGTTGTTCCTCCATGATCGGACATAGCTTTCCAACGCTATCGAACAGAAATAAGTTCTATTAACCATTAATTAACAGAAATAAATCAATACGAAATAGTTCTTATACTGGATGTGTAACTACTCGTACAGGTGCCAATGTACCTAATCGGATTTATACCCGGGTTAACTAGTGAGTGTAGTTTAATTAAGCCTCTCCTTTCATGAATAAAGGATTGAGTAGAATATGTTTGTTTATATTTTATACATATTTTTAGTCGGAAAAATCACATACATGTATAATAGCTAATTATTACATTTTTTTAATATTTTTGCCATAAGTTTGCTTATTTCCATGATAAATTCGATAATATTACATTTTTCATATAATATGATTTTCCAATGAAAACGATTTTAAACACTCGTTAAATGTAAAATAATGCGAATAATAATATGTTAAGTAAGTCAATAACTATGAATACGTTTAATTAAGAACTATAATTTTGAGTTCAAGTATTATTCAGTTGAAGTATTATGCAAAAACATTCATGATTCGTGTCACATTTTTTGTATTCGATTGCCAATTTTAAACGTAATTATAATAATGGCATAAACATTTATATGTTCAGCGTCAGCGTACTCCATTCCGGTGTTTAAATGGTACATTTTCTCTTCCCGTGAAATTTGCGATATTTTTCAAATTAAGTACCTTGAATATTATTAGCCTATCGCTAAATTATCAGCTGTATTTGATTTGAAGTTTAATTTTGAATTCATCCAATTAATGTTAGGAGTAAAATAATTCAAATCAAAATGATTTTCCCTGATAACTTAGATATTATGATACTCAAAATAATATTTTATTTAATTTTTTTCGTACAAAATTTCAAAGCTAAATACTTGTTAACTAAGTTATTAACGTAATCTTAGCGACTCTGTAAAAAGCTTCGATTCCGTGAACTAAACTCCCGAATAACTTATTCGCGATATTCTGCCATTAGTTCAATTTTACCCTATTGAGACTGTAATGGAATTTACTGGCTTTTTCCCAAATAATCAATAATTGTTTAGCGAGACGCCGAACTCCACCTTCGTGTCACGATGTCTCAAGAGACCACCCTCCGTAATCGGAAATAGGTCTCTAACGTTACTAAACAGAAATAACTTTCTTATATTGAATGGGTTATCTCAGGTACGAAAGTACTCAGTCGGTTTTATACTTGGATTTACCAGCGAGTTGGTTCAGTTTAAACCTCTCGCCTTTCGTCGAAATTGTTAAAAATACGGATCATCTAGAAAGTGTTTATTTATATCTCGTATATCCTCTTACTCAGGATTCACAATATTGTACGTGGGAGAAATATCTTTAAGGTGATTGCATTCTAATGGTGGATTGGTATATATGAAAACAAAATGTATACATAATTGAATATAATTTTAAGAGCAGCCTTACCTTTAAAGAAATTATGAGTAATATTTAGGCTTACAACCAATTGCATTCTATTGTCTTCCTTAAAACTTAAACAGGATTATGAAATACTGAAAAGTGCCACGGGTAATTACTATCTATTTATTTTCTTATTTTTCGATGAAATAAAAAGTTATTTTAAGACGAGATGTCACAATATGCAAGTCTTACATTGCTCCGTCATGTATTAGCCAGTTGTCATGTAAAACTCTTTCCTAATTTATTTTTTTGTTAAATACTAGTTAATTAACATACAATTTTATTACCATTTACCTAATATTCATGTATACGATGTTTTCTAGCTCAATAATTAAATGTGAATTAATACAAATGATCAAATATTAAATGAATCAGCAACTATGTAGGATTTTAGTTAAGAATATTAAAGGTAAATTATTTTGCATAAATAAATAAGCATAACATCGAGCCATTTCCGAATAATTTTTTAAAATACTTCTATTCATGAATTATCTCATTGTTCATTCTCGATTATAAACCTTAAATAAAATATTGATTATGCTATAAATACTTAGATATTCGGCTTAAACTTAAGTGTACAATATTTAAAGCTTCAGAATTTTCGGTTAAAAATAGTCAGTGTTTTCCGCACTGTCGGTCTAGTGTTATTTTTGGAGCATTATTTTGAAATTTATGTTTTAAAGCCATACATATCTGGATTATTATATAATGTCTGGATATCAATAGTCGAACAATTTGGTTAAGTGCGTTGATAAAAATTATGTTGCTTAATTGATAGCCATATGGATGATACATCAAAATTTGATTTATATGACTACATTTATATACAAATACATTTATTTAGAATAATTAATATTTTTCTCTAATATGTTGGACATAATTTTAGTAGCTTCAATAATTTAAAAGTTTTCCTATTATCAAAAAATTGTGAATAAAACTCAAATTCGAGAATGATTTGCAGTAAAAAATAACTAATAGAAAAAATTATTTTCTCATGTAATGACAAACAATAAAAACATAAAACAAAAAATATATAATTCTTTATGTAGCGCATTGCCATGTAAGTTTAATTCTAATAAGTATATTAAGAAGAATAAAGCTATTCATTAAAAATTATCTTTATTATTGTTTGTTACCATTTTCTGTCTTGCAATGTCGTGAATTAAACCTTCAGATATTTTTCCGTCTCATATTTTTAATATAATTATGCTAATAAAAATAATGAATAATAAAAATCCACATTATGGAAACTGGGATCGCGTAAAGATGCTGGGGAACTAAAACACATAAGGAACCGAATAACTGTTCATGAACTGCAAAGAGTTTCCTTCATAACTGCAATAGTTCAATCATACGATATTCTTGTTTCCATTAAATATGACAAAAAAGATCGAAATATTTTGTTCATTATAAATTTGTCTACATGAAATATATTCGACATTGATTAAATAAAGAATTATTAAATCGCAAGGTATTGTATTTATTAGCTTTTTAAGTAACTGATAAATTCCCGGTCAGGTGTCCTTTTACTGCAATTGTGCATACAATGTCATTTTACGATTAAGTAATGATACGGGAAAAAATGACATAAGGCGGTTTGGTATATTTAAAAATAAGTATTAACAAAATGATACTTATTGTTTCCTTAAAGAGCCATGAAGTCTCAAGATATAAACTACGATGATATTGAAAATAACCATCGTGTATTAAAAGTAGATTGATGTCATTTTGGCAGTCACTATCATGAAATTAAGAAACGTATTGGTTATAACATTAATTTCAGAGATGAAGAAATGTGTTTCTGTATTGTTTAAAGGAATAAAGATAATTGTGCTGCTCCAGTTACGAGAGTAAATAGAGTATCCGAGAATTTTGCAGGCATATTTTGACAATATTCCCAATAAGTCGCAAAATTGATTGGAGACTTACATAAGCAGAAGTACCTTCAGTTCCTTTATTACCGGCATAATGTTCTCACATTAAGTCTTGGCTATCATTTCATTCTTATTATTTTCTTTTTACAAGAACTGTCAAGAACACACTGATTTATGATGACGCGCTGATGTAATACAGTGTAATCAATAGAGTAAGGCGTTAATAGATTTCTTTCATCAGGTTAACAAACTATGGAATTTACTGTCTACAGATTAAAAATTAAATAATGTGGACAGTTTAAAATAATTGCTAATCGTTAAAGCATTAACAGATTTCAAACCCGCTGTTTTACACAATTAATTTTAGGAATGAAATAAATCCCTTTAAAATTATTTTTTGTTCTACGACATTATAAAAGAAAAAAAAATTATTTATTAAAATTTTTCTTCGTCAATTATTATGTAGTTTTTGTTCATAGGAAGTCAAAATATATGACACTAGTCTTTTTGATTAATTTATCCAAACGTTTTTTGTCATGTATTGGTTGTGTGCGGACGAATGGAATTTGTGCATGGCAACAGCTTCAAACCTCTCATCGTACGCTTTGGTAGTTGCGCGTCGATAACTATAAGGGTGTGGAAGATATGTGGGTTGAAAATAGTCGATTTCAAAAATGTGTATTTCCAATGAAATTAAAGAATATGAACATACATTTTTTTCTAGAAAGTTCTAGTAATTTGAAGAAATTTCTAAAATATTCTGGATTAGGGTCGTATTCTCACATATATTTGTCCTCGCCTGTTTTCTATACTTCCGTAACCCACCCCTTTTATGTCTTTAACATTAATAATACGTTACATTTTCAAGAATTGAATAAAATTAAAGACACTGACTTGATTAACAAAAGCCCATGTAGCATAATTTATGGATAACTTATTCTTCGCGAGGTTCTGTCATTAGTTAGACTTTACCCTGTGAAGACTCTAATCAAAGTTATTAACTGTTTCCTAAATCTTCAATATTTTTTAGCTATACGCCAAACTCCACGTTCGTGTCTCAATGTCTCGAGACGTCATCTTCCGTGACCGGGAATAAATCTATAACGCTATCAAATAGAAATAACTTTCTTATACTGAACTGGTAATTTCCGGTGCCAATGTACTTAATTGGTCTCTCGAGTTTGGTTTAGTTTGGAGGGGCGCCTTTCGTTCGAGATTGTATAAATGAGTGGTTAAGTAGAATATGGTTATTGATGTTTCGTGTATCATTTCAGTGAGGTTCAATAATTGTACAGCGATAAAATAATGTGTGCCGAAGCAATAAGAAAGTATGTATAATTGCATATTGATTTAAGAGGAAACTTAAAATTAGACTGGTTATCCATAATAAGTAACATCACTACTAATTGCAATTTAATGGATTGCACTTAAGGCTGATTTAGCATTATGAAAGTGTAACAGTTAATTATTATCTGTATAATTTCTCATTACTCTCTCATATTTAAATATAATTTCAGACCATTTATTTGTACGCATTTGCGTTTCCATACTTTTGAGGCACTTCAATTTATTCAATGATTTTAGTATAACCTATTTAGCTATATCAATCTAACACAAACCGAAAATCGAAATAAATGTTATAATTGCAAAAATTAAAAAAAACTTAAATTTAGCTTGCAGAATTCTCTACATATTAAATGTTAAATTACATTTTTGTCGGTATACTTTATCTCCCTTAATATTTAATCAAAACCAATGTTATCATTTTAATAGTAACCGTCTTAGCTAATGACAGAATGTAAACAAATAATTCAAAATTAATTTCTTAATTAATTCTTAAAATTATTTAGTTATCTTTTTATTATTTCTCTAAGGTGTTTATATTCCAAATAACGACATTTATTGATAATCTATTTAAATAAATATTATATATTTTCCCCGCACTTTGTTATTGCAGATATTACTAAATATTTATTACGCTAGAAATTTCACATTAGTAATGATTTATCACTAATAAAATAATTTTACTTGACACAGGGCACGGAACCCTTGGTTCAGGAACATATTAGCTCTTTGACCAAATACAATTATTTTTGACTTACTTATTTTCATAACATGCGGTGAATTGTAAATTGTTCGCATGTCTCAATTAGTATGATAAATTTGCATTACTAAAAATTCAAATTATCTAACTGTAGTATATCATCAATCATTATTGTTTAGGGTGGTTTTATGTGCATTTTGCCCTAAATCTGCTAGTAGTTTTACTATATTATTATATACAGAGACTATATTTAACTCAACATAAAGTTTGACATGAAATAACACACAATTAGTGCGAATTATTCAAAATTTTAAGAAATTTCACAACAGATAAGTAAAATTTGCAAATAAAAGCAAATCTTTGTGAAAATATGTTTAGTTAAACTACCTACGGGTTTTATATTATTTTAATTTCTAATTAAAATTAAAAGAAGTAAACAAGACTTTATTCTTTATAAATTGTGTTAATTTATTAATTATATTATTATGATCTTCGATGCAGTTGCTTATTGTCACGTTAAACTCAACTGTATTGCTTTCCTTTAAATGCGACTTAAGGAAGATAGTAACTTGATTAACGTTTATCTAATTTTCGTGTAACATTATGAACGATTTTCCATGGACAATCGATTATAATTCAAAAGCGTCAACTATTAAATAGTGGCCTTTACTTAAGAACTTAATTTTAACCTCGATTATTAATTTTAAAACACCACTTGGAATCATTTCTATCAAAGTTAAGACACGCTTCTATTCAAGATTCGTCTTAAACTGTATTTTATTATGAAACTTGAATATGAATACTAATTAAGGCAAAAATATTTATAAATTCAGGGTTAGCGTTTAACTCCAATATTTGAGTAGTACATTATTTAACCCTGTAGAATTATCGGTCGGAAAATCGTCATCATTTCCCGGCCTTCCAATTTCGTACAATTTGCAGAGGATTATATTCAAATTTAAATGCAAAAAAGCACATTTGTGTATGGATTATTATCAGCTCTATTCATAGTTGAACGATGCCTTTAAAAATGTCTATGTCAAACATCACTTGCTTCTGTGCGTGCCTTATTATTTAATTAATCTATTTATGAATGGACATTAGGAAAAGTTAAATTTTATGTACATGTAAATTTAGCCATGACAATAATGTTTTTTCTTATATATCCCTAATAATTTCAACCGCCTCAATAATTTGAATGTCTTCATATTATCAGGTTTAATTTCAAACAAAGGAACTGACTATTAACGAAAAAAGGAGTAATTGTCAGCAAACAAATAATCATTGGTAAACAACTACAAGGGTAGACTATATTTATTTAAGTCTACAAGCAGTTCATAATTTAATCGCGTCTGATTAGGAAAATAGAAAGCCAGTTTATTTAATTAGAGAAAACGGATACAACGTGATTACTTGATCTTAGCTTAAGAAAATTATCTTTAATTCCGGGAAATAATTTTTTGCGGACACTTTTGGGCTTTAATATTTCTCTAGATGGACTCGTATTCTATATGGAAACACTTTGAAGTCAATATATGCACATGAATCTCATTACAAATATTGAATACATTTTGCGTTAATTTCGTAGAATTTCATTATTCGCAATTAAATAAAACTACGTGATATAGTTTTATTTCTATTTTATTTATATTCTTTACCACGACCTAGATTTTGTTGTATTACATCTTCAGATGAGCTATTAGCAAATAATCTTTGCTAATTGTCCATCTGAAGAAGTTGTAATGCAACGAAACCTAGGTCGTGACAAAGAATTTAAATAAAGTAGAAATAATACTACATCCCGTAGTTTCATTTAATTGTGACTCATTACTAATATCAGCTGTACAATTAATTATAATTAGATAGTTTAAATTACTTGAAGCACTTTTTGCCCACCACATCACTTTTTGCCCACGATCTATTAGATATTGTACTTTTGTAAGTGTTGTATGTTAATTCGATTGATTTTATAAGCTCGTAATAAGGCCTAGTGTAGTGGGAATGAAGTGTAATTCCGAATTGGAGCAATTTTTCCTTTCGTAAATAATATTTAACCGGAAGATTATGATATAATTATACGCAAACTATATCTCTCCTTGCCGTCAAAGTTACTTCTTGAAAATAGCAACTAACTAGATTTCTATCGATTTGTACATTACTTCCGCGCATAGAGCTTTAGGGTTATTGAAAAACAGTAACAACTCCTTTTAAATGTTTTACTGACTAGCTGAAAATATTATCTTTCAATCAAATAGTAATGAGCAATAACTTCATAATTTTTTTTAAAAAATATTTTCTCCTAATAAAACTAATGAAACTACAATCCTTAGTTCTAAGAAAAGAATTGAGTTCATTTTTTTAATATTATTCTATTGTAATACAATTGCAATAAACTATGCAATAAACTATTGTAATACAATTTTCAAAATACAATAATTTTTACCATATACTAATTTTAACTAGTTGTAAGTGATATTTATGAGAATAATATTAAAAACAAACTGGAATTCCGTTTGAAAATTAGTCTGTAAAAACTAAGATGATGATTGTTAATAACCGGCCCGAAGTAACAAAACGAGAATATTGTGAGACGGTTTAACCACACGTCTATCTGGGCGGAAATAACGGCGGAAACTCCTATAAAGTCAAAAGGCGTATGACGATTATTAGGTCTGCTATGGACAGCTGAGGAAAATAGAGAGGAACGACAATGAAATCCCGACTCGTTCAAATATTAGTATTCTCCATTTTCCTCTTCTCCGCAGAGTCATCTCGGCAGCTGGGAGGCACTACGTGAAAATAAGAGAGAAAAGATATATGTGCTAGTAAAGTGATATTTAAATAGAACTATTGGAGCAAAGTGAACTGACGCATCCATACTTCAAGAACTTGGAATCAGGCAGTATTTATTCGGTGTCATATAGAACAATTGACATGAAATCCTTTAACCCGTTTCGAAGCGTAGTTACAATAGTGTCGAACGCCTTTTGGTACTAGGCAAACTGAAAGGCATCAGATCACATGGAAGAGCACTAATTAGATTATATTATATTTTGAAAATGTATTTCACTTAAAAGTACTAAATTATAATAAAAGGGAAAGAGATATCAACATATTCAGGACAAAAGGATATATAAACCGCGCCTATGTAACATATACTTAATACTTATGTATATTTTGCATAGGCGCCGTTTATATATAGCATAAACATTCATGCAATACTTATTAATTTCTCTTTAACTTTATATCACAATTTCTTTATTTTATATTCATAACACTTATATCTAATAATGTTGATTGTAATTATACCTGCTACTCAGTTTGTTGCAGTATGACTTTAATGTGGGAGGTTTAATAATTTTTGGAAATTCAGTCAAATGAAGTAAGTGAACATATAAATTATTGATGTTATTTAGTTATTTCTGAATATCGAAAACATCTAAATCCGGTTAAAAGAAAACAATTAAGTTATAATAAAATAAATAGGTAATAATTTACTCTTACACATAATAGCAATAATACGTTTTTCATTAACCTCGTCAAACCTTTAAGCAACGCAAGGGAATGCAACTGCTTCTGGTGCTACTTGTTACTACTGATAATCGGCTTCAATATGAGACTGCTCTTAAATTACTCATCATCATTACGTTTTAAAATAGTAATACGCGTTCCTTATATATGTTCCAATTTACATTACAAATTCTCAGTTCGCCTGGAAGATATTACTGAAAGAATATAAGATATATAAATCAAATTACTCTAATTAATCTATTTATAACGAAGCCTCAAGTGCTACAAGTATCAACAGCAACAGTATTTATAATATAGCCCCAATTATTCCTTTCCCAATTATACGATTTAATGAATTTAAGGTCAGTGCTCTGTTCGGTATAATTTCCCAATTATACCGAACATAGCACTGACCTTAAATTCTTTACTCAATTTTTATTCTTAATTCAACCTGTTTTGATCCCATGAAGGTGGTTTCTCGAGACATTCAATGTTCTACTAAACAATTACTGATAATTAAGGAAACAGTCTTTATTCTTGATACAATTCTTAAAAAAAATTGCATGAAGTTAAAACAAAACTGAAGTTATTTTATTATTAACCAAAGTATTGAAACTACACAGCATCTAGGATATAAACGATCACAATGGGAAAAGAAACATCAGCTCCGGGCTTGTATCCGTTTTTAAAAAAAATTATAGATGCAAAACCTTTCGGCGATATACTCAAGTAGGCAACTTTATAAACACTTACATAAAAAGTGATGCCACCATGATAACGACTTATCGCTCTGAGTAGTAGAGAGCCCATCAAGGAATCAATGATTATTAAAAGGTCTCATGGAACACACGATTTGCATGACTCAATTTCAGCACAAAGGAAATGGGTAAGTTTTAACCCTATATCAAAAATTATAAGGAGGGAGGACCACTCATAGCAGACGATATTGTATTGTTCGAGAGGTCTCTGTGTGATGAAGGTCGTATTTATTTTACGGGGACAGATTTATAACGAAACGGATATTGTGTTCTTTTTTGTCATTTAATGGAGGAGACACAGTCAATTGATCATCATTTTATTGCAGTTTTAAAAGTAACTCTTTTAGGTTTGTAAATATTTGTTTAGTACTTTGCGAATATTGCTTTTGGAAGAACACCTGTTATTTTTTTTATTTTTAATACAATAAAAAGTACCTAAAAGTTTATTGTACGAAATGATGGATGGAAAATGGAAGTTTCCATCAAAACACATAATATTATTCAACATTATATTTAACAGTGTTTTTGTTATAAAATCATGTATCGCCTTTGATAAAAATTCACAGAAACAGATATTTCTTATTTCCTTTTATTTATTTTAACTGTTTCTCAGAAAGTAAAAAATGGTTTTAGCTCAAATGAAATTATTGAACCAATTTTATTGAAGTGATTATTAGAGAAATGCACATTATTATCTATTTCGAACTGGGGGATGAGAACATACTTTCATACTTCTGTCCCCTAGTTTTCCAATATTTTAAATACAATGTTATTAATTGTCAAACATGAAAATTTCAACAATAAATTAAAAAATAACGACATAAAATTGTATATTGGTACTTTTAAACTTTTTATTTTGGTTCGGTAACTTTCAACCTTCTCGTAAGTTTTCTTAAAGTCAAATTACTTCAGTAGAATGTTCATAAATTGTGTACTTGTATTTACGTTGATTTATTTATTGAAGTTGTACTTCTTTAGGTGCGTTATGAAAAAAATTAAAGATGAAAGTGACATTTTAAAAATACAGGATGAAGTTAGCAATGATGCTTCACAAAAACGACACCATGAAGTTAACTACTCACTAAACATATATCTTTTATATATATGTCCGAAATACTAGGAGCATATTAGTTTGAAAGAGTTTGTTTGATAATAGTGTTATCAAGCGAGTATTTTACGGTTAAAAATTTTACTGACCAGGCGACCATGAATTGACAAGAGAAAAAATGGGTATTTCTTTCATAAGGTGAGTATAGATATGCCACAGTTTATTTTTTTGCTGGCTCTTAATTGTAATTCAATAATCTGCCAAACCGTTTCGAATTCAATATGTATTTATTTGTATTATAAATGATTAAATATTTAAAATTTAAATACATTTTAAGCATATTCTTTATTTTCATTATTAATTAAACTTTATTTATATAGCAATTCAGTCCTCGCGTTTAATACGGAGACAAGTCATTAACATTCATCATTTTATTTTTTCGCTGGCTTTTCGCTATAATCCAATAATCTGTCTGATCGTTTCCAAATTACTCGCTTCATTTTTATTATTTCCTATTTTAGTAACTTTTTTTAGTTTGAAATTTTATTGTGATCCAAATAATGAAATAAACATTTATTAAAATAATTAAATTTATTTTTAAAATTAATATTTAATTTAATATAATTTATTTTAAATGTGATTTGATAGATGAGTGATCCATCATTTAATTTCTCTTCTGGCTTTCCATTGTTCTTATATTATGTTAAAGAAGTATAACTTCTAACTCGTACACATGGCATTTTTTATACTGAGAATGAATAATAATCAAATTTACAAAGCACTTTTTTATTACCAATTCCTAGCAATCTAAAATAAATTGAATATTTAATTTTCAATCACAAGATTCAAGACTTTTATCGTTTAGTTCAAAAACAACATACTACGTTATTATGAGAATTTTATTAAAAAAAAAGTATTTCCATTTACAATCCGTATCTCTAAATACAAAAAATATGATATTTACGGTAAGCTAAGATAATATCATTTAAGCCACGGTGATCATTATGCGCCTGTCTGATCTAATGAGCTAGTAGGCGGCGGTCTAACCTCCACTGGGATCGGGTCTATGCGCCTTAAAGAGTATTGAAGGATTCACTGCGATTTCGCTTAAAATTTATTAGTGTTACCGTTATGATGGTATTTTACTAATAGTTCTAAAAAAATTTAAATTTGAAGACTTTTATTAGAAGTGAGTTTTAAAATAGGTTATACTCTAAACTTGTTACGATATTTTTCACGAAAGTAAAAATGTGAGTTCATCAACCGAGCACCATATACAGAAAAACAAATAAGAACATGTATACATCTTAATAGTTTGCGCATAATGTTCAGAAGTACTAATAGTGTTTTTTTGCATCTAACGATGAAAATTTTTAATGTATATGGCTTTAGAAATTCGTACTTCAAAAGAAAAGTACCGAACACATGTATTGTTTTTTTTCGAAACTTTTTGACGTAATTACTTGAAATTTGATATTGCAATGATAAAAATATTCTTATTAATATTTTATAGGTGGCTAATCCAATACTGAATATTTTTTATACTTTGCATCGCGTGTTATATCAGTTGATAGTATCAATTATATGGAAATCAAAAACGTATTGTTTTAGAACTGTATATAAGATATTTGTAGAGTTATGGCTAAATATATCCACAAAATTTATTCAAAAACTGTTTGATATAGAAATGTTTCTTAATGATAACGCATTTTGACCAGCATGTATCTCTGTATATAACATTCTCTGTCAAAAACCAATACCCGGAAGGCTTGGTCTTTGGACCCATTTTGTGACATATGATGTTCAATGGGATCTTCGCAGTAGCCCTTTATGGATTCAGGACCGTCGCTTACGCGGACGACATGCTACTGATGATGGAAAAAGCGACCCATAAAGATAAGAGAAACGGGCAGCTTTTTTCCTGGCCAGAATTTATGTCTGGGGCACAAGAAACAAGCTTAGCTTTTCCCCCCCTCCCACGAATCTGAGGTTCCCCTCTTCAAGAAAAAGGCAAGGTGCAAAGGAGCCATCTGTGGTGATGGGCAAGTCCAGAATCAATGTGCGTCACCATGCTGGGTATGAAATTCGACTCACAGTGGAGCTTTACACCACAGGCACAGTACTTCGAGGAGAGTGTTCGAATTGCCTTTCATGCCATAGTCCGGCTTGCCGATGTGATTGGGGGCAGAATAACTTGACCTTCAAGTTGATTTATACGGCGATGTACCTTGATATATTGGCCTATGTGTCAACAGTGTGGGCCTCGTGGTGCGTTAGGGTTCAACAAATAAGGCCGGCTTTACATAAGTTGCAGCGCATACCGCTTATGGCTCTAACCAAAGCATACTGGACCTGCTCAACGGTTTCTTTGCCAGTTTTAGCAGGTCTTCTGCCTTACAGTTGTAGTCACCTTACAGTTGTAGTCACTGATTTTACTTTGGTTTGAGATAGAAGTTTCATTGTAGGTCCGTTTAATTTCGAATGTGTTGAGTATGAACCCTCTTTGAATAAAAAGTGACGGATTTTTAGATCGTAACTGCTCACTGGCAATCCAGATACCTTCTCCAATTCCAAGAAAGAAACAGGTTATTAAATAGGTTATTCTACTCCGATGTTTTGAAACGATTAAATGAAAATTTACACAATAGTGATTTTTACACTTCACAGTTCTTGACGGGACAGGGCGCCATTCGCCGAGTCTTTATTGTTTTACCTTAAAAGATGGCCTGGCATTCTCCTGCTGTTTCAATACGCAGGGAGCAAATCATATGCTATTTAATTGCAGTGATCATGATAATGTGCTTAAAATGTGATTAAGAGCACACGTCAATATAACAGGAGAAAAGAATCACGAAAACCTTTAAGATGAGGCATTTTAATTACCGAGATTTGGTTGGGAATGGATCGATTTTTCAATCAATCATTGATATTTATAGACATTTAGGTCAAAATGATCATGGTCGTTTTATATTTTTGAAGGACTTTTCCTATATTAGAACTAATTATTATTTCTCAGCAAAAATTTTTGAAATACAATCCAGCGAATAAACGTGAATATTAAAAATGGAACAAGCTTTCTTTAAATCAGCATTATAGCTGAAACAAAGTTCAAATTCCAATTTGTAATGTGGAAAAGAATTAAAATTGAAGTTCGGAAGTTACATACTTGAGTACTTCAAATATCTTTTATATTTGGACGCGTCAATTTTTTAAGACCAACTTAATATTTTTCACAGAGATGTTCCTAATGCTATAAAATTAATTGAATATGTAAAATATCTTAAAACGTACGAGCCTTATATGCTTTCTCTAATTATGGGAGTAGTCGTTCTATTAACTGGAAAGTATTTCAAAATCCATAAATAAACTAAAATTAATTATTTCTCCTAAAACGACTCCAATTTACTCAGAAAATCACGAATATGACTACGCTTGCGCTATTTATTCACCAAATATTATCCACAATGAAGATCTTTGAAGGAACACTAAAGTTACTAACGTAGCTCGTTAGATTGTAGGCTGAAATCTCAATGAATAGGTCATGTACTACACAGGACGGACGATCATTGGAAAAAGAGGTTGTCGAATGGCAATCATGTACCGGAAGACGCAGAGCGGGACGGCCCTCTCCTAGTTATACAGATGAGCCTGTAAAGGTCCGAGGACCTTTGGAATCTAGGGCACGATATCAGTTTTTGCAAAAATCTATAGGAAAGACCTACATTAAGCAGTAAACGCCTTCCGACTGATGATGATGAAGATTTTAATTACGATTATTTTTGGATGTTTCTCCACCAAGATATCATAATGCTGTGATACAAGATTAAGGTTTTATTAATCTTCTGGTTAAAGATGGCGAAGCCGGAAGCAATAGTTTATTTAAATCATAATTTTGTACAAGTTTGTGAGGCGAGTCCCAAATTGTGAGTATACACTAACAGTGATATTACGCGTAATACCGAAAAAATTGTAAAAGTTGTCAAAAGAATTAAACATTGATGTTGGTTATATAAATAACGTTTTCATGGCAGGAAAATATAATATAATATATAAAAATAATTAAATTATTATTTTAAGCACCGCCACGTATGCCTCAATGAATTTAACTGCTATCATTCAACTATTTACACTCACCCCAAATGTAATAAACACACACGTGTTATTTCAAGATTAATATTTTATAATAGTACTTGGCAGACCGCGCAAAACCGGAAGTGCGGAATACGCTGTCCATTTTCCGACCGGAAAGTTTTAGGGATGGAATAATATACGGCTAACAATTATAACGATTGTGGCGCAATACATAAACACTGAATTTAAGCGTGTATTTTAACGATAAATATACGAATATCCATGTTGTAATTACTATTGTATTTAAGGTGTATATACAAGGCGAGTGATGACAAGGAACTTTGGCTAAACCAATAATCTATAATTCGTACGTGTAATTCTCAAAAATGTATTAACATTCACTTTTAAAACAATAAATATATTCCTCATCAACAATATTTGATCTGTTAGTTGAGAAATAGGTGGAACATAAATGGGCAAATTTTATTTCACTAATTTTTTACAGGACCTCGATGAAAATTAAATGGAACTCACGCGTAAGCCTGACATAATGTTATACGACTAGGTACGTTTAATCCAGAAATTCTCCATTCAATACAAAGAAAAGTACTTTCTCTTTGATAGCGTTAAAGACGTATTTCCATTGAGCCACCCTCAATGGAAATACATTGAGACAACGAAACCCGAAAGTGAGGTCAGTGTTCCGCTAAACAATAATTGATGATTCAGAAAATATTCAGTTACAAGTCTTATTAAAGTTATTGCATGGCACGAACGTATGACCGATACTTGAGCAAATATATGTCAGTTGAAGGTGATATCTTACGACGATTTTAGTTAATGAGGGGTAATTTTTTTACGAACGTCTGGATAACTTATTTGAATCAGTAATTACGTATATGGTTTTAAGATAAACTAAAATATGTTTCACGCTAGATTAAAATTGAAGGTAACAAGTAAAAACCTGTCATAGTAAGTAAAAACATGTCATAGTGGGAGGTTCATTTAAAGAAAATTGTGTAGTTTACTAAGTTATACAGCAGATATTTAAAGCAATTTTTATTTCGATTCCTCGGTAGATATTTAAACTTAGAATATTAGTGTTCACCTGATAGGCTACCCGTTATCAGTTCTAAATGGTTGTGTTTAAATAGGTTGCAAACATGAAGACAAGTTCTCTTGCCAATATAATGCAGCGTAAAATACGGGACGATGCGGGCGTTATCCACGCTGATATCGACACTTGCGGGATTATAATTAATTCGACCGTCTGGTAGGTGATTATTTGTATTTAAAGACAATTATTATTTTATTACCTATTATATTTAATTTTTTTCAGTATCTTAATATACAATTATTAATAAATTTTATTCATACTTTCGATAGAATCTAATGAAACCCAAATAATCACTTCAGCCACTATTTGAAATGAACGTGAATAATTCAGCAAAAACTGGTAATGAATCGACCAGAAATAAAAATACTTTTCCATCCAGGCGGCGAAAATCTGGACAGCAATAATTCGGACGCTATAAATGCATTGAAGGGTTATTCGGAAAAGTCTGCCTTTCAAAGCGATTGACTTAGTCATACGTTACTTCCTCCCCTTTCACAACTATATCAATTCAATATTAATAATTTCTCACATGTATTATATTGTAAACTTTTTTCTTATTAATTTTTATTTATAAGCAGAATGCATTTTGTAATTTGTAAGTTTTGTAATAGGGCAGTTTTATATCAATATTTTTATAGGTTTCCAAATATATAATTTCGCTGAAAATAACTATTCTGGTTGACTGAAGGAAATTTATCTTATAGCAATGAGTGCTTAAAATGTGTTTACTATCCACATTCAACTGCCAACCGGCCTCTGTTCAAAGGTATTTTCGAAAAAATTGCTCATCATAAGACTATGTCGTATAACCGATCGTTATTAGGAAAAAAAAGCATTTGCTTCTTACTTTATCCGTTACTCTAAAAGGTAATGGATTCAAAATCTTTGGCAAGCATATACATGCAGGCATAACTAGAGCTACGCGAAAAGCGATGATAAAAGAACCCTGTTACTCCGAGTGGTAGAGCGATTTTTTTTAAATCGATGTGCACTGAACGATCTCATGAAATAAACTACATGATTCAATTTCAGCACAGAGAAAATGGCTTACTTTTATCCTTGTATAAAAAAATGCGATGGAGGCAGGAGCACTTCCAGTAGCAATTCTCTTGTGTGATCCTAGAGCTTTCTGTGTGATGAAAATGAATTGATAAAACGGAAACAGTTTTACAGCATACGAGCTTTGATCTTTTTGTTATATATAATATAGACTAGGCGCTGATGTGATTCTATACTGGCGGATAAAAATTGTCAGAACAATTACCGTTGTCTATACAATTTGTCATACTTGTTAAATAGTAACATTATTAAAATTGTGAACAACTTTTTTTCCGAATATTAATTATTATTAACACTGAAAGGTAAAAGCTATTACAGCAATACTATCTCAATAACAAATACCAAGTTTATCTTGAAAAAATATTTGTTTAACTAAATCTTTTAATTTTCGATACTAAAATAATAAATACTTATTCGTGTATGTCCTATTCATCTTTTTGGTTTACCGTAACTCAAGAGTTTAAAATAAAATTCATTGAAAAAAAATTGTTTTCAAATAAAATTTTATATAGTAAGTAATACTCAATTGATATCAAAGAAGAAGTTATTCGTACCCTTAGGTTTAAATTAAGAAGTAAATGTATTTTTACACTTTAATACATTCTATTTTGTTATATAATTTTAAAGATTTTCAAAGGCAAAAGTTTTAACCGCACATTTACAAAAAATCAATGAAGGCTTTTGGAAGGAAGAAAAAAACTAAAAAAAAGACAAATTGATACCTTATTTCGAGGACTAAAAAAATTAAACCTTTGTTTCTTTCAAAAACATATGTATGTTTTAGAATTTAAAACGGTTTTGGTATACTACTTAAAGATTAAAAAGTTTTTAAAAAAATATCACTAACTTTATGGCCAATTTTTAAAATCTCGAGTTATTGCAGTACATAGAAAAAATTACAAAAGTTCTCGTAAATTTCGTGATATGAAATATAATTGTATAATTTTATCTTGAGTTTTTTCAGGTCTTTGACATCCATTGTCATCATCTAGAAATGTCAAACTTATAATTTTAGCTAAATGTATGTTTAACTTAAGCAAGAGGAAAGATTAAAAATAATAATTTTTATAAAAGTAAGTAATGGATAAAACCAAATTTTAAAATCTACAAAAAATATACTTAGAAAATTTGTAATCTTTTAAGTAAACAAGTATTTCTATCAATAATTCTAAGGTCTTATAACTAAGCATTAAATAAAATTATGTTTAAGTTAAATACATATGAACTTGTTCAAAAAAGTCGCCTCAAAACCTTTAAAAATAAAATTCTCCGTAAACAAAACCCTGTAAACAATTCTATACAATCGAATGCCTAACATTTATTCAGCGATCAGATTTTGGCTCAATTTTACCGCACCTTCGCTAATAACTGTTCTAACTAACTGTTTTCTAAACCATCAGTATTGTTTAGGTAGACACCCACCTCACTGTTGACTTTCGAGGTCTCGAGAGTCCATCCTCGGTGATGGATAATGTTTATAACACCATCAGAGGGAAGCAACTTTCTTGTATTGAATATAAAATTTCAGGTTCCCCCGTGTATGACCTGAATTAATTCCAGGTTTAATTAAGAGTTTGGTTTAAAACAAACACCATGCCCTTCAATAAGGAACAATAAAAAATCAGACATTATGTTCGTGTATGTTTCCTCTGTTTTAGGATTCCGTTTCTTCAAATGGAAATAATAAAATCCTTATGGGATCACTTTGTTATCCGTTCATCCGTATGTAAAAGCCTCTTTATCAGAAATAGCTTGAGATATGAAGTTGAAAATAATGTCGTGTACTGAGGCCTATACTCTGACATTATTGTTGGCTTTATCACATTGTATGGACTTACATTAAAAAAAAGATTGATGTTTTTTGTTTGATACAAAGCAAAGATATGGTCGTTTAGAGGTTATATTTTGTTATTTATACCGACTTCAAAACTTATTTACGGTACTTAACGGTACTTCCGATTGACCTAGGATCTTGAATTTCGGCATAATGGGAAATTTTATTGCGCAAGTAAAAGAAAAAATCCATGACATCTAGTTTTGTTTTTTTCTGATACGCGTTATATGTGCTATAATTTTTTAAAATATTTTATTACGAAATTACTATAATTTTGTAAATAGTTTAATAAAAATATTATATACCATTAAATGTTTATAAATGTCTATATGTGGATTGAAAACTCGTAGAGCGAGTTCCACTCATGGGGTTCAACCCAGGTTTTACTTGGAATAAGTATAAAAATATTGTTGAGGAGAGGAATTTGTATTCCCTTTCTGGTAAATAATAATGTATACATAATTACATATAAACAAATAATTACTGACCTAGGAACGATCTTATACTATTGTTAAATATCAGTAATAACCCAGAGGGTCGTGACCGATTGCAACTAATTGCACTAATTATGACAAGAATTGTGAATGATATATACGTTTGAGAGATAATATCTTATTCTCATTATATGTTTTAAACTGAACACTTTTAAGTATTATTTTTCTATCCATTAATCTATACATATGTTTGTGTCCTTGTTTTTCCGCACCATTTCAATTATTCATATATTAACTTGTTTTTTATAGAAAATTGTTGAAGCAGTTGAAACGTACGGAAAAATTCGGACACAATACCACAAAAGGTCTAAACGTCCCTTTATTAAAATTGCTCTCCTATATATAGTAGCCAGGTATCAAAACTTGCTATAATGGTATAAGCAAGTGATTAAAATTATGAAGCTCTTTCGTTCACATGACACCCTTATCTATTTTCAGGACTTTACGTATCTATTATATATATTAAGAGCAAAAAAGTATTTTCGATGATGAAAAATAAGAAGTATTATTCATCGCTTGACAAAAAGTCTCCCAGCAATTTTTTTGCCACAGCTCAGAAGAACATCGTTTTAAAAGATTAAAGTTTACAGTTATATAACAGTAGGCGTCTTCAAAAGATATAATTTAAACTCATAATAGTGATGTTAGCATATGATAGTACATATGCCTGTATAATTATGATATGAAAATTTGAGCAATTTTTCATAGGTTTTACCTGACATAACTTATAGTATAAGTCGGGAAAGATCTTTGAAATTACTAATGATTTGAATACTTTTATTAAGTACGAATTAATTCTATTGTATTGTGCAAAAATTATTAAACCAGGATTTTTTTGTAAACACTAAGTAAGAATATAATTTATCCTTTAATGTTGGTAAGATTTTGAGCAACTTCATATAAAAATATTTACTATCAATTTTGTTACAATCACAATGCTCTCTTTCTAAAACGTAAGGACTATTTCTAACAATCATATCGCAACCTATCATCAGTTTCCAACTTTATCAACTAGTCTCTTTGAATATACCAATATATATCGTTACATAAAGTACATACTTCTCAATTATTCCAACACACCCCTACCCAAATTTTTTTTTCCGTTACCTTGCCAATATCATACATACAATTGCGATAGAAAAACCAACACGCTTCCCGGACTTTACCTGCTACTTAAAAATTTACAGATGAAAAACGTTTGAGACGCATGTATACAGATAACTTTATATATATTTGAAGACTTACACCACCATGGAAACGACCGATTACTCCGAATGATATAAATACCATGAAAAAATCAATGTTCAATAAAAGGTCTCGTGAAAGATACGATTTGCATCATTCAATTAAGGCATAAAGAAATTACACTAGATTGCTCGTAGTAGCCGGGAAAGCCCTCAGAGCAAAGAGGGTCAAGTTAATTTGACAGACATATTTATGGAGAGTAAGATAATATCAACTTTTTTGTTGTATTTCATGGAAGTGCCTCGGTCACATGAGTATTTTATTGTGATTATGAAAGAAATACTTTGATGTTTGAAAATAGTAATCGGGAATTATTCTGGGAAGGACATTTTATTATTATATTCACATTTTTAAATGTGATACACAATATTATTACATTACCTTGTCAAAAAAAGAAAAGAATTATCCGTATTTTTCCTTTTGGAACAAAAATATTAAATGATTTAGTACATATGCGCAAAATATTAAATGAATTAGTATATATGATCGAAATGTCAAATTCATGAAACATAATCAATTCAATGACAATATCTTAAACTTGCGGCGTACAATATCGTAGTAACTAATATTATTATTAAATGAACATATTGTTAATTGTAAAATAAATCAAGATATAGTTTAATTTTTGTTTAATATTTTATACTAATATAAGTCTCATAATAATTACTCCAGTCACTTGTTTCCGAAATTTGTCTATAAATTAGTGCAGTTACACGAAGATATGGAAATTTTCTTCTCCACATATTTACAAAAAACTAAAGATAAAAATTACATTAGACTTAAAAAAGCATTTCTTTGTAGCCAGATTTCTACTTATCTAAAACAGACATTTAGGTCTTAAAAATGTATGATTAAATGGGCGTAAATCTTAATAAATTTAAGGTGGAAACACTACACATTTTTCCGGAGTGATATTGGAATCCGAAGATGTACCTAACGAAATATATTAACCGTGGGATATATGTCTACCTTGGGTTAATATAACATCCATCATGTCTTGGTTATCACCGTACGCTCGTCTTATGGAATGAAATGAGATGGCCGTATGTTTGTTAACTAAATATGACTGAATTGAACATATTGGAGACTTGCATAAATATTGTATATTCCTGAACTTATTAATCTTTACTCAATCATAGGGAAATAATGTGATATGGTTGTTGTTTTTAAAATTGTCAATTCCTTTAGTACTATAACTGACTCAAAGTAATCGTGGTTTAACCAGGTAGCAAGTGTAATTTTTTTTATAATTCAACTATCCGCAATATTTAAGGTGGAAAAAGTATTTTGTAAATCCATACTTTAATATAATTACAGAATTTTTAAGGTCTTCTTGTGTACCAATACTTATTACTGAAAGTTTAAATCTCTATAATCGAAATTTATTTAGTTATTCTGGCAGTAAATAATTCATAATTCTCATTTTAATCACAGAGATATTTCTCTGCTGTTAATGGCTCTAAAACGAGCATTTAATGAGAGATAACTAACTCATCGCACATGTGCTAGGCGTTTTCGATATTGAAAACATGGCCATTAAATACTTTAAGCGCTTGATTTCAATAATAATGTTTTGTTTCTTGTAGATAGTGTAAAAAATTATTGAGATACGCGCACTACATTAAAATAAATAATACACAATATTTTATGCACGATATAGGTCATATATAATTAACAGTTAATTTTAGTTTCTTATGTTACTATCCTAAGTATAGTATATCCAAAATAACTCTAACGTAATTAACGAATGAATAACTGCCATTATTTTAAACAAATTTTTCTCTACAATAAAATATAAATAATTTATTACGTCGATATCTAAAATCTCATTGAAGTTGAAAACGCTAAACATTTTAATTAAATGAGCAACCAGTTGTGACAGCGTTAAAAAAGTTAGATATTTGTAAACTACATTATTAGTTTAAAAACATACGCCGTTTTTATTTAAAATCTGCATTTTAATCTTTGAGGCAAATTCGATTTGTCTTAATGATTTATCTCAAAATCCTTTATGTAAACTTCTTTATTATTACTTGACGATTTATCCTCGACGTACTTAGTACGTTTTTACATTTTATATTTATTTTTTGTAAACCTCATGCCTCACTTATAGCTCATTGCATAAAGCTCTGGGCATATGAAAGAACAAAGAACAAATATTTATAAAATGATAACGAATTAGACAGAAAAGTAGCAAGAATAACGATTAAGACAGAAACACTAAGGTATTAAAATAAATATCGTCTAGTGATTAGTAACAAATTATCAAGCAACTCCAAAATCCCATTTCTGAACTGGGCAACGGAGCATAGCAAAATTTCGACTGGGTGCGCCACGCAGTACTGCGTTGAATAATGTGAGTGCATGAATGACAAGTGATCGCTGTTGGATATTCTTACGTACCCCAGACCGGTAAAATAAAAACTGTGACATTATCCTTTCATTTAGAAGTCAGGATCTTAAAGGGCTATTGATCTTAAGATCGAGGGGTGGTCAATGTAATAATGTTATAATCCAAAAAATGTATGATCAAATGCATGCCCATTATCCGTGCATGCCCATTATAAAATCAGAGGGGAATAAATAAGGAAAATATTTATACATTTGTGATATAAAACTTATTGAACTTTGTAAATATTTTCCCCGATATGAGGATATAAGTAGCTTTATATAGATATAAGTAGCTTTATATAGAACAAGAGTTAAATAATAAAACGTTACGTTTGATATCTTGAAAATCATTGGAATACCGCTTGATACATTCTAGTACCTGTTAGGTTTTTTGACAAGTTTGGACGATGTTATTGTGAAATATGAGATAATTATACATAAATATAAATAGATTATATATCGATATCAGAGATGAAACCCGTCGAGAGTAGTTACGTCCAGCTTACAACTATGCACAAGGGAGCCACGTAAGCAAGAGTATGGCATCATGGCATAGTTGCTTACAATAAAACGTAGCTTTTTGCTCAAATTCTATTGGATTACTGAGTCAATATCATATTGGAGCAGTTACCATCAAATTGGCTATTAACACCTAAGAAGCGTTTTAAAGCATTGGGAAACAGAAGGCAAAGTATATAGTTTTGGCTACTAAAGCCAGGTTTTTTACCATAATGAGAAACAGAAGATGATTTAAATTACTATTTTAACTGACTATAAATTGATTAACATAAGAATGAGATATAAAATTTTTAAATCGAACGATATATTTCTGAATCCAAAAGTAATTAACGAATAATTTTACTACAGCGGAAGACACTCCTACATTTAACAATTTCACTAATAGAACATTATTGTCGAATCAGTCAAAAGCGCCTTTTCCATCCAAATAAGCTATATCTATTTAATGACTGATCTCGACCAAATTTCCTGGTCACACTTTTTACAAAACTGGTGAGCTTAGAACCTGTGAAAAGCTTTGGATGAAAAGCTTGCTAGCAGCCCCCGATATAAATATTTCAGAATTTTAAAGAAATATTTATTATAAATATGAGTGGTTTGACAAAAATATTGGAACATGCCTTGATTACATGCATACTTGAAATCAGGAGCGTAGTTTCGTATTAACTGGAGTTATTCTAATGCAAGTTCGACTTCTGCCAGCCTGCCGATATGCAACAGAGTTCAAATATCAAAAACAACAACCCATGCCAGCATTGAAAAGTTAATCGTTAGCTCATTATTCAAAACAACTCAATTAAGATACTCAACAAAGGCGTTTGCAAAATTATATTGGGTACCATGGTTGCAGATAGCTGCCTGTCTGAGCACATAAAACTTAAGTATATCCAAAATACTTTTGAGTCAAACTTAATGTTAGCTTCTGCATTGCGAACGTATTTGCTATGTGAGGTTCACATGAGATATTTTACTTTTTTGCGCCAAAAATCAAACATTTCTTAATCACATCTGAAACCATGTTTACGCTATTTGTGGTAAAATGATTCGGTCTAAATGAGGCGGGTAATATTAATGCTAAACCAGATAAAGATACGGATAATTTCCACTTATCCAGTTTTTTTGAGGCACATATTTATTGGGGTATATAAAATCAACAGCTTCATTGGTGTTGTTTTCTTTATAAATATTATCTATATGACTAATTTAAATCAATCATCTTTACAAAGATCTCACTCAATACCAGCAATCGCTTAATGCTTCGACAGTGCTTCACGAGTTAACTGATTTATATCAACTTCGATCGATGGATGATACGGATCTGAATAAATCACTTTCTCTCATACGCGTCATCAAATGAACGAAGCACCAATTTCACTATAAACAAACACTTTATTGCACTGTGGAAAGTGAAAGTAGAACATAAATTAACCGAAATAGTTTACGACTGATTGAGGGAAATTAAACAGATAAAAATATCTGAGAATAATAATATATGTGAAGGTTTTTTAATTACTGCTTCTACAAGAATCATGCTATAATATAGTAATATTTTATTCACAATATGTAGTATTACTTTCCATGCTCTTGTATAAGATAAATATATTGTTATAATTTCAATGCTAGTCACATCCGAGAAACATAAGATAAGCCATATAACACTCTTTAGAAATGTATACTATAAAAACTATAATATACCACCAAAATTTCCTATTACAAAACATACTTTTTCAACATTATCTAAATTAACTCGTCCTTAAATTATATTACTGATATTTTCCAATTAAAAAAGCTTAAAAATCTAATGAATGAGGAATTTTCACTTACATAAAAAAATTGTTTTCAATCAGTCCGAAACTCTCTCAACTTTACGATCGATTCCCTTTTAACTTAGCGATGTCTATCGTTATGTAAAAAACATAATTTTCACTACACAAAACTTTCTCCACCAGAAGATGTTTTCCCGTAACATTATTTCACCACGGCATTATAACATATAAGTGATCGCGAGAAAGTAACAAATATCGAACCAAAGTTTTTATTCGTCACTTTAGAAATTACTAAATACAAAACCTCTGGGCGAAGTGTTTAAGCTTTCAAATTCATGGATAATTTGATCAAAGACCGATCGCTGTTAGTGCCAGCAATTAGCAATTATTGAGAGTTTTTGTTAAACATACGATGTGCATGATTTAATTTTTTGACAAAGGAAACATATACATTTATCCCTGTGTACGCAAGAGAAAAGAAGGCTCCTATTAGCAAGAATATGTGGTTTTAGAGCTTTTTTCGTGATAAGAGCCTAATCTGTTATGGGGACAGATTTATAGCGCTGAGTTACTTTGATATTTTGTACCATATCGCTCGATAAGGTGAGTTAGCCTCAATATTGTGTTATTACGATTCCTAAAAAAGCTCCTACCAGTTTATGAATGATCATAGTATATTTTAAGGACATCGTCATCTGGAGAATGCTTTACTGTTTATGTTAACCTCAAAAAGGAAACTGACCTTAATACGTAAATGATCCATTGAAGACGGAACCTTATAATTCCATAATAATATTACCTATGATTATAAGTAATACTATTTTGGCAACGTGCCTTATCCACACATATGAAGGTTTTTTATTCCCAGTATTAAAAATTAAAAGTGAGTAACACAAACATCCACGACTCTAGTATGATTCGACAAAAATTTTGGTTAATATTCTATTACGATTTCCTTGTTTTGCCGTTCCTTGTTCTAGTACTTTGTTCGAAAACGAATAAAATAAATAAAGAGTTTTAAAATGCGTATATTTGCAACGCACTGAAATCTAGCTACATTTAAAATTGAAAAATACTTCCTCATGCCCTTTTTCTGCAAATGCAAACCAAAGTAAGTATCTAATTTTATCGCAAAACAAATTTATTTAATCTCATCCAAATTTGTGACGTGCTAACTCAAAAGTATTTCCGAATAAAACCCGTCACTTTCCATAAAAAAATCGAAGACCAAACTCATACGCAACGAAAGGTTTTCAACGAACTAAAAATATTTATGTAGAATTAACACCCTAAACACACATAAATAAACACCTATAAATAAACACGTATATAAGTTAACACATATACAAGTTGACACATATAAATAAACTACAAATAAGAGTTAACACCATTAACACCACACGTGTAATAAGAGATAACACCCTTAAACACAGTTGCCGTCGAGCGTCCATTCAATATAATTAAGCATGTATTCCAACAAATAAACACGTTTATATTGTGTACAGGTTGTAAACTTAAGTGAATATTGTCTCGTCCTGATATTAGCAGAATAAGTTATTCATCTACGGGGCAATAAGACATTGCGGTTACCTCGTTAAGACGATCGGCACTTTGATGTCAAATTTGTCTCGAAGCAACTACGGTGTCATTAAAGATGTATCGGGTAACGAAGGGATAATTGTTTCACACGATTGTATCTTTGACTCTTTGTTTTATTCCAAAATTTAAAATTAATAACTTAGAAATTATTTATCTTTATAATTGGCGGTCGACGACGTCTTTGATGTATTAATATATTAAGAAAACAACGTTACAAATTTTCAGTACATGTATTTTACGAAATATGTTACGTGTTTAAAATTTACTGTTAACTATTTAAAGTTAACTATTTATAATATATATATATATATATATATATATATATATATATATATATATATATTAATATATGTATATAATTTTTTAAATTTATATGTATACCCCCACTCACACGCACACGAGTATATGTGTATATGACATTTAATTATTATTTGTTAAATTTTTGTGGAATATCTTAATTAGATAACAACATTTTTTCCCTATATTTATGAATAATCTATAAAATGTACATTAAATTTGAAGTTCAGAATTGTATATTTGATAGTTTCAAAGACCGAGTAAGCTATATAATATCTCTCAAATTACCAAACTAATCTGATATTATTATAACTGAAATTAGAAAACACCAAAAAATATCATCATCATTTTTGGCACGACAGCCCAGGGTGGGCCAAGGCCTTCTGTTGGAGATTCTTCCAGGAGGTTCTTCTCTTCGCCTGGGTTTTCCAGTTCTTTATCCTGAGAATCTTAAAATCTTCTTCCACTGAATGGATCCATCGTAATTTTGGTTACCTCTTCTACGAGTTGTTAGAGGTTTTGCGATGAAAACTTTCTTTACTGGGTTTTCATCTTTCATTATAGATACGTGGGCAGCCCAGTTCATTCTTTTGATTTTGATGGTTTTTATGACATCAAGCTCACCAAACAACCTATAAATTTCTGAGTTAAGATATCTTCGCCAAATACCAATTTCCAAAAAATATATCATGATTAAAATTTTGTGACCGGTATATATATTATACCAGTATATATATTATAATATGTAGAAAATTAGAGTAAAATATATGTCTATGTGTATATAATAATTTAGAGGTGCCAAAATATATGTTGTGTCATGTAAAATATAAACAGCTGAATATAAAATAAACAAATTTTATGCAGTAGTTTATTCTAAAATTGTCGAGTAAATTTCAATGTAAGTTTTTATATCTGATCACACAGATAAAAACGCAAAACTATTTATTTTATCCCGTTGTAAGCACATGTTATAACCTTGAAAGTTCGTGTATATTTTAATAATTTGAATAACGCTAGCAAAACCGCGAACAAATTTGTTTAGAGTACGAAATGACATGTTTGTGAATTTGGATCGATCTGGTATAATAAAAGGTCTTCCAACTATTACCTTTTCAAATTCATTATCTTTAGTTGTAGTTTTTAACATTACTGCAAATAAAAAAAAATTTCTGTGAAACTAAAACAAACTGAAATTAGTTGGCAGCTTAGTGCTTGTTCACGTAGAACACGCGGGTGCGGGGGCGGGTGGGGGCGCAGTGATCTTGGCGAACTCGTGTTCACATTCGCCACCAGGCGTTTACGCGAGTGTGACATGTTATCAGTGGTTGTAAACATGGACGACGATCTTATACTTTTAATCGAAGATTCTTGCCTAAAGTGGGAGATGACAAAAAGTAGATTTGGTGTACACGAAATTAATAAAGAAAGAGAACGTTTATGGTAAATTTCATGCCTCATACTATATTTTGATAGAACATTCACCAAGGTTTTAGGGATATACGAGGATGACGGTCAACTGTTTTGATTACATACTGGATTCAATAAGGATTTCACATCAAGACACAAATTTTCATATAAATATAACGTCCGAAGAAAGACTGTGTGTAACTATAAAGCGAGTATAAAAATAAAACATTTTTGCATTCAATAATTATTATTTATTAGGTTAGATAATTACAATACAACAAATCCAAACGAACCATCTAATCAGTATGTATATTTATTATATTTTTCATCGATTCTACAAAGTTTGTTTATTTTCTATAATTTGACATGTTAAATTCGTAAATAATGTAAGCATGATAAGTATGTGTCGTGCCATAGCTTGCGTTATTCATTTCATCCATAACAAATTGTGTAATCTTGTTTCTCGCATGTAATTTTTCCATAGGATATAATTTTTTCACATGGGGCAATAAATTTTAATAATTTTTTCACATATGGCAATCACTGTCTAATATCTTGTGCACTTTTACGTTTGCCGCTTTATTGGAAAGATATAAGTGAACCAGCTATTGACTGAAGAGTTGGGGACCGCTCACTGTTAAAGTTTTTATTAGTAGTTTCTTCTACATTGCTTTCATTTACTTCTGGAATAATGTCATTTTTTATGAAATACAGCATTTGAAAACATGGCCGCGATGAAGCTAATTTATCACTTTCACCAGTTCCAGTATTGCCAGAAAGAGGTAATGGAATATTTTATCTCTTTCCTAAATTGGTCCCGAACGTTCTTTCATTTCTTTTTCAAAGATTTTTCTAAAATGAAATTAAAAATAATTATTGTTTAGTATTTGTGCCGTACCTAGTTTTATTTTTAAGATTCGTTTCCAATCCACTGGACTTGTATTTTGATCTCTGGCTTAAAGCTTTTGTTTCGGTATTGGTACAGTTTATAAGATTGTTTATAGTACCTGTAAAGATATTTGGAAAAAAACTTAAATGTCCACATGCCGCAATAATCTAAATGTTAGGTTAAGAATATTGCATTAGATTTTGAGAATATGTGGAACTTTCCTAACTGAATCGACAGTTTGGACGGTAAGCATTTTAGAGTAAAACGATCTGATAGATCGGGAACGAAATTTTTCGACTACGGGAAATTTGTCTCCATTGTTTTGCAAGCTGTAGCTGATGCGAAGAAAAGATTTTTAACTATTGAAATAGGAGGTAGAGGAAAGCAAAATCACGGCGTCACATTCAATGCATCGGCGCTTAACCGGTTACTCGAAATAGACTCATTTAATATCCCAGAACCAAAAACATTACCTAATTCTCACATTACAGCTCCATAGGTTATAGTAGCCCATGAAGCTTATCCTCTTAAAGAGCATCTAATGCATTCATATCCACAAAGATTATTGAACCAAGAGAGAGAACATTTTAATAATAGATTCGTTTAATATAATACATAGCCGTCATTATTACCTTTATTTTTGTCTCTTTTGTAGCTTATCATAATATACCCACATAAAAATAAAAAAAATTTTAAAATACTTGTAAATATAAATAAATGTAGTATTCGCCCTCCATTTCAGGAAACCATTCACTAATTTTTTTCCATAGCTTATTAAGAACATTTCTGTTCATATGATTGCGGTGTGTACATTGCCAAATTGGAGTTCTAGCCTGAACAGATCTGATAAACTTATATACATTGAACGACATGATGAAAATGTGCTATCTTTTCCAGTAACAACTTCAAACTTGTTGATCTTACCTGAAGCTGCGCTTTATTCGCGCGCTCCGCCGCTAGTTCGACGTGAACACACACAATCAACTTCACACGTTTCATATAGCCGCGAGCGCGCACGCGCCAGCCGCTAGCTTGTCAGCTACTTCCACCGCACCTGCGTTTTGTGTTCATGTACAAATTGCATATTATGCTATGAGTAATAATTGGTGACCATGCCCGCCACCGCGCCCGCTAGGCAACGTGAACGAGCACTAATTCGTATAATATTAGGTTAATAAGTTCTTCATTTGACGTACATTATTGGGATATATATATATATATATGTATATATATATATAAATATATATATATATATATATATATATATATATGTGTATATATATATATATATATATGTATATATATATATATATATATATATCCATTTATTTTTTGTAAATATGGCTCCAAAGTTATTTGCATCCTAAATACATAAGAATTCAATATTTCTTACTATCATAATTTAAAAATGCATAATTTTTTGATGTGATGAATCTTGAATGAGCAATTAGTACCTAAGTACCAAATTATTAAGAGACAATAATTATTTTCTTTAACGTTAAATATATTTTAAGTTCTACGGTTGTTCTTATAATTAATTATAGCTAGATAACATTATAGAAATCATGAAACTGAGTTTAGTATTTTAAACTATCAGTTTAAAGTACTAAAGTCGATTTTTTCAGACCCAACATTACACAAGTTTTTAAACTACATTGTGTTAATTACTTCTACTGGCAGAAGCGTACGATCAATAGTTATGTACTAATGGTTACTTATAATGCTTAAAGCCGTATTTAGGAAAAAGTTTAAATGATTTGCAAAAATAGATACGCGAAATTTGCAAATATTACAATAGTTTATGAAATTATTTATGACGTTTTCACCACAGACTTGAGAAATTTAAATCATTTTGCAGTTTCTTAAATTATTTTTTTGTAAATTAAATACATAACCAGCTTAATTGGTGTCTATATTTCCTAATCCACGAATTACCAGTAAAAGAGTGATACAATTCCAAAACATATAATAAGAATTCAATACTTTTTTTACTAAGTATACCTTTTTCATGGAAAATGACTATGACTCTATTAATAAAACGGTCGTGTGACATCCGATGCTGTTTCCATATTAATGTAAGTCTCACGCCATTTATTGACCCGGCTAGTAAATAACTTATGAGCATTCAAACCCTAAAAAAGTTACACTTCCAATGTATGGATACATAGTACTACCGTACATCAATTTCATTTTACTAGGAAATGGTTTCTTAACCACTATACAAGTGGGCCTTTGGTAGTATATAAATATTTACATATTTCCTTCGTAAATTTTCCCAAAAGATCGCTTATGTAACATTGTTTTTTATGAAATCATTATATCTGTTTCCAGTCCCATTTTAAATTTTCTGATTAAATGCTTTCTAATTACTACCTCCGGACGAATTGAAATTTTATTTATTCTTATTCAATGCAATGATATTTTTCTCACGCTACCGAATAAAAAGTATGTAGAAATTGTTTATTTACCAAATGATGCATGAAAAAAGTTACAAAATTTTGTCAATATTGGATAGTATATAAAATTTTAAAAAATTTAATTATCTATAAATACCACTTAATTTTTATTAATGAGTAAATGAAATTACGTGATGAGATATAATGGGGTGTGCAATTTGAAGAGATTCTTCAAATTGTCTACCTGAGAGTTTATTGCACGACGAAACCTAGGTCGTCGTTAATAATTTAAATAAAGTAGAAATAATACCAAACCACGTAGTTTCATTTACTCCTTTTTAAAAATTGAGTGATAATGAATTTGTACAAACCTAACACCAAATATCGGGTTAGCTAACAAGTTTTTAATCACGAGTTGCTATCAAAAATGTTTGTTAAAAAAATTGTGTTACACTATATTTAATTTAAGTACGCACTATTATTATCTATCTAGTTGCCAATGACAATACAACTTTCTTGTAAAATTCAGATGACTTTGACAACACTACGAGGTCGTTTTGGAGATCTTTTTAACGTCTATTTTTTTCACGTTAATGGTTAATTAGAGCCCTGAATAAATGGTAATCAGAGGGTGCAATGTCCGGCGAACATGGTGGATGAGTAAGTAAAACCCAGACGAACTCCGCTAGTTTATCACGAGTACTTTTTGCAACATGTAGTCTAGCATTATTATGTAGAAAATAAACTCGATCTTGTTGACTACTCAATTTGTTAGCTTCTCGGTCCAATTGTTCACTGTAAATATCTGCATTAATAGTAGATTCCTTTGGAAGAAACTTCCTATAAATAATGCCTTTGACATTCCACCAGCAGCTGAACACCACCTTTTTGGTACTTATTTCAGGTTTGGATACCGAAAGTACTGTTTTTCCGATACTCAGCCACTGACGTTTACGTGTATGGTTAACGTATATAAACTGCTTCTGATCGCCAGTTACTAACTGATACAGCCGGCTGAAGTTACGTTTCAATGTCAATAACTGTTGACAAGCATCAATTCTGCACTGAAGGTGATATGACGACAACTCGTGGGTATCCGAACACCGTATTTTGAAACTTTTCCCAATTTTTGCAAAAGTGTTTCTATCGTACTATGACTGCAGTGTAGCTCATCTGTCAATTGACGAGTCGTCAGTCAAGGATCCTCCTCAAGTAGGCTTAAGTAATTTTTGAACGTCCAATTCAATAGGGCGTCCGGTACAGGGTTCGTCCTCAAGATCGTAGTTCTCATTCCTGAACTTTCTGAAACAAATCTTTGCCGTCACGTAAGGTAGCGTGGACTTGCACGTCGCATGACATATATCATTTGTAGCAGTCTTTGCATTATGACCCAAACATAATTCGTAAAAGAATAGAATCAATGTTTGATATCGATTTAAATTCATTATTTTTTATGTGATTCACTTTAAACTTCGGCGCTGACCATTGTCAACTGACTATACTTTAGCCTATTTATATTTTACAGTAAAATCTAGTCTCGAAGTTGTGGCTAAAAACTTACTAGCCAACCTAATATATTCAATATGTATAAATAAATAAATATTTATATGCAGAAACAAATAAAATTGTTTGTTCTCGCTCTTAATCAATTTTGTTATTAATTACCGTCGAGAGAATTTATACCATTTACAAAAATATATTTAAACTAATAAATTATCTTGTTTCTAATAAAAGCACGTAACGCGCTTTTAACTATACAAGGAATTATATTCTAAAATATCGATCTATCGTTATATTAACGCATAATTTTCCATAATATCAACCAGCTTCCACTCAAAAATTTTACTGCAACAACATCCCATCGCAGCATCATACACGATATAATACAAGAACTAATATCCTTTCCGCGACTTTATCCGTTACTTAAAAAAACTAATAGATGCTAAACCTCTCGGAGACGCACTTGAACAGGTAACTTTATAGATACTTACATAAAAAGCAAAGATACGACCTATCGTTACGTGTGGTAGAGCACCCATCAAGAAATCAATGTAGCATGTATTGAAACATCTCATGAAATATACGATTTGCATGATTCAATTTTGACTCAAAGGAAACGGGTAACTGTAATACTCTTTGAATAGCCGCATTATGTGGTCCAAGAGTTCTCTGACTGGTGAATTTCGAATGTATTTTAGGAGGACAGATTTATGGGAGGGAAATATTGTGATATCCTCATCATATTTCATAAAGGCAGGTTAGTAACACAATTTTGTTTTGTTCGGTTATGAAATAAAGCTTTGAAGTTTGAGTATAACAATTTTTTTACTTTGCTGGTATTATTTTGGCAAGAACGCCGTACTATTTACATCTCTTTGTATGGAAAGCTGATTTTGATATATTTATGTAATTCGTGTGTCCATGTTAGAATTCGTTGTTATGATTAATATAATTTTAAATAACTATAATTTTTTTTCAATACATCTTAGTAGGTTACAAAAAACAGTAAACTCAAAAAACTTCTTGAAATTAAACAGAAAACTAAATAAAAATTGAAATTTCCCAAATTACTGAAAACATTTTCGTAAAGTAATTACTCTAGTACTCATTATTTTTTTATTTCAATACCTCGTGTCTTTTAAAGAAATATAAACAAACATTTTAAAGATACACAAGGAAAGAAATTTAAAAAATAATTTTAAATTAATTATAGCACGGACATTTTGAAATATTTGATCCTATTTTAAAGAAGATTTTGCAATACTTTTTCAATGATATGCCGCTAAATGAGAGGTACAAAAATAACTCAGTCCCCTTAAGGACACATTTAATTTAATTGAAGACCCCGCAGGTGTGTTACGATAGAAGTAATCATAACCTCGGGTAATTTCACAGATAATTAACTATTAACGTAACTTTTAGGTAACAGGAAGTCTTCCCTTCTATTTATTTTTTTTAAGTATTTATTATGATCAAATTTGTCTTGGAAAAATATCATGAGTCTCATGGTCTGTACCCATGTACCTACAAATGTACGTATGAGTACACACCACACGTCGCAATTCTTGACCAACTTCGGGGATACTTTTTCACATGGTTTGGTTGTAAAGCGATTAGACTAGATGTTTATTGGTTTTAAAAATGATTTATTTAGAGTTTAATTTTTGTAAAGAATCTTTTTCGTGCTTGGCGACTCTTATTGCATTAATTGACGTCATTATTACAAAATACATTACTTCTTGTAATCAGATAAAATCAAAGTACTTTTGTTTTTTGTTTATATATTAATTTATATATTTATGTTGGTCATAGAAAACATAGACAATTACGCGGGAATATATCTCAGATTGAATGGCGGTTTTTATTTATAGATTTTATTACACTAATTAACGGAATAATAATAAAAAAGTCGAACATGTATAATTTGTTAGACATGGAACTGAGTTTTACTTAATCATTAATTTATTAAGCTACAAATTCTTACTATTATTGATTACTTAATTCGTGATTAGTTAACCCTCAGAATATAAAAGCAACGTCATTAAAAATATGGTTCAATATTTTAACGTGAGATAATCGACATTATTTCTTTTATCTGAGAAATTAATTTTCTTTCTAAGTTAGAAAATGACTTCAATTTCAAGATATTATAACACTTTATATGATAATTATTGTTATATCTGTGAACAATAAATCATGAAGAAACAAGAAAAAAATTATATGGAACTTGATTGGGAATGTCGATCGTACTTATTTTAAGACTAGTTTACTACATCAGCAAAACTTATGTATTTCCAATTAGGTTGGTTACGTTTATGTGGAAAAACACATTTATTGTTTAATAAAATAAAAGTTTAATTCGGAACTCCTGGTATATCAGTATCTCCATAAATATAAATATCTAGTGATTTCAAATGAAAGATAAGGGCGTTTAATCCATATTGGCCGCAGGAGAAAAGGAAGCTTGAATTTGTCTTAGTTTTTGCAAATTGAATTAATTATTTTTGACCAATATAGTTCCGATTACGTTCTTTTATTGTTAAAGTAAAAACTTAGAAAATTATTGTAATATTCCACATTTGAATTGCTTTCTATTAAAATTATTCTGACTTTAGGGAAGAATATTTTTTTTTACATTAAAATAAATATTTTCAAATTGACTACGTGAAAATTTTCCAAATACAAGTTGCGTCTTTCTACAAGAAAATTGGACCCCAAATATTATATATTTATATTGAGTTAAATTAATGTACAACGAGACATTAACAACGAGTTATCGTCATATACCGATCCGATCGAAGGAAACATATCGGTTTTTTTAGCCGAATAAATGTGACTGAATTGTGTTTAGATCGTAAAATTAGAATGAAAATTTTCTGTTCTTGTGCTGTATAAATTTTAATGAAAATTTCATATAATCACGTAAGTACATCAGATAAACACTGATGTTTCAAAAATTTTATAATATACCGGCTCACGCCAGTGAAGCTGCGAGCAGAAACCATATTTTAATCGGTTTTTATTTATATCGTTAGTTAATGTAAGAATTAATCCTTGTATAGTAAGGAAATTTATCGGACCATATCATTCAATTTTCTCTACAGTTGCTGTTTTCTTCAGAACTGACTTATTTTGAGATCGTATCTTTCGTGCACATACCTGCTATGAATAATTGTCCATAATTAGTATCATGTAAATAGAGCGTAACTAATTATCGCTGTTCTCTTTCCTTCCGTATACTTTCGGACTTTCCTGCCTACATACGTATTGTTTTTAAGATGAGTTAAAATAATACGCAGCAAACTAAATAAGACTCAAAGTGCAAAATATGTGGTCTTCATTTCTATTAGAAGTTACAAGAGACGCAATAAATTTTATAACACATTTGTTACGTATGTAGCACATAAATATTGGGATCAAGCACATAACGTAACGCAGAATATGTATGTGTGTGCGTACAGCGTGCATGTGTGCGGGCGTGCGTGCGTGCGTGATTGCGTGCGAGGGTGCGTGTGTGCGTGCGTGCGCGTGTGCGCTTGTGCGCTTGTGTGCGATTGCGCGCGTGCTCATGTGCGCGAGTGCGCGCGTGCTCGCGTTTGTGTGTATGTGTGTTTATGTGTACAAGAGTTTTATGTAAAGTGCAATATTTCCATAATTGGACAATACAATATATCTAGATTTCAATGGTTTACATTTAAAACGTGGGATACAAATTAAAAAAGTAAATTACATTTTTGTAAGATATTTCTAGAGATATTGTTGTGTCTGACAACGAACATTCCTCTGACCCTTTTAAATTCGAAATTGGTAAAGCCAAAATTATGAAAAAAATTTGCGTTAAGTAGCACTAGAAAGTTTCAGAAAAACCGAACTTTATAAAAAATTACTGGAAAACTAGAAAGAAAATGCAAATCAATAAAGAAAATCAAAAAGAAAGCGATGATTGTAAAATTTATTTTAGTTTTTTGTATATTCATGATATTTTTACGCCTATCAAAGAAGTACTTGGCGTCACGAAAAATAATTTTAGTTTTGTTTATTAATCACTCACTCCATTGCTCAAGTACTTATAAGTAGTGACTTATGAAGAAACAAGAAAAAAATTATACCTAGTGAGTTGTTACTTACATCGCAGTTAGAAGAATAAATTCGAATCTAAGTACATTTTTACAGATCACGAATAATAGTTTATGCACATCTACAACACAAAACGGTTAATTTGTCTTTTTTCAGATTACTGTCCCAAGTAGATTACCCATATACCTTAATTAACGATGTTGAAGAGTAACTAACTATTATTATTTTCATGAATACACACTTCTTTGCATAGATATATAATTGTGCATTAAATGGATATCTTCAGCCTCAAAGAAAGTAAAATCAATAAGCACTTGAAAGACGAGTGAGCAGTCAGTCATGACAGTACTGAATCTAAAACATTAAAAGTAGAAACAACATTTGTGTAACGTAAAAATGAGAAATTTATTTCATCATCATTATCATCTGCCAGAAAATTCCCACTGCTAAACATAGACCTCGCCATAGATTCATACAGAAATAAATTCGTTGCCGCTTGCATTCAAAAGGCTTTCCGCGATCTTTACCTGGAAATATGTCAACGGAGACCATCTAACGTTACGTCATCCAATATCTGGTCGTCGAGAATTTTCTTCTAAAATAGAACATATGTTTGTAGTTTAAATTTGGTTGGAATATTTTTTCCAAAGGCTTATCAACCGTACATTATGTTTAAACCATAGTTTTATTAATTAATTCCGTAATTAGCTGCGTAAATTAATAAATAAAAAGTACAAATTAGAACGAAACGTGTCGTTAGAATCTACGTCAACAGGCTCGTATTGTGACATTTTGTGTAGTTTTTTTGTATTTGATAAGGAAGAATAGTGTTCTTGCAATATTTTACATATATAGTACATTTTTATCATCCCAATGAGATAGAGAATAGTCTAGAACGATGAGTGAATGTAGTTTTGTGAATGCAGAATCGGTTAATCTGCGGAGAATAGATCAATTCATTATGACATCACTTGCTTCAATTCCAGATTTTACGTCCGCTGAGATAAAATAAGTAAAATTTACTAGGTATTTGTTTTAATACATAATATAATTCATAATCATACATTATGTATAAATAGAGAGAAGTAAAAATAAGCTACAAGTTTTTTAAAACATGGCTGCAAACTGTCTATATTTTACACATAATTAAATTATATTATATTTAAATTCTTTACCATGACCTAGGTCTTGTTGTATTACAACATATTATGGTGGGCAATTAGCAAAGATCTTCGCTCCTACCTAAGTTAAAATGTAAAGAATTTAAATAAAGTAGAAATAATACTACATCACGCAGTTTCATTTAATTGTGAATAATGAATTTCTACAAAATGAACGCCAAGATATGCAAGTCTATATTTTATTAATTTATATATAACATTATTTACGTTCAATAAAGTTTATTACGTTTTCGTCAAATTAATTTTTATGTATTTGGTTTTTTCCTTAAATAAAAAACAGAAGTCGTATTAAAGTTTTGTAAAATAATAGTGTTGTAATTTTCCATTGTTATCTACTGCTTGTGTGATAAATATTCAAAACTCGCTTATTGCACCTAGGTACTATACAATAGTTACAAACTGGTTTTTGAGCTTCTTTTATGGTTTAAACGGACATTATAGTGAAAACATATTTTAACTAACGAGAACACTTGTAGTAAAAACACACTGGGCATAGCTAATGAAGTCATCAAAGGCGCGTAAAAGAGGTAGTAGGGTTCAAACAGTTTAAATTTATTGAATCTTTTAAATATTTTTTTTTTCGAATTTAATTGATCCATTACCAGTACTATTTACATTTTTTAAAGTGCTATGACGATAAAAAGAGTAAATTAAAAATGTAAAAAAAAATTCAGCTATATACGGTATGTCATCGGTTCTACACATTATATGGGCTGGTCTCTGTTATATTAAGCTTGTCAGACATACAAGCTATGTCGGTAACCTTTAACATTTTTTATCAGAACGTCTACATTAATTGTGAATCAGCTTAGAAATGTTAGGCTAATTATGATATAAGAGGTTCATATTTATATAGTGAAAGGTGCTTTTTAAGGCTATTTTTATACTTATAATATTAATAGGCATATCAGTAAAAATATAGACTTACCATTCAAGAATTCCGAGAGTATAGCTGTAATGTATTTTGCCTCATTCCCCATTGTTTTAAGTAATTGTAGACAAAACTAATTCTACTAATAATATTTTACGATTACAAAAGCTCGTTTCTATTACCTTAAGTCTGTTTACACTCATGCGTTCCCTATTAATGTACTTAATCACATCAGCTTGAATTTTTTTTCCTAACCATGGCAACAGGCTCGGTAGCCGTACTCTCACCGTCTGATTATTACATAAAACCTTTCAACGCCCCTCTAACATGAGGTCTATTTGAAGTGTTTACTTAAAACTACATACGAGTACGTATGGAAGAAGATAATTAATACAAAATTGCAGTAAAATTTCTGAAATATATTTACATAGCTCCCGAGATGTAAGACCTCTTAAACAACACATTTTCCACTGCCAGTCTCATATATCATATCGAAAAATTCCACATAAATAAACAACTATTAACTTAATTGCTAATTTAATTTAAATACTATGTGACAATAAGAACTAGCTCCATTTTTACGTCTATGCTTTGTATGAGATATCGTACATACGATCGCAATAAAATAAGAAACGTCTGCCCCAAGTCTTCATCCGTTACTTAAAAGACTACTAGTTGCAAAATCGTTTAAAGACGAATTCGAACATCGAACGTTATTGACAGTTATCGGTAAAACCGGTATCTGCGAGGGACAAAGCTGCTGGCAAACAATTATAACAATCGAATATTTTTAACGAAACACGCAATTTGAACGATTCGATTTCAGCACGAAGGAAATGAACAGTTCCTATCCCGAAATAAAAAATGCATGAGAGGAAAAAGCACTCTCAGGTTGGCATTATACAGTCCAAGGGTTCTTTTCGTGACGACGGTCCAATCTATTTTGCAGACGCAGATTTACAGCGAGGGACATACTAATATCATTTCGGTAATGAATGAAGCTCCCTAAAATTTGTTAAGTGATAATTTTACGTTTTGCGAGCATTATTGAAAATTCCTTCTTGTCCCTATTGATATCATGGAGGAAATTAGTATCTGTGTATCACTGTACCTACATGATTTTTTTTAGTTATATTACTTAAATTTAACATAGTATACCTGCTTTTCAATGTTGGCAATAATATAAATATATATATATATATATATATATATATATATATATATTTATAATTGCCAACATTGAAAAGCAGATATACGTAGAAAATACTAATCAAAATAAGAAATATTATTTCGAATCTTTTGTAATCATATCCATTTGTATTATTTTTTGGTATCAACAGATGTCGGTATTTATTTTGGCAATTCTATGTTACATATTTCACCGTATCTAAGTAATAAAAATTATAAACTATACGATTCACAAAAATTAAAGTAAGAAAATGAATACGCCGCAAATAGTTTCAAAACTTTAAATATCTCATTTTAGAAATAATGTTATATAAATAAAGGACGTTTATGTTTAAAATATATATTACGAGTTAAACATTCAATGTTTAAAAAGTACTACTTGAGTGTCATTTTCTGATTAATCAAAACAAATTAATGTATTTAACTTATATTTAAATGAAGGTACTTAATTTTATCTAAGAACGCATTTTTCGAGTAATATTCAGTAAGTTTCGTTTCGTTTCGAGTAATATTAATATTCAGTAGTAACTTTACATTATTAAGTAAAACCAAAATTCAAAGTAAATCCACACCTGTCCACAAAAATATGAAAATCTTTAAAGTTCTCGATGAAATAGATTTAAACGAACGGGAGATACTCGTATTTCATTTGCACAGAGCTAAGACGTTTCCATTAATAAACGATTGTTGCCTTGCACCCGTCCGATCTAATTAACTGGTTAACCATTTATTTCACGGAATAACGAAGCGGTAATTATTTCTATTGGATTTTTTAATATTTAATTCTGATGGAAAAATTTGAATTCGTGTATTAATAGTTATATCCGCTCGTAACTGAGATTTAATAAAGCCTTGTAAATTAGGAAAATTATATTACAAACCTCCATTACACAAATTTTGGAAAATATTTGATTTACATTTATGCAGTTTATATTCATGATATATAACTATTCGATATGGACTGATTAGTATTTGAAATGATATTTAGTAAAAATTGCATTTATATTTTGTGGAAAATCCTCAATTGCACAAGCAACATCGTTACAGATCACATTAATAAGCAACTTAGCAAAAGATATAATTCCTTCAATGTGGAAAAAAATTATGCGCGTTTTTAAATTATACAATGCATATAAAAACGGTGAGTGAAATAGATGATTCTCGGATGACAAGGATTAGGACAGTACGATGGTTGAGACAGCGGAGTTGATCCAAATGAAGGTATTTATTTACCCTTGAGTTTTGCTTTGTGGTACTACGTAAATAAGTGGAAATCTTCTCTCGTGATAGCTAAAGAGAATATTTCTGCTTCTTCTCAGAAGCATGAAATTATTTTTCTGTTATAGCATAATGGCATGGGAGTAATTCTCATAGGTAACACGAATTGAATCTGGTATCTGTATCAACAATGCTAACAAATTTTTCCAAATTTAATGTCGAAGTCTCTATGGGTTAGTAATACCGGAGAGAACAAAATTTCCCTTCATAAATCTTTGAAACCAAAAGCCATGTCAGGGAACTCTTTATATAAAAGTATAGTTCCACCTATTACAATGCAAATATTTCGTGTTGCTCTGCTTGTTTTTTCTTCTAATCGAAGACAAAGCACGTTTAGTTCTCTTCGTGAAATCTCCGTAATATATATATATATATATATATATATATATATATATATATATATATATTTATATGTAGATATATAAGGGACATATGGTTTAAACGGTGAATTATTCTGAAGCAATATCTGAAGAATGTACTAAATCAATTATAGCAGAAGATTTTTGACAAGTATGTTGTCATTTTAATAAAAAAACACTAACCTCTGACATCAGGTTATTTGTCTGAACATTATGTGCCTTACAAGAATCAAGCCTATACCCTCAAAGCCGAGGACAAAAGTCTATTTGATAAAAAAATAAAATATACTCATACAATATAACCACCTTTGTCTAATTTAACATAAGATGTAGCTTAGCTTTTACTCTTTTTTACACTAAACAAATTTACTACGATGCCAGCTAAAAATTATTAATGTTATACCATTATTTATATTAGATACACTTTTGCGAAATCCTGGAAAGGCATTTTGCAAGAGCTAAGTTTTAATTTTCCTAAAGACAATCGTTTATATATAAATAGCTTTTCCCCAACGAGAATTAATATCATATATACAAAGGAAAAATTATTAACGAGACATTTCCTTCGATCCCTATTACTTCTACCCCCATCACTTCAGTACATTGGCTCATAATGTAGTAACCCACATAAGCATTGTCTCAAAATTAACGCTACAAAATAACACTTCGTAAACCGCGTAAGACCGGAAATACGGAAATTGTACGAGTCGGTAAAATGTATCACTAACAACTTTATTCCATACATTCTAGCACATAAACACTGGAGTTAAGCCCGTAATGTAACGCTCAATGTATGAATATTTAAGTTGTAAACATTACTTTATTTGAGGTTCATAAACCAATACAAAATGCGAAACGTGCGGTGAATGTAAGCTTTTTTAAATTTTGGTTGAAATAACTCGATCTCGGTTTTACGTTTTTTTTTATTTAGGACGTAAAATATTTCAACCTAGAATTAATGTATTCAACATTTCCCATCCCATCATTTTGCTTTACTTTGTATTTGAAAATTTTACCACGAAACTCGCAAATGTCATTATTTTTTACCTACCTAAATGAAATAAATTGGTTTATAAAAATATATAAGAAATATATATATATATTCTTTTTTTTTCTATATATGCATAGGGATTTAAAATAAAAAAAAAAAATATATATATTCAGCAGATTATAGAGTGAATTATAAACGAACCCAGAGCAAGCATTTTATGTTTCCTTACATGTAATATTAATACAAAATGCGAACAAATATATTTTTAGTAAATTTTTGATAAAAAATTTTAAATTTTACAAAATTATAAAACTAATTGACCTGAATATATTACAAAGTTAATACTTAAAAACACTTATTGGGAAATTTGTAATGGGTCAAATAAAACACAAGACTACTTTTTTTTGTTTCATGTATTGTGCTATATCAGTGAAAAGAACAAGATTTTAAGGATTCAAAGATTTTTTAAAGATTTTAAAAAGCTTGATTTCTACTTAGTGTAATAGATATTGCCAGAAATTTTCAAAAAGGTTTGTTCCATCGCCCAACCATGTCTTCCTAAAACGACTAAAGTCAAAATTGTAAGAAATAGAGGTACTGGAAATTACCCAGTTAAAGGTAATTTCCAGTACCAGGCGAAAATTAATACTAATATGTATAAATGGTAATAATAATAGAAATCTTTTATACCCTTAACAATTAATATACGCCTAAGTGTGCACGGATAGTGCGATCTTTGCTCGTACTTTACTGGCTCATTAACAACTCGATATATTTTACAGCAAGTGACAGGTACAAAGCAGGAAGTGGTTATTCAAATATATAATTCGTAACTATATTTGCACAGTTATGTCCTCCTGTCGGATTATAACTTCAAAAAAAATGTTTATAATAGCCCACCTCAAGATGTTGTAATACAACGAAACCTAGGTCATGGTAAAGAACTTAAAGAAAGTGGAAATAATACTACATCACGTAGTTTCATTGAATTGCGAAAAAAGTTTATATTATTTTATAAATTTTCCCCCATAAACGAAATCCTAATTTTAAAACTGAGTGTCCTATTGTCCTATTGTTTTTTACCCGAGCAAACTTTTTATTCCTCAAAAAGGCCAACTTCAATTAATTTTGGTAAAAAAAATCAAGACTCCAGAAAAAAGTCTAATTATGACAAAAAATATTTTTTAAACTATTAGATATTATTTACCTACTCGTATATAGACATTAAACTTATTATAATAAATAATCGTTTACATATATATATATATATATATATATATATATATATATATATATATATATATATATATGTATATATATATATATGTATATATATATATATATATATATATGTATATACATATATATATATATATATATATATATATATATATATAGTAATTTGAGGGAAGAAAAATTAATTCCATTTTATTAGAAATCTGGCAACATTTTATGTTGGACTTATTCGCATTCGATACAACATTTTACACGCACCCTACATCAGCGTTTGGTGCTTACAAAGATTAGAACTATGCGACAGATTAAGTTCTAAACGTCTCAACTTTTTGCAGTTTCTTCGAGAGACCCGATCTTAGCCGTACATCAATGAATATTTATCCAGGTATGTTAAATAATTTTTGTATTAATAATTAAGCTTATTGCATTCATAAACTAAATATTTTTAAGGCATAAGAGGCTAATCTGGCGCCAGTTGGGCTGTAGCTAATTTTTCGAACTTACCCCATTACACATTGATTTTTCGATCTTACCCCACATACATACGTATGAAATAAATTCTATAGGTTCTAAAACTTTTTAAAAAAAAAAATTAAGGAAACTCATGTTCAAAAAATCGTAAGTATATAAAATGAAAAATCCATATATAAAAAATTCATATTTCGAAATCTCATAAGTAAGCAAAATTAGTTATGTTAATACTTATAAATAATAGAAGTGACTTAATGCAATAAATACAAAAAAATTAATTGAAAGAAAAGAGATTTTTATAACCAAAAATGAAAATGGTGTGTTTACTGTGATGTTGCTGAATTCTTGGGTTTTCATTTTACTACGCAGCGTCGATGGTAGATTCATTGAAGTTATAAATTATTATTAATGCTAATTATAAATTATTAAATATCAATTTGACAAATATATTTCATATTTATTTTTTAGAGACGCTGTGCTGCAAATTTATCACCGGAAATCTTTACGTGCAAAGTCTTATACTCCCGAAAATGTGGGATTGGCTATAGAAAGCGTAAAGAGCAATAAACTAACCATCTCTGCTGCACTCACAAAATACAGAATACCTACGACCACTTTACACCAACGTTTAAATAGGAAATCAGGTGTTATTAGTAGAATATTAGGTAAAAATAGTGTAATTCCTTATGAAATAGAATTACAACTAGCAGATGGACTAAGAACTTTAGAAAAATGGGGGTTCGGTTTGTGAAGACAAGAAGTCTTATAGATGGTATCAGATTAAAACAAAGTAATATGAAAACCCCTTTTAAGAATATGTCAGGCCCGAATTAGTTTATTAATTTCTACAACGCCATAAACTATAAATAAAAAAGTCAAAACCAATTGATCACATTAGAAGAAAAATGACAGATCCCTTCGTTATAAACAAGTATTTCGAGTTATTGCAAAACACTAAGAAAATTAAATTTATTTAACAAAGCACAACTAATTTAGTACCTTGATGAAACTGCGGTAGTTTTGATCCATCTAAGACTAAAATTGTAGGTGGTATTATATGTCCTAGTTTTAGGACTATTAGCAGCACAGGAAACAGAAATGTTACCATATTGTCCACCGCAAATGCAAATCGACATAAATTAGCACCACTAATCAATTTTAAAGGCAAATGTATTTGGGGTTAATGGGTGGCTAAGAAGAGTATAGGCGATTATTTAGAATTATGCTACGCCGCAAGTAAACAGGTCGGATAGAAAGTGATATTTTTTACAATTTTATAGAAAAACAATTCATTCCAAATTTAAGTGAAGAGAGAACGGTTTTTATAATATATGACGGTCATAGTACTCACATTGATCTAAAAGTGGTAAACTTGGCTAACCGTAAAGATATATCAATATTAAAATTACCTTCTCACACATCACACCTTATACCACCGATATATTTGGCTGTATTCTGGTCTTTCAAAAATGTTTGGGATGCGAAATTAGAACAATGGCAACGAACAAATATTAATACAAACCTAAACATATTTTTTCAGAAATTATTGTTGACGTTGGACGTTCTGTAAAGCATAAAGTTATGTTTAAAATGGTTTAAAAAACTGTAATATAATATGTATATATATATATATATATATATATATATATATATATATAAACTGTAATGTAATATAAAATATTAAAAAATTGTAGTGTAATGGTTTAAAAAACTGTAATATACCCATTTGACGAAAATTTTATAACAAAAGATAAATAAGATCCAATAGCTTACAGAAGATGGGAACGTCATCAAGAGTCATCAGCACCCAAAAGTTCAAAATCAATATTATGTTTAAAAGAACTGTGTCTAAATTTGATTAACAATAATTGATTTACCTACCTCTCGGTTTAATGAAAAAGCTTCAGCTTTATGTAAAACATTGAATCAAGTTACTCATATAAGTAAGATTTCGAAGTTTGATGAACAGCATTTATAATTTTTGGTGCAGGATTACAGCGACATACATAAATGATTGAAACCTACTTTGTCGTCGAAAAACTAAAACATGCAATCCAAGAATTGTTCTGTTATTAAACAAAATAAAATAATTATTGTATCTAATGTTATCATTAAAAAATCTGATACCTCAACTGGTAATAGTTCTACATTTGTAACTCTTCAAATAACAAAAAAACTTGAAACAAAATCAATAGCAAGGAATAATACTAAGAAGATCCGTCAATGAAAAAGGAAAAAAAAAAACAAAGAAAATGAAGAAGTAATTATGAAATTAAAAACAAATGAGAGCCGTGAAAGAAAACATGCGTTTAGCGAAATAAGTTCATCTTGCGATTCCCATATAGCGTTAATGATTCTGATAGTACCGAATGTGAAAATATGGAGGGTTTGATTGAAAAATATCTGCAGGATAAAAGAGATGAAAATGATTTTACTACAGATATCGATTTAGCGTGCAACGAAAAAATTTGATAGAGAGTTTTCCCATTTAATAGAAAATGCTTCGATTATTGTGAAATATATATAAACAATTTAATGTGGACAAAAATGTACAATTTTTTGTAGTAGTGTCAATTCAAAATAATGTTCCAACTATTATATTCACAAGAAAACTAAAGGATTTTAAATCAACAAATAAGGAAATCATATTTACTTATCCCTTTGTCGATTATTTAAGTACTGTGCGCCATTTGGATGATATTGTCGCTGTTTAAAAATGTCGCGAAGGGGCCAAATAATATTTAATATTTAAGTTGACGATTATAGCATTCAGTAATCGAACTAATATTTGAGATTTTTGTTGATTGTAAAATTACAAATCAGAAAAATATAATAATTGTGTTACTTCTACATGGACACTTTTAGAGTTTTTTACGATCGAATCCTTATGTATTAGTAGATAGTCATGAACACAATCGCACCCGTACCATTACGCTGTCGGAAACAATGTGCATGTGCATGTATTTAACAACAATTCTCAGAAAATATTAAAACACTTTGAGAATATTTTATTGTATCCAATTTCAATGTGGGGTAACATCGATATACCAAAACATTATTTCTTCTATTCCACGTGTTATAAAAATAATTTTCAAGAATAATCGATGCAGGGGCAACTCCGAAATAAATAAGTTTTATAGTTCGTATGTCTACTACTTATTGAAACAATTTTAGAAGAACTACGGTCTTACCCCATAAATATACGATCTTACCCAGTTTTGAAAATTTATGATAGTAATTATTTTGAAGTGATTTTTTGTGTGTAAAAATAACATTTAATAATAAAAATATGTTAATTACGGAAAACGATTTGTATTATTTGCTACAATAATATTACAAAACCCTCTAGACCAATAAAATGTTGCTAAAAATATCACAATGCAATTTGTATTCTCGTTTCAACAAAAAGACTTTCGATCATACCTCAATTTACCTTTTGTATATATATATATATATATATATATATATATATATATGTATATTTCTTAACTTAAAATATGACATTTATCTATTAGATTTTTAAAATATAAATAGCCCCTAGATAAGTTTATATTTTTAGATTCATATCGAAATATATTTTTTGAAAACATTGGGTTACCTAATAACGAGAATATTGATGACACACATATTAATTTACCAGATATCTCATATCTACAAAATCGTAAGTTTCAGAAAATTAATACCATTATTCTTACTTTGAATTGGCTTCTGAACTAAGTGTGTTTTTATCATATTTGATTTTTCGTAAACTAAGTATGCAAAAGTTACTTAACATAATAACACAGAAAGATACTCAATTATATTTGTATAATTTTATTTCAAAATGCAAAATTTGTAAATTTAGCAGATAAGAGGTTTCACCTCTAAATCGATGGCATTATTTTTAAATTTTTGTCCCATAACTCCTTGCGTATTGATTTCATCCTATTAATTTTTTCGCCAAATATAGGAAAAGTAAATGAAAAATAGCTGTACATAAATTTCCTCTAATTGCAATTAGGTTAAATAATATGGAGGAAAAAACTGTCACATCCACACTCACTGATATCATCTGTACGTGATCCGGTACGTCATGTCATCTGACTCATACAACTTATTGCAATTTGTCCCAATGCTTTACCTTATTACTGATATTCTCCTAAATGAAAGAGATTACCTTGAAAAATATTTAATTTCCTATGTTATGTTGAATTCATTTACACGTCATTGAAGCTAACTGATACAAGTGATTGCAATCGGTCAAAACGCTACATTCAAATAAATAACTATCTATATAATTGTTTTTGTATTCAAATATTAAAATGAAATAAACTCACTAATATCATAGTAACCCGCCTTAAAATCGTACTAGGAACATTTACACTTGAAACTCCCTATTCAACACATGAAACTTATTTCTTTGTGATTATGTTAGGGACCGATTCCCGATTACGGAGTGTGGTCTCTTAAGACATCGGTGCTTGAATCTAGGATCATCGTCACGCTAAGTAATAATTGATATATACATTTAGTTATAACTTTTTTTAGAGTTTCAGCGCGGTAAATACGATCTAATGACTAAACTTCGAGCAAACATCAAGGTGTACTTGTATTTTAGTAGATTATTGATTGACCCTGTTGAGCTACGTTATATGCATGTAATTTTGAAGTAGCGTTAGTAAAAGCTACATTACGTTATCTTTAAAGTTCAAAAAATATAATAGTATTCAGGAGAATGTAATAGTTTTGAAGGAAAAAAATTAAGGGAAAATATTTTAAAAAGTTTGTAGGAAAAGTAATCACACTACGAGGTTTCCATGCATACTTCGACACATATCAGTATTTAAAGTTCTATACTATTACTATTAGATTAATTAATAAAAAAATTGAACCAACTTCAAATAACCACTGAATAATGAGCGTACTGAAAATTTTAAAAAAATTATGAAAATACGAGTACTCAGTTGGAACTTATATGGTACAATATTGTTTTAGAATTCAAAATAAATTTGCAAAATATTCCTACCGCTAAACATTTTTGAAGTCGGAGCAAAGTTGATACTTCTTTCCTTTCTCAATTACATGCACTAGAATCAGTCCTAGATTTCACTTAGCGCCAACCCCAAAAAATTTTAGAAGTAGCAGTATTTTCCAAATTAATTTAGGTTGGGAAACAATATTTACTGCAAAAGTTTAACTGAGTGTCGATATTTTCATCGCGCTTTTTATTTTATGGTTGCTTCATTTCGGTTCAAATTTTTCGTAAATATTTTTTAATCATCCATTTTTAGTAACTATTATACACTATGTTATTAAAAGTATAATTATCTTACGATAAATTGAATAAAAATATCATTTAATTAATCTAAATATATTTATATATATAAAAGGCAATGTCCCGATTGAAATATCAACGCCCAGCCCAAACTGCTAATGATAAAAATTTGAAATTTGAAGACAGTATTGTATTTATAATGGAAGCATTGTTAAGAAGGGATTTTTCTAAATTTATCCCCTCAAGGGTTGAAAATGTGTGACGAAATTTGTATGGGAAAAATATTTTTATGGTAATTTTTACTTAAAACTAAGTATACATGCTCTTAAAAAAGAATAATGTTATCCGTGTTTCAGGATTTTCCGAGACACAAACTCTAAGGGGGTAAATAGGGGTGACTAAATTTGTATGGGAAAAAATATTTTTACTATAATTTTTACTTAAAACTGGGTGTCTATGCTATTTAACAAATATAATGTTAACAGTGTTTTAGGAATTTCCATACCACCCCTAAGGGGGTGAAAAGGTGTGATTAAATTTGTATATATATAAAGGGCAATGTCCCAATTAACATGTCAACGCCCAACCCAAACCACAAATGAAAAAAAAATATAATTTGAAGAGGATATTGATTTTATAATGGAGGCGTCGGTTAAGAAGGGATTTTTCGAAAGTCATCCCCTAAAGGGGTTAAAAAGTGTGACTAAATTTGTATGGGAAAGAATATTTTTATGGTATTTTTTCTTAAAATTAGACGTGCATGAACACCCATGCTCTCTAATAAAAATAATGTTACCCGTGTTTCAGGATTATTCGAGATACTACCTTTAAGGCGGTGAAAATGCATCGTTAAGTTTGTATGGGAAAAAATATTTTTGTGGTAATTTTCACTTGAAACTTGGTTCCAATTCTCTGTAAAAGAAATAATGTAACATTGGCTTTATAATTTTTCTAAATTCAAGGTTTTTCTAAATAAAAAAATTTGTATGGGAAAACATTGTTATGGCGCTTTTCAATAAAAATACTAGAACAATAATATAAGAATTTTCGGATATTCAACCTCTAAGGGAGTTATTATGATAATGTTTAATAAAAATTTATTATTAACGCTTTTCCATAGATATCATTAAACAAATTCTTAAGCATTTTTCGATATTCTAACCCTGACGGGGTGAAAAGAACTGGCAAATTTGTACAAAAAAAAATTGTAATCGTAATTTTTACTTTACAATTTGTATTAATGCTTCGCAAGACAAATAATGAAACAAGTATTTAAGCATTTTCCGATATTCAACCCCTAAAGGTTGAAAGGGGTCACCTCTAAATTCGCATAGGAAAACATTTTTACTCAAAAATTGGTATTGATGTTTTTCAATAAAAATAATAAAGCAAGTATTTAAGCATTTTCCTATATTCAAAACCCAAGGGATCATAAGGAATGGTTCATTTTGTATGGGAAAAAATTACAGAAATTTTGACTAAATAAAAATTGGTTTTAATGCTTTTCAATACAAATAATGTATTTAAGTATTTGATCCCCAAAAGAGTGAGAAAATGGTTGATAAATTTGCATAGGAATAATTGTAATGGTAATTTTGGCTTAAAAAATTATATTAATGCTTTTCAATCATTTTCCGGTATTCAACCCTTAAGGGGGCCAAAGGGCCACCCCTTTGGCCCCCTTGAGGGTTCAATATCGAATACCCTAAATTTTTATGTGAAAAAAATCTTATGATAATTTTTACTTAAACATTTGTTTTAATTCTTGTCACGACAAATAATATAAATAGTATTTAGCACTTGTTGATATTCAGCCCCTAAGGAGTTAAAAGGAGTGGATATATCTGTAGAAGAAAAAAAAAGTGTTATGGTAATTTTTACTTAATAAATAAATAAAATTGGTACTAATGCTTTTCAACACAAATAATGAAACTAGTATTAAGCATTTTTCGAAATCCAGCCCCTAAAGGAATGAAAAGGGGTGGCTAAATCTGTATGGAAAAAAATTGTTATGGTAATTTACATTTATAAATTGATATTTATGTTTTTTAATAGAAATAATGAAACAAGCATTAAGCATTTTCCGAGATTCAACCCCTATGGTGTGAAAAGGGATGACTAAAATTGTATGGGAAACAATTTTTATGATAATTTTTATTTAAACATTTGTATTAATACATTCCAGTACATATAATTAAACAAGTATTTAACCATTTTACGATATTCAACCTTAAGGGGTGAAAAGGAGTTCCTAATTTGTATGTCAAGAAAATTGTTATGAACATTTTCACTTAAAAATTTGTGTTAATACTTTGCAAAACAAATAATTTAACAAACATTTAAGCATATTCCGATAGTCAGTCCCTAAGGGGATGAAAATTGGTAGCTAATTTTATACAGGAAAAATATTTGGGTGTTAACCGGTTGTACTCGGGGATGGGGAGGGGTGGAAATTCACCCCTCTCCGTCCCCTTAATTCCACTAATACCGCTTGTACCCTATTGTTATGTTTTTGAATGCAAGCGACTACAATTTCCCCTTAGAGTCTGTTTCGCAAAGTTGCTTAATAAATCTTAGGGCCAGTTATAAAATGTGGTAGGCATTGACTTAGGGGAGGATTGCTTCTCACATGATTTTTGCACCAGATAGTACAACCATCAATGTGGTACATAAAGAAGTGATGTATTAAATTCTACCTTCCTCTCTGTTACATATTATGTAGACACTGTAAAGTTTGTTAATATATAAATAAACAATAGTGTTAACAACATACAAATAAGTAGTAATTTAATAAAAATGAAATTGGATTTCTTCTCCCTGGGATGAAAGATAATTAAACATATAAATATAGAATAATTGTAACCTGATTAGTAGTTTCTGAGAAATACGTGGAAAAATATACAGAAAATGTTCATAAATTTTTGAAATTTTGTGCATTTGCTAAGAAGAGTTAAAAGAATAACATATTTAATAATATTAAATACATTTGGGTCGAATTTATAACTTCCTTCCTGAAGTTATTTAAAAATTTTACTGAAGTTTAGAAACCAAATCGTCTACGCGAGCAACACCGCGGGCGAATAGCTAGTATTCAGATATTTCTACAGATCTACCTACATGCATCTGTACACACACCCCTATCTTCGTATGTACAAATATGTAAATTATATTCCTTCTTTTGGCTGCACCACAGTCAGTGCTTCAATCTTTAAATAACTTTCCATACTATATATCCATCATCAGGCTGAAGAATTTGAATTGAAAATTAGATGACAGAGTCTGTAGTTTAAACTTTCAATGCTAATTTAAAAAGAGTAGGTCCTCAAGTGCGATCATTTCAAGCACGCAGTAAACGCAAAGCATGTGGACTAAGGACTGAGAATTCGAGTTTAATAACAGAGCATCTTCTTGAAATTCACAATACTAATATAACAACAGCAGATACAGAACTAATATGATTACAGCAGGCAGGATCGCCACAGTGTCAAGTATAAGTATGTTACTATTAATATAGTGCCTAATATATTTTCAAAAATATCATCGTGAAACCCGCAATATATAAAATACTAATTTAAAACCAACAGATCTTCAAATCTCACCGTTTAAGCAAGCAGGCCGGAAGACTTACAACTTGGAGTTCATAATAAGGGTTTCTACTTGAAATTCACAATACTAATTTAAAAAAGCTAAACCTCAATTCTCACGATCTAACTTGGAACCACTAAGAATCTGGAACCCGGAGTTCAAAGGCAGCGTCTCCGCTTGAAACCCAAATTTATAATTTAGAAACAACAAAATCACAATTTTCATAGTTTAGGCAGGCGGTATTCTTGAAGAAATATGACAGAATCTCTACTTGACATCTAAAATACTAACTTGAAAAAAAATCAAATCTTCAATTCTCATGATTTGAACCGGCAATACCGCCATGCCATGAAAACTGAAAAGTTAGAACCCGGAGTTTAGTGGTATAATCTCTGCTTAAGGAACAAATATTAACTTAAAAACCCTCACAGCGAGAACCGAGGAGTTGGAATACAGAGTTTAATGGCAGAATTTTTGCTTGAAATTCACAATACTAATTTCAAAATAGCAAATCCTCAAGTTTAACGGTTTAGACAGGCAGTGTTCCTGCAGTATAAAAACTAAGAAATTGGAACCCGAAATTCTATGACAGAGTCTTTGCTTGACACCTACAATACTAAATTTATAAAATATATCCTCAAATCTTGTATTTTAGGCATTCAGCACCCCTGCAGCATCAGGAGTCAAGAGTGGAACCCGAAATTAGATAGCAGTCTCTATTTGCGTCCACAATACTAGTTTAAAACAGCAGACACTCAAGTCTCACGATTTAGGCAGCCAGTACACCTGCAGCATTAAAGGTGAGGAAGTAAAACTCGGCATTTATAACAGAGTTAGCTTAAAATCCACAAACACTAACTTCAAAGCAATAAATTCGCACATCACTTAAGTAGGCATTACTCCTACGACATCAGGGCTGAGGGGTTGAATCCGAAGTGCTGAGTTCTTGATCTTCATCAGAACTATGAATCAAAAGATGAAATTATATTGCATGTACATGTACATACATAATTACCTATTTACCCCATTACTTTCTTGCTTTACTAAGACAAGTCCAAGGAATCCAATCTCATTGAGTTTACTCGTCATCTGTGAAAAGTTACCGTCGCCACTTTCCGGTTCCATTGCTGAATTCATAAGAGCAAGTGGCTTAAGAAAAAGTGTACCTTAGTCATGTTCTATTTTATTATCATTACAGCTACATCATTAAAATTTGGTCAAGACACCTGTACTTTTGAATGTTGAGGAATTCTATGGTATATCTCCAATTTCCATGTTCACATTTTAACCAAATATCCCTAAAACCATACTGGGTTCAAACCCTTTCAAATACAAAAAGAATCGCCCAAATTGGTTAGACTCGATAACGCAAATGGCGCTATATAATTTTAGTGAATTCTATGATATATTTTCAACTTTTATTGCCAGATTCTAACCAAATGTTAATCTTTAACCTTTGTTACTTTACGTAATCATACTGAGAGTACATATCAGTTCCAAACATCCAAAATTTAATTAGAGAAAACATCCAAAATTAATTCATCACAAGTTTAAATTTCAGTTTTGTAAGTTTTGATTAAAAAATTATTACTGACTCAATGAAAAAAATTTATTTAAACTAATGTAAATTTTAAAGTCTTAGCCAATCGAAAAGATCATTTTGACTAGAACTTATGTACACTCAACCAGAAATATATTAAAACATGAATGCTTTCATGTGTACATACTTGGCTGCTTTTTTGACGTTTTACAGGCAATTCGTTTTATTTTATTTTTAAATTTGAGAAAACCGTGAAGTCTAAAACGATTTTACTGACTGAAAATTAATCTACCTTTATTAAAAAGGTTTTAGTGGTCATGTTAGCCAGTGACAAATTTAATAGAAATTGACTTATTTTAATCCTGTACGTATCGTAAATATAGGGTGAAAAGTTAAAAAACTATTAACTAAATGTTTCCATGTATTTGACTCTAAAATCAGGCTCACATTGCGCCACCCGATGCATCCTCAGAAATATGTTTGAAACACTCTTAAATAAAAAAAAATATTTTGAATACTTTACTAGTCTTACTTTTCACTGTTACTATGACCAATTTGTGCATATATTTCATTTAACAACTTAATAAGAATATTAAATTTTTATATATCTTGAATCTATCTTTCAACTGATTTTAAATCCTTTCTGTCACAAGTACGCACTAGTTTTTTTTATATTTTACTCAGTAGTTTTTTTTATGTACTCACCAGTCAAATTACATCAAATTTCAATAACTTGTTACGGAGAAAATTTATTGATTTCGGATCATTTAACTATTTTGCTTAAAATTTGAGTGCATACTTTTAAATACTCTCTTATTTCTTGATCCAATTTTATACTTTTTAATTCGTACTAAGTTTAAGTAAAATATTTTAAAAGGGATTGTATGTTGTTTGCTCATGCTTGCAAGCAAGTTTCCTGATACCTATAATATCTTTATAATAACGCTTTGCAATCAGGTGTAAAAAGTATGACAATAAACTATTACCTTTATTGATCTGAAATAAATAGTGGCCATAAAGCATTAGATTTACTAATCTTCAGACATATCAATATTTTCTGTTATGTTTATACTTATTTTGTGTAGAAAACTTACTAATATTATCTCATTTATTAAAATAATTCTTGCAAGCATTTATATATATTCAAAGGAAAGTTTTGTTTCTTGGTTTGTTTCTTAGGAATTCAGGTGAAAACTACTAATCGTAATAGTAAACAATTCTCTAAATAATTGTCGTATTGTTCGTAATTATATAACTTTTTTACACACCATTACTACAGGGTAAATGGGTAAATGGTATGTTACCATGGTATGTACAAATGGTATGTACAAAAGTAATATAATTTTAGAAATATATTTAATAATATAAATGAAGACGGAAAAAAGCCGCTGGTCTGGGCCTTTTCGTAACGAACTCTGGAAAAATATTTTAGACATACTAATGATATATATACAGGGTAATTGCAAATCTTAAAAAGGTTTATGGAAAATTTTGTTACTGCATTTATATATTTTATATAAATAAGCCATGGTAACAGTTTTTAAGTTTGCACAAAATTGGCGATGTTTAAGTCATTTCATTACAATAATATAAAACGAATATCATAGTCATTTAAGCGTTTTTTTATAGTCGAGAATTGATTCTTTACATTTTATAATTTGGATTAGTAGCTAAAAAGAAATGAAAAGATTTTTTAAAGTTAAAATGGTACGGTGAGATGTATTCTCGCATTGAAGGACGTGAAGTGAAAAATGGATATATGGATTTTATATCAAAATATATTATTATATTTTTGTTAATTAAAATACAGAGCATGTCAATGAAGAAAAAATTCATAAAAAATATCTTATTCATATAATAGGAAATCTTTTTATATACATGTAATTATTTTTCAATTTCGGACGATATACTTGAAAATTTAAATTTACGGTTACTATTGAACTATTAAATTATTTTTAATTTCTATATTGCTAGTAAAAATAGTATCTCTCTACATTTTGGAAAATTTTTAAAATATCCAGAGGGGTAACATACGAAAAAATTAACTGAATTTATTTCCGCGAAAACGGATCGAAAGTTCGTCTCTAAATTTTTCACTTTATTTATACTTTATAAACCCAATATATCTCCAGTAAACTTCGTTTTTCGGGGAAAATATGATTAGATTACTTCTAATACAAAACTGATTTCTGGATTTTTTAGTATTTTCTGATTTCAATAATTCATTTGTTTTACATACTCAACGATAAAAAAAATTATGAAAATTTATTTTAATATAACAAAACATCAATATGTACATACATTACATGCGAGAATATAACATTAATATGGCTCTACCGTTTGTTTATTATAGTTTGTTTACATTTTGAAGACTACGTCGCATTATTTTCCATTTGTTAAATATTTATGACCATTTGTTTCTAAAATAAATATCTTTACATCAGGCTTAATAAATATCTTTATTACCGCATAAATATAACAATTTGTTTATTTGTTATTCAAGCACCTAAAAACTTGTAAATATATCGAATATAATAACGACCTAATGTAACTTGAAATAAAGTTCAAAAGAAGGTTAAACGACTACTCAATTGAACTTGAAAGTTAAAACGAAATGCAGTTATGTATTGTCATATCATCCACACAAAAATATATGGTAATAATTTATGAAACTGGCAGGACTGATAAATTATTAGAAAAAAGTCTCGTTAAACTCTAAAAGAGCGAAATGCGCTCATTTTGGTAATACCAATCGAAACTTAATATCAGATGGTATTTATATGTAATCTATTTATATAATGGAAACATTTTTTTAAATCCATTTTCATTCATACTTCATTACGTTTTTCGTTATTTGTATTATGTAAAGAATCTTTGACCTGATGACGTTTATAATGTAGAATTGAAATAAAAACAACTCTGCGTTATTTTGCTTATATATAAGCGTCCAAAAAGCTACTCGCGGTGCTTGTGACGTTGCTTTATGCGATGGTACGATCGTTTGCGGCAGCGGCCGAAGCTTTAGCAAAAGCTTCGGATTTCTATTCATTTTATAGTCCGAACTTTCCTCAAAGATACCTTGCAGTGGCGGCTTCTTACTACCATACCGGAGCCGATGCTGATGTCACACGTACCTCATATACTGATATTCAACTTCTTTCTTCTTGCTGAAGAGATCAATCCGACGTTATACCCGTGTACGTATTTAAAGCTTGCCCTGATATTTTTACGAAACTCGTGAAGATTTCGTAAAAATATCAGCACAAGCTTAGTCTCTGCACCAGTTAATTTCTTTGACTCCGTTCTACGTCGCAACATCAATTTAAGCTACATAGGTGAATTTCATGCCGGACGTCCGGTGGTTACGAAACTTGTATGTCTCTTTGGCTATGTCTCATCATGTCGATCTCGGACTTAAATTGCCTTGGTAAGGCAGGTTCACTTTTACTGTTTTTCTCTTAGTATCTTGGGGATAGGAAGTCATACGTACATGCATTCATATTAAAATAGATAAATATATATCACTTTAATCGTAAGTAAGTCAGGTTTTGAACCTCGGGATTTTACATTTCAATATTTTTGTAAACCATATTGGTCGCGCAACGAAGACCGCGCGTTGTTTTTTATTCGCTGATGACACGATGCTTTTAGAGTAATCAAGGATGTAGTAGATACTGTTGATACCGGTTGATGCTGGATAATTGTTGATGACGGCTGCAGCGTGATATCAACGCCATCGTTTAATGGAGCGCAACAAGCCACTTCCAACTAACGCAAACAATTATTCAATAAAGAATTATAGCCGAATACACGTTCCTACTAAATACGTACATACAATCAGTGAGATATCACTGTTTTGATGATTGTCTGGATGAATTCGTTGATTTTGAAGTAAGATTTTGTTAGCTGTGTGTATTCAAGATCGTTTCAAAATCTTGGATCATGTCGGATAATTCAAAGGATTTTCAATCAGTGCCATGAATTCGACTACTCTAAACTTCATTAGTGCAAAGCCGATTAAAATTTTGGCTCCATTATTTGGAGAACTTAAAAAGCTAGATATAATCTTGATGACTTAACGTGTACAAAAATCGTTCCTTTTACGTCAGTATATGAGACAGTATGGTTACTTAAAGTTTCTATTTCCTACCGATTTCCTCTTTAATATGTAGGTATTCCTTGCAACTCAGAAAAGACGAGACGTCGGAAAATTCATATGCCCTGTATATTCAATAAACTTTAATCCATATATTATTGAGTAAACTTTCATTATTACCTTTTTGGCACACCACCTTCTAGAATCGAATTCGGCATTCAATTGCTCAACCACTAAATTTGTCGAAATGTGCCGTCGTTATAATTTGTAGTTTTTGTGTACTTTTATGCTCGGGTTTAATTTAAAAGTTAAATTTTTTTAGGCCGTTAACATTTTATCTTTACAAATATGTTACTTATAACATATCAATAAATTTACGTATGAAAAAAGATAAAGAAATAGGCGAATATATATCCAATTATAAAGATATTTTGTTTCGCTTTTGATAAGGTTATTAACTCTATTTTACACACTTAAATGAAACTACGTTATGTAGTATTATTCCTATTTTCTTTAAGTTCTTTGCCATAGCCTAGGTTTCGTTGAATTACAATATCTTCAGGTGGGCTATTAGCAAAGATTAACTCTTAGGAACTTCCAACACCGTTTGTATATTACACATAATAGCCCACCTGAAGATGAAATTAAAAGAAAGTAGAAATAATACTACAAGAACTTAAAGAAAGTAGAAATAATACTACATCACATAGTTTCGTTTAATTGTGAATAATGAATTTCTAGAAAATTAAAGTAAAATATATTCAATTGTATTTTATTTTGCTCTTTCCTTATTGTCAATCGTTAAATTGTGTAGTTTTATATATTTTGAGAAATATGTGCTTTCTTAAAAATGTTCTTTCATTTCTGTAATAACAAGTTCATTTTTGTCAGTAGCTTATATTGAAAACTCATTTACTCCCAGAATTAGTCATTACACGTTTTATATAATAATAATAAATTTTTAACAAAAATTGCCACTTCGTAAGATTCAATCATATGGCTAGTGTGGAATTAAAATTTAATGATCCTTTTTATATTAGTCTTCTCTTTATATTTAATGATTATTTTGTATTAGTCTGATAAGAATTCTGTATAATTTTGCCATCTTCGTCCATCCGTCTTACAGTTTTTCCATGTACCACAGCCTGAGAGTTTCTTTCGTTTTAGACTATAATGTTCTAAAATAGGATGAGAGGCTTACATCCTAATTTTACGTGCACCACAGAATGAATGCTAAGTGATGCGTATATTATCGAATAAAGGTTCAGTGATGTATATATAATCAAGTAAATGCTCAATACATTCACAGCCTTATAGTTTGTTTCTGTTTTAGAGTATAATGTTCTAAAATATTACGTGAAACTTAGAGCTAAACTTTATATACAGCATTGAATGAACGCTCAGTCGTGCCTGTACCACCAAGTAAATATTCAGTGGCACATGTACCATCGAGTAAATGCACAATGCTATCACAGTGCACAAATTTTACGTGCACCACAGAGTGAATTTTCAGTGATGCTTATATTACCGAGTAAATGTTTAGTAATGCATGCACTGTTACGTAAATGCTCAGTGCTTTCACAGCCTCTCAGTTTCTTCTGTTTTAGATATATGTATATGATATACAAGTAGGGAGAAAACAGTCATTTCAACAAATATTCAGAAATCAAAATATTAATAAAGTATATGGTCCATAGACATAAAGCGGGGGTAATTTTTTTTCTCCATCCTTTCGAGCGGATAGTCTTTTAAAAGTAAAATGAAGTTCCATTAAAGATTATTCAATTTTTAATCCCAAATCTCGTAATATTCAATTTCAAAATTACGTACAATATAACGCCCCTCCTCTCCTTACTTGTCCAGCATAAGATTGTTAAACCTTAAAACAAATCCATTAGATTAAAATTGATTCGGATAACCTTATATCAAGAGTTCCATAAGACATAGATGGCTATGAGATTAGATATAAGATAATCATAGACCCGCTTTGTTTCTTCGTCATTCAATTATCTATAATGTTTATTGAATATTCAAATATACAGCTTAAATATTATCACCCAGGTGTCAGTTTAACTATGCACCCATCTTTATATAAAATTTCATGAACGATAAGTAAACAAAATGGCGGTAGGCCAAATCAAAGGTGATGTACCTCAATGATTTGCAAACGTTTATATCGCTTCTACTTCCATCCATCTTTATATAAAAGTTCATGAGTGATAAATACACAAAATGACGGTAAACCAAATCAATCGTGATGTACCTCAACGATTTGCAAACGTTTATTTTGCTTCCACTTCTGACATCACCCCCTTTTAATAATTCTTCGGTATGTTTATTTCATGACCTTACCGCAATTTTCTTACGTCAATTCTTTCCTCACATACAATTTTGTGTTACTCATACCGAATTTTCAAATCCAAGTGAAACAAAAAACCTCTCTTCTTTCACCAAAAATACGTTCAGTCAAGTTCAAACTCATTTATGACGACCTCATTTTACGCTTAATATATTTGTATTTTAATTAGCTGTTGTTTTTACTTTTTAATGACCTAATTTTTATTTTCTTCTTTTTTTAACGATTACGATTGTTTTTACTTTTTAATGACCTAATTTTTAATTTATCTTTTTTTTGACGATTACGATTATTTTAAATTTTTGCAAGAAAATTACTTTTAGTAATTCATTATAAATCTTAATAAAAAAAGAATGTGCTTTAGACCACACGACTGAAGTAAAACTTCAAATTCACAAAATATGAACTTTAAAATGAATTTACAATTTTATTCACTTTAAACGTAGAATATTTAATGTATTGAACAAAATAATAATTTATAGAATTGGAAAATGTGCACGCGCACTGCTCTCTCTTGCTCCTACAGTGTGATACAGACTATAGGCTTGCACTGTGTCTTAGATATACGAAACATAGCTGACTATGAGAGAAAGAGAGAAATAAAATGTGTGCTCGCACCTCTCTCTCTTGTCCCTACAGTAATATACGAAACGTAACTCTCTCTCTTTCCGTCTTCACTAACTTATATCTCCCTCTCAACTTCCGTTAGCCTCGCCCGATCACACTTTTCGTAACGCTCTAGTCACGCATTCACCTGCTTACTCCCCAAGTCAAGCGTGCGTAAAGAAGTTTTACTTCAAAAATGTTTTGAAGTTCTCCTGAATTTAATAATTATTTTGAAATAAGTATCTGACAGAATATATTTATAAAAATATAACCATTAATTTGCAATATTTTGTAACCACAGAATAGTTTATATAAGTTTGCCAATAGTGCAAAATTATTAGTTATGAATTAGGAAATTGGCTATGCAATTTACGTATAATAAAACATTAATTTGGAAAGTATGACACAAATATTTTACCCGCATAATTAAAGGAAAACTAAGCAATTTTTGTCTATTCCTATAGAATTTAAAAAATAAAGGTTGTAATTTTGAACGATAGCAGATGCGAATAATATTCACGGACACGCTTTAGTACATATGAATCTGAATCATCGACCAATATTAAAACGTAAAAGAGGAAGGTTCAAATTTTTTAATTTACCTTGCTTTAATCTTCATCAGCTTTTTATAGTCAAGAATCGAAAACGTTTATACTAGATAAACTAAGATAGTATACTTAAATTTATCTGACTTATATATTTTGGATCCTTGGGTATAACAATGAAGTTCGTTCGCAAATGCTTGAAAATTTTCTATTATGAAGTAAGTTAATTTATTTTATTAGATCTTAATATTGTAGAAAAATTTAATCTTTAAGTTTTGTTTTTAAGAAAAGTGGTGTAATTATAGTGAAACCTTCAAGAATAGATAATAAAGCATTTATAAAATATATAATTATACATTCTAATTGTAAATTATCCATGCGAACTTTATTTTCCTCGATTAGAAGTAATCTAGCTTTAAAACTTTGGACCATTTTATGTTCAAATTCCTGTAAATTACATTAACTTCAACTACAAAGTGCTTCTGATTAAGTATTAGTAACACCACGAATAACCTGGAAAATCGTGAGGATTGTTTATTATATATTGAGGACCTCATTATATTTTAAACAGTAGCAGCGTATAATTCGTTTCAAACATAATGAATTATATGTTGCTACAGTATATAATTCATTACGCATAAGGACCTTATGGAATGAAATACGGCAAGAAGCTTAAGGCTTAACTTTACGTGCATCACCGAGTAAATGCCTAGTGGTGCGTTACTACAGCGAGTATGCTTTTAGCGAATTTCGTCATGCAATTTGCGGGGTGTCCTGTGCTCGTTATGCGATGGTGAATTTGGATTTAAAATGTTACTAGTGGCTAAATTGGGTTAACGTGAACATAAATGAAGAAAATAGTACTTGGGAAGGTTCAGTTCGGATTGCATGATGTAAAATTAATTAAGAATTATAAACTCTTTCACCGGCTTTTTACTATACACCTTAATGGTAAAATAAAACTTAAAAACAATTTCAGAAGCCAAACCGAGTCCAATATTTGCAAATAACTTTCATTACATGAATTTATTGATATAGTATATCTTAGGTATTTTTCAATTTGATATACTTTTACATTTTTTTACCGTCTTGTAGAAAGATCCCACAAAGCAAAAAATAATTTTTTTGTAATTCGCTATTAACGGTATCTAGAAATTATAATATCTGCGAAAAAATCCGAAAAGTTTAGAAGAATTTTATTGGGACTTGATTCGCAGACATACAAATTAAAAAAGACAATAATTTTTACCTACCATTATTAGCAATTATACAAGAATTTTTTACTGCTTTGTAGTTTTTAACTTATCTAATCTGATTATGCTATAATTTGTTTACAAAAAGTAATTTTATTTCAATATTTTTCATTAATGTTTTTATTGCAAGTTTTATAAAATTATGCGTATCTACAAATATTAAGACAACACTAATTTTCATAATGCTTGTCCTTTTCCTAACTTTTGCCCTTATAACAGCAAAATGAGTGTGTTTTTCTAGCTTTCACATATTAACTGCTTAACCTGTAAACGAGAAAATAAACATAACTATGTAAGTATCAAAATACATAGTAATTCCCAGTGACAGAATCCAATATTTTCATTGTTATTTTTAAATTACATGATTCTTATTACTAGCAACTTGCATTATCTCCTAAACACAAGGTAAAATTTGCAATAAATTTTGCTTGAATATTTTAATTAAATATTAATAAAAATTATTCTGCTTGAGAAGACCGCTGTCCACCGAGAACTGTTGAGCTACTGATGATAATGATTAATAAAAATCCAAAAAATATTGTTGATACTCTCAAATTTTAATCAAAATTAGGCATTATTAATTTAATGCGCTTGATCTCCAATGTTTCTGGGATGTAATTTTTTTCTGCTACAAAAACCGTGTTTGTCAAAGAGAATCCCTTATTCGTCAACTAAATTATGTTAGTCATAAACTTTTCATATATGTAAATAATATTAATTTTTTTTCTCTAATAACACCTACTAGAAACGAAATTTTGCATTTGCTACATTTTAATTCGCTTGTTTTGTATTATACATTTATTTCTAATTTGTCTATCGAAATGTTAGAGCTAAATATCTCGTAAACACAAGGTTAAAACCAAGAAAAGTGTGTGCAAAAAAATACTTATATTTAGTACATACGGGAGTCAATCATTACCATCTAAACGTGAATTTCATTAAGCACTTTTTTAGGCTAGAAATGATTATATATTTAAGCGACACAAATTTTTATTATTTTATATGCCATTGAATATGTGGTGATTAATTAATAAGTAAATCAGACCGCAAATACTTGGCCGTAATTTTCGTTCCTTTTATCAAAACTTCTAAGCGACATGATCTCTTGTTTACTGCAAATGTAGATTAAGAGAATCCTTCGGTTTGTCTATTTGAGAGATACTGCAAATTAGGAGAATCCTTCGGTTTGTCTATTTGAGAAATACTGGAAATTAGGAGTATCCTTCGATTTTAATCATTAAGTAAACGAAATCTCCGGAACAATTATAGGATTTTTTTTAGAATTTAATCAATTGTTTTATTGTGTGTGTTACTATGAAACCCCTCATGATCGTATAAACTTCCGATTTTCTTCGATATGTGCTTAATATGCTTTTATTAAATTAATTACAAACTAAAACAACATAAATTCACTTATTATTTTAGTTTTATAAATAGAACATTCCCGAATCAAACATAAAAATTAATATTGTCACCATCCACGAGGCAAATTTTAACAAAAGCGCCGCCGATAAATAAAACACATCGTGCCGAAACTTTTCAAACGTTACTTACCTTCAGCAATAAATCGATTGTAACGAAAAGTGTTTCGAACGTCAATTTCATCCATAAAATACCGTTTCTCGTACTACGTGGCGGGGCTGGCGCTCACGGCGGATCCCCTTATCCCTGCCGGCGTACATATATACATACGTCGTAAGTAAAGACATACGCGCCTAACAAAATACGGCGGCATACACAAACGGAGCGCTCTCTTTGAAATAGAAACACGAAGATGTTATCAAAACATTTTCACTTTGCAAATGTACGGGATGTGAATAAGAAACTCGGTTCATTGTTATGTTCCGCGGGCGGGCATACGCGCACGAGATAAGTTGGTTAGGGACCCTGGAAGAAAATGGAATTGCTTTCCTGTTTCATACGTCTGAATTTTGTCGTAATTTTGCCCTTTTCAATGACACTTCTTATTTAAAGGAATGATTTAGTTTGCGCTCGTCTCGCGTTGGGAGGCCGGATTCCGTGAGCGCCACCTTGCCTGTCATGATTTTGTGCATTGAGGATAATTAAAGGGAGACGAATTAACTTGTTGTACTTGTAATATATTCTCGCAGTTTTCACTTTTGTGAAGCGTTGTATTATCAATACGTTTTTCGTTATTTTAATGTACAGATACGCGTTAAAATATATCAAGGGAAAACTTGTAGGAACTGTTCGCTGCAGTTGATGTTTAAATTTCTTTAGTACCTTTTGTGCAAAAATGTGTTAATTGCGTATTGTTTGGGCGTAACGTTTTCGTTCATGAAAACTAATCAGGTATATGTATAATTTATTTCTATGCGTTCGGCGCAAGTTCTCGCCAGCCTTGCACACACAATGTGTATATTTATACAAAACATTTTGACCCACTTTTGATACAGGCAAAACCTGTTGATGTACCTTTTACTAAATTAAAATTTGGCACAGTGGCAACATTTTTTACGTCAAATATGCATTGCTTACTTTTAATTTACTCCTCTTCAAAGCCACTGTGGTTTTATAGAGGACTTTAAAACCACCACTCACCAAAATAGAAATTAATTAAACATTAAAGAAACCAACATTTTCTTTTTCAAATGCTCTACACGAATGCGTTCTATTTATTCATATTGCTGCACATAAAGACGTGTTATTACCTTTAAGATTGTTACACAAAATTATTTTATTTTCCCCGGCTTGCAAAATGCAATTATGGACCCTACGTTAAAAAGTTGTTGCTAAAAGTGGTGGATAATTTTATTTATCTCCATTTTTTTATAAATATTCCGATTAACGATATTTTCCTGTAAGAAAAAACGAAATACATATATTTTTTAAATCAGAGACCAAAAGAAATAGAAGGGTTACTATGTATATATACACGAAAATTCGGCAGGACACATGCAGCCAAGCTTTTTATAGAGATAACATAGAAAAAAATCACTGCTTACACAAAACGTTTGCTTTTTTATTATTTCGTACAAAATTTCTTTTATCAAAAAGACACATTTTCTTATCTTATCATTATATAAATATTTATGCATATATATATGCATATTTACTACATTTTTTATTAAGTGTACTTATGATAAACAATTTCGATGATCAGGATGACGATTATTACATTATAAGGTTTATTGATTTACTTAAAATTTTGCATTTTTAAAGAATTTCAATATACTAGTACTTACTGTGTTTAGATATTACTTAGAATATATTTTGTGATTTAATAAACCACGAAATATATTAACATTTTAATTTTTTACTAATCTTAGCAAAAAAGCTCAAAATTTCTTGACTGTGAAATATTTGGCAAGTTCTCTTTAGATTAAATTATTAACTGAAAAAAAGAGTTGAAATTAAAACTCGTCAAGTTTTATGTAGTTTTGTCATATTGAATTAAAATGAAGTTCAAATGTAAACAAATATACATAAATATTTTTAAATTACTTTTTATAGACAGATATATCAATAATATGAATATATTGATAATTAATTTTCAAAACAATTTAAACTACCTAACATGTAGACAGCGTTGCAAATTAATGTATCTTTCATCTTCACAATCTATTTATTACACTCTATGAAAGTCAAAACTAATGCCTAGTTTCTTTTTTAAAATGTTATATTGGATTGAATTATGGTAAGCATTGAACTACATACTTCATGACATAACTTTTAAATTCTATAAATATATAATTTTCAATTGACTTAGCGATCGATATTAGCGAAAAAGAAACATTCTTAAAATATACAAGAAACGAAAATAAAATAAGTCCGCAGCTTTTTGAGTTTTAGTAGAAACTAAGTTAATTTTTTTAATGAAAAGATTTTTTTATTATATTAATAATACAGCTCTATTTTGTAATAGAAACTTAGTAGGGTTTTATTATACCACGTTGTTTACGTATATAGTTTGGATGGTGTTCCCACCTACGCCGCACGAGAAAAGAAATTATACTTATTAATTAATCAGCGAAATATTCATTAACGAATACACTAAAATATAGAATCAATGTACCATTTCAGAAAAGTTGCATTATTTCATATATTCTTTCCATAAGTATATCATAATGATTTTTCGTTGCAAAATGTTTAATGTCAAATGTGTATGCGTGTGTCTGTGTGCGTACGCGTGCGTGCGTGAGTGTGCGTGCGTGCGTGCGTGCATCCTTGCAAGTTTGCGAGCATGCGGGCGTTCGTGTCTGCTTGCGTGCGTGTGTGTCTGTGTGTGCGGGTATGTTTTTATGTCTGTTTGTGTGCGCGTGTCTGTGACTATGTCTGTGTCGGTGTCTGTTTTTGTCCTATGTGCGTGCGTGCGCACTACGTTTATACATTTATAAAGAGTATACTGCTTTGTCCAGCTTCTTTAATATGTTTGACTATTGACAATTTAATGTCAAGTACGATGTCAGAGCCTGAAATGTCACAGTTTGCTTTACAAATGTAAATCTGATCTTTCTACAATACACATCAAATGAAGTCTTTTAAGCTCCTGATATTGCCTCTCAAGCATTGTAAAACGATAGTTTCAGATTTTGATATCGCTAAATACAAATCAATAATCGAAACTGCGTCTAGATTATAAAGACGGCATTGATTATTTAAATGGAATATCTAGATTAGAATAACATTAACACGCGTTAGACAAAATTTTCAGATACCCGTGCATTCATGCGTATGTGCGTACTTGCATGTGTGCGTGCGTGCATGCTTACCTGCAAATTAAAAATGCAACATAACGTAAGAAAATGTTAGTTATGTTCATTATCCAACTATTCAAATATAACGGACTGACCGAATTAATAGGTGAGCTCGTTGAAAAATATATGGTTATATAATTATTATTATTTCTATTTAAGTTACTTTAGTAAATGATAATTTAATGGTTATGCTAACTATATAGAATTTATAATGGTTATGCTAACTATATAGCACGACTATTTGCAAAATTTAGAATATTTGCTTTGCCAAAATATTAAAGGTTATAAATTTATTTAGTTATAACAACTATCATATACAAAAAATTACATCTCAAGGAAAGATTTAAAATTAATTAATTTTAAAAATTTAAAAAAAAAATTATTTTGTCAGGCTTGGTACCTATAAAATCCGACTTTCAGATATTAAAATAAATTTAACTTTTTCTTTTCATGATACTCTGGATAAGAACGAAGACCCCAATGATTGATCCAGTTCCGATGGAGAGGTATTGGAAAGACGAGTGAGATATTTGCGAATAGCATCGTATTTTACTTCAAAATCCACGAATTTGAACAGTTGTCATTGCGTATTACGAAAACGACGTACGAAGACGTAAGATCTCGTCAAACGGTATATCACTAAAGTTCAAGTGAATTAACGAGCCATGAAATATAGAATATAGCGCATCTCCTTCAGAGACCTGGTACAAAATACGTGCAGATATTCAAATATTGTCCAACAATTAATTTGTTAGAGGGATGTTGACACGCAAATAGCAGGCAACATATAAATCAATTAAGTCTAGAATTGGAAAGCAAGGCTCTGTCATAGAAAGATTCGACAAAGAGAAAAAAATTTTACTTCCTTCAATCAAGATTTACTTAGAGGATATTGATTAGGATTAAGTACAATATTCATTTAGTAAAATAGTTATTGTCATAAAATATGCTTATTTTATTTATTAATAATTCGAATAGATATGTTACCGTAAAATAATTTTAATGCTCATCTTTCCGAACTTCAAAATCAAAGCATTCAATAATGTATTGTTTGCTATAAAGATGACGTATCGGTAAATAAGGGCGTGAAGTTTATATTATACGTAACCCGCCATTCCCATTTGTACAATATACAAATAAAATACTGTAATAAATCTTTGCACATGTTAGAAGCAAAACAAATTTGAAATAATAATTTTTTCGTAAAACATGAATTTTAGAGTCATTATAATACATTTTAATACATTTAAAAATATTTCTAAAAATCGTTCATTGAGGCACAAATTTTATATCTCTTCCCATAAATTTATTATATTTTGCGATGATTTAAACATTCGATTATGATAATAAACTTTACTCGAACAGTAAGTTGTTAAAGGGAAAGATGATAATTTATGTGAGGCTTACGAAGTGATGATCACCTATATGTTGATTGCTTATTATCGCAGCACCATTTAACATCCAAGGTCACTCAGGAAAACTTATTGAACATTAGGTGTTACTGGTGCTGTATATGCACTACTAACACCTAAGATTATATCATTTTTATTTACAATTTCGATGGAATTTTTTTTAAAAATACAATAAAAAATATTTTGACCGAAAACCTATTTTAAAAAGTGAAAAAATAAAAATTGATATTAAAATTGTATAAAAGTTTTAAATTATCATATTTTAGGAAATATTTTCAATTAAAATGAAACAGAAATTGTTATATTAGTAAAGTAAAACCAGGAAAATAAACGCTTAACTTAAAAGAAGTAACGAACACAAAGAAAAAGAAAAGAAGTACCTTACATAGATTTTTAAAATTTAGATACGAATGTAAAAGAGTTTCATTATATATTCTGAATGCAGACTTAAATTTAAGTACACTGTCCAGTATAAAAACATTTATCGCATTTGTGAATAAAGGATACGCCTTTATTTAGAAGCAATGGCCATTAGATGGCAATAGGTTTACTTCGCCTTTGGTCATTTTTTAAAATTTGCATTTTCCTTGTCCAATCAAATGTTGCAGTTTATTGTATATTCCTGTTGCCGATATAAATTTAAGTACGCTATCTAGTATAAAAGCATTGATCGCAATCATGAATAGAAGGTACTTCTTTATTTGAAAGCAATGACCATTTAGTTGACAATAGTTTCGTTTCGCCCTTGCTGAATCATTTTTTTAAAATTTGCATTTTCCTTGTGCGATGAAATGTATTTGTTTTAATTTTGTATATATTTATACCTACTACTTTAAATAAATAGCAACAAACATTATATCTATTTAAAAATACACTAAAATATCTTCCTTCAAATTCTCTTCAAAATAAATACAAGTGCACAAGACTTTTTTTCACATAGTTTTATTAGAATATTATGAACCAAAATTAAGTTGCTTTACGTTTTTATTAAAGTCAGATGCATTTGTGTTTATAGCAACCAAAATCAGGCGGAGTTCATACAGTAGACATTGATGTTTTGTCAGACCATCGAAGATAAACTAAATTGGGTCAAGTCGGTGAATATAAGGGACACACGGAAAACAATGTGACATTAGCCATATTTTTCTTATGGGCTACGCCGCTCTTCTTTATTTTTATTGCGTTTTAGATGTCATCTTATTTTTAGATTTTCCTCCAGAGTTTTACCTTATATATTTAAAAAGAGAAAAACGCATTGAGTATATTTGTAAAATAAATTTACAAAACATTTTATCCCTTCATTTTTATTTACAGCTAAATGAAAGTACATGACGTAGTATTATTTGTACTTTATTTAGATTCTTAACCACGACCTAGGTTTCATTATATGACAACATCTTCTATATTCTGTAGTTTCGTTATATGACAATCTTTACCTAATTTGTAAAGATTTATTTATCTTTACAAATTGCTCACCTGAAGATCAAGTGGTCATACAACGAAAGCTAGGTCGTGGTTAAGAATCTAAATAAAATAGAAATTATATTACGTCACGTAGTTTTATTTACATGTAAATAAAAATTGAGTGATAATTAATTTTTACAAAATTAACGCCAAATATATTTAAAATATTTTTTATTATTTACTATAAATTGGGCCACAAAATGAGAACAGACGCATTTGTATTTAACTATTTTTTGCTTCTCCTTTTATTACTAGTAAAAATATAAATTGAGTTTCCCAGTGGTATTTTTATTGACTTCGAATAAATATCGCGTTGTTAAACTCGATCTTCGGTTTAATTACATTCCACTTAAAAACACGAGCAGCATATAATAGATTTTCCAATCACGTTTACGTTCATCAAAATGCATCTAATCCGAAGTCGGATCAAGTCACGATGAAAAATAACGCCATCTTCGAGAAAATTCTCTTAAATTTCAATGCAATTTAAATAAAGCATTTGGGAATAGCCGATTGAGGCGAGACCCAGCGCACTGTCTTCGGTCCCGGAAGTAATTTATGAGAGAATTGACATTTCGCTGTATGATAATTTACTATGCCTGTGCGAATATATGTTTGAGTGTATACTTTTAGACTGGATGAAAAAGTAAAAAGTCGAAATGGATTTAACCTTTTAAGCCCCGAAGGGCAAACTGTATTCCGAACCGTATATTATATTTTACGTTAAGTGTACATTTTAAGTGAAGTATAACAATGTCATCGATTTGTTTTATTTTATTTTTATTGATGGCAGTTAATCAAAATAGATTGTAAATTTTTAATATGGTAACATAATTATTTTTTTTTACATAAAAGTTGAAGATTAGCTACTGTTTTTAACTTTTTACAATAAATTTTGAAATATACCCTCATTAATGTAATATTGTTTTGGAATTTTCGTTTGTTGACCAATTTGTCTGTTTTTGTGTTTATTTGAACACGTGTTACTTAAAAACAAATAATTCAAATTTAATGGACATTTTGTAAAAATATAGAAATTAAATTGAACCTATATTTAGATTTAATTTTATAGCAATTTGTTTATGTAAATAATTTTCAAAAATTCATTTATATTGCATTAGAAAAACAACAACAAACAAATGTATAGTGAACCTAAATGCATAAATAGATGAAATCATGTGTATTTTAAAACGCGTAATGAAGTTTTTTGACAAAATGCAGGAAACGCATGTGGGCACATATCTTTATCGCCCTTCTTCAGACACTAAATTTTTCGATGTTTTATGTATACGATTAAGCTTTCATTGTTTCCTGAATTGGTTTCCAATTCTTTTGACGGATTTAGATTATAAAAGTTTGGTCGTTGCGTACTTTATTGTCTATTCATCTCTTAAAACTGGGAAATTGGCCTATTTACGCACCGAAATATTTTGAAAAAAAAATAATTATGGGAAACTCACAAAAGTAAAAGAACACAATATATTGTTTCAGGAGTTTTTTTTGCTTTTGAGTCTTTATATATATATATATATATATATATATATATATATATATATATATATATATATATTCGCAAACTACATAAGAACAGCTAAAGCGATTTTGAGGTAGTTTTGATTGGAAAATTCTACTGCGCCTGGAGTAATAATATATAGTACATATTTCATCACAATCGATTTACTAATTGAAGACAAGTATACTTTATAATTGAATTTGCCATTTGAATACAAAACATACTTATTCAAACAAATTCCCTTAAAGATTATGATATATAGTAGTACGAATATTAATATAACAGTCAGTTTAATAATATTTTGTAAAGATTCACACGAACGAAATAGCTGGTAAAACTAGTTACTAAATAAAATGAAAAAATTATATACTCTTGTTTGATACTCGCGGTATAACTTAATATAATTTAGAGACCGTTTCAAGAAATAAGTTTTAAATTTATAATCTTGCGACATTAACTTAGCTAGATTGACCAAGCACCTTTAAAAAATAAGAGGTTTAAAAATCTGATCACCAAAATCATCTTTTATTTAAATATTTTATATTTTGTGTTCGTTTAGGTTTTTATCGCCTTCTACTTTTCTCTAGAAATCGCATGCATTCTTGTTGCCAGCTAGGTATTAGTGTATTGATGCTTGAATTAAACTTCTTAATCTATTTCAATCGATCATGGTATGTACAGGCAAAATTTCAGTTTTGTTTTAAGAATTGCGATGTTCGATATTAAAAAAAAAATTATCAGGCACTAGTTGAAATCCTATTACAAGGGTTCTGTATACATTTGGGTACTTACATATTTAAGTCTATAAGGTATATCTATTAAGTTATTTACAAATATAAATGTTTTACAATTTAAAACAAATACTGCCTACCATAAGTTTCACATAAATTAGAACATGGTGCGTATTTCAAGATTTATGATAATTGCTAGTTTTCCTGTAATCTCCTAGTCAGATTTTACTAGCTCTGTCTTCCTATGATTTTGGCTGAGTTGTTTTGGAAATAGCAGAATTAAAGGAATTCTCTATTTTTGCATATTTTTGGAATGTTTTTTAAATAAACAATAAAATTATGAATAAATAGTTTAGCATTCTTTATAATTAACGCTTTCAAATGATACTCGAGATGGAATAAAAAATTGTAAAAAGTAAGTAGAATATTTACTCCTCCTTAACCCTTACGTATATATTTAAAAAATATAGTAAATGAAAATTATGTGGCCATATAATATATATTCCTATTTCAAATTAAAAATTTATACGTCGCATGACTTTTATGAAAATCGACTGCGAGTATAAAAAAACGTAAATATATTGCCTACAAATAATTACACATATAATTAAAAGTCATTCTGTAGTTGTGCTGTGAGATCCCCCCATTATGCGGATTTTTAATATTGTAGGTCTATTAGATACCCCATACGTTTGATGATAATATAAATAATAAAACATACCTTTTAAAAATCACGACTATATCTTTTTGAGGCGTGAACCCGAAAACTTCAGTCTTTTGCAGTATTGTAAACTCTGTATACGATATTAATTATAATATGATATTTCAAGACGTTTCTGAAAAAAATGTTTTTCATTGACAGACGAACGGTCATACGGAAAACAAAGTATAGCAATTCAGTTTGTTTTATTCTGGGGACTAGAACTCTAAAAACAGATTAATTTTTAATGAAGTGATTTACAGCAATTTTTTAAATTTTTTTTAAAGATAATATTAACTTTTTCAATGTACACTTGAAATGTTTAATTCTCGTTATAAATAAACTTCTCAGTCTTATACACAACTCGCATAAAGCTTTCCAACCTCTAAAAAAATTCAAGCTTTCCCACCTGTAAAAAACTTAAAATTGTGAATTGTGACTCAAAAATTCAAAAGTGAAACAATTAATATTACTAGTGGTCGCCCAGTGGTCGAAATTCGACCATAATAAATTTAAATTATAAGTTATTTAATATAAATTGTTAAAATATAATGCTCAAACATTATTAAGGTTCTATTGTCAAAGACTATATACTACTATAACCACAGATTTCGCCAACGCTGTTATTTTTCTATTTAAAAAAAATAAATTATATGGAATTCAAAAAGGAGAAAAATAAATAATACCTATTTAAAAAAAAAATATTGAAACAGAACATGATGATGCGAAATAAAAAAATTATGCGGTAAAAAATCATCTTCATTGAATAGCATTTTTTATCGCATATTGCGATAATATAATTAACGATTTAAAACTTCTCTGAAATAATGTTTTTTGTAAAAACTTTTTCATCGTTTGCTAAACGTCCTTGCCCGTTATATTCAGAAAAATAAAACCTTAAACCGTCGAATGAACGGACTCTACTTATTGATGTCATTGTCATTACCACAAATTATTTTATCATAGCTATGATATGTTCGCTGTTTCGCTGTTCGCATAGGAATTTGATTAAATATATCAGTATTAATCAAAGTACAATCGTCATTTGTAGGTGCTAAAATAACAGATTTCAATATATTTTCTGAGAGTATGTTATTGGAAATATTTCCATACACCTCATCAATAATATTGTTTTTATCTCCTATTAATTGATGAGGTATTTCAATAACATTTATACCAAACTGAGCGAATGTCACGAATAACTTGATTAATGATATTACGCTCTTCAATATTTGCACTTTCATAATACTCACAAAACAGTATCTCTTGTTCTATTATATCAATAGTATTTTCTTCTTCCATTCTCTGCGAGTATGTGGGAATGAACATTCAAAATATGAACATTCAAAATATCATCAATTTCTAATAGAGCTCTATTAAAGGATACTTCTTCGTTGTAAAGTCTTAGAAAATCTTTACTAAGAAATACTTTAAATTCATTCCATAACGCTAATGCATTGGCTGGCACATTTATTGAGCAAATGTAACCAAATAAATTCCGCATTTGTTTTGGTGAATGTAATTCTTTTGATTCATTTAAATATTCCCGCCATTCATTATCATTTGAAGCTATTCCGCGAGCATGGCACGCTTCAACAAAAGAAGGGTATAAAAATTAATTGTATGTTCTAACATCCTCGAATGATTTCGGACCACAGACATGTAATAAAATCAATCGTAAGTGAAAAAGTTCGATATCTTTTGGTGACACTACATATATCCTTGTAATGATTTTATCACCTCCACGGCTTCTCTTCTGTCATTTATTTCGGGAATCTTCCCACACATAATGCATAGGAATTTCAGTATATTTATACTCTCATGCTGATGAATCTGATCGATTCAACTCAAAAAATGCTAATAATTTTGTTTGTCTTTCATTATCAATTATTTGACGTTCTTGCCCTTCTCGGAAGTATACATTCTGTCGACGCGGTAAATGAATATCAAGTCTGATTATAGTATGTGACTGAAAATGCATTGGTAATTCATAGATGCGCCATATGGCTTCTGTTGATCCGACATAACGACCAATAAAAAAATTGGGAACTTCATTAATTTCTATATTTTGACTTTGTTCATTTCCACCAGACTCTAGTTCAATAGATGCACTGTCATAGCCTTTATACACATATTTATAAATGAATTTGATACTTTTGACTGTAGTACATACTTCAACATTTATATGGCAATTAAATTTAGCAAGTAAATATGGATTGTATGGTACAACATACCGATTATGAAGGCAACTACCACGAACTTCTGCATTAATACCATTATCACGTCTTCTGTATAATGGATACCCATTTAACGATTCACATGTAGTTTCATTAAATCGTTTTTGGATACTCTTTTATACATTTTCCATCTCTCATACATATAGAATTAGTATTAAGTACTTCGCATGGACCATGCACCATATATTTTACAACATATTTATGTAATGTTGGATGTGTTGCAATGTGAGGAATCTCCGCAGATACAACTTTATCAATATCTATAGCATTAACATTTTATCTTGCTCATTTAAAGTGAGTAAAAGGGGAGCATGAGGCAATCCTCTTTTTTGAAATTCAATTGTATAAATGAGTGCTTCAACTTTACCAAAGATATTATTTTGTATAAGGCCCTCTATGAATGCTTTCAACTTTGACTTGAATACACGCACAATAATATCAGGTCAAAAATTAGTAGCTTCACCTACACCAATGATGTTAACTATTTCTGGCCAACTTGGATTGCAAGTCATTGTAATAAATAAAGACGGTTTTCCGAAATGTTGTACAATTGACATTGCATCTAAATAATTCTGATACATATTTCTTGGAGATCCATTGAATGAAGATGGTAAAATTACTCTACGACCAACATTCCTGGCATTCATGTTCAATCCTAAGTAGTCTGTTAAATTGTTGTAAACTTCAGACCTAAGAATTGTTTGATTTTGTCGAATGAAATGTAATATTAAGCCCTCTATTCTAACATACATATCAACTATCCACTGCAGAAACAATTTTTGCGAATGGTCTAACATGCTGAAATCATCTCTAATTGCAAGTCGATAGGCTGCATACTGAAGCATGGTTAATTTATTTCTGGGTGCTCTTGAATTAGATGTAGTTGATGCATTATTTGCAATATTGGCATGCTACCCAGTATCACCGTTGGGAAAAAGTAGTGGGTACGCTAAAGGATCTAATGGTGAATCCAGAATTGAGATATTTTTAATTACACCATTAACTTTTGAAAAAGAAATCATATTTCGTTCAAAAGGTGGCCCACCATCAACCGTACCATCAACCATTTAACAAACAATTTAATACGGCTACATCAGTTTGAACTGCGTCATTGAAGCGGCGTTGATACAAATCATCATTTGCTTTAATGAGCATACAAATATCTTTACTTTGATTTTTGACTCTCTGACAATGGGTTCCAATTGCAGAGAGATTTCTCGAATTATTGTGTTGGTACACGTTTGATTAAAACGTTCTTGTAATCTATAATTGATAGCAGTGTCAACATCATAAAAATATAATTGCGCATAACATGGTGTGCGACCATATGCAGCAGTCATTGGACTTGATCTATGATAAAAAACGTCATATATTTTGAAATGATACACTCCACTTGTAACTGCCTCGGAAACTTTCGCTTCTGAGCTAACCATAGCAAAACATAAATTATATTTCCGAATATTTTCAAAATAATTTTTCGACTTATATTTTGTTAAAGGTTCATTAGAAGTAAGTCCATCATACAATGATTTGAAATATTCATTTCGACTTAATGGTGGTAATATTGCTTTACGTTTATGATAACACGAAATGAATGCAGTTCTGTCGCCTAAAGTTACTTCAGATTCAAAATGTTTCGCATTGCAAAACTTGCACTCTAAATCCATTAATCCACAATCATGACTTAAAAACACTTTTGGAGTGACATTTTGTGTACATTTAAATGTATCTCTCAAAATCACTTCTTCATTCTGTATAATGTTAACAGTATTTGAGTAAGGATAATTCCTTCTTCTTTGTCTCTCACTCCTACGCGTTAATGTTCTACGTCGAGGCATAATGAAAGTTCTTTCGGGAAATTACTAAAATCAAGAAGAGAAAAAGATGTTATTAGTCTCCACAATAAAAAAACACCAAAGATCTTTGAACCAGCAACAACAGATTTACTTTTCTTGTAATTATATGAAATTACTGAAATCAAAAAAAGAGAGATTTTTATAGCATTAATTAAAAATACAATAATTGCTTTGAACCAGCAATAACAAATTATATATTTTTTTACCTGTAAGATGATATTTTTAATGTAGATTGCTGCTACAGAACTTATATTACACAAATTTTTATAAGCGAGCGGTATTTCACGTGGTATTTTTTATATTAAATGCAAAATGGGGCAAATAAAACTTTTCTGTTTGACATTCAATAATTTTAGTTACATTTTTTCCCTACAAAGACGGAAGCCAAAGAAATCTAGACCATACAGCCATGTCTTTTGTTGTAACATAAAAAATATAGGCTTTTATTTTGACGGTTTCCGCGCTAACCTGACATTCAGTAAGATCAAAGTAAACATATAAGACAGTACTCTATGTCTATGTCAGTACTCTATGTGTATAGACAAAATGATAAACAAAAGAAACAATTTGACCATAGAGTCGTATGTTTGCGTGTAATATAATATTTGTGTTTGTGTATGTCAAATGCATGGTAATGTGTGTAATGTTTTATTTATTGATTTTAAGTACTTTATTAGCTTTATTATTGAAAAATATTAGCGTTCTGCACTTCTCCTACATATAAACTATAAGTATGCTAAATTCCATACTCCTCTGTCCGCGCAATTTTCGTAAAAAGGGGTCCAAAGTTTTTGCTTCACTTATTAATATATAAATATTCTAACATCCTCAAATGATTTTGAACCACAGACACGTAATAAAAGCTATCGTTAGTGGAAAACTTCGATGTATTTTGGTGATACTACATACATGCATGCAATGATTTTGTCATCTCCACGGGTTCTTTTCTTCCATTTTTTTCGGGAATCTTTCCACATATAAAGAAAAGGAATTTCAATATACTTTTATTCTCGTGATGATGGATCTGACCGATTCAATTTAGAAAATGCTAATAATTTTGTGTGTCTTATGTTTTCAATTGCTTGACGCTCTTGCCCTTCTCGAAAGTACACATTCTGTCTACGCGGTAAATGTATATCAAGTCTGACGATAACATGTGACTGAAAATGCATTGGTAATTCATAGATGCGCCATACGGCTTCTGTTGATCTGACATAATGAACAATTAAAAAATTTGTAACTTCATCAATTTGTATATTTTGACCTTGTTCATTTCTCCCTGAATCTAATTCAACAGAGTCACTGTCATGGCTTTTATATACGTATTTATTTTTGTATTTAACGTTTTTGTCTGAAGTACAAACTTCAACGTTTAAATGACAATTAAATTTGGCAAGTAAATATGGATTGTATGATACAACGTACCAATTGTCAAGACAACTATCGCGAACTTTTGCATGCGTACCATTATTACGCCGTATAATGGATGTCCATTTTTATTCACATGTAAATTCATTAAAATGTTTTAAATAATCTTTTGTACATTTTCCGTCTCTCACACATACAGAATTAGGGTTAATTACTCCGCATGGACCAGGCATCATATGTTTGACAACATATTTATGTAACTTAGGATGTGTTTTCAATCCTTTTTTTTAAAATTCGATTGTATAAATGAGTGCGTCAATTTACCAAAGACATTTTTTTGTAAAAGGCTCTCATTAATGTTTTAAAAAAACTTGAATATACGAATCATAATATCAGGTATAACATTAGCAGTTTCACCGAAAACAATATTGTTAATTATTTCCGGCCAACTTGGATTGCAAATCATTGTAATAAATAAAAAAGGCTTTTCGAAATGTTTTATAAATGATACTGCATCTACATAATTTTGATACATATTTCTTGGAGATCCATTGAACGAAGATGGTAAAATTATTCTACGGCCAAGATTACTGGCATTGATGTTCAATTATATATAGTCTATTAAATTGTCGTAAACTTCAGATCTAAGAATTGTTTTATTTTGTCGAATGCAATGTAATCTTGAGCCTCTATTCTCACATACATATCAACTATCCACTGCAGAAATATTTTTTTGTGCTGTATGCTGAAATCTTCGCTAATCGCAAGTCTGCATACTAAAGCATGGCTAATTTTTTTCCGGGTGCTCTTGAATTAGATGTAGTTAGTACGTTATGAGGAATATTGATATGCCACCCAGTATCACCATTTGGAAAAAGTAATGGATGTGCTCAAGGGTCTAATGATGAATTTAAAATTGAAATATTTTTGATGATACTATTAACTTTTGAAAATGAAATCATGTTTCGTTCAAAGATGGCTCACCGTCAACGGTACTAAATATTACTGCTACATCCCTTTGAACTGCATCATTGAAATGGCGTTGATTTAAATCATGATTTACTTTAATGAGCATACAAATTTCTTTTTTTTTTATTTTGAACTCTGTGACAATGATGTTTCATTGCAATGAATGACCGAACCAAAGGATTACTGCGTTCCAATTCAACAGATATTTTAGGCATTGTATTGTTATTGCATGTTTGATTAAAATGTTGTTATTATCTGTAATTTATAATATATAATTGATAGTGTCGACATCATAAAAATCGAATTGCACAACATGGTGAGCGATCATATGCCGTATTCATTGTACCTGGTCTGTGATAAAAACATCATGTTTTTGAAATGATACACTCCACTTGTAACTACCTCGCAAATTTTAGCTTCTGAGCTAACCATAGCAAATGATGAATTATATTTGCGAATGTTTTCAAAATAATTTTTTACCTTACTTTTTATTGAAGGTTCATTTGAAATAAGTCCATAATACAATGATTTAAAATATTAATTTTGACTTAAGGGCGGTAATATTGCTTTACCCTTATGACAACATTAAGGAAAGTCAGTCCTGTCACTTAAAGTCACTTCAGATTCAAAACGTTTCGCATTGCAAAACCTGCATTGTAAATCCATTAATCCACAATCATAACTATGAAAAAGTCTTGGAATTACATTTAGTACACATTTATATGTATCTCTAAAAATTACTTCTTCATTTGTAAACTATTAATATTATTTAAATTTGCGTTTGGTCTATTAATATGTGTATGCGAAGCAAACTATGAATATGACATTATCATAATTATGATTATTTTTGACATTCAGTAAGACTATGGACAAATAATATTAATCTCAGTTTGACCATAGACTTCAACCATAACCAAAATAGTACATGTGTGTGTGTACATATGTGTGTGTGTCAAACGCATGTATTTTTAATAAAAATCTATATATCTCTTTCTATGTAAAAATATTAGCTTTCAGCACTCTTCGCCATATAAACTTTAACTGTGCAAAATTTCATACTCCTCCGGACGCGTAATTTTCGTAAAAAGGTGTATAAAGTTTTGCTTAGCATATTAATATTTTGGTTATTATTAACCTTTAAATTATGGTTATTATTAACCTTTAGAAAACTTGAATAATATTTTATTAAATCGTAATAACTCTAATTTCAGATAAAAGGTAAAATTGTTTACTACTATGTATGGGAAAATTACAAAGTTAAAGCACAATAACTTAGAAACTGTCTGGCAGATAAACTACAATGAAAAGCCAACGGAAAAATAAAATTATGGACAACTCATATGTCAATATGTGTGTATATACATGTGTGTGTGTCAAACGCATGGTAGTATGTGTAATGTTTTTTTTATTAATTTAATACGTTTCTAATGCATTATTATATAAAAATTTTAGCTTCCAGTACTCCTCCATACAAACTTTAACTGTGCCAAATTTCATACTCCTCCGTCCGCGTAATTTTCTTAAAAGAGGTACAACGTTTTTGCTTCACGTATTAATATTATGATTATTATTAATAATGTTACATTAAATGATAACAACTGTAATTCTAGATGAAGAATCAAATTGTTTACTATTATGTATGAGAAAATAACAAAGTTGAAACACAATAACTTGCGAACTGTCTGGCAGATAAACTACAATGGAAAGCCAGCGGAAAAATAAAACTATAGACTACTCATATGTCAATTGTATGTATATACATGTGTGTGTCAAATGCATGGTAGTATGTGTAATGTTTTATTTATTGATTTAATGTACTTTATAAGCATTATTGTTGAAAAATATTAGCGTTCTGCACTTCTCCTACATATAAACTATAAGTATGCCAAATTTCATACTCCTCCGTCCGCGGAATTTTCGTAAAAAGGGGTCCAAAGTTTTTGCTTCACGTATTAATATATAGATAATTTAAAATCAATTAAAATAATTATCATAGTAGTTTTATTTTTACTTTGCAGCTTAATATTATTATATTTAAGCAGTTCTTGTAAATTTATAATTTGACTTTTTAAGCAGAAATTTTATAATTTTACATATATTTTTGCTTCGCTCCCTCGTGGTGCAATGTTTTTTTGATTAAAATTATTTTGAGTTTTTACACACTTATTATTTTATTGAACGTGTTTCTGCAAAATTAAATCATCTTACATAATTAAAGAAATTTTTTTATTCAGAAATTTTATTAATTTCTCATTTTTTGTTTAACAGGAAAACTGAATAGGCATATTTGTTCGGTTTTCTTCATATCTTACTTTTTTTCCTTTTAATGTTTATTTTGTCCTATTTTAGGTTATTGTAATAGAAATCGGCACGCGACCCTTAAAGGGTTAATAGAATACGGTTTAAATAAAAAGGTTTTGCCTATACCGGAAATGAAGTCCCATAATCAGCGATTTTCCAAATTTTAGGTCGGTTAATTAATTGTTTTGTGCGAAAAGCGTACGTAAAACGACAATTGATTAGATCGTAAGATAAGAGGGATGTTTTTATTTCCGGTGCGGCTGTGACCCAGTTTTGCAGTGATAAAATATATTGCCGCCAGCTCGGTGTATTTTAAGCACTATTTGTTATTATCATTAATACAACAGGAATATGTGACCAGTTTAAACCAGAGCAATGCTTTATTTCATTTATTGAGATGTTAGTTGAATTGTCTTATCATAGTTTAATAAAAATGTAATATCATGACACCTACAGCGATATTTCGTTGGTGACGTATCATGGTTTGAATGACACAATGTATAGACTTGAAATACCATAAATTTTGCTTTAATTATTATTATATATTTACTTATCTTTAATTGCTTTTCTTATAATACGCCTTCTTTTTTACATACGAGAAAAGAACGATTTTTTTTAATCAGCCCAACAAACTTTTGTTTATGAGTACTGATTGTTAAAAAATTTCGTAAGTTGTCAATAAGATTCAATTCCATTTTTTCACAGTAGCTCTAATCGATATGAAAAGTGCTCCCTGTTCTATTGTAAAATTCCTGGTGCCGATTAGAATAGGTTTAAATGCCCTATAATGAACAATTTTGACATAAACATGTATGTGTAAATAATTCAGCTATTAAAACTAATCACAAAATTAAAGCTGTTAAAACCAATCACAGATTGAACTGAAAATTATGTTGTAATAATACACTTTGAATAAATTTCCATAAAATATTAAGAGTTAGTAACTTGATATTTACTCCGTTAATAAAAATTTTAAAAAAATTATACAATTACAAGTTCCAATTCCATATGAGATTTTTGAAAAAAAATCTAAAATTTTGTATGGGTTTATCGTTTGGAACACCTATTTGTAAGGACCTCAAAAATATTTTTATTTACAATATTTATGTAGGATATTACCAAGAAATGTACTGAGAAATACACAAAAAAATAATAAGAGAACATTACGGAAAAAATGAAAATAACATTATGGAAAAACAGAGTTTAAAGAGACCCTCGCAATGGTTCTAGGAAAACTATAACCATGATTCAAAATGTGTAGTTCTTTAGTTTTTCATGATAATATATATATATATATATATATATATATATATATATATATATATATATATATATATATATTAGGTGTTATTAAATATTGATTTAGCAATAAAGTAAGTATTAATTAAGACTTATGAAAAGTGATGTAATTTAATTTCCAATTAAGTATGAAACACACAATGAGTGGGCCAGACTCCAAATCGGCCGGTTTTGCATTTTTTATTCTCAAATTTGCAATATAAAAAAAATAATACAAGAAGCGTTTAAAAAATAACAGTCTTGATTGTATCCGTTTTGTGGTAAAATTTTTCCCCTTGAATATGATTTATTAATCAAAATTTACTTACTTATATTTAAGAAGTTACTATAGAGTGGCAAGTTATTATACATGGTTTTTTTACTGATATTAAAATATTTTTCAGCATCCTTTGTATTCATAACTTATAATTACCACGGAAAAATCATAAAGAAAATCGAAAATATACAAATATGATTTTTTTAGTTATCACTAGCATTTGTCATATTTAAATAAACTTGACGAAGTATTTATTTACCTACGTTCCTCCCGAAAGTCTTCTAGCTTTTAAATTGTAGTGATACTTATAAACTACTCGAGCTACTCGTCTAATTACTAATCTTTTAGTTAATTGCTTATTAAAAGCCAGTAATAAGCGCGCCGAGTGGTGATGCAACATTCGTACATTCGTTTCATACCGTAAACTTCACGTGAATTGAGCAGAACAATACACGCAGCTATAATACAATTATATTTAGAAAAATAAGTTTAATTATGGCAATTTATGTAATACAATCATAATCAATAGCAATTCTATTTACTTTACTACATTGCAGTAAATGTTCATATATTACAATTTTATATTTATACTACAATCAAAGAGATAATCAAATAGTACAATGAATTACTAAAAGACTGTTTTATTTATTTCGTCTCACTGTTTTCATTACTTCCCAGCCAGCTCTGAACAATCACAAATGAAAATAAAACGTAATTATCATAAAGCGAAGGAACAATTCACATACTACTAAAAAACAATTACAATTAATTACATTACATACTTAAACATACTTAAAATTAATACGTAAATTTACCACCAACGGAAATCTTGCTGAGTGCTAATATTAAGTCAGTACGTGCAATAAGTAAAGCTTTATTAATCCGTTAGAATTATTAATCCGTTCTCTTTTAAATTAGGTAATAAAAATGTAATTCATTTAAAAAATCTTGTTCGAAAAATATCACATGTCTTGTGATATTACATGGGAAAATAATCATTTAACTTCCCTTAAGAACAGTTCGTTTGACTTTTTAATATTTCCAATTTTTTTTTCAATTAACCATATTGTTTACATTGAGGGCAACATAGTTCAAAGTAAATTATGTTATTTTAATTTTAAAAATGGTTTGACAAATGAATATCATTTCCAAGTTTTAAATGGGAAAAAGAATTAGTGAATTCGAATGAGAATTACAACATTTCGCTATAATATACTGTAAAAATTTCGTGTCACTAGTCATTTTTAAAATTTCATCATACCCTCATTTAAAAAGTCACTTAAAATATATTATAATATCACTTCACCCTTCGTGGTGTAATTTTGCCTTGGTTTTTAATCACCTAAATTATTTATGTCTAATGATAATATAGGGGAATAAATTTAGTTTCCGGTAAAAAATCTAATAATGGCTCGAATTAACAAAAATGAATTAATACGATTCATGGGATTATTTCGTAACTTTAAATACGTTTAATTTATGGAGGAGCTCTTTAATAAGATCTAAATATATAACTATATTTGGGAAATGGAGACAATATTTATCCATTTCCTAGTCATTCGTTTAGACTATCATTGCAAAATATCAGTTACTAAATTTGTTACCAGAAACGTTATTAGCATCAACAAGAGTCATAAAAACAGACGCAAAAGCCTTATTGTATTTTAGCTTACCGCATTCATAAAATGGCAAAGCTGGTGAGCCCACTGCGGTAGCTGCGTGGAGAATCGTTTCTTTTTTACATTTTTTTCATTTAAAATTCCATTAAAACCGAGCATCTGACGAACAAATGTATAAGACGCGGAAAATACGCAAGATCCCTTCGTTTCAGCTGCTTGTTATGAAAGTTAATTTGTATAATCCATTTGACTTAGATTTATGGTTTTATATTTTTATTTTGGATTTTTGGTAATGTATACAGAGTTTTTTTCAGGAGATAAAAGTAAGCGTATTGAAAAGAGTGCACTCTGCCTTATACTCATTTTAACATTTTGTAAAATATTTTAGTGTGACATTTTAAGAATAATTTATTAAAATATCAAAACTAGTTGCATACTTAATCCTGTAAATTGTTATTTATGGTGTATTTTGGCATTTGGATCAAACTGGTTTCAAGGTTTCTGACGACCTGTAATTGCTAGAAAAAATGCAATAAGACTTAAATATTTTGACATTGGTTTTGAATATTTATTTTCTAATTATCTTTTGTTTATTTTTTAAAAAATTTCACTTTTGTCCATTTTACTATAATCAATAAATATTAATTTTAATGATAGTAAAAGTGTATTTTGTGACTCTGTAAGAAGAAGCAAATTTTAGTAAGTATGAGGATGTACTCAAATAGGTTTCTCAAACAAACAGGGAACAAATGGGGGAAATGTTAATTTTTAAGCTTTTTTTAATTATTTTTTTTATGAAAATGATAGAAAGACATTATAAACATTGGTTCGATTATTACATAATATAAAATTATGAATTGTTAGTTGGAAATTGTAATTTCACTCATGAAAGAGAAATTTTCTGCTGAAACATTATTTTTTAATTAGTAATATGGGAGAGGTAAAATAAGTTATGGGGATTCAAAATTCATGTTGATCGGTGTTACCAACTGTAAAAAATGAAAACACAATACTTCTATAGAACGTTCATTTTATAAATTCGAAATTAATATTTAACTATCAATAGAAAAAGAAATACCAAGCCATATAAGGAGTACCTTCCATAGATTACCACATCCATAATATTAGCAATAAGTACTGACCACATTGGTAGTAAAAAATAAACGAAATCATTTTTGTTGTTCTCCTTTGGAACCATCTTAATGACACCGGAGCTCGCGTAAGTGGGTTGATGTTATAAAGAAATCACTCACAATCAGTTGACGATGAAACCTACCGACCTCCGACAAATGAAACCTCACTCAACGATCGTGTTAGGCCGTGCACTTGCAATTGATAGTTTACTATTAAAATTATCCATTTTCACTTTGTGGGTATTATTTCCTTTTGTCTGACGCGATTATTGCAAACTCTTTCATATTTTAGAGTAACATAAAAAGTGTACACTTACTAGAATCAGTTTGTCTTTGGACGCCCAATTTTTATTTTTACTAATTAGGACCGAAAAAATCCACAGTGATATAATAGTAATGGAAACGAATGTCTAGCAGAATTTAAGCTTGCCATATCGTACAATAATTTTTCCATCATATTTTTCCCGTTAATTTTTAAAGGATTATAAAAACTAATGGGAAAATATTTAAATCGTACTTGAAAAAAAGAGATGAATTTTAAACTAATTTAGTTGTTTACGATTTCATGAGTGTATTATATTCTTATAATTTTTATTGAAATATAATTCCAAATATAATCACAGGCTTTTCAGTACGAAAGAAATTTAACAATTTGTTTTTCTATAAACAATTTCGTCTAAATAAAATTTTGATATTTTCATTGGAGATGAGTTTGGTAAAAAAATAATAATGAATGACAATGCTATTTAAATGAAATATTCCTTGTATTTATCCACTAATGGAAACCAATGGTTGGATCCTTTGATACCATTACTTATGTAAAATGGTCTTAATCATATTAAGAATCTTGAGTAAATTAATATAAATAAAAGGTTCTTCCTCTAACTTCAATTAAATCTTTTTTTATATAACTTTTCGAGTATTAACAACTAAAAATATCTCGACTAAAATTTCTTTTAGTTCAACGATATCTCATTTCTTTACATAAATGTAATATATAAGTTTTCTTTAGTGCTATTCAAAAACGTTGTTAATAGAACAGTCTGTAAGGATAGGAAATGTAGTAATTAATTATTATTATAACAGAGAGGGGACAACTTCAAAAGGAAACATTGTGACGTTTAAAACAGATTTTAGTTACTAACTACACACATACGTATGTGTGTGTGTGTATATATATATATATATATATATATATATATATATATACATATATATATATATATATATATATATACATAATAGAAATTAAGACAGTCAAACGAAAGCAGGATCGGGGAGCAGCATCACGGTTCAATTGAAAAGCACATAGGTATATCCAAAACTCAACCGTTTTCAAATTATTGGTGCAGCTGAACCTGGGTCATCCAACTTTGACCCCTCCCTCCTCCCTTTAAAAATAATTGTGTACTAAGCCCATCATCGTCCCACCTTTTGACACATTTTATTTAAACTTCAGGATGTTAGAATACGTCTAACGGTTTTCTTAGAAATTCAGCTCTGGTTATTTAGATGCAAAAGGGACTATAAAAAAACAGCGGTGGTAGCAAGCCAACATAAAATTTAGTCTGGATATTAATATCATTATATTCAAACGACGAATAATTGGATAATTTTGTTTCCATGGGTTAAAAGTTCATAATTTAATGTTGTATGTCACCCTCGATGAGGATTAGAGAAAATGTTAAAATTTCGTTAAATTTCTCTTTGGAACCAATGTCTGCTGTGTCATATAAGAGTTAATATTTACCCATCATTGTGTATATCTTGCATGCTGCTTCGTTTATTTTTCATCCTGAATGAAACTCGCGTAAAAACAGCACTTTATGTCCTGTTCCTGTCATTTCTATTCCTTGTTTGTTCTCACTAATCGATACACAATTACTAACTCGAACGCTGCGGTCTCTACGTCCATCCGTGAATAGAAGATCAGAAGATTTAACACATTACTCCTCTTTATATAGAAGAAATCAAGGCTTGTTCCGATGTATTCGCCAAACTACTTAAATTTATAATCAATTTTACCCTAAACTCTGAAATTTATCCATCTATTTGAAAGATTCCGGGTAATTCCCGTTTTCAAATTTAGTTCTAAATCTGTTAAAAGGTTGATTAAAAATTATAAACCTACAGCGTGTTCACAACTGTTCCGTATCGCAGTGTCTCTTAGCAAATGTAATCCGAACTATTGCTAATCTCAGTAATTTTGTGAATTATGCGGCTAGAAAATTTATTAGTAGTCGTCAAGTAGATATAACCGATTTCGATTTTAAAAAGACGTTTGGCCGAGTGGACTATATTATCCTACTGGTAAAACTGTTAAAGACGGAAACGTCTTCCATTCTGGTAAAATTTTTCACTAATTGCTTTTGGTATCATAAATAATAAGTCCAGTTTAAAAATTTTAAAAAGTCCACATCTATTTTCAAATATGATAAACAACTTGCCCTCAGTTTTCAACATTGCTCGTAGCTTTCAGTTTGTCGATGATTTAAAACTCTAATTGGGTGTCAATAGCTAATCTGAGAGTGAGCTGTTTTATTGTTTTCGTCTTAGTATGTTCTGAACAAAAAAATACATTATAAAATATGCAACGATGACACATTTTTACTTACCTGCCCCCCTTGTAACTAAACTTTTCAAAAGTAATTCATCTATGCGAGATGTCGGTGTAATTACCTCATATTTTACAGTTATATCGTCTGAGCCTATATAAAACATAAAAAGTACTAGGGTTTATCATGCGACACTTCCACGATTTTCAGGATATCGAATATACCATTAGTTACTTTAACTTTTTTGTCTGTCGTATTCGTGAAACGAATGCAGTCATCTAATCTAATTAAATTCTCGTTTTGGAGAATATATTTTAAAAGTTCAATAAGTTTTTATATCACAAAATGTACAGATATTTCCTTATTTATTCCTCTTATATTTTACAATGTGCATGGTCGGATGTTACTACTTTTGATCATATATTTTTTAATTATAAAATCATTAAGTTGACAACCTCTCGATCATGGCTTTAGTAGCACGGTATGCTTCTGTCTGCTATATGAGAGGTCGATATCTAGTTTATTTCATCTGCCTAGAGCAACTGTAAAATCCTCCGCGTTCGTGTGTCCTTCACTCATATTTCATTGTATAATTTTCAACACAGTGTAGCAGATTCTTCTAGTATTGGACGTGGGTTTTTCAAGAAGTAAATAAATCTTCCGTTGGCCTGCATGTATACTCAGAAAATACATGTATTTCATTAGATCCTAAATATTTCCCGTAATTTTATGAAAATTCCTTTTCTGCTTAGGTCAGCAAGATGTGCAATTTATTCGATTCCAGCACTGAAAATGCAAGTAGTTTAAAAAAAATCATACCTCTTCCAATTCATATCGGAATTCCTTATTTAAATTCCATAGTTACATCTTATTTCCAAAAGAACAACACTTACGATTAATTGATTAAGTTTCATTTATTAAAGGTTCTTCAAAATACTACCGACTTCAAAACTATACTATTTTTATAACTCATACTATAGTACGTTAGTACATGTATGGTCGTATTATCATTTTGCTGCATACAGATTGATAAACGTTACTTAGAACGAATATCATACGTGTCTAAGTTTGGTGACTGATGAATTTGACGAGTATTATCCGTGTCAAGTTTGAATTTTTAGGTGTTACGTAAAGTTTGCAACAAATACGTCCACAGCGCACCGTTATAAGATCTAATTCAGTTAATGAAAGGTAATATTTTAAGAGAAATATGTACAAGTAACATGTAAAATAAATGAAGTTATATTCAAGCCTTGTTACATATTAACACTTATCAATCAATTTGCGGCTTTATTAATATTTGTTAATTAGCGTGTTCATTAATGCAATGCACATAAACTGCAGTGCCGTGGCATATTACTCGTTATATGAAATAAATTATAGACCTCTTTGCCGTATATGATATTAAACAATCCAATTACCAGCTGTATCTATCACATTTGAACAGTAAATATGTATACTAGATTTAAATTTTCAACTTAATTACTTAAAAAGTACATTTTAAAACTTTATTGGTAAATTTAATTAATCAGTGCGTAATATCAATAGCCACTTAAATGGAAAGCAGGAAGTTAAATCACGTAAAAAGTATATATTGTACGATCACCATAAACTTCAAGACATAGTTATGTGTATGCTAATTATTAAAAAGGACTCAGCATATTTTGAAATATCTTTAATTTAATTTGATGAAAATGGTCTTCATTTAACTTATTTTAATGCTGATGAAACAGTTGACCAAAGATGTGTATTGCTGTATTTAAATTTAAATACACTATATTGCTGTATTTGCTATATGTAATAATATTAGACAAATTTGAGAAAGCGCCTTTACTTCTATACGCAGCATAAATAAGACCATCTGATTGTTATGCTCGATTGTCGCTCTCGCTACAGTTACTTTGTTAAGTTTTAACAAAATTTGTCGAATGTTAAATTTAGTTTAGATGTTGAAGCGTTTGGCTGAAAAGTTAGACTCTTGTTTGAGTTAGTTCAATTAAAATTTAATAAAACTTATTCGGTAACAAGCGAAAGAGGTGACATCGGAGGAGTTTAATATAAAATGTTTTTACTGTTTTCAAAGTGGACTTTCTTAATAAAAGGAAAAGCTTCAGAAGAAGCAACCCACTACCGAAAGAGAAATTTATTGTGCAAACTTAACAACTGATTAGATTACTGTTAGTACATATTTTAGCAAAAAATGTATTAAATTAAAAAATTATGATAAAAAGTATTTATTAGTTAATACCTGAAGAGTTGTACGAGAAGTTGTTAAGAGAGAAACGTTGTACTCCTATTAAAACGTATTGCGCTGTATAAGATTGTGAGATTTGGCAAACTTAATGTTTATACGGAAGAAAATGCAGAATAATATATATATATATATATGTATATATATATATATATATATATATATATATATATATATACATATATATACATATATATATACATATACATATATATTACAAATATATTAAAGCATTCATTGTTTTCGTTCATACTGTCAATGTCAAACATATAATAGTCTATGGCCAAACAGTCTCACAGAGTAGAGGTTGTCGCCAAAGAATTTTAGAATGTCAGATTGACTGAATGAGTTTAGAGCTATGAATTTTATGTGATTTCGAATGTTCCTTCTTCAATAGTGTGTGGCGTGTACGTAAAAGGCAAAAAAGCGTTTATTTTATATTTTGTGTAATAGATATCTGTGTTAATAACACTAAATTTTTTATTGTGTCGATATTACAGGGAATTAAGTCAAACAAAACAAGTTAATGACATATTTGTACACTCTCTCCGCTGACGTAAAAGAACAATATTCAACAAAATTATATACAATAATTACAGAGGTATACTCGTTAAAAAGAACCTCAGTAATGTTAAAATTTAAACGTTTAATGAAGTACAGTCGTAGTTTTGACCACTGGGTGATCACTAGTATTTATAAATCTCTAATATATTTATATTCAAAATTTCCGATTCTCTATTCATATTAAAGTCCAAATTCTAATGTCGTTTATATATTAAATTTAACCTAACGCGCCTTTTTGCATGGATTAATTAGTAATAATGGAAAAAAAACAGGATAGAAAATTCAGGTTTCTTTTAGGTTCTCATATCAATAAGGGAGAAAAGAACTCATTAAGGAACTATGGCGTACCCAACGTATCCAATTGTATGCCACACCCGTTTTTGTGAAAATGACGTAGATATTAAATATTTGCCTTAGTGATAAAGCATAGTAACTGTATATTTAGACGATTAGCGTATTGACAACATAATAAATAAAAAACGCCATCAATGTTTATATAAAGATTTTAATGAAGATAAATAAAGTAATAACAATTTTCTCTTATTGTATGGCATCTCAACTTAAAATAATGGTATATAGAATCAAAATTTTTTTTCCTGAATGTCCACGCTGCTTTACTCAGAAATAGCTTGACGTAGAAATTTTAAATTTAGCATAGTTATGCAAATTAATATGTACAATTAATTTACATAATTTGTACACATAAATCATAACTATGAATTTAGTACTCAAAAATAAATACGTAGAAGAAGTAAGAAGGAACTTTTTTATTTTGTGTATCTGTCGTGCACCAAATGAAAAAGAAAATTACAAGTATTTCCAAGACTCTTTTTTTATTTCATAATTGATGTAAGATAGTTCTGGAGATTTTTGAAAATGCGTTCAGGAAAAATTCCCCTAACTCTGGGGGCATATTTATTGATCGCACAAATTATTAGATTGAAAATTTAAAAAGCAAGTTATTGGAAAGCAATATGGTGAAGAATATTAAAATGTTAAAGTAGTTTAATTGAAATATTGTGTAGGTACCATAAAATGTTTACATGTGATTAAATGTGTACAGAACCTTCATAATACTAGCCCTACTCATGTTTAACAAATTCGATTTATGCCATTAGCTGAATATAGTTCGCATTGCATTTCTACACGTCTCCGTAATAAACTGGTAAAAAGGAAGCTTTGTCGTGACAGTTCCTTTGCAATCTATTTATCGGCATGTTATAGCTCTTTTTCTCTAGTGCTATGTTATAGTTTTTATAACATAGCACTAGTACTACTTACCTCAATCAATAAAGTAAATGCGCATTTACTACATATATAAGTTACTGAATATAACGATCAAAAAATATGTATATATAAATATATATATATATATATATATATATATATATGTATATATATATATATATATATATATACATATATATATATATATATATATATATATATATATATATATATATGTACATTATTATATATTTAAAGCAATAATAAAAATGTAAGAAAAGTTGGAGGACACTGCTTACACACTGCAGAGATGTGTTTATTTATAGACTCAAATTCCCAAATATTCCTATCGATATATCCTTAGCGAACAACCGATATTGTTTGGCGAAAGTAATGGAGGCATTTAGTGACTGCAGAGGGGAAGAGCGGTATAATTAAGCAACATCTATATGTATGGCAGAGCACAGCTGAAATGTATAATTTTAGATATAATCCATATTTAGGAAAATATTTTCAGTATTGCGATTAAAATTATATATATGAAAAAGAAGAAAAAATTTTACGTATAATATCGATATACAAATTTACGAGAAAACAAAGTATTTTGACGAAGCAACTTCGAAGACAAATTTTTTTTTAAATTTCCAGATTCATTCGCAGCTATAATCTTGGCGTTTATCCCATTAATGCTGATCTATAATTCAACACAATTATTTCAACTGGCATACCATGAACAATATGACACAGATAAATATCTAACACGAATACACAGTTTTGTATTGAAACTTATTTGGGCGCGATGAGATTATAATTTAAAGGTCGAATTTCGTCCGACGTTTTGCATGCAACATTTTATGGCAACGTTTGAATATAACGAATATATCGCAAGAACAGAAAATAGGTACTTCGTCAACCACCGAGAGATAAAGGTAAACGCGATAGAATAAGACAAAGAGTGTACGCATGTGCAAAAACAAACAAAGGCGGTGCTCATTTCCGCTGACAGCTGTTTTGTACGTTATGTGTTTCAAAAGTAAACGGGTAAAATTTTGTAGATTTATTTATATATTTATAATTGATCTTCTAATAATTTATTTGCAGTGTGTGTAATATTAATTTTTTTATAACCTATATGTATTTCAACCACGAGTAATATTTATAGTTAATAATATTTATTGAATAATTAGTTATTTTTTATATACTAAAAAATTTATTTTATAAGGAATAATATTTTCATTTTTTTTCGTTTTTCTCTCTTTCTGTCTGCCGTTTTACATCTTTTTGTATACTTACAAATCGAGGTTCAGGACGTCAAAGAAGTTTCACTTTCGCTACGTGTACGGAGTTGACCGCGCTAATTTTTTTTTCAAATTTAACTGAGAAATTTTAGTCAAATTTAATCTTGTATGAAACAACATGATTTTTAATAAGGATATTACAAGGAAATTAATTTATTTTCATTAATTTTTTTTTTAAGAAGAACGTAAAAAGGTACTAGAAATAACTATTGACACATGGGCCGAAGCCACTTCATATAATAATAATTGTTACCGGACCAGAACTTCTTAAGTATAATACGGCAACTTTTGTCGCTGCCCAAGTTAATGACGATTTCATCGTGTAGATTGGTTAAAATTTTAAATTGTGCCATAATGGATTTACATAATATAATTTTAATTAATTATTTAGTTAATTAATATGAGTGTTTTCATATAGAATTTACCTAAAGGTAACTTAAATTGATATAAATTAAATTAAATTTTTACCCGTGACATGCAAATATTGATGTCATATGAATTAATGTGCAATATTTTAAATAAATTCGTATTTACAATCTTCATCAACTCACCACACAAGTAGAAGGCCACTTACCTTTGCAGTGTGGAAAAGGTCGTCATCTGGATTTAAACACTAAATAAAAAGTTTTGATCCGAAAAATTATTTGCTTATTCATGTTCATTTTCTAAAATCCGACAAAGTTAAAACCTAACTTTTTGGTTGAGCAGTTTACTGATTTAGGACGACCAACACTTATTTAATAATGCTATGAAAATAATATAATGAAAGGGTGATTCAAACTTAGTACTGGAATAAAATTGTTAAACGATAATTTCCATTTGGATAAAATATTCTTTATGTTAAGTAGACAGAGTCTTAAGATTCATTCTAGCTTTATAGGAATAAAAAGGTAGTTAAAAGGGATTAGAATAGTCAAATCTGAGGTGAGATTCCTTGTGAAAGCTTCAATTACAAGTCGCTATGCTTGAAAGATTCACTACAGTAACAGATACTTTAGGCCTCTTTTCATCGTAATATATACCATGAACAGTGGCAAGCGGTAGTATGGAAGACAATCCCCAGACAAAGGTGGTACTGTAACATACATAAATTGAATTGATCTTGGAAATTGCTGGATGGTCCTGGTGGCTATTCTTTAAAACGTTAAACACTCACATTAATATTGAATATTTCAACACAGTAAAACCATAATATAGGTTTACAATTATTTAAATATTATGAGGAATCTTACTATGCAGGTTACTTTTCCTTGAAAGAATAGAAAATGTGAGGTGAAAATGTGTGAACATCGGCGAAATAAATTTTACAGAGGTTTCCGACAGGTTTCCGATGTCTAACGGCTTTTCCACTGTTTACATCGCGGTTCGTCTATAAAACTAGGTTCGTTATTAGTCACAGAAAACTACACTTCTGCTCTTTAGGGTGATAAGTCGAGTAAAAAATGTTTCAATATCCTTCTATATCCTGATGGAATAGTACACTATATTTGAAAGGATTGTAGATTCTAAAGGTGGAAAATAAGTGTCAATGAATAGACAGTTATCAAGAAAGAATATTTTCTGAACATAGTACATAACGAATACCAAAATACCATTAAACGCTATAATCACTGTATGAAATCAGTGGTCTAATATCAGATGAAGCATTAAGAGAAATGTATGCTATTCGACGTCCGACTTTCCAATCTGCTAATTTTTTTAAGAGGTCAATGCTAGCGTGGGTTGCAGGAAGGGGCTATATCTATGATTTAGGGTAAAAGGAAATATATTTAAATTAGGTACTAATTTTTTTCAGTTTAAATATTGGGCAAAATAAAAAAAACTGTTTAGCCTGTTTTGCTGTGGTCTATGCTTATATTATGTGTCAGCATACTCGAAATGCAGCTCGCAAATTTGAATAATTTCTAGTCATCGAAACTCTGCAAGGATATCAGGCTCGCCGCTCTTCATTGTAATGTAGGTGGCCATTGTTTAAATTTAATCTGTTCGGGGAGAGACTGAGTATGTAACGCGTATTCCATTAATTCCGATATTTTTCTTTTTGGATTCATTACATTAAAATTTTTCTTCAAAATATTCTTCGTGGTAACGATACACGAGTAGCAAGGGCAAACCCTCAAATATCAAATTCTTTCTCCAAACTCTTTCTTCCAAAGTCAGTTTTAAGTAGTGCACTCGTATGTAAGCTAACCCGCAGACTGATTATTTCAGTGCTGCTTTCTAAAAAGATAAAGGTAATTGATTACAAAAAAGTATTTCAAAAATCTAACTGATTCATCATAATGTTCTAATATTCGACACAAATCTTTACTTACCATTTTCCACCATCATTTCTACCAACACATGTGATCTAACCTAACTTAAAATATAATTACCCATAACTGTATCACTGGTGAATTCTGTGTTTGGTGGAACAGCAGTACTAAGTTGTTATTTCACATCACAAGTAATTTTAGTAAATTCAATTTGTGGGATTTCCCTAACAATTATTTATACTAGTAGTATATCAATATTTTAAACTCGTCTCTAATTAGTCCTTAATAATATTTACATTTCAATGTACATATGAATATATATATATATATATATATATATATATATAAATATATATATATATATATATATATATATATATATATATATATATATATATATATATATATATATATATGTGTAGATATAGATGTATATATGTGTGCGTATATATGTGTATATGTACGTGCGTGCGTGCATACGTGCGTACATGCATGCGTGCATGCGTGCGAGCGTGCATGCGTGTGTGTGTGTGAAAATAAACATCAAATACATTTTATACTGAAAAAAATATTAAGCCCAAATAAGCAAAGTCGCGACGACATGGGTACAAGCGTATGTGTGAATTTTTCTTGTAGTTTATATAAATTTGGTTGATCATTTTCCATTCACCTTGCATTGAACTTTATTCAAAATATTGTCGGGTTCTTTCCCTTTGCAATAACATTTGCTTTACATTGTTGAATAAAATATTTGCATAAAGTCAGTGGCACTTTGCAAAAGTTTTCCTTTCGATTGGACACAAACCTCATGAATAAGGCAGCGGAAGTAATCGGAACACTAACATAAGGCAAACAATGTGAAACTTATTTGGAGAGCGCAGTGCGAAAAATCCATTTTACCGTGTGCTAAAGTACATCGGGATTGTATCGTAGGGAGCATTATTGAATAGATTCAGTCTTATACGATTTATGCTTTAAAAGATGTAATGGATTTTTACTATTCATTCGGTGAGAATTTTAGACCAAAAATATAATTCAATTAACAGGCTCTTTATGGTAAGGTACGAATGGATAATACATTTTTTTATGTTTTTCCCATAAACTTAATGTTATTTATAAATAATCGCATATATTTTTTCCTCAAATATAAGATCCGAAGTTTAGACTGTGTCATATTTATAAAAAAAATGACTAAAAATTTAATTCATCACATCATATATTTAAATTGTTATGTAATTAAATTTTAGAACTCCGTTATAATTCAGACTTATATAGAATACACATAATATGGATGCGGTAAAAAATATTAAGAATTTGGCCATAAAAAAGGGTCATAGAGACAAACAAAAGTTTTTTTACAAGATACCTCACAAAAATTCCGGGTTAATGAAAGGAAAGTTAAGAAATAAAATAATTATTTTTCTTCATAAAATTTGGTATAGTAATGGAGGTTGATAAGGATAAATCGAAAAGAAACAATTCAATCATTACTATTAAGGACGTAATTACAAGACCCCGCCTTTTGAGAATGGATATTTGCTAATTATAATATCACTAATAGACGTGTAGTATTACCTTGACAATGCACATAGGCTATTTATTTGTTGCAATTATAACTTAAATTAATATGTGTTTTGCATATTATTTCTTTTCACCAGTTTCATTTATTTTGAATTATTAAAATTATGTCGAAACAATTATAATAAAATTAGTATTTTTTCAGTTTTAATTCGGATTTCATCCGTTGACCAGGCCAGCGAATCAAAAAGGTATGTACAATGATCTTATCTTTAACATGCGGTTTTATCAGGGCAGCAGTAGCTAGCTACTGATTGCAACATCCAACGATATAAAATATAAAAGAATAGGCTAATCGCAAGGGAATTATTTTTCGACTCGTTTAAATTTAATTTTTCACAACTAAATTAAACTACGTAGTTCAAACAAATTTCGACCAAATTTATTCAATACCCATTTAAGTTTTTCATAATACGAGATATCACAAACGACTGAAACCTGCTTTCTCGTGACTCCCGTGAAAGCACACTTTAATCATACGTGAAGTAAATGCAAATAAAAATGAAAAAAACATTATATGAACCTATGAACAAAAACATGAGATTACTAATTATTAAAAATCATGAAAGACACTAATTAATAAATGAATATAAGGATATAATAGAAAACGTGGTTCTTGTGACTCTTTTGTTCTAATTACTAAATGAAAATATAAAGATAATAGACGTTTTATCGTGACGCTTTTTCTTAGTCACCGCCATACAGGCGAAAATTATACATAAATAAGTGACAAATGTTTTTTATGTTTTAAAATTATCAAGAATTATATTAACTGCTATAAATCAATGCAGGTGTTAGTAACCATAATAAGTCACTACAAACAATATATAAGACATTCAATCCCAATTATCTATGGAAGCAATTACAAATATTCAATTTAAACGACAAAATATTAAAATATTTGTAATAGATTGGATTTGATACACATAAGAATCATATTAAAGGAAAAAGAAACTGAAAAAGTTGTGGAAGATGAGACAAATTGTATAAAGAAAAATATTATTACTTCCATGAAAATTCTGAATAAAATAATAAGTTATATATTTTTACTCTTTTAGAAACTATACTTTCCTGTTAATTAACAAGGAAATATTACCAAAGTCAATTAGGCTCTAAAGCTCTCGACAAACCTATTCAATTAGTACAAAAATAATCAGCATTTATACTTATCTGTTTCAGTCGCTACGTATTGCTTTCAGATTGGGATAATTTTGTAAAGGTTCGAGTTTAATATCCTCCATTATAAAATACTTACTCTTATTATAATCGATATTTTGAAACATGTTGATTTCGTTTTTTACTCTTTTTAATTCCATTAATTTTGTAAGTCGGAATTGTGTCATACTTCTCCATACATCTTTATTACTTGTCGTGATATTATATTTTGAAATTAAATTGGCAAACACTAGCTTGATTTCATCTTATTCCTATTTATTTATCGGTAAACAAATCACATTACATCATCTATTATTTTTTAGAGTAAGTTTGTAGTGAATATTTCAAAAGATATTAAGAACGTGTTTTTAATTATTAATTTATTTTCTTAATATAATTGCCTATTTGACGTTAAAATTTCTTTAAAAAATTGAAAAACGTATACAATGGTCATTAATATCAAATACGTCATCAATAAATACTTACATTTCTTAATATCTAGCTAAATGTTCTGACGAATAGTCTGTAATGAATTTTCGGTCCATTTCTTCTTACGTTTTTGGGTTCCATATTTAAAAAAAAAAGAAACCCTCATAGTATCGTCTCGTTGTCCGTCTGTCGGTCTGTCAAGACCCTTTTTCTCAGGAACGCGTCGAGATATCGAGGGGAAATTATTATGAAAGACTTAGATCTGTGGTGCCTTCAAGCGTAAAAAAGCTTCTAAGTCAACGCAATCAAAAAGAATCCTAAATATATGGCCATTTATGCCGCATATTTTAATTTTCCGTTGATCTAGAATCATAAAGTTTGGCAAAACAAAAATCGTTAATTTTTAATTATATTACAAATAAGTATATTTTTACGTCTGTGAATGATATAAAAGTTAATATATTTTCATTCAAAAATTTGATTTTTTTCGAATAGTTTGAAAGGAATATTGCGTACCATTAAGTGTGTATAAATGCCTAAATGTGTGTGAAAAAAAAACTGGCCTTGCAAGTTCCACTCGTGATTGACAGGGTTATTAGAAATTAATGCTGATTTACATCTCCTTTATTTTGTAATTATTTCCTAATCTATACCAGGTTTTCAATACTTTACCAAGCTAATAATTGTTTCCGTCCAGTTGTAGTAAATGCCTCGTGGTTTGATTGAAACTGCTTTCGTGGCGATAATTAGAAACAATTTTTTGTGTAAATAAAATTTTAGAAATGAATAATCGTTTCTTAGTTATAGTTAACTTCTAAAATTCCTACTTTTCATAATTTTAGGTCCGGTACAGTTTCAGTCTTAAAATTGGGAGAGGGCGGTAGAACATTTTTTGCATATTTTTTAGCATATCTCCAAAAATATAATACCTCAAAATTTTGAAAAAAACCGTATAGTTAATCCTTTCAAACGACAACTTACACAAAACATAACATTTAAAAAAGGTGATTTTACTTTCTCCCATGGAAATTTTTATATGAATATTTTTGAATATGAGCTATTGGAATATATGGAAGTTAATTTGCTAAATTTTAAGTTTCTACGTCTAGTGGTTTCTAAAACCAACGGCTGTAACCGGCAGACGGGCAGACGCGTGAATAATTTTATAAGAGTTCTGTTTTTCCTTTTGAGTTACGAAAATCTAAAAAAGAAGTAAAGAATAAATTAGATACTATCTTTCCTATTGTACATTTTTTTTGGTCGCCTGCAACCGTTTTCTCCCATTTTAATCCCCTTTTTTAAATACGTCTGATAATGTAATTAATCAAACATATATATGCATACATATATATATATATATATATATATATATATATATATATATATGTGTGTATATATATATATATATATATATACCATAGTATATGACGTAAGCATCACATAACTGCTAAATATTAAAATAATATACATTATGAAAATAACATACTTAACATGAAATAAAAAATTAAATTTTTTAACTTGATTAAGAATGATCAATACAACTGTTATTCTTTAATAATGTAACAGAGATCGCGAATATTTTTATTCAGAGCGGTTGATATACACAACCGGCCAAAAGCACAGCTCAGCACACAATGACTGGTGTGTTGAACCTACCACTTGTATGGAAGGTTAAAACTACTCATATATTTTCGTTTACTAAATATTGTATAAATAAGAGGGAATACAAATTGAATGCCTTTTTTCCATTTGACATTAAAGTAAACTTTTTTGGAATGAATCCTCTAAACTTGCCCCTCTTTTGTCGAGGAATAAGTTGCAAAAAGCCGATTTTTATAAAATAAATGTTTGAAACCAATAAAAAGTAATTAATATGAAATATGTACAAAGATTTGAGATTTTTATATTCCAGATTTTCAGAATTTGGAGCAAATGTGGTGAAAATGGAAGTTTTCGATATAAAAAGCCTTTAACAGGGAAAAAATCAACTAGGGTAATAGAAAATGTCGAAAGCGATTTTTAAATAAATTTTTTGATCTTCTTAATTTTAAAGAAGATTCAGTTTTCAACAACTTCGTGGTTAAATTTTCAAGATTTCTATCAACATGTAAATGCGTGCCACAGAAAATTTCTTCCTTCTATTGTATACATCCTTTTCTTTCTATAAATTACATCTTTTTTTCTATTGCGCGCGATTTTGCCATGCAAATTTTAAGATGTGACCAAACTTATTTTTACTATGCCTTTAAAAAAATAACTGTTTTCCGTCAATTGTTAATAAATACAAAGCTCATTTTGAATGCGGTAAATATAATAGTAATAATTTAGTTTATATAGGTGCTCTCATCTGTGTCAGATTTTTTCCACTCATAATGCATAACAATGCGTATAAAAATATTAGTGTTCATGTCGCACTCATTAACAAAGAAACTAAGCTTTAAAATTTTAAAAAATCCAATTAATTTAGTCTTTTCATCTGGTACAAATCCAGGGAAATCTTTTTCTTTTGCAAGATTGAACAAACATATATAATTTAAGCACAAAATGTTAAAATAAATATGCAATATATTAATTCAAATTATTTAGATAAATATGCAATATATTATGTGCACACAGCACATAATATATTGCATATTTATTATCGTCTTTATTTTATTTCCCTTATTTTGATTTTTTTATTCATTTTAATAAATCTTAATAAAAAATATTCCAAGTGCCAAAATATAAAAGCCAGCATGAAAATAATTATAATGCACAAATAATCAATGGCGTATAACTTTATTACAAATGTCACTTAAAATTTCGGAGTCATAATTCCTATTTTTATTGAATGTAAAACTTAATTATGTAGACTAGCTAGATCCGCAGTTTTGTAAAACCTTTTCAATATATCTATGCAAATGCTCTTCATCTCATTTAACATAATATAATTTAATTGCGCCGTACGTAGTAATTAAAACGCAATCGTTTCTCTCCAACTCGCTGACATGTGCCAAACCACAATGAACAATACTATCGTTACGGCACCGATTACGACATTGAAATTCCGGAGTGCAATAACAATACAAAGTAACACGCAGTTCGATCCCGAGCCGCAGCACGACGGCGCAGGCAGCCGACTTTCTACTTCACTGCACCCAGCTATTCGTATTTCGGTCACGGAGTACTGCAATGGAAGAAAATAGAGGTTTTAACAAACTTTCCAGCAAAGAATATCTTCACTATTTTTGGAATAGTGGTATTATTATAGTAATGTCTCTTGTAAGGTAACTCGGGCAGATGCATGAGGGCTAATTAAATTTTCCAATGATTTATGTATTCGTTGTAAGCTTATTTCGTTTGCTTATTTTCCATTTCCTATTAGTCATATATTTCAAACTTTAGGGTACATAGTGTATACATATTTGGTAGACTCATTGCTATATGAGCAATCTCCTTCAGTCAAAGACATTGATTATATGTGAAGAGTTGGCAATGGGAATACTATGAAATACTTTAACCAAACTAAGTACAAAAATAAAAAACTGGATGAAAAAAGGAGAAATGGTTAATTATAAATATTGATACTCTTGGGAACAATGGAATGGGAATAACGTGGAATTGAGAAAGGTAGGATTAAGAGAATACGAGAGGAAGGACTTTTTTAGGCGGCCTTTGAACACATTTATACAGGCGAGTTCCTCGTGTCCCGCTTCAGTCGATTATAAAGTCTTATAGCTTGGACAGAATAGAATTTTTCATAAAAAGTGGTTGTATTTTTGGAAAAAAGCAGACTGATTATTTTTTAGAACGTAGTTCTGTACCATGTGTCGGATTTTTTACTGGTGGATCCTCTCGAATCTGAAATAAGAAATAGGTTATGTCAATCAAGCAACTAAACGTTCCGATGCAAAGTTTTCTTTAAAAAAAATACTTTCATTATTATTGTAATCGATGACAATATGTTTACTCATCTTACAGTTAACTTAATAGTGTTTTCTAAAGATCCATTCATGAATAAAGGACAGTTAGTATTACACAAATCTCAATAATCTCACTCTCCTAGTAAAACTCTATAAGAAGTTGACTGCTTTTTTCTCACTGTTATTTACGACTAATTTTTAAACACCAATTTACCAGTTTTTCCGGTAATATTTTTTTATTGGATTTTCTTATTTTGCAGAATTTCTTTAAGATCTAAACTTACTTCTTTATTTTTGTTATTTGTAGTTTTTCTCCAGCTATTATATAGAGTTATCTCCAGTTATATAATAGAGTGAATTTTTGCCGAGGTGACATATTTTAAATTATATGGAATACTAAATCTATCCATATATGTTTCTTAATCATTCATATTTACCAACGTTCACCAGTAATTTCTAGCGCCTTTATATTATTGGGTTTTATATTAATTATTTATTTTCCATGAGCAACATGCAGTGTCTTCACTCTAGTAAGTCTAATCACACGAGATAATAGTGTACTGATGTCAATAAGTGCATCATTTACATTATGTGTCTGTATTCTATATATAATTATAGCGTATGTCATACATAAAGAAGGTTGGGTTTAATGCATACAGGCTCTAGTACCTAGTTTTAAGACCTTCGAATTTATGCACCAAACCAATGTTGAATTTAATGACCAGTCATTTGATATTCTCTTGCGAATAGACTTATGCAGATAGAAAATATCATAATGCCCCGTAAACAAATATACATCATTACAAATATACTTCCTGTAATGTACTCGACAACTACTCGATAAACCCCATGGGATCACTAGTCCCACCACCATCCATCCCTTTTGACCCTTAGTATATGATCCTCATATACTACAAACGTGCATTGTAATGTAATAGATTAATCCATAACTAGACACATGAAGCACAATGCGACTATAACTTTTGGCATTAATATAATTTTGAACATTTTCGTTACAAGTATAAAACTTAAAATTCTTCCCAATTATCTACTGCATAATTTTTTATCTGACTGTAAAAATGTACTGCTCATTTAACATTGCAAAAAATAAAATAATTCAAGGCTAATAATTCTAAATAACAAACGATTATTCATTTGTAAAATTTAATTTACATGAAAAATGTTGTGTACTTATAATGAAATATTGCCACAGCAGTAGTTCCCACCAAAATGCGAGCAACTTACGACAATTAGACGAGAAAAATTATTAATATGGTAAAATGTTTAAAACCTGAAATAAAAGAGATATAAACCAGCATTAATTCCGAAAAACCTTGTCAATCACGAGTGGAACTCGCAATACCAATTTTCTTTTCATACACCTTTAGGTATTTATATACATTTAATGGAACATAATATTCCTTTAAAACTATATACTTAAAAAATATGTTTTTACGTAATATAACTAAACATTAACGATTTTAGGATTTTTTCCTTATTTATACTGCGAGACTTTGCTTTTTACTAAATTTTATGATTCTAGGACTGAATGACGGATTTGATATTAATGACAAAATATTCATTACATACTTTAAAAAATAATAGATGGTGTAATGTGATTTGGTTACCAATAAATAAATAGAAATAATATGAAATCTAGCTCATGCTTGGCGATTTATATTCGAAATCTAATATCACGACGAGTAATAAAGATGTATTGAGAAGTATGACGTAATTCCGACTTCCGACAAAATCAATGAAATTAAAAATAGTAAGAAACAAAATCAACGTGTTTCAAAATATCGACTATAATGAGAGTAAGTATTTTATAATGGGGGATATTAAACTTGAACCTTTATAAAACTTTCCCAATGTGAAAATTGTCTATATAAAATTTGTCTTTTTCCCACAAGAAACTTGTGGGAAATAACGCTTTATTATTTTTTAAACTCGCTGCCTCGGTTAATATATTTCTTACGTATATAAAACCCAATCTTCAGAAATTATGTAATTCAATATAAAAACTAAGTAGATGTCTAGATAAACTTTTGTTAAAACACTAACTGCATCTCATAAATTACTGGCAATTTAAAAAAAATGTTTTACTTGAAAATTTAAACAATTTTATTATCAATCAAATTAGATCATATTTCTAAGTTCAATAAGTACTAATAAGGTATTTGGCAAAAGCTCTTCTGTGCTGCGTTTGACAAGCTTTTTCTTTTTAACTATTAATTTTAAAAAATGGTGTTAATAAGAATTATAAAAAAATTATCTTGCTTCTGAAATATTTTATAATTTAATTGAATACAATTTTAATGAATTAAATTCGTAAATTATCCAAACGAAAAGTACACAACTTTCTGAACTAATTTTTGTACGTAAATAAACTAGCACTTTGTTTTAATGTAAACGGAAATAAGGTTTCATTTATCTTTGCTGTATTGGTCTAACCGTGTAATAAATTAACCAGTAGTATTACTTTTTTAAAATTTATTTAATTTTAAATAATTAAATCAACTTATAGTTCCATAAACTATTTATCGAAAAATCATATCATTTTGACATTATAGTCAATCGCTGTCTCTCCGTCTGTTAAATCAAATATATTTTAAAAAAACATGAAATTGTAATTAAAATTAGTAAATAGTCATGAAACCAAAGTTAAATAATTATTTTTAACAATGTGAGATATTTGAATTTAAGCAGGCCTAAAAGCGCGAACAAATGTTCACGTCAACAATATTATCTTTCAGTTTCAAACATAGTAGATATTAGCCCAAGGAGGAATTACAAAAATAAAAAGCAATGTATTTAATATTAATTTTATTTGCTCCTTATGCTTTACTGACATTTACAAGGTTAAATGCAATGATGATGATCAGTATTATTGCTAGTAAGGGAGAGTAACACTAACGGTCAACAGCAATTCTAAAAATACTAAGGTTGCTGTAGGTTGTAATATTTGATAGAGGTAATTATATTAGATAGAGGTAATTATATAAAGATATAAAATTAAGGTATTTATATGCAGAGGAAAACCAGAGGTAAAAATGGGAACATATTTATAACGAGGAGAATTTATATTGAGAAAAATAAGAGGTACAAACGTAACTCGTGTAAAATTATAAAAAAAAATATGAGGTAAATATCGATTAGGATACCATGTTGTTTGTGTATAAAAGAAAGTATTGTCCTTTTTTCAAGTTACAATATAACAGAGAAAAGTAACGACAATAAGTAAAGCAGTTATTTTAATTTAAGGAAAAAATCATTCAAGACTTGGAATGTTTTTACAATGGTAGAAAGTAGCACCTCACACCAGTGATGCTGCAGTCCGTCACTGGTATGCGGCATTTTAGCTACGCGATTACAAACGATAATCCTGCCCTCACCAACGAGCAACCGGTAATCGATCCCGGGCTCTGCGCTATGCCTCGACGTCATAGGCCGCAGTCTGTAATTAACCCGACACACCACGGCGACGCCAGTTGTTATTCATTTGGAAAGTCTCTCCGAAATAAAAAAAAGGAATATATGGGTCAATCATCTTTTATTTACCCAAAGGCGACCTCACTCTGTCCCTGGTCAAAAACAGAAAATTTATAGAAAAGAAGTATTTTATTAATCGTTGTTTTATTAATCGTTGTTTTATCAATCTTAATAGAAACGAATACATAAAAAATAAATGTTGTCAATACTTTGCAATTTAATAATTGTCGAAGAAACTCAAAAGGACGTGTCTCATAGTTACTGTTTCTCCTCATACAACTATAATATCAGAAACTTTGTATAACTTAAGGACACTACTATTCAATTAATTGCAATTTTAAACGTTAATTTGTATGTATATCACATATTAAGAAAATATTTGCTTACTTATTTTTTATTTGTCTATTTTATGAATTTTTTGCATAAATATTTAGTCCAAGGAAGTCCTTCGCACCGAAAGTCTTTTGGACAACTGTGATAATTTTTGGAAATAAAATGTAAATGATGTTATGTGAACAGTATCGGCAAGTCAGTTTTCTTGGTAAGCAATTACGACCGACCGCCATTTTGTTCCACGGCGTCAGTCGGCCGAGTTCCGTGAAAGAGGGTGGGTGGATTTATTATATGTCCCGCAGACAACCAGCAGCAATACGTAAGTAATTGACATATTATAAAAAAATACAGTGTGCTACATTTCATTTGATCTAAATTTTACTGTGAAAGTAAAATAAAATACAACAAGACATTGTGTTTTATCGATCAGCTCAAAGTTCAAAAAATGTCTATTGGACAACCAGTCATTACGACAACTGAATGGTTGTCCGTAGGACAATTTGGTTGTCCTTGGGATATAGGCACAACGAATGAAAAGCTAGTTAGCTCAGTCGGTAGTGCCTCTCCCTTCTGATCCTAGGGTCAAGGGTTTGAATTATGTAAGGATAAATATTTATATGATGAACACGAATGTTTGTGTTTGAATTACGGATATTTATCATTTTTGTTTGTTGATTACTCGCACTCATTATAAACTTTGCTTAATTTGTGATGGGTTGTTAATTATTGGTAAGGTCTGGGGCATTAAATAAAAATATATGGGGCAGTAAAATAATACGCGGGTATAATTTTATTTGGGTGTAAGTTATTCTGCATTATTTTTTTTTTATTTTCAGAAAATGGGACTGTCAGAAAAAAAATCAAAGAGCTACAGAGAAATATTGAAAGCGGACACCGAAAAAGCTTAAGGTAAGTGAAACAGAAAAATAAGAGAAATCTATTAGAAAACAAAAGATTAATTTCAAATATGTCACAGGAAGAACAAAAGCATTATAGAGCTATTTGAAAATTGCGAAAACAAAAATAGAGTAAGCGAATAAAAGTTATTCGTAACCTACTTACTAACACACTTCCAAGCTCTCCGTCCATTCTGCAAGAAGTCAATATACTCAAAGAAGACCATAAAACTACTACGCCTAATAGCCGTGCTGCATCTTTAAATCTTGGAAATAAAAGAAGAGGTAGAAAAGTGTTCACCGAGATAGTTCGAAGATGTATGAAGAAATTTTAAAATCATAAAGCGAAACGAAGAAATGGAAGCTGAAATATGAAAAACATAAGAGCAATTAATTACCTATTAGTTAAAATTAATACATATAACAAAATTAAAAGTACATAAAAATAAGAAAATATCAGAACCTGTATAGAAAAGTTGATTGACCCATATATTCATCCTTAATATATTTCATTAGTTTTCAAAATTAAGCAAGGGTCCATTGAGTACTTGAGGAGCAAAATCGAGACAAAAAACGGACTCACTTTCGAATTTATAAAATTAGAAAATCAAAGAGTATTTTCTCTGATACAAAACTAGAAATTTTTTTCGTAAGCTTTTGAACTACTTCACTAGCGTCAAAATATATTATGACGTAATTCTACAGAACTTATAATAATTTACTGCCTACTTTTGGTGTATTTGTCTTAATTTCTAACAATGTTCTTCGTCAGTAGTATAAACCGGATATCACCACCGCGAATGTAATATTCATTTGGCCTAGGGCGGCCACAGATCAATTGTTTGTCGTCGAAATATTAATTCCTGTATTAAAGTGGAAATTTGTAGGTTGTTATATTAATTTATTCCGTTGTTGATGTTAATTTATTTCTAATAAATTAAAAAAAAATTGGAATATATTATTTCAATATCAACATATTCCTCCCTACTTTATATGGCAATTAATTGTCAATAATTAAAAACTACTTTCCAACAAGAAGGTTGATGTATTGCAGTTCAGATTAATCAATTAAGGGTATCCGATACCTTCCCACGAATTTTCCTATTTAAAATTTCTTTCTATATTTGTCCTGAGTTACTTCCACAATATTTATTTATTACATAAATCCAAATTTTTCTCTCATAAATAATGTTTTATATAAGTCATTTGCCACAGTGACTCTTAACTTTATTAATTTTTCAAGTTTCAACTTGTGTCTGTTGTGAATTCAACTTGTATCACAACATTGTTCCTCCGCCTATCTGTCATTTCAAGACCCCGAATTTTCCAACAAAATGAACTTTAGATGCCAAATTTTGCACATGGTGCAAAATGTTCTGACTTTATATTATTCTAAAAATTACGTTTAGCTCTATTTCTCCATGGTTGACATATTTACAATGGGATTAGAAGATCAAAATAATATAATTCTTCGTTGACCTCTAAAAAAACTATATATTTGAAAGAAGCTTTTAGATGGAGCGTAAATTTATTTTTGAACTTCTTTAAACCAAAAAATGTGGGAGAGCGCATGAAGGTCAATTTTAGATATATTTTTCAAGCTTTATCTCAAAAACAATAATACATATACGGCTGTAATTTGTTTCCAACATTATTTATAATCTAGAACAACAAGGACTACGAATTAAGTAGACATCGTTTTTAAACCTGTAAAAAATATTCTGGGCGATTAATTAACATAATGGTGACATAACAGCACAATAATATTTATATGTGTAAATTATTTAAGATAAATATTATGTGCCCTTCAATTTTTAATTACAAAATTGCGTACAAAATCCGCCTAGCGCGAGTTTTACTCGTATTTAATAGGATATTTATATTGTATTAAAGGAAGGTAGTATACAATATATAGTAGGAAGGTACATTTTATAAAATTTATTAATGGATTCTACCATTAGTAATAATAAGTACAAAATAGCGTGCACGTTTAAAATAAACATATCTAAATGGATACTCGTATATGTAAATATTTACGTATGTGTAAATATTTACGCGAATACACGCACTATGTGCATAAAACATATTTTTTACTGTTCATTTCCATCATTATTTTTTTGTGTACATATTCATTCAAATATTTAGTTGATATCACTTTAGCTTTTTAAATATTCCATAATAAGATTTACTTACGTTTATTAATGCTCAACTATTTTTTTATTCATAAAAAAATAAGTTTAGCTATTTATTATTATTATATATTTTAAAATTTTTATTGCGTGTTTAATTTTTTTTTGATCATTTTCCTTCCGTAAATCTTAACCTGTAATTTATATACAAATATATAAACAAGACAATTTAACAGTGAAAATATGCCAGTTACCATTTAGGAAAGAAAGACAACGAATAATTGGTTTAAATTTACTCTTTGAATGTTGACGCAATTATATTATACATCTGAAATAACTTATAATCATCATTCATACTTATACATTTAAAAAAAGAAGACATTTTTTTAAATTCAGAAATTAAATTAATATTTTTAAATTGACCGAGCATCTAGCCAAACAATATAGTATGTTATTTATAATACCGTTTATTCAGAAGACTAATTTGTTATACTATCATATCTTTCATATGCAGCCCATAATGCAGTGTATTAAAAAGAGATGTTTATTAAACTATCATTACGTTCTGTATGCAACCTATCATGATGTGTAATCCGAAAACTTTTATATTAAACTTTCATAATATTTGTATCCAACATAATATAGTATATTCAGATTAGTTTTTCAATACAATATCATAACATTTTCTATACATATAATTTAGTATATTCCGAAGTTTTATTATTAAACTTTCATCAAGTTTCGTATGCTGATGCAGTATATTACAAAGCTTTACTGATTAAAATTTCGCAAGCAGACTATCAATCCGTATATTCTGAAGCCTTGTTCATAAAAGTTTCATAATGCTTCATTTGCAGTCTATAAAGCAGTATTTTCTGAAGCGACATTTTTTATTAAACATCCTCAAATTTCGTATGCAACTTGTAATAGAGTATATTCCCAATTCTCGTTTATTACAGTTCACAACGTTTTCATATGCAGCTGATAAAACAGTATATTTCGAAGCCTTGTTTATTAAACTCCATAACGTTACATATGCAGCGTATCCTGAAGCCTTGCTTATTAAAATCTTAACCCTTCGTATGTAACTTATAATGCAGTGTATTCCGGAGCCATCTTTATGAAACTATCGTAATATTTTGTATACAGTTTGTAGTGCAGTATATTCCGAAGTTTGTTTATGAAACTTTCATAATGTTTCTCATGTAGCCTATAATGAAATTTTTTCTAAAGCTTTGTTTATCAAACTTCATAATGTTTCGCACATAGTCCATAATACTAAATATACCAAAGCCTTGTTTATTAAACATTCATAACATTTTATTTTCAACTTATTCAAACCATAATCCGGTGTATTCCGAAACCCTTTTATTAAGTTTTCATATGCAGATTATCATGCAACACATTTAAAAGCCATATTTATTAAAAATTCGTAACTTTTTGTGTGCAGTTTATAATGTAGTATGTTAAAAAGTCTAGGTTATAAAATTTGTTTTCATTTCGTATGCAGCTTGTAATCCAATTTATTCCGAAGCATTGAATATAAATATTTATTTTTTTTTTTTAAATTCTTAATTCATGCTCTACTGCCTCATAAATATACATTGATTATTAGTAAATAACACAACAATATACTGGCCATTACCATTTAGCTTAAAATTCACATAAACCTTTTTGTGATTTTTATTCTTATTATGAACGCAAAATAATAATCTCGACTGGGAAGTGTCAACAATATATTTTTCTTTTATCTATTTTCTTGTTAATTTATTACTAATAGATTTAATTAATTTTTTTGTTCTCATTATAATAATTTTCTTCATTTACTTATTTTTTAATCAAAGAATGCATTACTCAAGTTAAAATGATATATCTTTGCAGTATAATAAATATATTTTATAATTATATGCAAGTTCAAAATGTATGTAAATATTTCTGAAAGATTGGATTATGGACGAATAAGTGAAGAAAAGTTTAAATCTAACTATTTTCGGTGATAACAATCAAATAATGTAGGAATATTTGTTCAGTGTTTATTTGCGCTTAGCCAAACTTTTATTTGCTCTGTGATCCCACAGCTCTCGTCGAAACATTTTAAGTATATTCAGATGGAAGTTTTCGTTTCAATCACGCCAGTGAATCCACTCTATCAAAAAGGGTCGCTGTGAGTGCTATAGTGTTTGTAGGACTATTAATGTATATAAGATAATTTTTCTTCGAACTTCTGATATTTGTTTAAATATTTTGTAAAAATTTATTCAAAAGTTTATTTTCTAACAAACTGAATATCTACGAAATTCACAAGGTTGAGTAGGAATTAACTTATAAAATTATATGGCGACTTAGGCAACTTCTTGCATTAACTTTTCAAGTTCTGTTTGTTATGCAATTAATCTTGGATTTGATACCACGCTTAATATCCACGAGTCGTTAGAAATCTATATAAATTCTGCCGACATGATGTGTTGTAACACGTTTTACTTGTCTGAAAAGTCAACGTATTTGGTTTATTTTATTCGTATTTTATACGCTTTTTCTGACAAACGTTGTTTCGAACTAAATGCACAATTTCTCTAAATAGTGCATTTAGTTCTGCGACAAATCACGAATTTCCTTATACAAGAAAGCAAATTATTTAATAATAATGTGATAGGTAACTTCTTTTCAATTAATTAAAATATAAAATGTACCTATTTAAAGAAAGAGAACGAAAAATACTTATTTTTAAGATAGTAAACCCATAAAACGTGTAGATTTGATTAAAAGCTCGGTTTGTAGCTTTTACGTCATCGAAAAGAACCTTATCATTCCAATCCATTTTAGAAATAAATAATATCAGAAACATTATTAGCCCAGGTAAATTTTATAAAAAAAACGCCAAGCACGAGCGGAACTCGCACTACGGAGATTTCATACACATTCAGACATTTATAAAATTTAATGGTACGTAATATTTCTATTAAACTATTTACAATATTTTAATTTTTCAGAACGAAAATATATTGCCTACTAAATCTTTCTTTCACAGCCGCATATTTAAAAAAAAAATGTTTTCTCTTAAGTAATTATAAATTAACAATTTTTTCCTTTGTTTCTGCTATGATACCTTGCTTCATGCCAAATTTTATGATACTAGGCCAACGGGAAGTACCCTGTAGGTTTTGATTTATTTGCGAATGTCAAAATATGCGCCATATAATCATATTTTTTTAATGCTATGACTTAGAAGCTTAATTTTACAGCTATAAGGGACCGTAGACCTAAGTTTTTGATATTAATTTCTCTCTTTATACCCCCACGCGTTCCTGAGAAAAAGGGTCTTGCGTGATCGACAGACGGATAACGGAGTGATCCTGTGAGGGTTCCTTTTTTCCTACTACTATTTGAGGTAGATACCCCAAACAAGACAATACGTCATTTAACTTTCAAAAACCGTGTATTACCGTAACCATAAAAATCTTACATTCACACATAATTTTTTATATAAAGTTATATATAAATAAGCGTAGAGTTATCTTCGATTTTCTTACCATTGTTCACGCAAATTAAGTTACCTTTTTTAAACAAATACGTCAATAATGTGAATTTATTTTTTATAAATTTGTATATAAAAAAACACAATACAATATGGCATATCGCAAAATAATATATCTTTTATCTCCACACACTACACTTTACGAATGTCGAAACTAATGCATAATTTCATATTATATAAATTATATTTGGTTTAATTATAGTTAGTAATGGACTTTAAAGGTATTAAAGTATCTTCTTTTTAATTAGTACTTAGAATTGCAAAAAAAATCATAAAATATATTAAAAACAAAAATAAAGTAAATCCAGAGCTTATTGAATTTTAGCCGAAATCAAATAATTTTTTTAATAAAAATGTTGTTTTATTATGTAAATAACACAGCCTAATTTTGTAATGCAATCTTGAGATGTGTTAATTGTGTTGTACGACATTATGTACAAGTCTAGTTTAAATGGCGTGCCCACCGACGCCACCCGAGAAAAAAATATATTTTCAATATTAATTAAATTAATCAGCGAGATATTCGTTAACGAATGCCCTTAAATATAGAAACGAATGTAACCATTTCTCAAAAGTTTTAAGATTTTTCAAGTTCTTTTCATCACTATGTCATAATGATTCTTTTGCTGCAATATAATTTTTAGCTTCCAAAGTATTTGATCTATTTTGTCCCTCTTCTTCCTGATCGAATAAAATCGGATAATCGAATATGCAAAATGTTGCCAGATAAGTATATATCTATGTATATATGCACACACACACACACACATACACATGTGCCCACGCACACGTGCACACGCATCCACGCGCCCAAACGCACACGCACCAACACCCACACACACACACACACACACATATATGCACTCACACACACACACATAAGACACACAAACACAAACACACGCATGCACACATGCCCACATTCACACACACTCATGCACGCACACACGCACGCCCACGCACATACACGCACGCACATTCACACACACACACGCATACACACATTTGTGTTTATTTAAACATATGCATATAGAGTGTGTCCATAAGGAGTGGACTAATGAAATATTGGTGCTGCAGTGGGGGTTATTACACATAATAAACAATAAATTTAATTATTCTAAGTATTCTAATAGTTTTAGAGATATGATTTTTAACATTTTTGTTGCAGCGCATGAAAAAAAAATATTTGATATTACTACTATTTCTGATTTTTTATTCTCCTAGACCTTACAGGCAACATTCGTCTTTCTAATTAAAATGTTATTCATTCGTTATTACCGGCAACATAAAAATTAAACGTTGAAATATGTGCACTTTTCACAATATGGAAAGTGATATTTCAACAATGCTAGCATAAAAAAATGTATGGGAACCTCGTGGAACTTTATTCCAAAAATATCTACAATTCACACAGATTCCCAAAAGGTAACATTGTTACAATTAATTCTGCAAACATTCGAAAACGCTTCTAACAAGTGTTTTTATGCAAAAAGCTGAGAATTTTTTTTAATATTTGCACTGTACCCGAAAACATTCTATGTTTGATAACAATACTACGCTCGATAACACAGAAAATCTAGCCTAACCTAATTATATCCATACTAACCATATCTCATATAATCTAATCTAATACAACATAACTGAACAAAACCCAACCTGACCAAACCTAACCCTCAAAACCCAACCTAACTTAACACTCAAAACCCAACCATTTGAGACTAAATAATGATTCGACTATTAATTGTTTAACTGTTTATGCACATTAATGTCACTTTTCAACACGCGTATTATATATTTCACAGATGTAAAAAAATGTGAATATCTCAAAAACTATACCATTTATCCTTATCGTTAGAAATTTCCTATTAGCTTTGTGTAAACTTTTAGTAATATTGTTTTTATCATAATATTGACTTCAGCAATTTCTGAGATAGAAGATTGGATGCATTTTTGATGTATATTTTTTATGAATGAATCTAAGAATATCTTATTCTAGGGACAGTATTGGAAGTCTACCAAAAATGCGTCATCCGTTCTTTTCTACTTAGAAAATTCTGAAAGAAATCTTTCTGGAACTTATTCTTTCAATTAGTACTCCACATGATACATGCAAAATAAAAATAAATTTGAGTATTTTATTTGGATTTTCCAAAAATTTCCACATGTATATTTTCAGTTTTAATTTTTAATATATATGCAGATCAGTTCGCAATAATATTACGCCCGATTTCAATTTACTCCGTCCAGCTGTTCATGAGAAAAATTAAAAACATAAAAACATAAATCGCTCCTTCAAATAATGATACATATGTTATAAAAAATTATTCTTTTGAATGTTATTGATGTCTATATGGCTTAGTATATTATATCACTACGCCAAATTTCAAGTTTCTACGTCAAACAGTTTCCGTGAAAAATATCTATGAGACACGGGAGACATAAGAATGAACTTATAAATGTTCAGGGTTTTCCTTTTTGAAGTAAGGAACCTAAAAACAGCATTTGCGGAAGGTTACCTTAAAAAACTGTAGTGATGACCGTAAATCTTATTGTCCTATATGGAACTCATGATGTTTATTAGTGTATAGAAAATATACTGAGAAATTTATTTTCATTGAGAAAATCATTATTCATGTTCGTAAATACTTAAAAGTTTTTAAAGCTTAAATAACTTTCATACCCTCGTATTGCGAGTTCCACTCGAATTTAACAATTTCTTCTGTTATTATACGTATACGTATTATAAAAATATGCTAAGGTTAAATGTGTACTTAGTAACTTTCTCATGTAAAATCAGTATTTATAATTCCATGAAAACCAAATTTTGAAGACTATGTACAAAAATGACATTTAAAAAAAACGCGTTATGTCGAATTAAAACTTTGACTAAACATCCTAGGATTAAAAACACTAAAGCTTGACAAGGGGTCTAATAAGCAATGGCCTTTCTTTTTTTTAATTTAAATATAGTCGAACATTTTATATTATCAAAGGAAATTCTGGTAATATTCAACGTTCGACTATATTTAAAGCTCTTGCCGCTTTCTTCAGTTTTATTTATATGACTATTGATGATTCAACATCGAGAAATCATGGATGATGTCCGAACCTAGATGTGTCACTGTTTGTTTCTAAATTTCAATATGATCTTTCGGCGACAGAAGTCATATGCAGTGTACATTAAATCTTATCTCTTAAAATTTCGATATTTTCTTTGAAGCTATTGCAAAACGATAGTTCCAGATTTGGAAATCGTTAAATTCAAATCACTGATCGAAACTGAGCCTAGAATATGAACGACGGCATTGATTACTTAATTTGAATATCTCATTTGGAGAAGGAAAATATGTTAGGCAAAATCTACATTTACCTATGCGTGCGTCCGTATGTGCATACTTGCGTGTGTGTAACAAAACGCAAGAAAGTTTAAGTTATGATCACTACTACTACTCAATTGTAATGAACTAATCGAATTAGTGGGTAAGCTTGTTGAAAAATATGTAGCTATATAATTTCTATTTAAACGACTTTAGTAAAAGATAACTGGTTTATGATGCTAGAGTCATGAGACTATTTGCAAAATTTAAAATATTGGCTTCTCTCAAATATTTAGGATTATATATTTATTTAGTTATAACCACTATCATCTACAAAAAGTTTACTTCTATAGGTAGGCTTTAAAACAAAAATATTTCCTGATATTGCATGAAGACACAAATATTATTTTAATCATATTTATTTGACATTTAGATATTAACATTTTGTTTCCCTCTTTTTACGCTAATTACTCACTCTAAATAAGAACAAAGAACTCAACGATGAATCTAGTTCTGATGGAGAGGTATTGGAAAGCTGAGTGAGGTATTTGCGAGTAATATCGCAATCGACTTCAAAACCGTTAAGTTTTAATAATTGTCATGGAATTGTTATTCAGATTATAAAGTCAAAACCTCGAATTTCGCCAAGCGTTACATCATTCAGTTCCAAATGAATTAATAAGCTTTGAAACATGTAATATTGCTCACCTCCTTTAGAAAGCTGTTACAAGGTACCAAAATACGGGGACATAGAAAGTTTACAAGTAGAGCAAAAAAATTATGGAGTGGAGACCAAGGACCCGATGCAGACATTCAAACAATGGCCGACAATCAGCTCGTTAGATGGATGGATCTCCAAAATGGCGGACAAAATATAATTGAATTAAGTCTGGAACTGACAAGCACGGAGTTGTCGTAAAGAGACTTATAACCAGCAGTGGTTTAGTGTGCATTAAGGAAGAAGAGAAAATTTTTTTCTTCCTTTCCTTATACTTTATTTAGAGGATATTCATTTCGATTATGTACTGTATTGACCTACTTAGGCTGAATATTAGAAAGTTGTAAAATTGTTACTTGTAATATAGATAGGCATTTTAATAAAATATCTATAATTTATTTATTTATAATTTGGATAAATATTTGTTATTATACAATAATTTTTATGCTCATCTTACTGAAATTCAAAACCAAAGTACTAAATAACGTATGTATTGATTGCTATAGTGTTGATTTATTAGAAAATAGATTCGTGTAGTTTATATCGTACCTAAGCCGTCGGTTCCATTAATACAATAATCAAATAAAAATATGTTATGAGACTTTACACATATTGAAAGGCCAAACAATTTTGCAAGACGCTAATTTTTTTAAAACCTGAATTTTTGTGGTCTTTATAATAATTTTTATTACAGGTAACAATATTTCTAAAACTGTTCGTGGAAGTACATATCTTGACACTTTTATTATATTTTACCATGATTTAAGCTTTCAATTGTGATAAAATATAATAACTTTCACTCGAACGTAATACATTTTGATCCCATATGTGCATTATTACTGCCATTCCACCCGGATTCTCATGAGATCCCGTAACATTTCATCTTTTTCACGAGGGTGGCCTCGTGAAAAAGAAGAGAACTTCAGGACGTATTTTCTTCAACAAAACTCTACGCGCATTATTGTGCTCACTACAGTGGAATAAAATGTGACTCTTGTCCTACGTATCGAAACCACAGGAACACGCGTGATTATCTCTGAGGGCAAATCTAAACAAAAAGGTACGAAATGCACCATGTCTTTATTAAAAATTGGGAAGTATATTAATCACTAAAGAGCCAGTTGTTACGTTACCGCTCGGACATATCGGGCAAAAATAACCTATTTGTTTCTCCTTTAAAATAGGAGGAAGTCCGTCTAGACTGCCAGTGAGCATAAATTGTCTCTACAAAACGCCCCTTTCTATCAATGAGGGATTTAGTTGACAAAAACGCTAAGTGTAACGGACGCGTATCGAAACTCTTGCCAAAACTATATATGCCGCGGTCCACGATTGCGAGGTTGACAAGTAGGATACCCGGCAACGCATCTATTGAACATGATATGTAGGTTTTGGTCAACCACAACAGAGGCGTGCGCTGCGATCTCAGTACCACCTGTCAAAGGGGCCGATGATGATAATGGACGTGAGACTTACATACGTAATGCACATCTATATGTTGATTGGACATTACCCTCCACCATCCCCCATTCACCATCCACCATCCAAGATCATCAACAAAAACTTACGTGCTACTGGGGAATATACACACAATTTTTATTTGAAATTTCGATAGAAGATTGTTTTCCTATTGCAATAAAAACAATATATTTATGAGAAATCTATTGTAAAATTGAAACTTTAAAGGGTAATATTAAAATATTGTAAAATATTTTATTTACTAAATTTGAGCAAATATTTTCAATTAAAATGAACTAACAATTCTAACCTTAAGTAAAATGTAAACAGAAAATAAAAGCTTCACTAAAAAGATGGAACGAAAATTACGGCCCTAATTTGATGAATTGTACCCCTTATATTACGAAAATTTATAATAATCTTTTTAAATTTACAATTTCCTTGTTTGATGAAATGTCGTTTTTAAATTATCTGTATATATATATATATATATATATATATATATATATATATATGTGTGTGTGTGTGTATATATATACATATATATATATATAAATATACACACACACACACACACACACATATATATATATATATATATATATATATATATATATTCTTTAAACACAATATGATTAGAATATCATAAACCAAAATTATGTAGGTTGCTGCGTGCTTTTATTAAAGTCATATGCAAGTGTGTTAAAAGCAACCGAATTCAGGTAGAATTAATAAAATAGACATTGATGTTTTCTGTGATCACCGAAGGTAGACCAAATTAGTCTAGTCAGCATTTACGAGCGTTGTCACATGGATTACTACGTGATATGGTGATATTCTATTTTTCTTATAGGACAAGCCGCTCTGCACATATAATTCTACATAAATTTATTTTCATTGCGTCTTAAACACAATTTTTTTCAAATGTTTACTACATATTTTTAGTACATATTTTTACCACATATCTCGAAACAGATAAGAGCGTGTAGAGTTTACTTGTAAAATATTATGTTTACTTGTAAATTAACAAAATATTATGTTTTCCAAATGAGACGAACATGTTTACACAATATTGTTGACTATTTATCGCTTCTCCCCTTATAACTAACAAAAGTATAAAACGAAATTCCCCGATGGCATTTTTATTGGTTTTGATTAAATATCGCGTGTAAAAGTCGATCTTCGGTTTAGTTACATTTCATTTAAAAACGCGAGGAGCGTAAAATATTTTTCGAATGACATTTACGTTCATCTAAATGCGTGTAATCCGAAGTCAGATCAAGTCACGATAAAAAATAACGCCTTCTTCGAGAATATCTCTTAAATTTCAGTGCAATTTAAATAAAGCTTTTGGGAATAGCCGGTTGAGGCTAGACCCAGCGCACTGTCTTCGGTCCCGGAAGTAATTTATGAGAGAATTGACATTTCGCTGTATGATAATTTACTATGCCTGTGCGAATACGTGTATAGGTGAATACTTTTAGACTGAATAAAAAATAAAAAGTAGGAATGGATTTTACCTTTTAAATCCCGAAAGGCCAACTGTAGTCCGTACCCTGTATTACGTTTTACGTTAAGTGAATGGTTTAGTGAAGTGTAATAATGTCGTCGATGCATTATATTTTATTTTCATTGATTAATGGAAATAGACTGTAAATTTTTACTACGATAATATAATTAACTTTTTGAAATAAATATAGAAGATTAGCTACTGTTTTTCATTTTTGTGAATAATTACGAAAATTAGTTGTACGGCGTATGACGTCTGTTTGTCTGCTTTTGTGATTATTTAACACGTATCACGTAAAAACTGCTAGTCCAAATTAGATAAACATTTCATAAAAGTATACAAGTCAGCTTGAAATAATATTTAGTTTTTATTTCATTGCAATCGGTTCGTGAATATAATCTTTTCAAAAATTCATACATTGAATTAGTTCAACAAGAACAGCAACAAAGAAGGTCATAGCTGCTCGAGGAGTATTAATTAAACAAATATATAGAGAACCTAATTGCGTAAGTAGATGGCATTACGTGTATTGTAAATCGCGCAATGAAGTTTTACACCCGGACATACATTGGTGAAATAAGTATAATTAGTCGTGAAGTGGTGCAGAAGTTGCACGAAGGCAGACATCTTTATTGGCTCTCTTAAGATTCAATATTTTTTTATTTTTATGTATTCGGTTAAGCTTATTTTGTTTCAAAAATTTGTTTAAAATTTAAAACTATTGTCAAAATTAGTAATTTCGTTACTTTGGTAGCATTATTGTTAGGTTGTAAAAGTTTGGTTCCTACATACTTTATTGTTTATTCATGTTATAAAACTGTTGAATTGTTGTGTGCACACTGAAATGTTTACCAAAAAATGGTGTAAGGGAACATGACGAAAGTAAATGGGCACAAAAATATTGTTTCAGGAATATATTTTTATTTTGCCTATGAGTCTTTGTTTATATTCGCATAGCATGCAAGAAGAGCTAAAAGGATTTCGATGAAGTTTTCATTACAGATTCAGTTGCACTTGGAACAATATGTAGTATAAGTATATTTAATTACAATCTTTCTACTAACAGGAGATAAGTGTGCTTTGTATTGAATTTTCCACTTCAATACTAAGCATACTTATTAAAAACAAATACTTTTATATTTATTATTTTATATGACGTCACGAGACAGAATTTGAAGCATATAGAATTGAAAGCATATAGATAATATTGAGAATGTTGGGAATATTACTAAGGCGACTGTAATATTATATCAGTAATATTACAGTAAACTTAGTAATGTTTTTTAAAGATCCACTAGTTACTGAATGAGAAGAAAATATGAATTACTCCTGTTTGATATTCACGGCATAAATTGATGGAAATTATTTGGAGACGTTAAGTTACCATTTCGAGATATTAGTTTTAAATTTATAATCTTAAGACATTTATAAGGTAAAATCTGAACAGACACACTTTGCAAAATAAAGGGTTTAAAAAGCTAGTCGCAAAAAAACATTTTTAATATAAATATTTTATGTTTTGTGTTGGTTTAGGTTTTCATCGCCTTCTACTTTTTAACGGAAATATCTCACATCTCTGCTGCCAGCTAGCTATCAATGTATTGTATACTTGAATTAAACCTTGAATTATATTTAAATTGATTATTATTACTGGAATTAAACCTTGAATTATATTTAATTGATCATTACAAAATTCAAATTTTGTTTTAAGAATTGTGATATTCAATTTTGAAAAAAACCTATCAAGCACTTGTTGAACTCCTACTACATTGTTTCTATACACATTTGGGCATTTACATATTTAACGATATACGGTATATCAATTAAAATATTTAAAAATACCAAGTCTTCAAAATTTAAAACTAATATTGCCTACCACATGTTTCACAGACATAAAAACATCGTGCGCATTTCAAGTTCTATGACAAACGCTACAGTTTTCCTGTAATTTTCTAGTCAGATTTTATTAACCCCGTTTTTTATGATTTGGGCTGAGATGTTTTGAAAATAAGAGGTAGAGGAACTCTCTATTATAGTATAATTTTTTAAATATCTTTTTAACTATGCAATTTAATCAATATGAAAAAATAGTTTAGTATCCTTCATAACCCACCTGGAATAAAAAAAATTAAAAGGATACCATTTAATTTCTTTTCATTTCTAGGGGGAAAAATAAATTTAGAAAGGTAAATTGTATATGTAACCACTCTTTAAACCTTACATAATTATTTTAGAAAACGTAGCCAATGCAAAATATGAGGTTTAGTAAATTATATTTCCAAGACAAATATAACTTGACTTCCGAGAAAATCGACTGCAAAAATGGAAAAACGGGAAAAATTTTTAAATTATTAATTTTTTCTTTTACTTGTGCTATGGGACCTCCTATTATGCCTATTATAGGTCTATTTTTTATCGATTAGTAGTGTATTTTCAAGATTGTAGGTCAACTGGAAGTACGCTTTAGCTTTTGCTTATGATATAAATAATATATAATGATATATTTATTTTTGAGGCGTGAACCAAAGAACTTTAATTTATTAAAATAATGTAAGACCATAGGGCTATTATATACGATATTAATTTTAACATGACACCTAAAAGCGTTCTGAAATACAGGGCTTCGATAAACAAACGGATGGGCGTACGGAAAACTAAGTGGCCATAGAAGAGTTCTGTTTTTTTCATTGTGAGGAACGGAAACCTAAAAATGTTTTAAATATTAATAACGTAAAGCAAGTTTTAAATTCTTTCTAGATGCTATTAAATTTTTCCACATGAATGAAAATTTTGTAATTGTTATTCTCTAAAGAAAGAAACTTCACAATCTTACACACAATATCAACTTATCTTTGTAATCATTTATCAACGTCAAATTTATTAGAAATTTTCTGAGCTTTCCAGCTTATGATAAAATCTTAAAATGGTCAATGGCAAATCAAAAATGTAGAAGTGAAATATTTTACATTATAGTTAGAAAAAATTTCATAATCAATTTATTTTCATTTTACGACCAAATATTATATGTTTAAATTATTTTTGATATATTAAAATTGTAATTTTATAAGTAGAAGTTTTTACATTCTTCCTATATTATCATTTTGCTCTCTCATGATATAATTGGTTCTGGTTTTATTAAATTACTTTAAATTTTTACTCATTTATAGTTTTATTGCCCGTGTTTCAATAAGAATAACTCATTATACGTAATTAAATAAATTAATTTATTAAAGTCCAAAATAATTACTTCAAACAAAATAATTTTTTTTCAAAGAGAAAAGCTAAAATAGTTTTATATCTATATTTATGCGGTTTTTTTTTCGTTATGTATTTCAATTAAAATATAACTTTTATATATATAATCATCCATTGCTTTTAATTAATAAGTAACACTTGACAGTTTTTAAACTACAGTTTTCTTCTTTCCTTGTTTTCGCTTGGTAATATTTATTTTATCTTATTTGAAGTTAATATTGTAAGAGGTTATGTCAATTCTTAAAAGATTAATATTATATGGTTTCACAATTAAATGAAACTACGTGATGTAGTATTATTTCTACTTTCTTTAATTTCTTAACCACGACCTAGGTTTCGTTGTATTCCAACATCTTCAGGTGGGATATTAATCTTTGCTAATATCCCACCTGAAGATGTTGTAATACAACGAAACCTAGGTCGTGGTAAAGAAATTAAAGAAAGTAGAAATAATACTACATCACGTAGTTTCATTTAATTGTGAATAATGAATTTCTACAAAATTAACGCCAAATATATTCAATTACATGGTTTAATAAAAAGGTTAATATAATAGGTTTTACCAATACCGGAAATGAAGCCCCATAAGCAGTGATTTTCTTAATATTAGGTCGTTTAATTAATTGTTTCTTGCAAAAAGCGTAAGTAAATTATGTTGCCGCAAGCTCGGTTTGTTCTAAATGCTATTTGTTTTTGTCATCAGTACAATGGGAATTTATGATTTTCTTAAACTAAAGCAGTGTTTATTCCATTTATTGAGATGTTAGTTAGATTGTCATATCATAATTAATTTAAATACAATACCGTGACACATAGCCATCTTTCGTTGTCTATGTATTATGGTTTTATACTTGAATGACATAACGTATAGATTTGAAATACGGTAAACTTTGAGCATTGCTCTTTGTATAAATTCAAATTATTTAATAATAATTATTTATTATCGATAATTGGTTTTCTCATAATATGTCTTCTTTTTTTCATAGAAAAGCACGATTTTTTTTTAAATCAGGCAATATCCCAACAAAATTTTGTTTTTGAGTACTGACTGTCAAAAAATCTCGTAAGTTCTGACAGATAAGATTTGACCTAATTTTTTTACTGTCACTATAATCAACAATGTTAGTGCTTCTTGTTCTATTATAAAATTACTGATTCCGATTATATATAAAGGTTCTACAGTTAATGATTCACACCACCGGCAATACAGGTGGTGTGAATCATTTACAAATAAGTAGTAACAGTTACAAACAGGATATTGATACCTTTATTAATAAAAATGATGAAATGATGTTGTCCCTAGACCATATACTGCACTCATACAGATCAAGATCGGCAAGGGTCTAAATCGTATCTTACACATCTAACACCGTAGTCTTAGGTGTATAAAATAGGATTTTTAAAATATTTGAATAATAGGTAGCCATTTTCACTTAGACTGACATTCCATAATATCAGTTGCTAAATTGCCATAAGCAACGCTATTAGCATCAGTAATAGTGGTAAAAACAGACTCTGAAAAACAACTTAATTATATTTTAATTTATCACATTCGTAAAATAGCAGTTTCGGCGAGCCCGCTACGGTAGCTGCGTGGAGAATCGTTTCTTTTTTACATTTTTTTCATTTAAAATTCCATTAAAACCGAGCGTCTGACGAATAAATGTATAAGAAGCGGAAAATACGCAAAATTTCTTTGTTTCAGCTGCTGATTGTGAAAGTTAATTTTTATACTCCGCCTGACTTAGATATATGGTTGTTAGATATATACTTGTATTTTGGATTTTTGGTAATGTATACAGAGTTTTTTTTTCAGGAGATAAAACTAAGCGTGTTGAAAATAGTGCACTCTGACGTACCTCCTTAATTAGGAAAAAATACGGAGGTTGCATGATTAAATCATTTTAAAAAAATTTTGAAGGCCTTCCTTACACTCGTTTTTGCATATAGTGAATTATTTTTCATATATCACAACTAGTTATGTACTAAATGCTGTGAATTGTCATTGCTGGTGAGTTTTGATCTTAGGATCAAACTGGTTTCAAAGTTTTTGACGCCCTGTAATTGCGATATTTGGACCTTCGTTTTGAATAATTATTTTCTAACTCTCTTCCGTTTATTTTTGAAGACACTTCCTTTTGCTACGATTAATAAATATTAATTTTAATAATAGTAAAAGTGACTTTTTTGACTCTGTAAGAAATAGCCAGTTTAATAATTAAGGATGAGGATGTACTCAAACAAACATGGAAGAAATGGGGGAAATGTTAAGTTTTAAGCCCTTTTTTCACACTCTGCCTTAGTAACTTGTTTTAATGCTTTTTTGAATGAAAATGATAAAAAGTCATATTAAACCTTTGTTTCATTCTTGCATACTATATACTTATGAATTCTTTTTTTGGAAACTATAATTTCACTCTGATATCAATAAAAGCAATGTTTTCTGTTAAAACTGTTCTTTTTTTACAATTAGTAACATGGGAGAAATAAAAATAAGTTAGGCGGATTCAAAATTTATGGTGATCGGTGTTATCAAAACAAATAGTGAAAATATATTACTTGTATAGAATGTTCATTTCATCAATTCGAAATTAATATTTAACTATCCATAAAAATACAAAGTATTATAACGAGTACGTTCTATAGATTACCACATCTATAAGATGAATGATAAATCCTGACCATTTTGGTAGCAAAAAAAAATAAATGAAATCATCTTTTGTTGCTCCTTTGAAACCATCTAATGACAGCGGATCTTGCGTAAGTGGTTTGATGTTATAAAGATATCACTCAGAATCAGTTGAAAATGGAGCCTGCCGACCTTAGACAAATGAAACCTCACTCAATGATCGTGTCAGGTCGCGCACTTACAATTGACAGTTTGCTCTTGAAATCATCAATTTTCTCTTTGTTGGAATAATTTCCTTTTATTTGACGTATTTATTACAAACTTTTTCATATTTTAGAGTCACAGAAGAAGTGCACACTTTCTGAGATCAGTTTGTCTTTGGACGCCCAATTTTTATTTTTAATGATTAGGGCCGGAAGAAGTTCTGGATTATATAATAGTAATGGAAACGAATGTCTAGCATAATTTACGCTTACCATATTATACAATAATTTTCCCGTTAATTTTTATAGCATTATAAAAACTAACGGGAAAAAAATTTAAATCGTACTTGTAAAATGGTCTCCATCGTATTACCGATCTTGGATAAATTAATATAAATACGAGTTTCTTCCTCTAACTCTAATTACAAATGTTTTTTATAACTACTAACAATTTCTCGTCTCAATCAATTTTTCGACATTATCTCCTTTCTTAATATAAATATAATACATAAGTGTTCTTTAGTTTTCTTCATAAGTTTCGTTAATAGAACATCCTATAAGGATAAGCAATGTAGTAATTCATTATTATTATAACACCGAGGGGATAATTTCAAGAGGAGACATTGTGACGTTCAAAATAAATTTGAATTGGGTGTCCCAGTTAAAGACGGCCAAATTAAGGCAGGGGCAAGGAGCAGCATCATGATTAAAATGAAAAGCAAATAGACATATCCCAAGACTCAACGGTTTTCAAGTTGTTGGTGTTTTTTTAATGAGAACAAAATCCTGATTTTGGTAATTTTTTCATTCCATTCCCATTTTTTTACTGCTAATTATTCTATAAGATTATCTTAATTGAGTGTATTCGACATTATTTAAACAGCCATTACTTTTTTAACAAAACAAGTGTTGACGCTAAATGAAATGCACCTGAACCTGGATTATTCAACTTTGACCCCTCCCTCCTCCCTTTGAGTAAATGTTACTAAGCCCTTCATTGTTCTACCTTTTGACACATTTTAATTAAATTTCAGAATATTACAATACGTATAACGTGTTTCTTAAAAATTCAGCTCTTGATGTTTAAATGCAAAGGAACTATTTTTTAAAAAATGGCGGTGGTGGTAAATCAAAACAAAATTTAGTCTATATGTTCAAATCAATATGCTTAAACCACGAATAATTGAATAATTATCTTTCCATGGATGTCGTCCTCGATGAGGATTACAGAAAAGGTTAAAATTTCATTCCTTGACACTTTGGAACCAAAGTCTTCTGTGTCATAGAAGAGTCCACATTCACTCATCGTTCTACATTAATCGCATTTTGCTTCATTGTCTTTTAATCCTAAACAAAAATCATGAAAAAATAGCACGATGTCATTTCCATACTTTGTTCTTACTAACCGATACTTAATTACATACTCGAATACTATCCTATCTACATCCGTCAGCAAACAGAAGGTCAGAAGTTATAACACCCCAAACTTTGTTATACACAAGATGTTTTAAATCTTTCTATAACATGGCAGAAATCCCTAGTAGATGGCAGCCAAGAAATAATATTAATATTTCGTAAGACATTTCCATTGCGTCCACAAATTATTTCTAACAAAAATTCCTAAATTCAAAATGCGTCCTAATGGAAATTATTTTTTGTTAAGACCTCTTTTAAAAAATGATCATACGTGATCTCTGACACACACATGATGATTTTCTACATCAACTTTGCGGGTTCGGAACGATAGCCTTACTTAAATGAGAAGAGAGCTAAATACCGGAAAACGAAACTAGTTACTATTAATAGTTTTCATAAGCCAGAGAGGCTCTTTTACAGTCTATAGATTCGTTCGGAGGATTCATCAATTATTCAAAATGCAGATTTACTTAGAGCAAAACGTGGCACCGGGTTATATTTAATTCGTTATACCAAACTTCTTACATTTATAATTCAAATACCTCGCTCGAAAGGAGATCCGGAAAAAGTATTGTGAATGTATATATAATTTATCTTTGAAGGAATTCGTCCGCGCCTTTTGCGCATTTCAAACGATTATTGGTATTTTTTAATCAACTTTTTTTTGAACCCCTAAGTTGTGAGATTTGTTTGCAAATTTTTTCGAAGTTTTTTTTTTCATAAATTATTGCATTCGAATAAGACTTAAGTTAGAAAAAACTTGCGAAAACTATTAATTTTTTATGCCGTATTGTATAAAAGAGTCAGTAGATATGTATTTCAGAACTATCACTTTCTTTTCTTAAAACTTAAAAGTTGCTGTCATGTTCGAAGAACTATTAAGAAATTTAACATTTTATACATAGCGTTAATAACAAAACTTAACTTGCATAACTACTGCTAGCTGTAAAGTTGGTTGGAACATTTGCTCTTTTGACTCTGCAAAATAACTAATATATTAAATTGCTTGAATAGTGCTTGCGTTAAATTTATCCATTAATTAATAAAAAAAACAAAACGCTCACATCATTTATCTATATTTTCCGTAAAGGTATACCCGCGAATTTTATTAACAAAATTAAAATAGTAAATAACTCAAAGCAACTTCACACCACATTTTTTGACAAAATTCCAGAGAAAACCAATGGATCACGTTTTGAAAATTTTCCCAGTCAAACATAAAAAAAAATTAAAGAAGCATATAAATAAGAAAAACACTAGGTTTTTATTTTCAGTCCCAATAAGTTTTTATTTTTCTTTTATTAAAGACGTTTTAGTAAACTTTTCGCTTGTCAATAACTAATTGAAAGATTTTATTATCATCTTGAAATATTTTTATTTTTATTTGGTAATAGGATTAAGTTTTTATTTCTGTTTTTTTATTTATGCACAGTTATGTTTCTTTTAAGAAGCCAATTCTCATGAAAGATTTTCATATTGACTTTAATTCCGAGTGTCTTTCGTGATATAGTAAAATAAAAAATTAAAAAAATAAACCCATACGCTTTCTAAATTCTCAAGAAAAAATTAAATCTTATTCGATAAACTGCTGATGAAATATGAATCTTATATTTTCATCAACATCTTTTTGTCGAACTTAAGACTTTTTAAATAAACAAAATCTTCTTAACGCCTTTAATTTCATCTTAAAGCTTTCTGATTATAAATTCAGCCTCATTACTTCTACCGTCCGAGAACATGTTAGTAACAATATATGTCAAGCCATGAATAAAACTCTATTTAATATATTTATATTCCTCAATGAGCAGCGCATTGATATCGGTGGATTTTAATATTGAATTTATTTGTTTATTATTTTATTGCAAAGGGTTTAATTTTTTTATCTATAAATATAACAACCGTGAATAAATTGTCGAATTTTATATCTGTTCCTGAGGGACTGAAACAGTAGCAAACGTAATGCATAAAAGCGAGGCTTTTAAATTGCTGATAACACAGTCAAAAATTTATAGAATTATTGACTGTCCCATTACTCATATCATAATTAACTTCCTTGTATTGATCGGTTAGTGGTTTCCAAAATAAACCTTATAGTCAATCCAATTAAATCACACTATTATTTATAGTAAGATATATCCATTCAAAACTAACAAGAATAACCATAAATAATTGTTCAATAACTGAAAAGTATTTGGGCCTATTGATTTATCAAATCTTAGTTAGTAGACTCTGTTAAATAAGTGGTGCCAGTCCTCATTTCATATGCAAGATTGAGTCCTTTAAACGTTTTCGATAGTTAATTCTATTCAAAACTTAATTACATCTTTGTAAAATTTTTATGTTCTCTATTTGAGTACGGGTATTTATGTTGGGAAACCTTACCGACTAATTATTTAACAAATTACAGAGTCTTTAAAATGTAAATATCCGTAAAATATTTGACCTCAAAATATTTGATCTTATAAAATTTTTCATTTTAATTAAATTTTCTTTAATAATGAGCCTACGCTTGACTTTGCAGTGACAGCACCGATCTTACTACTTACTAAATATTATCCGTAATTTTTCTCTAAAAGTTTCTATCTTTCTTTCTCTCTCTCTCTCTCTCTTTAGGCCAGAAAGCTGTGGAATTCATCCAATTTCAGTATCAGAAATGCAAGTAATTTTAAATAAAATATATCTCTTCTAATCTTATCTGTTTAATTTTTTCCTCACGATATGCCAGTTTTTTTTTATTTTGGTTGCAGACATTTTTGAGATTACCAGATGGTAATCTCAAAAATTTCTGCATCCATTGTGAAAGATTTCACAATCCATTTCGCGATTGATTGTTTAAATTTCTTAGTTATCTCTTATTTCTGAAAGATTGCTCTTGACGCAACAAATCCGCCATGTTTTTACTTATATCGCATAAGGAAAATAAATAATTACTTATGATTAGTTTATTATATGACAAAAGTGAAAACACTACAATAGTTTTATTTTATTCAACATTCTTAAAAATTCTACCAGCCTCAAAACTAAACAGTTCTTGTCACTCATACTATAGTACGTTAGTATATGTATGGTAGTACATTTTGCTACAACACATTATTAAACGTTACTTAGAACAAATATCATCCGTGGCTAAGTTTCCAAATATGAATTCTCGGATCTGTCGTGAAGTTTGCAACAAATGCTTCCGCAGCACACCGTAAGAAGCTCCGCTTCAGGTAATACAAACTAATATTGTAAGAGAAAGATATACGAGTAGCATGTAGAATCAATTTAGTTATATTCAAGTCTCGTTATATAATTAATACTCATCAATGGATCTGCGGCTTCAATGATATTTTGCTAAATAGCATGTTCATTATAACTGCAATGCACATTAATTGCAATTTGATATCATTTTGCTCGTTATTTGCAATAAATTAGACTACCTCTTTTCTGTGTTCATTATTAAACATTATATTTACTAGCCGTATATGTCGCATTCGAACAGTAGACGTGCAAAGTGGATTTAAATTTGTTTAGTTGTTTTAGATGTTAAGTTTAGTTAACCAGTGGATAACGTCAATAGCTACTTAATTGGAAATTAGGTAGATAAATCACGCATAAAAATATATATTCTAAAATCAGCAAAAATTTCAAGATACGGTTACGTGTATACAAATTATTGCAAAGAACTGAGTATACTTTTAAATATCTAAATATATTATTTCTAAAAGGTGTTTTTTGGTCGAGCGGCTCGATCTCTTTAACTACTGCACCAAAAAAAATAAAAAAAATACCCACTTAAAGCTTATGTTTTCTACTTTGGGCGAAAAATATAAAAAATTCGAAAAAAATCTCTTTGTTAATCAAAAAATTAATTTTTATAACAATTGGCATGAGCGCCATCTGTGGGCGACACATCAAATATCTTAGCCAAATTGTATACTTGGAACACGCTAGATGGCGATATAGTGCGAAGACTTCGCACGGGTCAGCTAGTATTAAATTATTTTTGACGAAAATAATTTTTCTTTAACTTATTTGAATGTTGATATAACTATTGAACTGGGTAAGAAACCGTTTTATTTAAAGCGAAACACATAATGGTACTGTGTTTAAGTGTTTATGTACTTTTTAATAACATTACAAAAATTTTAAAATATGCCTTTACTTTTCCGTACGCAACGTAAATAGGAATATTTAATTATTATGCTCGATTGTCGCTCTTGCTACAGTTACTTGGTTAAGTTTTAACAAAATTATCGAAAGTTAAATTTAGTTTGGATTTCGAAGCGTCTCGCTGAAAAGTTGGAGTGAGACTCTTGTTTGAGTTATTTCAATTAAAATTTAATAAAACTTATCCACTAACAAGCGAAGGGGTGACATCGGAGGAGTTAAATATAAAATGGTTTGACTGTTTTCAAAGTGGACCTTCTTAATCAAATTAAATGTTTTAGAAGAAGAAACCCACTGTTGTGAGAGAAATTTATTTTGCAAACTTAACAATTGATTAAATTACCGTTGGCACATATTTTAGCAAAAAATCTATTGAATTCGTGAATTTCCTTTCTTTTCTAAAAGTATGATTAAAATATTGAATATATTTGGCGTTAATTTTGTAGAAATTCATTATTCACATTTAAATGAAACTATGTGATGTAGTATTATTTCTAATTTCTTTAATTTCTTTACCACGACCTAGGTTTCGTTGTATTACAACATCTTCAGGTGGGATATTAGCAAATATTGAATCTTTGCTAACATCCCACCTGAAGATGTTGTAATACAACGAAACCTAGGTCGTGGTAAAGAAATTAAAGAAAGTAGAAATAATACTACATCACGTAGTTTCATTTAGTTGTGTATTATTAAAATATTATGGTAAACAGTTTCTATATATCAATGCGTGAAGAGAAAAAGTTTAACACCTGTATGAACCCCTGTATATGTAAACATATTGCGCGCATGGAAGAGTGTGAGATTTTGCGAAATTAATTTTATAGGGAAAAAAAAAGAAAAAATAAATAAATAAATAAATATATATATATATATATATATATATACAAATATATACATATATATATATACATATATATATATATATATATATATATATATATATATATATATATATATTACAAATACATTATAAGATTCACTGTTAACATTCATACTCTGAAGTAGAAATCGTCGCCAAAGAATTTTAAAACAGATTAACTGAATGAATTTCGAACTGTGAATTTTGTATGATTTTAAATATTCCTATTTCAATAGTCTGTGGAGTGTGAGTAAAGGCAAAAAAGCATTTATTTTATATTTTGTGTAATAAATATCCATGTTACTAAAAAAAAAATTAATTCCATCGATTTGGCAGGGAATTAATCGAAACAAATCACGCCAATAATATATTTGTATACGCTCTCTGCCGATGTAATAGAACAAAATTCAACAAAATTATATACAACTAGCTTTCCGTCCGCGGCTTCACACGGGTGGACTATACGCTTTTGACTGTTCCATTTACTCCCATTAAAATATGATCTATATCACACAGTGATAACATGGCATTCTACTGGTGAAAGAATTTTTAAAATATGATGAGTAGTTTCGATGATTACCTCCTACATTCAAACTCACTCACAAACATTACCACTTTATAATATTAGTAGGGATAGTATATATAGATAGTAGTTGATATTTGGGACTTACGCATGTGCGGGGCGCACAGTCCCAAATATCAGTATAAAAAGTAGTCTATGTGGTACTGCAAACTACCTACATACATATACAATCTATCAAATCGTAACCTATCTTTGCCAAATTTCTTTTGCATTTGTAATATTAGTACGTATAGTACACATGACATTATATGCTAACGTGATTCGCTTCAACATAGCACATATAGAAAAAAAAACAGGATTAAGCTTGTACAAATAGAACAAAACAATAATTTCTTATAATAACAAAGGAATTACAATTTTAGCCGTATATGTCGCATTCGAACAGTAGACATGCAAAGTGGATTTAAATTTTCAACTTAATTTATTAAAAAGCACTTTTTAAATTTTTCATTGGCGTTCTGTTTTTATTTTAAGATAAGATTATTCGCTAAAAAATTAATTTTTTTTTATTGAAATTTAGTTCTTAAGTTTATTGTCTTGAAGCTTCTCCATAAGCAATATTTGATGTAGTTTTATTTTGTGACAGCAAAATAAATTGATGTTCTAGAGCTCCAACTCGTGATAGGCCAACGTACAATTGCCCATGAGTGAAGCATTATTTTCGTAGGTCAATCCCTACCAAATTGAAAGTTTGGCCCTGGGACATATTAATTGTCAAGTTTTCACCGGAAATTGAAGTCGTTTAAACGGAATTGGCAAATCAGTGGGCATCATCGATATCTTAGGAATATGAGCTAATTCACCAGCTGCAAGGCCATTGATAATGGTCGTTGCAATTAAATTGTCTTTAAATTACTTTATAAATAGTCTTGTCCCATTGCACATATTAGGAGGGCTTAAATTTCTCAGAAACGTGATTGGTGTTCCGATTTTTAATGATAATTCGTGAGGTGGTAGACCAGCAGGGTTAAGTAAATTTAAAAATTTCTGTGGATATTGTACTGCGTTTTCGATATAAATAACGGTGTCTATCGATTTGTAATGTTTGACCTGGCCTGGAACTTTTGTGTGATCAAATGGTTTATTTCATCGGCCGTGTCATTCCCATTTTTTTAGAACACAGCCAACAAAATTGTTTTTCGTGTAAATTTTCGAAGTCAGAATCGATTTGATAAATTTAAAAAGCAATTTACATGACCTGGATAATGCAACTATATAGTTTCAAAAGCATTAATAACATGATACGAATGTCATTATATATCATGGGTTACCTCATAGCAATTTTCATGAATATTAAATTAATGCACTTTATAATATTAGTTTAGATATTAACATTTCTGTTTACCTACCTAACATACGGCGGCTTGCAACATTTGCGACAATTTTTATTTTGTTATACTCAACATAACTTTAAAACGAATGTACCGATTTGAATAATTAAGAAAGTAATTTACTCCTACGTAAAGAACCTAAATGAATAAATAATTGATTAGAATAAAGATTAATATCATGATACGGATATAATCACTTTTTTCTGTGTTTTAGTTTACTAATATGACCAAAAAACGTTTATTGCAACATAACTATAACAATTAAATGTAGTGTCTCGCAAAATTTTTTGTTTATATTAGTAAGGACATGCAATATGTATCCCATTTTTTTATGTAATAGCAATAGGTTTTGCAGGGTACACGAAGAAAGTATATTTTTAGGCGACTTTTTATACCTTGTTTAGAACTATCGACATTTTTATAAGGAATAAATAAATTTTTTTAATAAAGTATAATCTATATTACTTGCATGCGTTAATTTGGCTTAGTGAAAAGCGTACTGAACGTATATTTTATCGATAAGAATATTAACAACATAATAATTAACCTTATAAATATTTATATGAAGATTTTAAAGGGGGATACACACAGTAATCAAAATTTGGTTTTTAATTTCTTGTATTGTATGGCATCTTAAATTAAAAAGAAAGTTATCAAGAATCTAACAATATTTTTTTAATTTTCACCTGGAAATTGTTTAATGTAGGAATTTTAAATTTAGCACAGTTATACATATTAATATGCATATATTTCGGAATTTAGCGCTCAAAAAGAAATGCGTAGAAATGTTTAAGGCGGCAAATTAAGTAAGATGAAACTTTTTAAAATTATAAGGATTCCAAAACACTTTTTAGTTTAGAACTTGATGTGAGATAGTTCTGTAGAGATTTTGAAAATGTATATTTATTCATCGCAGAAATTGATATATTGACAATTTCAAAACAAGTTGTTAGAAAGCAAAATTGTGAAGAATATCAATATTTTTACCTAGTATAATGGAAATACTGTGTACTCCTAAAAGTTTATACGTACCTAAATGTGTATAGAACACTCATAAAATAAATCCTACATAACAAGTTTTAAATATGCCATTAGCTAAATATTGTAAGTATAGGCGCACTCACTTGGACTTCGTGGCTTCGTAATAAATTGGTAGGAAAGAAACTTTGCTTCTTCCATTTATTAGTATGTTATAGCTCCTTTTCTCTATATTTATGCTATGGGTTATTTATATACGTAATGTTTATAACAATAAATGCGCAATTACCAGAAACATGAATTACTGAATGCATCGACTAAAAGTATATATACATATATATATATATATATATATATATATATATATATATATATATATATATGATTAATTTTAGTAAATCTTATGGAGAAAAACATCTAGCAAAGGTATAAAAAAATACATATTACTCCTATTTTATGTCAAATAGCAGACTCATGTTATTTTTTGTACATAAGTGTTTGACTACACATATTTCAGAATCGTTATTTTTCCGTACGTCAGTGTATTGATAGACGAACGCTTATTTCATATATTCCGAGTAGATACAGCGAAGAGACTACGAGAAAGTAAAGATTCAGTGACGTAACTTACAACATGATATAATTATTTATGACGGCTCTTGGTTATTTAGCAAAAGAAAACGATAAAATTTTCAAATTTGAGAGACCCTTCCATAATAATTAAGGGAAATTGTATTAGGCTTTTAAGCGACTTGAAACTTTTTTACATATATTGGATATGCTGACTTTGTCACATCAGAATAAAGTAATATTACCATTTACTGTTCATATTATGGACGGTAAGATTATCGTCGACCATGTAAATCTTACATGAAGACGTATGGAAACCGAATTTATATTAACATGTAAATCAGAAAGTTTGCTACATACATGTCACATACATACATATTTGTTCGTGCTAATCTCTAAACCCACAGGTTGTATTATAAAAAGTTGTTTTGTATTGAAAAGCCCATACTTTTATAAAAAATTAGGCTCTTATAAATGTAAGACTGGGGCATAATTCACAGAACAATAATAAATATGTAACAGAAGACGCAGAATACTGCTTAAACACTGAGGGTCCGCATTATTTAAAAAGCGTGCTTACCAAGTATTTCCACTAATATAACTCTAAGAGCAACCTATATTATTTGGCGAACGTTGTGGAGATATTTTGCAGCCGCGAGGGGAGAGCAAGCTGAATGTAAAAAATATTTGGGTGATCCTTTGGCAGTCATAATTCTGGTATTTACAAATTTTCGTATGCAGTATGTCATTTATCAATATAAAATATCGATATGTCATTTATACTCATCTATTATTTAAACTATCGGAAGCCATAAAAAAATAACACAGTTAATATCTGACACGAATACATAGTTTTGAAATGAAACTTATTCAAGGTTGAATTTCGTCTAACGTTTTGCATGCTACCTTCGAATATGATGAATATATAGCAAGAAGTACGGAAAATAGCTACTTACCTAATAACCAAAAGGTGCATACGTAGCACACCAGCGCAACCAGTGGGCGCATACGTACGCATTAGCAAAAAAGACGGGTCATCGCGAAAGAATAAGACACGATTCTGTACATGGACATGTTTCAGAAATAGATATTGATATTCTGCTTATATAGATATAGTTATAGAATAGAAATAGATACAGTTATTTTACAGTGAGTAATATTTTTATTAAGCCATGTTTATCCCATTTTCTCTATCTGTCGTTTTATTCCGTACTACATATTTACAAATCAAGGTTCAAATCGTCGAGAAGTTTTACTTCTGTTATGTGTACCGAGTTGGTACGCGCGCGAATTTTTTTTCTTAAATTTAGTCGAGAAACTTTAGTTAAATTTAATCATGTATGAAATAGCATGCCTTGAAATAAAGTTATTGAAAGGAAAGAAAATTGTTTTTGTTCACATTTTCTTAATATAAAAAAAAATTAAAAAACTAGCTAGAACTATTGACACATGTGCAGAAGCTACTTTACATAATAATAGCTATTACCAAAGTAGAAGCTTTTTAAATATTTCATGAAATATAAAAAAGTCAAATTATGGAAATGAGAACACAATTATTATAGAGGTGAGTGGCCTTCAAGGAACTAGCAGGCCATTAAAATTGATGGAATATTGATAATAGTAGGTAAATAATTATTATCCTGATATTTTGTCAATTAAAAATTTATTATACGTTTTATAAGATATAACAACACAAAAATATTTTTACTCGCATTTTTGGGAACAGGACGTACAAATGTTATTGTTATAATCAACAGTAGAGAAACTTATTTACAGTTTAACAATTTTTATACAATTTAAGGAAAAACTAATTGTTTTTCCTTTCAATGCAGCATCCATGAAGTAATGAAATACAGACGTAGCAAAAAGTAATATACTGCAATTTTATCGTTGCCCAATCTAAAGATGGCACATTACCGAGTAAATTGACGTACATTTTAAGTTCTGTAATCATGCACATTAATAATACGTAATTTAACAACTTATTTAATAAATTAATGCAAGTACTTTCACATAGAACCAACCTAAATATTATTGCCATATCAATATTGACAACATGTGAAATAACGTACAAAATTTTAATAAATTTCATATTTACAGCCTTCATGAAATTGTTACAGAAGTAGAAAGCAACCCACTTTTTCCTATCTGGAAAAGTCGACAATTTATATAATACGGTTACGATCAGAAAAATTATTTACATATTGTGGAATTTCTCAAATCCAACAAAGTTAAAACTTAAATTTTTGGATGGGCAATCTACTGATTTAAGAAGACCAGAACTTATTTAATATTCAAAAAGAAAATGTTAAAATGAAATGGTGGTTCAAAGTTAATAATGGAATAAAATTGTTAAACAATTATATTCATTTGGAGGAAATATCCCTATATAAAATTAACAGGGTTTTAATATAAGTTCTAGCTCTAAAAAGGGATGAAAAGAGGTAAATAGTTAAAATGGATCAGAATAGTGAAACTTGACATGAGAAGTGGTGCTTGTAGAAGTTTCGATTACAAGTATTTCAGGCCTCTATTCATCATAATACATATCGCTAACAATGGCTAGCGGTAGTATGGGTTTTTGTATTGTATATCAATTGAGCAGGTCTTGGAATACGTTAGGTAGTCCTGGTGGCTCTTCTTAAAATGTTTAAAGTCATATCAGTGTGGAATGTTGCAACACAGTAAAACGATAATATAGGTTTTTAATTATTTAAGTAATATAAGGATTATCACTAGATAGGCTACTTTTGGTTTAAAGAATGGAAAAGATTAAGTAAACATATACAAAAATAGAAAAATAATGTGGATATTGTTCATCGGTGTTATGGTAGGTTTCCATTTGTTTATCGTTTTTCCACTATATTTTATATCACGGTTTGTGCAGAAATCATCATGTCATCGGAAAACTGCTTCTACCCTTAAATCGAGATATGCTAAGCAGCAAATGTTTGAAAACTCTACTATGTCCCAAGGCGCAGGTCGCAGGTCGGTGCAGGTCGACAGATACTCAGTTTTCAGGAAAGGATGTGCTCTGGGCAGAGTATACACTGAATACCAAAAAATAAGAAGAAATATTAGCAGCTCTGTAGGAAATTAAGGGTCCAATATCAGTTGAAATAATATGAAATATAAATGTTATTTGTAATCTGCTTGTTTTCTATACAAGACAACACTGGCATGGAATCCTAGAAGATATCGCGCATATTTGGGATTTAGGATGTGAGGAAACATATTTAAATTGGTTACCAATTTTTTTTAATTTTATACAGAAAAATATAATTAAACAATAAGAAAAATTGTCTTAGTAGGTTTCTTATGCACTATATTTATACTGTATAAAAGACGCCTGTGATGTGGTTCAGAAATTTAAATCAGTTTTAGTCATCAAAACTTTGCAAGGATATCGGGTTGCAACTCAAAACTTTACATTGCAGTGGAGTTGAGGCCATTACTTTAACAAAATCTGCTCAGCGAGAAACAAGGTTCATGCCGCATATTCCTTTAATTCCAATGCCTTCCCTTTTAAATGAATAAAACTACAATTTTCTTTAAAATATGCTCCGGGATAACGAAAAACAGGCGGCAGGGGAAAGCTCTCAAATACGCAAGAGTTGCTCTCAAATAAGCTCTATTGAATACACATATTCTTACACGATTTCGGCTTCGAAAATTCGTCGTGGATTTACTTATTCTTCCGATGGGGTGAGAATCTGTAATATTTGACGAAAAATTTAATATAATTAACTAGCTTTTTTTTATAATTTTTTTCTTGTTTCCCAATAATTTTCGTATGTAAGCTAACCCTCCGATTGATTTTTTGCTGTCACCTTCTAAAAGAATAAAGTAATTTATTACAAAGAAATATTTCAAAAACTTAGCCAAGATGTCATAATATTCTACGCAAAGCGATACTTACCATTTCTCCATCACCGTCACTACCAAAACACGAGACTTAACCTAACTTAAAATATACTCGCCCATAAGCTGCTTACCATATTGTCGCCTCCACGTCGTCACTGGTGTGTGGTAAAACGGTTGTGCTACGTTGTTGTTTAACAATATAAATAACTTGGCTAAATTCAGATTGTTGGATTTCCATAAGAGTTATTTTTACTGCCAGGACATATATGTCAATGTATGTATATACATACATATGTATATATATATATATATATATATATATATATATATATATATATATATACTTATAATAATTGTGAAAGTGATCCCTGTTTTTCGACTGACTATCATGTCATGGAAACAAACATCCGATATCATTCATCCTCAAAAATACTAATCCCATACTAGCATAGTTAGGAAGTCACGGGTAATAGCTAGTGTGTATGTATGAATTGTTATTAAAATTTGTGTAAACTTGATTAATGATTCTCCATTCAACTTACATTGAATTTTCCCCATAATATCGCCTAGTTCTTTCCCTTCGCAATAACATTTGCTTTACACTGTTGAATAAAATATTTGCATAAAGTCAGTGCCACTTTGTAACGTTTTCCCTTCGATTCGACAAAAATCTCATGAATAAGGTAGCGGACGGAATCGGGACACTAACATAATACAAATAATGTGAAACTTATTTGGAGAGCGCAGAGCGAAAAATCAGATTTCGTTGTGTGTTAAAGAATATCGGAGTTGAGTCAGTTTTCAGAAAAGTTGTAGTGGATTTTTACTTAATCTTCCGATGGGGTGAGAAATATATAATCTTCGATAAAAAATAGTTTAACTAACTAGCATTTTATAGGGAGATTTAAAAGAATGGTGCATAATTTTTTTCTTATTTTCCAAGAATATTCTTTTTTTATAATCCTCCTCTAATGGCGTATATCATTTTGTTAAAAAAATAACCACATGCAATATTTATATAAGAAAATGACGGAACATTTTATTCATCACGTCACATAATTTAACTGTTATACAACTATATCATAAAATAGAGTATTCTCTTATATTTCAGATCTAGATATTAGTTTGGAAAACATGGTGGTGGTAAAATACATAAGTTTACGTATAATACGTTAGTTTTTTACCGAGGTACATCACAGAAGTCTCTAGTTACTGAAAGGAAAGTGAAGAATTAAAAGATATATCTCTCTTGAATATTTTATGGTAATGAAGGTCGATAAGGATAGATGGAATGGAAATAAATAAATTATTCCTATGAAAAGGAAAAACACCGACAACGACGTCAAAGGCATTTACAACGTACAAACTCGAAACAAATTTTATTATTTGTAATAATTTAATCCTAAATTTTTTTATATAACCATATATACGTATGTAAATATTTATATATATATATATATATATATATATATAAATATATATATATATATATATATATATATATATATATATATATATATCTGTATAGATCGAAAGGCTAACATAAATATATTTCGTTTTCCATTATATATTGTCTTTGCTAGTTTTGCTGTACTTTAGGTGCTATAAGAGGGATTACAAAGGGCTGATCATCCCAAAAGCTGGTCAAGTACCGCCCCATGATGATATTTTAAGAGATTTTTAGCCAATAACATAATTTTATATTAAACACCGATGTTTTTTTGTAAATCTAACAAAATTTGTAAACTATACTTCGATTTCGGCAGTATACAGTTGACACCATTTTAGTAATCATCACTTATCCAAAATTTATGTTTAATAATAATTTTTTATTGGGAGCGTCTTAATAAAATAATGTGGTAGTATTATAACAATCTAATAATAATTAAATAATGTTATTTCACCTATACACCCCATAGCATGGTCTTTCGGTCCGGATAAATACAACGAATTAATTGTGAAAATACATCCAAATATTCAAGTGACGTGAAGTTAACAGTAGCAAGCGGTGATGGCAATTCTTTAAAAAAACAATGGAAAAATTAGAAGATTAGGCATGGCGTATCCAACGATCATTAAATACAAAGTGCATAAAAATCCTTAACGTAAAAGCCTTCAATCTACGAAGATATATCAACAAGGAAAATCAACAGCCAAAAGCCGAGAAGTGTGCGCAAAACAACGCAGACATCATTACTCTGGACCCAACGAACGGCCCTCACAACCAACATCGACCCTAACACATCTACAACAAATACAGCCAACACAAGTACAGCTAAGAAGGTCAACATAGCAACAACAAAGATAAGTGAACGAGTCTCTTGTCCTTTCCTATATAATAATCAACCATATTAGCCTTGAAAATAATCATATTGTCATTAAATATTTAAATTGAGCTGCAAAATAGATAGATTAGCTATCAAAGTGCCAGATGTAGCAATATTAATTAAACTAAAAAAGCAAAGAACAGTACTTAAAATGAAATTTATCAATTACATTCGCAATGACGGTAACCACAATAAAAATAAAATTACGTTTAAAAAATATAAGAAATATACTAGATCGATTTGAAGAAATCCAAACAAATATAGACGAACTGACTTACAAGACTTAGACCGAATTTGATGAATTTGAAAAATTGTATTATGCACAAATCAGTTATGCTCAGGATAAAATAGATAAAATGAATCCAATGCTGTCCACATCAGCATAACATATCGCAAGCTCAAATGAAATACATAATCAAAATACGATGCAACCACACTCTATAAAATTACTGTTAACGGCGATTGTTTCAAATTTTTTCCATTTTTATACAAATTTTAATCGATTCATTCATGATCAACCATGGCTCTCTGAATTAGAAAAATTCCAATATTTCAGGTCTAGTTTGAGAGGCAAAGCAGTTGCTGTACTTGAATCAGAAGTATCCAAGAAAAATGATTCATTTGTATGGGAATCGCTAAAAGCCCATTTCGATAAAAAACGCGTAATTCAAATTAAAAAAAATTCGATGTACGATTTTAACTCACATACGATCTTTAAAATCATTAGGCAAACTCGATGAATAGTGGGGCTTGTTATTGATTTGTATTCCTACATCAAAAATCGATCAAAACACCCGCACAGAATGGCAGAAATCTATTCAAGGCACCAAAATATCCAAAACATGCGATTTCACGATTTTTTTAGAGGAACGCTTTCAAATATTAAGAATGACAATAAGTATAGATTTAAACCAAACAAACAAAGCTGGTCATTCGGATAAAAAACAAGCACTGACAACTACACTAAAAATTAGTCACTGTATTATTTGTAAAGAAAACTATAAAGTTTATACAAGTGAAAAATTACAAAAGATGAATGTAAATAAAGTCATTGAGAAAATCAAGGTAGCTAAAACATATTTAAATTGTTTATAAATAGTGGACACCGTAGTATTGAATTCAAATGATAAGGACGTAAGAAACGCGGTAAAGAACATAATACATTAATGCACTACAATAACGCAAATAACTAAGATAATCAACTAAAAGAAAAAAATTAAAAAAATCAGAAATAGACGAATCTCCGGGAAGGTCAAACATAAAGGCACGTATGCCATAGTAGCTATGCAGGTTTTATTATCGACGGCCTTCATTAATATTAAAGAAAGGAAAAGTGAAATTATTTAAGCTCGAGTGTTACCGAAGAATAGATCGCAATCGAATTTCATCACGAAAAAAATTTGGCAGATCAATGAAAATGACCATTCCAAAATATAGAGCTCCCGGTAGAAGGTTTAAATCAACTAGAAACTCGTATCTAATATACAGACGAAACAGAGATCAAATCAAAATTCAATGATTACAGTGAAATAGTAGACTTTTTAGTCCTGCAAATTTGTAACAATTTACCAAATAATATAGATATACGTGTTCTCTAAGTACTTCACAATGTAAAACTCAACGATGAGGAATTTTATAGACCGGGCGAAATTGATGCATTACTCGGCCCCGAAATATTTCACGAGCTCCTATGCGCTGGAAATATAGAAATTCTTGGACATAAGGCGCGATTGTATGAACCAAAATTAGGCTCGAAAATTTATGGAAAAGTAGGCAACGATGAAAGTAGCTAACGTTTAACTCGCTACACAAAAGTATATTCACAATCCTGTTAGTCTTATTCGACTTTGCATCCGCACCACATTTGACTACACGCGTACTCAACCAATTTGCTGAGGATGAACGGCCATTGAAATTCTGAGATGTCATTGGCTAGGTAAGCGACCTAATAACAGGAGTAGATACTATCAAGGACGTAAAAAACTTACAGAAGGAACTCATTGTGCTGACGAATGTGGGAGATTTACTCTTAGAAAATGGAAATTGAACAACTCTGAGATTGTAGAGACTGCAGATGAAGAACCTGTTGACATCAATATATTTACAGAGGATATATCTCAAAGAAAAGCATTAGGCATTCAATGGGGTTGAAAAAGCGATGAAATCATTTACAAGGAAAAGAATAAGATAAATCCAAAATTCACTGAACGTCATATCTTCTTAAACATTGGGGGGCTTTATGATCCAATCGGTCTGATATATACCAGGTCGGTAATAGCTTATGCCAAAATGTTTATGCAAAATCTGTGGCAATGCAACACTAGACGGGATGATTTATTATTCGAAGGCACATAGACCTCTCAAATGACGACTAAACAACAATTGTAGATCCTAAATTAAATCACATTTTCAAGAAAAATTAAAATAGCGAATGCTCAGCGCGTTGAAATTTAAATTGAATTTAAAATAAAAATTATTTTTGTGGTCTGATTCATTCCTTGCTTTTTGCAAAGCAAACAGCAAAAAAGTGCAAAAAAGTAGAGTTTCAGAAATTAGACGACTTAACAAAAAAGGATGCATTGGAGATATATGCCGCCTCAGGAGAATATAGCAGATGTTCTTTCACGTGGACAACTACCAAAAAATAAAACCCGCTAATTTCAAAATAATAACTGCTGGAAAACAGGTCCAGAGTGGCTACGATAAAATCAGCCTGAATGGCCAAACAGTATAATAGAAGTTGGATCATTACCGGAGTTAAAACCAATAATTATGACTACAATTACAGACTCAGATTCATTTTTAATTAAGTACTTATCAGTCTGTAAACTCAAACACGTTCTAGCTTATATATTGCGATTTAAGAACAATACTATAAAACACCAGCTTAAATCTGTTGGAAACCTTACCACGAAAGAATTAGAGTCGGCGCTAAATATAATTGAAAAATGACTTAACAAGAACATTTTAAGAACGAAACTAAACAATTAACTTCTATAGGATTGCTTAGCTCTAACAATAAAATTCGGACATTAAATCCATTTTAAGACGAAGATGGACTTATTCGTGTAGGCTAAAAATTAAAGAAATTAAAGAATTCTATTAAGAAATTAAAGAAGCTATTAAAGAATTCAACATTTTCATACTCTCATAAATTCCCAATTATCTTACCGTCATATTATTGAGTTACTTATACGCGAATAACAACATATAAATATACATAACGGTCTACAAGCAACTATCAATGCAGTAAGATTAAAGTATTGACCATACCTTGAGATAAAAATACAACAACATCAATTGTAAAAAAAATACTTGACATTTTTTAAAACGAAACCGACTGACTGTATTTTATGGGCTATCTTCCAAGCAGTAGAGTTACACAAACTAGACTAATTTTAAATGCTAGAATCGACTATAGTGCGGCTCTCTAGATAGGCCATTTCATATTAAAGAAAAGAAATATATAAACTGCGGTTAAATAAAAGTTTAGGTCTGCATATTTATATGTCTTGTACCTAAGGTGGTTCGCATTTAATTAGTATCCGACTTAAGCACTAACGCATTCATTGCTAGTTTGCGCAAATTTTTTGTTAGACGCGGACAAGCTTTGAATTTATATTCTGATAACGCAACCAATTTCGTTGGTGCAAAAAATTATTAACCATTTAGGTCAGCTTAATAAACTTAATACAATCAGACATTCATTTGTCGTCACCGTGGTGTGTTGGGTTGATCATAAAGCATACGCCTTTTGACGGCGCTCCACGGGGACCTGGTTTAGGCTCTCGGCCGCTCGTCGAGCTGGGCTGGACTGGTGTTCTGGATTAGCCGTAAGAGATTGCTCTCATAGCAATACGTCCGCTATATGTATAAATTTGATACATTAAAGTATATAAATAAACATTTATAATGACAGCATAATACAATTGTTTTAATCAAATTTAAATAATAAAGACAAATTGACACTTCATACCTCAAAGATCATTGCCTTTCGGTAGACTGTTGGAAGCCGCCGTAAAATTAGATAGACCACCATACACATGAATTGTCTTATATTATGTATTGTCTCCACTAGTTTTGCTAAAGTGTAAAAATTTTCAAAAATACGACAATTATTTTATTTAACATATAGGTATATCGTATATACCATATTTGTGATGGTAAAACTACTTAGATTACAAATAAACTTGTGATAGATACTTTGTTATTTTTGTTAATGACACATTTGATATAAACAAGCTATCAATAATTTAGTGTCACCGTTTCAACATTTTATTAATAATTTTACGATTTAGCGAAGTTCCCTTTGTTTATTTTAAATGAAATATTCATATGTTAAATTCACACTATCATTATTTTTATTTAGATAACTTGATTTTGTAGACTCATATAGTGCAGTTTCTTAGCAATGCTACGTACAATGTTTGCGTACGTAAAGTAGTAAGTTATGTGACGCCAATTTATAAAGTAATGCTTGATTGTAAAGTAGCATGTTTTGGCAATTTCTCTAACCTTGCTTTCGTTACATAAAATTTCCGTTATATATTTCCGTAAATTGATTCTATAATATTAACAGGGAAAGGCCATTCCCATTTTTTAGCTTTATAATATTTTTTGGCATAGACTCTTGGCAGTATTATTAAATTAAAAAATACATTCTTAAAAAAAGTGTAACATGTAAGCAATTCTCTAAGTAATTATTTTGTAATGTTCTATTTTACTTTGTTTCTAATGCCACAAAAATCTACACACAGCGTATTATTTGTTACAAAAGGAATACTTTCTAGTCAGAAATGGTTAAAGATCTTTAGATATTAATTTGCATGTAGATTGCAAATGACTGTAATTGCCATAAAATTGACACTAATTTTGGTTAAATAAAATTTTGAATCACAGCCCTATATTTTAATTTGTATTAATTTTGATGTTATTAGTTTGTAAGATGGAATGGGGAATATATTTTAAGAGTTTTAAGCAAAATTGTCAAAAACAAAACATTTATGGCGTCACATCCTTGCGCCCGTCCGTCGGTCACAGGCGATTTTGTCTAAAACTATTGGAATTTAAGAAATAAATTAAAGCATAGAAATGCAATATGAGGTCACCAGTTATAGATGAGAAATACAAAAAGTTAAATTTTGATGCTGGTTTGATTATGGGAGTTTATAGACATATAAATATATACAAGAACCTCGTGCGGGATGTGTAAAGAAAACTAACTGATTATTTTTGGTTTATTTTTATGTATATTTAATGAATTTTCTTAAGCAGGTTTTGGGACAAGCTTTCAAGAATTACAATCGCCCACCCTTATCATAAAAAAATCGTTCAGAAAAATGTGAAAAATCATGAATATTGAGAATTAGTTACAGAATGAACTAAATTATCAGGATAAAAGTGTAGCGGGGCTAGTTGTCAAAAACAAATTAATCGTTTATTTCCTCATAACTCAACATTGGTTTTAAGGGATAAGTTTTCGACAAAAACTATTTCTCAACATGTCAGGAACAACTTTTGTCTTTACAAGTTTTCAATCTGAGTAGAGATCTGATATCAAAGAACATTAATTTTGCAAACATAACTTGACTTACAAATTGTTTGGACATTGTAAATAACGTATGTGGAACTGTCTTACATAAAATTTTGAATTATTCTTTTAAGGACCTTTTTAATTAGTCTGTTTATTGATATCTTACAAATAATTGAAACAAAAAGAAAAAAAAATCGATATCAAGGTTTTTCATTTTTAATTTATATATGTTTGGCTTAAAATTATTAAAACGTTTGGACCAATGGGATAATACCGAATTATGAGAATATGCGTCAAACACGTTCTGAGAAAATATTTGTGGAGTACCAAGCAATAACTCTAAAATAAGTTTACAAAAAATTTTAAAACATTTAAACTCCAAAAATATTACGAATCGCTTATTAAGATGATATCTTGCATGATGTAAGAAACGGAACAATATGTTTTTTAAATAATTGATTAGCTGCATTTAGCCTTATATATCAACTAACGGGTGGACATGTCAGTGATCTTGTATGGTTTCCTTTTTTTGTCTTTGGAAGTACTGAACGGTAAATAATAAAACATGAAGGAAAATAGACTGGAAACGGAAGGAAAATACAGCAAGTTAAATGAACAAATGTATCCAATGAATCACATAATTTGAAATCGCAAATAGTTATCCAACTGGGTTTAAAAACCGAGCAATATTTAAGACTGAGGAAAATAGGCTAGTTTTGAAGATAAAAATATATATGGATAAAAACGTAAATCGTTTAAATTTTCTTTACTTAAAATATTATATTAAAATTTAATCAACTTTAAAAGTATTTTAAGTAACTATCATAATGCAAGTGTTACTCCAACAAAAATATCTCTCTTCAAGGTAAATCAATGTAAAATAAAACACTTAACGTCACGCTTTCATTATTCAGCATCCTGCCCGGAACCGCACTGGCAACGCCACTTTTTTATCAAACGCATTTAACAATTCACACTAAACAATTATTCACCATCTTCCAATCTACATGGCACACAGAAATACTTATACACCGCGGCGTACCGTAAAGGGCGGTACACGAACATTGATAGCTGTTACCAGGCACGTGTTTTCTATAAAAGTGAAACTCAACACTTTAATTTTAAGTAAAAATGAGTTCACGTATGTTTGCGCTCTCCCGACTCCGACGGGAGGGCACCAGGTTCAATCCAGCTTTGCGCGCCCTCGCATTGTTAGTTCAGATTCAAATGTACTTTGGCGTCGACGGAGTCTTCTAAGCATAAAGGTACTTGAATGTTATGCGTGCGTAAATTTCATTGTAAGAATCGCATGGCCCTCATTTGCCAGGCGGACTTCAGTCACTACCTTCGGCTTACTTGAGCACTAACTTTGTTGAACTTATTTTGGAAAACCATTTGTTAGTACGGGCTCTATGGACATATTTTGTAAAGAATGACTACAATATGATACCTTTTAGACCAGTTGTGTCCAACATAATTGTGTGGAGGGCCAGGTTCATTATTTTTTTAAACCGTAGCGAGCCAATAGCATAGTGAATTTTAATTGTGAAGAAAACAGTAATTTTAATTTTTCAACATGAATAATTTATTAAAAAAGGTTAACAAATTATCGCATTGATGAGAAGACTGGTATTTTTCTCTTTGCATGATGCATTTATGTCAGCTGATATTTTAGAAGTGGCTATGCGCAGAATACCTGTGATATGGGTGTCTGAAAAAATGATCTTGTTTTTGACTTGTTATGTTTCTTGCGGGAAAAAAGCTGTTCACAAATGTATGTACTACTAAATAAGGAAATTTGTTGAAGAGCTAATTTGGTTAGGTTTTGGTATTAGTTGAGGTTCAGTCCTCTTGGATTCAGTCCTCTTGCATGTATAAAATTAAGTGTCTACGCTAATTTATCCATCATATGTTTCTGCTCAAGTACATTTGCACATAAAGTTTATCATGTCAAAGGGTTTGCTTTGCTTGGCAATGGCTTCTGCTACCATAAAGGTAATTTTTGTAACTATATCGGAATTTTCTTTTGGTATTTTAAACATAGCCTGTTGACTTTTTTTTCAACGAATTTATATGATTCGAATTTGACCATATTTTTTTCAACGAAATTATTCGATTCGAATTTGTCTTGGTGTGCGAGAATTTATGTACCTGTTATGTACTCCGGGTTCGATATTGAAGAAAATACCGATATTTTCAAAAGACGACTAAACTTTATTTAACCGCAACACAACAAAGCCAAGTCGCAAGAGAGAAATTCAGTAGTCCGTTATTTATCGCTATAATCATCCGTAGGTACCAGAGGTGTCTAGTCTACACATTGGGGAGTCAGCTAACGCAATCATTATCTACGCGTGAATATATGCACAAGCTAATACGGGCTCTATAACCGAGACTATAAGGTTGATTATTCCTTGCAACTACAATATTAGTATGTTTGCGGGAGTGAGCCAATTAGACTGACGTCTTTTGTAGGGTTCTCTATCGCGACGCCGGGTTCCCTGACATATTCACTTACCAATCGACTAATGTAGTGCAACTGATATAGACATATCTTTTAATGGACGTTTGCACAATATCGTATTGATGTTTTAAATAGCTCACAGGCCGGATCCAGGGCCTTTACGGGCCGTATCGTGGCCCGGGATTGGGCGAGCCTGGTTTAGACCATGAAAAACTTGGTAATTGAAAATAAAAAGAGATAGATACAGAAAATATTTTTGTATAATTTCTTATCCTTAGATATTTGCAAAAGAAAAGGTAAATTACTTTGAATTGAAAACGTATTAAAAATGATTATGAAATATCTTAACATAAAATTTTTATTAAATTATATAATTTAATCATGTTACTTTTTTTCAGTCTCAATGCTATTTTTTAATCTGATCTATATCTTTCGTCGTAAAGAATTATATTACGTTATTATTTGTCACTGGCTCTTCGCTTTCGCGGCCTTCTTCCTGCTTAGCGTATACGAAATAAGATTAAGTCATACAACAAGGGCTAAATAATAAAAATTCTGAAATGTTTGTAGCCAGTTACTTATGTACAAAAAATACTATGAGCCTGATCATGGACAGAAAAAGGAAGGATATATTTATCTACTTACGTTCGTTAGATATTTTTCTATATTAGCTTTATTTAAATTAATCTTAAACACGTGATAAATACCAGTTATATATATTCACACTTTTAATTGGTATGATCAATATAATAGTAATTAAGCATTAGTTTAATAAACACGTATAATTCATTTGAGAAAAAGAAAACAAAATGACGCACACAAATGGATGGACGACGAATTCTTGCTACGAAGGTTTTTTTTTATTATTTTAATGCGGAGTCCACATTAGCGCATCAATGTGAACTATAGTCAGCGAATAGATTTATATTTATATATAAAACTAGTTAAATACTCGTAGGAGAAGGAATCGCACGACCATGACAATCCATCCTATCAAGTAAATATAATGCCTCCGGATAAGGCTACTTTTTATATTTTTGAGTTTAACCATTTTCAAGATTAGGAGGGTGTGTATATTTTTGTGAATTTTTTTCAGGAATTAACTATAAAGATTCCAAAATATATTTATACTTTCTTTCAATTGCCCCATTCTTAAAGGACAATCGACAAAATGGGCTAAAAAATTGTGCAGTCTAGATATTAATTCTAAAAGAAAGTTTACCTTAAACTATTTATATTTTAAGTAATTTCAGATTTTTTTCATTTGTAGGAATCAAAAATAACGCATCGATTAGTGTTATCGCTCGAAATATAAAAAAGAACAAAAAGAGAAATGTCACAAAAACGTCACGGGGATAAACTGTTCGTCGATTGTATAGACCCCTGCTTTTTTAAATTAATACTTAAATTATTATGGGATATTCATAGTAAATATACTAGAATATACATTATATTTTAAAAATGAGTGACTAAGGTAACCAAATATAGAACGGACATCGCGCCTAAACACCAAATCTAAGGCTGTTCGGCGGATATAACCGGTATAGAACGGACATCGCGCCTTAACACCAAATCTGAGGCTGTTCTGTAGTTACTATTTGGAACATAATGAAATAAAAAAACCTGGGGCTGGCTGAGTATTTAATACAGATAAATATGTAGAAAATTGAAGTATCCTTCTATGTTCAGAAATAGACTATAAAGACGCCAAAAAATAAATAATTTCGTAAGTTACTTAGTAATGTTCGGGAATAATATGTATCAAACGATCATACTTTGTGGGTGATAATTATACGATAACAAATAAAACATACAAAATAAATTATTAAAACTTTTATTTATTATTAATAAATTAACTTAGCTCTGAATAAATAAAATTAACAATAAATCCAAAAGGTATAACGTCAATTATAATCTTCATCCACAAATAATTATTATTATTATTTGGAGTAATAAGATCAATCCAGTAAATAAAATATATACACACTATTTATAAAAATGTAAGTGGGAACTAATGAACTTGAAATGTAACATGGAATTAGAGATAAATATTTTATTAATATCTATAATAACATGGAGGTTAATATATAAACAACATAATTTTTTCTCTATGTTATTTTTTTAAGTATTTTAAATTTGGACATGTCTAATAATTCATTAATGAAATAAATCGTATGGAAAATTTTGCTATGTAAATTGATGTAAAGAATGAAAACCATAAACCATTATTTACAACTAAAACACCACTTGAGTCTATAAGTGTAGCATAAGGTGTAGTAATTATAGCATATATGAATAAATTAAAAATATTAGGTATTAATTTAAACAACAATCCCACATTTTATTTTCTACATCATCTCTAATTAAAATACCATCAAGTAAAGACACCGGTGCTTCAATATTTGTTTGATATCTAGCCCAACCTAAATACCAAACAATGGTCATCTCATGTGCACAGCACCCAACAGTACGTTGCCCAACAATACAATTACAATAGTACCCATTAATTCTATTATCCCAGTTGTCATAACTTAAATTCAACAGAATGTATGTATAATATATTTTAGCAGTATGATGTCTTGATTTTATCCTACCTCGTACTAGTGCCGTCTCTTGCGTTATATTTGGAATAAAAGCAGTTTCCAAATTATCAGAAACTTCTATATCAAAAGAACCGTGCTTGTTTGATTTGATAAATCCCTAATCCAAATAGAATCATACCAGACATAGTTAGGAAAAGAAAAATCTCAAGCGATGGAATGTTTCCGTCTATACGGCTAAATGTTGCTCTCCTTCTATTAATATTATCTCCAATGACATAATCAGCTAAACAGAATCATTTAGCTGATTATGTCATATTGAACCTTTGTAAGGCACGGTTTAAAATCAATGACGCGTCGGGCCTGTCCTCTATTACTGGATGGAATGCATTTATAATGGCTGCTTCAATCCTAAAATCTTCCATTAAATGAGCAGTAGAAGTGTAAAATGAGTATTATGATATATTCTAAAGTTCCTTTTAAATCGTCCATTGACCACTTTCACTACCCATTTGCATAATGTAACACGTCTAGATTTATTAGCTTTTATTGTCGACAACTGTGTCTCTCCTTGTGCTGATGATTTCGGTTTATTTACTAAATAATTTAAAGATGTAAGGAAGTCTATAGCGTCTCGAAAACCTCTGTCTAATATAAAAACATCGTTATTTTATCTTCAGTTATTATTTTCATCAAGAAACAATCGCTTTATAATTTCTGCATCAGACACAGTTGCTGCTTATGGACCAAAAACATCTATAATATGTCTATCAGTAGCAACCATTAAAAATGGTTTCAGTAAATTATGAAACTTGTGTAAACTATAAGACTTTTTTTAAATAAATAATCACATTTTTGTACATGCAAATACGTTCCATCCCATATTGTAATAGCTCTCCTGTTTTCTTCAGACTCATTCCTATTACCAAATAAACCCTCTGGTATTAGAATATTCCTGTTCATAAGGTTCTCTCTGTCTACATGATTTATTCCTAAATGAATTGGAAAAAAATTATTATAACCCACTGATTTTTCTTTAAACTTTGCAGGACTATGACTATCAAACAAATGCACACATGTAATTTTATGATAACATTACGCTTTTAGTTTTTTTCTGGAACAGATTTACTTGTTGTAAACTCACTAATACCCGCATCTTTTGACATCAGTTGTTATTTCTATAGACCATGTGTTTAAGTTTGATCTTTACATTATTTTACAACTAAAATAAAAATATGTATTTTATTTTTTTGGTAACTGGTTTTATTTATTTGGTATTATAAATGTAATCAAACCAAAATGTAGATGAAGGTCTAATCTATTTTTTTTTCGTATCAATCATTGTACTACATATTCTCAATCTTTAGAGCAACCTTGGCTGAAGTACAGGTTTTTTGTCAAAAATATAAATACATCCTTAATCCTTTGTCAATTGTCAAGTGGAACAATAGTGAATTGTAAAAATTGGTTATTAGTGGGTTTTCCGACTAAATAATGGACAAGGATAAGTTAATGAGTACCAATATAATTTGTTAGTTATTGTCTAAGCTAAGATGTAATAAAGATATAATGTGAAAGTAGTTAAGCGATATAGATTGTAAACTAGCTGAGGTAATAAATAATAGCTATATACCTCAGCTAATATATAATATAAATATTAGCTGAGGTAATAAATATGTAAAATTACATTGCCACCCTAATATTAACCTAACCATGTCAAGTGGGAAATTACTTGCTATTTAGAAGTTCACTTACAACAAAGTTGTCATACAACAAATATCTCATTCATGTAAAATAGAATACATTATATACTATCATTTAAATAAGAAAAAAGGTCAAGTCGTAGTTTTTTTTTAAAGTGAACATCAAATATATTCAGAATAAATGCTAAAAAACTAAATAATATCAATAAAATAATATTGGTGCTGAATATTTGATGTACATACCATTTAAATAATTATAATTAAAAATCACTTTGATCCGAATAATGACAAAATATTAAGGATACATTAATATTAATTATACAAACTAATCCAAAATAATAATTTACTTAAAATAATCCTATTAACTTAGTTTTAAGACCAGTCCTAATAAAATAAGGTACAAGTGTGTTTATGAATACAAATTGTATTATTCACTTACAAGGTCCTACCTAATCAATCTTTTCAATCTTTTTGGGTAATTATATGAATACGATACACTTAAAACTAAAAATGTAAAAATGAATGTGTTGTAAAAGTCAATAATCATGTCACTAATGAGAATGAGGCAAACCGACACAAGTCGGGATCCCTCCATTATTTAAGGGGAAACGTTCCAGAATCAAAGAGTCAACTGAATCAATAAGATTTCAAGTGAGTCATTTAGCTAAGTAAATCAGTGCACTGTATCGATTTTTTCAATCGCTCACCCACTTGTTTTATTTCACACAATAAAATATGGATATGTACCTGTCTTGGAAAAATTCTAGATGCTATTTCATCTCTCTCAGATCCTTCTGGCAATGAGTGTGAGCGTCTTCTCAAAAGGGATGGCCCACACCATACGCATGTGTTTAGGCGAGTACTAAATCTTGAATGTTGAGCACTCTCATGTTCATGGGATTGTAATTGTTGTGCACCAATATTGAAGCAATCTTGACATAAAATGTCAGTATTAGTGCTCTGAAACAAGAAATACGTTTAAATCATCTATTCATTTAACATAGCGTTACCATATATAATTTTACGTTATTTAATCTACAATGAAGAAGAAATTATTTACCTAACGATTTATTAATTGTGCAACTATTGTAGTTAATTCAGTACCCATATCCATGAGACTGTAGTACTGAATGTTACTGATAATATTCGTATTGCAAGAAATACAGTAATTCATACTGAAAGCTAGTTAACCTAGAATAAATATTAAATTCGTAGAACACATGAAAATATCGATCGATACTAAAAACTTAGCGAATAATATTGAACATTTATTAAACTTAACTGTTTATAATAAAGTGAAATATCGTCATTATACGTAAATCACAAGGTACAGTATTAATAAGAAAGTTACAGGGTCCAAAGAAATAGCCAAGTCAAAGTAAAAACAAAATAATCATTCACAGACGAGCAATAGAAGCTGAATGCGCGCAAGCGACGCGATGCGGCAACGCGTGGCTGTCACATAAATAGTTCTTTTTCTTTTTTTCTGGCTGTCAATATATTTACTTTTCTCTAAGTAATATTATTAAAAAACTATTAACTTTTAACACGTTTAATGAATATCATATATTATGTTTAAATCTAAAAGAATATTGAGTGATAACTAACTTTATTTAAAAAAACAAAGCCATGTATGTATATGTTAAAAATACTGGCTAATTCATAATGTTACAGACAGGTACTGTAATGCCTATACAAAAAGAGTGTTACAAGATTATTGATTTTTAACGGAAAATATCCGTTTATTGACAGAGATATTAGAAAAAAACCTTTATTTTCGTATTCTCTGTCTTTTTATATTTTTTTTGCTGTACAATTTTTAGTCCAACACCATAAAGAAAATGCCGAACTCCTTTCTGTGTCATAAGATTTTTGAGAAACGCAACGAAGATATTTAGAAAAAATATTCGGTATTCCTTGCAATTTCTTTTTTCAATCATTACGTTACACAACATAAAAAATTAAACCAAATTTCGATTATTTAAAATTTATACAAATATTCTGTAGCGTTAACTTTTTAAATAGATATATTTGTAATTGAGTCAATATACTTTATTATTAAGCCAAATTTCAATAAATATCAAACAGATTGTGAGAAAAAAGTTTGTCCGTATATCTGTTACATATTGAAGTCTGATTGATCTTATAAGAGCTTCTTTCTTTCCTTTTGAGGTACGGAACCGTAACAATCCAAAGATTAATTATATTTTTTCTTATTACTAATTTGTGGACTCAAAATTCGTCTTTATAGTAAATGTATTAAATAGACTATCGTCTAAATCGTTATAGTTAGCATACTTTTAAATATATGACATCATATGCGTTAGAAAAGGAATTCGTTATATATGTCCGATTGAATAATATGATACTTGATATCAGTTACTAATACACACGTATTGCATGCGTAGAGAAAAGAAAATTTTCAATATAGTCATCGATTTATAATTATGCTTAATTTTAACTAACGACGCTTAGAGGAAAAGAGGGATCTCTAATTGTGGTTATGTGTTCACAAAAGAAAAGAAAAATCATTTTTATATAAACAATTTTCTTATTAAAATATTTACAGACAGCATTCTAACCAGTTATTGAGTTTGCCAAAATAATTTCTCTTTCTACAGTGGGTCACTTCTTTTGGAGCATTTCATTTCATTAAGCAGGTCCTTTTTAAAAACTGTGAATCCATTTTCTATTTAACTCTTCAGGTTTCTCCCCTGTGGTTTATTACTGAATAAATTTTCTTTCATTTTAATCGAAATAACTCAAATAGAAATCTCACTCCAACTTTTCAGGCAGACGCTTCAACCTCTAAACTAAATTTAACTTCCAACAATCTAGTTAAAACTTAACAAAAATGAACAGGGCTTTTTCAAATATTTCCACTAGGGAAAGTACTTTACACAGCAACATAGCGTATTTAGCTTCATATAAAGTGTTTCTTACCCAAGTTAAAAGTTATATTAGAATTCAAATAAATTAGAGGGAGATAATTTTTTTTCGAATATAACTTGTATTTATTAAGATATATAACTACATCTGTATAGAAGATAATGTATACATAATTACATTTTTAATGTTCTTCGATATTGCAATATATATTTTTCTAGGTGGTTTAACTTTTTGACCTCTACTTTAGTAACCATTGCTCTTATGCACTGATAAACTACACTCATTAGAAAAATTATTTTTGAACCTTTTTAAAATATAAGTTAAGAGTATATTTGAAAAAATAGGAATATTTAAAAGTCCATTATGAGTATTTGCTGTTCAAATCGTTAGTTGTGACATTTAATACTCGGTTTAGCAACAAAAAATAAGCAATATTTTGTTTCGAATAACTAGATGAATGGCATTAAACTGAAATTCACTTTGCATTATAAAGTATTTGAAGATGAACAATAATTAGCGCTATTGGAAGTGCTAATAAGTAAATGTTAATGAAACCACAAATCTATTTAAAAGTGTAAATTGCGCAATAAGATTTGACTGTAATAGACGTGCTACTTGTGCACCTTTCTCATAATATATTTGCTTTCATTAATTGAAGGTAAACTTGTTACCGTAAGCTGTTAAAGCACTTGTTTTAAACATCACAATTTGCTGACTTAAACGGTGAAGGAATTTTAACAAAATGACGAAGAATATTCAAGATTTAGCAACATACTTTTTTTCTGAATGAAGACTCAGGCCATCCACAGATAAGTCGGAAAATCTGGTACTAAAATAAGAATATCTGTAGGGATTGTCTAAAATATTATAAAGTAAGGAAAGGTTATGAAGATGTGCCGACCAGGAATAGTTATACTATTAGGCTGTGATGTAAAACTCAGAAATGCTGTGAAATATTTTAAAGTATTTCATATAATTTCCCAATAGTTAGCAATAAAGAACTCGCCTTCAGTTTTAATATAAATAAACAAGTTTTTAGACGTTTCTTTAATAAGGTAAAAAGAAAAACTTAAGGGGATTAAAATTAGGAGCTTCAGGTTATATTTTATTAATTAGTATATTCTAAACGTTTTTTTTATCCGGCTCTGCAAGTTGGTAAAACTGAATTCGTTGCTTTTATCAATTTTGACAAAATTTGTACTAATATATAATCAGCTAGCTAATATTATTAACCTTTTTGAATATTATCCGCATTATACGATTGTCCTTTTCTCTATAATTAATTAGTGACAAGTAATTTTCGCCTTAGGGCTAATCAAACTTTCGGTTATATTATTTATTTTGCACAGTCAAGAAAGCAAAACCCTAGCTTGATCCTCTAGCTAGCTGTACTTATACATGAACAGATTAACTATTAACAATTCATAGAAAATATTAAATTTCTTTACAATTTTTAGAGCGTGAAGACGGTTATACTCAACTACTCATTTTATGGCGTATTTATACAATGAAACATAACAAATCTATACTTTTTCTCAGTTTATCCCTTACCTAAGGCTTATTCGAAAACAACGATTCGCCATTAGATTGAATAGTTTGAAAAATTCTCAAACAAATCTCGTCACTCAACTTCTCAATTAAAGGGTTTTTAAAAAAGTTGAAAATGCATCGAAAGCGTGGATGAATTCATTTGCGGACAAATCATAAGTACATTCACAATATTTTTTCCGGATCTCCTTCCGAGCGAGATATTTGAATTATAAATTCGGAAAGTTGACGTACCGATTTAAATAAAGCCCAACGCCACGCCTAGGGCTAAGTAAATCTGCATTTTGAATAATTAAAGAAACCTTCGAACGAATCTGTCAGCTGTGAAAGAAGGGCGGTTTATGAAAAATATTAATAAGGTTTCGTGTCGGTCGTCGTTATTTAACCATCATAAGCGCCATCTTATTCAAGTAGGGTTGTCGGGGGCATGCGATCCGATCGCGAGGAATTGAGCTAATCAAAGTTATTTCATTGGCCGTGCGTTCAGTAGTAATATTATATTTAATTTAACTGTTAAGTAAAATAAGTAATATTAAAACAAAACTAATAATTAATTATACATATACTCTGCGTGATAAGGGATTCAAAAACGTTCTTAAAATATATCTTTAATTGTAACGGAATGCATCTAAAAATTAAATTAATTTTAAGAATTTTGTATTTTAACATTTAACAATCTATAGGTGCATTCGACATTTCTTTTAAAATGTATATATTATTAATATGTTTGTAGCTATTAAATTGATCACTTATCTCAGGCAGGTTACAGAAACTTCGAACATCGCACTTGAATTGGTTCTCTTGTTTCCGGACGTTAGCTGACGGAGGAAGGAGTACGGCATTCGCGTAAGCAGTCGGGTATCGGTCAGTGGATAGCATACCAAATATGTAACGTTCAAAAAGTGGACACAAAGTCCTCGTGTTTACGATTTACATTACGATGTGTTAGGGTCTACTCTTTTAAGACACAGCGAAGCCTTAGTTTAGAACTAATCAAAAATCCAGATTTAGACAACGAAATTTTGTCCTATCCAATGATTTTCATCCAGGGTGATCTCCAAAATAAATATGAACTATTAAAGAGCCCTAAACGGCAGTCATATTAAGTTCACTCTATTTGGCGTTCCCTATGTTTTACTCTCATGCTCTCATACTGCAACAGCGAGTTACAATTTGAGTTAGCAGAAACGCAATGAGATGGCAGATTAATAGTTGTAAATTTTTTAAATAAAACTTATATTAAATAATTTAAATCTGTTCTAAACTATACACTGTGTACCGCTAAATTTGTCTTCTCGGTTTACGGCAATAATGGATCAGTAGATTATATGCAAAGTCCAATAAAGGAACTTGTCAACTAAATTGAGAAAAAATTGTCAGTCACATTTATATATATTTAAAAGAGATATTGTTAAAAAAATTTTCAAAAATTTCATTCATGAAATTTTCAGTTGGGTATATAAAATATATTATAATGGAAAATATTTATTGGGTTTTAAAGAAATAGGCGGATATTTACTATAATTTTAAAAACATTTTAGTATGATTGAGATTATTATATGAGAAGTGTTGACGCCAAAAAATTATCTTGGGTTACATCAATGGAAAAATTCAGGGAATATTTCATTCCTTATTCATTCTTATCCATACTCACATGTATGTAGAAGAAGTTCATTGAACAAAAAAAAAATGTTAAACACATTTCTTATTGGAAAGCTTTCTGATTATATTTAAAATTATTTTTCCAATAAAAATTATATCAATATGAAAGTTAAATTAATTTAATGTTAATTTCTTCTAAACTTCTTTTCCTTTCAAGTTGATTTAAATTCTTTTCTTGTTAGTTTTTAAAAATAATTCTAGCTAAATGAGAGGTTTAAATTCAGCTGGACGGTTGTTGTCATTATGATTATTTAACCCAGGATTTTTCTAGTTCTAATTATAAAGAATAAATATTGAGCGTCCAAAGATTCTGAAAGTGTACCCTTTATGCTATTTTAAAATATAAATACATTTCTAATTAACTATACAGGAAAAAAGAAAATTATTGCAATAAGAAGAAAATAGAGAATTTTAATCATAAACTATCATTAGGAAATGAAATGCGACTTAACATGATCGTCGAGTGACGTTTCATCAGTGTAAATTGATTGGCTTCGTCCGTCAGATGATCGTGAGTGGCGTCTGTCCAACGTGAGTCAACTTCCAGAAGCCCCGCTGTAATTTCAGCGATTCCAGTGGACAACGTTACAGGAGTAGTGAAATTCGTAACTTGCTCGTTATATTGTTTGGTATTTCTAATTCTGTCTCTGGTAAAAGTATTATTCGACTCGATTGAAATGGCATTCTATACAAATAACATATTTTTACTTTTTGCATTGATACTACACACTTAATACTCAAATGTAATTGCAAATTCCGTCGCAGTTACAGGTTGCCAGAAATTTTGAAATTAATTTCATCATAAAACAAAAATTTAGCATCAAAAACTACCCACATTAATAAATAAGCCACCAATTGTATACATACAGGGTATACATTGCAACAATTCTAAAATTAATGTAAACACGGTCATTAAAAAACTTTTGTTAACTTGTATAATCCTTCAACCATCGTATATATTTCTTAAAAAGGAGGCACGCCGGAATGCACTCTTTTCAACACGCTTACTTTCATCCCATGGAAAACTTCCTATACATTACCACAAATCCAGAATACAAAACCATAAATCTAAGTCAGACGGAGTATAAAGTTTAACTTTTAAAATCCACAGTTGAAACGAAATATTCTTGCGCAGTTTCCGCTTCTCATTCATTTGTTCGTCAGACGCTCGCTTTAATGGAATTTTAAATAGAAAGAATGCAAAAGAAAACGATTCTCTATGCGGTTACCGCAGCGAACTCGCCAGGTCGGTTAGGTCAGGAACACGGTAAATTAAAATATAATTAAGTTGAGTTATCTTTTAGTGTTGGTTTTTATGACTTTTCATGTTAATGGCGATGCTTTTAGCAAATTTAGTAAATGATATGCAATGTTAGTTTGAGAGAATGCATCGGAAATTGATACGGATTGCTTTCATTTTACGAACTTTAACTGTGGCTTATTCAAGAGAACCTCAATTAACGAAACATATTTTAAAGTATTAAATAATTCTGTGGCCGTTGCATTCCATTTTTTATAATTACGATCACTATTAAATTATCGGCTAGTAACTTCATACGATCATAAGCTCTATACGATCTATACGATCATGAGCTGCATATTATAGTTATATCTGGATGATCATAAATTGAATTAAAGTAGTACTGTGGTCGGTCATCTAATATTATGGAACCTTTGAAGTGATTGTTTAAAGGCGGTTTGGATGAATTCGTAACAATGACTAGAAGTATGAAATTATTACAGCATTCACAGCAAAATATTTTATATGAATATCATTCGTGTTCGTTGCGTCTCGTTTTCTGTTTGATACTCGGAAATTACATTCAGTTGGTAAACTATTTTTGAAATTAATATTATTTAATTTACATTGAATTATATTTAACTAAATGAAAAGAATTTCGTTCAGAACATACTACTCTTTAATGTATTAAAATGAATCACTATTTAACACATTATCAAAGGAACTAATCTTGAGAGAAAACAAATAATTATATTCACTTGTAATATTACAAAACAAACGATGCGTGTAAAAAAGGTGTATATTTTTTTAATAAATTAAAAAAAGATACATCTTTTTTAGACGCATCGTTTGTCTTATATCTAATACCTAAATAGAAAAATTAAATGCCATCTAACTCTAATAGTCTTATATATTGCTAGCACACACTTAATATTAACAGCTTTCAAGATTCCTGTTTTGAATAAATTAATTCATTCAATTTATGTTTCTATGTATTAAAAGGTGAAATGCTGGATTGTAACGGTGAATGCAATCATCGTGATAATTCTAATGGCTTTTAGTAAGTTATAAGTAGTAAGTTTAAGTTACCTTTCGTTCCATGTTTATTACATTTCATTTTAGATTGTAGATTCTAAGAACTGGCCGAGAAGTCATAAAGTCGACAATGCAAAATAAATAAATCAAAATACAGTATTCTATATATATATATATATATATATATATATATATATATATATGTATATATATATATATATATATAAGCTTTATTTATTATTCGAACTCAATGTGTGTATGTTTTTTGTAAGTGATGTTCCATATTGTCAATTATGACCAGAATGATTGAAATATCCTTTATAACTATAATTAAACTTAACCTTTCCACTTCCATCATCACAGTTTTTTATGATGTCTCCAATTGTTTGTAAGTCTTGTACAATATGTTAAACGACTTTTAATTACACATTTCACAGCTGCGTAAATAAAATAAATCTATATCAAACTATGTATGTTAATTCGCAGCTGTGTAATTAAAATAAATCTATAATAAACTGTGTATGTTAATATTGACAAGCACTGCGTATTTAATCGATCGACTGATTTTTTTCACAATTCAAGGAAATTGTATTACATAAATTGCTGTAATTACTCTTGCTTTTGAAATATATTTGAAAGTTTCCATTGAATAAAATTGGATATACACAGCAATTTTATACATAAACGCAAGTCATGATAGCTGCTAGCATTGTGTTACAGTTGTGTACATTTTTCTGGTTGATTCACGTAAAATTTATGCTATGAAACGAATGTACGAACGCCCATTCCCTCGCGCGGCGCGCATACGAGTATATGCAATTTTGATAAGCAATTAGCTTAAAAGCTTACCGAAGAGCTGGACTAGTTTTCCGGTATTACAGCAATTTGAATAATTTAAAATTCTAAGGTTTGTGGAAAGAACATATTTAAGTAGTTTGTCTTTATCGAATTTCATTTAAATAAAATAGAAGCAAGTGTGTACAGTAGTGGCAAATATAAGTTGTAAATACAAAGAGTAAAATTGCTATTTAAATATAAAATAGGTTTGTGGGAGGAATATATATAAGTAGTTTGTCTTTACCGAATTTCATTTAAATAAAATAGAAGCAAGTGTGTACAGTAGTGGTAAATATAAGTTGTAAATACAAAGAGTAAAATTGCTATTTAAATATAAAATATAAATTATAAATTGACGTCACATAAAATGTAACGTTAAGATTCAAAATATTCTACACTAATTACTGCTGCTTGCCTAATTTTTTATTATTTATTGAAAATTACATTTTAGTAAAAATTGCTAAATTTGAGATATAATTTGTGTTATTCATCTAGTGTGAAATTTATTTAATTTCTATTTAAATTTAGATTAAACAGGTTTGTAAGTTTGAAAAATTTTATATATTCGTAGGTATTTAAGTGAATTATGATGCGTGTCTATAAAAAATATATATATTACGATTTTTAATTCTTTGATGAGCTCGTGACGATAAAAATACATTCAAATTTTAAATCGTGATTTTTAAAAAAACGTGATGACTTTTATTGACGTTACTTGATAATTTTTTTGTAATTTGATTGATTACTGAAAAAGAAAATTTTGTGATTTTTCAAAAAAATGTTGTTTAACGAAAATTGTAATTTGAAGTAGTATAATTTGTACAAGTTGACGTGCAGTAATGCTGTTTTTTTAGCTTCGCCCATTCAAGACTATCCTAGGTAATCTGTTGAAAAATGGGGTCATGTTAGGGCAATATATGTATTTTATCTTCCCTCAGTCAAATTGTTCTCTTCTATTTTCCATTCCAAACCATACTTAATTTTTTTTTACCTTGAGGGTATTATAGCTTAATTATGAATGATTAATATAGCAAATTTTTTGAAGTAGTTTCATGGTGATGTGTACTGCATTGTGTATAACGAATATAAGATCAGAATATCATTTAAAATTACATATATTTCTTCATAATAGAGAAGTATATCAAGAAATGGACAGAGAAGAACGCCCAACGTAAAATAAAAATTCTTCCTTTTTTTTAAAAACTGTGTATTGCAGACAAATTCTCAACATGTAACTGGAATAAATACTAGAAGGTAAGTTATGTTAAAAATTAAATCCTTGTTAGACGTTAATATCGTATATGTATATAAATACATACATACACAGGTACACACACACACTCATATATATATATATATATATATATATATATATATATATATATATATAATAAATATATTTATATATCACCCATCAAATAGCAGAGGAGCGCTGAGGATGACGTTGTCTAAAATGGAAGGCTCTTCAAGTATTTGAAATAATAAACAGATAAATACTAGTATTTCCTTTCTTATTATTATTAAATACTTTTCATGGAATATTATAAAATATATCTTAATTTCGTGGAATATATGCAAAGTTTATGGTAGTTTAGAAAATAATTGCATGATATGTCTAATTTTAAAATGAAAAAAAATTCAACCTTTCATTTACTGGTATTAATTTTTATTTATTAATATATTTATTTTTCGAAAACCCCATGTCCAAATTGGAATAACATATGAAAAATAATTATAAATACATAGTAATTTGGGTAAATATAATTTAGCAATCAGTCATGAATCACCAAGCAACCCCATGACCCCATTTTTGACGAGGTCAATGGAGCAGAAATAATATTTAGACTGGGTGCATCTTGCAAAACCGCGATAAACAAAATCGAGTGCACAAAAGATAGGTGAACGCTGTAGAATATTCGCGCACGGTTTAGGCAGGTAAAATAAATAATGAAATCGACTTCTCACATAGCAGCCAGGAGCATAAAGGGCCACTAAATTCACGATCAAGATATGGTCAGTCAAGTATTTCGATTCACTTCGTCCAATATCTGCGACACATGCCTTTTTTGATAGAATTTATAACAAAATAATAACACGTTTTCCAAACGTTTCACGTCCGTTCCAATTTAGTCACATACTTTTAATGCAATTAGCTTGGTACTGAACATTTTATCATCTTTATAAATATTCACACCATATTTGAATTGAAAATAGGCAAGGAAGTTCTTAAGAAAATTCTTTTTCAAAATAAATTTAAGAGACAGGAATGTGACTAGAAGTGAAGTTTAAATTAAATTGATTATTTAACTTGAGTAAAATTTAAAAATTAGCCAGCTTATTAGAATCAACACCCGCAAGAGGATTTCTCAAATTATTTAAATGAAAGGTGCTATGAGAAATTTTGGAAGGCCATTAAATTATGGAACATTTGGAAATCTACATCATAAAAATAACGAAATCTGTTTCGTCTTCAGGAGCAGCTAAAAATTAAAGCAGCCAAGTAAATCATTAGCTTTGTTACCTACCTCGCAATATTTTTTTTTATCTGCATGTTAAAAGTAAAAACATTACGTTGAATTTTTAAAACTTATTTATATGATAAAAATTATTTGAAAACATTTAAAAAGATTTATTTTTTCTTAAATATCTATGAACCCGGTGACATCAGAATTATTTAAATTTTCATAAAGTCCAATGCCTGGTAAATAAGTATAATTTATATCATTTAATATATAGTACATTACAATAGTGTTACCATAAAACGACAAATAGTTAATTAAAAGTCTCTCCATAATAAAGCTATGATAACACAGATTTTATAAAATGAAAGTAATTTTAGCAACGAGCTGGAATTTAAAATAAAATATGGTGAGAAGACAAAATAAAAGAGAAATGGAAACATTATTAGTATCTAATTTTTTGGCAGGTCATTGATTTCAGTGATAAGCACTTCAACAACCCCAACATTGGTCACTGTTAGTACTTATATACCGTGTAATAATATGGTATAGTCTTCTATAAAAAAACTTAATTTTTAATAAATGTGTTGCGTATGCAAAATATATCGATTATAGAAAGGAAAATAATCACACATTAATTAAACAAAATAAAATCGGCCGAAGGCCGAAAGTTTCAGTAGGGACAGATATATTTCAAACCACCAATAAATTAGCAACGAGATTTGAGGTAATATTCCAACAATATTGAACCCTATGAAACATATCCATAAGGTTAAGAAACTGAATACATGGATTTCGCACAAATCGAACGAGCGTCAGAAGAGATATCGTTTAGAAGCATTTCTTTCTGTGCAGTCGTGGCATGAACGCGCACCGTTTTTAAACAGGATTAATACGTGTGATAAAAATGGATACTACTTAAAAATTGCAAACATTTTTTAGAATGATTTGAAAAGGATTAGGAGTCAAAATATATTCTAAAACGGAATATTTCCTAAAAAACTTAATGCTTTCTGTTTATACACACAATCGACTACAGTAGATTTAAATTATAACCAAGTAGACAAAATGATAAGGGAGCTTACGATTAAGCAGCCTAGACTGATGAACAGATACAGGCTAATTGTCTTCAAGGAATACGGTCGATCACATTTTGCATAAACAAAGTGTTTCGAACTATAGACGGAGGACTTCTATATTTTTTGAACCTTGTCCTAAGTGATTAACCTTTTCTAGGCCTGACGAATTCTTGCAAGGCAAAATATTTGATTCTTCATAAACTGTAGGGAATACCTATCATGATTTTGTTGCCACTCTCACAGCAGGGTTGACCCTTATCGGCATTAACAAGCTACAATTAAGATGATAAAACTCTTTCGATAATTTAGGTGCACACTTTTATTTTTCACTGCTTTTTCCTTCACAAATAATAAAAAAAATGTTCATTACAAAATCAGATGTTTGATACACAATATAACTAATGAATTGAGACTCAAGGCCAGGACGATTAGATCATTTGATACAACAAAATATAAATTGTTTAATATTCCGAAAAGAAAATTATCAAATAAATGATCTTAATAAAGCATTCATATTCTTCGATTTAATTACGCTCACTGTAACGTATGCTTTTCTTTTAATAATATGATTTTTTTAATAATTGTGCTAATTAGTGCTAATCAACTTAAAACATTATATCTCTTATATTTTATGCATAACATGTAATCTGCCTAAAGAAAAATAAAGAAACGGAAGTTTATAACCTATCCTCTAACTGTACTATTTATCTTTTTAATGGTAGCATTTATATTGCTTTTAAAGAAGAAAATCAAATGAGAAATACACTTATAAACATGACATTTTGATAGTTCAAAAATTATAAACATAGTATTTTGCTTTACCCGCGTGCGTTTGCGTGCGTGCGCGCGTGCGTGCGTGCCTGCGTGCCTTCGTGCGTGCGTGCGTACGTGCATGAGTACGTGTGTGTGTATAATATAAATAATAAACACGTTCTCTTAATATTTCAGCCAATCTAAATTTAATGACGCATATTAAATATTAGTGATTGAAATCTGTACAAAGTGAGTGCAGAAAATATGGGCTGTTATTATTTTATTAATACAGATAATGACGGCAGTTGTTGGTAAATATTAAGCCTTAAGGACATAGAATCGATGAAATGTTTGATATTTTTATCGTTGTGTACAGGACTACGATATAGGCGGATTTATTTTTGTGGGCGGGGTCACCGCCGTTTTAAATCTTGTTGGCATGCTACCTATCGTATTAGGTCATGTCCTTAAGTGTTCGTATTCAAAGATAAAAAAATAATGAATTGAAAACGGTCTAGCAGACGATTATCTTACAATAAAATGCCAGCAGAAAAAGAATTTGACATACGCTTGTAAATAATGGTTATATAAAGTAAACACAGGAAATTTGGTATTTCTATTTCCTGAATATTATTAAGTTCTACGAGGAAAATCTTTTAATATTGTAATTTTTTTTCACAACTGTTACTTTTTACTCCACTTCCACATTGGTTACTTTCCACAAAGCTTAAGATTATTTTTATTCAACAATATTTTTCGTAGGTATCAAAACTTTTCATATATCATCGTATCTTGGTGAAGATATTTAATTTTTTCATTATGCTATTTGCTTAAAAAAATAAGGTTATCAAACAATTTCTAAAGAAGGTGAAAGTTAAAAACCGGAAGAATGTTTCAATAAAGATGCAAGCCTTGAGTAACTATTTCAACACCTCTTAGACTCGGTTTTGAGAATAATCTATTTTTCAACATAATATATAACAATATCAAATCAATAATATTTGAGAAATCGTTCAATTTCTTTCATATTATACCAATAGACGTATTCTAATTCCGACAAGTACATACTATAATTTATCATTGCGAGATAAAGTAAGGATTTCTTTAAAATTTAAAATTAAGCAAGTACAATAATAGTAAAATTATTTCGTTTTTTTATTCACGATATTTTTTAAAATAAAATATGTCACATTGTAAATAACAAAATTGTCCCTTTTTCTCCGTTACGTTACGTAATATATTTCATGTCTATTTTTGATCATTGGGATATCTGTTTCTCTAACAACTTCGACCTGAATTTTTTTTTATTATTCTTACTGCTTGGTAAATATGAGTTTGTATATAAAGAATGTAGTGAACTCCAAATGGCATCAAATATTTTAGTCACATGGCATATAGACTCAAATTTTTGGTTAGTTTGTCAAAAAAGAATAAGAAACTGTTCTAATCCATAAAATTATTTTCTTAGCTTTTCAGATTAAAATAAATGGTAAATAAGTCTCAAGTCTTAATTTTTTACGTTTACTCTAGAATAAAATTTATTTAAAATAATAAATAAATTTTTATTTTTATGGATACGTCATCTATTTTGTTTACACTAAATGTGCTTTATTTGAAGATGCTCTAATGATTATATCAGGTTAAAAATTATATCAATTAATTAAACTAATAAATTTATATAACCACGATTTAAACTTATTTAACATTTTCTAAATATTATAATTGTTATTATACAAGTTGAAAATAAATTTTAACTTAGTCGTCAATATAAAATATTACGAGGATATTTTCTCTTTATTTTACTGTTTGTATTGATAGTTACTAACCTAATACTTTTAGTAAAAGAGTGTGGGGTCGTCACACCATTTTGTTCAAATTTCGTTATAATGTTATTTCATCGTAAAATCCAGTTTCAACCATAACGCTATAACAATTTTATATTTGGGTATTGTAACTGAGATATTAAAACAAAACAAACATACACGCATGTGTATATATATATGTAAATACACACACATGAAAAGTGATCCGAGACGTTAGATAACACATCCAATTAAATAAAAAAAGATTTCAGATAAATTAAATTACGTTTTACCAAATACACAATATAACAGAATGTGATTTAAAGCCAGTTAGTAAATGTTGCGTCTTATATATCGATTGATTGTATAACTCATTCGGTATCTATGTATTTACCTTTGTACGTAGTTTAAGTAATATTCGCAGTTTTCTTATAAGATCACTATAGTCACTAGACAACTGAGCTGTGAAACCCGAAAGCACCATTTTAGAGCGTATATCTTACACTTAAATTGTATACATCTATACCGTCAAGTTTACCTACTTTACCTTGCACTGATTTTGGTTTAAGAACCGGTAATCGTATTTCATATAAATATTTATAATAAGATATATTAAAACTCTAATATGTGCCATTTCAATGCATTGCTTATTAATATAGAATAAATTATTTACAAACAAAATTATAAAAACAAACACCATAAAATCAAATGATAATGATAGCAAATGGTTTAATGAATTTGGAAAAAGAAAATATTTCATTAATTTCCTTTGCCCTTTTACTGACCAGAAAATTTTAGTAACATATTAATTAAAATTTTAGTGCAGAAGTTACTGCTGTTTTTACAATGACAAGAACTTCAATGACGAAAATTTAATAATGAAAGTCTTATTGCTAATACACGAAAACGCAAGTAATAATCTCATTGTTCAAAGAAAAGTACCGTTGTAATAAAGTAATAAACTCATTGTTGCAGTACCTGGACACTTCGAGCACCAATACGAAAGGCTTTCACTTGATTAGCCTTTAAGAATATCGATTTAGATATTAATTTATAGTTTTTATGTGTAGAACTTGAATCCGATTTAATAAGTTATGCTGTCAAGTAACCAATGACTCGTAGCCAATAACCGTGATTATGAGAACTTAAGGAAGACCAAGTTAAGCCATCAAAGACCTCTCCAAAATTAACAGCCATTAAGAAATAGTACTTTCACATACCTCTCTTGATTCACTCCTTTTTAATTATAAGAATTTTGAAAGTATAACAAAAGGAGTCCTTGTAAAATTACGAGTTGTCTAAAAATATTACTAGAAATACTTCTAAAAATATAGTTGGAAATGTCCACGTGGTTTTTTGCTTAAAACGTTTGATACAGAAACTTGGAAATTAGCATAGTCATAAAGCAATATGCTTTATGACTATGCTAATTACACACACACACACACACATATATATACACACACACACACACACATATATATATATATATATATATATATATATATATATATATTAGTTGTAATTTAGACATTTTTGTATTGAAATTTTAGAACCAGGAAATTAAATTATCGCTTTTTATTTCATAAATGATGAGGGTTATTAATTATAAGAGGAAATTATAAGAATTTCAACACTATTTTTTATATAAATAGTTCAAGAAATATTTTACAATATTCACAAAAAATATTTCGCAATCTATCTCCGAAACTGCTAAAAAGAAAATTATGATAAAAAATAACGTACTACAACTTTATTGGAAAGCTGCAACAATTATTCCCAATCCCATATTTTGAGAAATTTTTGACATTTTTAGGTTTTTGAGAGATGTATGAAATATGAAAAATTTTACGTTTTCGTAATTTTTTGTAACTCCATCAGACAAAAATAAAGCTGTACCTATTTTGAATTAAATTTAAAATTTGTTTTATACAGTCTACTAACCAACTCATGGTCATTAAAAACGTCCATTAGAATGTAACCGCGTTAAAAATGGACTGATTTTATTTTTGGTGTGTTTTAACAGTCTGTCATCACATAGCATAGTATAGTCCTAAATACAGAAATCATCACTCAATCTATAAAATGGAATTAACTAAATACATGAAAGCGAAAACAAATAAAACCCAAGGCAATAAATCTTATAAGTATCTTTTTACCCAAACAGGGAAAATTAAACGATCATTTTATTTTTCACATTGAACAGTAAAGCCCGCCTGTCAGAATAATGAAACCGGATAATTAATTAATTTGCGATTGCAAAGAGATAAAGGAGGGTTAAAATCTAATCCCCCTTTTAATAGCAGCCATCTAACACAATCAGATGATTTGCCAAACACAACAAAGCGAATTTAAATTCTAAAATCAATTATTATCGTAAAAAAGTGATTAAAAATAAAACTCACAAATTTAATATAATATTCATTTTAATTGATTGATGCATAAAAATATTGACTCGAAAGTTCTAATCCCAAATAATGAAGTTTAGCGAGTTGAGGTGAAAGCAGTTTAGAGTTATAATTTTTGTTATACACTGTGTACGGGAATAAGTGTCGGACAAAAAAATCGTTATTCGTTGACTGAAAAATAGTTGATTGTCGTTAAAGTAAAATATAAAAGATGACTTCTTTTTCAGAAAATTTAAAATAATATTCAAAATTATTTGTCAATTTTTTTGTACATAATTATTGGGTGTATTGAAAAGAGTTATGTGTAATATTTTTTTTTGCACTCAATTAGAAAAAGGGGGTCTTTTACGTTTTATTTCAACGACAATTCATTCGTTTAAAGCCAACGAAAATGCGTTTTTCTTTGTCTGACACTTATTACTGTATACCGTGTATATTGAACTATTGGATATCATTTATTACAGTGATATAGTCTTAAATGTAACTTTATTCACACAGATATATATATATATATATATATATATATATATATATATATATATATATATATATATATATATATATATATATATATTTCAAATAAAATACAATTCTACTCTTTGGCTTAGTTGGAATATATTGTATTCGGAACTATTATTTTATTTAAATTGTTTTAGCCCCTGTATTTTATTTGAATTGTAAACATCGGTAAACACGACAGTCTCGCGAGAACGTTTCAGTACGGAGTAAATTATTTCACGTACGCCAGTTTATTTCTACTAATACAACCGTTCGTCTATTTACATTAGGGCTAACGGTGCCCGTGGCTTCGCTCGTGTAGAATTCTGTTTCAGACTATAAGGATATCATGAAAAACAAAAATATACAAATTTTGTCACTCTCTCAAACTAAAAAAATACATATTTTTTAAAATGTACATGAAAGCTGCGAGAATTTTTTAGAGTATTTTTGTATCTTTTTTTTTTGTATATATACATATATATATATATGTATTTTTTATAAATTTAATTATCGTATATTAGAGAGAATCACTTTGCCTCGAACACAACGCATACCGTTTGCTTCGTCACTCCATTTTTTAGCAAGGCACTTGGGGCAAGTTTTGTTCATTTATCCGATTTTACAGTGTTTTACTGAGCATAATCAAACATGAATAATTTCATCCAATCATCTGTCAGACCATTCCCGATTCGGTATGAATATTAATTTGCATTATAAATTATAATTACTTTATCATTCATCTAATAATCCAAATCAATAAATTACTATACATTTCCTGAATATTAATTTATTTCCATTATTAATTAAACTTTATTTAAATTGTTGTTGTAGTAAATTTAACAATTCATTAGATACATTTAATCTTTTAAAATAATTAAATTTCTTTTTAAAATTAATTTAAAATTTAATTTTATAATTACTTTTAAAACAAGTATTTTTCAAATAAAATATTTAAAATAGAAACAAAATTTTGATTTCTTAAAAAATTATTTAATTGTAAAAATAATTTTAAATGCAGTTAATCAATTTAAAAAAGTAATTAAAACAAATTTAAATAAATAAATTTGAAGAAACATTTTAATATAAATGATTAAATATTTGTTTTTTCAATTCATTATAATAATTAAAGTTTTTAAAACAATTAACTTCAATTTAAAATGAATTTCAAATTTATTATAAATTAAAAATAAAATTTACATAATAATTATATAATGTTAAAATTAGTTTTTAATTTAATTTATTTGTTTTAATCGTAGACAAAAATATCAAAATTTTTACACCACCCGCCTTCACCAAAACAAAATATAACGCTGACCTTGATGATATGTTTAATTTATATGAATGTTTTAGGAATGCATGCCGAACAAAAGATAATCATTATTTCAAGCAACAAGTAAGCAAATAACGCGTATCATCATCATCATCATCATATATATTATATATTAATACGCTAAGGTTAAGATGTTACACTCCCTTTTTCGAAAAAACCTCACAACTAATCCACATAAATTATATATCATTTTATAGATAATTGCTTGCTCTACCGGCATCCACAACTAAAAAAATTATTATTGCTATTGTTTTTGCAAATTAATTAATTATTAAAATTATATACACAAAACAGCAATGCCGCCATCTAACGGCTCAACGTCAATATGATTGACGGTCGGTAAAATTTTTGTTTAATTTCAAATCCACTCACGTATAAATAAAGTGGCGCTTTAGCTCAATGCTTTTGATACTTGCGCCTCTATATGTAAATTTTAGTAAAATATTTGTTTGATCTGTCATCTGAGCTTCATAATGGAATAAATAATGCGAAGATTTCGCACGGGTCACGCTAGTTATATATTGTATTTCTTTTCAAAAACTATATGGACCTAAACTATACGTTCAAATAATGTTATGAAAGGCAATTTTTATCAACACAAAATTTCTTTGACGATAAGTTTTTAACACAAGAAAGATAAATAAATATATATATATATATATATATATATATATGTATATATATATATATATATGTGTGTGTGTGTGTGTGTGTGTTTATATATATATATATATATATATATATATATTGACATACTTGATAAAAATATAACACTGGTTTAAATCGATTATTATTTGAATATTATGGATTATTAAATTATGTTACAAAGACTTACTCGAATTATGTTTTGAATGTTTTGATATGATTCCATAAAAGAAACTATTTCATTATATTTATAAAATTATATAATAATAATATATATAGTCAATATATGAGATGTCATATATGAGATATCATGTGTTATTAAAAAAAATCGATACCTGTAGGTAGATTCTTATAAGTTAGACCTCCGTATACATTAAAAATATAATTTAAGCGTTTAAAATTCATGAATAATAGAAATTTATAAGATATGTAAAATGATGAATATAATTTACAAGATACGTAAAATTATGAAAATTTAGCTTTGATCACAATAACGAGAGACAGATCAAAATAATCATATAGAACATATTTCTTTATATATTCTCATCTAATTAATTCCAATATTTAGTAGCGGAGAGTAATAATACACAGGTCACGATTTTTCAAACTTCGTTGCTGGCTAAATAATTACCAACATACTTCTGGTCAGTATATAAATTCTGTATAAATATTCTATAAGTAGAATGTAAAGTCTTGGGTTCTCATATTGCTAGCGTAGTACGTGTTATAAAGACAGGAGTTTTTTTTTATTGTAAAGTTATGTCCGATTAATATTATCGGTTTAGTTTCGAAAAATGGAAGTTCGCGTTTGAGTAAACTAGTTAGATTTTCTCAGATAGTTTGTAACACATTTGCTATTTTAAAAACGGTAATAAGTCAATGCTTATTTGTGTTAATTATTTATATTCACCTATAACGATATTTATATAATCAAGTGATAATTTAAATGGGTCTCCTGGATTTTGATAGTAGACTTTTAAAAGTAATACCATTAATTAAAAAATATAAATAATTTAAATTTATGTTTAAAAGCAAACAAAAAAATTATGTTTGAAACAATATCCGCAAACGGACAGCTAAAAACTTCAATTTTTAAGTTACCGTCATAGATTCAGCCGTATCTCAGTAAAGCCTATTTTTTCAGATAAGTCTGTAAAAATTTGAATGGAAATAAAACATCGCATCTCTACATCTTCATTATACAGCAGGGTGGCCCCTGGACCGGCACCGCTATGCCACTTTTCTCCAAACGTCTTCAGTAATTTACACTCAACCATTATTCATCATCTTCCAGTCTACAAGGCGCGCTGAAATACTTAAATACACAGCAGCGCTCTATGTAGGACGATACGCGAATATTGATAGCTGCTACCCCGCGCGTGTTTTGTATAAAAGTGAAACTCAACACTTTGATATAAAATGGAAATGACGTCACGTATGACCCTCCCTACTCCGACGTTGACGCACCGGATTCAAAGCAACTTTGCGCGCCCTCGCATTGTTAGTTCAGATTCAAAGGTAATTAATTTGACGCCGATGGAGTCTTCTAAGCACAAAGGTAATTGAAGTTTGTTATTCAAATTTAATCGTAATTTTCATTGTGGGCATCGCGTGGCCTGCATCTATATCCGGACTTTAGGCCGCTCCGCTCGGCTTACTTGGGCACTCACTTTGTCGAAATAATTTTTGGGAAGAAATTTGTTAGATAAGTAAATTGTTGCTCTCTGAACGTTTTTTTTTCAAACTAAAGCCTGGGTCATAATATCACTTTGACCACGATAAACTAAGTAATTAGAGATAATAAGAAAAAATACAGAGAATATTTTTTATTACCCATTACGTTAAATATTTTTATAATTATGTTAATGTCAACGTTTTTCTTAAATTATTATCATAATTTTGATTAATAACATAAGTGTTTAACTTAAGGGTCGAAAGAAGAAATACTATAATAATATTATGCTGTGCAAATATAATAATAAACAAATAGTATGTCAATTGTGATTTGGAATTCACTGTTTTAAAAATTGTAATAGTGCTATTGGAAAATATCCCTAGTCGAATTTTGGTATCAAGTGGATTAAGGAATATTATGATCACTTTATCTAAATTATAAAATAGTGAATGTTTTGAAAAATGATGCAGGGTGCATCTGATTACTGAGGGAATAACTCGATACTCGGAAGAATGTAAATTTATTCGTGGATAAATAATAAAATATATGGTTACAGGATATAATACACAATTATTATTCATTGAAATCTACCATTGTTTATTTGGTCGTAATCGTAACGTTTAAATTTTGATTTTTTGGTGTTTACGATCATTTACGTTCTAATACAATTTCGTTTTATTCAAAAATTTATGGCAACTTTCAATATTTTTAATTCAACGCATCTCGATCAAATAAATTCATATTTTGCTAATTAAGGAGAGTTGGATAAGGGCAGATTAACTTTTTCTCTATCATAAATTAATTAATGGAAATTTGTATTAATTGCTCTAGCGTAGATTGCAATCGATGGATACGATTCGATTATCTATTTTCAGTGAAATCGGTTATTATAAAAACTTTCCCAAACACTTCAGATAGTGACGCACTATTTTGTAACACATATTACTGTTTGGCTCTCATATTATCTCTTCGAGGATCTATAGTATAAACGCTTTTTTGTAAATCTATTTGTTTCTGAACTTATTGGACTAAGCTGAGCAAACACTTTAAATCTCCACCGATAACCATTAAACCTAATATTTCATAATCATGATAGAGTCTGAAAAATATGGAGGTGATTGGTGATACTAAATATTTCATATGTTGATACTCGTATTTTATGAAACAGATTACTACTTATTACGATAATAAACTCATGTGATGATGTAATTGTTGCTCCCCATAAAAAACTAATCGGTACCAAAAATTTAATAGATAAAATTGAATGACTGAAAGTAATATATAAGATAAAATAAGCAAAGCATTATATATGGGATACTTGCAAAGAAACAAAGTTAACCAAAATTAAAAAAATGTCATATACCAAATAATTGTAATCGTATAGTGTTAGTGAAACGAAATTCTTTATTTCTCCCTGTACTTTCTGAATGACTCCACCTGTAGTGGTATGTGTGAAGATATAGTAGGTTTATTCGTTCTACTGGTAGAATATAAGAGGAGATAGATAATCTACTTTCCACTATTGCAGAGGGACATGTTGTTTACAGTCGATGTGATGATATGATTTGAGATTAATTGTGCATTGGCCATAGTCTTGCATTTTATAATGTATTTCGAAAAATTCTGACTCTAACAATATTTGGTTGGTTTTAGGTTGTAAAATCCAAAATTATTTCTATAGCCATTTTTTTACCAGTAAATAGGATATACCAATTTGTAAAAATCGCCGATATGTATTGTGAAGTATTTGAAAATTTTTCGATGTTCTCCAACTTTTTTTTTTTATTTGTAGCTACAAAAATAACCCATTGTTAAATTTTGAATTTAATATTTGTCGTGTTATATTGGTTAATTCATTTGTTTTTTCCCCATGAGTTAAGTGATAACCTCTCATTTTTCTTTTCTTGAATCCTTTCACTAATTTCATTACTTCTCGCAATATTATTAGGTTATCTAAAATTATAGCAAATATATTTGAATGTAAATCAAAGTACTTAATGATTAGCTAAAGAAAATCTTAATTAAATGTGGATTAGGAATTTATTTAGAAATACATCAGATATTAAAAAACGGTTTCATAAATACATAGAGCAAAAGTCATGTTTCAAATATTTAAAGTCTTTCAGATTAAAATGTTTAGTTTGGTTAACTGAACTATTTTTATATAATAACTCTGTGAAAAACATATGACGTAACAACTTGAGGAATATATGAAGAACTATTGAATTAATCAGTTTACTAACAATAAGATAAGGAAGCAAGCGGGTGAGTTACTAAAACAAGCTATTAATTGAGCAGGTATAGGACGAATTAAATTTTCGCCTTTGTATATTGGCAAAGAAACAAAAATGTATCGTAAATATTACTATTAAAATAATTTGTAATTGGGAATATAATTACTTGTATGGATACTACCTTTAATATTGATTTGAAAGTTAATTACCTCGCAAAGGTTTCACCAGACGTAACATTTATCACAATAAAAAAGCTTTTGAAATAAGTTTACAAAAATGAGACACAATCATAATTTCTTAATAAATTAACCACTCGTATTACATCATAAATACTTTTTACTTTCTTTTATTGACTACTGTTTGTGCATTTTATGAAAAGTCAAATGTTACAATAAATTTTTGCAGCCATATTGAAGTGGATGACGGTTTTCTATAGAATAATAGATTCTTATTAGACTAATTCTTATTAGACTAACTTATAAAATAAAAGAAATGTGATAATAGACATTGAGAATTATTGTAATCCACAATTGAATGAAACTACGTGATGTAGTATTATTTCTACTTTCTTTACCACGACCTAGGTTTCGTTGTATTACAACATTTTCAGGTGGGATATTAGAATCTTTGCTAATATCCCACCTGAAGATGTTGTAATACAACGAAACGTTGGTCGTGGTAAAGAAATTAAAGAAAGTAGAAATAATACTACATCACGTAGTTTCATTTAATTGTGAATAATGCATTTCTACAAAATTAACGCCAAATATATTCAAAATTATTGTAATCTTATCGATATTTCGGCTTTCGGACGTTATCGATATTTTGGCTGTCGTCCCGAATGTCACAGATTTTCAAATCCGTTCCTGTGATAAAGCAAACGGTCAAAGCTGTAAAATATCAATAGTATTAATATGTAAATGTATATTGTATTAATATGTAAATATATAGTGTAAGAGCTCGGTTTGATGATGCAATTTAGCATGATTGTTATGATTGAATGCTCGGCATGGACTTGGTTTTGTCAACAGGGTCGTAGTGAATTTATGTACACGTTGCGTCATATTTTGGCATATTCTGTAGATGCAAATCACAGCTTCGTTCAAGAATTCATTGAAATTTTGGAATTTGTGATATATATAAGTATCTTCACTTGCGGTAGGTTTGTGATAAATAATTGTTAATTACATATGGTGGAAAATCTCTGTAATCCATTGTGTACTTGAAATAATTTTTCAGGACCGTTCAGTGATTTAAATTTTTTTCTAATTATCATTTATATAATATTATGGTCACAAGCTTTACTTACTTTGAAAACTAAATGTAATATTTTTCTACCATGAATTCTTTATAGCAGATTTGGACAGTAATCCTAAAGTGCGGGATTTGGGGGTTCAAAAATTTGTTTATTGAATTATTTTCTAAATGTTACCTTATGATTATACAATAACTTGAAAAATTTAAAGTTGCTTTACAGCCATCGATAATACCTTACGCTTAAATCGCACGTACGACCTGGAAAAAACTTTTCTGGTATTTTAAATTGATTTTATATATCTTACCTATCTCCAGCCTTTTTTGAACAATTTGGATTATTTTATTTTTATTTGGAAAACTGAAAAGCACACGTGCCGTGGTCGAGTTTGGATCAAAAAAGATACGGTCGTCAATGTCTAATAATAGTCTATTAAGGAACGACTAAGGGTGACATAAATTTGTTCATAATAATACCACGGTAATATAAGATGCGGAACTGGTGACAGGAACTCTTTAGTGATGTCAAATATACTCACTAAGTTTGTACTCATTTGGCTTGGGTTAACGTAGCAAGAAACTAAAAATAAAGAGGTAGGTAACTATATACGGGTGCGTATAGTATAAATAAACCTTTAGTACTGATTCTAATTTTACAAGTTATTATAAGATTAGAAGATATGCTGTTTTTGTATAAGTATTGTAGGTAACAAGCAGAAATACTTGACTATGCCGTAAGACTTGAAGGAATGCTCTTTTTAAATTACTATTGTGGGGTTCACTGGGAGAAACTCTATTGGTGAACTCTAAGTCCGAACACCTCAGTCCGGATTTTTTAATCTACTGAGACTTTTAGATATCTCTGTGACTTTAGATCTGCTTTTTTAAATTAGAATCTTTTGTCTTAAGCAAAGAATCTGTCACTTAAATTCGGATGCCATCTCCTCAATATTGATATTGCAGAGTTACTAGTTAAGATCTTCTGTTTTTAAATTAGCACTATATGTCGCAAGAAGATACTCCTGTTATTGCATTCTACGTTTCATCTCTTCAGTCCTGACGTTGCAGAGGTACTGGTTGTCTAAACCATTCGACTTGAGAATCTATTCTTTTTAATTTAGTATTATGAGCCACAAACAGAAGGTCTGATTCACAGATTCTTGATTCGCAGCATCAGGCTGAATAATTGGAATCTGGGTTCATTGAACTCCAGATTCCAATTACTCAGCATGACGCTACAATGATACGAATTTTATTTTGTGCTACCTACAGCATTAATTAGGGTGATTCTGTTTTATTGGCCCGAGTGTAGTATCATAAAAAAATGGTTAGAGTTTTAATATAAAAATTAAAGGTATCCCACACAATTTCTCAATAATGAAAAACATATCAAATTTAGGTAGCAAAGGTCTAATCCTAATCTAATAATAATATTTCCAATTTAATAATAATAATATCTTAGACAAGACTAATGGTGTTATAAATTAACCATTTAGGAAAATCAGGGTACAATAATGGAAACGAGAGGTGGCGAGTAGAACTTTTTACTTGTTCTTACGTAAGCAAGAAAGAGAAAAGTTAACAGTTAGATAAGTATATACAGGTACATTCAAAAGCGTGAAGCAACTAAGATATAATTATATAGATAAGTACAGATATAAACAAATGCATGAAGTGATTAAACATCGGTACATAGGTAGGTAGATAAATAAGGAAAAATATACTACGCCTTTAAACATTTCATTTCTTCCAAATTCATCGAAAGTAGTGGTTGGTAGTTTCTAAATCATGATTAAATTTATTTCGGCAACTTATACGATTTCTAACTTAAGTTTATATATTGAGAGGTGTATTTAAAATTAATTTATTGCACAAAATAAATATTAGGAACTATATAACAACAAACTGTATATTAGATTATATTAGTCAACATCGTATGATTATTGTTAAGAAGTTATAACTCCAAACTTGTATATTCTATATAAATATAATAATTTACAAAATTTCCCGCTGACAAATAAATTTCGGCATGGATACGTCATCTACCGAGACAACGTTGGGATTTTGATAATTGCGTGAGTTATATATACGGAAACTGGCGGATTACGTATAGTTATTTACGCATACATACACACGTGTGCACACACACACACATACACACACACACACACATATATAAATATGAGAGATTTATTTATAACTGTATTATTCTATAATTCAATATAATGTCGTTTATATGTTTCATATTTCTCAATTATTAAAACTTTATTAAGATATTTATGAATCAGAAAAATAAAGAAAATTTTTAAAAATCATGTTTACATCATCTAGTTTCAACCCCTTTCTTGAACATGCAAGAATTAAGCAAAAATTAGTAAAAAAAAAGTGTTGTTCAAATCACGTAATAACAATATTAGTTTGTGCAGAAGTGCGGGGTATATACTTAAACACCGCCCATAAAATTATTTACAGACGCTAGAAATTTTTCTATTACATCATGATACTAAGGAAGGTTTACTGGCTTGTAAGATAATCGAGAATATTAATATAACGGCTGAAAAAATATCAGTCTCATGATATCATTCATTCGTGTTGTCCACACGTTTATCATTCATTTATGTTGTCCGCACGTTTTAGGTATTTAAATATTGATGAATTTTTTAAACTTTCCAAGTAAAATTTAATCTTTGGTAAAAACAAAAGTGCATGCCGTACATTTTTTGGTCAGAGTTATTGGAAAAATAATTATAAATATTTAAAAATAATTAAGGTAAAATTTTATCAGAGGAAGTCCGCTCTCCAATAAATTAGATTAAAAATAAATTACTAGTGAACTCCCGAAATATGATTACTTTTATCGTCAAACCTCGATATTGGTACACTAGTCGATAATAAAAAAACAAGCCTGCGGGGTGTACAATATTGGCTCATATATTTAATTTTTTAACACAAAGGATCAGAGGTCACTATGCGACATGTAATACATAGAGTAAATTTCCTTCGACGCAACCATTTATGAAATGCTGATTTAGAATTAAAAATTAACCCTGTCACTTAAATAACTACAATTTAAATTAAACTTAGAATATAACTTGGTAACCTTTCTAAATTAATGTTTGTGATAAGATAATAATATAGTACATAATTAATTTAAAATTATGTTTAGTCAAACCAAAATTCATACCCATATCCGAAAAAATACTCGTGGCAAAATTTAAATAAAAATTAATTTATACATTAAATAGCATTTGTCTGTAAACGACTGTTAATTTACGGTAATTTTATTTTAGTCTTTTTGTAAATGAATACATTATACAACAAAGAACATCAAGTATATAAATATTAAAAGCATTCACGACGATTGAAATGTAAATGCTACCTACAAAGTAAATATTCTCTATCGAAATATATACATTCTTTCACAGTACCCTATTTTTTAAAAGTTAACTGTTTATGATCATATCAAATATAATCTATTTGCTAAAATATTTTGTATTACGTAAATTTGTCACAGTTATTATTTAATTAAAAAACTAATGCGAAGATTATAGCGCCATAATGATGCATAGTAATAAAGCTTTAACAACAGGTAGAAATTAATATTTTGGCCAAAAAATCGTTTTAGGTTCCAAAAAAAAATCGTTTTAGGACCAATCTTTAAGGATTTTGCAAAAAGTAAACTTTTGGAAGTTCCACACATCAGCACATGAAAGGGACTACGCAATATATTAGTACATCACATTAAGTTGTTGCTAAATAAGAGTATTGGGAGTAATAAAAAACAAAAAGTGCCTGAAAACAACAATGAATTGAGACAAAATTTTCTTGGAACCCTTTTATTATGGGACGGGATATAAACATAAAGGTTTCTTTAAAGTAGAATTAAGTATATTATATAATTAAATATAAAACTTAAACTGAATGAACCTCTTATTCAGTTTCCGTAGTATTTTTTAAAATTATTGGTCACTCAAGTCTTGATACATTTTTCACACCATAAATGCTCAAATTTTAGAAAAGTAATAAGCAACACATCAGTAATTTACATAAAATATTCTAGTATACGTCTAGTAAGATAATTGTTACAAAATATTGTGAAAAAAGACAGCAATATATTATATATATATATATTACTGCTAATATTATGCGTGTATAATAAAGTCTTACAGTTGATATTACTTGAAAAACCTATTTAACAAAATATTTTATTTAATTACGCTTATCACGTATTTGTAGAAATCACTCAAACTCGCAGTAAAGCATAGCTATCGACGAAATGCCTTAAAAGAAATATTAGCTTTTACCATAATTTTACTGCGATTACTCAATATAAAAGACTTATGAAATTTCTTAGTAGAAAATATTCTTTGAAGGTCAAACCCTTTTTGCTCATCCTATATTCATGAATCTTTCTTTAAATTATCTACATACATCTTCTTGAAATTATTATCACTTAAAGTAGTTTATTCGGAGATCGATTAACAACCTACTAGGGGACCTACTTTTAAGTTTTTCGACCATAATATGACCTTAAGTTGTCTCGAACTTCGAACTTTCTATTTGTAAATTACTATAAATTTTAAGTGGACAAAACCTCCCAAATATCCGGTTCTGGTATATAAACTAAACTATATTTTTGCTTCATTTGCCTTTTATTTCCTCATTCTACTCTTTTACATATATCTAACATATTTGAATCTTGATCAGTCATATAAACCAATGAAGTTATACGTCGGTGTCAGATAATCGTGGGTCGTTTCTTTCAAGCAGAAACAAATTTAATCAGACCTTTTTTACGGAAAATAAGGTTTATATACTAATAGAATAAAAAAGGGAGTCCTTATAAATCATTTGAAATATTGTTTATTTTACTTGACTGAAACAATAAGACATCTTCTTGTTTAAATACAATTTTCCTATTTTTTTTATGTTAATATCTATAAAATCGTAAATAATATTTAATGCTTGAAATTTGTTAAACACTTCTTAACTTTTATTACTTTATACTTTGTATTTTCTTAAACTCAATCATTTAATTATGGTTAAAAAGTTAACAAATGACTTACCTTTTCCGTTAGGAGTGGCTAGGAGGGCGCCACAGAATCACATACAGCATCGTACAATAGGAATATGCTAATATACATATAAATGCAAATTAATTTTAATATACATATATATATATATATATATATATATATATATATATATATATATATATATATATATATATACATATATATATATATATATATATATATATAAATATATATATATATACATATATATATATATATATATATACATATATATATATATATATATATATATACATATATATATATATATATATATATATATATATATATATATATATGTATGTGTGTGTGTAATATGACACTGAAATAAATCAATTCTAATAAATCAAGAGTTTTAATAAGAATTTTTGTTCACTTTCTATTAATCTGGCGTGGCTCCGACAATATTTTATATTACAACATAAACCTTATATCGTAATGTTTCTGAATCATTATTTTAAATCAGCAGGCTGCTATTTATTTGGCTGAGTTTGTAACCAGCAATCAATTATTAAACTAAATTAATTGACATGTCGTACTTTATTTCCTAATTTTTTGTCTGCAGCAATATATTTAATCTTACAAGATTGGTTTGTTTTAATCGGTACTATGTTAGAGTTGTTAGTATTAGCGCCTTTCAATAGTCTTTTTATTTTGAGAAAATGAAATAATCACTCTCCTATAAATCGAACCAGATATTAAGCTTAATTTAATTCTCTATTTGACCAGATATTAAGCTTAATTGAATTCTCTACATGCTACAGTAAAATTATTTAAGTTAATTTAATGAACATTGACCAAAAGGTCGAATCCACGCCTGCAACCTCAAATACGAGTTTGGTGTTGAAAATATTATTCATAGTTATAATGTTCCATAAGTTATCTGCTATCACAGACTTATGCGATTACTATATTTAAAGCTAGTTTATAAGTATTCGTTGTAATTTTTGGAGGGCTTTAATGACAAATAACCCATTTTACATACCATCTACGGAATAAAGGTTCTGAAGGTACGAATACAAATAATAGCGCGAATAGACCGACTATCCCCAATTACGTACATGGACAAAACAAGAACCTATTTACCACATCTACCTACAAATGCATAAAGTAAAACGTCGGTAGTAAATAACACAAAAGACTCGCATATAAAAACCCGGAAGTGGATACAGCTGGTAGTAATTTTTTATCAAATACCTATGCGATAACTATATTTAAAGCTAAGTTATAAGTATTTGCTTTAATTTTTGCAGGGTTTTAATGACAAACAATCCATTTTACATACCATCTACGGAATAAAGATTCTGAAGCTACGAATACAAATAATAGCGCAAATAGACCGACTATCCCTAATTACGGACACGGACAAAACAAGAACCTATTTACCACATCTACCTACAAATGCATAAAGTAACACGTCGGTAGCAAATAACACAAAAGGCTCGCATATAAAGACCCGGAAGTGGATACGGCTGGTAGTAATTTTTTTTGCAGACTAGGTAGGGGAGTCAAGAATTCATGTGGCGAGGCTGCCACATACGGCGGAAGAATGTCACTAGCAGATGTGTCCGCGAATTTAAGCTCACCGCAACAGTCGTGCAGTGTGTAGGGGACCTTACTTAATTATTATTTTTATTGCATTGCGTAGTACCACTTTGGTGTTGGAAATAAATTGCTGTTTTTCTGTGTATTCAGGTTTAATAGGGATATTCATATTAGTTTATAATAATAACTAGAGAGTATTTCTCATAATAATGTTTCTTGTGGAAGAACTAGGAGGTATAAAACAGAATAGATAAGGGATATAGAGCAGAATACTCGGACATTGTGACTATAAAATAAAATTAATGCTTAATAAATTTTTACAATAGTCTCCTAATATTAAAAAAAAAAATTAAAAATGAAATCGCAATTGGCAAGTTTGCAAAAAGAATACGCACCAGGAAAACCTTAAAAAATTACTTGTTTTCTATTAAAACCGGATGATATAAACCGTTAAATAATATTAACCGTTCTTCTAGAATATGCAATTTGCTTAAAATTTATTAAGTTAAAATAAAACTTTTTAAAATTACCGTTGATTTCTCTAAACTATGAGATTTAGAACCATTATTGTAGATTTCCGCTAAGCTTTAGGAAAATTTCTAGTAACGCTGCTATTCCTCATAATTTTGCTTTCGCAATTTTTATGATAAAGGTGGACATGGTTACGTGACTATTTTTAGCAATATCTTTAGAATTATATTTTTTTAAATTCTGGCTAAATCACATTTTTGAATCCTTACAACCAGCTGTTTCCAATAATGCGAACAAGATACACGAAAATTAAAAAAATACTTTATATTTTCCACTCAAAAAAATTTGTATAAATATTTTGGATATTAACTGTTATAACTGAGATATAAGTGGGTTAATGTACTTTATTGCTATGTTAAGTTTACTTCAAATGGTTTTTAGGAAAAACTGAGTGAACCAGAAACTCTGATAGACAGAAAGACGGACTTAGAGGTAATCGATCTTATAAGGATTCCTATTTTCGTTTTAAGGTACAGCGTACAAACAAATAGGCTTTTCTTCAACTATACCTACAAAAAATAAACATCTGAGGGAGATGTATGTACATACTTGTAGATAAATACAATTCAGAACTCGCTTTTTCTTTGTTTTTTTTAAACTAAAAGGTTCAGTATTTTTCACGGTATTTTCAAAAAATATTATTAATCTGCTGACAACTTCTCTATGTCATCTTTATTTCAAAGTGAATAATCTTTTGAACACATTACCACTAAAATGCACTGACTACACTAAAATAGCAGAATATAATTTTTTTTTATTTTCTAATCTTATTAATTCTATAGTGTACCTGTTTTCATTCGGTGTAAAGTATAATAATTTATAAATGAATGTAATGTAATGACGATATAAAATATGAAAGAAAGGAAAGCTGTACTATTTGGTATTGCTCATTAGAGCTATGAAATATACGTTGGCATAAAATATAAAATAAGATAGGAGCGATATGATCAAAGAATAGTATGATAACACATGTCGCCCAATTAAAATAAATAAATTTTAACTCAGCAATTGTGTTGTACCCTTAGCTCTGTCCGAAATCATTATAGAGGTCCTTGACTCGCAACAAATGTTCTAAAAATTTAGTGCTGTTTATACGTTTATCGGCTGCTCACGACGATATCAAGCTAAAGCTGAGTAATAATAAAAAATATTTGGTATTTTTTAAATTAATTTTAAATAAGGAAAAACAAATTTTAAATTTAATATCTTCAGTAACAAAATTATCTGCATTTAACACAACAAAAGTTATAATATTTACATATGGTTCTAAGACCTAAAATGGAAATGAATAATTAAAGATGAAGAAATATAATTTATATAAAAATCAGAATTGAATTGACTGTATAACCCAAAGATTATCAGTTTCCAAGGCGTATCAGATTTTCAAACAAAGTAAGTTACATATTAACTAAAATAATTTTAGTTTTAATTGCTCACAATAACAAACATTGACCAAATATTTCAGAAAATATCTAACTTAATGCCTGGAAAATTACATGTACTTGTCAAGTTGTTGATATTATAAAAATCTTCTACTAGACTAATTTGAAATAAAATTATGTTATAAAATATGGGCTGAACAAATTGTACCTATCTTTATGGGAAATAAATTCTTCCATCTAACGGCTTTAATCCATTTCTTCTTTATAACAGAGCCTTTAGGTAACTTTTATTTAAATGAGAGACCTCGTTCAATTCAGACTTAAAATTAACATAAGGACCAAAATATCAGACATTCACAATTTAAATTTTAACTCTTTCTTGATTTGTTATCAGTTCAAAACACGTCGTTCACCTAGAAGTACAAGTCATGTATGTTATTCTAATAAAGTGTACGTTAAACTTAACTGCAGAAGGAATGTTGTTCATATACTGTAGAATTATTATGTAAATTAAATTTTATTAAAGTGTGAAACATTTGCTTCATTAAGATTATAGTCTCTAAACATTTACGATATTGATTCTTATGCGATAATGACATAAAATGTCCTATACTAAGCTTCGCATGCTGCTACAACGACGTCGCAATAAAGTTTTTATTTAAAGTTCAACAACATGTATCCAAATTAATTTAACAGTTCTAGAAAATTCTGTAATTGGTTAGGTTTGTTGCTTTTTTAATTGTGCATATAATTGAGGCACAAAAGTTAGTTTTTGGGCGCTAATAACCAATAAACGACGGAGCTCCATCACTGTTTGTATTCTATCTGCGACTCATCATCGCGAAAACAATAACACATAATACGTGGTACGCGTGCCACGCTTACCTACCATCTTTAGTTATATTTTATGCTCTATGTGTATCGGCATATACTAATCGGAATTTAAATATTTAAGCTAATTGGTATTCGTCCATAAGTCTGGTAGGTGAATTTTATTCACTGAGGATTTAAAATAAAATATATATCTGAAAAAAAAATGTTTCTACATATATTATATAAAATTGATCGTGTATGTGCTTTTATTCCACTCTGTAGCCAAAACTACATGATCATATGAATGACATTTGTGTGTACTAGTAACCTCGATCTTCCCATCGTGTACTATAGTGGTTGCGAGTCGATTACTATAAGGGAGTGGAAGATTTGAGGATTGAATTTAGTCCACCACAAAAATGTTTGACTTCCTTATGAAAGTTCGAGTTTTTTCTAGGAAGTTCTAGAAATTTTAAGAAATTTCTATAATTTTCTGCAATGTTATCGAATACACACCCATATTCATTCTTCTCACACTTTTTCTTTACTTCCGCAATCCACCCCTTCCCATTTCTTTTAACATTAATAATACATTACAATATTAAAAATGCATTTGACTAAAATGATTTAAATGTACACGCACACACACACACACACACACATATATATATATATATATATATATATATATATATATGTCTACATAAATTGTAAGATATTTATATACAAAATATGAGAACATAATAAAAAAAGAAAAAAACAAGAACGAAATATGCTAGTAACCGCCAGAAAGGACCACAACAATATATGAGACATCAAATCCCTATTATCTATGCTGGCAACTAGAAATATTCAATTTAAATCAAAAATATAAAAATTTTCGTAATAGATTGAATTTAATATTTATCAACGATATATTAAACAAAGAAGCGAGTTTAAAATATAATAAAGCGTTATTGAAAAAGTTGTGGAAAAAGAAATAAATTGTATGCAGAAAAATAAAATTATTTTCATTAAAGATCTGAATAAAATAATAAGTAATATTTTTACTACGTTTATTTTTACTAAGCTATACTAAAATATTGCCAAAATACGTTAAGCCCCAAAGATCTCAACACACAAACCATTCAATTAGTATAAACATATTCAACATTTATATTTCTTTCCTTCAATCCCTCTGTATTACTTTCTGATTGGGAAACTTTTGTGAAGGTTCGACTTTAATATCCTCCATCATGAAAGACTTACGCTTATTATAGTCGATATTTTGGAAAATTAACTTGATGTTTTCGTTTCTTATTCTTTTTAATTTTATTGGTTTCATAAGTCGGCATAATTCGCCATACATCTTTATTATTCATCATGATATTAGATTTCGAATATAAATTGGCAAGCGTGAGCTAGATTCGCATTTCATACTAGTTCTATTTATTTATCGGTAAATAAACCACACTACACTATCTAATATTTTTAGAGTAAATATTCAATGAATATTTTTAAAAATATCGAGAACATATTTCAAATTATTATTTAGTTTTACGAATATTATTCAAAATATTTCAAGTTCATATTTGACATTAAAATCTCTTTATAAAATTGAAAAATGTAAACATTATTCAATCATATCAAATCCGCCATCAATAAAAGCTTACATTTTTAATCTCTCCTACATATTCTGATGAAAAATCTGTGTTCTATTTATTTCTTTTTTTTTGTTTTTAGGGTTCCGTACCTGAAAATAAAAAAGAACCCTTATGAGATTATTTCGTTTTCTGTCTGTCGATGTGTCAAGACACTTTCTCTGGAATGCCTGGAGGTACGACATTAAATGTAATATCAAATATTTAGATCTATGGTCCATTAAAGCATAAAACAATAAAGCTTTAGATCAATGCAATCAAGAATAACCATAAAAATACCAACATTTATTGCACATATTTTGACACCCATTAACCTAGTCATGAAATTGGCAAAAAGCAAGGTCATAACACAAGTAAAAAAAATACAACTACATATAATTTAATGTTTATAAATGCCTAAATATGTTTGAAATCCTTGTAGTGCAGGTTCCACTCTTGTTTGAGAGGTTTTTCAAGGTGAATGTTGATTTACATCCTTTTTATTTTTTTTCTAGTCCATGCCAGGTTTTCAATATTTTACGACACTGATAATTTTCTCTCTCCAAGAGTCATAGTTGGCTTGTGGTTTGATTCAATGTGCTCTCATGGTAATTTCACTATAAATAGACGTCAGTTTTTGTGTAAATTAAAGTTTACAAATTAATAACCTTTTCTCAATTGGGATTATTATCGATAAATTATTTCATTTTTCATAATGTGAAATAAGCCTTACATTTTGTTAGTCAGAAATATAATGCGTATTTCACATTATGAAAAATGAAATAATTTATCAAAGTAGAAAATTGCGAAAAGGTTCATGTTTACACTTTTGACGAACACGTTCAAAATTATACTAATACCAAAATTTATAATCACATCACGCTTCATGTGTCTAGTTATGTGTCAGTATGTGACATTATCATACAAATTTCTAGTACGTGAGGATCATGTATTAAAGATCAAATTTTAAGGTGATCCCATTTGTACCAGCGCAAGTCTATTCAGGACATTATTAAATATTATATTGATGATAATAAAAAATTAGAAAGCTCTTCATTAAATTAAACAAAACTTTGGTGCATGAATTCAAAGCCCTTAAAACTAGTTTCTAGAATTTCAATAGAACCTACATTCATTGAACGAAACATTCTTTATGTGTTCATGCGTCATAACTATATATAGAATCCAGGGATATAACTTCAATAATGTCAAAAATATTGAATTTGACTAATTAATAAAGAACTAAAGATAGATTTAGCCTTACATAAAGTTAAATGTGCCGTTTTTATAATTCAATATGGTAAAGAGCTTGAGAAAAGGAACACATGGAAAAAGAACAACGTAAGTTTAGACTTTAAAGAATTAGTTATAAAAAAATTAGTTATAAAAAATGAGTTATAAAAACTAGTGAAAAAAGCGGGAAAGTTCTTAAGAGTACAAATATTAGAGTTAGATTTTTGGGTCTAGATTAATTGAATACTAGCTGCACTGTAAGATAAATACATGTAACCTTATCCGTTAAAATGAGCATGTTAATAAATTTTTTAAGTATATCTTGGAAATTACACCATTTTTTATAGTATTGGAATATTAAAGATCATTCGATCCGATTAGATCTAAGAAAATCCACCAGTAAAAGCTTTATCGAAACTCTAATAGCTTTTCTTTCATGACATCCCAAGAAAATAAACAGGCTTAAGGTAAAGCGTAGACACATTCCAAGAATAATACCTATATGTTCCATTTCTTCTGTAATGTTCCCTTAAATATTTTTTCCCAAAATGTGTTTAATGAGCTTTTACGCCGTTTCTACATTTTGTACGGATAAAAAGGGCGTAACGATCAAATATACATAGCCTGGCACTAAACCTACCAGGATAATTAAATCACAAATACTTGCAAAAGATTTCAATTTTAAACGAATTAAGGAAACAATTTCAATTTGAAACGAATATATTATTGTATAACATACACAGACATACATATAATACACATTGACAAAATTCGTCTTCTCTCATGCATCAGCCCTCATTTTGGTTATTTACTCGAGCACGTAATGTCACCACCACATCACTCCACACTTGACCGATTCATTACACTATTTAAACTACACGTTAGTAGTAGTATCATTAATTTATATATATATATATATATATATATATATATTTATATATATATATATATATATATATATACGTATATATTGATATACACATAGTAATTGTCGTCTATCCGTTGAGTAGCTAAGCACATTTTGGTCATTGTTATGACAATGCAATGTAATTTTTTTTTTAAATTATTAAATTCGCATGTCTCCTTTAGAGTGAAGCTATTCGTTAAGAATGAAAAACAAGATATTGCTTCAAGTCACACACAGGTGAAATGACAAACATACAAAAATTTCAAAAAATAATACTTATTTTTATTATAAGCGTCTATATAATTTTTTTCCTAAATATTTTCAATGGACAGACAGCCTAATCCTACAATTATATTATATGTACAAATTTTATCCATTACAACATCCAAATTGGCCGCAATAAATTCTTATATCTCTGTGACTTCGATATATGATTTATAAAACTATTAGAATTTTCTCATTCCGTAACTCTGTTTATTAAAGCCATATATATCTGAAAACTACTCACTGCGATCGAGTTCAGTGTTGCGACATCGATATAATATTCATGAAATCTACATGCCAAGTATTAAGTCGCTCATGTAAACTACACTATCAAACTGAATAAGCTAATAACTTGGCAGCTTTTATTTTACTACTTTTACATCTAAAGTTTTAAGGAAGGACTCGGACTTTTCCACAGTAATATTTTTGACTTGATCAATATTTGTTGAAAACGGGTACAATAATTTCAAATTTATAGTATATATATATATATACATATATATTTGTATATATATATATATATATATATGAAATTATACAAAAATCTCGCTAATTACTTTTTTATATTTATTGTCCATCTTGTCACGAATAAAATTTAGTGTTATTTAGTTTGCTAACGCTGTGTTATTTGACACTAGGTAACGCTGTGTTATTTGGCAAAACCGCGTATTTTACGAATTTTTTTCGTAAAACGTAGTGTCTATTGAAGGGTATCCGCCTTTTGCAAAATTTAAATTAAAAATATTTGTGCCTCGCCTACTTTTTCTGAGTATTAATTATTTTTCTCAGTTTATAGTTGCTTCATTATATTTCCTTAATATAATAAAGCAACTATAAACTTCATGAAATTTATTTTTTCTGACTTCTTCGGCTTTATCAGTGTTTAATTTTATAAGTATATCTTCCCTATAGTTATGACGAATTGCAACAATACTTGAAAAACATGAATAATAACTAAGTCTTTTGTGAACTAAATTGTTTATTACTTCACAAAAGACGTTATAATAAAACCGTTATTTCAAAAATAGTGTAGATTTTCTTCACTTGGTAAGCGAAGAAAATTTCCAATATATTTTACTATTTTATTTTACTCCATTTTCAGTACCCCGTGACCAAAATAGGAATAGCTGGGTGCAGCCAAGAAGAATGTCGGTTGCCTGCACCGTCGTTATTGCGACTTGGTATCAAACTGCCTGTTACGTTAAATTGTTATTTCGTTACGGAATTCCGATGTTGTAATTCGTGCCATAATGACGCCATTCTTCAGTGCGGTTTGACGCTCGTCGGCGAGTTCGGGAGAAACTATCGCGACGTTGTGTAGTTTTAATTACTACGTACAGCGCAATTGACCGCTATTACGTAAAATTAGATGCAGAGCATATGTAGTAATGATGTCGTATAATCAGAGTTTTAGAAAATTGTGGATTTACCTAGTTTATATATTTAATATTTATTTGATAAAATCGGAAATATAGCTGCGATATTTTTATGCAATATCTGTAATAGAGAAATAAACCATTGTCAATTTAAACACTGCAATTTTCTTTCTGTTTTCTTTTATATATTAGCACGTGGAATATATTATGTTGTTAAATTAATTAAATCGTGAGAACTAACAGTATCAATTAGAATGAAAAAAATCACGAACAAACAAGGCAAATAATATATATATATATATATATATATATATATATATATATATATATATATATATCTGAATACAAAATATTTTTTGCTGAAAACTATGTTTGTTCGGTTATGCAATAGAAAAATGTTACCCTGGATTAGTATCGGACTAGAAAGAATTTAACTTTTTTCTTATTTCATGATGGTTATGTCTTTAAGCAGCTTACGTACAATTTTTAAATTGTGTGAAATGTTAGGTTAAACTTACATTTACTTAACAACAAACTTTGCCACCGTATACCCCATATGAATTGCCAGAGAAAAATTAAATCTTATGTTAAAGAGCAGAGTAAATAGTTTAACAAAGAAAAATAATCAGAAGTCACATGAATCATCCTTATATCACTTATTGGCACGACCTAAACGAATTACATAATTTTTTGAAAAAAATGTTGGCTCTTGAATCGTTATACATATATATATATATATATATATATATATATATATATTTATATATATATATATACATATATATATATATATATATATATATATATGTATATAAGTGTTCTACACCTTTTGTGTTTAAGTAATTTGAAAAAAATTCACTACAAGTTTGTTGAATAAAATCCATTTCGGACAACAATTTAGCGATAGAAATGATTTTTTTTAGCAAAAGTCGTTTACAAAAATGGAAAAATCATTTTAATAGACTGGTACCACTGTATTATAATAAGTAGAATAATAAGAGAATGTTTGGATGCCAACGAGTGACATAGTCAGCTTCCAACGTACGGCAAATGATGTATAATAACAACAACAACGTTTATTACTTATTCCCTGGATCAAATATTTTGAGGTATTTACCACTTTGTGTATAAAGTAAGCAGTTCATCATTAAGATAACGTTGGATAAATATATAAGAATACATTTATTAGTTTTTATTAAGTAGTGAATGTATCGAGAAGTAAATAACGTGAAAGGAATGTACATATTCGTAATCTCTTAATTTTTTTAATTTACTTTAGCAATACCGTTTAAAACCAGTACTAAAAACAATCTGAATAAAATCATGCGTATATCACAAGAAATTTAATATTGTGTTAATATAAGATTACAAATGGCAAAGGGCTACACCATTTATAATCTTCTCCGTCCATCCATCGCTCCGTCACCTCTCTGCTACAAAGTGCATCAAAGATTACATATAATCGGTCAATAAATATTATAGTGAAATCTCTTTTAAGTATTCTTTTCGTACTTAAGAAGAAAACTTTAAAACATATTAATATTTCGCTCTTATATTGTGAAAGATACTGTAAGGTAACGGATAACGGATAATTATATAAAATATAATAAAAAAAATTAAACAATTAAATTAATTCAATTAACCTGGCCTGATCAGATGTTCTAAAAAGACCTATAAATTAAAGAGATACTAAGCAAATTAAACTTATTTACTGCAGTATGGCTTTTAATGGAATTTTATAGTAAGTATCTTAAAAGGGGAAATGTTTTTTTTAAATCTCTAACAGTAGATAATACTAGCTCGAGACGTCTGAGAGTATTTCAAGAATTGCAAAAAATGCAAACACTTACTATGTATGTTTGCGGTTCCATCGGTAAAGAACTAAAAAAAAAATTTATGTATTTATTTGTTTTTTTAACTATTTATTTATTACATACTTTTGAGGTTTCGAAAAATAATTACAATGGTGTATGAAATTATTGCTAGAGTAATAATCTAAAAAGGGTCAACAATGGAATTATGGTGAAATATTCAGGTTGTGGTAGATTGTAATATCTGATAGGGAAAATTACAGTAAACGAATAGATATACGATAAATAAAATAATGAAATAAGTATTTTTATGCTTAGAGGAAAAGCAGACTTACTATAAATATGACTAATGTCAATTGAATAAAAAATAAGAGGAAAACAGTGATTGTGATACTGTGTTTTCTGTAAATATAAAAAATATCCGTTTTTAAAAAAACAAATAAAAATAGAGGAATGTAATGAAAATAGGTAAAGAAGCTATTGTAATAACCAATATTTTATCTGACATGCATACACACACACACACACATATATATATATACGTATGTATGTATATATATATATATATATATATATATATATGTATATATGTATATATATATACATATATATATATATATATATACATATATCAAAGAATCCTCGTTAATTTTAAGGATTGAAATAGCTGAAAATTTTCATTTTTAAGCTTCCTCAGTAGTTTTTAATTTACCGTTACCTTTTATTATACTTTTTAAAAATATATTTATTCACTACTACCAAAACGTTTTGAGTAAAGCCAGTCAAACTACTATCTCTTTGTATAAGAAAATGTTAGCTCTTTACTAAAAGCGCTTTTTAATTTAAACATATTCTAGCTATTGCTCGCGAATTCCTTGACTTAATATTGTTTTATGGGCTTAAGATGAAATCATCAGCAGTCTGTCTCCTTCGGCTGCTGGACAATGGATGTAATGCGCATAATCTCCATGCTGGACAGACGACTTGACGATGACAGTGAGTAGTATTTTGCACCAGTTTATCACTGGTATGTGGTATTGCAATTACGCGATTACAAACAATATTCCGTTCCGATTGAATGACCGGGAATCAAACTCGGGGTTCTCTGTACACCTCGACGTCAAAAGCCGCAGTCTCTAATTAACCCGACACACCATGGCGGTGCCGGTTGTTATAAATTTAGAAAGTGTTTCCGGAATTTAAAACCATAATATACGTTTGTCCCTAATACATTCTATTAGTACGCAAAATTTAGCAAGGGTCAATTAAGTATTTGAGGAGCAAAAGCAAGGCAAAAGCGGACTCACTTTCGCGTTTGTAATATTACCAATACGATTAGGATTTTCTCCGATAAAAACTAGAGATTTCTTTTCGTAACATTTTGAACTACTTCACTAGCATAAAAATATAATATTACGTTATTCTGCAAAACATAATAAATTACCGCCTACGTATATCGTATTCCTCTTAATTCCTAGCAATGATCTTTGCCACCAATAAAAACTAGATATCACCCTTGCGAATAATAAATAATTTGACCCAGGTCGGCCGCCGACATCAGATAAGCTTTTTTAACATCTGAAGATTAATTCCTGTATTAACTTGAAAATTATAAGGTTATATTAATAATGTATCAAAATAATTTATTCCGTTGTTGAGTTAATTTAGTACTACCAAGTAACATTTTTGTCCAGTGTTTGAATTTGTATATTGTAGATTATATTTCAAGCAAATTTAGTAAATGAGGAATGTATCATATCAAATTAGTTATATTGTTTTGTACTTTACACCGTAATTAAAGACAAACAATTCTGAATTATTTCATAATAAGAGCATCGATATTTTTGTGACAGTTCATAGTAAGCAATTAAAGATCTCTGAAAGTTTAATTCGAATTTTTCTCTTTTAAGTTTCTTTCTATTAAATTGTTAGTTTATTATTAGTTTCCTGTCTTAGGTTATTTTCTCTCACAAATTATCTGTATGTCGTTTGTGATAATGACTCTTTATCGTTTGTGATAATGACTCTTAGTTTTGCGGGTTTCTTTTTCTGCTCCTATGGAAATTCAGCTTTTTTGGCAACTCTGTTGCTCCCTGTTTCTGTTACTCAGAGGTCTCGAGCTGGCAAACGAAAAGAATTTTGGACTTCAAATTTACATGTCATGCCTAAAATTTTTGCCCTATATTTTTTTTTAAATATGTATAATTTTTGGCCAGGGTTCCCATGTTTTCAAAGGGATTAGAAGGAAGTAAATATTCTTTGTTGGCCTACAGTAAAAAGAACAATAAAGTTGACACAAGCTTTTTTATTGAGCGTAAACATATTCTGGAAACTTGCTGACCCAAAAAATGTTTTTAACCTTCAAAGGGCTACTTTTTTAGATTCGTTTTCCATACTTTATTTTAAAAACAGAAATACATGAAAAGCTGCCATGTGCTTCCTATAAAATACATAACCTCTACTAGAACAACAAGTACAATGAATTGTTGTATGTAAAACTGTTTACAAGTGGTGAACAATATAAAAAACATCGTATTGAAACCGGTGAAAGATATTTTAAACATTTAACAGTAAAGGCATACCAATCACCATAAAATGAAGAAAGATAAGGAATATTTTCATTTAAGTCGGTAGTATTTATTTTTGAATCTTAATAGAATTTAATATATATATATATATATATATATAAATATATATATATATATATATATATTAGAATCATCAGTTATAGCTATTTCATTCTATAACTGATGGTATCTCATTCCTACCTACATATTTCCAAAAAAAATTGTAAGAAAAATTTTGTCACAATTTTAGGATTAAATATTTTTTTCTTAAATTGACTAATATACTATACACACTTCGAAGCCTCCTTTGTTATATTTTCATAACGTTTCGTATGCCATTTATAATGCAGTATATTCCGAAATTCTTTAATAAACTATCATAACCTTTCTAATACAGCCTATATGTCTTTGTTTATTAAACTTATAAAACGTTTGGTAAGCAGTTTATAATGCAGTTTAAGGTTATTACTAAATAGCCTTGTTTATTAAACTGTCTTAAGGTTTCATATTAAGCTTATAATGCAGTATATTCTAAAGTCTTATTTATAAAACTTTCGTAACGTTTCGTACACACACTATATTTTAGCACATTCCTAAACTTTGCTTATTATATTTTCGTAAAGTTTCATTTGTTTATTAAACTTTCCTAAAGTTTCGCCTACAGCCTAAAATCAAGTATATTTCAAAGTTTTGCATATAAACTTTAATTTTAAAAATAAATCAAATTTTCGTACTGCACTTATTCTCATAAATAAACATTTGGACAGCTATAGCTATGGATTATGTTAATTGGCAGCATATGCTATAACAACGTCCTAATCATAATAATCTAGCTTAAAGTTTCCGTAAACTTCGTGTACTGTTTATTTGTATTATCAATGCAAAATTAGAATTTCAACTGGGAAGTGTTGACAGTACATTTTTTATTCTTATTTATTTTCTTGTCTATTTATTACTAATAATTTAATTTTTTTATTCACATTAAATAGCTTCCTTTGCATACACACCTCATTAACAAGTAAATACAATGTTCAAGTTAAAATGTGTATCCTCTTAAATTATAATTTAATCGGAACATTGTAAAATTATCTGTAAGGTCGAAACGCATATAAACTTTTCGAAAAAAACGGTGGTATATAATAATAAATTTGGAAAAGATTAAAACTGACTCATGTCAATGATAACAATCAATTAATGCAGGAATATTTGATTTGGGTTTACTTGCACTTAGCCAAACTTTTGTTTGCTCTATGATTCCACGAACTTGGTCGAAATATTATAGCCACATTCAGGTAGAAGTTTTCGTTTTAATCGTGCACTGAAACTGGTCAAGGAAAAATGTTCAATGTAGGTGCTGTAGTATTTTTGGGAATATTGATATGATTTTAATATTATTATAGAAAATAAATAAGAATATGGAATGTGCGAATATTAATATTAATGAAGAAAAATTATTTTCTTTTTTTTTCCTGAAACGTCTAATTTTTATTTCAACGTTTTGTAAAACATTGCTTTAAAAGTTTCTTCTTTGGCAGACTGAATATCTGCATATCTGAATGTCTGCAATTCACAAAATAACGTAGACATTTACTGATGATATCAGAAGGCGACTTGGGAACGATAACTTGTTTTACTACTTTTTCAGTTCTATTTTTTGTGTACCAAGTTTTGGATTAATGATATCACATTTTATACCTCTATCTACAAGTCGTTAGAAATTTCTATAAAATCTGTCTCCTTACTACGCTTGTAACAAATTTTATTTATCTGAATAATTCACAGTAATTGGTTTCAATTATTTTATTCAAATTTGATATGTCCTATTTTTCTAAATAATGCATTAAATCCACAAGTCACATATTTCGTTATACTACAAGGTGAGTTGTAAAACAATGGGTAAGTTCTCTTTATTAATTAAAATATAAAATGTACCCATTGAAAGAAAGGGAAAGAAGTGGACTCATTTTTAAGATAGTGAATAAAACCTATAGGCTTGATTAAATTAATAAAAAAATCCGCGCACTTACGTCGTTCAAGAGAAATTTATTGTTCCAAAATATCTTACATATTAATATAGATAAGAGAAACATTTTATTATCAAATACTTTATCAGCGAAGTAAATTTTATAAATTAATTCATACATGGAAAGAACCATACTTAATTAAATAAAGAAATACCTATAAGATATATCTTGCATATATTCCTTGTAGAATTTTAAATATTATTTCTAAAATAACCTTAAACTCTATTTGTTAATTTCCGAAAATTATTGAATTTATATGTAATCAAAGAACATACATATGTATAATTAAAAATTTTAATTGAAGAGTAAATTCTAATATTGGTCAACAAAATAAACGAATAAAAGGAATGATTTATGATATATTAATTCCTTCCGGTAAAAAAATAAGACTAAACAATAATAACTATTAACTATTGAATGAGTATTCGAAAGCAAATGTAACTAATTAAGTTATTCTTAAAAGACTCTTTTTGTTTTTGAAATTAAATGTTTCCTTAAATTCAGAATTTTCTTAAATTTGGGATCTTTAATTATTTTAATAAAAATCACATTGGGCGTGTTATTTTAACATTGAACAAAGGTAAGCACACGACCATTATAATAAAATAATAATTTCATTGTTGCAGTAACAGAACACGAAATCTAATTTCACATTATCGTAAATATGACACATATGTGTGTGTGTATGTATATATATATATATATATATATATATATATATATATATATAGTATATATGTGTAATATTAATGAAATATATAATATCCCAATAGTTAAATATATAATATAAATTATAGCTCTAAACTGCATTAACATGAGTTCGCTAAACTACACTTAGGATTAAAAAACTTTCAAGTCAATATTTTTATGCGTTAATCAATTAAAATTAATGTTATATTTAATTTACGAGTTTTATTTCTAATCACTTCTTTACGATAATAATTTATTAAATTCCCACAGTTGTGTTTCGCAGATCATCTGATTGTGTTGGATGACTGTTGTTAAAATGGGATTAAATGTTAACCCTCCTTTATCCCTTATTATCTCTTTACAATCGCAAATTAATTAATTATCCAGTTTCATTATTCTGACAGGCGGCTTTACGGTTCAGAGTGAAAAATAAAATGACCGTTTAATTTTCCTTGTTTGGGTAAAAAAGAATACTTATAGGTTTTATTGCCGGGGTTTTTATTTGTTTTCGCTTTCACGTATCTAATTAACTTCGTTTTATCGTTTGACTGATGGTCTTTTGTGTTAATTACTAGACTATGCTATATAATGACAGAATGTTCAAAACACACCTAAAATAAAATCAGTCCTTTTTAATACGGTTATATTCTAATAAATGTTTTTATTAATCATGAATTGGTTAGTGGATTATATCAAACGAATTTAAAATTTAATCCAAAATAAGATTTGCTTTATTTTTTGGTGATTTAGTTACGAAAATATAGAAAACCCTAAAATTTTTCAGGTATTATATATGTCTCAAATTCATGTCATGAATTTCTCAGACTATGAGATTTGGAATATTTGTTTTAGCTCTTTGGTAAACTTCTATTATGTTATGTTTTCCATAACTTTGACTAGTATTTTTTAGATATAGATGACGAAACATTTCTCGTGTATATGTTATGAGATATCTCTTGATATATTTTACACAACTTAATAAAATAAATGTTAAAATTCTTACAATTTTCTTTTTTAATTGATAACCCTCAATATTTATGAAATAAAAAAGAGATAACTTAATTTAAATTTATTTTTAATTTAATTTTATTTCAAATGGTTAAATAGAAAAACCACGTGGACATTTTCAACAAGATATTTAGAAATATTTCTAGTAATATCTTTAGACAACTGGTAATTTTATAAGATTTGCGCTTTTTTTACCTCCGCGGTACTTCTAATTAAAAAGTGTAATTCAAAAATAATGGTTACGTTGATGTCGTTGTTATGATTATGATATTTGACAGTTATATGACTAAATATTTCTTTAATAAGACAGTGACTTTGTATTTCGACAATAATGTCGTATCAAAATGCGAGTAGTTTGTGCAATAAATGAATTTGATTACTTTATGAGTACTTATCATTACTATAAAGAAATCAATTAATTAAGCAGTTCGATTTTAGAAAAAAGTGTGATATGAAAATGTGAGAAATTTTAATAAAAATTATACAATTTTTAAAAATGTTAACTATCTAAATCGATGAAAATAACCTAATTGCAATCATTATTTTGGTCACTAACAATTTACACCAATAGGTTTAAATGAAAGTTTAATTTGATTTAAATAATTTTGAAATTTGACAATTAAATGCTAATGATTTAATTATGAATTTTTACAAAATTAACCCCAAATGTATTCAATATTTGAAATTTGAATTAAAGAATAGTTTAATTTTAAAAGTAATATTTGAAGGTAATGTTTCATTCGAATTAAAATTTTTGAATGAAACTATTCAATGAAAAAGTATGGAAGAAAATGCAGTCTTTAGAAGTACACAAAAAAAAAAGAAACGACACAAAAGTTGAATAACAAATATCTTAATTTTTGAAATATTCTGGATACTTTACTCCTTCTTCTTACTTATTTACGTATATTGTGTGTTAAACGTCTGATTTAGAAATGAATTTTTTCTATATCTATGAAGGAAGAAGCAGTATAAAGAATCAAATTATACTCCTAAATTCTTGATAAAGTTGTGTTACCTAATGATAGCTTGTTAATGCCAGCAACGGACAAATCTGGGTGTTAATGGTAATAAAATCATGAAAGGGTTTATTTACGAATCGTCGACGATCAAGTAATTTTTCTTGCAAGAATTACGCAAGCCTAGAAAAGTTTAGTCAGTTAGAACAAGTTTCAAAAGATATAGTGCATGACAGACAATTTCCAAGTACTCCTCCAATAGTTTGAGAAACGTTGTTTATGTGTCGATCATATTCTATGTAGCTGTCGATATGTGGTAGAGCATATTTCTGATAGAGAATTATCACTCTGCACCAATTTCGGCTACTTAGTCGCAAGCTCTTTCATAATTTTGTCTAACTGATTACATTTAGAATCCACTATAATCAAGTGTTGTGAAGCTGTATTGACTGTATAACACGGACCGCTAAACAAACACCATAAGTTGTTTTATGAATATTCAATTTTTGCATTTTTCGGCTGTTAATATTTTTTCTTCCATTATTAAGGCTGCTTGTAATTGTCAAATAGGATCCATTTTTATCACACTTAATAATCCGGTTGAAAAATGGTTCGCATTCATGTCGCGACTGCACAGAAAGAAAAATTTCGAAACAATGTTTCTTCTGACGCTCGTTTGATTTGCGCGAAACCCATGTATTTATCTTCTTAACCTTATGGATATATTTCAAATGGTTCAATATTGTTGGGATATTATCACAAATCTGTGCTGATTTATTCGTGGTTTGAAATGTATCCGTCCCCACTGAAACTTTCGGCCTTCGGCTGATTTTAATTTGTTTAATTAATTATTTATTTATTATCCTTCATATAATCGATATATTTCGCATACCCAGCACATTTACTGAAAATGACGTATTTTACAGAAAACCATCCATACAATATTTTTACAATGTAATAAGTACTAACTAATTTTATAAATAAGTACTAACAGTGCTGTGTTGGCATCATTAAAGTGCCTATCACTGAAATCAACGACCTGCACAAAAATTAGGTAATAATAATATTTCCACTGTCCTTTTATTCTATTTTCTCACTATATTTTATTTTAAATACAAGCTCGTTGCTAAAATTACTTACATTTTATATAATAAGCGTTATGATAGCTTTATTATTGAGACACTTTAACAAACACTCTGTCGTTTTATAGTTACGCTACTGTAATGTACTATAGATTATATAATATAAATTATGTTAGTATCATTGGACTTCATAAAAATTAAAATGAATCATGAAAATTTAAATAATTCTAATGTCACCGGATTCAAAAATATCAAAAATAATTTTTTTTTAATTTCTTCAAACACTTTTTCCTCATATAAATAAGTTTAAAACATTTTGCTACGCTAAATTGTTTATTGGTATGGTTTTAGTTTTAACACGTATATAAAAAAAATATTTAAAAAATATAAAAAAAAAGGAATAAAGCTTATAATTCATGAGACGGCGCATATTTTTTAGCTGTTCCTGAAGGCGAAACGAATTTCCTTCTGTAAATTATAACGTATTATTTCCGTGACTTAAATTTCCAAATTTTCCATAATTTAGTATTCTTTCAAAATTTCTCGTAGATCCTTCAATTTAAATAATTTGAGGATATTTTTCCCCTTTTAAATTATGCTCAAGCTATATAACTAATTTAATTTAAACTTCATTTCTGGCCACATTTCTGCTTCTTGAATTTATTTTGAAAAGACATTTCTTTAAGAACTCCCTTGGCTATTTTCAATTCAAATGTCGTTTGAATATTTATATAGATGGTCACATTTTGAGAACAAAGTTAATAGAATTAAAAGTAAGTAATTAAATCGAAACGGACGTGAACCATTTAGAAAATGTGTTATTATATTGATGTAAATTCTGTAAAAAGAAGACATGTGCACATTGAACAAAATTAATCAAAATATATGATTGACCATATCTTGATCTTGAATTTAATGGCCCTTTATTCCCCTGGCTGCTACATGAGAGCACGATTTCATCGCTTATTCTACCTGCCTGTGGTTCACGACTAATATTTATCGAAATTACTGTGTGTTTATAACTATTTTTTATATGTTCTTCCACATGCCCAGCGCTTTTGGTTAACCTGTAATTTGGGCTCGGGATTCCCAAAAAATAAACAGATAAATAAATATCAGTAAAGGAAAGGTTGAATTTTGTAAAATTTATCTTAAAATGAAATGTATTGCGCAATTATTTTATAAACTACCATAAAGTTTATAAACATACAAAGAAATTAAGACATATATCATAATATTCCATAAAATGTTTTTAATAATTAAAATAAAAGAAATCCATTTATTTGTTATTTATTTTAAATATTCCAAGAACTTTCCACTTTAGGCAACGTCATACTAAGCGCTATTCTGCTATTTGCTGGGTGATTGGAATATAACGGTTTACTCATTAGTCAATATCGATCGTTGTATGCTAGTATTTCCGATAATTTTTTAACGCTATAATTTTAAAATTAATTACAAAACGAATAACAGTAAAGATAGGATAACGATAAGAAAAAAGAATAATTAAAGATGTATTCAAGAATACAACAGTTTTGTACAGCAGTGTAAAACAGTTACTGATTTTTTAATTTTTGAATACTCAACAAAAAATTTTTAAGGTGTAGCACAATAAAGCAAGTAGTGTTTTAATAAATACTGTTTAGACAGGTGACGTATTTGAATTAAGAGTTATTCGGGAAAAACATAATACGTTTTTTATTCACAGTCATTATAATATGCCAAGGATATAAAAACGAATACTAATGAAGGATATAAAAACTAATGCTAAAAAAGACAAAGACGAAATTAGAGTCGGTCATGTAAATCTTCATAACTTATCTTGTAGTATTTATTCCACTTACATGTTGAGAATTTATCTGCAATACATTGTTTTTCAGAAAAAGAAACGAGGAATTTTATTTTACATTGGATATAATTATCTGTCTTTTTCTCCTTATGAGGAAATTTATATAATTTTTACTGACATTTTAATCTTATATCTTTTATACACAATGCAGTACAGGTCACCATGAAATCACTTTCAAACAACAAAGAGTTTGTTATTTAATCATTCATTAAGCTATTACAACCTTAAGGTACAAAAAATCAAGGTCGGTTTAAAAACGAAAATGGAATAGAAAAAGTTGACTAAGGCAATATAAAATGCCAATATTTTCTTAACATGACTAAATTTTTTCAACAGATTATCTAGAATAGTTTTGAATGTGCGGCACTGTAAAAACACAACATGGCTATAGTCTGCTTATAAAAAGTATATCACTTGGAGTTACAATTTGCCATGTATACATTTTTATATCAAATATCACAATTTTCCTACAAATTACCACGTCACACCAATAAATTAAAAAAATTAATCAGTCATTAAACTGAATAATTTCAAATAACGTCAAGAAATTGAGAAAATCTCTTCAAGTCTCCTTTTTTAAAATAACGTTTTAAAATTTTAATGGCATTTTATTGTCACGAAACCCATCAAAAAATTAAAAATCGAGTTATATTTTTTTACAGATACATCAAGATTTTCTCAAATATCTATGAACATATAAAATTTTTCAAACTTCCAAACCTATTTGTATTGAATTTAAATAGAAACGAAATAAGTTTCACGATTGATGAATCACACAAATGATATCTGAAATTTAGTAGTTTTTAATTAAGTCTAATCTGCAAAAAATAATTAAAAATTAGACAAGTTGCAGTAATTAGTGAATAATATTTCGAATCATATCGTTACATTTCATCTGACATCAGTTTATAATTTAAAATTTATATTTATATAGCAATTTTACTCTTTGTATTCACAACTTATATTTGCCGCTACTGTACACACTAGCTTATATCTTATTTAAATTAAATTAAATAAAGACAAACTATTTATATATGTTCCTTTCATAAACCTTAGAATTTTCAATTATTCAAGTTGCGGTAATGCCAGCAAACTAGTCAAGCTATTTGCTAAGCTTTTAAGCTAATTGCTTATTAAAATTGCACACATTCGTATGCGCTCAGCGCGAGTGAATCGACATTCGCACCTTCGTTTCACAGTGTATAACTTCGTTTCATAACTTTACGTGAATTAAGCAGAAAAATATGCACAACTAGAACACAATGCCAGCATTGACATGACTTGTAGTTAATATGAAATTGCTGTATGTACCCAGTTCCATTAAATGAAAATTTTCAAATATATAGCCATTTCAATGTAACTTAAAACGAGAAAAAAATCAGTAGATCAATTAAATACTCATATCAATATTAACACACACAGCTTGATATAGTCTGCGAAATTTGTAATTAAAAAGTCGTTTAATATATTTTACAAGACTTACAAACAATTGGAGACGTCATAAAAATCGTGATGATAGAACTAGATACTTTAAGTTTAATTATAGTTATAAAGAATATTTTAATTATTCTAGCCATAATTGATAATATGGAATATCACTTACAAAAATATAGTTTTAATAATGTTTGAATAATAAATAAAGCTTATATATAGAATATTGTAATTTGATTTATTTCATTACATTGTATGACATGTAATACATAACAATTTTACGGTCATACTGTTCAGTAAATTTTTAAAACCGTTTTCTTTATTTTGCCTTGTTGACTTTATGACTTTTCGGCCAGTTCTTATAATCTACAATCGAAAACGAAATGCAATAATCATAGAACAAATGGTAACATGGCAAATTAAACAAACTTACTAAAAGTTATTAAAAACACCACGATGATTGCTTTGACCATAGCAATCCAGCATCTCACCTTTTAATACATAGAAACATAAATTTAATGAATTAATTTGCTTTAAGCAGAAATCTTAAAGACTGCTAATATTAAGTGTGCGCTAACAACAAATAAGACTGTTAGAGCTAGGTGGAATTTTCTTTTTTTTTATTTAGGTATTAGAAAAGCGAATGATTTAAAAAAATGCATATCTTTTTTACATGCATCGTATGTCTTCTAATAATGAGAGTGAATATAGTTATTCACTTTCTCTCATAACATATTAAATAGTAATTATTTATCACACTAAAGAGTAAATATGTTTGAACGAAAATTAAGTATTATTAATTTCAAAAATAGTTTGATAGCTGAATGTTATTTCTGGGTATCAAAGAGAAAACGGGTCGCAACAAACACGAATGAGAATCATATACAACGTTTCACTGCGAACGCTATAATAATATCGCGTTTCTAGTCATTGTTACGATTTCATTCAACCCACCTTTAAAAAATCGCTTCAAATATTCCATAATATTAGATCACCCACTACAGTACTATTTTAATTCAATTTATGGTCAACCAAATATCTATAAATGTATAGCTTATGATCATTTAGAGGAATAAAGTTACTTGCCAATAATTTAATAGTGATCATATAAAAATGGAGTGCAACGGCCACAGAATTATTTCATACTTTAAAATACCTTTCGTTAATTGAGGTTCTCTTCAATAAGCCACAGACAGTTATCGTTTGCAACATAAAAGTAACAGGTATCAATTTCCGATGCATTCACTTAAACTAACATTGCGTTTCATTTACTAAATTTTATAAAAGCATCGTCATTAATATCGAGAGTCTTAAAAACAAACACCAAAAGATAACTCAACTTAATTATATCTTAATTTGCTACGTTCATGAAGTGACCAGCCTGGCGAGCTCGCTGCGGTAGCCGCGTGGAAAATCGTTTTCTTTTGTATTCTTTTCATTTAAAATTCCATTAAAACCAAGCGTCTGACGAACATGAATACGAAGCGGAAAATACGCAAGAATCTTTTATTATAGCTGCTGATTATAAAATTTAATCTTGACACTCCGTCTAACTTAGAATTATGGCTTTGTAATTGTATTTTGGATTTTTGGTAATGTATATGAAGGTTTTCAATGGGTAGAAGTAAACGTGTTGAAAAGCGTGCATTCTGGCGTGCCTGCTTTGTATGAAATGGATACGATGATTGAATGATTATATAAGTTAACAACTTTTTAATGACCATGTTCAATGAATCCTAACTGTTTTAGAGTATTACTCTTAAATAATCTTAACTGGCGGCAAATTTTATTATGTGGATAGTTTTTGATGCTGGATTTTATGATGAAATTAATTTCAAAGTTTCTGGCAACCAGTAAGTGCGATGACATTTGGGACTATATTTTAGTATTAAGTGTGTAGTATCATTGCAAAAGTGTGTAGTAATAAAGTCGAAATTAATACTTTTACCAGAGGCAGAATAAGAAATACCTAACAATATAACGAACAAGTTCTGAATATAACAACTTCTATAACATGTACGATATATGTTTCCAAAGTAAAGAGTAACAATAAACGTTTAATGTTATCCTCTGGAACCATTGAAATTATAACAGGGCTCCCGGAAGCCGGTTGAGGTTGGAAAGACGCCACTCACGATCATCTGACGGTGGAACCAGTAAATTCACAGCTGATGAAACGTCACTCGACGATCGTGTTAAGTCGCCCATTTGCAAGTGATAGTTTATGGTTAAAATTTCCCATTTTCTTGTTACTGAAATAATTTCCTTTTTATCCGTAGCGAGTTAGAAAAATCTTTTAAATTTTTTAAGCAGCAGAAAAGTGTACACTTTCAGGAATCAAGTTAACTTTGGAGGCTCAATATTTATTCTTTATAATTAGAACTGGAAACGTACTGGGTTATATAATAATAATGCAAACAAACGTCCAGCTGAATTTATACCTGTCATCTGGACAAGATTTTAAAAAATAGAACAAAAAAGCTTTTAAATCCTACCTGAAGAAAAAGCAGGTTAGAAGAAATTAATATTAAATTAATTTAATTTTCTTATTGATATCATTTTTTTTGAAGAATAATTTTAAATATAATCAGAAATCTTTTTAATAATAAATGTATTTAACACCTTTTTTGTTTACTAAACTTTTTAAATACATATAAGTATCATTAAGAATGATTAATATTTGAAATATTACTCGAATATGTCTAGTAATAAGAAAACATCAACCCTTTTCACTAGATAATCTCATTCATATTAAAATATTTTAAAAATTACAGTAAATATCAGCCCCTTTCTCTAACTCCCAATAAAACTTTTCTATTGTAATAGGTTTTATGTACCCAACTAAAAGTTTCGTGTATCAATTTTTTGAACTTTTGTTTAACTTTTTTAACATACTCGTATCTATATAAATACAACTGATAAACTTTTCTCAATTTAATTCACCAATTTCGTTAATGGGCTCCGCATTTAAGGATATTTTGCATATATTGTACCGGTTCATTATTGCTGTATACCAATGAGACAAATTCAGCGGTGTAGTTTGGAGCAGATTTAAATTATTTAATATAAGTTTAATTTCAAATTACGGTACCTTGATTAGGTATATAACATTAGCAAATAATAACCTGTGATCTCATTCCGTCAGTGTTAGCTCATGTGGCACAGGGATTCCCACAAAAAGTAAACTTAACCTGGCTTCCGTTTCCATAAGGCCTTTTATTCAAAATTTTGTTTCATTGTATTGCAGGTCGCCCTGGATTAAAACAACCGGATAGAACAACATTTCGTTTTTTGAATTTCGATTTATGATAAGCTGTAAATTAATTCATGGCTGTGACTTAAAAGACTATACCTTCCCACATCGTGGTGCATATATTGCTTGGTCTTTCGAACTTTTTACGTTATAAACACGTCCTGAAACAAAAGATGGAACACAAATGAAAATATGTTCGAAGTTTCTTTAACATGTTATAAGCACAATAATAAATAAATTCGATATTCCTTTTAAAAGAAAAATTATATGTATATATATATATACATATATTTATATATATATATATATATATATATATATATATATATATATAATGAAATATTAAAATTTGCTAAAATTATTTAATTCGCAGATGCATTCCGCTAGAATTAAAAATATATTTTAAGAAAGCTTTTGAATTCATCATCACGCATAGTAACGCATAGTATATGTTATAATCCATTATTAGTTCTCTTTAATAATACTTATTTTATTTAATGGATAAATTACATATAATGTTAGCACTAGACGCACGGCCAATAAAATAACCTTGGCTAGCTCAATTCCTCGCGATCGGATCGTGTGCCCCCTACAGCCTTATTTGAATAAGAAGCAGGCTAAATAAGGGCGACCGACACGATCCCTTACTAATATTTTTTGTAAGCCGCTCTCCATTCACAGACGACAGATTCATTCGATGGCTTCTTAAATTATTCAAAATTCAGATTTACTTAGCCCCAGACGTGGCGCCGTGCTTTATTTAAATCGTTACGCAAAACTTTCTGCATTTAAAACTCAAATATCTCGTCCGGAAAAAGATCCGGAAAAAATATTGTGATGTACGTATGATTTGTCTTTCAATTAGTTTGTCACGCTTTCGACTCATTTTTATTTATTATTGGCATTTTTAATCCACCTTTTTTAAAAACTTTTTAATTGAGCAGATGAGTGACTAGATTTGTTTGTGAATTTTTTAAACCCTTCAATTTAGTGACAAATCGTTCTCTTCAAAGAAGATTTGAGTAAAGGATAAATTGAGATAAAGTATTGATTTGTTATATTTGATGCTAGGAATAGGTTGGGAGATGCGTGATTAACTGTAACCGCCTTCACGTTCTAAAAATTATTAAGAAATTTCATATGTTATGCGAATTGTTAATAGTAAATCCATTCTTGTTTAATCCTTGCTAGCTACAGGGACGAGCTAGGATTTTGCTTTTTTGTCCCCGAAAAATATATAATATGATCAAAAGTTTAATTAGCCCTAAGGCAGAAACAATTTATCACTAATTAATTACAGAAAAAAGGACAATCGTATAGTTTGATACCTATAACATTTTCCCTAAAATATCTATATGCGGATATTACTTAAAAGGTTAATAATACTCGCTGGCTGATTGTACTTTCATAGAAGCCCTATTTTTGTCAAAATTAATAAGAGCAACGCTTTCAATTTTACCAACTTGCACAGCCTGATAAAATAAACATTTAAATTATAATAAATAAAATATAACCCGAAGTTCATACTTTCAATACCCTTAGAATCTTATTTTGTTTTCTGAAGCAACGTTTGTTTAACTTGTTTATCTATATCAAAATTGAACGCATGTTCTTTGTTAGCGTGTAACTATTGGAAAATTCTGTAAAGTACTTCAAAATATTTAACCACTTTTCTGAGTTTTACATCAAAACTCAATAGGGTAACCATTCCTGGTCAGTACATCTTCATAAACTTTCCTTACTTTATAATATTTTAAATAATTCCTGCAGATGTTTTTATTTAAGTACCAGAAGTACTGACTTGTCTGTGGATGGCCTGACTAGATTCAGAAAAATAAAGTATATTGCTAAATCTTGAATATTGCTTGTCATTTTATAAAAATTCATCCTCCGTTTATGCCTGTAAATTTTGAAGTTTGAAACAAATGCTTTAACAGGTTACGGTAACAAGTTACACTTCGATTAATGAAAGCTAGTATATCATGAAAATAATGCACAAGGAGCATATGTAATTAATTTAGTTACATTCAAATATTATTGCATAATTAATACTTATCAATATATTTGCGGCTTCATTAACATCTTCAAATATTTTACAATGCAAAGTGAATTGAAGTTTGACGCCATTCATCTTGTTATTCGAAATAAAATATTCTTACTTTTTTGTTGCTAAACCGAGTATTTACCAGTCACAACTAACGCTTTGAACAGCAAATGACCATAGTGGACTTGTAAATATTATCTTATTTTTTCAAAAACATTCCTAACTTATTTTTCAAAAAGGTTTAAAACAATTTGTTTAGTGAGTGTAGTTGATCAGTGCATAAGAGCAATGGTTACTAACGTAGAGATCAACAAGTTTTGCAAGATCAAAGAACATTCAAAATGTGTACATTATATTTTATAAAGAAAATATTATATGTCTAATTAAATACAAGTTATATTCGAAAAAAAAACTATCTCTGTTTAACTTATTTGAATTTTAATGTTACTCTTAACCTGAGTAAGAAATACTTTATGTGAAGCTAAATACGCTACGTTGCTGTGTTAAATTATTTTCCTTAGTGGAAATATTTGAAAAACCTTGTTCATTTTGTTAAGTTTTAACAAGATTGATGGAAGTTAAATTTAGTTTAGAGATTGAAGCGTCTGCCTGAAAAGTTAGAGTGAGATTTCTGTTTAAGTTATTTCTATTAAAATGAAAGAAAACTTATTCAGTAATAAACCACAGGGGAGAAACCCGAAGAGTTAAATACAAAATAGATTCACAGTTTTTAAAAAAGACCTTCTAAATGCAATGAAATTCTCCAAAAGGGGTGAGCCACTGTTGAAAAAGAAATTATTTTGGCAAACTCAATAACTGGTTAGAAAGCTGTTAGTAAAATTTCAGCAAATTTTTTTTTATATCAAGATGATTTTTCTTTTCTTTTGTGAACATTTAACCACGATTAGAGGGAAAAAGTTTAAGGTAAAATTAAGCATATTTATAAGTCATTAATTATACTGACCATTTGCTATTCTCTATGTGTACAATATGTATGTATTAGTGAACGATGTCAAGTATCATGTTATTCAATCGGGTATATATAACGAATTCTTTTTCAAAAGCATATGATGTCATTTATTTGCAAGTGTGCTAAATAAATGTCCTCTAATTGATACATTTATTCTAAAGAAGAAAAGAAAAAAAAAAAGTATCCACGAGTTAGTAATAATGAAAAAAAATATTGGATCTTTGGAGCTATTTTTATCGTTCCATACCTCAAAAGAAAAAAGAAACCCTCATAAGATCAGTCACATTTCAGTATGTAACAGAAATACGTATAATATTTTTCTTTTCAAAAACTTTTTGACGTTGGTGTTTAAATTTAGCTTAATAATACTGTATATTGACTCATATATATTTAAATAATTGACATTTAAAGAAATCTATATAAAATTTTTAGACCGTGCAAATGAAATAATCGAAATTTGGTTTTAATTCCTTATATCGTGTGATATATCTATTGGAAAAACAAATTACAAGGAATACCGAATTATTTTTTTAAATATCTTCGTCTCGTTTCTCAGAAATCTTATGTAATTTTTATTGACCTACATATATTTCAGAAATTAAAACACATAAATATTTATGCAGAAATTAAAGAGGGGAAAATTGAAAGAAGAAACTATAAAGATTCTAAAACATATAGTTCATTCCAGAGAATCTTCACAAAAAATATACACATTGGGAAGGGTCCAATCTCAAAAACGACTACATTAAAAAATATAAAAATAGTCTTATCTGGAAGCATTATATTTACCTGATATAATGGAGATACTGTCGATCGAATCCAACTCGTATTTAGCTAGTTTTATATATAAATCTTAATACCTTCACTGACTTTATTCCACATTGGAGCGCTGATATGAATTTAACCGAGAATAATTCATATTGGCACACTGAGGTTGGCTCCGTATGAAAATAGTAAAAACAAAATTCTTAGCAAGAATGCGTAGTCAGTCCATTTGTGTGAAGGCCCTTTTTCTGAAAAAAAAATTTAAGTAATTTATTGAGCTAATGCACAATTACTAGACACATCGATTATTGAACGTACTGATTAAAAATGTGAATACATATGAATGGCTTTATCAGGTGTCTAGGATTAATTTGAATAAGCTTACGTGTATGGAAAAATACCAAGCGAAAGTAAGGGAAAACATATATTTCCTTTATTCTGTCCATAATCAGGTCTATATTATTTTTTATACTAAGTAATTAGCTGCTCATGTTTCAGAATCTTTATATTTAGACCTTTCTGTATGGATAGACGTAATCTTATTTCATATACTCTTATCATATAAAGCCCAAGAAGTACACGAATGCGAAGTGACGTAACCCTAATATAATAATTTATGACATCTTGGTTACTTATTCAAAAGAAATTTCTTTTTTCATGATAAGATTAATCTATTTTCCTGAGTCCTATCACAAACAGCAAAAGAAATATGTAATTAAGCTTTCATTTTCGACTTTCTTATAATTACCGGATACACCTATTTTGTTACGTTAGTACACAGCAGTACACTATTTACTATTTGTATTATGGTTACTAGGATTATCATGGCCAAGATACATCTTAGGTTTAGGTTGGATAAGTAACTCCGAAAACATATGTTATGGAACTTGTACAAATTATGAAGCAAAAACCTCTTTCTTCTTCGCGCTGTACAATGTATGATGCGATAACCTGCTTTGTTCTTTGCGGTAGTTACTAGAATTATATATATTTTCAAATTTTTTTGTTTTGGAGAGCTTCCAAGAAGATTACAGATTTACATACCATCACAATAAAATTAATTAAGACAGAACAGTGTTAAAACGAAAACCAAATTTTGTTTGTTGTGATAAATGTGAAAGTAAATTATGTCCAAGTCATGGACATAAATATCCATTACCTTTTATTCTGCAAAACATTAATCTTACATAAGCGAAGCTACGGGTAGGAGATATAGAAGTGTATAAATATAAATTTGTCTTAGAGTTTATGTAGTTTTGACTGACGACTGCATTGAATGACGATTGCATTGAAATCACCTTGCGTTGAATTTTCTACATAATATTGTCGGGTTCTTGCCCATCGCAATAACATTTGCTTTACATTGTTGAATAAAATATTTGTATAAAGTCAGTGGCATTTTGCAAAAGTTTTCCTTTCAACTCCACCCGAGTCCCATGAATAAGGCAGCGTTCGGAATCGAGACACTAATATAAGACAAACATTGTAAAACTTGTTTGGAGATCGCAGTGCAAAAAATTCGATTTCGCTGTGTGTTAAAGGAGATCAGGTTGCGGTCGTAGGGAAGGTTAGTGAATAGATATTACAACACAAATGTTTTCCACAACAAAAAGTTGTTTTGAAGAATAGATGTTTCTGTTGTTATTTTTATTTATTCATTAGATGGGGTAAGAAATACATACAGTTCTCTTGAGCAATTCAATTAAAATAACTAGATTATTAAAATAAGTTTTGAAGGGATAAAACACAGAAGTTGTATAGTTTAGCTCAATATTATTTATAAATTCATATTATATATAGTCTTCGTTTTAATAACGTATTAATAATGTCTTAATAACGTTTATAAGTATGACATAGTCTAAAATCGAAAGTTTTAGATGTCTCACTTATAAAATAAAATGGTAAAAAATTTAAATCATCACATTACATACTGAGATTATTATATAATTGAATTTTTACATGAGGTATTTCATTTTAGTTTTAATCCAAATGGTAGTATAAAAATCGTGGTTGTGGTTAAAGATGATAATTATGTGAACACAAAGGAGAATTCAGGTGAAAAACGAGCGTTTCTTAACGAGATACACCACAGAATTCTCTTGAATAGCGAAAGAAAATTCAAGATATAAAAGAAATATCTCTCCTGAAAAAAAATTAATAGTAGTGAGGGTGAATTGGGGAAATGGGTAGCGCATAAACAATTTATACCCCTTAAGAGGAAAAATCTGACTACGATATAAAACTAGCTCACATAGCAAATTGGAAACAAATTTTGCCAATTGCAAAATTTGTATATTTTTTTTGGGTGGACCTTTTAATTATTTTTTAAATGTTTTTTTAACCCATCACATTCGGTTCATCCTATTACTTCTCCCCGCAAACAATAAAATTCTAGGAATCATTTTAATAGTTTCATAAACATTCATGAAATTCATATAATATTCTAAAAATATTAAAATGACACATAACTCTTATTCAAATCCAGTTAAAAAATATATGCATAATAATATAATTGCATTCACATGTGAAATATCTGAGTCCCAAAGTGTGGAATTTTTCATTTTATTAAAATATATAAATTAAAATAAGTAACATTTATATATCGTTATCTCGTTTAATGTATAAAGAAAACAATATGTTGTGAAATATGCAAAAATTATAACTACAGGAAAGAGAATAAATTAAGGAAATCACCCATTATAATTAGAAACGAAGTGGTTACAGTTTAAACTTTGTTTGTTCTGTTAAATTTTTACCCACGTATAAATGAGCATTACAGACATTTGCGTGATTCTAACTTCATTAGCTTTTATCGCGATTTTGCCCATGTGTAGGACATGACCAAATTTATTTTAAATTCGATGAAACATCTCAAATATTTATTAGCTAAAATTACAAAGCCAACATAAACAATGGCGAGTTTTCAAATTACCAACATCCTACATATGAATATCGAATTGATATTCTCTATCTTTATTGCACGGAAAATTTAAACACAATATATAGCTAGTTTCACAGTTTGGTAAAAACTTTGTTCATAGAACATTCCTATTCTATAGAGGTGCCCTATGTCTCGTTTAACATAATAGCGTTTAATTGCGTTTCACATAATAATTAAAACTACATTGCGTCGCAATCATTTTTCTCGAACCCGCCGACGAGCGCCAAAACCACATTGTACAATGTCATCAAGGCACCAATTATGACATTGGAATTCCGAAGCAAAATAACAATTTAACGTTATACGCATTTTCGATCCCGAACCACAGTGGCAGCCGTGCAGGCAGCCGACCTTCTGCTTCACTACACCAAGCTATTCGTGTTTCGGTCACGGATTAGTGCAACGAAGCAATATAGAGGTTTAACAAATTTGCCAGATGAAGAAAATCTCGACAAGCCGAGACGAAAATAATGGTAACAAGAGAAATATCGAAATTTACCTAAATTTAAGGGAAAATGTATTTGCGAACGTAATATAAATAAAATCGATGACAAGCCTCAATCAAAAACACGAATTTTGTGTAGTTTTTAGTTATGGATATTAGGCAAAAATAGTAATAAGAAAAAGGTTGCCGAGGCAAAAGTTTTACATTTACAATATCCAAAAACCTAATTTTTGATTTGCGAAAAAGTCTCAAACGAATTGTAGTCCTTTTGGAAAACAATACAACGTTAGCTTTAAATCAACTAGATGACGCTTTAATTTTTAGGCTTAAAAGAAATTATAAATATTATCAATTAATTAGCGGGATATTTATAAATAAATCCCCTGAAACATGTAACCAAAGAAATACTTATCCGGTCAAAGACAATATATAATGAACCAAGACCTCTTTAGTTAGTTATAGTTGGACGTTTAAAGTAGTAACATAAATGCAACCAAATTCTTGCAAAACTTGCTAGAGAAGTACAGATGAGTAAGTTAGAGCTTGATATCTAGATATGTTGAATATTATGTCTATATCTTGACACTGAACTTCACTGCGATGAGTTGTTTTCTAAATTGTAGTGGTTTTACAAATCTTGTCATATGATAAAGTGAATGGAATAAAATTTCATTGTTATTATGGAAAATTATTTCAATAAATTTATACCCAAAACTCTATTTGATTTATCTACATTTCTCTTCAGCATATTGTATTTTAGTTCAAGCGATTTTTTTTATTTCGTAGAAGGCAGAACTTGTCTATAAATTTTTACTAATCGGTTGTAATCAAGAATATTCGATTTTTATGCCTTCTCTTATTTTGTGGCTCTCGCATTTTTTGGGTGCGATATTAATTAAACGAGCAACGTCAAATATTTTTAAATTAAATAAGTTTAGTGACATGAAAAAACAACGTATAGGACGTCAATTAGCGAATTGTTGAGAACGAGACCCTGGCTTCCACGTATAATTATAACTAATGCTACGCATATAGTATATTATGTTAAACAGCATCGAACTCATGCACTAAACTAGTGTTAAATTAAATGATCATATTGCTATCTTATCATCAGGATACCGCTTCAAATTCTCGTGCAAATCACGTGCAAAGTTACGCCGGCATAAAATCTCTGAATGCGCGCCAATTAAATAAGCATCATTATGCCATTTAAAGTTACTGCTCGAGAAACACAGGCATCTCACAGGACCATCAAATTATCTCTTTAGTATGTGATCCTTATATAATTGACTTGACCCATGACTAGACACCTGGAGCAGGATGCTATTATAATTTTTGAATTTAGACCTCGTTCGTCATAAACGTGTGTATCTCTTCTCAGTAATCTACTTCATGCTGCATAATATTTCATCTGATTCTAAAAGTGCAGTAGTTTCATATAGAGGATAAGAAATATCATGAAATTAACATGGCTTATTGTCCTCATTTACTCCCACATCTGACTTAAAAACTCTTTTAAAACGGATTTTAAACGTAATTATGCAAAAACATTTGATAAATATGTGTATTATTGATTGGTTATATATTCTTTAATACTTAAAATTTGGCCCCCTCGCATTGTTCCTATTATAGTCCCGGGGACACGTAACACGTTTGACCGATATATTATTTCTATATTTTTTAAATTTTGTTTTCAGGTACCTCGACTACGTGTGTTATCCCCATATTCTAAGAAAAGGAAAACATAGGATCCTGACCAAATGAAAAAAGCAATTGAAGCTGTAAGGACAAAGGTCATGGGGTATAAAAAGGCTGTAAAAATGTTTTCTGTACCAAATTACATGCTTAAACGATTAGTGAAGGACAGTCAAGAATCTTTATAGTTACTTATGTATAGACCCCTTGGTAGAAAACCCGTACTTTCATCTGTCGTGGAAAAAAGTTAGTAGAGTATATTTTGTTGATAGAGTCTAGGTACTAAGGACTTATTATAATGGATGTTAGAAAAATGGCCTATCTTGCCTAACTTGACTTTCAAAAACAACATCGAAAATAAATTTAAAAATAAAGTAACAGAACGTGCTTGGTTGGATCACTTTTTGAAGCGACATAAAGGCAATTTATCCCTACTCAGACCAATGGGGACATCGTATGCTCGTACTCAAGGCTTTAACCATGAATCAGTCAAATAATTCTTTGATGTTTTAGAAGCCGAAATGATAAAAAAATTATCTTCCTGTTTTCAATGTAGAGGAGACGTAGCTAACAATTGTACAGTCAAAAGTACCACAGGTGGTGGGGAAAAAAAGGACGAAGCATATAGGAGCTTGTACTGGTGCAGAAAGAGGTTCACTATGCACTTTGGTTTGTTGCATGAGTCGTCATGGTAGCATGAGTCATCGGGTAGCTTTGTACCACCTATAATGACTTTCCCTAAAAAAAACTTTCCGGATCTTTTGATGAAAGGTGCGCCACCTCGAGCGATAGGTAGATTTAATAGATATGATATTTATTTTATTTATTTCATAGCAAGGCATGAATAGGCTAGGAACACTGTAACTTATATAAATCTATAAGTGTAGTATTTTTTACATGAGGCCACAAAAACAAAGTAGGAGGCCACATTAACACCTATTGTACAAAACTATATAGTTTTATCCCGTAAATTAAAATAAATGCCCTGAATCAAAATAATAACTACTTGATAATCATCAAATAAACTTTTATAAATTATAATCCACAATAACGCGTTATTTTCTATAACTGAAAGTTTTATTATTGAAGTGTTTTAAAAAAATCGATTACAACCAAATATCAAAATTGGGACATATTTCCCGATAAAATATTAAATAACGTTCTGACACGGAATTCAAAATCAATACCAATAAATTATACACATTAAAAAAAATACATTATAGACATTTTATTCAAATTTCATATTTTTATCTGACCCTACATAATTGAAAATAATATATGTTAAGATACTTCACAACCGTTTTTAAATGTTTTCAGTTAAAAGAAATTAATATTTTACAAGGGTAAAAAACTGTTCAAAAATATTTTTTGTATCTTTCCCTCATTATTTTCAATTACCAAGTTTACCATGGTCTTAACGGTATCGTGTTGCAGTCATTCGTTATTAAATAAGTTCCACGAAGTACTCAAGTAAGACGAGCGGAATCGCCAAAGTCCGCTCGGAGGTAAATGAGAGCCACGCGATAGCCACAATGAAAGTTACACACAAATTTGCATAACAGACTTTCGGGCACCTTTGTGCTTAGAAAACTCTGTCGATGCCAAATTACCTTTGAATCTGAAGTAACAACGAGCTAATCTGGTTTGAACCCGGAGACGCTGGAGATGGGAGACCGGAAACATACGTGACGTCATTTCCATTTTAAATCAAAGTGTTGAGTTTCACTTTTATACATAAGATGTGCGTGATACTAGCAATCAATATTCGTGTACCGCCCTTTATGGGGCGCTGCGGTGAATTTAAACATTTCAGCGTGCCACGTAGACTGGAAGATGATGAATAATGGTTGAGTATGAATTGCTGAATGCGTTTAGTAAAAAAGTGGCGTTGCCGGTGCCCGATCCTGGGCGGGGTGCTGAATAGTGAAAGTGTGGCGTTGATATGTTTTATTTTTCATTGATTTACCAGAAAGAGAGATATTTTTATTAGAGTTACATTTGTATTATTAAGGTAACTTAAAATACTTCTAAAGTTAATTAAATTTTATTTCATTACCTTAAATAAAGAAAATTTAAACGATTTATATTTTTATTAGCTATTCACCTCTCCAATGCAAATACCAACCTCTTTTTGGAAAATCAACCTATTGTGCTCAGTCGTTTACTATTGTTTGCTTTTTGGAAACGTTTCTCCACTATTTTCGAGGGCAAATTATGGAATTCATGGGATTAAAGTAAGAAATTCGTCGCTCTTATAGGCTTAAAAAGTTATTATTAAAAGTCATACCTCTCCTCACTTAATTCGTTGCATTTTTCTTCCATTTCCAATCCATTTTTAGGGTTCAGTACTTTCAAAGGAAAAAAACGGAACCAATATAAGATCAATCGCATGTCCGCCTACCGGTTGACATATAAACTCAAATGGAGTAAATCAATTAATTGAAAAACAAACTCTTCCATTTCTTACATCATGCACGATATTATCTTGACAAGCGATCCGTATGGTTTCCAAGATTAAATATTTTGGAATTTATTTTAGAGTTATGACTTGGTATTCCGCAAACATTTTTTCAGAACTTGTTTGACGCATATACTTATAATTTGGCATTATCATATTAATCCGTACGTTCTAATCATATTACACCGAATATATATAAAAAAATAACAATCAAATGCCTTGACTTTTTTTTTATCTTTTTATTGCGTTTATTTATAAAATAATAATGAAAAAACGAGTAATCCTAAAGGAGGAATTCAGAATTTTGTGTATTATAGTAAATAGAGAAAATGTCCAAAAGAATTGGTAAGTCAAGTTATGTTTGCACAATTAATGTTTTTTGCCATCAGATCTCCACTTAAATCGATAAACGAGTAAAGACAAAAGGGGTTCCTTGACATGGTGAGAAATAGTCATTGTTGAAAAACTTTTCCCTAAAACCAATGACTCGTTAGGTACAAGGAAATAAACGATTTAATTGCTCATAACAATGAATCCTGCTCGAATTTCTTTTCTTTTGTAATTCTGCTAATTTAGTTCATTCTGTAACTAATTCTCAATATTCATGATTTTCCTGAATGCTCTTTTTAAAATACAGTAATTTTTGAATGCTTACCCTGAAAACTGTTTAAACAAATATATGAAAAAATATATCAAATGCATTGTTGAATTCGTGGTTCAATTAGTTTTTCTTTGACACCACGCAAGATCTCTTTGAATTCATTTACATCTGAATTTATTCCCAGAATTAACCCAGAATCAAACTTTAACTTTTTGTATTTTACACTATAACTGCTTAAACATACTGTGCTTCTGTACTTTAATTTATTTATTAAATGTCAATAGTTTTAGAGAAAATCGCCTGTGACCGAGGGATGGACGGATGGATACCGATGTGATCCAGAAGTTTTTCTTTTCCGCAATTTTACTTTGAAACCTTTAAAAGACTTCCTTCATCCCATCTACCAAACTAATAAAGTTAAAATTATTAAAAATTAAATCATATTTAACCAAAATTAATATCAACTCTATGGCAACCACAATAATTTGCAATCTACCTGCAAACTGATAGCTAACAATCCTTATCCATTTCTAACTAGAAAATATCCCGTTTACAGCAATTAATTCGGTGTGTGTAGATTTATGTTACATTAAAGATAAAATATAAAGATAAATTATAAAACCAAGACTTAGAGGATTGCTCTCATAAAACTTTTTTTTGAAGATTTTATACTTTAATTTAACAATACTGCAAAAATTCTATTCCGTAAAAATATTAATTAGCCAAAACAGAGGAATTTTTCTTACGTTTATCGTGATGGAATTAATTTATATAGTGTCACATGTACCGGAAGCAAGGCAATGGAAATTGTCAAATCACACTACTTTAAAATCAAGCATTACTTTTTAAACCAGCGTCGCGTAACTTACTACTTTGCATACTCATACCTATTACGTAGCATTGCTAAGGGCCTGCAATATATGAGCATGCAAAATCACATTATGTAATTATAAATTTGACGTATTATTGAATATCGCATTTAAAATAAACGAATGGTGTTTCGCAAAATCCAAAAAAATTTAATAAAATGTGAAAACGGTAACATTGAATTATTGATAGTTTCTTTATGTCAAATGTTTCATTAATATAAAATATTCGCAAAATATCTACCACAAGTTTATTTGTAATCTAAATAGTTATATCGTTGCAAAATATATCATATATTAAATAAAATATTTGTTTTATTTCTGAAAATTTTGAACACTAGCATATTCACACGATCTGAAATACTTTGGGAGATCTATTCATTTTGTCACTTGATTGAGTTCCCTCGATACATAAAAAAATACATAATTAATTTGCATTGATTTTTACAGTATTCAACGTAACCAAAGTATTTTCTCAGAAAACTTAGTTGTTTTACCCGAACATGATGCTGCTTCGTTAGTAAAGGGTTAATATATTTTAAAAATAAAAGCTTTTGACAAATAAGTTATTTATTCCAATAATTTCTGAATAGACAAGCTACTTATATGAAAGTAATATAATAGATTAAAATAAATATTTGGTTTATACTTGTTCGTAAGAAAATTAGGTTTTGCCAATATCTTCAAAAGATTGGAAATATCTAATCCTAATGTCCATAGCGTTGAATTATGTACATAACATAACCATGTCAGATTAATATTCTTAAATCATAAATTCCAAAATCTTAGTGCAATTTTATTATTTTATACCCACAACATATTCTAACATACGGGGTAAAATATTTCGCCAAACTTTATCATACTTCCTAAGATTGTTACTCCTAAGTCACGTTCAGTGGTATAGGGTAAGGTTGCTTAAGTCGTACCCCCTAAGGGAATACCGTTGTAATATTTACTGTAATGTAAATAAAACAAATTATTTTGCATTTATTAAATCTTTATTTAGTTGCATTTTAATCAACATCCATATAAATTTGAAAATCTTTTATTGAAATAGGTATTTTTGCATTTTTCGAAAATGTAGCTTAGGTACGACTTAGGCGCGTAGTCGCCTAAATTGTACCGGATATAGCATATAAGTCGTACTATATAAGTCGTACTTAGAAAATAGACTTCAGTAAAGCCATAACAATAAACTATATAAAATAGTAGTTCAAAACAAGAGAACACATGAACAACTAAAAAACTAAAAGTAATTAATTCTGAAATAAACATAAATTTTTTGGTTACAAAATTAAACTTAATAGCTAAAATAAAATTATAATCTCTCCAAAAAGTTAAGTAATTCGTAGAAAATTAATGAGACTGAACACAAATGTCACAAATATATTTCTTAATTTTACTCTCAACACCAGCACAGAGGTCATGTATTCAACCTTTACATTTTAAGCACTGGACCATATTTTCTTCACGATCTTCTTCACATAGTTGGCATAACCACGATTCTTTATCTTTCATTTTTTTGTTTTTCTTCTTCTTGCATGTTTCATCTGTATTTTTTCTTTTGGTACTTTTATTTATTATTTTTTCTATTTTGACACTATTCAAATCGAATACAGGCTTCTTTCTTTTATTTTTGTTTTCCTTCTCTTCCATTTCATTTTTATAAGGAGTTGAAGTTAATTCCATTGTTGGGTTAGTAGCTTTTGTCATTTTCTTAATTACTATTTTTATACAAGGCACAGGAGATAAAATATTCAACTGAGACTTTATTGTTGATTATCTGTCAAAATATTATTATCATGTGATGTATCTTGTGATATCGTAAAAAGTTCAGGTTGAATGATAGGTGGTGTTGAATTCCTGTGTGCTAAGGGTGGTGTTGAAATTATTGGAGGGCATACATCCCTCACTGATGGTGATACATCTACTGATGTTGTTAATATAGATGGTGATGTAATTATGTCTGGTGTTTCCTCAGTTGGTTGACTTGAATGAAAAACTTCTTCATTTGATAGATCAGAGACGTATACAGAAGCTACAAAATCCTCTTCTTTTATAACATTTCTGTCACAAGGCCATAATCCAGTTCCTTTAAAACCATTTAACCTTTTTGCGAACCGACCTAGGATATGTTTTCGAAGCAGCTCTGCAACATTAACTTGTTTTAGCGTAGCCACGTTGATGTGGCTTCATTGTAAGAACTTTTCATCGATTTAAAAAACGGTCTGTTTAGCGGCTGTAGGCGATGTGTTGTGTGAGCTGGAAAAAGAAAGCATTACTATGCCATAGTCGCGAGCTATCTGAATCGCTTCTAGATTTTTGGTATGTGTGCTATGACCATCTAGCAGAATTTATTTTTGGTCGCCTTTTTCTAACCTCGTGCACTTGATAAAATGTTGAAGCCAATTAACAAAAAATTCTGACGTTATCCAACCATTCTTTGAACAACCAAATGCTGTGTTTGGCGGAGCTCCATTTTTTAAGGCATCATTTAGTCTACTGCGCTTAAATATCATCATCGGTGGTATAAAATCTCCTGCTGCATTCATCGCGCATACGCATGTTGTGGTCAGACCCCTTTCTCCGCTTGTGACTGCACCTACTTGGTGTTTACCCTTTTGAGCAATCACTTTGGAAGGCTTATGAACGGTAGATAATGCAGTTTCGGCCATATTATATATTTCATGTGCAGCAAACTTGTATTTATCTAATATTTCTTAGTACTTGTCAAAAAAATCATTAACGCGTTCTTTATTGAACCTTTTACTTCTGGCCATCGATGTTGGTTCTGGAACACGCAAGGACAAATCAGGATGCTCTTTCATAAATCTATAATACCACTTTTTGCCTGCTATTTTCTTTTCTTTATTAAAACGATGAGGTAATTTAAATTTATCAGCAAGCTCAAAGGCAATTTTCCTGAACTCAGTAGGAGTTAGTCCAAAGAAACACGACTCTAAGTTAATTAAATGCTGTGCTAATATTTCTTCCATTTCTGGAGTCATATCGTTAGGTCTTCCGATTTTTTTTATTTTATTTAATCCTTTCAAATGCCGTCGCAGAGTAGGCTTCGGTATATTATATCTTCTACATGCTTCATTAAACCCAATTTCTCCATTCCGATGTTTTTCCAAAGCTTCATTCATATCCTCATCCTTTCAAGTATTACACTTTCTCTTCGCCATATTTATTACCTGATAAAATGATAAGAAATTTATTAAATAATTTTCTTAATACCTAAATTATACCGGTACGAGTAAGGGAATTTGCAAAGGTACGACTTAAGCAACGGAGTCTTTCAAGGTTAAATCAAAGTAACCGATATAACCTTCAAAAGTACTTAAATTTGAATATGCCTAAACGATTGTCTAAAAAGTATTACAAATACGTGTTATCACAAAAAAATATAAACATCATGTTCCTGCCATAGAAAGCTTACAAATGAGACATAAATGTTAATGAAAACAGTGAAAAAAACTTATTTTTTAATTATTTTTGCTTCTCGCAGCCGGCTGGCCCTCAGCTTGTTTTTGTGTATTTGTCCGACTAAATGGTTCTGGCTAACGGCACTAGATGGTGCATTTGATAAGTGACAACCGAGATATTAGCGCGGTACGACTTAGGCGGTGGTACGACTAAAGCAACCTTACCCTAATTGAAATGAAAACTTCTACCTAAAATAATATGTACCGTGTTTCAACGAAAGTTTCTGGTCGTTGTTTACTCTTCATACAAACGAGTAAATAATGATAAAATATGCTCATGTTATTAGATTATTGTGACCCGGTTTTCTTCATTTCAAATTCATTCATCAAAAGCTTCAGATTTCTGTAAATATTGTGACATGTTTTAAATTTAGGAAGGGGATTAGTCCCAATTGGATATAAGTATCATAACACATAGTGATTATATTCATGTATTTACCTGAGATTTGACCTGTTATAAAATGAGGTAGGTAATTTAGTCTTACTAAGGAAACTTGATTTACTCATAATACACCATTTTACGCTACTAAGTTGGCAGGAAAAATATGTAGCGAATTAATAATCCAAGAAAAATGGTAATTAGCGCTCCTTATGTAACAATAACAACAATAACAATAGAAGTAAACAATACTTCTTAAATTCAATATATTTAAACGAATTTCTTCATATAAGATAGGGTGTACGTGTGTGACTTCTTAACTAAAAATAAAAGTACAAGAGGTAAATAAGAAAGAAAACGAATTCAAGTTTTCTAACAACCCTCGAACTTTGTTATTAATTTCATATAAATGTAGTACAAAATGCGAACGATGCTTTTATGTTTTTGCTCATTTTTTCCTCTTTAAAATTCGCTACAAATCAGTTTAGAAATATATTTTTGCTAAAATTTTAATATGCATTAATCTTATTACTGGACACAATCAAGGAGGCGCTAATGTATCTGTCTCTAGGAGAAATTATGATTCTTCTAAAAAATAAAAGAATCTCACAAAAACATTCGATAAAAAGTAAATTAATCGGAAAAGACAAATATATACTCATAAATATTCTAACTGTAGAAAGTATATTTTTTTTTTCAAATAACCTAAAATATGAAATAACTACGTAAACAATGAAGCATAGTAAATACTTGTATGGCAAGACTGAAATAAATTTTAAAAAATGCCTAATGTTACGTGAATTAAGTATTTGGAGCGGATTTTCACAGTGCAAATGGTTATAAATTATAAAACATCAAACATACTAAATTTTTCAAATATCTTTTTTTATTCACTGTGACGATAAAGATAACAATGTTTAAGCAGCTTAAGTACGGTTTTTAGTTTGTACAAAATTTTACGCTGAACTTACATTTATTTAACAACAGATTTTGCCATCCGATACCCCATGTGAATAATAAAAACTAAACAAACAGTTTTTGCGTTTATTATAAAAAAAGCAGTTCGTAGGCGAAATATTTCTGAATTATTTTTTTATTATAAAGTAATTGAGAACAAAAATTATTTTTGTTAATTATATCATTGTGTTAAACTACATTTATTCCAATAAAATAATTTGATAAATTGTGATTAATAGCAAAACAGCAGGTGATTTCGAGAAAAATTTGATAACTTAATACAAAACATGGACGTAGTGATCTTCAGTGTAGTCATTCGGATCACAATTTAACAAAACTTTTATTAATATATGTAGTTATACGGCTTTGTTTTTGCATGTCGGTAATCGGAAAAGATGAATTGCCGGAAAATTGAAGCAACAAGCATAAAATTGGCAAGAATTACATCGGTAAGAAATTTGATAATGTGATTTCTGGTAACAATGAAAAAACTGAAATACTTCACGTAATATAAATGCATATCGTCGATGACACTGCAATACTGCGTAACTAACGATTGCAATGAGGTGCAACTTCAACTTGGATAATATTGAAAATTAGACCTTTATGCAATTGTTACTTACGCGGTATTGCAGTATGTTGCAGTATCGGTATGCACATGGCATTTTTTTATATCCTTTCCCTTAGTAGCTTGCCCTACCTAAAAACCAATGCACGCAATTGGATATATTAGATTAGCAACTATTAACCTGCCATCTCATTTCATTAGTAGTAGCTTATGTAGTAGTCAAATAGAATATGTCAACTTCTTTATCAAAGCAGGAAGATGTTTTACTATTGCAGTATGAGGGGATAAGAGTTAAACAGAGGGAGTGCCAGACAGAGGGAACTTACCCTGGTTTCCTTTTCAAGAGGGTCTTTCATTAATTCAAAATTTCAGTTTACGGATTGTCCTGGACAAAGGTAATCGAAAAAATTAAAATTTCGTTTTTTTAAATTTTGGAAAAAGGCTTGGCTAAGTCTTGAAAAAATACACATTCACACATCGCATTGCATACATTGCTTATTGCTTTTCTCGCTTTTCACCATATACAAAATTCATGAAAAAAGACCACTTCATGTTCTCTTTGTGAAATTCCCATATTTTTATGCCCTGTACTAACCGAAACTCAACTGCTAACGTGAACACCGCACATTTCGTGTCCGTTCGCGAACGCCCGCAAACAGTTGATCATCGAGAATCGAGGCCCGCTTTTAAGTACGAGATATTTAAAGTTTCTATAACATGCCAGAACTCGTCAGAGAAAAGTGGTGATTATATAAATATTTTAAAGGAAATATTGAATTTATCTATAGATTATGAAATCTCAGAACACAAAATTTGCTAAAATTAAATTAATTTGCAGATGCATATCAATAGAATTAAAGATTTTTAAGGTCGCTTTTAAGCCCATCATTACGCATGGCATAACTATAATTTATGATTAATTCTATTATGTACATATATGTATTTATATATTTATATATATATATATATATATATATATATATATGTATATATATATGTATATATATATATATATATATATATATATATCCGGAAAAAGATGTGAATGTACATATAATTTGTTTCTAAGTGAATTAGTCAGAGCTTTCTGCCTATTTTAAACACAACTTTGCTCAACAATTTTTTCAAAACTCATTAATCGAGCATATGTATGAAGAGATTTGTGAATGTTTGAAACTTTTGGTTTCAATAATGAATCATTGTATATGAATATTTGCGAACAATGCACCCTTGTCCGTACATCAAGATCCTTTTTCTAAGGAACGCATTGAAGTACAAATTTGAAATTAATATTAGTTACATAGGTTTATGGTTCCTTAAATTTCAAATCAAATGAAATCAAGCTTCTAAGTTAAAGCAATAAGAAAAAACCCAAAAAAAAAGGTTATTTATGCCACACTTTTGACGCTCACCAATAAATTAAAACTTATATAGGATACTCTCCGTTGACTTAGAATCATGAAATTTAGCAAGAAGCGATGTCTCGTAGAAGTAAAGGAAAAAATCCGAAAATTGTTTATTTGTAGTTATATAACTCGAAAAAATATTTTTTTAAATATGTGTCTGAACGATATAGTAGGCAATATATTTTGTTTTATTAGTTAACTATTAAAAATTTATGAAAGCCTAAACGCGTAGCGAACCCTCGTATTTCGAAATCCACTCATGGTTGACAAGTTTTTTTTTAAATGCCAAGCTAAACTTTTGCTTTCTTGACTACAAAAAATACGAAAATGGCTGAAAGTTTTAATGGCCCTAAGGCAAAAGCCACCTGTCACTAATTACTTACAAAAAAAAGAACGACCATATTATTCGATACCTATAGAATTATTCTCGCAAGTATATATATGCGGATAATAGTTACACAATACTCACAACAGATTACATTTTAGTAGATACCATATTTTTTCCAAAATTGATAAGAGCAATGGATTCAATTCTTGAAACTTGCACGATCAGATAAAAAAAATATTTATTTATACCAATGAAATAAAGATATCTTGAAGTTTTGCTTTCAATCCCTTTGGATTATACTTTTTTTATTTTATGAAAAAACTTTTCTTAACTTGTCTACATTAGACGTGGAGGCGAGTTTTTTGTTCGCAATTAACTAATTGAAGAATTCTCTAAAATACTAGTCATCAAATATTTGACCTCAAACATTTTTCCGTATTTCTCAGTTTTATAAACAGTTTTGCGTATTTCTCAGTTTTGCTTTCAATCCCCTTAGATTATTCTTTTTTTATTTTATAAAAAAACTTTTCTTAACTTGTTTTGTCTACATTAGAAGTGGAGGCGAGTTTTTTGTTCGCAATTAACTAATTGAAGAATTCTCTAAAATACTTGACCTAGTCATCAAATATTTGACCTCAAACATTTTTCCGTATTTCTCAGTTTTATATCAGAGCCCAATAGAGGAGCCATTGTTGATCGGCGCAAACTACATGTTTTTACTTTGTTACATTTTATGAAATCCCCACAGATATTCTTCTTATATTACCAGATTTACAGAGTCATCTGTTGGAGGCTTGAGTCTACATTCGGAAAAAGAAGGTGTATTGCTAAATCCGGATTATTGTTCATCATTTTATTAGAATTCCTTCTCTATGTACACCGGTGAACAGAAAAGTTTGAAACAAATGTTTTAACAGCACACGGTGAAAAGTTTTACTTCAATTAATGAAAACTACTGTATTATAAGAAAGATGCACAAATCTAGATACAATCAAATCTTATTACATAATTAACTTATAAATGAATTTGCGACTTCATTGATAGTCAGTTATTAGCGTGTCCGTCACTAATAATTACTGTTGGTCCTCAAATAAACTATAATGCATGTTAATTGCAGTTTGATAGAATTCATTTTGTTTTTCGATATATACATATATATATATATATATATATATATATATATATATATATATATATATATATGTATATATATGTGTGTGTGTGTGTGTGTATATATATATATATATGTATATATATATATATATATATACAAATAATAAATTACAGATCACCTCTTTGATGCGTTCATTACTAAACCTCGTATATACCAGTGACGTCTCCCTTTTTGGAAAAGCAAATACACTAAGTAGATTTTCAAATACCATCTTATTTTTTCAAAAGGGTTTCTAACTTATTTTCTCAACAAGTGCAAATCGATTTTTTCTAGTAAATGTAGTTAATCAGTGTATAACTGCATTGGTTATTTAAGTTGATATTAAAAATTTAAACCACATCCCAAAATTACTGCAACATCAAGAAAATTAAAGATATAATTAAGAGTTTACTAACTCGTAGAAAGAAAGAATTGTTTCTAAATAACGTCAACTTATTTTTGATAAAAATTGTCACTCCTTTTAAGGGATATTTTGTGAAAAGTTAAATATACTATGTTGCTGTATAAAAGTACTTATGTACTTTCCACAAATATTAAAAATATTAGAAAAACTGAATCTCATTTCTGTACTCAGAGTGAATAAGACCATCTTATTGTCATTCCCGATTGTCACTCGCGGTACAGTTACTTTGTTAAGTTTTAACTAAATTGTCGGAAGTTAAATTTAGTTTAGATGTTGAAGTATCTACCTGAACAGTTTGAGTGAGACTTATTCATGTAACAAGCGAGAGGGGAGGTACCCAAGGAATTAAATACAAAATGGATAAGGATCAGGTCTTTCTTAGTAAAACAAAATTCTTCAATAGGAGTCACCCACTACTATAGAAGAAATTATTTTCAAACCAGTAACTGTTTCAAATGTTATTAGTAAATATTTCGACAAAGAAAACATTTGAAATTCAAAATTTACTTTCTTTCCGATTGTAAACACTTAACCGTGATTGGAGCGAAAGATGTTTAAGATAAAATTAAGCATGTTTATTAATTTGTAATTATGTTTTCAATTTTCTTTTCTCCACGTAGGTTAAACGTGTGTATAAGTAAGTGATATTAATTATCATATTATTCAATAGATATACATAGCGAATTCCTTTTCAGGGTTATAGGATATAATTTATTCACACGTTCTATAATATCGCCCAAATAATAAATTTACCCTAAGGATGAATTTTGAGTCCATGAGTTAGTAATAATAAAAAGAAAAAACTTAATGGATATTTGGAACTATTTTTACGGTTCTGTACCTCAAAATGAAAAAAAATATAAGTTCATTCACATTTAATTATACGTATGTTACGTATAATTTTTATTTTTACAAACTCTTTGATATTGAAATATGAAATTTAGCTTATAATATAGAATATAATATATATACTTCAATAATTAACAAACAAGAATTTTTATATATAAAAGAAGAACTGTTTGACTGACTTAGGGATCAACGCACAGCCAAAACTGCTAAACCTAAATTCCTAAAATATTGCATATTTGTTCTTCATATCACGTAAATGAGCACTGGAAGAAATTTTAGAAATTCTATCCCTAAGAGGGTGAAAGAAGGGTTGAAAATTTATATGAAATTCCTCGGTTTGTTAGTCAGATACGTCAAATTCTTG